>CM054057.1:110564476-111928822 GCA_028641055.1 Alopecurus myosuroides | reverse complement strand
ATATTAACAACCATTTGAACCAATTCAAGTGTCAAACTCCGTTCTCTTTAAATAGATATACTCACATATCTATTCAAATCATTGACATAATTTTATGAAGGAAAAAAATTAATCCACCATACATGACTACACATAATGGACTATATACATCAATATGTATAATCTTCACTAAATTAGTCTGCCATTCTAGTTTGGCCTATGAACGTAATTTTAGTCATATTTTGGAGGAGGTCTCACAAGAATCAATTTATTCAAAACAAAATGACTCTGGAAGTCCATCAATCTGGAGTTCATTCATGTTTTCCTTTCCGATATGAACCAAAATGGTGGTGTCACAATTTAAGTGAAACTCTTTCAAGTCTTGCAACGTTTAGCATTTAGTCTTATAGATGTTTACTTTACCAACATGATTTATATTAACATATCCATCGATTATGGAATATGGTCATATTTGAACAATCTCATTTGTTCTCACAAAAGACCAGAACAAAATAACAACTTATTAAGTTCTTAAAATAAATCTTGAATGTTTGGTTCGATACGACAATGAACACAATAACACTTTATTACTGTTCTTGTCATAATCGATTCCACATCTATTAATAGTTCCTTTTAGGAACTTGTATTTCTTGCATTGCGTTTCTTTGTATGACAACTCATATCGGCCAATGTGGTATCAAAATACCTAAAAATACTTTGTTAACTAGTAATACATCTATAACTTGTATATCAAGCATATACTCCTGAGCTGGACTTTTCCAGTTATCTTCTTTGTCTGCCATATATCTTTTTGTAATTTTATTTTCAATATTCCCTTTCCTTTACAGAAGAATCATTCAACATCAAACAGTGCTAGTCGTACTAGCTCATTTTCGTTGGCGTGTTAGTCATATACTATCACCCATTGAGTCATTCTTTGAGCTTGATTGTTCTACTAATATCACCATATTAATAGTATTCTTCTAGATTCCACTCTTAGCAATCTCCAAGTAAGGTAAACGACTTTACCCATACTTACCCAGGTTCAGGGCCCTCGTGTGGAGGTAACACCCCTACTCCTGCCTCTCTCTTTATATGGTGTTTACCGAGTAGCCACAATACAGTTCAGGCCTTCAGCCGAGTAGCCACTCTTCTCTCTAGTTCTTACGGTGTGTAGTGAAGCAATGCCTAAGTTCCGAACCTCTCACAAGAGGAGGTAGGGCACCTTATATACTGGTGCCTAGCCGGATAGAATAAGACTAAAAGGTACAGCTTGATGGGAAAGGAGCACTGCAGAACCGCGCATGCCTCCGGGTTCCCGCTGACGCTTGCCCCGTAAGTCGTCGCGCCGTTCGGAGATGGGACCTGTCCACCCTTGTCAGTGAGATAGGGTAGGCCCCTAGCCCTGTCCTGTCCCCTCTGTCAGTGACCGGACTTGACAGGCGCCTACTACACTGTAGCCACGATGTAGCACGGATAATCACGCGCTCCGTTTGTTGAACCGCACGCCGTACGGACGCAGGATACGCGAGATCCTTTGTCAGAACGGCTCCATTGACTTCTGGCCCGAGTAGGAAACCACTCCCTCTACTCGGACCAACTCCTCTACCGGGAGGAACCCAACTTCTTAGATTCTTCCTTCTGGCCATTGGTGTGTACGACCGGATAGCTGTCTACCGGGTAGCAAGTACCGGGTAGCCAGCTACTTAGTCAAAACATCCTCTTTGATCTTGCCTTTAGCACTGTCCTTACCCCTTTTCGGGGGTAACCCCCCGAAGCTGGTAGAGTACTGCGAACTTGTTCACTGGGCCCTGCCAGCTTAAAAACAAATCTTGTCTTCGTACTTTAAAAGGCCGAGTAGCCTCTCAATGTAGCCCTTAACTCTTGCCTGAATCTCTTCTCCTTCGGGTAGCAACACCCTCCTTTGGTGATGCCGAGTAAAATGACTTAGCGAAATCTCGAAACACAATCCCGCTTCAACGGTGCGAATCCGCCTCTGCGTGTCGCTACGGGGCACGTGTCACGCCCCCGTACCCCCGACGCCTCGGTGCCTGGGACGCTGCAGGCCACGCGCCAATAACTGCACCTCGGGCCCACTAGCCTGTAAAGTCACTTCAACCGCACTAAATCGCCCATGATCTTGACGTGAGATTAACTGCGCCCGTTACGCGCGCAATATGCGCTGTGTGCATTTCTAACCGGCGTGCAGCCCACGTCGCACGATCTCTGTGCACAATTGATCCCACTTATTCCGCTGGTAACGGCAACTCGAGGGGAGAGATAAATACCCCCTCGACGCCTTCTTCTTCTCTTTCCTGCTCACTTCAACCTCTGCCCCTTCGTCTCTCCGCCGCCGTCGAGCACTCTGCCACCGCAACCGCTTGCCACGCCGCTACTCCACGCGCCGCCGGAGAGAGAGAGAGATCCTAGAGCCTTCACACTCAGATTGGCATCTCCCACTCGCGCCTTCACCTCCAATCTTCCCCGCGCATCTCAGTCGCGATGGCCGCACACGGAGACGACGACGCCGCCGCCCGCGCCGGCTGGGAAGGCTCCGAGGTTACCTCGGAGGACTGCCAATGGCTCGTGAATACGCGCCGCATGCCTCCCAGCGGGACTTGCCGCCGTCCAGGTTCGGAAATCGTACCCAAGCCTGAGAAGGACGAGTACGTTGTCTTTCTTGCGCATTTTAAGCGCGGCTTCGGCCTTCCGGTCTCTGATTTCTTTGCCAACTTCCTCAATCACTTTGGCCTTCAGCCACACCACCTTCCACCAAATGCCCTCATCATGCTCTCCACCCACGCCGTGGTGTGTGAGGCTTTCCTTGGCGTGTACCCAACAATCCACACATGGGCACGCTACTTCTTTTTCCGCAAACAAAGCATCCCCAATCCGGGTAAGACAGATAGCGCCCGCGCCATGACCCAAACGGGGTGCGCTATGATGCTGCAGCGCTCCACGGGTAGCCATCCCCGAGCCAAGGGGCTGAAATCCGTGCGCAAATGGCAGCGCAACTTCCTCTACGTGAAGAACGTAGCCACTGAAGTCGGGAAGCCGATCCAGAACCGGATAGGCCTTCCCAAGTTCAAGAACGCCCTGCCAACTCAGCAAAATTGGGGCTACCACCCGAAGACCACCATTGAGGACGTCGTCCAGGTTGAGCGACGCCTCTCCGAGTTGCGCGAGGAGGGGCTGCTCCACAATGATCCCATCGCCTGCTGGATCTCGCGCCGGGTACTCCACTTCAACGCCGCTCGCACAAGATGTGCTACATGGGGGGACCCCGTGACTGCACAAAGACCACAACCTTCGAGATCCGCAAGTCGGAGGTGGCTGTCTGGGCCAGGTCTATCATGCACACTACACTCAAGGACAACTGGCTTTATGGCTTCGAGCCGTATAGCCGCACCAAGCGCATTGGACAGGTTAGTACTCGGTGCTTTTACTTTTGCAATTTGATACTGAGTAGATGGTTTCTCAGCTTTGTATGCTTAGTGTTTGCATGCTGCACCAAGTAGAACACCATAAGTAACTTGTTGGCTTTTTATGCTTTGTGTTTGCATGCCATGCCGAATAGAAATCCCTGGCTGAATATGCTTTGTGTTTGCATGCCATTCCGAGTAGGACATCACAGAATACTCCTTTGGCTTTGCATGCTTTATGTTTGCATGCCTTGTCGGGTAGAAATACTTAGCCATATATGCTTTGTGTTTGCATGTTGCTCCGAGTAGGACCCCATAACCGAGAACTCAACTCACTGTGCTATCTTGCTTGCCTTCACAGCACATTGATCGTCAGCTGGAAGAGGACGAGGAGGTCTTTGAGAGCAACTGGCACGCCGACCGGGAAGAGGATGACGAGAAGGCCTACGACACCCAAGACACTCTCTGCATCCCGCATGCCACTCAGCCTGGTAAGCACCGAGTTGACGCGTCTATCCGGGATTGGTCCGAGGATGACGAAGGTGACCAAATTCACCTTTCTGATCTCGAGTAGCACGTTCTGATTTCCTTTTCTGTTTCTGAGCCCTTTTTCTATTCTCTGCAGAGGATGTCGAGCACGAGGAGGACGAGGAGCCCATGGACGTCCAGCCTCTCTCCGTGGCCACTCCCACAACCCGGAAGAGGGCGGGTAGTGGTGCCCAAGAGCCTGCTGCCAAGAAGACGAAGAAGACGGGTGGCAAGAAGCTCACCACCAACAGAAGGACACCTCCCACCCGCAAGGGGTAAGTTGCTCCATCCAAACATCAACTTGCTAGTGCTTCTCATTGCTCTGCTTTTACCTTTCTAAACTCTTTCTTATTTCTCATCCAGCGATCCACTGGATGCTGACGCGGCCGCGGCCCCCACTCGCACCAAAAGGAAACCCATTATGGACCTCGAGAAGCTCGTCGAGCTCTCCGAGGACGAAGACGAGCCAGCACCGCGGGCTAGGGCGCGTGCGCCCTCCCCGGTGAAGCTAGAAGAAGAAGACGCCGGTGCCGATAACACGGGCGCTGGTGACCAGGACGCCCAGGACCTGGAGCAGCATACCCACGCGTACCAGAGTACGCAGGATGCCGCTCAGGATAAGACGCCTCCCTCTCCCCCAGCTACCACAGCTAGGGATAATGCTGAACAAGAAGCCGAGAACCAGGACCATGCCGCCTTTGAGCGTCCGGTTGACAACACCGAGCAGCAGGAAGACGCAAGACCTGATCCCGCTGTCGAGCAGCGGGTTGAGAAGATTGTGGTGGAGCCCGTGCTCCAGAGCCAGGCGCAGCCGAACGCTGCGCAGGGTAGCCGACCCCTTGTGTCGCCTACCCAGCAGGCTACTCCACCAACCGCACCGATCCCTCCACCGAAGCAGAAGACGACCAAGACTGCTTCTGAACTTATGCCTCCACCAACTTCACGCCAAGCGCCTCCGTCCGCTTCCCGGGCGGACGCTGGCAAGAAGACCGCCAAGCCCGAAGCTGCAACCATTCGGAAGAATCCACCGCGCAAGGTTGTGCAGCTCGGAGATCTGATGCCACCACCCAAGGCACCAACGAGCACGCAACTCACCACTGGCGCTACTGGTGGATCCTCTGGCCCAGTCGAAGGGTCAAGTGCTGAAGGTGCTGCTCGGTCACAAGGCAGCTGGCCATCATACCTGCTGTCTGTGTCCAAGCAACACAGCATCTCCCAAACCAAAGGCCAGAAGCGGCTTTCCGCCTTGGTGGAAGGCCAGGCCAAGGCAGTGGACGCCAAGCTCAAAGCCAAGAAACCCATCGTGTTCCACTCCCGCGAAGCCGGTGAGGACGACATCCAGTCAGAGGGGCTAGCCGCTGTCGTGGACCGGGTAGGCTTCATGGACAAGGTCTGGGAGAGCGACGCTCTCGGCGTCGAGAAGTGGAACAACAGCACCTTGGGCACTCTTGAGCACTACCGCATCGACTGGAACAAGGCCGACATCGGCGCTACTCCAATGATCGTCGCCTCCGACACCTGCACGCTAGCCGGGAAGCTTTTCTGCCTCCGCAAGGCCGCCGAAGATGTGGAGCAAACATACGCCGTAAGTTTTTCTTGCTTCCCTTGCTTTTCCGAGTTGTAGTTTTTCTTTCCTTCTTCTCGTCTTTTCCTCTTGGTTATTCCCCAGTCCCCGAGATTCGGGCCGAGTAGACGGGTACTCAACCGAGTTGCCGTCTTCTCGGATCAAATTTTCCAAAAACCTCTAACTCTTTTCCTTCTCTTCCATAGAATAGCCTCCTGAAGCGGACCAACATCTTCCGCCGGCTGCTCTGGAACCACAGCATAGCCAAGAACTGCATCGCGGCTCTTGAAGCCGAGCGCAAGGGTGATGCCGCGTTGGAGCAGGCGGCGCTGGACCGCGCTCTCCAGCTCTCTGAGATAGAAGGTAAGATTTTGGCTATTCGTTTTGTGTGTTTTGTGTTTACGCCCGCGTTTGCTTTTTGCTATAACTCTGTTTACTCTGCAGGCAAATTCAAAGAATTGTAGGAGCAGCATGAGCACTGCCACGTCTTCTCTTCCTCTGCTGAGAGCAAAATCAAGCATTTGGAAGGTGAGCTGCCAGCTTCTCTGTCATTGCATCTTCCTTTACTTGGTTACTCTGCTAACCTTGCTGTTATCTCTGCAGAAGAATATAAGAAATTCCGGGAGGAGAATCTCAACTGCTTGATGCCTGCCGAGGTGCAGCAGCAGCTGGCGGCCCGAGATGCAGAGCTCAAGAAGGAACGCGACGCCGAGCGCGCCGAGTTCGAGGAGATGCAAGTGAAGTTGAAATCAGCTCTTGAGGATGCCTTGGAGACCAAGACCACAGCCAAAGCCACAAAGAAGGCGCTCGAGACAGAGATCCAGGTGCTGAAGGATCACAACTCACAACTTATGCTCCAGCTCGCCACTGCACGCCAGGTTGAGAACCGGCATATTGCTGACGAGGAGGATTGGAAGATCAAGCTGGACGCACTGCTGGTGGATCTTAGGCGTAAGTTTTCTCTTCTCTGCATCTGGCTATTTCTTTTCTCCGCTACCTGGCTTGCTTTTCCTCTCATTCTTTCTTCTTGGTTTCATCTCTTTTCTGCCTCCATTTCTAACTTTTACCGGTTTCTCTCTAGATATCTTCCCTGCTCTCCATGCTGCCAACACTCCTGCCCTTGAAAAAGCACAGCAACTTCGAGCCGCATCCGGGATGCCCGTCGACACCAAGTCTAGCGTCAAAGACAACCTCCTGAACATCAAGACCCAGCTTCGCCAACTCAGGGGCTTGGGCACCACCATGGTGTCCACTGCCTACAAGCTCCACGACCTGTTCTGGCCTGATCAAGTTGCGCCAAACAACTTCAGCGTGCTTGCCGAGAAGCTGGACGGCGTGAAGGCCGAGTTGAAAAAGTGGCGCGGCTCAGCAGCCCGGGCAGGAGCGGATGAACTTCTTCACTTCATTTGCAGATGGTATGAGAACCTCGATCTTGGTAGGATTATTGAGATGCGCCAAGACTCCAAGTGGTCAAAGGATCCCGAATGCATTGCTCGTCGGAAGGCAGCAGCCTACGAGGTAGCCTCCTACGCGGACACCGCCACCTTCATCGACGGCCTCCCCGAGCCAGGAACTGAAGCTGAGGACGAGGACGATGAAGATGAGGATACCGAGTCAGATGACTTGAGTTTCTTCGAGGAGGGTGCCGCGAAAGGAGCTGCCGAGAAGGGAAAAGGCAATGCCAAGGTTGATGCTGACGTCGAGAAGCCGGAAACCCACGTCGAGGAGCCCACCATCACCACCGAGATGGTGATCCAACAGGCGGCTCCCGAGTTGGGCGCGACCAGTAGCAGCTTCCAGGCTGCCGCATCGACCTCAGCCACGGATCCCATCTCTGTCGCCACGGCAACCTCAGAGCAAGCCGCCAGCGCCAACACGGAAACGGATGCCGAGAGCGCCAAGGCTGATGCTGACGCCGAGAAGGCTGAAGATGATGGCAAAGTTGCGGACAACACCGCTACCTCCAAGGATTGACTCCTGAAAAACACTTATCCTCTAGAACTTTTATCAGATCCCCGGAATGTCAGGTGCAAATGTATCAAACTATTTAAGTCTTCGTTGCTACTTAATTTTATTCTCAGTTGAAGTTCTTAGCAACTCTGGCTCAATGTCGGGTTGCCTTAATATGTAAGTCCCCGAGTTGCATTTTTTTATCCGCTCTTCCTTTTTATCTCAGCTCTTACCTGCAACTTGTTGCTTTGTTGGTAGTCAAGTCACAAGAGTTCAAAGTAGGAGTTTCAAATACTTAGCCACTTAGAAAAATCATACTAACGCTGCCCACCACTTAGTCGGAAAGAAAAAATAGTAAAAAACACTCTATTCGGTTGCCGCACGCTTCCTTTCCTTTGCAATTTTTCATGTGTTCATTGACTCTTTGGCTTGTTCTCTGGCTTGCCATCAAGCCGGGTTGCGGACAGCAGCAGAGTCGCAGAGTGTCCGGTGAGTTTAAACACACTACTTTGTATGCCTTTGAAACTCTAAGTGGTTCAACCGAATAGACAAAGCAAAACAGAGTAAACACAAGGAACAATTTGGACGAGGGCAGTCCCCGAGTTCAATTTCAGATTGCCGAATAGGAGTTTTAACTCGGATAAGGAGATACATACACATTTTGCTCATGAGTGAAAACGTCGAAGCAAAGCTACATTCCAAGGGCGCTTGGATTCGTCTCCAGCCCTATCCGGCCTGTTCTTCTGGGGTGGCTATGCGTCAATAAGATAATATGCATCATTGTGCAATGCCTTGCTCACAATGAATGGCCCTTCCCACGGAGGAGAAAGCTTGTGCATCCCGGCTGTGCGCTGCACAAGCCTAAGCACCATGTATCCTTCTCGGAAAACCCTTGGGTTCACTTTCCGGCTATGATAACGCCTCAAGTTTTGCTGGTAAACAGCTGAACGTGACAGAGTTAGCTCTCTTGCTTCTTCTAGCAGGTCAACGTCGTTTTCTCGAGCTTCTCTAGCCTCTGCCTCCATGTAGAGCGTTACAAGGGGCGAGTCATGCTCTAGGTCAGTGGGCAGCACGGCCTCAGCTCCATAAACCAGGAAAAATGGCGTGTAGTCGGTTGACCGGTTAGGGGTAGTCCTTAGACCCCACAACACCGCTGGCAACTCGTCTAGCCAACACCCAGGTGTTTTCAACAACGGCTCAATCAGCCTTGGCTTTATGCCTGATAGCACCATGCCATTTGCTCTTTCCACTTGCCCATTGGAGGCGGGATGCGCAACAGATGCAACATCTAGCCGAATATGCTTATCTCTGCAGAACCTTGCGAACACACCCTCAGCAAAGTTTGTGCCATTATCCGTGATAATGCTGTGCGGGTAACCATACCTCAGGATCACATCCTTCAGGAAACTCACAGCAGTGGTTCCATCACACTTCCAAATAGGCTTCACCTCAATCCACTTTGTGAACTTGTCAACCATGACCAAGATGTGAGTCATGTTGCCTCTAGCCGGTTTGAAAGGGCCCACCATATCCAAGCACCAAACAGCAAATGGCCAAGTAATGGGAATGGTCTTCAACACGAAAGCTGGCATATGAATCTTACTTGCGAACCTTTGGCAGCCATTGCACTTTCTCACAATATCTTCAGCTTGTTTCAAGGCAGTGAGCCAAAAGAAGCCATGCCGAAAAGCCTTGTTGACCAGACCCCGAGAAGAGGCGTGATGCCCGCATTCTCCTTGGTGTATCTCCACCAGAATTTCTTCTCCTTCTTCTGGCTCTACACAGCGCTGCAGCACACCAGTAGGACTTCTTCTATGTAGAACATCTCTGAAGATTGTATAGCCCTTGGATCTTCTTTGAATTTGCCTCGAGGTAACCTCATCACTCGGCAAGGTGCCGTCCTTTAGAAAGGATAATATGGGCAAAGCCCAACTCGGTGTCCCCCGGATGGGAAACACTGGTTCGTCCACTTCCATTGGATCAGCCACCACTTCTTCTCCTTCTGGGGCGGGGACGAGTCCCCGAGATCTCGTGCACGCGGCAAGGACCCCCTCAATGAATGCGACAGTCCCCGAGTTAGGAGGGGCAGTCCCCGAGTAAGAAAGGAAAGTCCCCGGGTTGCAGGCGCCAGTCCCCGGGATGGCGACGGCAGTCCCCGGGTTCTCTTTTGCAACCTCCCAGTCAATCTCCATGGGAACAGCTTCCTCACTGGGTAGAGAAGAGGCACGAATATATACTCCGAGTTGGGGGATGGCTTGATAGATGGCTTTCTCAAATGCTCCAAGGCAACCCCAGCCGGGATGTATTGCCGAGAAGACCCCAACTTGGACAGCTCATCAGCTGCCTCGTTCTCTGCTCGGTGTATGTGCTTGAACTCGCACCCTTCAAAGAATCCAGTCATGGTTTGCACCAAAAACCGATATGAAGCCATGTTGGCATCCAGAGCATCCCATGTGCCTGAAACTTGCTGTACAACCAGATCCGAGTCGCCATAGCATATGATGCGCTGCACGCCAACCTCCTTGGCTACCTTCAAGCCGTGTACCACGGCCTCGTACTCTGCTACATTGTTGGATGCCTTCAAGTGAATTTGCAGCACGTACTTGAGTTGATCCCGCTTGGGCGACGTGAGCACCACGCCAGCACCCAAGCTTTCCTTTACCTTGGAGCCATCAAAGTGCATCTTCCAGTAGTTGGCTACCGGAGTACGCGGCCAGCTCAATTGCCCACTTGGCTACTCTGCCACTTGCCTCCTTGTTGCCCATGATGTCCGAGATGGGAGAAGAGCTCACCACAGTGATGGGATGCTCTTGGAAATAGTGCTTCAGCTTCTTGGCACCCAGGTACACGCCGTAAGTCATTTTTTGGTAATGCGGGTAGTTTTGTTTGGAGCTGGACAACACCTCACTGAGATAATATACTGGCCGCTGCACAGTCTTGCCTTCCTTTTCTCTGTCCACCACAATCACAACACTGACCACTCGATTAGCCGCAGCAATGTACAGCAGCATTGGCTCTTTGGGTAGCAGACTAGCCAAGATGGGAGCGTTACCCAGCATGGCTTTCAGCTCCTTGAATGCCACATCAGCTTGCGGTGTCCACACGAAGTTGTCGCTCTTCTTCATCAACTGATACAAAGGCAAGGCCTTCTCGACCATTCTTCCCAGGAAGCGGCTCAGAGAAGCCAAGCAACCAGTGAACTTTTGCACATCCTTCAGGGATCTCGACAAAGACATGCTCTCTATAGCTTTTATCTTTGAAGGATTGGCCTCAATGCCCCGACTGGATACCAAGAAGCCGAGTAGCTTGCCAGCCGGGACGCCAAAGGTGCATTTAGTCGGATTTAACTTCATCTTGTACTTGCGCAAGTTGGCAAATGTTTCCTCAATGTCACTAAGCAGAGTATGTGTTTTATTCGTTTTGATCACAATGTCATCTACGTACACGTGCACATTTTTGCGAATTTGATCATGCAAGCATTTCTGCATGCATCTCTGATAGGTAGCCCCAGCATTCCGCAACCCAAAGCACATGACACGATAACAATAAGCCCCATACGGGGTAATAAAGGCAGTCTTTATTTGATCAGTAGGGTTGAGAGCTATCTGATGAAAACCAGAGTAGGCATCTATGAAAGACAAAAGCTCACAACCAGCAGTGGAATCGATCACCTGATCTATGCGGGGTAGCGGAAAGGGATTCTTGGGGCAGGCCTTGTTCAGGTCGGTGTAGTCCACGCACATGCGCCATGCGGTATCCGCCTTGGGATCCTCCTTCTTCTTCTCAACCATAACCGGGTTGGCTAGCCAGTCCGGATGCAAAACATCCATGATAAAGTTGCTTATCAGCAACTTGGTGATCTGATCACCGATAGCTTTCCTTCTCTCATCGCCAAAGCGGCGCATCGCCTGCTTCACTGGCTTGGCATCATGCCGCACATGTAGCGAGTGCTCAACCAACTCCCTCGGGACACCTGGCAAATCCTCATTGGACCAGGCAAACACGTCCCGATTCTCACGGAGGAAGTGGATGAGCTCTCTTTCCTATTTCTTTCCCAACCCGGCGCCAATCATGGCAACACGGTCTGGGAACTCAGGATCAACCTGGACCTTCTTTGTCTCCTGGGACGCCTGGAACGCAGTCCCGTACTGGGAACTCGGCATGCCAGGCGCACCACCTTGCGCTGCTTGCGCCATGGCCACCACCTCGTACATCTTCTTCTTCTCAGCAGCAATGACCATGGATTCCGCCAGTTGGGAACCAGCAGAGGCACACTCCATGGACTTCTTGTAGTCACCCGAGATGGTGATCACTCCATTGGGACCAGGGATCTTCATCTTCAAGTATGCAGCATGGGTTGAAGCCATGAACTTGCTGAGAGCAGGCCTACCGAGTAGGGCATGGTATGGGCTCTGGTGATCAACCAGCTCAAAGGCCAAGCTCTCAGTGCGGCAGTTCTCCCTGGTGCCGAATAGGACGTCTATCCAGACGCGACCGATTGGAGAGCAAGATACTACCGGCACAATGCCATGGAAAGTGGTCCTGCTGGGTAGCAATGCTCTCGGCCATCCCGAGCTTCTCAAGTGTGTCTCTGTACACAATGTTGATGCTGCTGCCGTTGTCAATCAGGACCTTGCTGAACCTGACGTTCTTCTGGGCACCCAAGAAGGTGGGATCCACCACCAAAGCATAGCTACCTGGGTTGGGCATCACCTTAGGGTGAATAGCTCTGGACCATGTGATCTCTTGGTTGCACCAGTGCAGGTAGTGGGGCACAGCAGGAATAACAACATTGACCTCCATCGCACGCCTGTGCTGAGACTGCTTGTCGGAGGGCTCAGAGGTGTAGATCATGTAGCTCTCGTGGTGTTCCTGGTACTGGTTGCGGTCTCCACCGCCATTGGTACCGTTGTCGTTGTTACCTTGGTTGTTGTTGTTGTTGTTCCTGTTGTTGTTGCGGGTGTAGTAGTTGCGGTTGCGGTCGTTCTTGTTGTAGTTGCGGTAGCGGTCGTTGTTGAAGTTGCGGTTGGCTCTTAAAGCCACCTGGTTCACGTTCTCTCTTCTCGGGAAGACTGCAGGCCGAGGAGCAGGTGCCCGAGCTGGCTGCACATTGGCATTCGTAGCTGGCAGAGGAGGAGGAGGAGGCAGGCCCTCGTTCTTGATCTGTTCCCACCAGCTGCACTGCCGAGTAGTGTGGTTGGCTGGCCTGGCAGGATGCCGAGTATGGAAACTGCATGGCCCATCCCTCATGCTCCCAAAGACAAAGTTCGGAGCAGGATCCGGGTTGCCGCTACCCTGCTGGGGAGCATTGTACGGCTTCTTGATGCCTTGGCCCTGATTCTGGTTTTGCCCGTACTGGGCTCCAGCAGTTTTTTGCCTTTGGCTACTCCCAGCAGCCGTAGCCACAGCATTCACCTCCTCGGGATCATACCGAGTATCAATCCGGTCACCTCTGCGCTTGTTGCGGAAATCATTGCGCTTGTTGTTGTTGTAGTTCCTTCTCGGCTCGGGGGAGTCCATCAGAGGCTGAGTTGGGTCGCCGAGTGCAGACATGTCCGTGATCTTGATGGTCTCAGCGAGAGTACTCGGCATCTCACGCTGCAGCTTCTGCCACAACATGCCGCCATGCCTGCAGCCCTGCGCAAACCAAGTGATGGCCTAGGCCTCATTCACACCTTCACAGGTGTTCCTCAAGGTGCTCCACCGAGTAAGGTACTGGCGGTCGGTCTCGTCTTCCCGCTTCTTGCAAGCGGACAACTGATGCGGCCTATTCGGCCTCTTGTAAGTGTTGGTGAAGTTGCTGATGAAGGCCTCCGAGAAGTCCAGCCAACAATTGATACTATCCTTGGGCAGGTTGTTGAGCCAAGTCCGAGCTGGACCCTCAAGCATTTGCGGAACATATCGCACTGCTCATCTCCGATTGCCGCCTGCAATGTGCACGGCTGTGACATAGTCACTCAACCAGTCCTCTGGCTTGGTGCTGCCATTGTAACACTTGGTCCCCCTGGCCAGGTGGAAGTGATTCACTGAAGGCTCATTCATGATGCGAGGGCCAAAGCATTCTGGGCCGGGCGGCCCCTTGTTCTCGAGTTGCGCGGACAGATTGATTCGGTCCAGCTTGAACCTTGCATCACTGGGCTCCAACATGCGCTCATCCAGGTGATCCGCAACATTCCTTGGGTCAGCATAGCCGACTAGCCCCATCGCCGAATAGCCATCATCATATATGTTTTCCTGCACAACAGCGGGTTGCACCACAGGGTTGGCTGCAGGCGCAGCCGCACGGGGCTGTGCTGCAGCAGGCTGCTGCGTCCTCTACCGAGTAGGCTGAGTAGCAGGACGCCGAGAAGGCCCCGCGTTGTCTCCGTCATGTCCCTTGCTGTGAGCTTTATGGGCTTGATAGCCTGCTCCTGCAGTAGTGTATTTCTGAACGGACTCTCGCAGCACAGCGCACTGTTTCGCGGTGAGAGCCGGGTCGTACACCTGCATCTGTCTACTCTTCCCAGAGCGCACCCTCTGGTCCCTCTCGCGGCTGGGATGCGGCGATGAGGCCTGATCCGTAGATCTGACCACATGCGAGTGCACAACCTGAGAAGCACCGGCACCCGGATTGGCTTTCCGTAACTCCTCATTCTGCCTAGCAGCCTCTAGCACTAACTCATTGAGCCTTTCCTGCTGCCTAGCGCGCGCGTCGCCGGCAAGGTTTGGCAACCCAGCAGCTACAGCCTCTGCAGCTCTAAGTGTTTTGGCGGGGGTGCTGTATCGGGGCCTGGTAGTGGTGTTTGCGGTGGCAGATTGGCTAGGAGCCTCTACAACTGTCGCCATCTCGGCGCCTAAGTTGCGACGCGTAGCGCCTACCTTGCTAGACTTCCTAATAACAGGCGTAAAGCCATGGGCCTTGTTGTACTTGTTCTGGTCTAGGCTAAGCTCAAGCCTCACCTTCTCAAGCTCCAGGTGCTCAGCGAGCAGCTCCTGGCGCTGCCGGTCGAGCTGCGCCCTCATGGTCAAGAGCTCGAGCTCTGTGGGAGGCGGCATGCCCATCTGCGCAGCGGATGCCGGTATCGTCGGTGTAGTGGAGAGAGAGATGTTGGAGTCCTTCTCGTAGGGCTTGTGGGTCCTCCCGCCAGCACTCGGGCCAGCAAGGTCCTCATTGACCTCCGCAGCAGCAGCCGCGCCCTTCCCGGCATCGGTAGCCAGGCCGGTCATCATCACCTCCACGCTGTCCGCGGAGCAGCCAATCGGCCTTCCGCGGGCAGCGAGCACGGCAGGAGGATCCTCCGCGACCAGCACCTCCTCTGGAAACTCGCGGACGACGGCGATGGCGATGTAGGCGAGGTGCGAGCCGAAGGAGAGCACCGAGCCGCCTGCCGGAATGGGCCTCCCGCCAAAATCTCCGGCGTTGTCGGTGACGAAGTCGAAGAAGCCGAATCTGTGGACAAGGCCACAGATCACGCGCTCCCCAGTAGCAGAAATGAGTCCCGTCCGAACATGGACTCCAGCCAGCGCCTCTGTCTGCCCCACGGTGGGCGCCAACTGTCGTGGTGGTATCACGGCAGATGCCATGGGATGGCTAAAGTTGGGGCCGATGGACGCTGGAGGTGCTCGGGGAGGGATCACACGGCGAGTAGCCGCGTGTGGTAAGTCACAATCACTGCAAACAACAAGATCTTACCCAGGTTCAGGGCCCTCGTGTGGAGGTAACACCCCTACTCCTACCTCTCTCTTTATATGGTGTTTACCGAGTAGCCACAGTACAGTTCAGGCCTTCGGCCGAGTAGCCACTCTTCTCTCTAGTTCTTACGGTGTGTAGTGAACCAATGCCTAAGTTCCGAACCTCTCACAGGAGGAGGTAGGGCACCTTATATACTTGTGCCCAGCCGGATATAATAAGACTAAAAGGTACAACTTGATGGGACAGGAGCACGGCAGAACCGCGCACGCCTCCGGGTTCCCGCTGACGGTTGCCCCGTAAGTCGTCGCGCCGTTCGGAGATGGGACCTGTCCACCCTTGTCTGTGAGATAGGGTAGGCCCCTAGCCCTGTCCTGTCCCCTCTGTCAGTGACAGGACTTGACTGGCGCCTAGTACACTGTAGCCACGCCGTAGCGTGGATAATCACGCGCTCCATAAGTTGAACCACACGCCGTACGGACGCAGGATACGCGGGATCCTTTGTCAGAACGGCTCCATTGACTTCTGGCCCGAGTAGGAAACCACTCCCTCTACTCGGACCAACTCCTCTACCCGGAGGAACCCAACTTCTTATATTCTTCCTTCCGGCCATTGGTGTGTACGACCGGATAGCTGTCTACCGGGTAGCCAGCTACTTAGTCAAAACAACCTCTTTGATCTTGCCTTTAGCACTAGCCTTACCCCTACTCGGTGGTAACCCCCCGAAAACCGCCGAGAACCAGCGAAGGGAGAATGTAAACCAAGTGACGCAGGGGGCCAACAACAACCGCAACTACAATCGCAACAACAACCGCAACAACAACTTCAACCAGAACAACGACAACAATGACAGTGGTGGTGGTGGAGACCGCAATCAATACCAGGAGCATCATGATAGCTATATGGTGTTCACCACTGAGCCGGATGACAAACAGAGCCAGCACAGGCGAGCAATGGAGGTGAACGCTGTTATGCCTACAGTGCCGGATTACATGCACTGGTGCGACCAGGACATTGTCTGGTTCCGAGCTGATCATCCCAAGATCATGCCCAATCCGGGTACCTATGCGCTGGTGGTGTACCCAACCTTCCCGGGGTCCAAGAAGAATGTGAAGTTCAGCAAGGTGCTGATTGACAATGGGAGCAGCATAAACATTATGTACCGAGATACCATGGAGAAACTCGGCGTTGCCGAGAACATGCTACTACCCTGCCGGACCACATATTCCATGGCATTGTGTCGCGTGTGTCTTGTGCTCCTATTGGCCGGATCTGGATCGATGTGCTCTTTGGCACCAGGGAGAACTGCCGGACTGAGCGCTTGCAGTTTGAAGTGGTTGATCTCCAGAGCCCTTATCATGCCCTTCACTGTAGACCTGCTCTAACCAAGTTCATGGCTTTTATGCATGCGGCCTATCTGAAGATGAAGCTTCCCGGTCCCAGTGGAATTATCACCATCTCGGGTGACTACAAGCGCTCCGTAGATTGCGCATCTGCTAAATCTCGGCTTGCCGAGTCCATGGTCATTGCGGCCAAGAAGAAGAAGATACATGAGGTGGTGGCCCTGGCACAGGCAGCTCAACTTGGTATGCCAGGCATGCCGAGCTCTCAGCATGGCGCCACTTTCCAGGCCTCCTAGGAGACCAAGAAGGTGTAGATCGACCCGGAATTCCTGGAGTGTGTTTCCATCATTGGCGCTGGGTTGGAGGACAAGTAGGAAAGCGCGCTCATCCACTTCCTCCGTGAGAATCAGGATGACTTTGCGTGGTCCAATCAGGATCTGCCTGGTGTCCCGAGGGAGTTGGTTGAGCACTCTTTACATGTGCGGCCGGATGCCAAGCCGGTGAAGCAAGCTATGCGCCGCTTTGCGGCAGAAAGAAGGCAACCAATTGTTGACGAGATCAAAAGGCTCCTAACAAGAGGATTTATCATGGAGGTAGTGCATCCGGATTGGCTGGCCAATTCGGTCACGGTTGAGAAGAAGACGGACGACCCCATGGTTGTTGTGGTGTGGCGCTTGTGCGTTGACTACATCGACTTGAACAAGGCCTGCCCCAAGGACCCATTCCCATTGCCCCGGATAGATCAGGTGATCGTCTCCACTGTCGGGTGCAAACTTTTGTCTTTTATTGATGCCTATTCTGGTTTTCACCAGATTCCACTGAATCCGCCTGATCAAATAAAGAATGCTTTTATCACCCCGTACGGGGCTTATTGCTATTGTGTTATGTGTTTTGTATTGAGGAATGCTGGGGCCACACATCAGAGATGCATGCAGAAATGACTGCATGAGCAGATAGGCAAAAATGTGCAGGTGTGTGTGGATGACATAGTCATCAAAACCAAAGAAAAACACACACTGCTGAGTGACATTGAAGAACCATTCACAAGCTTGCGAAAGTACCGGATGAACTAGAATCCAACCAAGTGCACATTTGGCATCCTGGCTGGGAAGCTACTCAGCTTCCTTGTGTCTAGTCGGGGTATTGAAGCCAATCCTTCCAAGATAAAAGCTATAGAAAGCATGTCTTTACCAAGATCACTGAAGGATGTGCAGAAGTTTACCGGGTGTCTGGCTTCCCTTAGCCGGTTCCGTCAAAGAATGGGTGAGAAGGCCTTGCCTCTGTACCAGCTCATGAAGAAAAGCAACAAATTCGTCTGGACCTCACAAGCAGATGTGGCGTTCAAGGAGCTCAAAACCATGTTGGGTACCACTTGCCTTCTGCCTAAGGAGCCAATGCTGCTCTATATTGCAGCTACCAACCGGGTAGTGAGCGTGGTGGTGGTAGTGGAGTGAGAAGAAGAAGACAAATCAGTGCAGAGGCCAGTATATTATCTCAGTGAAGTGCTATCCAACTCCAAGCAGAATTATCCTCACTAGTAGAAAATGACGTATGGCGTCTACCTGGCTGCCAAAAAGCTCAATGACTATTTCCAAGAGCATCCAGTTACAGTGGTGAGCACTGCTCCCATCTCGGAGATTATGGGCAACAAGGATGCAAGTGGCCGGGTAGCCAAGTGGGCAATTGAGCTATCTTCTTATACCTCAGGGTATGCCAGAAGAGAGGCTATCAAATGTCAAGCCTTGGCGGATTTCTTCGTTGATTGGCCGAGATGCAATATGAGCCGGCTTTACCGGAAACCAATTTCTGGCGAATGCATTTCGATGGGTCCAAGCTGAAAGAGGGTCTCGGTGCCGGAGTGGTGCTCACCTCACCCAAGAGGGATCAGCTGAAATACATGCTGCAAATTCATTTTCCGGCATCAAATAATGTTGCCGAGTATGAGCCCTGGTCCACGGGCTAAAAGTGTCCAAGGAGATTGGAATCCGGAAGATTGTATGCTATGGCGACTCGGACCTGGTAGTCCAACAGGCCTCGGGGACTTGGGACGCGCTGGATGCCAACATGGCGTCTTACCGGTTCCTTGTCCAAAATATGTCTGGATTCTTTGATGGGCGTGAGTTCCATCACATCCACCGAGCTGAAAATGATGCTGCGGATGCTCTGTTCAAGTTGGGATCTTCTCGGCAATTCATCCCGGCTGGGATTGCCCTGGAGAATTTGATGAAACCATCTATCAAGCCCTCACCCAACTCGGATTCCATATTCATCCTGGCCCTGCCGGACTCAGAAGCTGTCCCCATGGAGATTTATTGGGAGAGCACAAAGGAGAACCCGGGGACTGCTCCTCCCAACTCGGGGACTGCCCCTCTCAACTCAGGGACTATCGCTTTTGTCGCACCCGGACTTCTAGGGGATACTCACAGTCCGTCAAACAGTAGATAAATGGCTTACGGGGCATACCGGCACCCGCATCTCAATATGAGAAGGCCAACACGTAAACGTGTGACAACCATTATCTTACTATTCATCGTCTGCGCAAACCATCCCGTAGAAATCCAGATACTTCCGTTGACGTACTTCAAAACATACACACATGGTACGTCAACGGCATTGGAACAAGTGATATCACAACAGATCTCTACGACACAAAAGATTGAAATAAGTTGCAAATGGCTCTCATTAGAGAAGAGATAGCAAATACAATCATTCAGAGGGCACATGCCCCAACAATACATCATTACATCACAGCGGAAGCATTCAACATGTCTGAGTACAGACAAGAACCAAATAGGCCTAAGAGGCCGGAAATGAAAAGACGGAGCCCATCCACGAAGTCTCGGATCCTGCCCGGGTCCGCTATCTACTCGTCAGCAGTCTCGTCATACTCCACGTAGTAGCCACCATGTAGATCCTCGAAAACGTAGGTCTGCGGAAACCACAGCCCCAAAGGGGTCAGTACATAAACGTACTGGCAAGCAAGACTCACAATTCACCAAGGTGTAACCTGTCAACACCAAGCACAGATGCCTTGGGTTCAACGGAAGAAAAGGGGTATGAAAGATGCTGCAACTGGCTGCGCTAACCAACTACAGAGAACTACAACTTCCAACTAACAGAAAGGGGATAAGATCGAGTATTGTAACCAACTGAAAGATAACTTCAAGCAAACGCATCCTGGATCTCGCCCCTTGTCCAAAGAAGCAATCCGAGGATAACTCACACAGTTGAAATTATGATGGTTCAGATTATTGTGTCAATAAGCCTATTACTAGTCAAGTTGTTAATCATTGGGTGTAAGGTTGTTAATCATTAGGTTTAAGTTGTCCTGAGTACTTGTTAGCCAGTACTTTCACCAAGTAATCCATAACCGCGGAAAACACGGCTTCTCGAGAAGATTATCCCTGCAGGGTTGCACCAATTTGGCCGTACACGCATGAATAACCCGCCAGATGGAAAGGCCCTTCCACCAAGCGGGGCACTCAACACAACTCAACTCTTCTTCGCATCAAGCCCAAAGCACCTTGGGCGCACGGCTAATCGAGCCCAGAAGAAAATGGACCCTCATAGCACTCTAAGAACGTGTCCCCCTATATGCCGACTACGAAAGTTCCACCCGGGTACCAAGGGCTCGCAAGATCATGCATGCAGCAAATGGAAAACCCGAACTAAATGAGGCGATTTGGACGAGATGCGAATCGAATCAAATTGAGGGGGGCACCCATACTCGCTTCCCACATGTGGTTAGTGCGCTCATCATGGATCAGTAGACAAGACCCTTTTCCTATTAGGGTCGACACTAGCAGGCCTCAAAACCACAAAGGGCCTCCTGCCGGTGCCTTATCATCAAATTATTATTAACGATAGCATTAGCATGATTGATTGGTTAAACATCGAGCCCCCAGAACATAACAGAAATAGTAACAGAAAGTAACGGGTAACAGACTCGAGCAAAACAACCTAAGCATGCTAGTAAGACACGGGCAACAAGCAATGGTTATAGGTATGGAGGTGAGGCAATATCAGGGTTAAAGGATACATGTGATAGGTTCGTAACAGAAACAACTAATCATAGGGCTAGCAGAAATAGACAACGGAAAGTATCGGTAACCAATGTTGAAAGGAACACGATGGTTCATGTGAGTGATAACTTGCCTGCAAACCCAGTAGCCTGGTACTGAGCTAACTCCTTAGAAGGGGTGTCTTAAGTATCGTCGGTCTCAACGTCGTCGTGAATCCGGGAAGAAGCAAACAAACAAGGCAGAAAGATAAACAATCAATAACATGGCATAGGTGCACAAACATGGGATGATGCATGTCATGTTAATAGATGCATCAGAATAAACTACTTGACAAGATAACACAATTTAATTGGACCCATGTGCAATTGGATTGCATATGGAAAAGATCCATTGAAATAAGTGGAAACAAATGATTTACAATTAATTATTATGTGAGAGTTGTTAGCATGATGCATGCATGATGATAACAACAAAATAACAACAAATAACAATGATAGATGCAAGTGAAAAAGGATTGGAACAAGTTTTGGTATTCATTGATTAAGTTAGGAAAGTTTGGTTACTTAAAACACGTCACACAAGTAATGGTTGTTTTCAACAAGTTAAAGGGTTCAAAACAATTAACAATATTTATATTTGAAAAGAACATCAAATTTTAGTTGGATTACATGTTTCAATTATTGAAATAGGAGTTAGGATGAATTTATTATGACTTAAACAATATTAAACAAGTTTTAATTGAATTTAAAATAAGCATGAATTTTAATTGAATTTTATTTGTTCAAAACATCAATTCAAATTCACATTTGAAAAGTTCACACTTTGATGGTTTGAAAACATATTTTGCATGTTTAAAAATAAATTATTTTGAGCAAGTTATGATTTTATCAAATTTAATTGAATTAAACAAGGATTAATTTATTTAGGCAATTTAAATTATTCAAACCAGGAAACAAAAATTATATTTGAAAAGGTTATTCAAAATGGTATGGGAAACATATTTTATTTGCATTTATTGGATTAATAATGAATTAGTTATTGATTTTAGCAAATTGTTGATTTGTTTGAATTCAAATTTAAATTGCATTTTGGAATTTCAAAACAGTGAACAAATGGTACCATTAGATAGACAATTTTATTTAGAGCAATAAACATATATAACTTTTATTTTTTAGAGTTATAGATCAAAAGTTATTAAAGGTTTAATTTGTGGGTTTAAATCTGTTATTTAAAGGAATTAATTTGAAAACAGAAACGTGTGGACAGTTTTGTTACCGCACTGCACTCTATACACAGCCACTGCCCCGTGGGGCCTAGCCAGCGTGGCGTGTGCGGCAGTGAGGTGGTAGCAGGGGTCACCGACTTGTGGGCCGCGCGCGCGCTGTGGAAGAAAAACGGAAAAAAGGGGGGGGGGGTGCGCCCGCGGGGATCGAACCCGGGTCGCTTGGCTGCGCGGCAGGGAACGAGACCAGTGGGATGCTGCTGTACTTGTGACAGATAGGGAGTGCGTGGGGTTTTAGGTTCAGGTTTTGCACAAGCAACTGAAACTGAACTTACAGTTTCAGTTAACAGGGGCAGTTCGCCGGAGTGGCGCTGCGTCGCAGCGGCTGCTGCTCGTGGGCGGTACAGGGTGCGGGTGTGGTCTGCTATCGATGTGTGCGTGTGCAGCGGAGGGAAAACAGAAGAGAGGGGAAGGGAGTAGCAGAGGCTCACCGCGATTGCATCGGGCTGCTGTCGACGCTGTCGACTGACAGTGGAGAGGAGGAAGTTCGGCGACGGCGCGGCCATCCAGGCTGCTCCCAGCAGCTGGCGACGAGGCGAGGAGCTTCAGGGGAACGCCCTGGTCTCATTCCCGCCCTCGGGTGCTTCTCGAGGCGGCCAAGGCGAGGGGATGGTGGAGGTGGTCTGACGGCGGTGAGGCAGTGGCTGCAGGTTTCAGAGAAGGGAGGGAAGTGGCAGATGGAGCGAACGGCGGCGATGGAGGGTGGTGCTAGGGTTAGAGGATGGGCTAGGGTTGCAGAGGGATACTTAAGGGGGGAGAGGCATGGTACGGCGGTCATCCAGGAGGGGGGCGCTCGATCGGGTGGTTCACCTGCTGTCGTACAGGGGAGGGTGACGCCAGCGAGGAAGATGACCGCCAGGAAGAGGTACTGGGCCAGCTGTGCGTATGTTAGAGGTTAGGTGGGCTGGGCCTAGGTAGGTTTAGCTGCTGCAGCTTTTGCTTCTTTTTATTATTTCTGATTTTCCTTTTTTTTTGTAACAACTAGAAAAGGGAAGAGTTAGATGGGTTTTAGAGTTTATAAAATTGTGGAAAAAAACAGGTGAGTTTGTTAGTTCAATATATACCAATTTACCACTTAAGTTTTTGGAAATTCCAATTTAGTTGTTGTTTTGCCAAAAATGGTTTGAATTTGAATAATTTGCAAATAGTTGATTAATATTAGAAAATAACAAGTTTAATAGGGTGAACCCTACTAATTAATGTGATTAAAGTTATTAGAATAGATTGGTAGTTTTAATGACTTGGAAATTGGTGCTGTTTAGAAAAATAACCAAAATTGAAAGAGTTTCTTTATTAGATGAATATTAATAAGAACACACTTTTAAATAGGGTGACCCCTATGTTATTAAACACAAATAGAGTATATTTGTTTTGACCTCAACATGATTTCAAAGTGATTTTTGTTTTGGTGCTTTGAGTTGAATTTTTGATTGCAATTTGGAAACAATTGATTGATCAAACCAACAATTTAATGAGTGATCAACATGGAATAAAATGGAACAAATTGGTTGTTTTCATTTGTTATTTTTATTCCAAAAGTTGTAACAGAACAAGTATGAAAACAAAGCAGTTGAAATTGTTTGATTTTTATTGTGAAAACAAGAATAACAGATGCAAAACAAAAGAAACAAATGCAACAATATGATGACATGATGCAATACTTTAATAACAAGAAATCAAACATTCTAAATGGTAGGTTTTCATACTTGGGCTGTTACAAAACGCCCCCCCTTGAAGGAATCGCGGCCCGAGATTCCTACTGAGAAAAGAAAAGGTCCAGAAACTTCTTGGGAAGATCCTCTTGAGCTGTGACACGTGAAACACATCGTGCACCTTGGATAGACTTCAGGGAATTTGGAAAACCACCGGAACATTTTCAAGTAAAGGGGAGAGATTTTGCACCAAGGGTGTATAGCTGAATGGAACTTGATTCATTTGGAGAATAGACTATCTGGAATGTGGTGCTTCAGGAATTCTTCCTCGAAACAACCCCAGGTGATAGGAATGCCAGCTCTCATAGCCTGGGATCAACAACAACAATAACAACAACCTTTCTGGCCAGATAGACTTGATATTTGGGAAGTTTTGATTAGACGCCGGTAGAAGAATTGAAGTGGAAAACAACAACAAGATTTGAACGGACGAAAAGGATGTTGAGAAGAACAGGATAACGAAGCAACACCGGGAAAACGAGAACAAAACTCCTGAGGTACTACGTAAAACCCATCCGGGCTTCTAAAGGATCAATATCTACTGCTGAAGGAATAGAGGATTTGCTTCCGGGGCTTACACGCCTCCGTTCTCAATCGTGAGTAGGCAACATGATAAATCATGTCACAACCACCTCCATTCCTATGGTCTAGTAGATATAACCATCCTAGAGAAACCAGAATACGTGAAATCCTAACTTGAAAGTTTAGATGAGAAGGGAAAACAACGTTGCACTTCCTTGCCAGAAGAGGGAGGGTGGGTGGGGAAAGAAGAAAAAGAACAGAATTCCTACTCTCACGTTTCATTTTTCCTATATAGCTACAAAATAGTTTCTAGACTCAACTGCGACCAGTAAAAAGGGATCCTACAGGCAGACAGGCTCTGATACCATTTGTCGCACCCGGACTTCTAGGGGATACTCACAGTCCGTCAAACAGTAGATAACTGGCTTACGGGGCATACCAGCACCCGCATCTCAATATCAGCAGGCCAACACGTAAACGTGTGACAACCATTATCTTACTATTCATCGTCTGCGCAAACCATCCCGTAGAAATCCAGATACTTCCGTTGACGTACTTCAAAACATACACACATGGTACGTCAACGGCATTGGAACAAGTGATATCACAACAGATCTCTACGACACAAAAGATTGAAATAAGTTGCAAATGGCTCTCATTAGAGCAGAGATAGCAAATACAATCATTCAGAGGGCACATGCCCCAACAATACATCATTACATCACAGCGGAAGCATTCAACATGTCTGAGTACAGACAAGAACCAAATAGGCCTAAGAGGCCGGAAATGAAAAGACGGAGCCCATCCACGAAGTCTCGGATCCTGCCCGGGTCCGCTATCTACTCGTCAGCAGTCTCGTCATACTCCACGTAGTAGCCACCATGTAGATCCTCGAAAACATAGGTCTGCGGAAACCACAGCCCCAAAGGGGTCAGTACATAAACGTACTGGCAAGCAAGACTCACAATTCACCAAGGTGTAACCCATCAACACCAATCACAGATGCCTTGGGTTCAACGGAAGAAAAGGGGTATGAAAGATGCTGCAACTGGCTGCGCTAACCAACTACAGAGAACTACAACTTCCAACTAACAGAAAGGGGATAAGATCGAGTATTGTAACCAACTGAAAGATAACTTCAAGTAAACCCATCCTGGATCTCGCCCCTTATCCAAAGAAACAATCCGAGGATAACTCACACAGTTGAAATTATGATGGTTCAGATTATTGTGTCAATAAGCCTATTACTAGTCAAGTTGTTAATCATTGGGTGTAAGGTTGTTAATCATTAGGTTTAAGTTGTCCTGAGTACTTGTTAGCCAGTACTTTCACCAAGTAATCCATAACCGCGGAAAACACGGCTTCTCGAGAAGATTATCCCTGCAGGGTTGCACCAATTTGGCCGTACACGCATGAATAACCCGCCAGATGGAAAGGCCCTTCCACCAAGCGGGGCACTCAACACAACTCAACTCTTCTTCGCATCAAGCCCAAAGCACCTTGGGCGCACGGCTAATCGAGCCCAGAAGAAAATGGACCCTCATAGCACTCTAAGAACGTGTCCCCCTATATGCCGACTACGAAAGTTCCACCCGGGTACCAAGGGCTCGCAAGATCATGCATGCAGCAAATGGAAAACCCGAACTAAATGAGGCGATTTGGACGAGATGCGAATCAAATCAAATTGAGGGGGGCGCCCATACTCGCTTCCCACATGCGGTTAGTGCGCTCATCATGGATCAGTAGACAAGACCCTTTTCCTATTAGGGTCGACACTAGCAGGCCTCAAAACCACAAAGGGCCTCCTGCCGGTGCCTTATCATCAAATTATTATTAACGATAGCATTAGCATGATTGATTGGTTAAACATCGAGCCCCCAGAACATAACAGAAATAGTAACAGAAAGTAACGGGTAACAGACTCGAGCAAAACAACCTAAGCATGCTAGTAAGACACGGGCAACAAGCAATGGTTATAGGTATGGAGGTGAGGCAAGATCAGGGTTAAAGGATACATGTGATAGGTTCGTAACAGAAACAACTAATCATAGGGCTAGCAGAAATAGACAACGGAAAGTATCGGTAACCAATGTTGAAAGGAACACGATGGTTCATGTGAGTGATAACTTGCCTGCAAACCCAGTAGCCTGGTACTGAGCTAACTCCTTAGAAGGGGTGTCTTAAGTATCGTCGGTCTCAACGTCGTCGTGTATCCGGGAAGAAGCAAACAAACAAGGCAGAAAGATAAACAATCAATAACATGGCATAGGTGCACAAACATGGGATGATGCATGTCATGTTAATAGATGCATCAGAATAAACTACTTGACAAGATAACACAATTTAATTGGACCCATGTGCAATTGGATTGCATATGGAAAAGATCCATTGAAATAAGTGGAAACAAATGATTTACAATTAATTATTATGTGAGAGTTGTTAGCATGATGCATGCATGATGATAACAACAAAATAACAACAAATAACAATGATAGATGCAAGTGAAAAAGGATTGGAACAAGTTTTGGTATTCATTGATTAAGTTTGGAAAGTTTGGTTACTTAAAACACGTCACACAAGTAATGGTTGTTTTCAACAAGTTAAAGGGTTCAAAACAATTAACAATATTTATATTTGAAAAGAACATCAAATTTTATTTGGATTACATGTTTCAATTATTGAAATAGGAGTTAGGATGAATTTATTATGACTTAAACAATATTAAACAAGTTTTAATTGAATTTAAAATAAGCATGAATTTTAATTGAATTTTATTTGTTCAAAACATCAATTCAAATTCACATTTGAAAAGTTCACACTTTGATGGTTTGAAAACATATTTTGCATGTTTAAAAATAAATTATTTTGAGCAAGTTATGATTTTATCAAATTTAATTGAATTAAACAAGGATTAATTTATTTAGGCAATTTAAATTATTCAAACCAGGAAACAAAAATTATATTTGAAAAGGTTATTCAAAATGGTATGGAAAACATATTTTATTTGCATTTATTGGATTAATAATGAATTAGTTATTGATTTTAGCAAATTGCAATTGATTTGTTTGAATTCAAATTTAAATTGCATTTTGGAATTTCAAAACAGTGAACAAATGGTACCATTAGATAGACAATTTTATTTAGAGCAATAAACATATATAACTTTTATTTTTTAGAGTTATAGATCAAAAGTTATTAAAGGTTTAATTTGTGGGTTTAAATCTGTTATTTAAAGGAATTAATTTGAAAACAGAAACGTGTGGACAGTTTTGTTACCGCACTACACTCTACCCCGTGGGGCCTAGCCACTGCCCCGTGGGGCCTAGCCAGCGTGGCGTGTGCGGCAGTGAGGTGGCAGCAGGGGTCACCGACTTGTGGGCCGCGCGCGCGCTGTGGAAGAAAAACGGAAAAAGGGGGGGGGGGGGTTGCGCCCGCGGGGATCGAACCCGGGTCGCTTGGCTGCGCGGCAGGGAACGAGACCAGTGGGATGCTGCTGTACTTGTGACAGATAGGGAGTGCGTGGGGTTTTAGGTTCAGGTTTTGCACAAGCAACTGAAACTGAACTTACAGTTTCAGTTAACAGGGGCAGTTCGCCGGAGTGGCGTTGCGTCGCAGCGGCTGCTGCTCGTGGGCGGTACAGGGTGCGGGTGTGGTCTGCTATCGATGTGTGCGTGTGCAGCGGAGGGAAAACAGGAGAGAGGGGAAGGGAGTAGCAGAGGCTCACCGCGATTGCATCGGGCTGCTGTCGACGCTGTCGACTGACAGTGGAGAGGAGGAAGTCCGGCGACGGCGCGGCCATCCAGGCTGTTCCCAGCAGCTGGCGATGAGGCGAGGAGCTTCAGTGGAACGCCCCGGTCTCATTCCCGCCCTCGGGTGCTTCTCGAGGCGACCAAGGCGAGGGGATGGTGGAGGTGGTCTGACGGCGGTGAGGCAGTGGGTGCAGGTTTCAGAGAAGGGAGGGAAGTGGCAGATGGAGCGAACGGCGGCGATGGAGGGTGGTGCTAGGGTTAGAGGATGGGCTAGGGTTGCAGAGGGATACTTAAGGGGGGAGAGGCATGGTACGGCGGTCATCCAGGAGGGGGGCGCTCGATCGGGTGGTTCACCTGCTGTCGTACAGGGGAGGGTGACGCCAGCGAGGAAGATGACCGCCAGGAAGAGGTACTGGGCCAGCTGTGCGTAGGTTAGAGGTTAGGTGGGCTGGGCCTAGGTAGGTTTAGCTGCTGCAGCTTTTGCTTCTTTTTATTATTTCTGCTTTTCCTTTTTTTTTGTAACAACTAGAAAAGGGAAGAGTTAGATGGGTTTTAGAGTTTATAAAATTGTGGAAAAAAAAACAGGTGAGTTTGTTAGTTCAATATATACCAATTTACCACTTAAGTTTTTGGAAATTCCAATTTAGTTGCTGTTTTGCCAAAAATGGTTTGAATTTGAATAATTTGCAAATAGTTGATTAATATTAGAAAATAACAAGTTTAATAGGGTGAACCCTACTAATTAATGTGATTAAAGTTATTAGAATAGATTGGTAGTTTTAATGACTTGGAAATTGGTGCTGTTTAGAAAAATAACCAAAATTGAAAGAGTTTGTTTATTAGATGAATATTAATAAGAACACACTTTTAAATAGGGTGACCCCTATGTTATTAAACACAAATAGAGTAGATTTGTTTTGACCTCAACATGATTTCAAAGTGATTTTTGTTTTGGTGCTTTGAGTTGAATTTTTGATTGCAATTTGGAAACAATTGATTGATCAAACCAACAATTTAATGAGTGATCAACATGGAATAAAATGGAACAAATTGGTTGTTTTCATTTGTTATTTTTATTCCAAAAGTTGTAACAGAACAAGTATGAAAACAAAGCAGTTGAAATTGTTTGATTTTTATTGTGAAAACAAGAATAACAGATGCAAAACAAAAGAAACAAATGCAACAATATGATGACATGATGCAATACTTTAATAACAAGAAATCAAACATTCTAAATGGTAGGTTTTCATACTTGGGCTGTTACAGCTTTCATCTCGGAGATTGTCTCACAGTACTTGGGGACTCAGGGACTTGTCTCCAACTCGGAGCAAGTCATGGTGGCTGATCTAATGGAAATGGATGAACCAATATTTCCTACTCGAACCACACCAATATGGGCTCTGCCCATATTATCCTTTCTGGTGGATGGCACTTTTCCAAGTGACGAGGTCACAACTAGGAAGATACAAATTAGATTCAAGGGCTATACCATCGTCAACAAAGAGCTACACAAGAGAAGTGCCACTAGCGTGCTTCAATGTTGTGTTGAGCTGGAAGAGGGAGAAGAAATTCTTAGAGAAATACACCAAGGAGAGTGTGGGCACCACGCCTCATCATGAGCACTAGTCAATAAAGCTTTTTGGCATGGATTCTTTTGGCTCAC
Source organism: Alopecurus myosuroides (assembly GCA_028641055.1). NCBI lineage: Eukaryota > Viridiplantae > Streptophyta > Magnoliopsida > Poales > Poaceae > Alopecurus > Alopecurus myosuroides. The sequence goes on along the minus strand of CM054057.1, from coordinate 111,899,417 downwards.
TGCCTTGCATCAAGCAGAAGATCTAGTGAGAAAGTGCGATGGGTGCCAGCGATATGCAAGCAAGATACACATGCCAGCATCCGAGTTGAAGACAATCCCCATCACTTGGCCATTTGCAGTATGGTGGGTCCTTTCAAGCCAGCTCGAGGCCACATGACTCACATCCTGGTCATGGTTGATAAGTTTACCAAGTGGATTGAGGTGAAGCCAATCCGAAAGTGCGATGGAAACACAGCTGTGAGTTTATTGAAGGATATTATCATGAGATATGGCTACCCGCATGGAATCATCTGAGATAATGGGACAAATTTCGCTGAGGGAGTTTTTGCTCGGTTCTATAAGGAGAAGCGGATCCGCCTACACATTGCATCAGTCGCCCATCCGGCTTCAAATGGGCAAGTTGAAAGAGCTAATGACATGGTCCTATCCGGAATAAAGTCAAGGCAAATTGAGCCATTACTAAAAAGACATGGTTGTTGACTAGACGACTTGCCGGCGGTGTTGTGGAGTCTAAGAACTACCCCTAACCGATGAACCGGATACACACCATTCTTCCTGGTATATGGAGTAGAGGCCGTGTTGCCCACTGACCTTGAGCATGACTCACCGAGAGCCCGATAAAATGATGTTGATTTGCTAGAAGAAGCAAGAGAGTTAACTCTCTCCCGATCAGCTGTATATCTGAGACACTATCATAGCCGGAAAGTAAACCCAAGGGTTTTCCGAGAAGAAGACATGGTGCTTAGTCTTGTGCAACGCACCGCCCGGATGCACAAACTTTCCCCTCCATGGGAAGGCCCATTCGTTGTGAGCAAGGCTCTGCACAATGACACTACCAAATTCCGTGCGATCCGGAACGTTTTGAGCGGAACGTTTTGATAATGTCGAGCGTTTCCGTCGCGAATGGGTGAAAAGTGGAGTTTGCTCTTGACGTATTGGTTTGGTCCGTCGCGGACTGGTTTTGCTCGACTTTTTGCTAGTTTACGTCTTGGATTTTCGTCTCCGGCCCAGTAGCCCACTAAGAGCCCAGTTGCCTTCGACGAAACTTGCCTAGTCACGTAGAACGTCACGAATTTTTCTTGGGGCGACACATCCTGCCCTGTTTGACTGCATTGACTGGCTACGACCGACCAGTTGATGCATGGACCCCACTTGTCATCCACGGTAAATAAGCATGCACATAATCTTTGAAATTAAGCATGCACATAATTTTTGAAATCATCACAGTTAACAGTGAACAAGCCATTTCTGAAACAAATCACAAAAAGAAAAGGATAAATACTAGACCTAGCGTCCTAGCCATGGGTGCGCCGCCGCGCCTCCGCCAGCGCCGCCGCATCTTCATTATGCATCGAATGGCGGATCGCTTCCGCGGTGTCGACCTCTAGGTTGACAGTGAAATGCCGGGCGAGCCTCGCTTGCCGGAGCTCTTCTGCCGCGAAACTCTCTAAGGACGCTAAAATCCCCGCATGCATGTGGGGCCACTGCAGGGCCTCGTTGTGGAACTCGACTGCGAGATACTCCTCCTCTTCTTCGTCCTCGACGTCCGAAGGTGCGATGGGTGGAGCCGGAGGTGGTGGTGCGTGGGACGAGTTGTTCTGATGCACCTCGCGCCGGTACGCCTCGCGGGCACGCGCACGCTCCGCGCCTCGCACGCTGCGCCGGGGAAAGTACCTGGGGATCTGCTGTTGGCGGTCCTCCTCGCGACGGCCAGACATGGTAATGGTGGATCTGCGCACAGCGAAGAGGAGTAGAGAGGTGTGGCACAGACGGACAGTTTGAGAGTAGAGAGGAGAGCGTTCTTCTTCCGTATGTGGAGCCGCTGCATTATCCACAGTTTGGGAGTGGAGAGGAGAGCTGACCGGGTATCCCACGTGGCTAGTGTCAACCAAATTACCGAATATATAGAAGATCTAAATTATAAAATGCACTCCCAAATGGAAATGAATTGACATGGTTTTACATTTGCAACAATGGATACCCTAGTACTAATACGAATATACTGCCTCCTCGCCCTCTTCGATGTCTATTACGCGCCATCATCCCGGTTACATGCACTCCAAAACATAGGAGATTTATAGTAACTGAAATTAGCATCACAAAAGGTTCAACAACAGGTCCACAGTTAACCAGAACTTTTTTTATGCCAACATCCACTCCGAAGCCACATCCACAGTTTCACATCATCCAACGGATATTTTCCTATGCCAGCATGCATTCCGAAGCCACATCCAGAGGTTCACATCATCCACTGGAACTTTCCGAAACCGCGTCCACAGAAACACTAGTAGAAAAGCATCATACATGTTTAGCACATCTACAAAAAAGAAGCAGATATACTCCAAACATACAAAGATGAGTGACAAAACAGCCTCACGTGTACAAATGACACATGTACAGAGGAGATAAACCGCTAGACCCGGTGGCATAAATAAGCAACTAGGTCATTGTAAACGCTACTACGTCTAGAGGAGTCTCCCTCTGCATTTTAACATTGCACAGTTGAATCATCGGCACTCTGATCAAACACAAATATGGCACTCTTTTTTTCTATGGTACGCCAACTGTTGGAGACATTGCTGCATATTAATCATCGGCAGAGAACCAAGCCTAGATAGGGCCCTCATAGTAAAGAAGCACACACAAATAAATGAAATTATCGAACACTTGCCAAGGAATATGCATAACCAATATGGCTCATGCTTTACAGATAAAATCATAATTGGGGCCTCATAGTAAAGAAGCACACAGAAATCAATGAGATCATCGAACACTTACCAAGGAAGATGCAGAACAAATATAGTTGTACACAACACTAGGTAAGTGCCAATATCTCACCGAGAGAAGGTGCAGAGTTTAATCATCGGCACACAGAACAGAGAATGAACATAAAATAAGCAAGCCTCATACATACATTGCAAAAAAGGTCCAAAGGGTCAAGCTCCACAGGACCAGGGAGCATGAACAAACAATGTTCGTGTAAACGCTACTAGGTACTGGGGAGTAATCCTTTGGATTTTAGCATTTCCCAGTTTAATAATCGGCACATGCAACAAAATAGAGAAATGAATAACAGCTAGACTCATTGGCAAGCATTGCAGGTTGACATAATCTAATTAACGAGCAAAGTAGTTTTACCTCATTCCATGATCTTGCAAGAAACTAAGAATGTATCTCAACTTCACATTGGTGTCCTTCGCACTCTCCAACAGGGTGTCTTTTCCCCTCTGGAGCATGTCGCACTTCTCTTCGGCTACTTTCAAAGTTTTCTTCGCACTCTTTATCTCAGAATCAAACTTAGTAACCAAGCCGTGCATGATCATATAGCTTCTCTTTTTCTCTCGCAGTTCCAACTCGAGTGCTAGCATTTTTGAAGCTTTGATCGCGTTGTCCAGCCTGTCCTCGCAGCAGACGAAACAGATTAGCTTCTCAGCGCTGGTCTCATGAGCCAGCTTGCAAACTTCAGAGAGACGATGAGATTCAATTGTCTCAACTGACTGCTGCACCAATTTCTGAATTGTCTCAACTGACTGATGCACCAATTTCTGAATTTCAGTACGCGACATGCTGCAGAAGTCACAGCCTGCACTGTGGTCCTATAGCCAAATACGAAAAGAATAATAATCAAAGAAGTGTCGATGAAGGCGAAAGGAGATAGATGAATCTTAAGAGAACATTTGGCTACAGGACTAATTTATATGCTATTTACCTCGATTATCTGAATAACAGGAGGCTTTTTGAGCTCCGAGGCCTTGTTCAGGTCGATCTCCATCTGGGTGGGGGAAACGATCTCCGAGGGTCCTGTAACAGTAGCGTGAGCTAGATCGATCGCCGGTGGTAACTGAAAACATCAACGGTGACCTACATCCGCCGGCATTTAACCTACATCCGCCGGTATCAAACCTAGATCTACCGGGATCTAAACTACATCACTTCGTTTGGTTGAGGATGGGGAAGGGAGGGAACCATGGCTTACCAGTCATTGTTTGAGAACGACGCCGAGGACGGGAGAGCGCGAAGCCGTGGCATCCGCCCTTGGGGCGGGAGGGCTTAGTGGAGTCTTTCTGTGGAGGTCGCTTTCAGTGGAGGAGTAGCCGAGTGGGCGAGGAGCGCGGTGTGGTGGAGATTTGGCGCGTAGACGCTGGCGAGTGGGACCCTGCGTGAGGCTGATTCCGTGGAGACTTGGCGCGCGGCTGTTATTCATAATTTATTCTTGTTTTTCGGATTGAAAAAAAAATAACTAAAAGGAAAAGAGTCTTAATTAGGATCTGATCGCATTTTTATTCTACTTCTTCCGATTCTTCTTTATTTTAGTTAGCAAATAATTGCAAAATAAGACAGTGCCTAGTGGTGGGGGGAGGGGCTGACTCATTTCCACACACCAAAGATCGAGTCTTGTTACTCACATTTGTGATGTTGCACCAACTATTGGCTTATTAGGCATGATCCAGTAGTATAGGGACGTGACAATTCATTGATCGACTGGATAAATGAGTTGTCACATCCACTTATTACTAAATCATGCCTAATAAGTCTTTTTGACATCCTTAAAACATGATCGGGTTAAGAAACATATAATAATATAATATACATATTAGGTTCTTACATACCAACATGATAGAGGTTCTTTAAGAGTTCTTACTACGCACACACCAGACGACACTACCAGAAGTAAGAGATAACACAAACATAGCGGGCAAGCTGCAAGAACGAGCGCACCAGCGGCAGCTACATCATGTTCTGCCTCTTCCGAGCCTTCATGGCCCTCCTAGCCTCGTAGAAGTAAAGCTGCGGAACATGTTCTCCCGCTTCCGAGCCTTCATGGCCCTCCTGGCCTCGTAGAAGTAAAGCTGCGGAACATGTTCTCCCGCTTCCGATCCTTCATGGCCCTCCTGGCCTTGTTGGAGAAAGGCCGAGGAGGAGGTGCCGCACGACCTGCGAGGATATCCTGCGCAAGAAGCTTCTTCAGGAAGACGCCGTAGGCAGCATGCTTGGCCCTAACATGGGCATGTCGGATCATGCTGTTGCGATCGTTGGATCATGTTGTTGCGATCGTTGGATACCTTTATGACATAGAAAGGGCAACACAAGTTGCCGTGACGAAGGTACTGAATGGTGCCCGCCTGCAGCTTCCTCAGGACATATCTGCTCTTCGCAGCCCTATCGTCCTCACTCGATCCGACTTCCAGATCTTCTTCCTGCAAATTTGCAATAAAACAAAAGTTAGCAACACAATCTTATTGGCAAAAGAGTAATATACCTAACCAGATCACAAAGAACATAAAGAAATAGTAGTTCTTCATTTATTTGCATACACTTCATCATGTAAGTTATTTAGCAGATGCGCCCTAAAGACGACATGAATGTTGAGAAAAATGTGTCGAATTTTATACAACATTACAGTTTCCACTATATATATTTGGTGAACTAATGCACAAAAACAGATAATAACACATCAGGAATTCATTGATGATCTAAGATAACATTCAACAGATTAATGTTCTAATCAGGACATGTTATTATACCTTACCAGATCAAAAATATCATACAAGAATCGTTCTTTAATTATATGCATAAACTGGATCAAGTAATTATCATGCACGGGGTTACAATATGTGATTTTGCAACAAATTCATAATGTGTCAAGAGTGTCTGCGAGGAAAAATAACTACACAAATTGAAAATGCCTCCAAAAAACGTAGAATCTCTAACTCACATGTATGCTAACATGCACACAAAAAACTAGAAGGCATAAGAACAGATGCAACTAGAACCTCTGAATCCCTAAAATACAAAAAACCTGCGAACCCCTAAGTACAGATGAACCTACAGCCTCTGAATCAACTCTCATCTATACTTGATCATCCATAACTCTATATAGAAGATCATTTAAAAAAAATCATGCATAAATGTTATTAGTTTCACAACAGGACATCTATATTGTCAATTTAGTGTCTAGTACATGTCTATTTTTTTCTACAATGTTTTTCCCTTTGGTCTCTATGTACAGATGCAAGCAGATCTCTGAATCTTGAACTTACGTGTAAAAAAAACCCTCGAACCCCTAGGTACAGATCCAACTACAAACCTTTTAATCCCGAATACAAAAAATCTCGAACCCCTAAAGAACAGATGCAACCCAAACACCAGAAGCCCAAACTTTACAAAAAAAATCCCAAATTATACATGCAACTACAAACACTAGAAGCCCGAACTTGCGTGCAGTCATGCACAAACCCTGGATCTTTGACAATAAACTAAGCCGGCCTGGACATAGATACCTCAGAGTCCTGGTCGTCGACGTCCTCGTCGAACACCGGGTAATCCCCGTAGGGATCACCCAGATCTGCCAGGAGAGGGAAAGCAGCAGGCGCCTCCACGGCGGCAGGAGTAGGCGGTGCACTCAAAGTGCCATGGCCGACCGACGAACCTGCGGAGGCGACGACATACTGCGGCTGCAACAAATTGGAACCGCCATGGATGGCTCCTACGGCGACGACAACAGAAGGGACGACGCGGTCGTTCTCCTACTGCGAACCTTCCATTCTGCGGGACTGCCTCGCGGTTGTGCGCTCGGCAGTTAGGAGAGAAGGAGGGCTGGGAGACGATGCGGAGTGGTTTTTTTTTTGCTAGAAATGGGGGGAGAATGGATGAGGGAGAGAGGCTATGCGGCAGGAGTTTTATATACGGAGTGACGTTTCTAGGCCGCCCAGTTTCGACTAGTCGCCATGTCGTGTGTGCATGCATGCATGGTGGGAACGCGCCGGCTGAGTTAGTCAACATAGAATGATGTGACATTTAGTCACTGGCAAGTGGGGCCCGGGACGCCATGGGGCCACCAATCAGTGACCCAAATTCACCACAAAGCTCACCCCACCAAGTCAGCGAATATCAAAGGCTCTATCGTACGTGTAGAAAAGAGGATACCGTTTTATACGTGTACGCATACAAAACGATATGGCACGTGTTTGCTTGCGAAACGTGGTACCAACCTTTGCCAAGTTCACTACAAATCATGGTGCGTGCCAACACAACTACCATGTGTATGCATCCTAGGTGACGAACATGTGGTTACGTGCCAACACGCCTCGCATTCATACGCCTTGGACATGCACACGGCGTCGTGCAGGTGGTGGTTAGCATGCCGCGCGTAATGGCGACGATGGGACGCAAGCTGCACCAGGCTGAGGGATGGTGCTTCGCCTTTGCCGCACGCCTAGCATTAACGCGGTATGCAGCCTTTCCGACTCCCGAAGCAGCGCCAGGGTCATTGCGGTTTGCATGTCGCCGCCATTTACTCCGACGGGACGCGTGCTCCGACGCGTGCACCGTCCATGGCGTCGAACGATGACCAGGCCAGCATGGCAGCGAGCGACGACGAGGAGGACGGCAGGACCAGCGTCTAGGATAGTTTAGGCCTAATTTATATTTCGCGCCGTATTTTTAATTAGAATGTAATGATCTATACTTACTAAGATATATGTACTACTCAAGTTTAGTTATAAACATTTGATGCCCCCCTTTCGGGGAAAATGGAGGGAATACTGTTAAAAGTATAGCTAGATTTTGGTTATTAATGTAGTTATGGCCTAACCTAACACAACCAAGCAAAATAGTATTGTGTTCTACCCCCTTCCGACGGGGTCATAGGGGTAGACCAAAAGGTTGACTTCTGGTCAACAGATCAATGTTCTAGTGAACATTGGGCTCTAAAGTGTCCGAATCCTACGTAAACCATGGTGGGGAACTAAGATTGCTTATAAACCTCTGCTGGGATCGAGGTGGGGAGGGGCCAATATACTACCCATAGGTGTGACTGGTTTCACCGACATCACACAGGAAGGTTATGCACTACACTTATAGGTCTCGAACCGTCGATGTTCCCCCATTCGGGCAAACCGGAGGGAATAATGTTAAAAGTATAGCTAGATTTTGGTTATTAATGTACCTTAGGTCTAACCTAACACAACCAAGCAAAATAGTATTGAGGTGTACCCCCTTCCGACGCTGGTCATAGGGGTAGACCAAAAGGTTGACTTCTGGTCAACAGATCAATGTTCCAGCGAAGCCAGGGAATCTTGCCAAGAGGTGGGCCCTACCATTGTCTTGGGTGTTCATTGGACCTAACCTAACAAAACCAAGCATTTGGTTCCACTTTGCTACCCCCTTCCGGCTCAGGTAGAGGGGCCAGAACTGCAGTTCCGTCTTTTTTACCTAGCGGGGCTATGATTTCTCCGGAGAAGGGGCTCCGGATCGTCTCAATGCCACCAAATCCCATGTTATGACATACCATGTGTGTTATAGTGTTCCATGGGTCTTAGATGCCCAACATTCCCTCACTCGGTGTGTTATAGCTTCACCGGCGTCGGATTCTCTATAGCGGGTTCAAGGACTACTCAGAGCCCAAAACTCCCGGATGTGACGAAACAGGGGGAATCCTGCCAAGAGGTGGGCCCTACCATTTTCTTGGGTGTTAATTGGGCCTAACCTAAAACATCCAAGCAATTAATTCCACTTTACTACCCCCTTCCGGCTACGTAGAAGGGCCAGAACAACAGTTCCGTCTTTTTTCCCAGCGGGGCTAGAGTTGCTCCGGAGAGGGGCTCTTGAAAGTCTGAATACCACAAAATCCCACGGTATGTGGCATACCATGTGTGTTATAGTGTGTCATGGGTCTTGGATGCCCAAGATTCCCTCTCTTTGTGTGTTAGGCCTTCACTGGCGTCGAATTCTCTCTAGCGGGTTCCAAAACTATTTAGAGCCCGAAACTCCCGGATGTGACAGAACAGGGGGAATCTTGCCAATAGATGGGTCCTACCATTTTATTTGGTGTTACTTGGGCCTAAACTAACACAACCAACCAATTAGTTCCACTTTGCTACCCCTTTCCGTCTCACGTAGAGGGGCCAGACCAGCAGTTTCTTCTTTTTCTCCCGCACACCAAGGGTTTCTCCGGCGAGGGGCTCCGGAGCGTCTGAATTCCCACCCAATCCTAGGGTATGCCAAACCATGTGTGTTAGATCGTGGCATGGGTCTTGGATTCCCAAGGTTCCCTCACTATTTGTGTTATGGATTCACCGGCGCCGCATTCTCTTTCTCGGGTTCCAGGACTACTCAGATCGTCTGAATGCCACCAAATACACCATGGTATGCCATACCATGTGTGTGTATAGTGTGTCATGGGTCTTGTATTCCCAAGATTCCCTCTCTCTCTCTCTGTTAGTGCTTCACCGGTGCGTCAGATTCTCTCTGGCGGGTTCCAAGACTACTTAGAGCCCGAAACTCCCTAAACTGATGGAACTCGGGGAATCTTGCCATCGGGTGGGCCCAACCATTTTCTTGGGTGTTCCTTGGTCCTAACCTAACACAAACAAGCAATTGGTTCCACTTTGCTACCCCTTTCTGGCTCAAGTAGAAGGCCAAAACGCCATTTCCGTCTTTTTCCCAGCGGGGCTATGGTTTCTCTAGAGAGGGGGCTCCGGATCGTCTGAATGCCACCAAATCCCATGGTATGGCATACCATGTGCGTTATAGTGTGGAATGGGTCTTGTATTCCAAAGATTCACTCGCTCTCTCTATTCTAGGGCTTCACCGGCGTCAGATTTTCTCTGGCGGGTTCCAGGATTACTTAGAGCCTGAAACTACCGGATCTGACGGAACTGGGGGAATCTTGCCAAGAGGTGGTCCCTACCATTTTTTTGGGTGTTCCTTGGTTCCACTTTTCTACCCCTTCCACCTAACGTAGAGGGGCCAGAACGCCAGTTCCGTCTTTTTTCCCAGCGGGGCTATGAATGGTTTCTCCGGAGAAGGGCCTCCAGATCGTCTGAATGCCACCAAATCCCATGGTATTCCATACCATGTGTGTTATAGTGTGTCGTGGGTCTTGGATGCCCAATATTCCCTCTCTCTCTGTGTGTTAGGGCTTCACCGGCGTTGGATTCTCTCTAGCGGGTTCCATGACTACTTAGAGCCCGAAACTCCCGGAACTGACAAAAATCGGGGAATCTTGCCAAGAGTTGGGCCTAACCTAACACAACCAAGAAGTTCGTTCCACTTTGCTACCCCCTTCCGGGCCAGAACGACAGTTCCGTCTTTTTCCCTAGCGGGGCTATGATTTTCTCCGGAGAGGGGGCTCCGGATCGTTTGAATGCCACCAAATCCCATGGTATTGTGGGGACCCCAGACTAGCAGTCCGAGACCTCCAGTATGCATACATTCACGATCCCATGATCAGTTAGTCGTGAACAACATACTCGAGTTGGCATTGCAGATTACAACATCCACTACACGAATACACGGCTTACACAACTGGTCACTTGACTCAGTTGAAAACAACTGCCACGCAGGGCAGGAACACACACTAAAAACAGCGGAAGCCTACAAAACACACTCGTGGTAAACCCAAGTCACGCCTTGACTACCTACAGGTTACTGACTCGGAGACGTTCCTAGTTCGCATAGCCGTCAGTGACACCATCTTCTTCAAGTTCTCCGGGTTTCTGCTCAAAGTCTGGCTAAGACAATAGCCAGGGACGAAACCAATGTGAGTACGTTTGAATGTACTCTGCAATACACCCCAAATGAAAGCTAAACATGCAAGTATGCATATATATATATAGGTGGTAGGAAGGCTGTAGTTAAGGTTCAACTAGCCATGATGAATTTAAGACACATCATGGTTGCACAGGTTTTAGTTGTTTTTGTTGAAGAAGATACTTCAAAAGATATTTTATTTCTCTTGTAGATATACCATGTCCACAAGGTTTTGATAAAGCATTTTAAATAGAATAAAAGTTTCTCTTTGCAAAACTTCTTGGAAGATCACATCTTCAAGATCATCATTTATCCGGTACCTCAAAGGTACAATCATTCCCTTTCAACGTACCTCCCAGGTACAATTCCAAAACACTTTCCAGCTTTTTGAAAACATTGACACAATGCTAGCTACATGGCCATTCAACTGTCCATATCCGAGGACGCGGCTATTCTGAATAGTTTTACTCTGCAGAGGTGTACACAATCCACAAGATCCAGTACATCCGCCGTGAACAACCACGGACTGCCCGAGACAGTATGCAAACATCGGATAACTGGTCCTAACCATCCACTATGTCAGTGCTAGTAAATGACTACCTCTTCAACTGGGTTTGTTCTCCCCGGCACCGAGTGAGTCAGCCGTATCGATCCGGTTTCCCCTGACAACACACCGCCATGGCAGGAGACCCAACTATTGCAACTGGTGGCGAACTTAATCCCCACACTCTGAATGTCCCATTTCTCCCTCCTGGCGACAGTTCGGTTCGGGGGACTCTAACCCCTATAGCACTTTGAGGTAGACACGGACTAACACCGAAAAGCAATTAGCTAGACCCCGTTCCCATATTGGGGTAATGTGGCAGCACGGCTTGGTTGTCCGGAGAAGACTAGGTTATGTGTCATTTTTGGAAAACAAGTGGAAAACATTTCCTTCTTCACAAACCTCCCTCGGACAAGGTCCCACCTTTCCTCGGGGTTTTTCCAAGCCTTTTGCTTTCCAAAAACATCAAGTTAAAATGTCCACTAGGGGACTTAAGTTGATTAAGGGATGATACTAAAATGTCTAAAGGGCTTGGTAACACCAACATTTATATAGTGGATATAGCATATTAGATACATAAAATAGGTAGTGGTATAGTCCACTTAACATAATAGTTTTTGAATCGAACTTTTGTAAAACTTCAGAAGTAAAACATGCATGATAGATAATGATAAGTAAAACAACAGCAAGCATTTAGAATGGCTTGCCTTGGCACTGGTCTTGGTCTTACTCTTGAAATAAACAAGAGTTGCAATAAAAACCTCTCCGGGAAATAATACCGTCTTCGTTATCTAACGTCGTAAACACAAAAAGGAAAACACCCAATCAGAACCAAACAAAGGCAAGCACTTTACAAAAAAGTAAGCATACAGCAAGAATTTCATCAAACAAGTACACTCACAAACAATATTACTAGGGTGCACACCAACAAGCAAAACATGAACAGACAATACACATGAATAACACTAGAATAGGTGCTATGGATCCTCAACCAAAATGGCATGATTTCAGTGGGTGTGCCACTCTCATATCATGCTCAAATAAGGTTAAATGGCCCTATGGTCATTCATGAGGATGAGCAAAATAACAAGAAAACAACCTAGGAACACATACACATGCATAGGAAAGTAATAACAAGCAATACTACAAGCCCATAGTAACACATGCTTTTCTAAACATGGAGAACAAATATAACCAGTAGCTAAACAACCTAATAAAAGAGACAAAATAATACCAAACATCTCATGGCATCACTCAATACATGGAAATAATCATGGAGCAAAATGACCACTAAAACTAGAGATGCAAAAGGGGCTTTTTAGACATACATACATGCATAACCATAAGAGATCATCAAACATGATTTATTCTAACATGATGGACCTGTAATATGGAATCCAAAGTAACAGAAAAACAACACCTAGACATGCTAGTAACATCAAAATAACAATCTAATTAATACCTCAAAGATTAAGCATGCAAATAACAACTTATGGCAGAAAATCATCTAAAACCATCATAGCATGACAATTTAATATTGATCTCACTCAAGCATGCAAGCAAGTAGAATATTCTATAATAACAGTAGCTATGCCAGGGAAAACAATACTAAAGCATTTATTCAAGTTATCATAGCAATATGCAGAATAACAACAATTTAACCTATTATTACTAGGAAAAACACCCATATGAGAATAAAACTATAACAAACATGGTTTTCCACACCCAAACCCTATCATGCTAATGAATCACTGAAAACACATCTCAACCATGTATTAATATCCTACACATTCTAGGAATCAATTTTATAACAAGAACATGATAGCACAACAATTTAGCAAGTCATATCAATAATAGACAGAAAAGGACTATTTACTAAATAATGCACCAAGCCTATTCTGTAACTCCTAGAATCATGAAAATCTATTATAAGGTGCACCTAGTCACTAGAAAACCAACACAAGTGGATTCACATCAAAATTCATCACCAATAAAATTAAAAAAATCACAGAAGTGCTCTTTGGACCAAAACTAACATGCATGTCATTTTCACATAAAAACTCAAGTCAACACAAGGCCAAATGCCACAGATAGATAATTTCAAGGGCTACTCATAACAGTTTAGTTGGCATGATTTGGATACACAAAACTCAAGTTATTAAATAAAATGTGTTAATGAGTGCCTCTGCCATTTATTTTATTTCTCCTAAAATACAGCACAAAACATGGATATGTAAGTTGGAGGTGGTTATAAATTAGTAGATCTGCATCTGTGATTTTTATTTTGGCAATATTTGCTCATTTACATTTTCATTTTGATTTAAACCAAACATACAGAAACAGATCTCCAGGAAAATGGAAAATATCACCTGCAGAAAAAGTAACGGGCCGGATCTGGAGGGAATCGGGCCGCACAAGGGCAGGCCGGCCCAGTGGCGAGCGCGCGCGTGGCGAAACGGTAAGTCGCTGTTGGATCACCCATCGACGGCCAAGATTAGAAGGATCGTTGATTCAAATCGCCCCGCCGGATGTGGATCCGACAGCTATGAGGAAGCCGCGTCCGCACCAGCCGGCGACGACCAGAAGACGAGGCGGCGTCCCCTCCGGCAGCCGCTGAGGAGACGCGGGCTCGCCGCCATTGAGTCCCGTGGCCGCCTGGAGGCGCCGAAAGCACCAGGAGGACCAGGACGAGGGCACGGAGTCAATGCCCCCAACGGTGGACTCACAGGAGGGCCGCAGCAGTGCTCTCGGCGGGAACTCGCGGCGGTGGACCTGGGTTGCAGTCGACAGCGTCCCTGCAGTGAGTGGGGGTAGAAATCAAGAGGGGAACAAGCTTCTAGAGAGATCCAGGAAGGTAGGGAAAGAGAGGTGAGGAGCGGAAACCACCTGTGCTCACGGCTCGACGAGGAGGTCGTCCGCGGCGGCTCGAGTTCAATTCCGGTGATACAGAGAGAATGGGAGGGGGTTTTTCGCTCCAGGGCTTGATTAGAGATGCGTGGAGGTGTTGTGGCAATCTTTACAGCAAGGAGGTGGCTCCAGGTGGTCTAGCCACAGAGCATGGCGCCCCGGCGTCCATGGCGGCCACGGTGGCTCAACCAAGTTGGCCAGAGGGAACAATCTTCGGGAAAACGTTGCCAGGGAGGTTGAGCAAGGTGATACCATCCCACTAGCCAGAGGAGAAGGCAGGAGATGCACGGGTGTGTCGGGGAGCAATGGCACTTGATCTGCACCCGCAGGTGTTTGATAGGGAGGAGGAAGGGAATGAGAGCGAGATGAGGGAAATGGAGGGCACTGGTGTGTTCCTGGGAGGCTCGCGAAGGTGAGTGACGAGGCCACGAGGATCGGCATGCTTCCCAGGTGTTGGAACACGAGAGACGTGGCAAGGGTTCTCTGGACACCATGGCCAGCTCATGGCCGAGGGGGAAGGAGACAACGAGAGGGGGAGGGCTCTTCCAGGGAGCTCACATGATGCACTAGGAGCCTTGTGGCGCAGGGCTTGGACAAAGAAGGTGGAGTGAGATGGAGGGATGAGCACCATCCTTGTCCATTAGTTGGTGGACTTGAGGGAGAGGGATAGAAACAGCTAGGCCATCTCTAGGAGTGTAAGAGAGGTGTTTTCTACTCCTCAGAACAAGAGAGAGGTAGATAGAGTGAGTGTGTGGACCAGCACTCTCATGAACCCAATAGTGACCAGAAGATAAGGAAATGGTTTTTGATTGTTTTCACAATAATTTTGAACATAACACATGTAAAAAATCATGTACATTGGGTAGAGGATGAAAAATGTAGTCTATGGATGGTGGTCTCAAGTTTTTCTGAAAACTTTTCTTTCAGAAAATTTTGGGAATTCAAAATTGGCAGAAACTGTTTTTAAATGTTTTCTCCAAAATTTTCAGAACAACTTGCAATTGTTTTTGTATAAGTAAGTCCCACATGACCATAGGCATGTTGGGTAATTTTTCCAAGATTTTAGGAAATACTTTTATTCACAAAATATTTTAAAGTCCATTTATGGCCTTTTGGAAAATGTTAAATAATAAATATTAAAATGCTTTTAAAACAAATATTTTTGAGTTGGGATGAGATAGTACATAATATAGGTATCAAAAGTGATTTTTAACAAAAAAATCTTTTGAAAATATTTGAGACACCAAGTGGAAAAAGGGTGAAAATAGGAGTTTATTTAATAGGTTAAAAACCATGAGAGATAAATAATTAAATGGTCTTTGGAAAATAAATGGACCATATGGAGGTGATATATAGTTCATGGAGATTACAAGGGTAGGTTCATTGGTCCTGAAAACAAAGAGGAGTGGTTTTGAGTAACAAGGGCGAAGTGCTTCATAATAAAGGAGATATGATCATTATTTAGGGATGCCTTCTTAAGGACTTTGAATGATGATACCAAAGGGTTTCAATATCCAAATTAACAGCTTGGATTAATAGCAAAGATATAGACAATGAGATGTATGATTTTGCATTGATGATTAGATCAGGATTTGTCACATAAGCATGTCTCCAAAGTTGGAGATTTTTAGAAAACAGAAGATGATTTGGAAATGAGATGAAATATGATATTGATGCTTGATCTTGTTATGAATAGGTTTTATTTTATTAAAACAACACACATTAATCAATAAACCGAAATAAATACTTCAAGCAAACACAAGATATGGTCACACAACAAGCAGATAAAATAACAAGTCACACAATATCACTCAAACAACTGAGTTCTACAAAATAATTTCCAGGATGTTTTCTCAAGTGTTAATTTTAGGTAGTGATCAAGTCACACAATGACAAGAGGATTTTATAAAGAGGTTCAACACAAAGGTTGTTATTTCCGAAAGAATATAATTGAGGTAAAAACACAGGGGTAACATACTCCCCTCTTATTGCTTTTGCAAAAGAAGGAAGTGAGAGGGAGTTTTTGAAATACTTGTAAAAACATCTTGGTTGAAAACAGGTTGAAGATGATTAGCTCCAAAATACCTTTCATATAGTTTTGGAAATTATCTTTTGTTTTCTCAAAACTTGGCCTCTGGGTTTCTTCTCAAATCAAAACATTTTCCAAAAGGTTTTTGCCAAAAGAGTGTAATGGATGAAGAGGATAAGCTTTCTTGTCATGACTTGATCACAAGGGTTGTGTTTTAAGAAAGTTAGTGATCATTGGTTTTTTAATGTCAGGTGTTAAAAAACACAAACAAAACACAATCAACAAGCAAATAGAAAAGAAACACAAGCATTAGTCAAATATATCAAAAAGTTTTTGTTGGCCCTGATTTTTGGGTTATTGAAAACAAGTTTTTCCTGTCTTCCAAAAATTGGGCTGTTACAGGTATGACATACCATGTGTTTTATAGTGTTTCATGAGTCTTGGATTCCCAACATTCCCTCACTCGATGTGTCATGGCCTCACCGACGTCGGATTCTCTCTGGCGGCTTCAAGGACTACTCAGAGCCCGAAACTCCCGGATGTGACGAAACAGAGGGAATCCTGCCACGAGGTGGGCCCTACCATTGTCTTGGGTGTTCATTGGGCCTAAACTACGTAGAGGGGCCAGAATGTCAGTTCCGTCTGTTTTCCCATCGGGCTAGGGTTTCTCCAGAGAGTGGCTCTGGATCGTGTGAATACCACCAAATCCCATGGTATTCCATACCATGTGTGTTATAGTGTTTCATGGGTCTTTTATTACCAAGATTCCCTCTCTCTTTTATGTTAGGCCTTCGCCAGCGTCGGATTCTCTCTAGCGGGTTCCAAAACTATTTAGAGGCTGAAACTCCCGGATCTGACGGAACAGGGGGAATGTTGCCAAGAGGTGGGTCCTACCATTTTATTTGGTGTTACTTGGTACTAAAATAACACACCAAGCAATTATTTCCACTTTGCTACCCCTTTCCAGCTCATGTAGAGGGGCTAGACCGGCAATTTCTTCTTTTTCTCCAGCAGACCTAGGGTTTCTCCGGGGAGGGGCTCCGGAGCGTCTGAATTCCCACCCAATCCTAGGGTATGCCAAAACATGTGTGTTAGATTTTTGCATGGGTATTGGATGCCCAAGATTCCCTCACTCTTTGTGTTATGGCTTCACCGGCGCCGCATTCTCTTTCAAGGGTTACAGGACTACTCAGAGCCCAAAACTCCCAGATCTCACGGAATGGGGGGGGGAATATTGCCAAGAGATGGTACCTACCATTTCCTTGGGTGTTATTTGGTCCTAACCTAACACAACCAAGCAATTGGTTCCGTTTGTTATTCCATTTCGGCTCACGTAGACGGGCCAGAACGACAGTTTCGTATTTTTCCCAACGGGGCTATGGTTTCTCTAGAGAGGGGCCTCCGGACCGTCTGAATGCCACCAAATCCTACGGTATGCCATAAAATATTTTTTAGAGTGTGGCATGGGTATTGGATTCCCAAGATTCCCTTACTCCCTGTGTTATGGCTTCGCCGGCATCACATTCTCTTTCACGGGTTCTACTTAGAGCCCGAAACTCCCGGATCTCACGGAACGAGGGGAATCTTGCCAAGTGGTGGGACCTACCATTTTATTGGGTGTTAATTGGGCATAACCTAACACAAACAAGTAATTGGTTCCACTTTGCTACCCCTTTCCGACTCACGTAGAGGGGCCAAAACGGCAGTTCCGTCTTTTTCCCAGCGGGGCTATGGTTTCTCTTGAGAGGGGCCTCCAGATCATATGAATGCCACCAAATACACCATGGTATGCCATACCTTGTGTGTATATAGTGTTTCATCGGCCTTGGATGACCAAAATTCCCTCTCTCTCTCCGTTATGGCTTCACCGGCGCGCAGATTCTCTCTGCCGGGTTCGAGGACTACTTAGAGCCCGAAACTCCCTAAACTGATGGAACTCGGGGAATCTTGCCAACAGGTGCGCCAACCATTTTTATTGGGTGTTCCTTGAGCCTAACCTAACACAAACAAGCAATTGGTTCCACTTTGCTACCCCTTTCCGGCTCAAATAGAGGGGCCAAAACGGCAGCTCTGTCTTTTTCCCAGCGGGGCTATGGTTTCTCTGGAAAGGGGGCTCTGGATCGTCTGAATGCCACCAAATCCCATGGTATGGCATACCATGTGTGTTAGAGTGTGTCATGGGTCTTGTATTCCCATGATTCACTCTCTGTGTGTTAAGGCTTCACCGGTGTGAGATTCTCTCTCGCGGGTTCCAGGATTACTTAGAGCCTGAAACTCCCGGATCTGACGGAACTGGGGAATCTTGCCAAGAGGTGGTCCCTACCATTTTGTTGGGTATTCCTTGGGCCTAACCTAATACAACCAAGCAGTTGGTTCCACTTTGCTACCCCCTTCCCCCTAACGTAGAGGGGACAGAACGACAGTTTCGTCTTTTTTTCCAGCGGGGCTATGCATTTTTTCTCCGGAGAGGGGCCTCCAGATCGTCTGAATGCCACCAAATCCCATGGTATTCCATACCATGTGTTTTACAGTGTATCGTGGATCTTGGATGCCCAAGATTCCCTCTCTTCTCTCTATGTGTTAGGGCTTCACCGGCGTCGGATTCTCTCCGACGGGTTCCAGGACTACTTAGAGCCCGAAACTCCCGGAACTGACGGAACTCATGGAATCTTGCCAAGAGGTGGGCCCTACCATTGTCTTGGGTATTCATTGGGCCTAAACTAACTCAACCAATAAGTTGGTTCCACTTTGCTACCCCCTTCCGGCTCAGGTAGAGGGGCTAGAACGGCAGTTCTGTCTTTTTGCCTAGCGGGTCTATGGTTTCTTCAGAGAGGGGCCTCTGGATCGTCTGAATGCCACCAAATCCCATGGTATGACATACCATGTGTGTTAGAGTGTTTCATGGGTCTTGTATGCCCAACATTTCCTCACTCGGTGTGTTATGGGTTCACCGGCGTCGGATTCTCTCTGGCGGGTTCAAGGACTACTCAGAGCCCGAAACTCCCGGATGTGACGAAACAGGGGGAATCCTTCCAAGAGGTAGGCCCTACCATTGTATTGGGTGTGAATTGGGCCTAAACTAACACAACCAAGCAGTTGGTTCCACTTTGCTACCCCCCTTCCGGCTCACGTAGAAGGGCCAGAACGACAGTTCCGTCTGTTTTCCCAGCGGGGCTAGGGTTTCTCCGGAGAGGGGCTCTGGAGTCTGAATCGTCTGAATACCACCAAATCCCATGGCCATACCATGTGTGTTATAGTGTGTCATGGGTCTTGGATTCCTAAGATTCCCTCTGTTTGTGTGTTAGGCCTTCGCCGTCGTCGGATTCTCTCTAGCTGGTTCCAAAACTATATAGAGCCCGAAACTCCTAGATCTGACAGAACAGGGGAAATCTTGCCAAGAGGTATGTAACATCCACCTTTTTGTAATAAAGTGGTTGTGTGTTTGTGTGTTTGTGCTTATGATCATGTCATGCATGCATTTTAAACCACTAGTGGTATTTAAAACAGGTGCCCTAAAGTTAAATAACAAGGTTTATTAAAATCACTTAAAAGTGCAACACTAAAATGATGGTTTGAAATGGTACATTTTTGCAAAACAAAAATATGGTGAGGTTGTCCTTGTTGTAAGGAGCCCAAAAATAATTTTTACCAATTTTTGTTCTTACCGAAAAGTCCTCAAAATATGTTTTAAGTTGTTGTTTTAAAAAGGACAGGGACCTTTTTGTAGTTTTAGAGTTTCCAGGGGGTTTTCCAAAAGATGGCGTCTTGTCTTCTACCTCCAGCCAGTAGACGAGCACACCGAGCACGCGGCCTCCCCGCCACCTCCTGCTTGCCCTTCGAGGGATAAGGCCGAGAGAGAAAGCCACGCCCCTCCTCTGTCCCCTCCTCCCCTCAGAGCTCCTCTTCTCTGCCTCCCTCACGCACACAGCGAATCCAAACCCGAAACCCTACCGCCGGCCTCCGCCGCTCGACACCGGCGTTGCGGCCGCCCCCGCACCTCTCCGAGCCCCCCCAATAGCTCCGCCACCCCTGCCTCCCCCTCCTCGAGCTCTTTCAGCCCCGACGAGCCCCGTGCGGCCCCCAATTGTGCGCCGTAGGAGCGCACGGCCGCCGCCGATTTCTGCTCGCCGCCGCCGATTCCCGGCCTCACTAGTACAGAAAGCCTTATCAGTGGCGCACCATTTTCCAATTCTGTGGCACACCTAGGGGCCAGAGGGGTGCGCCACAGAATTCACGCCATAGAATTTTTTTTCTGTGGCGGACCGTGGCCGTGCGCCACAGAAATGTCAATTCTGTGGTGCACCTCAGCCGTGCGCCACAGAAATTTGCAATTCTGTAGCGCACCAGGGGGGGTGCCACAGATTTTTTTTTTTGAATTTCAAAAAAAAAAGGCGGCCATATCTGGCCGCGGGAATTTTTCGAAATTTCGAAATTTCGTCGGATCTCGTCGGATGCTCGCCGGAGTTGGTGTGTGGAGGATGGGGGTCACCGGAGTTGGTGGGGAGGAGAAGGAGGAGCTCGCCGGAGGTGGTGGTGGTGGTGGTGGTGGTGGTGGTGGTGGTGGTGGTGGAGGAGGAGGAGGAGGAGGAGGAGGAGAGGTGGTGGAGGAGGAGAAGGAGGAGGAGAGGTGGTGGTGGAGGAGGAGAAGGAGGAGGAGAGGTGGTGGTGGTGGAGGAGGAGGAGCTCGCCGGAGTTGGTGGAGAGGAGAAGGAGGAGGAGGAGAGGTGGTGGTGGAGGAGGATGAGCTCGCCGGAGGTGGTGGTGGAGGAGGATGAGCTCGCCGGAGGTGGTGGTGGAGGAGGAGGAGGAGGAGGGGTGGTGGTGGTGGTGGTGGAGAAGGAGAGGTGGAGTAGTAGGTGGAGGAGAGGAGAGAAGTGGAGAGGTAGAAGAGAGAAGGGAAGATGAGAAGTGGAGGAGAAGTGGAGGGGAGAAGGGAAGAAGAGGAGGGGAGGAGGCAGGATTCGAAATCCTGCCTCAAGAATTCTGTGGCGCACCAAATGAAGGGGTGCGCCACAGAATTTTTTTTCTTTTTTTTTATTTTCTAGTCAAAATCTTCAAACGGCCATAACTTTTGTTCCTTTTGGAATTTGGCGATTCTAAAAAAAGCTCACAGGCCAAAGGCGAGTGAGGTTGGGTTCCTTTTCTCTCTAGTTTTTTTTGATATCTTGATCATTTTTTTTCGACATCGTAGGCAAAAGTTATGCCCATTTTACTTTTTTTAACGAACTTTTGCTAGGAAAGTCGAAATTCATTTTTTAAAATTTGATAAAAAAGTAGACCTTAAACTCTCCGTGCATCTATAAGGGATTTATTTTTTGATGCTTTTTAGACCGCCAACTCTTCCGTCAAAAACTATAAAAGGCGTTCCGGGGGGGGGGGTGTGGAGGGAAGAAAAAATTTCTGTGGCTCCACGTGTGGCAGAAATGTTGGATTCTGTGGCGCACCAATCCCCGTGCGCCACAGAATTGCCTATTTCTGTGGCGCACCAATCCCCGTGCGCCATAGAATTGCCTATTTCTGTGGCGCACCAATCCCCGTGCGCCATAGAATTGCTTATTTCTGTGGCGCACCAGATTACGTGCGCCACAGAAATTGAGTTTCTGTGGCGCACCCTTCCTCCGTGCGCCATAGAATACAACATTTCTGTGGCGCATATTTTGACGTGCGCCACAAAACTAAATTTCTATGGCGCACCACACACTGGTGCGCCACAGAAAGCATTCCATAGAAAGGCAGTTTCCTACTAGTGCCTTCCTCGCCGCCCCGACCCCTCCATCAGCTTAAGGGTGAGCACACGAACCCGCCGGTGCCCTCCCCTTGCTCCCTCTCCCCCTGTAACTCCCTGCCGCCGCCGACCGACCTCCACTACCGTCGCTCGAGCTCGCCGGCGAGCTTTCCGGACACCTTCCGGCGAGCCGCGAGCATCCCCAGCTCCCTCTCGGTCCCCTCTAGCGCGTGGAAGCATTTGATTCCAAAACCCCGCTCCAAATCGTTCAATTTCGTTGCATCTGTGAACATTTGGGCTGGGATGAGGTCACCATGACGTCATGCCCGCGTCACTGCCTGTTTTTCTCTATTTAATTTCATTTAACTGAAATGGTACTGACACGTGGGCCCCACCTCATTTAAAATTACAGAAAAATAATGATTTTGTAAATGCAATAACTTTTGTTTTATAATTCAGAAAAATGTGTTCAATATACCATTTTGTTCAGAAAAATGTAATCTACATGTTTATGTCATTTGCACACATTTTTGACAAAGTTGAATTTTGAGCATTATTTAAATCATTTAAAATAAAGAAAACAAGCTTTTATTCAAGAAAATTAGAAAATTACAAGTTATATGTCAAAATGCTTAGAATTACAAGTGCAACCTAGTTATGGTGTTCTTAACCCTATTTGAGCACTTTAATTAGTCGCACCTCTAGGTTTTGCCCGAATCGGCCTCCGAGGTCCACTTCGGGACTAAATTCACTGAAACTGTTTTCTTAACATATGAACCCTAGCAAACCATGAAACATGTTTAGGGCTTATCTTTAATGCATTCAAATGTTCATGCATACATATTGAGCATTGCATCGATGCTTGTTTTGAGTGTTGTTCTCCCTCTTTCCGGTGTTTCCTCTCATCGGTAGACCTCGAATCCGGAGAGAAGTTCGACACCCCTGTTGCCGAATACTTGGTCTAAACAACCAAGTCAAGCACTTATTCCTGAAGCTTTCTCTGGTTTTCTTGAAGCAAGGCAAGCATAACCTCTTATCTGCCCATATATGTTTTCGAAGTGTTTTCCTTCTCGTATGATGCATGCTTTACAAAGTATTTTGAGTCAATAGATAGAGTTATCCTATTTAGTTTCATAAACCAGATATCATGACTCCATGCTCCTAGCTGACATAGGATTTGTTTGTGTGTATCGCCAAAACCTCAAATATGACATGCTTAGTCATACACGTCTGTTTATCTCTGCTCCATCCGGTTGATGAATCAGAGTTACGAAATGAATCTAGTATGACAGGATAACGTGGTAAGGTTCGAGATGTGTGTTTAATATGATTAAAGGCTTGGATGAGTTGCCACATGGAATGTGGTGATTTGCCTCGTTCATGCCCCTAGGAGCGAGTTCTCGCCTTTGAAGCCAAGACTGATCGTGCAACCACACGGGGATTGGGTTCCCCTCGGTTTCAACTTGTCTAGTTTGTTCCATGAGTTGCCTAGTTCGGGCGTTCCATTTGGATTTGCTGGGGATATTAAAATGTTTTCAAAACTAGGATGTGGTGGTGTATCGGCGCTCTGTGGGTAGGTAACCGTCAAGCATTGCGCACAACGATAGAGACCCGGCAGGAGATGGCCACTCCCTATTGGCGGTCCATCTCTACTCGAAGCGACTCATGGAATAGGCGAAGCAAGGGAAAGATCATGGTCAGCCACCCTCTGCCGGCACATCGTCGGAATTGTGCCAATAGCTTGGCATTAAGAGTCGGTTGATACGTGTGGGTAAAAGTTGTACACCTCTGCAGGGTTTTAATCTTTTCGAAAAGCCGTGTCCGCGGTTAAGGACAACTTGGTGACGGATCCTGAGATCATAGATAACTTGAACATGACGTAAAAGATGTTGCCAATGAATGTTTAGTTTTAAGAGGTGGTTCCAGTTAGCGGTGCTGAAGAAGATGCTTTGAAGGTTCTGAAGGCAATACCCGGGGAAAGGGTATTCTTTTAAAAGATTTGTGAAAAGCTTCTCAGTCTCCCTCTATTCGCAACAAAGTTGGCTTTACGCAAAACAACCTTCATAAACCCTTTTCGAACAAGCAGGTGTATAATAGGTTAGTTAAGTCTTGTTGAGTACCTCCCGTACTCATGTTTGCTTCAATTTTTTTCAGGTGGAGTTCCATACCTTCGGTGGTGTTTCAGCGTGGACATCGACGGATAGTTTGGGGTTTCCCAGGTAGCAGCCTGGAATCTATGGGCTGGGACGTCGCCTTATGTTGCGGCCTCTTAGGCCTTTTTGGTTCTTGTTGATTAGCAACATATTTTGCTTCCCGTTGTCTGATGTAATGTTGGGTCGTGTGACCTCTGTTTGTAAGCTATACTCTAGTATTACTTGCCTAGTAAAGCTTCATGTTTAGAATACTGCTTTGATTGGTTGTTGGTTTCGAGCTCATTGTTATACAGTTTTGGCTATGCCTGCATAGTTGTCTCAGTCGAGGGGTTGTGGAGCCGATGATCCATGTCCGAGCCCGCCTGTCGATGTGATCGGCCTGGGGCGAGGTAACCCCAGTAACCCTCGATTGTTGTTGCACTTTCTGGACACATAGCAGCTCTGTATAGCTTTGGTCCCGTTTCCTTCAGTTTCATCCGACTCTTGGACGCTTTGATATGCATAGTTGGTTATGACTAGCATGGATACAAGGAGTAGTAGACCGGGGATCCGGACTACGTGCCGATGAATCCGGTCTGCCTGCCGTTGTTTGTTGCGGCCGGGGCTGGTAACCCTTAAGCCCTTGTGAGTCCATGGCTAGGAGCACATAATAGTATGTATATCTCTGGGTCTGGGGTCTGACAAAAGTTGGTATCAGAGAAGGACTGACTGTAGGAAAACCCTTGCTATTGGTCGATGTTGAGTCTAGAGTTTGTGAAAAACTAATTTCGAAATGAAAAATGAGTTGTGAAAACCTTCTTAGGATTCTTTTTACTCCTTACCTGTTATCGCTCCAACTCTGAGTCACCGTATCTCATTTGGTTTCAAATGTTTTACCTCTCACCTGTTAAATTCAAAGTTAGGATCAAAATCGTTGGGTGTTTTTCCTAGTACTCCGTGTCAGGTTGCTAACGTTTTCAGAGTTTCCAAGTTACCTCCTTTGGTCTAAATCATTGTTTCCTTTCGACTTCGATTGATCCATATCAAGTCATGAATCTTTCTATTGCATTCTTTTCCATGGGAGTGTTTCTCATGGTTCCGTTTCTTTGTACTCACGATGTCCGGGAGTATTCAAGGTTCCGTTGAAAGTGTTCATATCGAGGGAGAGTCTTCATCTTCCTTAATGACGCAAGTTCTTCAGGATATCGAGACTAACCGCCTGAGAAAGGAACATCTCCTTGAGCGTGTGGCGCAAAACAGTGAATGTCGTCATGACGAATGTGTCACATTTGGGGATTTAGTTCATGCTAAGCTTCCATCTTTTAGCAGTCTCAAGGAAACCATCGATGCTGATGATTGGCTTCGTACTATCGAGCGCAAATTTAACGCTCTTCATGTTCCAGAAAGTGACCGTGTGAACTTCGCCGCCTATCAGCTAGAGGGTGAAGCTGGTTCATGGTGGGAAGGTTTCTTGGCGTTGCAATCGCCGGGACATAAGGTTACCTGGGAGGAGTTCCGTAAAGAGTTTCGTGCTGCCCATGTTCCTGAGGCAGTTATGGACTCCAAAAGAAAAGAGTTCCTGGATCTAACCCAGGGACAGATGGATGTTGAAACTTACGGGCGTGAATTCACCCGTTTGGCTCGTTATGCACCCCGAGATGTTGCAGATGATGCGGATAAGCAAGAGTTGTTCCGCAAGGGTCTAGATTCCGGAGTTCGCTATGAGCTTTTGTCTTTCCAGTTTCCAACCTTCCAGGACCTTTATAATCATGCTCTTACCTTGGAGCGTGGCAAAAAGGAAATGGAAATTTCTTTGAAGCAGATTTCTGGAGAGTCATGTGCGTCTTCTTCTGGTTCCAAGAAGCGTCGTGTGTTCGTTCCGTACAGTGCCATTCCATATCTATCAGTTGCTCAACAAGGTCACCTTGGTGGGCAATCCAGAGTTGTTGGTGGTAAGAAACGTCTGGTGACATGTCATGTATGTGATGAACTTGGCCATTACTCCAACAAATGTCCCCAGAGGACACCTTCTGCACTACAGGTCGTTCCTACACGTGTTGTTAACCGTGGTCGTTTGAACCATGTTCTGATTGAAGAAGCTCAGAAAGCACCTGATGTTGTGTTGGGAATGCTTCGTGTTAATCTAGCTCCAGCCTCCGTTCTGTTTGATTCCGGAGCGTCACACTCATGTGTGTCAAGAGCTTTTGTGGTGTTGCATGACATACCTCTTGCGAGTATGGCTCCTCCGTTGATAATTTCTACCCCAGGGTCCTTCTGCTGGACTAATCAGTGTTGCCCTGGTGTGCCAATTGAAATTGGAGGTTTGGTGTTTCTCAGTACACTTGCCACCATGGACCAAGCTAATATCAATGTCATACTGGGCATGGATTGGTTGTCAACACATCATGCCATGATTGACTGTGCAGCAAAGTCTGTTACCCTGATTCATCCATATGGCCAGACAACTCGGTTGTTGTTCCCTTGTGGGACAGTTCAACCACAGCCATGTTCTCATCTTAATGCAATCGTAGTCCGACCATCTATTGAGGTTCATGAGATACCAGTAGTGTGTAAGTTTCCGGATGTCTTCCCGGAAGAGCTCCCTGGTATGCATCATGATTATTCAGTGGAGTTTGCTGTTGAACTAATTCCTGGAGTGGCTCCTACTTCTGAAAGACCATACCATATGTCTCTAGAAGAGTTGGTTGAGTTGAAGAAGCAAATAGAGGAGTCGGAAGGGAAAGGTTTCCCTCATGCCAACCCATCTTCTTGTGGATATCCTACACTCTTCGTCATGAAGAAGGATATCATAGTTCCCCAGCTGGTTAGGGAATATTGTCCGTTCAATGATGTGGGAATAAAGCACAAGTGTTCTCTTCCTCAGACAGATGATTTGTTTGACCGTCTGATTGGTGCCACTGTTTTCTCCAAGATACACTTAAGTCTGGGTTATCATCAACTTCATACTAGGTCCGGGAATGTTTCTAAAACGGTTTTCAAAACTCGTTATGGTCTTTACGAGTACACTGTTATGTTTCCCGAACTCTCCAACGCTCCAACCATGCTGATGGGGCTTATGAAATCCATTTTCACAGAGTATCTTGAGAAGTTCGTTGTGGTTTACCTCGACGATGTTATAATCTACTCCAAGTCTGAAGAAGAACATGCTAAACATATTCGTCTAGTTCTGACAAAGCTTCGTGAGCATCGTCTCTATGCCAAATTCTCTAGGTGTGAGTTCTGGTTGAAAGAGCTCATATTCCTAGGCTATGTCCTATCTGCTGAGGGAGTTTCAGTTTTCCCTAGTAAAGTTCAATCCATATTGGACTGGGAGTCACCTAAGTCCATCAAAGAGGTTCGAAACTTCCTCGAACTTATCGGTTGTTATCACCGCTCTATCGAAGGTTTCTCCAAAGCTGCCAAACCAATGACTGATCTTCTTAAAAAAGATAAACAGTTTGTATGGTCAAGAATGGCAGAAGAGAGTTTCCGGTTGTTGAAAACCAAGCTGGCTAATGCTCCTATGCTTGTCCTTCCGGACACGCGCAAGGAATTCGTCATCTTCTGTGATGCCTCTCGTCAAGGTATCGATTGTGGTCTTTTGCAAGGTGGACGTGTGGTTTCTTATGCTTCTCGACAACTGAAACCACATGAGCTCAAATATCCAACTCATGCTCTTGAGTTAGCAGCTGTTGTGTATGCCTTGAAAGAATGGCGTCATCATCTGCTAGGAAATCAATGTGAGTTCTACTTCCACCAGAAGAGCTTCAAATATCTTTTCACCCAACCAGATTTGAGTCTCAGACAAAAGAGATGGTTGGAACTAGTTAAAGAACCCAATGTGGAGGTCATTTGTCAAAATGATAAAGGTAAAGTCGTGGCGGACACGACAATCCAGAAGTCTTACTGTAACAGCTTGATGATAGAGCAAGATCAACCTTCTCTCCACAAAGAGTTCTCCAAGCTCAATCTTGAGGTTGTTCCCTCTGGTTATCTTGTTAATCCAGAAGTGAAATCATCCTTTGAACATCAAATCAAAGATGCCCAAAAGCGGGATCTAAGCATTACCTTGGTCAAGAGAAAGATTTCTCGTGGAATTCCTACATGTTTCTCTGTTGATAATCAAGGTACCGTTTATTTTGGTGAACGTCTTGTTGTGCCGAAGAAATGGAGTCTGAAACAACTTATCCTTCGTGAAGCTCATGAGTCACTTCTCTCTGTTCATCCTGGTAGCACCAAAATGTACCGTGATCTACGTCAAAGGTTCTGGTGGACCAAGATGAAGCGAGATATCGCTCAATTTGTGGCTGAATGCGACGTTTGTCGTCGTGCTAAAGCTGAACACCAAAGACCAGTTGCTACTCTCTACCCCACACCTATTCCTGTTTGGAAGTGGGATGAAGTTGAGATGACTTTCATTGTTGGTCTTCCAAGAAATGATCAGGGACACACCGCTGTCTGGGTAGTGATTGATCGTCTGTCAAAGGTTGCTCATTTTGTTCCTATCCATCAGGGCATCAATGCTAAACAACTGGCAGATTTATATGTCTCTCAGATAATACCTCTTCATGGTGTTCCTAAGAAGATCCTTTTTGATCAGGGAAATCTGTTTACTTCCAAGGCCTGGGAAAGTTTCAAGCAAGCTATGGGAAGTCGTATACACTTCACCACAATCTATCAGTCATCCCGTAATGATTACCTCGGGAGTCTGAACCAAACCCCTGAAGACATGCTTCGAGCTTGTGTTGTATCTTTCGGTAATGATTGGGAGAAGTGTCTTCCATCTGCCGAATTTGTTTACAACAACTGCTTCCAAGTTATCTTGGCCAAAGCTCCGTTTGAAGTTCTCTACAACCGAAGATGTTCAATTCCGTTAAATTGGTCAGAAACCGGTGAAAGACAGTTCTTTGGACCAAAGAATCTGATCAACGAGACTGAAGAAACAGTTCGTATCATCCGTGAACATCGACCACGAAGGAGAGAAGATGGTGGACGATTCCGGCTGGGGGCCAGAGTCGGATCACCTCGAATCCGGATCTATCATGACAATCGGCCAGATCAGGGTCTTCATCGGTATGGTACGTACTTCCGGTTCGATCCCTGACGACTTTGGGTTTGATTCTGTGTCAGGGAAGACCAGCTATATCCAATCAGATGGAGAAGAATCAGTTGGGACAACAAACCCGACAGAAGAGCCCACCACGAAGTGGGAACAGCCGGAGGAGCCGGCATGGACCCCGCGTGGCCGGGTCGAGAAAGAAGATGATACCGAATCTATCCTGCATCTACTGGAGAACCGGTAAGAGGAGCACAGCAGCGAAGAGGAACAGTATGGATTCGCGCCAAGCATTGTGCGCCGGGTTGCGGTTTACACGGCTCCCGCGACCAATCTCCACCAAGAGAACGTAACCGCGGCCGCAGCCGGGGCAGCGCAAGCATTGAACCGGCAGCAGGGACCGGCTAACGGAAACACGGTTTTAGCCCAGGTTGACGGAGAGTCGGCATCGGTTACCAGTCAAGCGCCAGAAAACGAGTTACACGCGAACACGTTTGGATTCCTAGCAAACCGGACACCAGGAGCGGGTCCTTCCAATCCACAACATCCGGCCCTGTTCGACAACAATCTGATCCTAGATCCGACAGTTCTTGCCACAGTTATCACTCCAGAGAACGCGGCGGAACGTGTTAGGGATTTGGACGTACCCCGTCATGCATTGGAGCAGCAGAGAAGGCAAGTAGAAGCAGAAAGACAAGGGATGGTGTCGAGACATCGTAGTAGTTTTCATAGACGGGGGTGCCATGAGACTACGGTAGAGACGTGGGGTAACGGGATAGCGTAGTAACACAGAACACAGGATTTTACCCAGGTTCGGTACGTCGCGACAGTACGACGTGCCTACTCCTGCACTTCTCACTAATTGGGACTAAAGCCCGTAAACAGGGTTACAATGTGAGGGTTCTAGATCTAAGCTACTCGACGAGGATGAGCTTCTCGGCGAGTTGGTGTAGAGTCTCTCCCTGTTCTCTCCTTCGTTGGTTATTTTGTTTATCTCCCGTCCGGCTTTATATAATAGCCGGATTAGGGCTTACAGAATAGGAAACCTAGAAAACTACGGTAACTAGTAACTTGGAAAGCAAGGAATCCATCTTCTCCTCCAAGCCAGATCACATGGGCTGTGATCCGGGTTCTTCTAGAATCCGGCTTCTGCGCGTCGGATTACTGGGCCGCCTAATGGACCTAAGCCCATTACCACTTAGGCCACCCTGGTAATCCGGCACTTGGCCTTCCATCTTCTATACCCCTATTTGGTATATATCCGACAGTAGCCCCCAAGAAGGATCAAAACTCTGATCTCCGCCGTTCACCAAATATTCTTTGTCCGAGTAATATTGATTCATCAGTCTTGATTCTTCTTATTCTTCTTTTTGAAAAACGATGGTGGCATGAAACTCGGAATCATGAAAATCCGGCTTTTCTCTCACGATCTTTCGTGGAGAAGAAACTTCTTACGTCAGCGCACTCAACCATGCTGACGTAAGCGACGTTTGAGTTTTACTCGGAAAAAACCCAGAAACATATCTCTGACAGATTCTCGCGGGAAACGAGGAGATAACCATCATTACCCCGTCGTTTCATTTCCCGGATTTTCTGGCGAGTGACACGCGGCACACATCCAATGGTCAAAATAGCCGTTGGCGCGTATCTTGACGGATTTCTAGCTATAAATAGCCATCCTCGTCCTCAACGAAAACCTTCCGCACTCTCACCGCTCTCGCCATTGACGCGCACAAGCTCCCAAGCAACGCACTGTCCCGAGCACTCCTCACCTCCAAGCCCCGGAAACGAACCGCGCCGCCCGAAAATGGCAGGCTCACCATCTTCGCCCACTCGCGCCGCCATCAACGACATCATCAGCGACCTAGATCCCCAAGTTGGCTCACCCAAGCACGCCGGCGACGAGCCGGAGAAATCCGCGGCCTCTGCGGCGGGCGGAGAAAATCTTTCCGCCGTCGCGGACATTGCGGGCGCTAGCTCCGCCGCCTCCCCGCCGTTCGCCCCTGAAACGGCGGAGGAGAAGATCCAGCTCGTCGGTGACGAGATCGCCGCCGCAGAAGCGGCCACCGCCTCCGCCACAGGAGCAGATGAAGAGGCGGAATCTGCAGGCAACTGGGTTGCCTGCAGCATTCCCCCGGCCCTTCTTCCAAATTTGGAGAAAGAGGGCCTGATCCTCCAAGGGAAATGGCGGCTCCCCGAAGACGAGAACGAGCCGGCACCAAGAGATGGCGAAAGGGTTCTCCTTTCTTCCCACCTTCTAAGAGGTATGGGGCTCCCCCCTTCCGCTTTTTTCCTCCAAGTCCTTTCTCACTACAACATCCAACCCCACAACCTGCCACCCAACTCCATTCTTTATTTGGCCAGGTTCCAGGCCCTATTCGAGGGTTACTTAGGTTTAGAGCCTAGGTTAGACTTCTGGATGTATTGTTTTGGAGTTAAGCGGAACTCCTCGGAGGGTGCACTTCCGACTTGCGGGACCATCTCCTTTACTCTTCGGAGGTTTAGGGAAGATTGGTTCCCCAAGATCAAGACATCAGAATCCGTCAAATTTTGGACGGGTTCTTTCTTTTATCATCCCGATGTGCCTTTTCCAAAAAAGGCCATCAGGGTTCCACCTTTTGCCAACACCGCCGCTGTTCCCCAAGAGAATTGGGGAACAGAAGCCGTCCAAGTCCTGCCGCCTGATCTACTAAGGATCAAGCGGCGCATCGCCAAGCTCACCTCCTTGGATCCGCCTCTAACCGGCATGGACACGGTTCTATGCTGGCTGACTAGGCGAATTCAGCCATTGGCCAACCACAGTAGCCGTCTCCTGTGCGAATACACGGGAGTCAAGGATCCGATGCGGACAACCACCAAAGATTGGCCCGCAAAGGAGCTTCGACGGCGCATCAACCAGTTGGTCGCATCACGCGACCAATACGAAGCGAGTCGGCCAATGTTTACGGCCGACAATCCGATTCCCAAGGTAATTTTTCAGTCATTTGGGTATAGTTTTATTTTTTCTCGGATTTTCTAGCTTTTGATTCTGATCTTGTTTGTCCGACAGTTTGCGGATCTTCCAGATTCGGAATTGGTCTCCGAGGCTGAGCTGGACGCGCTGCGCACCGCCGCTACAGGTGGACGCAAGCGCAAGAAGATTATTTCCTCTGAGGAAATTATCGACCTTGACGGAATCCCCATCGCCACTTCCAGGTTCTTTCATCTGGGTTCTTTTTCTTTCATGAGAACTTTTCATCCTTCTTCCGTGTTTTAACTTTTCCGGGTTTTTTTGTTTTTTAGCCTACCTCCCTCCAGCTTAAAGCCGAAGAAGCTCAAGAAACACAAAGTTGTTTCCAGCCGAGGCAGCCAACCTTCTCCCGCCGTTGCCCCGGACACACCGTCCTCGATGGCGGAAGAGCACGCTGCAGCCCCCACGACCAGGCCGTCAGAGCCCAGCCAGCCCGTTGTGTCGGACACGGACACGAGGGAAAGGGCGGCTCCAGAGGTGGAGAAATTTTCTCGGACTTTCGACGAAGAAATTCCCACCTTTGACAAGGATTTCAAGATTATCAATGACGGCCTAAGCGCGGCCGGAACTGCTTTTGCGGAATACGCAAAGGAGTTCAAGGAAAACTTGGCGGGTTTGCACCGAATGAGCCAGGTATGTAACTCTAGCCCCCAAGCATTAAACAAAATTGTATGCCTGTTTTGCTTTGATGCTTTTTGTAACCATTCTTTTCCTTGCTATGTTGCAGCAAACCGCCGAAACCATAAACATGGAAGTTTTCAACAAACTCACCATCAAGAATAAGGAGGTTAGAAATCTCCTTTCTATTCTTGAGGAGAGAGAGGCGGAACTGGCATCGTCTCAGCTCGCTTTGTCGGAAACATCAGGTACACATTTTTCCTCTGAGGTTTGCGATTCAATTTTTTGTCTAAGTACTTATTCCGGAAATTTTCTAAACCCGGAATTTTCTTTGCTTTCCAGCTGCTTTGGCTAAGGCCAAGCAAATAGCTGAAGATGCCGGCAATGCCGAGAATCTCCGAAAGGAGAATTTGGAGCTTCACAAGCATCTTGTGAAGGCTCAAAAGGATATGGAGGCCAGCAACTTGGCCCTTGGAGTTGCCAACTCCAAGGCTTCTGAACAGGCGGAGAAGGATAAATCCACTATTCAGGATTTAGAAAATGCTCTGAACCTTCGCCTGGAGGAAATCTCCGAGATCGACAAGCTTATCGGTAATTTTCCGTTACCCTTTTTATCTTGTTTTTCTTCTCTGTTTTTTGCCTAACACTTTTGATTGTTTTGTCGGAAAAAACAGGAGATATCCCAGATGGTACCCGGCTTGAAGGGATCCAAGCCTTTGGGAAGATGTGGACTTCAATCCGTGCTGCTGGAATGCAGCTGGTGAACAAGTTTCTTCCCGCAAGGACTGGGGAGTTCTCGGAGGTTGAAAAACTTCCGGGAGCTATCATGGAGGTGGCGGAATCCAGGGATTCTATCCTGCGTTCCGCTGCACGGGGTGGTGCGCGTATGGCAGTCGGCCTTATGCGCATGCACTACCCCGGTGCTAAATCCTGGCGCGTGGCGTCCGGTGTCCCTCAAGGATACACGGATACTCAGCGAAATACCATCTTTGATGAAATCAAAGGCCATGCTACCCAGATTGCCTCCATGGTAAATATTTCCGTCAATTATCCAGAAGAGGAGATCCCTCCAATCCCCGAGGACGACAGCAGCGAGGAGGAATCAGATGCTTGAAGGGCTACCTTTGACCTGGATAGCAAAAATAGACAATAGGAGCATTACTGTTCTTTCAATGTAATCTACAATGTAATGCTTCTATTTGTATGAATGAAAAATTCCGCCTTTTGCAATTTTTAATTATGAAATTTTTTGCAAGGTTTTTCGGATGTTATTATTCCTTTATCTTCTAAGTTTTCTGGCATATATGTTTTAACTGTCCTTAGTGTTTGAAATGGCTCAAATAGCAATATGAATCGTCATGCCGAGTAACTGGGAGTAACCAATCAGTTTAAACTCGGAAACATGGACCATGCTAAAGGCATTTTTACTAACTAGCCCCAGTAACCCAACAAGGAATTTTTACTAACTCAGAAACAAGGAATTTTTACTAACTCGGAAACAAGGAATTTTTTAACCGAAACTTGGGCACGCAGGCAGTTCAAGTTTCCTTTAGCCGTTAGCAGGCTGAAAAAACATTCAGTTTCTTAACGCCGAGTACGCGGGCACAATTCGGGTTAACATTGAGTATTTTGTAAGATCATTGGGAAATAGAGAAGGTGGAAACATGCTTTTACTATAATGAACTTGTAAAAACATGGATACCAGAAATCCAACAACTTTATTTCATGATCTCAAAAGATGTTTACATAGATATTGGACTAAGTATAGAAGAGACATAACTGCTATGTACTCCAAAGCTTTGCTATCCACTTGACTTTGTCGGATGTCTTAATCAACTTGTATAGTGTTAGGATTTTAGCCCCCAGCCGACTAATAAATCTACTAACGGCAACTGCGGAACCCGTCAATCTTTGGACATCTTTGACGCAGGTAGGTTTTGTGATGTTCAAGATTGCCTTGATCTTTTCCGGGTTAACTTCTATTCCTCTGTGAGAAACGATGAAACCCAGAAGTTTTCCTGAGGGAACCCCGAATACGCACTTAGATGGATTCAACTTCATCTTGTAGGTGCGTAAGTTTTCGAAAGTTTCTCACAAATCCTCAAGGAGTGTATCTTTTTCCTTGGTTACGACAGCAATATCGTCCACATAAACATGGACATTTTTTCCAATCTGACTATGCAAACAACGTTGCATGCAACGGTGGTAGGTTGCACCTGCGTTCTTCAGACCAAACGGCATGGTTACGTAATAATACGTCCCGTATGGGGTTATGAAAGAAGTCTTAAATTGATCTTCCTTTTTCATGCGTATTTGGTGGTACCCGGTGTATGCATCCAAAAAGCACAAAAGCTCAGAGCCTGCTGTGGCGTCTATTATTTGATCGATTCGCGGTAATGCGAACCTATCTTTCGGACACAATTTGTTCAAGCCTGTGTAATCTATACACATTCTAAGAGCAGTAGTGTCTTTCTTCGGTACTAATACCGGATTTGCGGACCAGTCAGTATGGATCACTTCCTTGATGAAATCCGCTGCTAAAAGCCGGATAATTTCCTTGCCAATAGCCTTCCGTCTTCTTCCGTCAAATCGACGGAGACCTTGTTTGACGGGTTTTGATCCAGGAATAACCTTAAGTTGGTGCTCAGCAAGTTCCCTGGGTACACCTGGCATGTCAGCTGGACACCAGGCAAAAATATCCCAGTTCTCACGGAGGAACTTGATGAGCTTGCCTTCCTATTTGTCAGTCATCCCAGTCCCTACGACGACAAATTTTGTCGGATCTTTGGGATCTAGGATTACCTGTCTTGTATTCTCGGATGCCTTGAAGCTGTCTGTTGGCTTCCGAGTTTCTTTTCCTGCCGGCATTTCTGACGGTGATACTTCCTTGGCTAATTCCTTCAGTTCTTCATTCGCTATGACTCTCTGAGCGCAAAGGGCGTTTTCTTTCTCCAACTCGTTTGCCAGCTTGAAATCACCAGCTATAGTGATTACTCCTCCTTTGGGTCCTGGCATCTTCAGCTTGTTATAAATATAACAGGATCTTGCCATGAATTTGGCGAAAGCTGGACGTCCGAGTATTGCGTGATACACGCTTTCGAATGGCACTACTTCGAAGGATACTTTTTCCTGCCGGAAGTGATCTTTATCTCCGAAGGTGACATCTAGGGAAATTTCTCCTAGGGATCGTGCTTGCCTGCCAGGGACGATACCATGGAAGCGTATGTTGCTGTAGTTGAGCTGAGACTCGGAAATCTTCAAATGCTTCAGTGTATCCAGGTACATTATGTTAATGCTGGATCCTCCATCCATCAGCACCCTTCTTAGCCTAGTATTTTGAACAATAGGACTTACAACAAGAGCTTGTGTGCCGGGTTCAGGGATATTTCCGGGATGATCAGACTGATCCCAGATTATCGGTGTGTTGGAGTACTTCAAGAATTTCGGGGTTGCCGGAACAACCGCGTTTATTTCTCGAAGTGTTCTTTTTGCCACCTTTGCTGACGGGGTTGCTAAGAAAGTTAGCATTGCTTCTCCATCAACTCTCAGAAACTTGGGTTCGCCTTTACGTTGTTGTTCTTGGATTTTTTCGTTAGTGTCCGATTCACTGTCTTCTTTGTCAGCTTCTGGCTTTTGTTTGGCGGGTTTCCTTTTGGAACCCTTCCCCTTGCCTCCGGCTCCTGCACTGCCTTTCATGTGCTTATTCAGCCGGCATTGCGCGTTTGTATGGGTGGGTTTCCCAAATTGCGAGTGGTGAACGCAAGGTTCCGACTTAATCCTTTTCCACTCCTCTAGAGTGTAATTGATTGGATCTGGGTTGCGTCCTTTCCACTTGTTTCCCTTTTCTTCTCCAAAGGCTATGTTCACCTCTTTGGGATTCGTCGTTGTTTCTGGAGTGGCTTTTTTGTCAGAACGAGGGGTTTTCTTGGCAAGTATCAATGATTCAATATTGCCTCCTCTTGCTCTGATGTCATCCTCGGCTGCGGCATGCTCATTGGAGGTTGTAAGCATGGATCCGAGATCCTTGTGCTTTTTGGAACCAACCATGAACGGTACGAGTCCCGGTTTTAGGCCATTGACGAAAGCATGCATTGCTTGTACGTCAGTTACTCCAGAGCAACTATTCTTCATTGCTGTCCATCTGGAGATGAAATCCACGTATGGTTCATCCTCAAATTACGTTCAACGGTTTAGCTGGTTGATGCTATTCGGGCGTTTGTATGTTCCCCGGAAATGCTGAGTAAATACTCTAGCCATATCGTCCCAGCTGTCGACTATTCGTGACGGTAATCCATTGATCCAATCTCTGGCTCCGTCCAGCAGCATTAGGGGAAGGAACTTGACAGCTTCCAAGTCTGTCCCATTGTTGATCTGGACGGCTGTATAATAATTCGAGAGCCAGGTATCCGGGTTTGTGCTGCCTGTGTATTTCTGGTACGTTGGACCGACCTTGGCAAAGCCAGAATGCAGCGTTATTCTTCGGATCCTGTCGGTAAAACATTTAGGACCAAAGTATAGATCATCTTTTTCTGCTCTGTCAATGTGTGCAGAATATCTTCCGGCTGAATGAACAGAAGGGGACCTGCTCCTTTCTCTTCCATTGTTGCGCGAACGCGCTTTTCCGGGATTGTTTCTATCTCTTCCGTGATCACGCCCTTTTGGATTAGGCGGAGTTCTACTCATGTGCCTTTCTTTGTCCTTAGGCGGTGTCCGGGATCTCTCACGCCTGTGAGGTATATCGTATCTTCCAGCTTTCTCAGCTGGTTTTCTCGGAGGTGGCATTATTTTGCCGTCCTTCCGGTGTTTGTCTTCGCGATCATGGGGTTTATACCCATCTTTTGGGAGATGGGATCCGGTCCTAGACGCTGCATCCCGGTTGTCGGGGTTTTTCTTATCTTTTCTCGGATCCTCTTTTTTATCTTTTGAGTTATCTGAATCCCCAGGTTCTTCCGGTCCAGGTGCTCCAGCAGCGCAAGTAGCTGTCTTGCATAGGGCGGAGTTATCATGCAGCCTCCCTGATCGCTCTTGGGCGCGCTGTTGTTGTTGCAATGCTTTTCCTAGGAAAGCATACACCCCTTGGAGTTTTTCCCCGTTGGAATACAGATCGTTGTTAAGAATCGCGAACGCTGCTTCCGCGTTTTCTGCTGCGGTCTTGTATATTGGTTCGCCCTTGGCATCTTTGCCGTTTACCTGATTTTGCCAAGACGGGTTATGGAACCTTTCTTTTGGCGGCAGTTCTTCCGGTCTTGCGATTCCGGGTAACCTAGTAGGTTTTAACGCGGATCTATTCTTTCTCTCGTACTCCTCTATTTCTTCCTTCATGACCTTGATGTCATTATGGGTTTGTTGGAGATGTTGCCGAGATCTGAGTAGATGTTGCTGTTGCCGTTGGAAAGCTTGTCTCCTGGCTTCCAGCATCTCAGGGGGTTCGTATGGTCCCACTAGTGTTTGCAATAGCTCTTGCTCTTCCTGTTCCGTCATTGGCGGAGCAGTGATTTCTTTGGATTTCTTCTCCGCAGTCTTTGTTCCGCTAACATCTCCAACTTCCAGGTTTTCATCAGCGATATCGGCTGATTTTTTCTTCCGGATTTTGTATTGGAGTTTTTTAGCAGCACGGTGCTTTTTCTTGGAAGAGGGAGGTTCTTTGACAGGCTCATCTTCTGTCATCTCCTTGACACTGGGGAATATCGGAGAAGTTTCTCCGTCTTCTCTCTCTTCCTCTGGCGGAGGAGTTTTAGGGCTTTCCTGGCTGCCGGCGTCCGTGGTATCAGCCGGTTTCGCCATTAGAACTTCATGGAATCCCTCTTGAAAGGGCTTAACCTTTCTTACGAAGG
The DNA here is from genome assembly GCA_028641055.1 of Alopecurus myosuroides. NCBI lineage: Eukaryota > Viridiplantae > Streptophyta > Magnoliopsida > Poales > Poaceae > Alopecurus > Alopecurus myosuroides. The sequence goes on along the minus strand of CM054057.1, from coordinate 111,861,029 downwards.
CGTCCTCATCTTCATCTTCGGAATCGAAGTTATCCGATCCGGTTTCCGACTCCAACCTCGCCTCAATGGCGGCAAGCACGGATTCTGCTTCCGAGTTCATCGTCTTGTTGACGGATGTCGGATCTTCCGCCTCTGTGACGGGTGTTTGGTCTTCCGTTTCTGTGACGGGTGCGTTGTTGTCTGCCTCTTGCACAGGATTTCCGTCATCCATGTTTTCGGCGATTTCAGATTGCACCATGCCGATAAAGTGTGTATCACTTTTTTGTCGGCTATCTGAGCAGAATCCGGCATCGTAGTCATCTTCGACTGGGTATAGGGCGGGTGGGATAAATTTTCTTCCACCGCAAAACCCCATTGCTTCTGCAGTTAGCCCGATAAAGATGTTAGCAGATCCTATCGGTAACACGCAGGCACTTACCAGGTGGTTTTGCGCCGGTATGTAGGATCCGTTGTCGAGGAAGCGCCCGACGTCGTTGTCGAACTCCAAGCTTCCGACAGTGATTGATCTTCCAATTCCGCCAAGTATCCCAGATCGGAATCTTACGCCTGACGTCGTTTGCCCCACGCTGGGCGCCAACTGTCGAGACATCGTAGTAGTTTTCATAGACGGGGGTGCCATGAGACTACGGTAGAGACGTGGGGTAACGGGATAGCGTAGTAACACAGAACACAGGATTTTACCCAGGTTCGGTACATCGCGACAGTACGACGTGCCTACTCCTGCACTTCTCACTAATTGGGACTAAAGCCCGTAAACAGGATTACAATGTGAGGGTTCTAGATATAAGCTACTCGACGAGGATGAGCTTCTCGGCGAGTTGGTGTAGAGTCTCTCCCTGTTCTCTCCTTCGTTGGTTATTTTGTTTATCTCCCGTCCGGCTTTATATAATAGCCGGATTAGGGCTTACAGAATAGGAAACCTAGAAAACTACGGTAACTAGTAACTTGGAAAGCAAGGAATCCATCTTCTCCTCCAAGCCAGATCACATGGGCTGTGATCCGGGTTCTTCTAGAATCCGGCTTCTGCGCGTCGGATTACTGGGCCGCCTAATGGACCTAAGCCCATTACCACTTAGGCCACCCTGGTAATCCGGCACTTGGCCTACCATCTTCTATACCCCTATTTGGTATATATCCGACAGATGGCCACACGACAACGCGAGCTGGATGCACTGGAAACCCGGCTCCGAGAGGAAACGACTAGGATACATCAAAGGCACCAAACCAGATTGCCAGCATTGGGAGGAGTCATAAACCCGGCTGCGCTATTTATCACGCCTCAGGATCATCCGATCCCAGCGGCAAATCAAGGAACCGCCCCTCAGCCAACAACCGGAGGAGTACAACCGGTAGACACGCAGGCCGGGTTACCCGTACCACAGACTAGAGTTACTACCGGCAATACTGTACCACCACCACCACCATCACGTTTTCGCACACCAGCGGGTCATTACAACAATCCCATTGACAACGTATACGCGGCAACGCTTGCACCGAATCAAATCCCCATGAGAGAGTCACCCCACGCAGAGGAGACCCGGCGGGCGATAGATATGCTGCGCACTGCGGTGGCACAACAAGTTAATTACCCGGATCACAGAAGCGGAATGCATGGGACGCCATATGTCAGCCAACAGCGAGGTAATGCCGGCAATATCCAGACAAGTTCGGCACGGCGGAGGGAAGAGCAGCAGCAAATGCCGCCTCCTCCACACATTCAGGCAGTACCAGCAGCATCAGCAGCACAGGCCATCGTGGACAGTTCCAGAGCCAGGAGAGCCGTGGCCGGGTCTGCGGTACATGGGATACCAGCAGTACCGCGTCCAGCTGTACCCCCTGCAGGATCACACGTTTCCCGAGTAAGACCAGCTTCGACCATTCTTGCAGGACCTAAGTGTCTTTCGGATAGCATCAGGGCTGAACCTTACCCGGAAAAATTCAAAGAACCGGGTAAAGTAGTGAATTATGAGCCGACTATGGATCCGGAAACATGGTTGAGCAGTTATGAGATGGCCATGTCGATTCGCAATGCGTCCGAGAATCTTCAAGCCAAATTCATGTATTTAATGATGTCAGAGGGAGCAGCAAAGTTATGGTTCACCAATCTACCGGAAGGATCTATCAAATCATGGGGAGAATTAAAAGTTGTGTTTATCAAGCACTTTCACGGGACGTGCAGAAAGTTATTCACTATTGATGACCTAGAGCGATGCGTTCAGAAGAAGGGAGAATCGGCGCGCAGCTGGGTGCGCCGGGTTATGGAAATACTTCATTCATCTACAGATATTCAGCCCAAGGATGCGCTGCAAGCTATGGAAAAGACCTGCAAGTACACACCTTTAGTACAAAAATTAACTCGCATGAAATCTAGTCGGAATGCTTCAGAGGTTACGATGGGAGAGCTGATGGATGCATGCAACAAACATGCCGCAACGGACACTACGGAAGAGGAAACTGACGATAAAAAAGCAAAAGCAAACACAAGTAATAATGGAAGAACCGGCAATGGATCAGCGCCGGGTAACAACAGCCAGAACAAGCGCCCGTTTGAGGGAGGCTCCGAGTTTGTCGCCAACACTGAAGCCGGATCTTCAAGACCCAGGGCAGAAGGAAATTTCAATACTGGAAATCACAATGGAGGAAACTATCAAGGGCCACCAAGGCCGAGTAATAATAGGGACATCTTCAGAATGGCATGCCCGAAGCACAGCAGGAACAGTAGGCCAGCTAACCACTCCTTGGAGCAGTGCGCCGACCTACAGAGGTGGAAGAATGAGGAAGTGAACAGAGCCATGCGACGTGCAGGTCGGGGAGGAGGACCGGGTCCAGGTGGAAACCCGGGCAACGGCCCACCCCCAGCCGGTAACCCGGCAGCCGGAAATCAAGGTAACAACCAAGGGGGAGCTGGAGGTTTCCAGGCCAACCCCAAGCAGTTGGGTCAATATCACGTGCATACTACAGGAAGTTCCGACAAGGACAAGAAGATACTGAAACAGGCGGTAAACTCGGTGTCCTCGGCTGTTCCAAGATACCTGAGGTGGTCAGAACAGGATGTAACATGGAGCAGAAGGGATCACCCGGAAAGAATAGAACACCCGGGAGTTTTAGCATTGGTAGTTGCGCCGCAGGTCAATGGGTATGAGCTGAAAAAGGTCCTGATGGACGGTGGAAGTAGCATCAATATACTGTATTGGGAAACCTTTCTACGCATGGGTCTCAAGGAGTCTCAGCTACAAAAAAGTTCAACAATTTTTCATGGGATAGTGCCGGGTCACTCAGCGTGCCCCGAGGGGAAAATCGCATTGGAGGTAGCTTTTGGGGAATCAAAGGACAATTATCGAGTTGAGTGGCTCACTTTCGAGGTGGTCAAATTGCGCAGTCCTTATCACGCGCTATTCGGAAGGCCGGCTTATGCTAAATTCATGGCTAGGCCGTGTTATGTGTATCTACAGCTAAAAATTCCGGGTCCTAAACAGACCATCACCATACATGGAAGCCGAGACATAGCGGCTGAGTGCGATGAAGGAGATGCAGCAATGGCTGAACAAGCTTGTAGAAAAGAGGAACTCAAATATTACCGGTCTCAAGCAGACCCGGATGACAGAACAGCCTTGAAAAAGCCGAGTACTGAAGGCGAAAGGGCAAAGTTCAAGGCAGCACGAGACACCAAGATGGTGGCTTTCATCAAGGGTGATTCACTCAAACAATCCACCACAAAAGAAGAAACTGCGCAGCCGTTCACAGCCAGCCGCGTCATGGAAACGCCTTATCCGGATTGGCTGGCAAACCCGGTACTCATAGTAAAAAAGATCAACAAGTGGAGAGTGTGCATCGATTACGTCAGTTCCGGACAGAATCCCAAGAAGAACTAAAACAATGTAACGGCAGCAGGTTCCAGACGCACTCTTTTTCTATCCAGGGTACCTAAGGGGACTGGAAGGTTTTTAATGAGGCGGCCTGCTGACCCAAACTTTCTCGTATCAATAAAGAGATGGTTATCAAGTCCTATTTTGTTATGATCTTTACTTCGGTTACAGGTAAGCATTATTTATTGCTATCAGTACATCAGTATCATCAAGTATGGTGCACATATATAGGTCCTGGGGGTTGATTGCTTGAACAGCACAGTTGCAAACCCAAGGACCCGGCCTTGATGCCTATGAGTTATGAGGGCCGATTACTCGCAAACGAGTACAGATTCAATCTTATAACCGGACAAAGGAGCCAAATTTTCTTGACTTTTCTTACTTAAGCTCGATGTGACTCACACTAAAGTTGCATGATTTGCTCGCTTACGATTACAATCAGCCATGAAGCCCAATGGGACTTGCCTGACCCTGTTTTCGTATAGATGTAACAACATGGTATCCACGCGAAAGCCGGCTTACAGTACAAGATAGTCAAAAGGGTCATCTAAACCACAAGTTATGCAGAGTACAGGGCTAATAGCCGGAAACTCAACGTTTATCAAGCATAACTTCAATACCTATGTGAAACGGCTCTGGGCTTGGGCTTAGCAGCAAACAACTTGTTCCCTTGGAAAAACCATACATCCCAGACTCAGTATTTTGGGTCTCGGGGACTGGGGATTTTGAAAAAAGGAAAAGTTGCTTAGTTGCTAAAACTCAAAAAACCCAAACATCCGAGTCTTGGGGACTTGGGGACTTAGAGAAAAGTCCGCTTGTCAAAATCCATGAAACTCGGAAACCGAGTCTCACAAAAGGAACCATAAAGAAAGTCGGATATCAAGAATAAACTCAAAAACCAGATAAATATCAAGTTCATCCAGAGGCCAGAAGAGGCGCGAGGTATATCAAGGAATTAAAGTACGCTACAAGTCTTGGTACTAGTATCAAAGGTGCATAGGTGCACCGACAAAAGCATATCTGTTTCGAACAAAAGCATCGAAACGACCAAAGTATCGTGATGGAATTTGTTTACTCGGCTTCTTGCATAGGGTCCACACCCTTGCCCTTGCCCTCCGGGTCTTGGTTCTGGGCTTGCTTCACAGCTCTCCCGGCATCGTCACCCGGATTCTTCGCATCAGGACGGACAGGCGGGAGGACAGCCGGTGTAGAGGTGGTTGGCTCTGATCCTAACTCGGCCTCCCTCTTCGCGGTTTCTTCCCTCTTCCTCGCCGAATCAGCAGCCCATTTCTCCAAAATGTTGAACGGTGGGGGTGCTTCCTCCTTCACGATTTTGTCTTCAGCATCGTACGAACTCATAAGCGTGCGCAGATCCATACTATCGGCCAAAGTGGTTGCCGAGTGGCGCACCGCGGATTGTACGGCCTTGAAGTCCTTGGGCCCAAACTTGGAGCCATCCGCTTTGAATTCTGGAAACCCGGATATAACCTTTGCCGGCTCAAGCTTAGGAAAATAAGCCTTAGCCAGTGCGAAGGCCCGGGTCATACCAATCCGGCATGCCGAGCGTTTCCAGATCTCGATCCATGCAGGCACGGTGGAGCAGGCTTGGATAAGATTCTCTTCACCCGGATATACCTCAGTTGGCCACTGCACGGCGTCCAATATCCACTTGGTGCCGGCAAAGAAAGTCCGGAGCACAGTCTTTAAAGTTTTAGCCTTTGCAACAACATCTTCTTCTGGGGCTGCAAGGTTAGCACCTGCAGTTGAAATAAAGAAAGGCCATATCAGTAATTCCGAGTATCATGTAGCAAAATAGAGGCATGAAGGCAGTCAGCAGCAAGAAACTTACTAAGCAAGATACGATAAGTATCGGTAATTTTCTCCGACAACTTTTTCAGGGCGGTCCGAGCAGTGGTGCACCTTTTCTTATATTTGGAAACATTTTTCTTCAAAGTTTCCACTTCATCCTCAAGGGCCTCTCTCCGCTTTACCTCGGCAAGCAGCAGTTGTTCGGTCTTGAGCAAAAGTTCATCAGACCGGGTGGCCTGTGCCTGTGAGAAACCAAAGTATGAGAATTAGTCGGGTATCATGGCAAAGTCGATTATCGCGCAGAATACCGAGCACAATTTCAACAAATTATACTCGGCACTTGGGGACTAGATGGATAAGAAGAGATATTAGGTAACATTACCTGGTGCCCTGCTGCCATGTGTTCTAGCACATCTCTCTTTGAGGCCTTCATAGCAAGGAGAGTGTTCATCATCTGGTCAAAAGTATCATTGCCCAAATTGGAAGACCTGGGACCTTGGGGACTTGGAGAAGGAACTCTCTTCTTGGTGAGAGAGGGTATCCGGGTCGTCCGAGTATTGGAGTCTGGTGCCCTTTCTCCCGCGCCCAAGTCTGCAGCTTCTTCCTCCTCGAGTACGTGCGAGGCTATGGGATACTCGGCCTCTCGGTCGGCTGGGTTTATTGGTGGCACTTGTTGTTCTTCTCCGCCAGCTGCGGCATGCATATCATCAGTCAGGTTCTCCTTACCCGGGTCGTCAGTTTCCATATCATCTTGGTCGCTGACAGTGATCGTGGCCCTACGGGTAGTATAAGTAAAGCAGTTAGCGTACAACTGGAAAAAGTGATGAACAAACGGTAAAGCATCAGGAAAGGAATTTTACCCAGGATTAACCATATAGTCCGAGGGGAACTCGCTGCTGGACCCGGACGAAACTGAAAAACATCGAGCGAGATGTGGAATTGTCCCGTAAGGGGATGGTTCGGGAAGACTTTGATACTTAAGAAAGGATTAAGAGAATACCAGCGCGTCGAGCCGGAGACGACGGAATACCCGGATTAAGAGTGCCATCACCTGGAAAGTTCCGAGTTATTCGGCGCTTGGTCACGAGCGGTTCCTTCAAATACGACCAAGTGGATAATTTCCGGTTTAGCTCGTGCATGTTATCAAAGAAATATGGTTTAGAGGCAAGGAAAAGGTATGGAACCTTGAAGACGACCCCTTGGGGTTTCCTCTTTGTTCCGGCCTTGACCGTCGGCTCAGCTTCTTCCTCGTCGCTGGCGGATTCTACCTTGCCTTCAGCTTCTTCTTCTTCGTCTTTGTCCTCTTGTTCTGAAAATTATCAAGGTTTATAGTTGGAAAATGACGAAAGAGCAACGATGAGCTTAAAGTAACTAAGTAAAACTCGGAATGTACCTTCATCCGAGTTAACGGCGTCCTCTTTCTCCTCTGGGCGCTTAGAGTTAGGGGGAGTATCAATCTTCCAAAAAGCATCATCGGCCTGAGATGAAGACGTAAGAATGAAGGTTAACAGCAGTATCGAGTGGAAAGTGTGAAGGTAAGAGTATGAAAGTCGGATATTTACCTCAGGCGCCGGGTTCTCACGAGTGAAGGGTTCTAACCCGGCTATATTCCGGATTACTTCCAACTTCTCTGTCAAGAAGCTCTTGATAGTCTTGTTGGTGTCTCCGGCTGCAAAGCTATTGGTGGAGTATCGGAGCGAGTCCGTGGTATGCCCCGAATACTCGCACATTAACTTTGTGCGGATGGAGTTGGGTTGGATCCGGAAATCGACCCAAGTCTTTACCAGGTTGAGCCCAATGAGACCTTGGGCCGAGAGAATAGTTATTTTGTCAAATAAAGGTTGAATTGCCTCCCTGTCCGAGTCAGGGGCAAAGGCGTTGAAGGTCTCGGAGATATCAAGGAGGCCCTCTGAATAACCCGGCAACCTCTTTTCGCCGGGTGGGGAGGTGTCCCGGCAATAAAAGTATGAGAGTTGCCAGTGTTTGACGTGGGAGTTAAGTGTAAGAGGTGGCATTAGAGAATTCTTGCGGCGCTGGATAGAGACCCCGCCGCAAGCAAGAAGTGCTCCGTCACCGCTTTCGCGGCACGGTTTGCACTGGAAAAGTTCGATGAAGAGAACCAAACTTGGCGGAGTGCACAAGTATGACTCGGAAAGAACAATGAAGTGCGAAATATTTAACACAGAGTTAGGCCCTATGTCAAATATCCGGAGGCCATAGTGGCTTAGAATATCTCGAAAGAAAGGGTGACCCGGAGGGCGGAACCCCCGGGTCACGTGCTCCACGAAACATATTACCTCATCATCGGCAGGTGTGGGCCGGGTCTTGTTACCCGGCACCCTCCAATGGATATCTTTTTGGGAGGGGAGAACCCCTAACTCGGCCAGTTCTTCCAACTTGGCCTTCGTAACAGTGGATCGCGCCCAGTTGGCGGATATGGAGTTGGTGGTCTTGGCCTTGGCCGGCTGTTTCCCCTGCCTCTTAGGAGCCATGGGATTAACCTGCAAAGCACAAGATAGAAGGGTACAAGAAATAAGACTTGGAAACCATGAGTCGTCCGAATATTTGCGAGTGATATCGAGAAAACATGGAAGCAAAAAATTATCCGAGTATCATTCTGTGGAGCAAGGTTACAAGTTATCCGGGTATCAAACATCGTTACAAAAACTATGAAGGGCTTACGTGCCGAAAGGTGTTTGGGGAAGATGGATGGTTACCCATGTATCTACTGCAAACAAAAGAGCCGGAAGAAGAGGATTTTCCGGGTGCCAATGGCAAGCGCGGAAATTTTGGGCTGCCCGAGCCTAGATTGGAGATTTCATTTCCAGATTTACGGTGAAAGTAATGATTAAGGGCGATAGGGGGATGAAGTGGAGTCTATATTCAATCTATTGGATGAGCTAGAATGAATTCGAGCGACCTAATTCGGCGTGACAAGAAAAAACGTCCGGCGGGTTGACTCAGATCCAATCTGAAATAGATCGAGAAATTGTAAGGCCAAATTGATGGATAAAGGAAACTTACTGGGGGAGATTGGAGTAAAGCCCGGCGGAGGCAAATGGCACAGTCTTGGTGCCCCTTCGAGATTCCCGGCGGGCGGGTCGGGGGCGCGACGGCGGGTTCCGGCGGCGGCGCGGGGCGAACCGTGGCGGAGCGCAGCCGGCGGCGGATGGGCTCTGGTGACGCGCGTGAGGTCTCCGTGATGGTGCTCTGTGAACTTGAGTGCGTTAGCGAAGAGAAGGAGGAAAGGGGGGAAATGAGCCGTCGGGGTTAGGTTTGCCCCTAAGCACTTATTTATAAGGGTGCGGGTGGATAAACCTGGCTCAACGAGCGGGAGCCGGAAATTTTGGAGTAACGGCTATCTGCCTAAGTTTCATTGGATATGCCTTAAGTGCTGGACGAGATATCCGGATAGACATAAGAAAGAGATCTCCTCCGCAACATCAGGATCAATTATCAAGTAAAGTAAATCAGATCTTTAAACATTCTTATCAGGGTGTTGACCCGGAAAAGTTGAGCAAAGGACTTGGAGAAAGCCGGGTTATTATATGGCCACCTTGGAGTTAGTCCTAGCTATTTATTAAAGCAATTTAACCCGGCCTCCTTTGAAGTTATAGGTTTGATAATTTTGCAGGGAATAGCGTGCGCTTCAAAGAGAATCTCGTGAAGCCCAAGCTATTCTGGGGACTACTGATGGAGGGATGATAACCCGGTAGGCCAACACCAAGGTGTAACTCGGCCCAATGGACGCTGCGCAAGATCCGGCTAAGGATAAAGGAGCTTCTGGAAGGCCCAAGTTCGTAGGCCTCGTAACCCGGATTGTGGGTTACGGTAAGGAAAGTTAGGGTTTTTCGTATGCGGTGTCCGGGTAGGGTTCACGGTGCGCCTTGGAGGGCAAGCCAGGGGGGCCCGGGTGCTTTATAAACCGGCCCCTCGGTCTAGTTTAGAAATCCAAGAGTTCCAGCAATATCGCTTGATATCGAGCATCCAGTGTAACACGAGAGTTGAGTTAATATATCGAGATCGGAGACTCGGCGACTTGATTGCCGGCTACCAGATCGAGTACCATCATGTTTTCCTCTGAGCTAAACCCTCTCCCAAACGCCTGTGTCGTCTTGCCCCAAGATCAGTTACCCCCGGTAAAATCTGCCGTGATTATCCCACGACATTTAGTTTTAAGAGGTGGCTCCAGTTAGCGGTGCTGAAGAATATGCTTCGAAGGTTCTGAAGGCAATACCCGGGGAAAGGGTATTCTTTTAAAAGATTTGTGAAAAGCTTCTCAGTCTCCCTCTATTCGAAACAAAGTTGGCTTTACGCAAAACAACCTTCATAAACCCTTTTCGAACAAGCAAATATATAATAGGTTAGTTAAGTCTTGTTGAGTACCTCCCGTACTCATGTTTGCTTCAATTTGGTTCAGGTGGAGTTCCATACCTTCGGTGGTGTTTCAGCGTGGACATCGACGGATAGTTTGGGGTTTCCCAGGTAGCAGCCTGGAATCTATGGGCTGGGACGTCGCCTTATGTTGCGGCCTCTTAGGCCTTTTTGGTTCTTGTTGATTATAAACATATTTTGCTTCCCGTTGTCTGATGTAATGTTGGGTCATGTGACCTCTGTTTGTAAGCTATACTCTAGTATTACTTGCTTAGTAAAGCTTCATGTTTAGAGTACTGCTTTGATTGGTTGTTGGTTTCGAGCTCATTGTTATACAGTTTTGGCTATGCCTGCATAGTTGTCTCAGTCGAGGGGTTGTGGAGCCGATGATCCATGTCCGAGCCCGCCTGTCGATGTGATCGGCCTGGGGCGAGGTAACCCCAGTAACCCTCGATTGTTGTTGCACTTTCTGGACACATAGCAGCTCTGTATAGCTTTGGTCCCGTTTCCTTCAGTTTCATCCGACTCTTGGACGCTTTGATATGCATAGTTGGTTATAACTAGCATGGATACAAGGAGTAGTAGACCGGGGATCCGGACTACGTGCCGATGAATCCGGTCTGCCTGTCGTTGTTTGTTGCGGCCGGGGCTGGTAACCCTGAAGCCCTTGTGAGTCCATGGCTAGGAGCACATAACAGTATGTATATCTCTGGGTCCGGGGTCTGACAAGGTAGGTCCTACCATTTTATTTGGTGTTAATTGGTCCTAAAATAACAAAACAAAGCAATTAGCTCCCCTTTGCTACCCCTTTCCGGCTCACGTAGAGGGGCCAGACCGGCAGTTTCTTCTTTTTCTCTAGTAGACCTAGGGTTTCTCCGGGGAGGGGGCTCCGGAGCGTCTTAATTCCCACCCAATCCTAGGGTATGCCAAACCATTTTTGTTATATTTTGGCATGGGTATTGGATGCCCAAGATTCTCTCACTCTTTGTGTTATGGCTTCACTAGCGCCGCATTCTCTTTCACGGGTTCCAGGACTACTCAGAGCCCGAAACTCCCAGATTTCACGGAATGGGGGGAATCTTGCCAAGAGGTGGGACCTACCATTGTCTTGGGTGCTACTTGGGCCTAACCTAACACAAACAAGCAATTGGTTCCGCTTTGTTACCCCATTCCGGCTCATGTAGACGGGCCAGAACGTCAGTTCTATCTTTTTCCCAGCGGGGCTATAGTTTCTTTGGAGAGGGGCCTCCGGACGGTCTGAATGCCACCAAATCCCACGGTATGACATACCTTGTGTGTTAGAGTGTGTCATGGGTATTGGATTCCCAAGATTCCCTTACGTTTTGTGTTATGGCTTCACCGGCGTCAGATTCTCTTTCGCGGGTTCTACTTAGAGCCCGAAACTCCCGGATCTCACGGACCGGGGGGAATCTTGCCAAGAGGTGGGACCTACCATTTTATTGGGTGTTGCTTGGGAATAACCTAACACAACCAAGTAATTGGTTCCACTTTGCTGCCCCTTTCCGGCTCACATAGAGGGGCCAAAACGGCAGTTTCGTCTTTTTCCAGCGGGGCTATGGTTTCTCTAGAGAGGGGCCTCCAGATCGTCTGAATGCCACCAAATACACCATGGTATGCCATAACATGTGCGTGTATATAGTGTGTCATGGGTCTTGGATGCCCAAGATTCCCTCTCTCTCTGTTATGGCTTCACCGGCGCGTCATATTCTCTCTGGCGGGTTCCAGGACTACTTAGAGCCCGAAACTCCCTAAATTGATGGAACTCGGGGAATCTTGCCAATAGGTGGGACCAACCATTTGCTTGGGTGTTCCTTGGGCCTAACCTAACACAAACAGGCAATTGGTTCCACTTTTCTACCCCTTTCCGGCTCAAGTATAGGGGCCAAAACGGCAGTTCCGTGTTTTTCCCAGCAGGGCCATGGTTTCTCAGGAGAGGGGGCTAGCTCCAGATCGTTTGAATGCCACCAAATCCCATGGTATGGCACAAAATGTGTGTTAGAGTGTGTCATGGGTCTTTTATTACCAAGATTCACTCGCTCTCTCTGTGTTAGGGCTTCACCGGCGTTAGATTCTCTCTGGCGGGTTCCAGGATTACTTAGAGCCTGAAACTCCCGGATCTGACGGAACTGGGGGAATCTTGCCAAGAGGTGGGTCCTAACATTTTTTTGGGTGTTCCTTGGGCCTAACCTAATACAATCAAGCAGTTGGTTCCACTTTGCTACCCCCTTCCGCCTAACGTAGAGGGGTCAGAACGGCAGTTCCGTCTTTTTTCCCATCGGGGCTATGCATGGTTTCTCCGGAGAGGGGACTCCAGATCGCCTGAATGCCAACAAATACCATGGTATTCCATACCATGTGTGTTATAGTGTGTCGTGGATCTTGGATGCCCAAGATTCCCTCTCTCTCTGTGTGTTAGGGCTTCACCGGCGTCAGATTCTCTCTGGCGGGTTCCAGGAAGACTTATAGCCCGAAACTCCCGGAACTGACGGAACTCGGGGAATCTTACCAAGAGGTGGGCCCTACCATTGTCTTGGGTTTTCATTGGGCCTAAACTAACACAACCAAGAAGTTGGTTCCACTTTGCTACCCCCTTTCGGCTCACGTAGAGGGGCCAAAATGACAGTTTCGTGTTTTTGCCTAGTGGGGCTATGGTTTCTTCGGAGAGGGGCCTCCGGATCGTCTGAATGCCACCAAATCCCATGGTATGAAATACCATGTGTCTTAGAGTGTTTCATGGGTCTTGTACGCCCAACATTTCCTCACTCGGTGTGTCATGGCTTCACCCTCGTCGCATTCTCTCTCGTGGGTTCAAGGACTACTTAGAGCCCGAAACTCCCGGATGTGACGAAACAGGGGGAATCCTGCCAAGAGGTGGGTCGTACCATTGTCTTCGGTGTTCATTGGGACTAAACTAACACAACCAAGCAGTTGGTTCCACTTTGCAACCCCCTTCCGGCTCCCGTAGAGGGTCCAGAACGGCAGTTCCGTCTGTTTTCCCAGCGGGGCAAGGGTTTCTCCGGAGAGGGGCTCTAGATCGTCTAAATACCACTAAATCACATGGTATTCCATACCATGTGTGTTATAGTGTTTCATGGGTCTTGGATGCCCAAGATTCCCTCTCTTTGTGTGATAGGCCTTCGCCGGCGTCGGATTCTCTCGAGCGGGTTCCAAAACTATTTAGAGCCCAAAACTCCCGAATCTGACAAAACATTGGGAATCTTGCCAAGAGATGGGTCCTACCATTTTATTTGGTGTTACTTGGGCCTAAAATAACACAACCAAGAAATTAGTCCCACTTTGCTACCCCTTTCCGGCTCACGTAGAGGGGCCAGACCGGCAGTTTCTTCTTTTTCTACAACAGACGTAGGGTTTCTCCGGGGAGGGGCTCCGGAGCGTTTGAATTCCCACCCAATCCTAGGGTATGCCAACCCATATATGTTAGATTGTGGCATGTGTCTTGTATGCCCAAGATTCCCTCACTCTTTATGTTATGCTTCACCGGCGCCGCATTCTTTTTCACGGGTTCCAGGACTACTCAGAGCCCGAAACTCCCAGATCTCACGGAATGGCGGGAATCTTGCCAGGAGGTGGACCTACAATTTTCTTTGGTGTTCCTTGGGCCTAACCTAATACAACCAAGAAGTTGGTCCACTTTGCTACCCCCTTCCGCCTAACGTAGAGGGGCCAGAACAACAGTTCCGTATTTTCCCCAGCGGGGCCATGGTTTCTCCGGAGAGGGGCCTCTAGATCGCCTGAATGCCACCAAATCGCATGGTACGCCATACCATGTGTCTTATAGTGTTCCATGGGTCTTGGATTCCCAAGATTCCCTCTCTCTCTCTGTTAGGGCTTCACAGGCGTAGGATTCTCTCTGGCGTGCTCAAGGACTACTTAGAGCCCGAAACTCCCAAAACTGACGGAACTCGGGGAATCTTGCCAACAGGTTGGCCCAACATTGTATTGCGTGTTCCTTTGGCCTAACCTAACACAATCAAGCAATTGGTTCCACTTTTCTACCCCTTTCCGGCTCATATAGAGTGGCTAGAACGGCAGTTCCCTCTTTTTCCACATCGGGTCTATGGTTTCTCCGGAGAGGGGGCTCGAGATCGTTTGAATTCCACCAATTCCTATGGTATGTCATACCATGTGTGTTATAGTGTGGCATGGGTTTTGGATGCCCAAGATTCCCTCGCTCCCAGTGTTAGGGATTCACCGGCGTCGGATTCTCTCTGGCGAGTTCGAGGACTACTTAGAGCCAGACACTCCCAGATCTGACAGAACTGGGGAATCTTGCCAAGAGGTAGGACCTAAAATTTTATGGGGTGTTCATTGGGCCTAACCTAACACAACCAAGCAATTGGTTCCACTTTTCTATCCCCTTCCGGCTCACCTAGAGGGGCCAGAACGGCAATTTTGTCTTTTTCCATAGCGGGGCTATGGTTTCTCCGGAGAGGGGGCTCCGGATCATCCTAATGCCACAAAATCCCACCGTATGCCATACCATGTGTGTTAGAGTGTGTCATGGGTATTGGATGCGCAAGATTCCCTTGCTCTCTGTGTTAACGCGCACTTCACCGATGTCAGATTCTCTCAGCATGTGCGAGGACTACTTAGAGCCCGAAAGTCCCGAATCTGACGGAACTATGGAAATCTTGCCAAGAGGTGGGCGCTACCATTGTCTTGGGTGTTCCTTGTGCCTAAGCTGACAAAACCAAGAAATTGGTTCCAATTTCAACCCCCTTGCGACTCATGTAGAGGATCCAGAACGGCAGTTCCGTCTTTTCCCCCATCATGGCTATGGTTTCTTCAGGCGAACTAGAGGGAATCTTATTACAAGTAGATCTAGATTTGGGTTATCCATGTAACTATGGCCTAACTTAACAAAACCAAGCAAAAAAGAACAGTGGTCTACCCCCTTCCGACACCGGTGATAGGTGTAGACAAAAAAGTTGACTAGCATCCAACGGCTAGCAAAGTTCAAGCCACCAATCAACATGTAGTAGTATTCCACATAATTGACACTTTCCAGGATTTTAGGTAAATACTTTCGGGATTTTTTCACAATCTTTAGTACTAAATAATTGCATAAATGCTCAATTTTTGTAAGCCACCCATCAGCATCGGACGGCTAGCAAAGTTTCCCGCAGTTCCGCCAAAATTTCGCGTCGCTCCGAAAAATTCGCGCCAGGACAGCCCGCCCAAATTTTTTCGTGCAAGGATAATTTACTTCTCAGCCCTCCCGCACACAACTGGCAACCTTTAGCCTGTAGGGAATTTCTGTAATCGTTCCAAAACCCTGCCTTATCCGCTCGATCAGCGCTCTCGCCGAAAGAGAAAGCCACTATTTTGAAATATCCACTCCTCCTTGTCCTCCCAAAACAGATCCTCTATTGCCCCGGTCTCACACCTCGCCGTATAGCTCGCTTGCAAGAACTCCCTCGTCGCCGTCGAGATCACCCTCCAGATCTTCCATATCACCGACCTTTTCGCCGTCCAGATCCGCCACCTCACCGTTGTGCTCGCATGTCTGCCACATCATCTCCAACCTCGCCGTACGTTATCTTCCACCTCGCGCCGTGCTCGCCGGTCAGACACCTCGACGCCGTGTTCGCCGGCCAGCCACCTCGCCACCCACCTCGCCGTACATCCAGATCTGCCACCTCGTCTCCAACCTCGCCGCAACATCACCGTCAATGTCTTCAAGCACGCTGGAACGAGTGAAGATTGAAGGCGAGAAACGCAGCAAGACAGAAGACCCTAAAGATGCTGGCAACTATTCTCTCTAAATTGCTTTTGTCTATTTAATTGTATGTTTGGTGCTTCCTTATTATCCTGCTTATGTTCGATGTAGTAAATCTTTCTAAATTGGTTGTCTGTTTAATCGTATGTTCGATGCTTCAATATTATCCTAATTTTACTGCTAATGTTTGATGCAATAAATCTCTCTAAATTGTTTCTTGTAACCGAAATAGGAAGGGAGGCCTTCTTGCTTGGTAAAACTTTGCTCATTTACAGCAATCTAGCTTGTATACTACGTATTAGGTTTAATTTCACTTTGCTTGTGATCCTAGCAGTTTTAGTTAGGATCAGAATTTATATTACTTGCACTGGACTGCTCTTACAAGATGAGTGCCTTAATTATTTATGCTTTATTAGGTTCTTATGAAGCATTATATTTGTACTTTACTTTTAGTTCTTTATTCATGCTAGGATCGCCACTACACCCCATTGAAGAAGAGCATGCCAGAACTATCATGGCAAACAATGCAAAGATGCATGAACTGGGCGTAAAGCCAGCAAGTTTTCTTTCATGTCCTATGTATGATGTTGAATCAGATGCCACTGAAGGAGTCGTGTCATATCAATCACAATCCAGCGTGGACAATGAGCTGCGGGTTATTCCCTAACCCAGTAGCTCAACATTCTTTCATGATATCGCAAGAACTAGGGTGCAGCTTTCTTATCGTTGAACTGTTTGATCAATGTGGCTCCATATATTTTGTGCTACTTACTCTATTCCATACTATAAGAAGTTTTGGCAAGCTAATTAAGGCCGTGAAACCCACTTATACTAATTATGGCTGTCATTGTCATTTCAACATGGTTTCCATATACCTTCCTCACATGCTTGACACCTACTATTCCATCTATGCTTCTCATATGCTAGTTCATTACACACACAGTTGGTTGATTATAATATGCTAGTTTTCATTAATTTTTTGTACGTGCTTTTCATCTGCTATTTTCATATATCTTCCTCACATGATTGACACCTGTTGTTTCATCTATGCTTCTCATCAGCTATTTCATGACACACACCGTTGTTTGACTATAATCTGCTTTTTTCATCAATTTTTTGTACATGCTTGTCATCTTCTATTTTCATCTATCTTCCTCATATGCTTGACACCTGTTGTTTCATCTATGCTTCTCATCAGCTAGTTCATGACACACACCGTTGTTTGACTATAATCTGCTTGTTTTCATCAATTTTTTGTACATGCTTGTGATTTTCTAGTTTCATCTATGTAATGAACATTCTTGTTATCTGTTATTTTCATCTATTTTCTTTGCATGCTTGATAGGCACGCAAGAAAAGGGTGATGTCTCGATCTGCTTCAGAGGTTGAGGACGAGGATGATAGTGAAGTTGTCATGCCGAAGAGTGGAAAGCATACTTTCTCAAAGAAGGTCCGTGTGGAATCATGTCTTCACATTCTGAGCCTGAACCATAGCTTGATGTGAATTTGCGCAGAACAATTACTGATATGAGGACGGCGAAAGCAGAATCCGAGCAACTGAGGCTGAAGTTTGTAGTTGATATGGGAGAGATTCGGAAGCAACAAGCTGCGCTAAAGAAATCTCAACTAGAAGGAGTTGCCCTACTTGAGATGTTGGCTGAGCAGATTCGTGGCCCTTGAAACTGTGGTTCTGTATGTTGGTTTGATATTCTGTGAGAAAAACTAAGTATTTGGTGCATGTTATGTGGTTTTTTTCTGCCTATGCGCAATTGGCAATTATAACGATGATGTAACCACCCAAATAGCACCAAAACAGAGAACATAGTAACGTAACGTAAAAATTTGTCAAGGCAAATACCGACACGTGGTAATGTATGCCCAGCCCACGTGGCCTACTATGAGTGGGCGATTAGATGACGTAAAAATAAAGTCCCCGGCACGGTGACGACATCACCCAAATCCGAGACGGAAAAAAACGTCATGGAAAAGATGTTGAGTGGCACCATTTTGTTGGTGCACGTGCCACGAGTTTAGCGACGAAAAAAAATATTCGTTGGGTAGCCCGCGACGAGCAGATTTCGTCCCAGAAGAAGGCGACGTGGCGCCATTTTGTTTCCATGTGGCGTATTTTGATTGGTCCACATGCTTTCGCCCAATTGGTCAAGATTCGCGACGGAAAAAAACGTCGCAGGGTAGCCTAGGACGAACCGATTTCGTCCCAGAAGAAGGCAACGTGGCACCATTTCGATTGTTCCACATGGTTTTCCCTCACTGGTCAAGACTGGTGACGTAAAAATCGTTCCCACATTTTTCATATGGTGACTAAACGATTAGCCACGTCAGCTGATTACGATAACAGCCGTTAGAAACTCGTTTGCCACGTGTCGCCTCATAGCGACAAAATAAAAACGTTAATGCTTATTGGACCTAATCCGGACGGACCAACTGGTGGCGACGATTTGATGTACGTTGCGGATAGACTTAATGGTTTAGTGTTCATATAAACGTCGCGGAATCGTCCGTGACAGTTGATCTGATACGTTTTCATTCCGTCGCGTAAACCATCGCGGATTGCCCTTAGCGACGGTATGGAGCCCATCCGGAACGTTATTGAAACGTCCCTGATCGCGCGCAATTTGGTAGTGTGATGCGTACTACCTCATTGATGCACATGCACCGTAGAAGAACAGGGCAGATAAATCCGGAGAGGAATCCAAGCGTCCCTGGAATGTAGCTCTACTCCGCCGTTTTCATTCCTGAACAATCATTGTATGTATCTCCTTACCGAGTTGAATTCCAACTCGGCACTCTGAGTTCGGACACATCGACTGCCCGTGCGAAAACTTGCTCTGTGTCATTTACTTTCTTACTTAGTCTACTCGGTTAGTCAACTCGGAATTTCATATGTAAATCTAGTAATATGTTTAAACCTAAGGGCCAACTCTTCGACTTTGCTGTTGTCCGCAACCCGACTTCATGGCAAGCAAGAGAACGAGCCAAAGGTCAATGAACACACAAAAAATTGTTGAGGAAAGAAAGAGTTTATCAACCGAGTTGAATTATTTTTTCTTCTATTTTTCGGCTAAGTACTGGGCAGTGTTAATTTCAAATCTCAAAGTTGTTAAGTATTAGAAACACGGGTTTTGAAATCTTGTGACTCGACTACCAACAAGCCACAAGTGGTAGGTAAGAGCGAAGACAAAAGAGCCGGTGGATAAGAAAAAGCAACTCGGGGACTCGGAATTAGCGCAATCCGGCATTGAGCCAGTCTTGCTAAAAACTTAATTAAAACTGAGTAGCAAACACGGAATAATAATTGTTGGATACATTTGCACCCGGCATACCGGGGATCTAATAAAAAATATGAGAATGAAACAGAACAGGAACTTGGCCGCGGTTGAAGGAGTGGTGTTCGCTTCAGCACCTGCCGGGTCGGAGGACTCGGTGACGGGCTCGGAGGCGGCAATTGATGAAGGGGTTGCTGAACCGGCAGTTGGTGTAGGGGCCCCGGATGTGGCGTTCTCGGCGGTGGCCTCCGATGCGCTCAGCTCGGGAGCGGGCGTCTCGATGACCATCTCAGTGTTGACGACTTCATAAGATGGAGGGGGCTGCTGGTCAGCTTGGATCTCCTCATCAACCTCCTTAGAGCCATCTTTCGGCTCGGTCTCTTCCTGGTTGTCGCCCAGCTCGGCTTCTTCGATCAAGGCCTTGTTCATCTCGGCCTCCTCGTCACCTGTGTCGCCCTCGTCGCCGTCTTCATCATCATCGTCTTCGCCGCTCTCGACATCGGTATCCGGCTCAGGAAGACCATCGATTTATTCCTTGGTATCAGCATACGGAGGCCAGCCGATAAGCAGTCTCCTGGCGGCGCTGGATGAACTCCTCCTTTTCGGTCTACTTGGATCCGTTCCGGAGCGTCTTGAGCTTGCTGAGGTCCAAGTTCTCGTACCAAGACAACACAAAGTGCAGAGCCTCATCAGCGCCGGCTCGGGCTGCTGACGCACGCCACTTCATCAGCTCATCCTTGACGTAATCAAGGTTGGAAACCAGTTTGTCAACCGAGTTCGGAGGCTTGACATCCGACCAGAAGACCCTATGCAGGCGCACGGCGGTGGACACGATGGTGGTGCCCAAGCCCTTGAGGGACTCTTGATGCTTTCAACCTGGTCATCAATCGTGGCCGACTCACCGACATCGTGGCCAAGCTCCTTCCTCAGTTCCCTGGCATCCTCCACAGCTCTGTCAGCACCCAAGTAGAAATCTGGGAATGTCCCTGAGAGAGGAGATACTCGGTAGAGTCAAGAAAAGACTAAATAGAAGAAATCGGATAGAATAACTTAGAGAAAGGCAGTAACTCACAACACAGGTCCATGACGAGATCCTTTAGCCGCCTGGCCCACCCCTCAGCAAGTTTGTGCTGCTTGTCCAGCAGACCACTGGAGTTGACCAGCATGGTGTCCAGTGCGGTATTCTGTGACTTGAGGGCCTCAATCTCCCTCTCCATCTCAAGCTTCTCGACAGCCACCTGGCGCAGCGCCTCGGTCTTGTTATTTCCGGCTTGGAGCGCCGTCTTAATTGCGTCAGCCAGCTCTCCCTTTAGTTTAAGCACCTCCTTATTCTCGGCAGCGAGGTCTGCCTCCAGCTTGGTCAGGCTGGCCTGCACCTGCTGCTGCACCTCGGTTGGAGTGACACACCCTTGGTGTTGATCAAGGAATAGTTTGTGTTCCTCTACAAAGGAGGAAGTCCAGTCAGCAAGACAATGAAAATACGAAAACCGGATAAGAAAAAGGTAGATGCAACTTACTCTCCAGAGCAAAGATTTTGCTATGCGCTGACTCGGCCAGCACAATACAGTCTTGGTGCTTCTCGCCGAAGGCCTGGTGCTCACCTACAAAGAAAGCAAAATCAAACAGAGAGAAAGAAATTGGCGTAGACACAAAACACACAAACAGAGAATATCACACTTACTCTCCAAAGAAGATATCTTGGTGATGGCGTCTGTGAGCTGCTTCTCAATGATAGTTGTGAGTTGGGAAAAATAAACCGGGTTAGGAAACTCATGCCGATAAAGCATATGCAGTAACTCAGCAAGAATAAAAGTTACCTATTTGGCCACGCTCCTCCTGCAGCTCCCGGTTCTAATCCTTGACGTTCTGGTGGGACCAGAGGAGCCTACGGAAGATCTTGGCGTGAGCGTCAGTGCATTCCTGAAGAGAAGACAGATACAAAGTTAGTGGGAAGATTCAACCCGAATAAA
Source organism: Alopecurus myosuroides (assembly GCA_028641055.1). Taxonomy (NCBI): domain Eukaryota; kingdom Viridiplantae; phylum Streptophyta; class Magnoliopsida; order Poales; family Poaceae; genus Alopecurus; species Alopecurus myosuroides. Next base: position 111,839,962 of record CM054057.1, on the reverse strand, counting down.
CTTCAACTCGGTCGAGTATTGCCTAGTTGTCCCAAATCTCAGGGACTGGATGGTGTACAAAATATGGATAGAAAAAGTTGCAACTCGGAAAAGCCGGGTAGGAGAGAAAATACTTACCCGAGAGGTGTTCTCTTCGTCTTCGGCACCAGTGCACAAGCAGTACATCTTGTGCGCCAAAGTGCTGCTGGATGCGGCAACAGCCATAGAGATGGGGCCGACATCAGCATCGTTCCAGGCAGCCCGGTAGTGATCCAGCTGGCCTGGTTTCTTGCCGTTGTATTCCTCATCAATATGGCCTATCCGGTCCAGCGTGGCATCCATGTCTTCGCGCAGCTCGGCATCAAGCTGTGTCAGCTGTGTATCCGGCCTAATGGCCAGAGTGCCAGCCTTGGCCTTTGTTCCGGTCGTGTCGTTCTTCCTATTTTTCTGTTACAGTAGCTGCTGCTGCTCCCGCAGCTGCTGTTTCCGATGCTGCTCCTGCAGTCTTTCCCAGTGTATTGGGACCTTCACAAGGGCGTCAGATGTTCCCTTGGCTTGGCCACTGCTGCCCGCCTCTGCAGCCAGTTTCTGCGAGGGCGCAAACTGAATCTGCTTCTGCACCTGCTGCCGAGTGCGTGGGGCAGGGCCGCTCCTTGAGGACGCCGGGTCTCTACTCTGTGGTGAGGGGCTTGGTGCTGCTGCTGCTGGAGCCCGGCGTGTGGCAGTGGGAGTTGTGCTCGTGGTCGTCTTTGTCTTGGTAGTCTTGGCGGTGGCCGACTTGGCTGTGGCCACAGCCTCCAAGGGAGTGGGCCTTCTCGACGGAGTGGGTGGCGTGGCTCCTCCTACTGCTGCTGGAGGAACTTGCTGCTGCGCAGGTTGTGCCTGTAGCTGGGGCTGCTGCATAGGCTGCTGCTGCTCAGCCAGCTCGGCATCTTCTTGGTGCTGCTCTTCCGGTGGCTGCTGCTGCTCGGTCTGATGTTTCTCTTCTGGTAGTTGCTGCTGTTGTTCGGTGGTGGGCTCTGGTGGCTGCTGTTGGGGTTGCTGTTCAGGGGTGGACTCCAGTTGCTCTGAAGCCCTTTCAATATCCATCTCAGCGCCGGTGTTGTCAGCGCCGAGATCTTGGTCTTCTCGGTCGGGAGGGGGCATCTCGTCCTCTCCTCAGTATGGGTCTCTCTGTCCTTGGGGTCGAGGTCCACAACATCGCGAGGGGTACTCGGCCTTGGGGGTGCCTCAGGGGCATCAGCATCGAGTGCATCGCTGAAGAGAAGAAGGAAGAAGTAGAGAAATAAGAAAAGCGCAAACACAAAGCATCTTGTTGCGTGTAGAAGATTGGAAAAGGCAGAAAATGAGAAGAGAACACAAGCATTGAGAATCTCGGGAAAAGCTTACCCGTCCTCGGTCAATCGATGTGGCCTCTTGTTGCGTGTAGAAGTGGTCTTGTTTTGCTTTGCGTCCCTCTTCAGCCTCTTGGTAGCGGGGGGCTTGGCGGCACCAATGCCGGATCGCTTCCTCAATCTGGAGGGGGCAGCGATGGACACGGGCTCCACGTGAATCGGTTCCTCGTCCATGGCATCTGGAAACAAAGGAAGAAAATACAACAATAAGCCCGAGAAGAATCCGGAAAGCATCAAAGTACATGCAATAGTGGTCATGGTCACCTTCATCATCCTCGAACCAGTCCCGAATTGACGTTGGGACTCGGGACTTACCGTCTTGGCCGGCAGGAGTGGCGAGCGGGATGCAAAGCATGTCTTGGACGTCGAACTGCTCCTCATTATCCTCAGTCAGGTCTGGATGCCAGTTCTGCGAGAAGACCGCCTTATATTCCTCCTTCTGGCGAGGAATGACCTGTAGATGAAAACACAAAGCAAAAAGAACTAAGTACACTCAGCAGAAACCGGGTTGAGACTCTACTTTGTACAACATGTGAATCATAAAGCATAGAAGGCTAAATGTACTCAGGAGAAGCCGGGATAAATCCTACTCGGCAATGTATGAAAAGCAGAAAGCATAATCAACTAAGTACGATTGGAAGATGCCGAGCTGGGAGCAACTCGGCAGGTGTCACGACCCCGGACCCAGAGATATACATATTGTTATGTGCTCCTAGCCATGGACTCACAAGGGCTTCAGGGTTACCAGCCCCGGCCGCAACAAACAACGGCAGGAAGACCGGATTCATCGGCATGTAGTCCGGATCCCCAGTCTACTACTCCTTGTATCCATGCTAGTCATAACCAATTATGCATACCCAAGCGTCCACGAGTCGGATGAAACTGAAGGAACGGGACCAAAGTTATACAGAGCTGCTATGTGTCCAGAAAGTGCAACAACAATCGACGGTTACTGGGGTTACCTCGCCCCAGGCCGAATCACATCGGCAGGCGGGCTCGGACATGGATCATCGGCTCCACAACCCCTCGACTGCGACAACTATGCTGGCATAGCCAAAACTGTATAACAATGGGCTCGAAACCAACAACCGATCAAAGCAGCACTCTAGACATGAAGCTTTATTAAACAGGTGTTACTAGAGTATAGCTTACAAGCAGAGGTCATATGACCCAACATTACATCAGACAACGGAAGGCAAAATATGTTGCTAATCAACAAGAACCAAAAATGCCTAAGAGGCCGCAACATAAGGCGACGTCCCAGCCCATAGATTCCAGGCTGCTACCTGGGAACCCCAAACTACTCGTCGATGTCCACGTTGAATCATCACCGATGTGAGATCTTCACCTGAACCAAAATTAAGCAAACCTGAGTATGGGAGGTACTCAACAAGACTTAGTTAACCTATTATATATCTGCTAGTTTCAGAAAGGGTTTTATGAAGGCTGTTTTGCGTAAAGCAATCTTTGTTTTCCAAGTCGAGGAAGAATAGCACGTCTCATAGAATGTTTTCAAAAAAGATGAGAAGCTCACTACTGTAATCATCATCTTCTTGTATTCCACCAAGTCCTTCTCTTTCCCAAACTATCTCATGCTACAAGGATCACCCCTCTCGGCATCTCCGAGGAGGCACCCTTCAAACATTGCCAACATCTTTTACGTCACGTTCAAGTTATCTATGGCCACGTGACATTCACCAAGTCATCCTTAACCGTGGACACGGCTTTCCGAAAGATTTATCCCTGCAGGGTGGTACACTTTACCCACACGTACCATCCGACTCTTAATGCCAAGCTATTGGCACAATTTCGACGATGTGCCGGCAGAGTGTGGTTGGCTCCGACCTTTACCTTGCTCGACCCTATCCATGAGTCAACCCAAACAGGTCCACCCCGTCAACAGGGAGTTGGCCACCTCCTGACGGCACCTGTTCTATGAGTCGGGATCAAGATCCGTGTACGTCCATCACTTGTCCCGGTCACGCCCTAGTTTTTCTCCAAATCGTTTTCTGACTCACACGCAGATGGAAATAGCAAACTACGTGACTCATGGATGTGGCCAAACAAGTTATTTAGTCGAGCGAGGTTCATTGACTCGCACGTGTGGTTGCACGCTCAGTCTTGGTTTCCGCGGCGAGACCTTAATCCTAGGGTTGGCAAGTACAGGACAAAGAACCACTTCCCAAGTGGCCTCCCGTCCTCGCCTTAATCAAGTAAACCACACAATGCTCATCTCACCACGTCAGCATATCATACTAGGTTATCGTAGCTCTGATTCATCAACCGGATCGAGCAGAGGTAAACAAACATATGAAACTAAGCAGTAGAAAATATGAGGCTCTGGCGATGCGAACAAGCAAATCTATGGCGGCTAGGAGCAGTGGATTAGGTCAATGTGGCAATGCAGTATATAGGTGAACTATATCTAGTAGCATCAAATAGTTTAGAACCGAATGCAAAGTACGAGATTCAAATGTTGTTGGAAAACATATATGAGAAGATAAGAGGTTATGCTTGCCTTGGTTATAAGAAACCAGATAAAGAATCGTCTGGAATATGTGCTTGACTTGTCGGTTAAGATCAAGTATTCACCATTGGACTGCTGGCCTTCTCTTCGGGGTCGGATTCTACCGAGGGGGAAACAACACCGAAAAGAGGAACAACAATCAACACATGGCATCGATGCAATGCACAAAATGTATGCATGAGCAAGTTAATGCACTGAAATAAAGCCCTAAACATGCTCGATGAGTTGCTAGGGTTCGTATGTCAGTTATGCAATTTTACTGAAATTAGCCCGAAATAGACCCCGAGGGGCAATTCGAACGATACTGAAAGTGAGTACAATTTTAGTTGTTCAAATGGGTTTGAAAACATCATAAACATGTTGCCTTTATCATTTTGAGCAATTTGGTATATAACTTTTAATTTTCTAATTTTAGTGAATAAACACTTATTTTTCTATTTTAAATGAATTAAACAATATTAAATAATGTTCAAAAATCAACTTTCTCAAACATATATGAAAATGACATATTTGGGTAGATTACATTTTTCTGATCATTTTGATACCTCGCTTTTATTTTTCTGAGATATAAAACAAAAGTTATTAATTAAACAACTTTATTCATTTCTCTGGAATTACTAAAAAAAGATTATGACGTCAACTAAGCTCGAATTCGATCAAACTCGTGTATGATTTTCAAATTGAAGGCCAAGGGAAGGTGCACCAGCTCAAGGCGAACGTGTGGGTGGTGTTGGGTGACCAAATGGTTGCCGGAGCAGCCGACGGCGAGCAGAGACGGCGGCGGCCGGCGGTGGTGCACGGCACCGGGGCGTTACAGAGGGAGAGGGCGCAAATAGAGAGCATGGGGAGGATCACCACGTCGCTCTGGAGCTCGTGGGATGGTCGGGGAGGGCAGGGGAGGCCGGAGTCGATAGCATCGACCACGGCGGCCACCGGCTGGACTTGAGGAAGATGGCCCCGATTCACCTTATTCTGGTCGCCCCGGGAAGCGAGGCTGGACGAGGATGTAGAGGAGAGGATGAAGGAGCCGGTAATGGCCACGGAAGGGCGCAGGAGTGGCTGTAACGCCGGCGGTGAACGGTGGTTTTTCTCTCGGCTAGGGTTCTATTTTCTTCTCCGGAAGCTCAAAGAGAGGAGGAGGGGTTGTGAGGGGAGGTAAGGGAGGAGAGGAAGCTCGATGGGGACGGCTCCTCCTCTTATCCGCGCGGAAAAAGGGAAGCAGGAGATGGCATACGGCGCTGGTGCTGCCTCCACGCAGCTGCTCCTATTGTCAAAGGTTGAAGACAACCGTTTTTCACAAAGCCCCCTGAAGTTTCTGAAAACTCCAACTTAGCCCTTCTGCTTATAGAAACAGCAAGAATTTGAAAGATTAGGGTCCTTTTTGTGAACAGAAAATTTGGCAAAAAATAACTTTTTGGAAAGCTTATAAAATTTCCAACCTAACCATGTTTTGCTTTGGTGTGTTTGAAATATTTTTCAATACAAGATTTTGGAACCCAAATTAAGTACTTTTTGTGGGATTTTTCTCAAACCATTTAAATTCATAACTTAAATTGGTTTAAATTGGTTTCAAATTTTGTTTCCATGCATGTATGGGATGAACACACACCACACACCCTAGTTTAACAAAATTGGGATGTTATAAATCTACCCCCCTTACAAGAATCTCGTCCCAAGATTCCCGAAGGAGAAGAAAGAAGGAACACCGGTTTTGAATGATCTTTTTGAAACTTACGGTTCTGTTCTCGAAGAGGTTGACCCGTAGCATCGTAAAGTGTTGAACGGATACACCTAGGTAAGAGGAAAACTCTTAGGAAATTATCTTAACGAAGATCGAGTATCTCATGGGTAACTCACGCCAGGAATGTTCATGAAGAACTGTTGAGTTAACAGACATGAAACACATCAAGATAACGGAGGGAATAGAAGATGGTTTCAAGTGTTCGGACGATTGGTCTTGAAAGGATTTAGAATATGAGCTTTGCACAAGACTTTAAATCCTTTTGAAAAAGAAAGGTTGGACAACTTATGATATCGAGGTTTCTTCAAACAAATAACCAAGATGATAAGGATGGTCTTGGATACCACGACATAATATCCGTAGACGAGGGAAATCACGAGAAAACACTGTAATCGTGAGTCGGAGAGAATTTGATACAAGATCATGTTCACTCTTCGGGGTGGACACGAAAGATAACAGAACTTTCACTCCGTCAAAACTTTGTCGAAAACTTTGTCAAGGATCGGGATGTTACTTCACGACAGAAGATGAGTAACCAAAAGAAGTTGAGGCACCGTAACAAAGAAAGAATCCTTGGTCACACCATAAGGATGAATAACCAATGAGGGTTGAAACACCAGAAGGAATAGGGAATCTCTTTCCTATGGTGGATTTGACGTAGCAATACGTTTACCGCATGGTTAAGATCCCATGGCTGAGGTGACTAACAAATTCACACAATGTGTGAGATGAACAGAAATTCAAGTACAAACATCTTGAAAAAGGAAACTGATCAAAGGCGGTTACAAAACACCAAGAGATGGTTCTCACGAGGAACTAGTTTTAACGAGAACAAAGGTTTTGGAGGTTCAACGGAGAGGTATTGAGGATATCAACTTCCAAGTTACCCTGGATGTTATAGATACTGACAGCAGGCCCATAACAAGCCTTCTATAGGTCATCAAGTGGAAGTAAAACTCCGTTTGAAAGAACGGTGAGGAAAACTTGTTAGAATAAGCCAGACAAGAATTCTCACGGAGATTGGTTGCTGTTACGGATTCAAAGAGATATGACATTAGGCCTTCCGGCTAATTGTGTCAACCACAACATCAACCATGCCGGATCTTAAAATAGACCTAATTCAATACCCTTGAGGAAACACCATACATCATTGATGCTTGAGATTCAGCTCTGGTTAGTGGGCTGAATAACTGAGACTCAACGTGTTTGATTGAAGATCTTGCACCGGTTACCAACGAGATACATATGCTGGACTCTCAAGGTGTGAACGATGATGCCACGTTCAAGAAGATGAGCGATATTGCAGAACTCATGTATTAGTAACTTGTGAAAGACGGTTGCACCTACATGAACTATTTGCAATGAAACACATTGGAGTCCTTGTTGGAAAAACGATACAAAGATAACGAAGTTCTTGGAATTCTTCCCTTTCACGAATAGTCAATCAGTGTCTTGGTGTGGATGAAAACTTCTTCAATACATGGAGGTAACGACCTACCATCTGATGAATAGTCCACACATGCATGACCGACTTGGGATTATTCCCAAAGGAACAAGGAAACTATACTCAGATCCATGTCGACAGCTTTCACCATAAGCACATGGACTGGAGTAAGCCACTTCCAACATCTAGAACACAACTTCGTGATAACACAAAGTTGGTTCTCGAAAGTTTCCAACATTGTTGACAATTGTTCAACATGAGCCGCTCGCAACTTGGAGAAAATAGGGATGTCATCGATGGGCTCAATAACACCCTTATCAAGTTACTCCAAGAAGAGGGATTCATATGTTACATGAACATGGCAAAATATTGGTCTGCCAAAGGACATGAAGGTGTACTCGAGCAAAACACCATGTGTGAGAACACCATCAAGGTAGTCCTTGGATCTTTTCTCGATTTGACTGTCACACCCCAGTTTTTGGACTCTTGGACTGTGCTCAAGAAGACAAAAATTAGGGCCAACAATTTTTTTTAACAACATGATTATTTGAACTAACATATGTTTATGATCTAAAAAATATTTTCAACACAAGTTTTGTTTCTTGAAAAAAACCAATACCATATGTTTGTGAAAAACATTCTTATTATTTTTCCCTGATGTTTTCCTATTATTACTTGAGTGGATTTTTTTTTCAAGATTTGGATCATTCTTGTTTGCATCTTAAAACAAACTTTTAACTTTGTTAGATCCAAGAAAACAAGTTTTCAAAATGATTTATAAAATTTTTCTTTTAAGTTTTCTATGGAAAACAATTCCTAAAAAAATAATCCAAGTACCTGTTTTCTACCATTGTTTTCACCAAGCTATAAATTGATATTTTATGATTTCTTGACTTTTAATTAATCCTTGATATATGTACTACAAACCCATAAGCTTACTTTTATTTTTGGAGAAATGAAAACTATCTTTTGCTTGTTGTTTTTGTGGTATAAAATTAAGGCAGAAAAAGGCAGTTTTGAGAAATAGATAAAAACAGAAAGTATACATTTTCCCACATTGTTTTCATGGCCTTAAATTATTTCAAAATTGTTTTCAAAAGTTTTTTATGAAAGTATATAACATGGTTAACAAATCCATACTTTGAAAACCAATTTTGAGAATATTTTGAACCTTGAAAACAAACCCAACATTTTCAACTTTCTGTCTGTTTCAACACTTAGAAAATTTCTAAGTCCTAAAGTCTGAATTTTCTGAATTTTTCTGTGAACAGTTTAGGATACACTTTTGCACCTTTGATTTCTTGTTGATCCCTTGATCTTTTGGAAGTGTGGTCTGACCTAGCTTGTTGTCCTTAGTTTCTACTCGACCAATAATGCTTTGGATACCTTCTAGAAACTTTGGGGATGAACATAAGAGAGGAGAGAGAAGGGTGACTAGGACAAGTGTGGGCAGCACTTGAGTTGACTCTTTTAGCCTTGCCACTTGCTCCACTTTCTCTCCTTGGCCTGGGTGAACCTTGTCCACTCGTGGCCTTGACCTAGGGCATCCATAGAACCTTGTTGGAAATGACTAAAAGCCCTAGGGCTAGCCCATGCCAATGATTGACATCCACCCGAGGTGACTTCTTTGCCCTCAACCTCCCTCCCTCTTCTATAAAAGTACAGAGATCTCACCTTTGTGCCCTGCACCTCCCACATTCCCTCTCTAGCTCCCCAAGTCATTTCCTACCTGAGCCCTAGCCCTAGAGCAACCCTAGCTCGAGTTCTAGCCCGTGTGGTGACCATCACGGCAACGGCCATGACCTGCCCGAGCTACTCCTCTCCAACCTCTCCCACCACCCTAGCTAGACTTCCCACACTCCCCTAAACCCCCCGGACAAGGTCCTGCCCCCTCTAACCACCGGAGGCGCCGCCGCCGTCCGTGGGCGCCGCCGCGGACGCCTGCCGCGTTCCACCGCGTGTGGCCATGCCGCACGTTGCCGACGCCTCCCCTCGACGCCCCAGCACTCCAGCACCCTCCCCCGAGCCTCTCAGCCCTCCCCGAGCCCTCTAGGTGAGCCACCATGGATGCACTCACATTTCTAAGATTTCTTCTCATGTTTCCATAGCTAGAGGTTGAAGATACACAGCAGCCGTCGATCTGGTCTAATCCTGGCCGTCCAAACTCACTTACCTCTTCACCCCACGTCCAGGCCAGCACAGCCTAGTAGCAGTTCGGCCACAGCAGATCCGGCCCGCTTAGTATTTTTTTTTCTGAGAGTTATCTCTTTTCCTGTTTAGACAGAAACGTGATGTTTACTTTGGACGTGGTAAAAATACTAAAAGCGTGAACTCAAATCTGGAAAAATTCATGGACCCTAAGATATAAAATCTAAACCATACAAAATTTGCAGATCTACTTTTGGGCAAATATTTTGCACACAATAAATGTTTTGCCACAGACTATCAGTGAGAATGTTTTGACCATAACGTTTTAAATGTTTAACCAAATGGAACAAACTCACATGATCTGGATGGGTATTGGAAATATCTATCCAATGCACCTAACCTCACATCAAGGTGAGTTATAGAATGAAAATGCCATCCAGATTACTAAAAGACCAGTAGGCTTTTCTATGATTTTTATAAGGAGTTTAAAAATGCTTTTTGAAAAAAATCCAGTTGGATGAGTTTGGTATTGACTCGATCTATATTTTCCTAGCTTAGATTAATTTTTGAGGCCCTAGATTATTTTTGGTGGACAGATCTAGAAACCGCACTTTTCTGTTTCTGTTTTTAATTATGTTCTTGTTTGAAATGATTTGTGTGGATGATTTGATCTTGATTCCTAGCATGTATAAAGTTCTTAGGACTTGTTATTAGGTTGATTTATGACAGTACATCTACCTTAGAAAGTGTGTGCATGTTTGGAAACTAAAATAAAAATGAAATAGCATTTGTTACCTTTTAGTTTTATTATTTGGAGTTATTGTGAGAGCTAGATCTTTGTGTGAATGTTTTGATAAATTTTGTGCTATGATTTCTATGGGTCCAGTACCATTTTGGTACTGTTATTTTGAAGTTAATACCTCTGTTAGCTTGCATGTCTTTTTATAGTGAAGCATGTATAGGTTTTGTTATTCTTATGCACTAGTATTGTTTCCACTAGAATAAATGGCTTTGTATTTATTTATCTTGCATGCTAATGTTTGTCATGAGTAACCAGAGGCTTAGTACAGATTAACATGACTGCAACTGTGGTGTCATCCTATATGAACACCATTGGTAGTGAACCCTATTTATAGCCTACCTATTACACCATATAAGCATACTCGCATCTTTTGGTAAGTTACATGATGGATGTCTTGCTGAGTACATTCAAATGTACTCATTATGGTTTCGCCCCTGGTATCTACTTGCCAGATTTTGAGAAGGAGTCTCAGAAGAAGATCGACAAAGAGGAGTACGGAGTTGATGGTTTTGAGAACTAGGATCGTCTCCGGGTTAGCAGCCTGTAGGTTAAGGCGTGACTTGGGCTCTACCGCGTATGAGTGTGTTTAGTCTTCCGCTCTGTGTGTGTGTGTGTTGTGTGTTGTCCTGCGTGACAACCGTGTAGCCTTGGTCATGTGACCATGTGTCCTTGTAAGTGTTTGTGCAACCGTGTAATGGATATGGTATCTGTGTACCAGCTTGATATGTTGTTCACGACTGAATTTCCTGGGATCGTGAATGTATGCATATCGAGGGCGTCCTTGAACAGTGGTTCGAAGGGCGGGCCCTACAGAGTTGGTATCAGAGCTATCCTGACCTTAGGAGACCTTAGTTAGCATGGACGTTAGCTAGTACCCTGACAATGGAAGTAAACAAAACCAGGTCACTACGATGACTATTTTTCAAAAGAATTCTATACTCCATCCCCTCTGTGTTTCAAGAAAAACTCTTTTTACACTCAAGTTAAAAAGGAGCATCTTAAAATTTTGCACATTGTTACCTAACTTAACCCACTTTAAAATCATGTGTAGATGGAAGTTATCTTCACCAAGTCCTTCTGGCTGGGATCGCATGCACCTTGCTACCGCCGTTTTGAGGAGGATTTGATCAAGATGGCTCATCTTATCGGTTGTCCCACCCCTGAGTTGAAGGCAGCCCAGATTCACCACGATGGACGAGAGTTGTCCTGGTTGGTGGTCTGCACCATCCGTGCACCTTTGCTAGCACCGTCAACCCCAGAGATCATTTGGGAAGTTGTGGAGAACAGTTGGGAAGATGGTATCCTTAGAGTGATGCAGCTGACCGTTGCCAAACTCGCGAACTTCTTTCGCGGCAAGTTTGAAGGCACCCCCTATAGATACTATGGGAGGCGCGATGAGGACGACAAGCCAGTAGATGTCACCGAAGACTTTGTGTTTGCTCGTCATTTCCAGCACTTGGAGGGACAGTTGTACAACACTCAGTTTTCCCTTGACAGGCTCAGAGGAGAGTTCGATAATCAGGGAAGAGAGATCTTCCAGCTAACCAAAGACCTGAGAGTTTCCACTGCTACCGAGCGCCATCTCGCGGCACAAGGAAAAACCATGAGGTTTGTTGGTTTCCATCTCCGTGCACAAGTGAGAGACCTTCAGTTCCAGCTTGAAGCCAGCAAGGCCAGAGTAGAAGAGTTGGAGGAACAGCTACGCGCTTCCTCAAGCACTTAGGATTGCCGCAGGATGTTAGGAGTTGTGTTATTTCCACCCCAGACGCTTGTTTGTCTGTATTGTGTGAACTCTGTTAGAACCTTGTGTGTGCTAGTTGTGTTGTAAGCCTTATGCTTTAGCCTTGGGAACCCTTAAGTTAAGCTATGATGTTAAGACTCTGTTTCATGCGTATGTTAATCTTGGTTTGAGTTGGCGTTTTTTTCTTCGACGTTGCTTGTTGTTGTGGTATTTACCGTTCTCATCTCTGTTATGAGCCGGTATGTGTCACACATTTTCCAAAAAAACAAAACCACCTTTAGTTGCTCTCGCCTTACACCGTTCTTTGTCTTCAGCATGGGCAGCGATCTACCTCCGTCACCTGAGCCGACAGTGGCTCAACTGTTTGCTCTGCTGAGGGAAGAAAGTGAAGCCGCTCATGCTGAACACATAACCACCCATGCTGCCCTGGAACAGTTGACTCAGCTTGTCATCACCAACGCTGAGAATACTGCATTCCTTATGAGAGAATACCAGCAACTGTTTGCTGTAGAGAGCCGCAAACGGAAGATAGTGATGCCAGGAGAAACTAGTTCATGGGTGACTCGCAGCGTTTTGCCTGTGATGCCACAATCTTCAAGGAAATGTGTGAAGGTCAAGCCTAGAACCACGGGTTGCTTTACCTGTGGATAGGAAGGACACTTTGCTCGTGATTGTTCCAAGAAGAACCATATTCTAGCTCATCCTGATGAACCCCAGAACGCCAGGGTCCATCCCAGAAGAAACGCAAGAATATGATGAGTGGACCTCGAGACCAAGATGATGTTGCAGAAGCATCTGCGACTCATGCCATAGCCAATGGTACGTTTTCGAACCAAACCTGTGAACCCCCTTGTTTGTTTGTCGTCCTACCCTGAAAAAAACCCGACGTAAATGGAACACTAGAAGTGTCACGTCGGACTAAATAAAATCTTAAATAATTAACGATACTAACAGGATCTCATCTAATTTTGGTATAACGCCCTACAGAGTAAATTAAATTGCTGCCGCCATACAGCATTGGTAATATAACCTCATATAATCTTAGCTTAAAACCCTACAGTTTTGGATCCTCAAAATTTTCGTTTTAATACCCTACGGAGTGGTATCTAAAACCAAATACCTTACAGAGTAATTTACCGAGTTGATATGTTACAGAGTTGTTATCACCCGTTTAAAAGAAAACGTGTAATCAATTTTTCCAAAAACAAAGAGAAAGGTGCCTTAGGATGATTCTATAGCTGTTTCGAAAGAAGTGAAAGGTTGGAAAAAAATATTGGATGGATAAAACTATGATCGTTACTTGGCAACAAGACCTCTCGTATGTATGTTTTGGAGGAACCAGATCTTAAAATATGAGATGGTGGCAACTCATTGAGGTTTAGCTTAGGAAGGAAAGAGTGAGGATCATATGATTTTTAGTGGAGTTGAATTATGATATAATATCCGGGGATAACCAGTTGTGGACCCCAAAGATTTGGGAGCTATCAGTAACAAGATTTGTAGTTTTTGAAAATGGTTGGAGTGAAAGATTGGTGGATATATATAAAATGATGATGATAGATCTTAGGAAAAATATATATGAGCTTGGAATTTTTGAAAGGAATCTTACAGAGTTGGTACTACACAGAGTTGGTTTAACCATATGATCTTGATAAACTACCTTTGAGGAAAACAAATGATTTGAGATATCAATTATATTGAAGTAAGAGGAAGATAGTGGATTTTCCTGGATTTTGGAGATGAGAATGGAAAGCTCATGCTAAGTAGATGTTGGTGGATGTCCATTAAATTGATCATTTGAGATTGGAAGAAGATAGGTTTTTATCAAAAGATAAATCCTGGTTTGATAGCATTGTTTTGAGGACAATAAGTTCGAGGTTTAGAACATGGCACCCAAATCTTTGAAAATAAATTTACCGGTGAATTATGGTAAGATAAATCAAAGGGGGGAAGCCCCTGTAAATAATGTTAAAAATCATCAACACATGTTTTGTAAACAAATCATCTAACATTGTTTTTTTGACCATACCCTCTTTTTCGCTTGCCTGCGAATCTCGGGACGAGATTCTTTTAAGGGCGGAAGGTCTGTCACACCCCAGTTTTTGGACTCTTGGACTGTGCTCAAGAAGATAAAAATTAGGGCCAACAATTTTTTTTAACAACATGATTTTTTGAACTAACATATGTTTATGATCTAAAACAAATTTTCAACACAAGTTTTGTTTCTTGAAAAAAACCAATACCATATGTTTGTGAAAAACATTCTTATTATTTTTCCCTGATGTTTTCCTATTATTACTTGAGTGGATTTTTTTTCAAGACTTGGATCATTCTTGTTTGCATCTTAAAACAAACTTTTAACTTTGTTAGATCCAAGAAAACAAGTTTTCAAAATGATTTATAAAAGTTTTCTTTTAAGTTTTCTATGGAAAACAATTCCTGAAAAAATAATCCAAGTACCTATTTTCTACCATTGTTTTCACCAAGCTATAAATTGATTTTTTATGATTTCTTGACTTTTAATTAATCCTTGATATATGTACTACAAACCCATAAGCTCACTTTTATTTTTGGTGAAATAAAAACTATCTTTTGCTTGTTGTTTTTGTGGTATAAAATTAAGGCAGAAAAAGGCAGTTTTGAGAAACAGATAAAAATAGAAAGTATACCTTTTCCCACATTGTTTTCATGGCCTTAAATTATTTCAAAATTGTTTTCAAAAGTTTTTTCTGAAATTATATAACATGGTTAACAAATCCATACTTTTAAAACCAATTTTGAGAATCTTTTGAACCTTGAAAACAAACCCAAATTTTTCAACTTTCTGTCTGTTTTCAACACTTAGAAAATTTCTAAGTCCTAAAGTCTGAATTTTCTGAATTTTTCTGTGAACAGTTTAGGATACACGTTGGCACCTTTGATTTCTTGTTGATCCCTTGATCTTTTGGAAGTGTGGCCTGACCTAGCTTGTTGTCCTTAGTTTCTACTCGACCAATAATCCTTTGGATACCTTCTAGAAGCTTTGGGCATGAACATAAGAGAGGAGAGAGAAGGGTGACTAGGACAAGTGTGGGAAGCACTTGAGTTGACTCTTTTAGCCTTGCCACTTGCTCCACTTGCTCTCCTTGGCCTGGGTGAACCTTGTCCACTCGTGGCCTTGACCTAGGGCATCCATAGAACCTTGTTGGAAATGACTAAAAGCCCTAGGGCTAGCCCATGCCAATGCTTGACATCCACCCGAGGTGACTTCTTTGCCCTCAACCTCCCTCTTCTATAAAAGTACAGAGATCTCACCTTTGTGCCATGCACCTCCCACATTCCCTCTCTAGCTCCCCAAGTCATTTCCTACCCGAGCCCTAGCCCTAGAGCAACCCTAGCTCGAGTTCTAGCCCGCGTCGTAACCATCACGGCCACGGCCATGACCTGCCCGAGCTACTCCTCTCCAACCTCTCCCACCACCCTAGCTAGACTCCCCACACTCCCCTGAACCCCCCGGACAAGGTCCTGCCCCCTCTTACCACCGGAGGCGCCGCCGCCGTCCCTGGGCGCCGCCGCGGACGCCTGCCGCGTTCCATCGCGTGTGGCCACGCCGCATGTTGCCGACGCCTCCCCTCGACGCCCCAGCACTCCAGCACCCTCCCCCGAGCCTCTCAGCCCTCCCCGAGCCCTCTAGGTGAGCCACCATGGATGCACTCACATTTCTAAGGTTTCTTCTCATGTTTTCATAGCTAGAGGTTGAAGATACACAGCAGGCGTCGATCTGGTCTAATCCTGGCCGTCCAAACTCACTTACCTCTTCACCCCACGTCCAGGCCAGCACAGCCTAGTAGCAGTTCGGCCACAACAGATCCGGCCCGCTTAGTATTTTTTCTGAGAGTTATCTCTTTTCCTGTTTAGACAGAAACGTGATGTTTACTTTGGACGTGGTAAAAATACTAAAAGCATGAAATAAAATCTGGAAAAATTCATGGACCCTAAGATATAAAATCTAAACCATATAAAATTTGCAGATCTACTTTTGGGAAATATTTTGCACACAATAAATTTTTTCCACAGACTGTCAGTGAGAATGTTTTGACCATAACGTTTTAAATATGTAACCAAATGGAACAAACTCAAATGATCTGGATGGGTATTGGAAAGATCTATCCAATGCACCTAACCTCATATCAAGGTGAGTTATAGAATGAAAATGCCATCCAGATTACTAAAATACCAGTAGGCTCTTCTATGATTTTTATAAGGAGTTTAAAAATGCTTTTTGAAGAAAATCCAGTTGGATGAGTTTGGTATTGACTAGATCTATATTTTCCTAGCTTAGATTAATTTTTGAGTCCCTAGATTATTTTTGGTGGACAGATCTAGAAACCGCAGTTTTCTGTTTCTCTTTTTAATTATGTTCTTGTTTGAAATGATTTGTGTGGATGATTTGATCTTGCTTCCTAGCATGTATAAAGTTGTTAGGACTTGTTATTAGGTTGATTTCTTACAGTACATCTACCTTAGAAAGTGTGTGCATGTTTGGAAACTAAAATAAAATGAAATAGCATTTGTTACCTTTTAGTTTTATTATTTGGAGTTATTGTGAGAGCTAGATCTTTGTGTGAATGTTTTGATAAATTTTGTGCTATGATTTCTATGGGTCCAGTACCATTTTGGTACTGTTATTTTGAAGTTAATACCTCTGTTAGCTTGCATGTCTTTTTATAGTGAAGCATGTATAGGTTTTGTTATTCTTATGCACTAGTATTGTTTCCACTAGAATAAATGGCTTTGTATTTATTTATCTTGCATGCTAATGTTTGTCATGAGTAACCAGAGGCTTAGTACCTCTTTTTCCTTGGTATTAGTGGGCCCATAACCCACTGGTTCCATTGCATCTTGGTTGTGGATGAAAATCCCCAACCATGCACATGTGAGAAATTAACATGTTTAATTATATGATTGATTGCTATTCTTCCACAATGGAAAATATATTTGCTTGTTTTCACTTATGCAAGTGAGAAGTTTAATTCTTATCATAAGATACTAGTGTGATAGATGTGACCCACTTGTTAGCATAATATTCCTTAGGAGTATCATGTTAAGAAATGATTCACTATTGAGTGCTAAATTAAATTGTTTGCAAATAAACTAAATTCCTTGTGATTGATAGATTGTTTGTGAATGATTGTAAATTGAGTGTTTGGATTTTTGAAAGATTTAGATGACTTTCCTTTAAGTGCATAGCTACTGGTTGTGTAAGTTATACCTTGCTTGCTTGCTAGTAATTGATTAAAGAAAACAAAAATTGCTAGAGTTAATTTATGCATGCTTAATAGTTGATTCATGGAATTATTTTTATATTCTTGATTCCTAGCATGAGTAGGATTTGTGTACTGTTATGAGGTACACTTATATTCATGACTGTCTTGTTTAGGTTTAAGCATCATGATAGCATTGTTTGCTTCTATAGTGTTGAACTAGTGTCACCACTAGAAAATGGTGATTTTTGCTATAGTATTGTCATCTTTTATTTTATGAGTGTATGAGTTTATTATAGCATGTTTAGGAAGTTATTACTTCTGTTATGATTCCTTGAACTCTTTAGTTGCATGTGCTATAGTTATAGAATATAATTATCTCTTATAGCATGCTTGTGTAGAAATTCCCATACTAGTATGCTATTAGTGCAGTCCTGTTGTATGCTTGTTTAATAGGAGTATTATCTTGAGTAATGATTGTGTTTTATATTATTTTATGACTTGATTATCATTTATTTTAGATACTGGTTGTTTGTTAAATCTTCATGATTGATGGATTCCAAAACTTCAAGTAAACAATAACATAGTAAATAAATGGTCCATTCATCTGTGGTGTTGTTTGCTTGCTTATTGGTTTATGTTTGAGTGATTTACCTTGGCATGAGTTTATACTTGTGTTATTTATGGTGCTAGTGTTGTGGTTGTGCTTAAGAGTATCTTATGGAAACTAAAACATCCAACTAAAATCATGAACACTTTAAGTGATAGTTGCTTGTGGTGAGTAATACCCACTACCATGGGTATTGTTCTGTCTGTTTGTTTTACCTTAGAAACCCAACCTTTGCACCCACAAGCTATAGTTTTAGCTTCTTATATATCTTGTTATGAGGGTGGTACACCACTCCATATGTGGTATGTAAGATGTGGGATACGGTTTCTTGAACCATATGTTTGTCTGACAATAGTTTTATACCCTGAGAGCTATGTGAGGCAGTTTTCTCGGTAACGTTTGTGATTTTGCGCTATTATACTTTTGCTTGCTGTATGTGTTGTTTAGCTTAGTTTTGTGTCTTTTAGACCTGAGTGTGTGTCTTGTATTCTTTTACGACGCTAGAAAACGAAGAAGAAGAAGAAGCAGTTGTGGAGCTGTGTGTCAAGTTCAAGTTACTCCAAGGACAGGGACATTAAGAGACTTGAGGCAAGCCATCCTGATGCTTGCTGTTATAATACACTTATCATTATCTATCATGCATGTTTTACTTCTGAAAAGTTTTACAAAAAACTTTGTTTACCAAAAACTATTTTTGAGTGAATACTACTACTATTCTTATATATATATATATATACTATGCCATTAGTTGATAGTTGGTGTTACCAAGCCCATAAGCCACCATATGGTATTTATTACCATCAAAGGTATTAGTCCCTAAGTGGACACCGAAAAATTATGTTTTACAAAACAAAGGCTTTATGGAAAAACCCGGAGAAAAGGCGGATCCTTATTCTCCGGAGGAAAGTGGAAGTGGTCATTTTTGGAAAAAAATGGTGTTTTCAAAAATGACACATAACCTAGTCTTCGCCGGACAACCTTTACCGTACTGCCACCCTACCCCAACATAGGCACGGGGCGTAACTGGAAGTTTGTCCTTGTTAGTGTGTGTTATATCTCAAACGCTATAAGGGACGGAATCCCTCGAACCGATTGTCGCCAAAACTCCCAATGTTGAGACATAAAAGGTGTGGGATTAAGTTCACCTCCGGTCGCATCAGTTGAGGCATCCTGGCTGGCGGGGATTAGCTCGGTGCCAGGGATGACCGGTAAAACTGAACTGAGAGATAGACACATTCTAGCTTGAACATAGTGGAAAGTTATGATCAGTGATCTGATGTTTCACATACTGTTGTTACAGTTCGTGGTTATTCACGGCAGGTGTACTGTATCTGGTGGATGTGTACACCTCTGCAGAGTAATTTTTTTTCGAAGAAGCCGCGTCCTCGGATATGGACAGTTGAATGGCCATGTAGCTAGCATTTGTCAATGTTTTCAAAAGGGAATTTTTCAAAGGAGTGTTGAACTCGGGAAGTTCGTAAAGGAAGAAAACCTTGTACCATGGAGGTACCGATTATGAAAAGCCAGAAGTTGTTTTACAAGAAGTTTTGCAGAGAAAATCTTTCTTCTCTAAGCAAACATCTGGAAACTGATTTCCAAGAAGTTTTGCAAAGAGAAAACTTTCTTTTAACAAAGTTTTCACAAAACCTCTTGTACATGCGATATCGACAAGAGAAAGAAAAAAAACTATACTATTTTCTTCTGAAGTATGTTCTTCAGCAAAAATACAGATTAACATGACTGCAATTGTGGTGTCATCCTATATGAACACCATTGGTAGTGAACCCTATTTATAGCCTACCTATTACACCATATAAGCATACTCGCATCTTTTGGTAAGTTACATGATGGATGTCTTGCTGAGTACATTCAAATGTACTCATTATGGTTTCGCCCCTGGTATCTACTTGCCAGATTTTGAGAAGGAGTCTCAGAAGAAGATCGACGAAGAGGAGTACGGAGCTGATGATTTTGCGAACTAGGATCGTCTCCGGGTCAGCAGCATGTAAGTTAAGGCGTGACTTGGGCTCTAACGCGTATGAGTGTGTTTAGTCTTCCGCTGTGTGTGTGTGTGTGTGTGTGTGTGTTGTGTGTTGTCCTGCGTGACAACCGTGTAGCCTTGGTCATGTGACCATGTGTCCTTGTAAGTGTTTGTGCAACCGTGTAATGGATATTGTATATGTGTACCAGCTTGATATGTTGTTCACGACTGAATTTCCTGGGATCGTGAATGTATGCATATCGAGGGCGTCCTTGAACAGTGGTTCGAAGGGCGGGCCCTACATTGACGATAGCCCAAATCAAATCAAGGGTGGAAAGATAGCATGTCCATTAAGGAGATACTATCATGCTTCAACGCAAAGGAAAGTGGACATCCCATAACGAAGGATCAAGTTAGGCGGAGCTTTTGTCTTTCAACTCTCCAAGTTAGTGATTAAGCTCAACCAACTAGTCCAGGATATCCAGCAGGGTTCCTTGGAGAAAGGAGTGGTTCAAACTACCCCTTGCTTAGACATTACGTTCAGGTAACAACCTGGTGATACTTCTAGAGAGACAACTAGAATATCACAACCTACCGGTATGTCTTAGAAATCGAAAGGAGGCATGCTTTTCAAAGCAACCGATATGGTCTGGAGAACTTTGGCATGAACCTAACTCTCTAACCGAGGATGTGCACCGGCATGAACGGATTTGGAACACCTTCAACTTCAGAAAGAGGCTGGGTGACCAGTAGTGCTAAGAAGGGTACAGATGTTTCTTAGATTTTTCGAAGCAGTAGAAATTGCTAAGAATACCTGATGCACATATCAATGCACACCCATCATTCTCAAGCATTTCAGCTTGGAGGAATGGGGAGTGAAGACATGTAAGAGCATCACTTCATCAATAAGACCATGAAATTCAGCATGACCTCTTGATGCCAAAGAGTGTGATACTCGAAGGTGGAACAAAACAGAAGCTAATGAAACTTCTTTATCCTGTGGATTACAAAACTTTGACCTGGTTCTAGAGATGAACGAGGTACTGGAGTTTGTTTCTCCTAACATTCCAAGGTGGAACGTTCTGACGGATCACAAGAACAAATGCATTGGAAGAATCCAACACACATATGCAACCTGTATTTCACACAGTAGATGAGGTTTGGAAGCAAGCAAAGAATAGGAACGTGCTCTTGGAAAATCCAGAGATCACGTTGGATGCACAAAGTCATACTCATTTGTATAACCCATGCTAAGACGAGAGGTATAGCTGAGTCAAGAACAAAGATATGAGAATCATAAACAACACTCTTTTCGTGATCCTTTTGATTCCTAGAAAAAACCTATGGCTATGGGAGCTGAGATTACCTAGCCACCCTGAGGTGGAACAGATTCCTCGGAATCCAAAGGAACAGAACTTTGGTTAAAGGTCAGCATCATGTACTGATAGCGTGAGCATTACATGGTTAAGAAATCACATGGCTCAACTCACCACAATTCAGCACATTCCGTGACCTTCGGTTCAAGTCTAAGGTTGAAAACCTTGAAAAGGATTAACTACTATCTTAGTGCCTTGAAGGACACTACGAATAGCAATCACGAAGTATGTTCCAAAAGACAACGATAGCTCCGGAAGAACGTTGAGCAGAGGATAACGATTACATTCGAGATGAAAAGGAAATCTCGAGGTTCAGGATTTTGAGACTTTAGAACTGGAGTATGTGGAACCCACACAACTCTGAGGTATAGGATGGGAAGAAAATCTCCCATTTGGAACGAGAGGTAACGGAACACGGAACACACACGACTCTAGAAAGTTTAACACTAGGTCAACTTGGGTAAAAACATCCTTGCCAGAGAAGGCACCTAGGTTTTGAATGACTACGAGTTAGAGCGATACCAGGTAAGGAGTAAAAAGAATCCTACGAAGGGTTTTCACAATCCATTTGAGTTTCAAAATAGTTTCACAAACTCTAGACTCAAACATCGACCAAGCAGTAAGGTTTTCCTACAGGCAGTCCTGCTCTGATACCATGACTTGTCAGACCCCGGACCCAGAGATATACATACTGTTATGTGCTCCTAGCCATGGACTCACAAGGGCTTCAGGGTTACCAGCCTCGGCCGCAACAAACAACGGCAGGCAGACCGGATTCATCGGCACGTAGTCCGGATCCCCGGTCTACTACTCCTTGTATCCATGCTAGTCATAACCAATTATGCATACCCAAGCGTCCACGAGTCGGATGAAACTGAAGGAACGGGACCAAAGTTATACAGAGTTGCTATGTGTCCAGAAAGTGCAACAACAATTGAGGGTTACTGGGGTTATCTCGCCCCAGGCCGAATCACATCGGCAGGCGGGCTCGGACATGGATCATCGGCTCCACAACTCCTCGACTGCGACAACTATGCAGGCATAGCCAAAACTGTATAACAACGGGCTCGAAACCAACAACCGATCAAAACAGCACTCTAGACATGAAGCTTTATTAAACAGGTGTTACTAGAGTATAGCTTACAAGCAGAGGTCATATGACCCAACATTACATCACACAACGGAAGGCAAAATATGTTGCAAATCAACAAGAACCAAAAAGGCCTAAGAGGCCGCAACATAAGGCGACGTCCTAACCCATAGATTCCAGGCTGCTACCCGGGAACCCCAAACTACTCGTCGATGTCCACGTTGAATCATCACCGATGTGAGATCTTCACCTGAACCAAACTTAAGCAAACCTGAGTACGGGAGGTACTCAACAAGACTTAGTTAACCTATTATATATCTGCTAGTTTCAGAAAGGGTTTTATGAAGGCTGTTTTGCGTAAAGCAATCTTTGTTTTCCAAGTCGAGGAAGAATAGCACGTCTTATAGAATGTTTTCAAAACAGATGAGAAGCTCACTACTGTAATCATCATCTTCTTGTATTCCACCAAGTCCTTCTCTTTCCTAAACTATCTCATGCTACAAGGATTACCCCTCTCGGCATCTCCGAGGAGGCACCCTTCAAACATTGCCAACATCTTTTACGTCACTTTCAAGTTATCTATGGCCACGTGACATTCACCAAGTCGTCCTTAACCGTGGACACGGCTTTCCGAAATCTTTATCCCTGCAGGGTGGTACACTTTACCCACACGTACCATCCGACTCTTAATACCAAGCTATTGGCACAATTCCAACGATGTGCCGGCAGAGTGTGGTTGGCTCCGACCTTTACGTTGCTCGACCCTATCCATGAGTCAACCCAAACAGGGCCACCCCGTCAACAGGGAGTTGGCCACCTCCTGACATCACCTGTTCTGTGAGTCAGGATCAAGATCCGTGTACGTCCATCACTTGTCCTGGTCACGCCCTAGTTTTTCTCCAAATCGTTTTCTGACTCACACGCAGATGGAAATAGCAAACTACGTGACTCATGGATGTGGCCAAACAAGTTAGTTAGTCGAGCGAGGTTCATTGGCTCGCGCGTGTGGTTGCACGCTCAGTCTTGGTTTCTGCGGCGAGACCTTAATCCTAGGGTTGGCAAGTACAGGACAAAGAACCACTTCCCAAGTGGCCTCCCGTCCTCACCTTAGTCAAGTAAACCACACAATGCTCATCTCACCACGTCATCATATCATACTAGGTTATCGTAGCTCTAATTCATCAACCGGATGGAGCAGAGGTAAACAAACATATGAAACTAAGCAGTAGCAAATATGAGGCTCTGGCGATGCGCACAAGCAAATCTATGGCGGCTAGGAGCAGTGGATCAGGTCATTGTGGCAATGCAGTATATAGGTGAACTATATCTAGTAGCATCAAATAGTTTAGAACCGAATGCAAAGTACGAGAATCAAATGTTGTTGGAAAACATATATGAGCAGATAAGAGGTTATGATTGCCTTGGTTATAAGAAAACCAGATAAAGAATCTTCTGGAATAAGTGCTTGACTTGTCGGTTAAAATCAAGTATTCGCCATTGGACTGCTGGCCTTCTCTTCGGGGTCGGATTCTACCGAGGGGGAAACAGCATCGAAAAGAGGAACAACAATCAACACATGGCATCGATGCAATGCACAAAATGTATGCATGAGCAAGTTAATGCACTGAAATAAAGCCCTAAACATGCTCGATGAGTTGCTAGGGTTCGTATGTCAGTTATGCAATTTTACTGAAATTAGCCCGAAATAGACCCCGGGGGGCAATTCGGACGATACTGAAAGTGAGTACAATTTTAGTTGTTCAAATGGGTTTGAAAACATCATAAACATGTTGACTTTATCATTTTGAGGAATTTGGTATATAACTTTTAATTTTCTAATTTTAGTGAATACAAACTTATTTTTCTATTTTAAATGAATTAAACAATATTAAATAATGTTCAAAAATCAAATTTCTCAAACATATATGAAAATGACATATTTGGGTAGATTACATTTTTCTGATCATTTTGATACCTCACTTTTATTTTTCTGAGATATAAAACAAAAGTTATTAATTAAACAATTTTATTCATTTTTTTGGAATTACTAAAAAAAAGATTATGACGTCACTGTGATGTCACTGTGACATCACAGTGCCCTGTTCTTCACAACTAAGCTCGAATTCGATCAAACTCGTGTATGATTTTCAAATTGAAGGCCAAGGGAAGGTGCACCAACTTAAGGCGAACGTGTGGGTGGTGCTGGGTGAGCAAATGGTCGCCGGAGCAGCCGGCGGCGAGCATAGACGGCGGCGGCCGGCGGTGGTACACGGCACCGGGGCGTTACAGAGGGAGAGGGGGCAAACAGAGAGCATGGGGAGGCTCACCACATCGCTCTAGATCTCGTGGGATGGTCGGGGAGGGTAGGGGAGGTCGGAGTCGACGGCATCGACCGCGGCGGCCACCGGCCGGACTTGAGGAAGATGGCCCCGATTCACCTGATTCCGGTCGCCCCGGGAAACGAGGCTGGACGAGGATGTAGAGGAGAGGATGAAGGAGCCGGTGATGGCCACGGAAGGGCGCGGGAGTGGCTGTAACGCCGGCGGCGAGCGGCGGGTTTTATCTCGGCTAGGGTTCGATTTTCTTCTCCGAAAGCTCACAGAGAGGAGGAGGGGTTGCGAGGGGAGGTAAGGGAGGAGAGGAAGCTCGATGGGGACGGCTCCTCCTCTTATCCGCGCGGCAAAAGGGAAGCAGGAGATGGCATGCGGCGCTGGTGCTGCCTCCACGCAGCTGCTCCTATTGTCAAAGGTTGAAGTCAACCGTTTTTGACAAAGCCCCCTGAAGTTTCTGAAAACTGCAACTTAGCCCTTCTTCTTATAGAAACAACAAGAATTTGAAAGATTGGGGTCCTTTTTGTGAACAGAAAATTTGGCGAAAATACTTTTTGGAAAGCTTATAAAATTTCCAACCTAACCATGTTTTGCTTTGGTGTGTTTGAAATATTTTTCAATAAAAGATTTTGGAACCCACATTAAGTACTTTTTGTGGGATTTTTCTCAAACCATTTAAATTCATAACTTAAATTGGTTTCAAATTTTGTTTCCATGCATGTATGGGATGAACACACACCACACACCCTAGTTTAACAAAATTGGGATGTTACAAAAAGGAGTGGTCCGGGAGGACCCTGGGCTCACCACAAACGTGAAGGAGGAGTCGACGAGGCCGGAGGAATGGCGCACACGCTGGAATCGGCGGAGGCTCACCGTCCGGAGGCGGGGAAGACGGGCTCGATCACGACGGTTAGCGCTCTCCTGGCAAACGAGGTTCTTACAGGAGGGAGTGGAGACCACGGCGGATGCACGGGGATGCTCGTTGGGGCTCGGAAGTGCCCAGGAAGACGGCGGCGAGCGACGGCCCGGGAGCTAGGGTATCGGCCGACAGAGAGAAATTACAGGGAGAGAGAGGGTACTGCGAGGAGAGGAGGCAAGGAGGAGCACGACGTCGCCCTTCTCCCTTATCCTCCAGGGTGAAGCAGGCAGGAGGACGTGGCGGACGCGGCCACGCAGCTCCTTGCTTCCTTCCGCCAAGAGGAAGAAGAAAACAAAATGAATTTTTCCAGGAAACCCCCTAGAAAGTTTTAAACAATTACACGGAGGTCCTTTTCTATAAAAAAAACTGCAAAGTAAACAAGGTTTTGAGGGCCTTTTTGCAAACAGAATTCGGCAAAAATACATTTTGGAAAGCTTATGAAATTTCCAATCTTGCCATACTTTTGTTTTGTAAAATTGAAATATTTTTCAATAGAAAACTTTGGAACGCAAAATAAGTACTACTTGCAGGAATTTTGTCAAACCATTTGAATTCACAAACCAAATTGTTTCAACATGGTTTAAATTGTTGTTTCATGCATGTATGAGATGAACACAACACCACACACCCTAATGTAGCAAAAATTGGGATGTTACAAATCTACCCCCCCCCCTTACAGGAATCTCGTCCCGAGATTCCCGAAGGAGAAGAAAGAAAGAACACCGGTTTTGACGATCTTCTCGAAACTTACGGTTCTCTTATCGAAGAGGTTCACCCGTAGCACTTGCGAAGATACCCAGTGGTTACACCTTAGGTGAGAGGGAAATCTATAAGGAATTGATCTTCACGAAGATCGAGTATCTCATGGGTAACTCATGACGGGAAGGTTCATAAAGAATGTTTGAGTTAACAGGCATGAAACACATCAAGATAACAGATGGAATAAAAGAAGATTTCAAGTTTTTGAACGATGGTTCTTGAAAGGATTTAGAATATGAGCTTTGCACAAGACTTTAAATCCTTTTGGAAAAGAAAGGTTGAACAAATTTTGACATCGAGGTTTCTTCGAAGTAGAATACCAAGATGGGAAGGATGGCCTTGAATATCACAATGTAATATCCGTAGACGAGGGAAAACACGAGAAAACACTGTAATCATGAGTCAGAGAGAAATTAATACGAGATCATGTTCACTCTTCGGAGTGGACACGGAAGATAACGTGTAACATCCCAAGTATGAAAATCATCCTCTTAGAATGTTTGTTGCATGTTTATTTGAGTATTGCATCATGTCATCATTTTGTTTCCATGTTGTTTGCATTTGTTTCTAAATTGTTACAATTGTTTTCCACTATTTTCACAACTCAATTTCAAACCTTATTCAAACATTGGTTTCATACTTGCTCTGTTACAACATTTTGAATAAAAATCACAATAATAACAACCATTTTGGTTTCATGTTTTTCCATAGTGATCACTTGTGAAAATGATGGTTTTAAATCAATTATTTATTTTCCAAACACATGTAAAAAATTCAAATCCAAGCACCCAAAACAGAACCATTTTGAAATCATGTTGTTACCAAATCAAATCAACTCAATTTGCTTTTTTAACTTAGGGGTTACCCTATGTTCAATGTTGGTTTTAAATAATGGTTATTAATATTAACAAATGCACCCAAATTTGGTTTAAATTTTAAACAGCAATCAAACATTTAAATTTTTGAAAATAAAAGTTGCCAAATGGTTGCATTTGGCCTAAGGAATTTATCCTAATTTTTTTCAAATTTTTCTCTAACCTAAAACCTATGTTTTTCTTCCAAAAGCAAAAGCTACAAAAAAATAACAGAGAGCAAAAAAAAAATAAAAGGAGCAAAACCTACCGCGCGCGCAACACCTAACGCTACCCAACCCACCTAATCTAACGCGCGCGCGGCCCAGCCCGCCTAAGCCATCGCGTAACGCTTCAAAAAGCGTGCACTCGATCTGTCTTGTGTACGGCGGCAATCGGCCGGTGCCACGGCGGACGCAGCCGTTCCCCGACGGCGATCCGAGCTCGTGGGGGGCTATAAAACGCGCCCTAGGCCTCCGCCGTCAAACCCTAGACCCTAGGTCCTATTCCCTCTCCGCCGTCGCCGTCAATCGCCTCCTCCCCGTCGAGTTCCCCTCCTCTGTCACCCCGCCGGAGAACGGAGCTCTGAATCTCTCAATGGCGCCGCCACCTCCCGCCTCCACTTAGCCACCTACCACCTGGAACGGACCCGCCACCCTACCAGCTACCCCTCGGACACCTGAACATCCCCGGTGACCGCGTGGATCTCCCCCGCCATCCTCGACCGCGCCGCGGACGCCGGCGTCGTCAGCAGCACTGCAACTGCGACGAAATCCCGGTGAGCCACCGTAATTCTTCCACTCTCTCCCTCCTCTCGCAACCGCGCACATCTCTGCAACGTCCACGCACCACCGTTCGAGCAGCCACCGTGGATCAACGCCGGCGAGCCGTCGCTGTTCTGTCAGTCGAGCAAACGTTTGGTCGTCAGGTTAAAAATTCAGTTAACGCGACGTATGAACAATAACCTGTATGCGTCTGTATCACTGTCAAACGAATTCAGTTAGCGCAGTGGTACTGCACCTTGTGCGCACAGGCGAGGGCGCGGGTTCGAGTCCGCAGCGCCCCAAATTTTTGGTTCCTTTTTCTTCCACAACACGCGATCCCACCAGTCAGCGACGCCCACGGCCACGCGGGCGCGCAGCGCCACGCTGGCCCCCCAGGCCCACGGGGCAGTGACCGTGGCTGGCTAGCAGCACGGTGGAAAACGTTTCTGCGAGTTTCTGTTTTTTTCAAAAACAATTTAAATAGCAGATTTGAAACTAAAATTTCAAACTTTAATAACTTCCATTCTGTAAATCCAATAAATAAAAAGTTTATATGTTTTCTGTTCCAAATTTCACAAACTTTCCAAATATTCAATTTGTGTACTGTTTTGGACATTACAAATGTATTTAAAATTCAAACTTAAATAATTCAAATGTTAATTTATAAATTCAATAACTAATTATTTATTAATCCAATAAATGCAAATAAAATATGTTTTCCATACCATTTTAAATAACCTATTCAAATATAATTTTTGTTTTCTGGTTTGAATAATCTAAATTACTTAAATAATTTAATCCTTGTTTAATTCATTTAAATTTGATAAAATCATAACTTTCTCAAAATAAAATATTTTTGAACATGCAAAATATGTTTTCAAACCATCAAAGTGTGAACTTTTCAAATGTGAGTTTGAATTCATGTTTTGAACAAATAAAAATTCAATCAAATTCAAACTTGTTTTAAATTCATTTAAAACTCGTTTAATATTGTTTAATTCATAATTAAATAATCCTAACTCCTATTTCAATATTTGAAACATGTAATCCAACTAAAATTTGATGTTCTTTTCAAATATAAACTTTGTTATTTGTTTTGAACAATTTAAATGGTTGAAAACAACAAATACTTGTGTGTCACCTTTAAGGCACAAAAAATTCCCAAAATTAATAATAAAATTCTAAATTGCTACACCCTATTTTACTTTGATTCCAATGTTGTTATTTTGCTGTTTTCCTTTTGCATGCATCATACTAAACCACTAGCACCTGTTGATTAGTTGGAAAACAAATAATCTAACCAAAATCCATGGGCTTTTCATATGCAACTCAAAATTGCATATGTGTCCATTTAAATTGTGTTATCATGTTATCTAGTTTATTTTGATGCATCTATTAACCTGTCATGCATCATATTTGATTGTGCACTATGCCATGATAATGATTGTTTATATTTATGCCTTGTTTGTTTGCTTCTTCTCGGATAGACGACGACGTTGATACCGACGACCTTTACGACACCCCTTCTGAGGATCTAGCTCAGTACCCGGCTACTGGGTTTGCAGGCAAGTTATCACTCACATGAACCATTGTGTTCCTTTCAACATTGGTTACCGATACTTTCCGTTGTCTATCTTTGCTAGCCCTATGTATCGTTGCTTCTGTTACGAACCTATCACATGATACCCTAAACCCTGATATTGCCACACCTCCAGTCCTAAAACCCCGTTGCTTGGGCCCGTGTCTTACTAGCATACTTAGGGTTGTTTTGCTCGAGTCTGTTATCAGTTACTTTCTGTTATTATATCTGTTATATTCTGGGGCTCGATGTTAAACAACACCTGTTAATTTTTAGGTAATAATAATTTGCTGATAAGGCACCGGCAGGAGGCCCGGCGTGGTTTTGAGGCCTGCTAGTGTCGACCCTAATAGGAAAAGGGTCTTGTCTACTGATCCATGATGAGCGTACTATCCACATGTGGGAAGCGTGTATGGGCGCCCCCCTCAATTTGACTCGATTCGCATCTCGTCCAAATCGCCACACTTAGTTCGGGCTTTCCATTTGCTGCACTCATATGCAGGTACGAACCCGAGGCCAGGGTGGAACTTTTGTAGTCGGCATTTAGGGCGGCGTGGTCTTCCAGTGCTATGATGGTCCTCCTTTTCTTCGGGGGGCTCGATTAGCCGCGCACGCACAGCACGTGGTGCTTTGGGCTTGATGCGAAGAAGAGTTGAGTTGTGTTGAGTGCCCCGCTTGGTGGGAAAGGCCTTCCCATCTGGCGGGTTATTCTTACGTGTACGGCCAAATTGGTGCACCCCTGCAGGGATAAATCTTCTCGAGAAGCCGTGTTTTCCGTGGTTATGGTTGACTTGGTGAAAGTACTGGCTAACAAGTACTCAGAACAACTTACACCTAACTAATGATAACTTGACTAGTAATAGGCTTATTGACACAATAACTTGATCCATCATTAATCCAACTGTGTGAGTTATCCTCGGATTGCTTCTTTGGATAAGGGGCGAGATCCAGGATGGGTTTGTTTGGTGGTTAGCTATAGTTGGTTACGATACGCTATCTTATCTCTATCTGTTAGTCCGGGAGTTGTAGTATGTTCTGTAGTTTGTTAGTGCAGCCAGTTGCAGCATCTTTCATACCCCATTTTTTTCTTCCGTTGATCCCAAGGCATCTGTGCTTGGTGTTGACGGGTTACACCTTGGTGAATTGTGAGTCTTGCTTGCCAGTACGTTGATGTACTGACCCCTTTGGGGCTGTGGTTTACGCAGACTACGACTACGGCTACGATGACCACCAGGATGGCTACTTCGTGGAGTTTGACGAGACTGCAGACGAGTAGATAGCTGGACCAGGGCTGGATCCAGGACCTACGTGGATGGGCTTCGTCTTCTTTATTTTCTCCGGCTTCTTAAGCCTGTTGGATTTGTCTGTACCCAGACACCTTTGATTGCTTCCGCTGATGTAATGAATGCTATGTTGGGACATGTGTCCTCTGGATGATTGTATTTGCTATTTCTGCCTTAGTGAAGGCCATTTGCAACCTTATTTCAATCTTTTGTGTCTTAGAGGCATGTTGTGTTATCCTTTTGTTCAAAACCGTTGACGTACCATGTGTGTATGGTATGAAGTACGTCAATGGTAGTATCCTGATTTCTACAGGATAGTTTACATCGACGATGAACAGTAACGGTTGGTTGTCGCACATAAGTGCTGGCCTACCCGTAAGGGGACGCGGGAGCCGTTAAGCCCCGTAATCCAACCAAAATATTGTTCAGTTCGTACGGTGAGTATCCTCTAGAAGTCCGGGTGCGACATAACGGAACTTTCATTCCGCCAAATTTTGTCGAAAACTTTGTCAAAGATCGGGATATTACTTCACAACGGAGGATGAGTAACCAAAGGATGATGGAACACCGTAGTGAAGGAGAATTCTTGGTCACACCATACACTACTAGGAAAACAGCTATAGCAGTGATGATAGCCGTGACGCACCAGCAATACGGCGCGTCACGCCTAATAGCCGTGGCGCACCACAGTTTGGTGCGTCGCGCCTATAGCCTTACCCGCGGCGCACCAAACGGAAGGCGCGTCGCGCCTATGTGTGGGGCCGGGGTGGCGTGCCTCCGAGGCATACCGGCGACGCACCGAGCCTTTGGTGCGTCAAGGCTATGTTGTATAGGGGCGGCGCACATGAGAGTGGTGCGCCACGGGTTATATAAGCGTGACGCACCTGGGCGTGGTGCGCCACGGCTATGGGGAGTACAGGTATAGGCCACGTTCCCCTCTCTTCTCCTTCTCTCCACACACGCGCCTCTCTTCTCCTTCCTCTCGTCGCCCGCCGCCGCCGCCACCTCCCATCGCTCGATCTCCCTCCCTCTCCAGCGCCCACCGCCACCTCCCATCGCCCACCTCCCATCGCCCTAGCCGCCCACCGCCCAGCGCCGCCCATCTCGATCTGAGGAGGAGGCCGAAGCCGTCGATCTGGTTCGTCCATGACAAGGAGGAGGAGGTGGGAGTCACGCTGCTGCCGTCCGGTTCGTCCTCGACGCCGGCCATCTTCTTCCCCTACTTCCCCAGGTAAGCCCCTCCTCCACCCCTCCGTACGCTCGATGCCGCCGATGTCCCCGTCACGAGGCTAGGTTTGATCACTTGTTTCCCCGACCATGACGAGGTCCTGTCGTGCTACAATGACTTGGTGAAACTCGTCCTCTCCCACCCAGCGGTGCGCCGCGTGGAGGAGCTCCTGCTCGTCGCCAAAGAAGACCGCGGCTGGCTCCCTGCCGTCGCCCATGTGCCGTTCGACATGTGCGCCTTATGGATCGCTTCAATATCATCTCATTGTTTTGCCAGAATAGTAGTTATTGTGGTTCTGTTGACGTTCTTATTTTCATCTTATTTTTACCACTGCTGCTGCTGCAGTGCGTGGTCGTTTGAAATGTGTGGCCTAGAGCATATTCAGCTGCCGAATTGTGCAGCATCTCATCTTATTTTTACCACTGGTAGACCAATGGTTGCGTCAATTTTAGCTGATTGGTTTCTGATAAACTGTTTGTATTGTATCGTTGAGATTGACAAACTCCGATAATATACCGAATGTCACAAGTGATAAACTGTGTGTCGAGTGAAGGAAAGCTTTGCTCGTGGGGCTGTGCTAGTTGCAGCGACGAAGAACTGATCCCATGAAAGAACTTGAGAAGCACCCAGAAACCTTCTGTGCCTAGCTGGAGGAAGTGTACCCTCTTAACTTGATGTATCACTAATAAACTGTTTGTATTATATCGTCGAGATTGACAAAGTTGGATATCCTGAATGTCACGAGGATCTTTTTATTGATGTCGGGTCTTGGTTATATTTGGTGGCTATTATTTATTTCATCTACTGCATGTGTCCGTTTTGAAGTTTGGCAAGTGAGTAGCTAGGGTGGCCGTTGCAATCACTGTTAAGGTGCAGATATTTTAAATGTGCAAAATATTTCTGTCTCTGCTGATATGAATATGAATTGTATGATCTACAATTGGTAGAGAATTTAGAATAATGTACCCAATTAATTCTTGCTGGATGCTTGGCGTGGCCCTGTGTTGCTGTGCTATCAATCATGCAGGCGTTGCAAAAGCATTGCTATGCACGCATCCCTCCAAAAGAATAAGAATGCCCTGGTCTTGTGTATCTGTAAGGATGATTATGGTAGGAAAGCAATCCTTAATTACCTCGCAATTAATCACCCTTGCGCGCCCTAGAAAATTAAATGCGACAAAACATAATATGTTTCCCAACAGGCAATCACGGAAAGTATTATTCCTGCAAGGCCACAAGTCACGGTATTGTAATTTTCCTTTCGAAGTGAGTTACGGGACATGATTGGTAGTAACTAATCACAGGGACGGAAGTTTAGGAATCACGGGAACTCCCATGCCATCAATCACGTACCAGCTAATTGGTGTATAGGGAAAACGGATTTTGACACACCGGAATTTTCTTTTAGAAATATGACAAGTTTGATTGGTCTTGTAATTTTAGCTATCACTAGTATCACCTGATAAGTTTGATTGGTCTTGCATTCTGCACTGTCTTATCTACTTATTATTTTCTGTAAGGCATAGTTCACTGTGTTGGTTAGCAGATAGCTTGTCTCTTGTATCGCTCTAACCTCTATGTCTACTTTCTTAATTTAATAGAACATGGCTTGCAATGTATGTCGGTCCCTATGTGCCCAAGGACAATTCACCGGGTCGTCTTTTTTGATTGAGCTGAAAGACGGTCACCTTGATTCTTTGGTAATTAACAAACGATTCTTTTTATTTTAACTTGCAACTTGTGTTCTTTCGTTTTACTATCCAGCTTAGATTGGTATGTTTCTTAACAAAAGATTCTTTTATATTTCTTTTTTAGATTGTACCATGCAATATTCGGGAAGAGTTCAACGAGTTAGTAGGCAATATCGTGGATTTCGATGTTCACGGGACCACTTACAAAATTCGAGTGAAGAAAGAAAGAAAGAAGAC
The DNA here is from genome assembly GCA_028641055.1 of Alopecurus myosuroides. NCBI lineage: Eukaryota > Viridiplantae > Streptophyta > Magnoliopsida > Poales > Poaceae > Alopecurus > Alopecurus myosuroides. Next base: position 111,806,242 of record CM054057.1, on the reverse strand, counting down.
CTACTTCTACGGGGAACAATTGGTGTCTATCATCGCCACCCATAATTTAAGCGGAGGTGATCTCTTTCACTTCTCTATGGCAGGACCGCAACCTCGTATCGTACTTATGTATATGGGCGAGATTGCGAGCGAGGATAGCGAGACCATAGAGGTGGATGGCGGGAGTGAGGAGGAAAGTGAGGAGGATTATAGGGACGAGGAGAACCCATGGAAACATGTGGTGGTTGCTCAAAGAGCCAATCTTAGCGAGCTTGAGAAGCACCGTGTCCTTCAGAAACTAGCTCAGATAGATAGCTACATCGGGATCCCTTTCGTGCATCGCATCACCAACACTAATATCTCCAATGGACATGTCATGGTATGTTTCTTAACACTTTCTTATTCCTATAGTTGCTTATGTTATAATGTGGCCGGTATTTGACATTGTGCTTTTATTCTTTCTTGGAATTGTGTGTTGTAGAAAATACCTATGGCGGTAGCGGACAGTGCTGGCATGGAGCAAGGTACCATTGGAGTACGCCGTGGAGAATCAGGAAATGTCACCGCAGTTCCGATCACCAGGGTTAATGCTGATGGTCGCGTCATCCTCAACTCTCAAGCATGGAGGCAGTTCCATTCCGCAAGAGCTGGTATGGAGGCTGGCCGAGCTATTCTGATCACCATGAGGAATAGTGACATCCCCAACTTGGACATGATGATGGTCATCGACTACATCAGCGCCCGCTAGATAGATGAACTATGTGGTGATGATCGAGACTATGTAATATGGTTGTTTTCGAGACTAACTCCTGGATTTATTAGTAGTATATATGGTTGTTTTCGAGACTATGTAATATTTCTGCTATGAAAATTTATTCTGTCATTTTGCTGTCAATTGCATACCTGTATTTGAGCTACTGATATTCTTCTGTATTTTGTCTATTGATATTCTTCTGTATTTGAGCTGTATATACCTGTATAAATACGGTACTGCTTATTTTTAAAAGATACAGCATAGTATAGCCGTGACGCACCAAAACGAGTACTCGTGACGCACCTGAGAGATTAGGCGTGATGCACCTAGCAGTAGCCGCGGAGCGCCGCGGCCGTGCGTCACGGGTATAGATAGGCGCGGCGCACCAGCTGTGTGCGTCACGGCTAAACCCATACGCGCGGCGTGATAGCCGTGACGCGCCCAGGTGCGTCACGGATAAGAAATTTGGTGCGTCATGGGTAAGCTTTTCCCTAGTAGTGATAAGGATGGTTAACCAACGGGTATTAAAATACCGGAAGGAATAAGGAATCTTTTTCCTACTGTGGATTTGACGTAGCAATACGTTTACCACATGGTTAAGATCCCATGGCTGAAGTAACTGACAAATTCACACAATGTGTGAGATGAACGGAACTTCAAGTACAAACAACTTGAAAAAAGGAACTGATAAATGGTGGTTACGAAGCACCATGAGATGTTCTCACGATGAACTTGTTTCCACTGAAACGAAGGTTTGGAGGATCAACGAAGAGACATTGGAAGAATCAACTTCCAGGTTCTCCTTGATGTCATAGATACCGATAGCAGGCTCGCTACAAGCCTTCTATCGGTCATCAAGTGAAAGTAAAACTCCGGTTTGGAAGAACAGGGAGGGAAAACTTGTTAGAATGAGCCACACCAGAATTCTCACGGAGAGTGGCTGTTATTACGGATTCAAAGAGATATGACATTAGGACTTCCGGCTAATTGTGTCAACCACAACATCAATCATGCCGTATTTTCAGATAGACCTAATTCAGTTCTCTTGAGGAAACACCAACCATCGTTGCTGCTTGAGATTCAGCTCTGGTTAGTGGATTGATAACTCAGACTCGGTATGTTTGACCAAAGAGGTTGCACCGGTTACCAACGAGATACATTTACTAGATTCTCAAGATATGGACTATGATGTCAAGCTCAAGAAGGTAAGCGAGATTGTAGAACTCATGTATTAGCAACTTGCAAAAGACGGTTGCACCTACATGAACTACTTGCAAAAGAACACATCGGAGTCCTGGTTGGGAAGATGATAACAAAGATAACGAAGTTCTTAGACTTCTTCTCTTTCACGAACGATCAGTCAGTGGCTTAGTGTGGATGCAAACTTCTTCATAGAATGGAGGTAACAACCTACCATCTCAAGAATAGTCCACACATACATGACCAACTTGGGATTGTTCCCGAAGGAACAAGAAAACTCTACTCGGATCCACGGCGACAACTTTCAGCATAAGCACATGGACCGGAGTAAGCCACTTCGAACATCCAGAACACAACTTCGTGATGACACAAAGATAGTTCTCGGAAGTTTCCAACATTAGTGCCAAGTGTTCAACATGAACCTCTTGCAACTTGGAGGAAATAGGAATGTCATCGTTGGGCTCGACAACACGCTTATCAAGACACTCCAAGAAGAGGGATTCATGTGATACATGAACAAAGCAGATTATTGGTTGAAATAAAGGACTTGGAGGTGTACTTGGGCAAAACACTATGAGTGAAACACCATCAAGATAGTCCTTGAATCTGATCTTGATTTGACGATAGCCCAAATCAAACCAAGGGTGGAAAGATAGCATGTCCACTAAGGAGATACTACCTTCTTCAACACAAAGGGAACTAGACATCCCTTAACAAAGGAACAAGTTGGGAAGAGTTTGTGTCTTTCAACTCTCCAAGTTGTTGTTTAAACTCAACCAACTAGTCCAGGATATCCAGCGGAGTTCCTTGGAGAAAGGAGTAGTTCAAATTACCCCTTGTTTAGACATCACGGTCAGGTAACCACCTGGTGATACTTCTAGAAAGACAACCAGAATATCACAACCTACATGTATGTCTTGGAGTCTCAAAAGGAATTCTTGCTTTTCAAAGCAACTGATATGAACATGAGAGCTTGGGCATGGACCTAACTCTTTGACCAAGAATGTGTACCAGAATGAACGGACTTGGTAACATAGTCAATTTCAAATAGAGGTTGGGTGACCAGTAGTGCTAAGAAGGATACAGAAGTTTATTAGGTTTTTCGAAGCAATAAGAGTTGCTAGGAGTACCTGATACACATGTCAGTGCATAAACCCATCATACTCAAGCATTCAAGCTTGGATGAAGGGGGAGTGAAGATGTGTGAGAGCATCACTTCATCACTAAGGCCATGAAATTCAACATAAACTCTTGATATGTAAGAGTGTGATACTCGAAGGTGGAACAGAGTAGAAGCTAATGAAACTTCTTTAATCTGCGGATTACAAAACTTTGACCTGGTTCTAGAGATAAACGAGGTACTGGAGTTTGTTTCTCCTCACATTCCAAGATGGAACGTTTTGACGGAATACAAGAGCAAATGCATTGGAAGACTCGGACCCACCAAGGTTTGTAGAACTGTGTAGTGTGCTTTAGTAGAAGAATTCCCTTACATACATATCATTGCTTTCCTTCCTAGCGTGCCTTTCCACTCACTCTCCCCTCATGCCGTGATTCGGGAACACCAATATACTTGAGGTCAGGAATAAAGTCAACACAAAACTCAATGACCTCTTTTGTTCCATAACCCTTGTAGATGTTTCCTTTTGGCCTACCACGGTTATGAACATATTTCTTTAAGACTCCCATGAACCTCTCAAATGGGAACATATTGTGTAGAAACACAGGACCGAGAATGGTAATCTGTTTGACTAGGTGAACTAGTAGGTGCATCATAATATTGAAGAAGGATGGTGGGAACACTAACTTGAAGCTGACAAGACATTGGACCACATCTGTCTATAATGCTGGTGGACTTTCAGGATCGATTACCTTCTGAGAAATTGCATTGAGGAATGCACATGGCTTCACAATAGGTAGTCAAAAAAAATTCCGGTAGAATCCCCCTCAACGCAATCGGAATCAATTGTGTCATCAGCACGTGACAGTCATGGAACTTTAGGTTTTGAAATTTTTTCCCCGCCACATTTATTATTCACTTTATATTTGACGAGAAACCAGGCGGGACCTTGATACTACTTAGTACTTCAAAAAAGATTTCCTTCTCTTTTTTGGTAAGAACGTAGCTGGCAGAACCACCTTGAAACAGCTCATATTCATGATGTCTCATAATTTCGTGTGTTTCTGGTCCTGTCGTGCTTTAGATGTATCTTTTGACTTCCCATACAAGCCAAAGAAGCCTAGCAGATTCATGCATATATTCTTCGTTAGGTGCATCACATCGATTGCAGAGCGGACATCTAGGACTTTCCAATAAGGTAGATCCCAAAATATGGATTTCTTCTGCCACATTGCCACGTGTCCGTCAGCGTCATTCGGATCAGGTTTTCTAGTACCCTTTCCAAGGATTACTTTCAAATCCTTCACTATCAAATACATCATCCCCAGGTCGGAGGATAGGCGTCTCCCGGGTATCTGCCTCGCCATTGAAACGCTTGCCCTTTTTTTAAGGGATGCTTGCACGGAAGAAAATGACGATACCCTAGATACACAACCTTTACATTTATCCAGATATAGACTTTCAGTATCATCTAAATAGTGCATGCATGCATTGTATCCCTTATTTCTATGTCCAGAAATGTTACTAAGAGCAGGCCAATCGTTGATGGATACGAACAACAATGCTCGTAGGTCAAATTCCTCCTTCTTGTGCTCATCCCACACACGGACACCTTCTTCATCCCATAACTGTAAAAGTGCATCAACTAATGGCCTTTGGTACACATCAATATCGTTGCCGGGTTGCTTTGGGCCTTGGATGAGCAATGGCATCATAATGAACTTATGCTGCATGCACAACCAAGGAGGAAGGTTATAGATACATAGAGTCACATGCCAGGTGCTCACTAAATGGATTCATGCCATCTGTAGTTAGACCAAACCATAAGTTCCTTGAATCACCTGCAAAGCTTGTGAACATTCTCGCAATTTTTCTCCACTCCGACCCATCATCGGCGTATCTCAACATCTCGTCTTTCTTACGGTCTTCCATGTGGCATCGCAACAGTTTGGCATGCACTTTGTTTCTGAACAAACGTTTTAGTCATGGTATTACTGGAGCATACCACATCACCTTCCCTCTTCCTGGGGCACTCACCCTCAACATCGTCAGGGTCGTCTCGTCTGATCTTATACCGCAAAGCAGTGCATATAGGGCATGCTTCCAAATTATCGTACTGCTCACCGTTGTAGAGGATGCAGTCATTAATGCAGGCATGTATCTTCTCCACTTCTAATCCTAGGGGGCATACAAGCTTCTTTTCTTGGTATGTATTGTCGGGCATTTCATTCTGTCTTGGAAGCTGCTTCTTCATTATTTGCAGCAACTTTGTAAATCCGCTATCAGTCACACCGTTCTCTGCCTTCCATTGCAGCAATTCCAGTGTGCTATCAAGCTTTTTCTGGCACTCTTCGCAATTTGGATACAACAATGTTTTGTGATCCTTTAACATCTGGTCGAACATCACCCTCACCTTTTCAATTTCGCATTCTACCTTCGCATCCGTAATGGCCTGTCCAAGATCATCGATGGGCTCATCTGGTCCCTGGTCTTCTGCTTCTTCTTCATCATTTTCTTCCATTCCAGTACCCGTACCATATTTAGGGAATATATCATGATAGATGTCATCATTATCTTCTTCTTTGTTGTCTTCCATCATAACCCCTTTTTCTCCGTGCTTGGTCCAATAATTATAGTCGGGCATGAAACCGGACTGAAACATGTGGATTTGGAGAACTCTGTGGGAAGAATGTTCCTTCTGATCCTGACATACAGCACATGGACAACGCATAAAATTATTCTGCTTGTTTGCCTGGGCCACATCGAGAAAATAACCCACGCCTTTCATGAACTTGGGAGAGCCTCGGTCAGCGTACATCCATTGTCGGTTCATTTGCATTATATAATTACTATAAAAGACATTACAGAACATCTTTGATTACAGAATTGACCACTGTACATCGACAAATGAAAGGATAAAGTTGGTACCTCAATGGAGGAGGAAATAACAAAAAGAGAATGCTTAATTAAGTATGGACCGTACAACTTAAACTATGTTTGTTTTGTGCGAGCTGAAGTGACATCCTTCTCCCGGGCATTTCATCGAACACCTTGTATGCATAGGAGAGAAAAAATTAGCAAACGACTTTCTCCCTCCAAAATGAGTTAGCGGCTAAGAATGAGAGTGTGGCTGGTTGTTTTATATACATACAGGAACCTTTAGTCCCGGCTTTAGACACGAACCAGGTATAAAGGTTGTTGCCTTTTGCCCATGACACCTTTAGCCCTGGTTCCAGACACAAACCGGGTCTAAAGGCCCCCACTTAGCTGCTTTACACGACCCCGACCACTGGAAGAAAGCCTTTAGCCCCAATTCATACTAGAACCGGGGCCTAAGGTGTTTTTTGTCCTGAACAAAAGGTGTGTTTCCTACTAGTGTTGATCAGCTTGCCAATAGCTTGTCCCAACCTCCCAGCAGCGCAGGTTGACAAGGATAGCCGGAGCTGAGATCTCGTCTCCCCGACAAGTCGTCCCCGACCTCCCTGCTGGCTGCACACGAGGCAGGGCCGGTAGCTCGCCTCAAACCTCCCTGCTGCACATGTCAACCAGGAGAACTCCAGCTCTTGTTAGCTTCTCGCTGGCAACTCGTTCCCAACCTCCCGGTTGTGCAGGTTGACGAGAAGAGCTCTGCCAGCTCGTCCCTAAACTATCGGTTGTGCAGCTACTCGCCGGCAGGCCAACTCAGTTCCACCTTGTCTTGGCTGTTCCCGAAGAACAAGAACCATGAGTGTGATTGTGATACAAAAAAGAAACCAAAGCAACAATACTCCAAAAGTTACAGTACTCTACTGCTACATTAAAACCATCTAGAGTTGAATCAACCATCAAGCATCTAGTCCGGAATACATAGCAATCTAATCCACAAGTTTTTTCTTAAATTTTGTTCCTGTCCAAACCATACCAGTGATGTTCTTTCTCTAATTTGTACGAGGACTTCCCTAATTGTGTCCCTATTCTAGATAAGCCATTAGGGACACACAGCCTACAACTTGCTAGTGTATTTTACTCCATAATCTAGTTGGTGTACTACCTACAAGGATGTATTACTTACAATAGCAGTACAATACTCCTTGTTAACAAGGCCCTGGATAATTGAAGTCAGATGTTTTGATAAATAAATTGAAGTGATATGTTCTGTATATATAAGAACTGATATGGTGTGACGTGTGGGGTTCTTTAATTGGTGCGTGATATGTTTGTTGATGCCAAATATATCATCATGTGGTTAATTATGCGGTGTTCATGTCTTAGAAAAATCGTCTTCTCGCTTTATTGTATATGTTTTTCGGGGAATCCTTGTACTGCATGATGCCTGTAATAATCCTTTGTCTTTATAGTAGTTCCGATTTTTTTTCTTATTTTTTCCAGGATAGTAGTCCGGAATTTATTTACCAGTGGTACATGTCAGGATGCAAAATATTGGTACCTGATTGGTGTACGTAACAATTATATTTTTTAACCTCAACCTTCAATTTCATGATCAACAGGATATAGACTATTAAGCTATGTGGATCAGCGAGGTTTCTCGAAGAACCCTCTTATATTGCTTTTAGTATATAGTAGAATAGATTTGTCAGCCTAATGTTACTATCTTCAAAGTTCATATCATAATAGGTGCCCAAGAGACGCAGCGTAATTTTCCTTCCATTTGCAGGATTTACTTATTCATATAAAAAAGACAACATACATGCACAAGGTGTTCCCTTCCAGGCTTATATTTCAACCTTCAGTCATGCCCCCTGAATCCCCCTAATTTCATCCTCTCTAGCAAAAGCTCGCGTTAGTTTTCATTTTTCCCTACTTATTGATCTTTAGCACTGATAGTGAACCAGGAAGAAGCAAGAACATGATTAAGATAATATTGTACTCCAAGAGTTTAGGCTGTAAGAAAATCTTCACATCAAGAACCAATCATAAGTACTTCCCCAATTATCTTGAATCATCTTCTCAAGAAGAAATACCAGGCTGACAACCAAAACTTGAATAAACAAAGCAACCAAAACCAGATAAATAGCAACAATACTTGATCTTCGTAGCAATATATGTAAAATGAGCATTATTTGAATAGAATGTTCATGTTATTATTTGCATATGAAAATCATCTGTAATGCCCGTCGTAACGCGCAGGGTATCAACTAGTTCACATAAAAGACATGCACGCATCAGAAATGGTAAAAACAATAAATAATTAGATGCTTGTCACAGAGTTTTGGATGTTCACAAGGAGCTGCTGCCTCGTGGGAATTGGTGGCATTTTTTGGGCTCTCGGTCTCCTCTCCAGATAAATCAGTCCATGTTATAATGTGCTCGGATATGAATTGAATCAAATATATATGGCTTATATTTATGAAAGGTACTGTTTCATACAACTAATGTGTATAATAATCGGTGGCTAACAACACGAACCGATGCCCTCTCAGAGAGGAAGGATGGCTCGTACAAATAAAGTCCAATTCCCATCCTTTATAGATGCCATGACTTGTAATATTGCAGCATGCATATCGTCCAATGTTCACATGTGCCTTAACGCTCTCTTTTCTATTTTTGCCAACTTCTAATATTGCAACTTCAACAAACAACATGTAGATGAATTAGCGTTATTTTTGTTTGTTTTTTTTCAAATACGCTCCGGTTTGTCGCATATCTGAACATGTATGCAGATGAATCAGGATTATTGCATGTACTATGTAATGTCTGAACTACGAGTAGATATTTCACTCATTCAAATAACATTATATGAGTATTATAGCTTTCTAATATTATAAGATTCCACTTGTAATTTCTCATATTTTAGGAAAAAATCACATATTATTTTAATTGCTATCAAATAAAATGTAAATAAGATTGTCATTATTTATCTCGTCGTGCCTTGCCTTGCTATTAAATTCAAATTTAAGGCCACGTCGTGATGGTCCAAGATGCTTTTCAAGATGTAGGGTAGGATGTCATCAAGCTATTCATGTAACCTCGTAATGGACACATCTACTTCCTGAACGTCTTGGTTCCGGCCTGCTAGACAAATGAATGTGACGAACTCGGTCATGCTTTTTCACATTCTTACCGGAAATGTACAAGTAAAGTATTAAATCATTAAATATATCCTTAAATGATAGTGTGGTTAAATATATCTGTGCTAGATACCGGATGCATCCCATTGATCGGCTGGAGTCGATTTATTCCTTGTTTTTTGAATTGAGCATTTCTTCTGTGAAAATGCCAAAGCTCGGTGTCATTTGTCAAAAAGTTTGTTTTAATATGTATTGATGAATCGATTAAACATGTAAATGTCAAATTGATGAACCTATGCCATTCCATCTCTTTATATTTAAATAATGGAAAGAAAGGGAAAGAGATCCAACAATTTATTGGTATGTACGCTTGATCGGATGGGATATCCCCTAGTAGTGTGTGAGGACCGACCAGATCTGATCCAATTTATTTGCAGCACATTGATTTGGGTGAAAGGGCAGGGGAAAGACCGGTCTGGACAAGCAGACAGATCTGATCCAATTTATTTGCAGCACATTGATTACGGTGTCACAGCGGCCTGGCCTACATCCTTTAAAGTATGCACCTATCTCTCATCTTTGCATTTAGTGGCAGTGTAGATCAATCACCAAGTCTGGCATGTGTTGGTGGAAATTAAATTTTGCAATGGGGCCTATACGGTGGAAATTTTACAGCGTCCAGGCATGCACACTAGGAGGCGACAAGCCATATGCATATACCGTGGCTGTGTATATATAGTAGGCCACATGCATATGGTCCAATGTTTCAATGTCGTTTAACGCTCTGCTTTTTATATTTACCTACCTATAACATTGATGTGACAAAGATTTCTATACAATGGTTAACATATCAGCATCAACAAACTAATATGAATGCTCGCAGAAATAGTATTTGAACATTTCTTCCAGAAATTTATTTTATTTCACTGACATTTAGGTCGAGCACAACATGGATCATAAATGAGAATGGCCTGTCATTATGTCCCCACCCTTAGCGCCACACGAGCAACAAGTTCCAAGATCTCTCGTAGATGCACAACTCACATACTCGCAGCTTGGTCGAAGTAAACGATGTGCGCAAGATGACTTTCAAGCTCTCGCTGAAGAAGAAAGGCTGCCATGCCGCGAGTTTGACTTCCATACCATTCATGTCGCGCCTTTAAAGGATCCTCGTCGCGTGAGAATATTCAGTGATGCCGGGGAGGGACAGCAGCGACAACGCGAGCTCACTGGAGCCGAGGAAGTGCGAGGACAGCGTCAGCGATTTACGCCATCCTCGATCGATTACTTCTAATAGGGTGACAAGGACGAGAAGGCAGTGATGATGGTACCCTATGTTGGCCACTGTGAGGCTTGTGTGGCGAGCGATTTGACGGCAGGGTGTCTAGGGTTTCGCGGGTGCTCTTCCAACAAAGAGGGACAGCAGCGACAGCGTGAGCTCGCTGGAGCCGAGGAAGTGCGAGGACAGCGTCAACGATTTACGCCGTCCTCGATCGATTACTTCTAATAGCGTGACAAGGACGACAAGGCAGTGATGATGGTACCCTATGTTGGCCACTGTGAGGCTTGTGTGCCAAGCGATTTGACGGCGATGGTGTCTAGGGTTTTGCGGGTGCTCTTCCAACAAAGAGAGAGCACAAGGGCATGATAGACTGGAAGGGCAGATCAGGGCGGTGGCGTGCTCCTCGTTAGCGTGTGCAGGCGACGAGGGAGAGGGTGGCATGGCCTCGGGCACAATGGACGGCGGCCAACGTCTCCATGACTACCCATGTTCCTTAACAGGAACATGTATATTTTGCAAAATTACCCTCCCTCTTTCTTCTTTAATTTTCTTTTTCTTGCTATCTAATTCCATAATTAATTTAAGGCTTTTAAATTTTTTGAAAATTTATAAGACAATTCCAAGGGCCAGTTTATCACTTGGTGAAGCCCTCTGAATTTGTGGGGAATTTTTGGTTCATGTTTATAGTTCAGACTTGTTCGAATTCGAAATAAGGAATTTCTTCAATTTCAAGTATAGAAATAATTTAGCACTTCCCATAAATTTGCAAAAGTTATCTTTGGAGTCGTTGGAACATCCTTGACAAGTATGAGCTCACAAATAAAGTTTTTTTTTTCCATTTTTAGCACTTGCATTGAATCTGAACATGGGATTGGATTTGTCTTATTTTAATGTTTTCAAATTTTGTTATATTTTTTGCCAATTAATGTGGATGCTCATGATGCATGTTGCAATGCAAATGTAAAATTTTGGTCCAAATTTTGAAGTACAAAAGTATGGCTGTTACACAAATCTTCCACTTTTGAGTAATCCCAGTATTTTACCGCCCAAAGAATGCTGAAAAATCTAAAATTTAAAGATCATAATTCATTTGCAACATGAGTTACGCAGTAAAAAATGTGAGTAGGAACGTTATAATCTCATATCTATCTAGCTATCAATCCAGAGATAATTCATTATTTTCCACCACCTAAAAATGTTATTCACTATTTCGCACAGGAAAAGTGCTTCCTTGCAATTGAACACTATTTCGCACAGGAAAAGTGTTCCCCGTATGACAATTACATCCATTTTGACATCAAGTTTGGCATGCAAATAGCATTTTATTAAAATAGAGGGACTCCTATGATATCTTACACAAATATACATTGGAGAGTATAACATGAACTACTTGCACTATCTTGTCTTATATTTACTAATTGGAGACTACCTAGGAGGACTCATGTTAATCCTGTGAAAAAAATACAAATGACCATGAGATCTAAATTTTACTGTTAGGATCAGATAAATGGTTTGCACGCGGAGTAAGGGTCCTGAACTTACAACTGAATATGCGAGTGCAAAATTTTTACGAATATGCATGTGGCCATCCTAGATCTGTTGTTGTCGTGGACCCAATACGTCAAAATTTAGGACACACTAAAGAGATAAATAATGTGAAGTATTAATTACACCTTATTTTCGATCTCACTTAATTTCGTTTAAGCCTGGATACTACCACGATATATACTTATATATATCTTATATCTTATATCTTATCTTATATATACGACTCCCTATGAGCTTTCACGTTAATCCTATAAAATTGTGGAAAGTTAACCTTTTGATCTATATTAGTATATGGCACGATGAACATATTGAATGGGAGTTTAGTTTCTATAGGACTCTTACCAAGAGGTACAACCTTGCATGTTGTGGGCCTCTAAACCTACCACGAACATAGTAATTTAATATGTGTGAGACTCTCAAAAAAAAAATTGCGTTGGTACAAATTCACACGGGTGGACCGGTTGTAAAAAGAAATTCACACGGGTGAACCTACATCATTTTTAGATCGACGGTTACTAAAAATCATGATTTAATCAACGGCCTCAAAAAACATACTCGACCGAAACGGACGGAACCCGTAGTTCCATCCCAATCACCCTAAAAGAGCTCATGTTTTCTATCTAAAATGTCAAGGAAACGATCTATAAGACGAGAAGATAAAGCGTCGGCCACCATGGTGTGTGCTGCATCATATTGGCAGCAGGTTACGGGCATTGAGAAAACTAGATGATAGCCATGCACGCCTGCGGCCGGCCGGCACGTCGTATCTCTACACGGTAAATCCCGTAGCAATATACTGCTGAGTATCCGTACATGGCATATCTCCATGCCGAACGTTGAAGAAAATACAGATATATATGTACGCGGCCAGCCGGCCGGCGGGGTATAACATGGTTAATATGGTTAATCATGGTGGCACTATACAGTTGATATATCCATGTTGGAATTTTACATGGGCTTCATCATATGGGCTCACTTGGCTAGCCCATTAAGCCCACTAAAAATCCTGAAATTGTCATGGCCCATTCATGAATAATAAGTGGAGTGAGTGGGACTAAAGTTTAGTCCCACATTGCTAGTTTGAAGAGAGTGGAAGCACCTTATAAGGTGAGCCATTCTAGCTCATGTATGAGTAGGCAAGGCAAGAGGAGAGGTGTGCCACACGCGCGCTCCTCCTCCTCCGCCGCCCGCCTCGCCACGCCTCGCCTCGCCTCGTCACGACGCGCCGCGCCGCGGGTTGCGGGAATGAGCCGAGCCGAGAGCGTTTATTTTGTCGATTGGGAAAACTTAATGAGTCATTAATTTGGTAATTAACTTCCAAAACCCTAGCCACCACTTCGTCATACCGTTCCAAAACACTGCGCCGCCAATTCAAGTCTTCTCCATCCCTCCTTCCGGCGTGCACCGCGAGAAGGGACAGCAGGCCTCCGGAACCCCGCCTCTTGTGATCCTGTACGGGAGAGGGGCGATCAGGTTTTTGGGGAGCGCATGAGCGCGACTGCTGACGGCGACCACTTCCCCAACGACGATTTCTTCCCCGACATCGGCATGACCACTTCCCCAACGACGATAGCCCAAATCAAACCAAGGGTGGAAAGATAGCATGTCCACTAAGGAGATACTACCTTCTTCAACACAAAGGGAACTAGACATCCCTTAACAAAGGAACAAGTTGGGAAGAGTTTGTGTCTTTCAACTCTCCAAGTTGTTGTTTAAACTCAACCAACTAGTCCAGGATATCCAGCGGAGTTCCTTGGAGAAAGGAGTAGTTCAAATTACCCCTTGTTTAGACATCACGGTCAGGTAACCACCTGGTGATACTTCTAGAAAGACAACCAGAATATCACAACCTACATGTATGTCTTGGAGTCTCAAAAGGAATTCTTGCTTTTCAAAGCAACTGATATGAACATGAGAGCTTGGGCATGGACCTAACTCTTTGACCAAGAATGTGTACCAGAATGAACGGACTTGGTAACATAGTCAATTTCAAATAGAGGTTGGGTGACCAGTAGTGCTAAGAAGGATACAGAAGTTTATTAGGTTTTTCGAAGCAATAAGAGTTGCTAGGAGTACCTGATACACATGTCAGTGCATAAACCCATCATACTCAAGCATTCAAGCTTGGATGAAGGGGGAGTGAAGATGTGTGAGAGCATCACTTCATCACTAAGGCCATGAAATTCAACATAAACTCTTGATATGTAAGAGTGTGATACTCGAAGGTGGAACAGAGTAGAAGCTAATGAAACTTCTTTAATCTGCGGATTACAAAACTTTGACCTGGTTCTAGAGATAAACGAGGTACTGGAGTTTGTTTCTCCTCACATTCCAAGATGGAACGTTTTGACGGAATACAAGAGCAAATGCATTGGAAGACTCGGACCCACCAAGGTTTGTAGAACTGTGTAGTGTGCTTTAGTAGAAGAATTCCCTTACATACATATCATTGCTTTCCTTCCTAGCGTGCCTTTCCACTCACTCTCCCCTCATGCCGTGATTCGGGAACACCAATATACTTGAGGTCAGGAATAAAGTCAACACAAAACTCAATGACCTCTTTTGTTCCATAACCCTTGTAGATGTTTCCTTTTGGCCTACCACGGTTATGAACATATTTCTTTAAGACTCCCATGAACCTCTCAAATGGGAACATATTGTGTAGAAACACAGGACCGAGAATGGTAATCTGTTTGACTAGGTGAACTAGTAGGTGCATCATAATATTGAAGAAGGATGGTGGGAACACTAACTTGAAGCTGACAAGACATTGGACCACATCTGTCTATAATGCTGGTGGACTTTCAGGATCGATTACCTTCTGAGAAATTGCATTGAGGAATGCACATGGCTTCACAATAGGTAGTCAAAAAAAATTCCGGTAGAATCCCCCTCAACGCAATCGGAATCAATTGTGTCATCAGCACGTGACAGTCATGGAACTTTAGGTTTTGAAATTTTTTTCCCCGCCACATTTATTATTCACTTTATATTTGACGAGAAACCAGGCGGGACCTTGATACTACTTAGTACTTCAAAAAAGATTTCCTTCTCTTTTTTGGTAAGAACGTAGCTGGCAGAACCACCTTGAAACAGCTCATATTCATGATGTCTCATAATTTCGTGTGTTTCTGGTCCTGTCGTGCTTTAGATGTATCTTTTGACTTCCCATACAAGCCAAAGAAGCCTAGCAGATTCATGCATATATTCTTCGTTAGGTGCATCACATCGATTGCAGAGCGGACATCTAGGACTTTCCAATAAGGTAGATCCCAAAATATGGATTTCTTCTGCCACATTGCCACGTGTCCGTCAGCGTCATTCGGATCAGGTTTTCTAGTACCCTTTCCAAGGATTACTTTCAAATCCTTCACTATCAAATACATCATCCCCAGGTCGGAGGATAGGCGTCTCTCCCGGGTATCTGCCTCGCCATTGAAACGCTTGCCCTTTTTTTTAAGGGATGCTTGCACGGAAGAAAATGACGATACCCTAGATACACAACCTTTACATTTATCCAGATATAGACTTTCAGTATCATCTAATAGTGCATGCATGCATTTGTATCCCTTATTTCTATGTCCAGAAATGTTACTAAGAGCAGGCCAATCGTTGATGGATACGAACAACAATGCTCGTAGGTCAAATTCCTCCTTCTTGTGCTCATCCCACACACGGACACCTTCTTCATCCCATAACTGTAAAAGTGCATCAACTAATGGCCTTTGGTACACATCAATATCGTTGCCGGGTTGCTTTGGGCCTTGGATGAGCAATGGCATCATAATGAACTTATGCTGCATGCACAACCAAGGAGGAAGGTTATAGATACATAGAGTCACATGCCAGGTGCTCACTAAATGGATTCATGCCATCTGTAGTTAGACCAAACCATAAGTTCCTTGAATCACCTGCAAAGCTTGTGAACATTCTCGCAATTTTTCTCCACTCCGACCCATCATCGGCGTATCTCAACATCTCGTCTTTCTTACGGTCTTCCATGTGGCATCGCAACAGTTTGGCATGCACTTTGTTTCTGAACAAACGTTTTAGTCATGGTATTACTGGAGCATACCACATCACCTTCCCTCTTCCTGGGGCACTCACCCTCAACATCGTCAGGGTCGTCTCGTCTGATCTTATACCGCAAAGCAGTGCATATAGGGCATGCTTCCAAATTATCGTACTGCTCACCGTTGTAGAGGATGCAGTCATTAATGCAGGCATGTATCTTCTCCACTTCTAATCCTAGGGGGCATACAAGCTTCTTTTCTTGGTATGTATTGTCGGGCATTTCATTCTGTCTTGGAAGCTGCTTCTTCATTATTTGCAGCAACTTTGTAAATCCGCTATCAGTCACACCGTTCTCTGCCTTCCATTGCAGCAATTCCAGTGTGCTATCAAGCTTTTTCTGGCACTCTTCGCAATTTGGATACAACAATGTTTTGTGATCCTTTAACATCTGGTCGAACATCACCCTCACCTTTTCAATTTCGCATTCTACCTTCGCATCCGTAATGGCCTGTCCAAGATCATCGATGGGCTCATCTGGTCCCTGGTCTTCTGCTTCTTCTTCATCATTTTCTTCCATTCCAGTACCCGTACCATATTTAGGGAATATATCATGATAGATGTCATCATTATCTTCTTCTTTGTTGTCTTCCATCATAACCCCTTTTTCTCCGTGCTTGGTCCAATAATTATAGTCGGGCATGAAACCGGACTGAAACATGTGGATTTGGAGAACTCTGTGGGAAGAATGTTCCTTCTGATCCTGACATACAGCACATGGACAACGCATAAAATTATTCTGCTTGTTTGCCTGGGCCACATCGAGAAAATAACCCACGCCTTTCATGAACTTGGGAGAGCCT
Source organism: Alopecurus myosuroides (assembly GCA_028641055.1). Taxonomy (NCBI): domain Eukaryota; kingdom Viridiplantae; phylum Streptophyta; class Magnoliopsida; order Poales; family Poaceae; genus Alopecurus; species Alopecurus myosuroides. Next base: position 111,789,477 of record CM054057.1, on the reverse strand, counting down.
CGGTCAGCGTACATCCATTGTCGGTTCATTTGCATTATATAATTACTATAAAAGACATTACAGAACATCTTTGATTACAGAATTGACCACTGTACATCGACAAATGAAAGGATAAAGTTGGTACCTCAATGGAGGAGGAAATAACAAAAAGAGAATGCTTAATTAAGTATGGACCGTACAACTTAAACTATGTTTGTTTTGTGCGAGCTGAAGTGACATCCTTCTCCCGGGCATTTCATCGAACACCTTGTATGCATAGGAGAGAAAAAATTAGCAAACGACTTTCTCCCTCCAAAATGAGTTAGCGGCTAAGAATGAGAGTGTGGCTGGTTGTTTTATATACATACAGGAACCTTTAGTCCCGGCTTTAGACACGAACCAGGTATAAAGGTTGTTGCCTTTTGCCCATGACACCTTTAGCCCTGGTTCCAGACACAAACCGGGTCTAAAGGCCCCCACTTAGCTGCTTTACACGACCCCGACCACTGGAAGAAAGCCTTTAGCCCCAATTCATACTAGAACCGGGGCCTAAGGTGTTTTTTGTCCTGAACAAAAGGTGTGTTTCCTACTAGTGTTGATCAGCTTGCCAATAGCTTGTCCCAACCTCCCAGCAGCGCAGGTTGACAAGGATAGCCGGAGCTGAGATCTCGTCTCCCCGACAAGTCGTCCCCGACCTCCCTGCTGGCTGCACACGAGGCAGGGCCGGTAGCTCGCCTCAAACCTCCCTGCTGCACATGTCAACCAGGAGAACTCCAGCTCTTGTTAGCTTCTCGCTGGCAACTCGTTCCCAACCTCCCGGTTGTGCAGGTTGACGAGAAGAGCTCTGCCAGCTCGTCCCTAAACTATCGGTTGTGCAGCTACTCGCCGGCAGGCCAACTCAGTTCCACCTTGTCTTGGCTGTTCCCGAAGAACAAGAACCATGAGTGTGATTGTGATACAAAAAAGAAACCAAAGCAACAATACTCCAAAAGTTACAGTACTCTACTGCTACATTAAAACCATCTAGAGTTGAATCAACCATCAAGCATCTAGTCCGGAATACATAGCAATCTAATCCACAAGTTTTTTCTTAAATTTTGTTCCTGTCCAAACCATACCAGTGATGTTCTTTCTCTAATTTGTACGAGGACTTCCCTAATTGTGTCCCTATTCTAGATAAGCCATTAGGGACACACAGCCTACAACTTGCTAGTGTATTTTACTCCATAATCTAGTTGGTGTACTACCTACAAGGATGTATTACTTACAATAGCAGTACAATACTCCTTGTTAACAAGGCCCTGGATAATTGAAGTCAGATGTTTTGATAAATAAATTGAAGTGATATGTTCTGTATATATAAGAACTGATATGGTGTGACGTGTGGGGTTCTTTAATTGGTGCGTGATATGTTTGTTGATGCCAAATATATCATCATGTGGTTAATTATGCGGTGTTCATGTCTTAGAAAAATCGTCTTCTCGCTTTATTGTATATGTTTTTCGGGGAATCCTTGTACTGCATGATGCCTGTAATAATCCTTTGTCTTTATAGTAGTTCCGATTTTTTTTCTTATTTTTTCCAGGATAGTAGTCCGGAATTTATTTACCAGTGGTACATGTCAGGATGCAAAATATTGGTACCTGATTGGTGTACGTAACAATTATATTTTTTAACCTCAACCTTCAATTTCATGATCAACAGGATATAGACTATTAAGCTATGTGGATCAGCGAGGTTTCTCGAAGAACCCTCTTATATTGCTTTTAGTATATAGTAGAATAGATTTGTCAGCCTAATGTTACTATCTTCAAAGTTCATATCATAATAGGTGCCCAAGAGACGCAGCGTAATTTTCCTTCCATTTGCAGGATTTACTTATTCATATAAAAAAGACAACATACATGCACAAGGTGTTCCCTTCCAGGCTTATATTTCAACCTTCAGTCATGCCCCCTGAATCCCCCTAATTTCATCCTCTCTAGCAAAAGCTCGCGTTAGTTTTCATTTTTCCCTACTTATTGATCTTTAGCACTGATAGTGAACCAGGAAGAAGCAAGAACATGATTAAGATAATATTGTACTCCAAGAGTTTAGGCTGTAAGAAAATCTTCACATCAAGAACCAATCATAAGTACTTCCCCAATTATCTTGAATCATCTTCTCAAGAAGAAATACCAGGCTGACAACCAAAACTTGAATAAACAAAGCAACCAAAACCAGATAAATAGCAACAATACTTGATCTTCGTAGCAATATATGTAAAATGAGCATTATTTGAATAGAATGTTCATGTTATTATTTGCATATGAAAATCATCTGTAATGCCCGTCGTAACGCGCAGGGTATCAACTAGTTCACATAAAAGACATGCACGCATCAGAAATGGTAAAAACAATAAATAATTAGATGCTTGTCACAGAGTTTTGGATGTTCACAAGGAGCTGCTGCCTCGTGGGAATTGGTGGCATTTTTTGGGCTCTCGGTCTCCTCTCCAGATAAATCAGTCCATGTTATAATGTGCTCGGATATGAATTGAATCAAATATATATGGCTTATATTTATGAAAGGTACTGTTTCATACAACTAATGTGTATAATAATCGGTGGCTAACAACACGAACCGATGCCCTCTCAGAGAGGAAGGATGGCTCGTACAAATAAAGTCCAATTCCCATCCTTTATAGATGCCATGACTTGTAATATTGCAGCATGCATATCGTCCAATGTTCACATGTGCCTTAACGCTCTCTTTTCTATTTTTGCCAACTTCTAATATTGCAACTTCAACAAACAACATGTAGATGAATTAGCGTTATTTTTGTTTGTTTTTTTTCAAATACGCTCCGGTTTGTCGCATATCTGAACATGTATGCAGATGAATCAGGATTATTGCATGTACTATGTAATGTCTGAACTACGAGTAGATATTTCACTCATTCAAATAACATTATATGAGTATTATAGCTTTCTAATATTATAAGATTCCACTTGTAATTTCTCATATTTTAGGAAAAAATCACATATTATTTTAATTGCTATCAAATAAAATGTAAATAAGATTGTCATTATTTATCTCGTCGTGCCTTGCCTTGCTATTAAATTCAAATTTAAGGCCACGTCGTGATGGTCCAAGATGCTTTTCAAGATGTAGGGTAGGATGTCATCAAGCTATTCATGTAACCTCGTAATGGACACATCTACTTCCTGAACGTCTTGGTTCCGGCCTGCTAGACAAATGAATGTGACGAACTCGGTCATGCTTTTTCACATTCTTACCGGAAATGTACAAGTAAAGTATTAAATCATTAAATATATCCTTAAATGATAGTGTGGTTAAATATATCTGTGCTAGATACCGGATGCATCCCATTGATCGGCTGGAGTCGATTTATTCCTTGTTTTTTGAATTGAGCATTTCTTCTGTGAAAATGCCAAAGCTCGGTGTCATTTGTCAAAAAGTTTGTTTTAATATGTATTGATGAATCGATTAAACATGTAAATGTCAAATTGATGAACCTATGCCATTCCATCTCTTTATATTTAAATAATGGAAAGAAAGGGAAAGAGATCCAACAATTTATTGGTATGTACGCTTGATCGGATGGGATATCCCCTAGTAGTGTGTGAGGACCGACCAGATCTGATCCAATTTATTTGCAGCACATTGATTTGGGTGAAAGGGCAGGGGAAAGACCGGTCTGGACAAGCAGACAGATCTGATCCAATTTATTTGCAGCACATTGATTACGGTGTCACAGCGGCCTGGCCTACATCCTTTAAAGTATGCACCTATCTCTCATCTTTGCATTTAGTGGCAGTGTAGATCAATCACCAAGTCTGGCATGTGTTGGTGGAAATTAAATTTTGCAATGGGGCCTATACGGTGGAAATTTTACAGCGTCCAGGCATGCACACTAGGAGGCGACAAGCCATATGCATATACCGTGGCTGTGTATATATAGTAGGCCACATGCATATGGTCCAATGTTTCAATGTCGTTTAACGCTCTGCTTTTTATATTTACCTACCTATAACATTGATGTGACAAAGATTTCTATACAATGGTTAACATATCAGCATCAACAAACTAATATGAATGCTCGCAGAAATAGTATTTGAACATTTCTTCCAGAAATTTATTTTATTTCACTGACATTTAGGTCGAGCACAACATGGATCATAAATGAGAATGGCCTGTCATTATGTCCCCACCCTTAGCGCCACACGAGCAACAAGTTCCAAGATCTCTCGTAGATGCACAACTCACATACTCGCAGCTTGGTCGAAGTAAACGATGTGCGCAAGATGACTTTCAAGCTCTCGCTGAAGAAGAAAGGCTGCCATGCCGCGAGTTTGACTTCCATACCATTCATGTCGCGCCTTTAAAGGATCCTCGTCGCGTGAGAATATTCAGTGATGCCGGGGAGGGACAGCAGCGACAACGCGAGCTCACTGGAGCCGAGGAAGTGCGAGGACAGCGTCAGCGATTTACGCCATCCTCGATCGATTACTTCTAATAGGGTGACAAGGACGAGAAGGCAGTGATGATGGTACCCTATGTTGGCCACTGTGAGGCTTGTGTGGCGAGCGATTTGACGGCAGGGTGTCTAGGGTTTCGCGGGTGCTCTTCCAACAAAGAGGGACAGCAGCGACAGCGTGAGCTCGCTGGAGCCGAGGAAGTGCGAGGACAGCGTCAACGATTTACGCCGTCCTCGATCGATTACTTCTAATAGCGTGACAAGGACGACAAGGCAGTGATGATGGTACCCTATGTTGGCCACTGTGAGGCTTGTGTGCCAAGCGATTTGACGGCGATGGTGTCTAGGGTTTTGCGGGTGCTCTTCCAACAAAGAGAGAGCACAAGGGCATGATAGACTGGAAGGGCAGATCAGGGCGGTGGCGTGCTCCTCGTTAGCGTGTGCAGGCGACGAGGGAGAGGGTGGCATGGCCTCGGGCACAATGGACGGCGGCCAACGTCTCCATGACTACCCATGTTCCTTAACAGGAACATGTATATTTTGCAAAATTACCCTCCCTCTTTCTTCTTTAATTTTCTTTTTCTTGCTATCTAATTCCATAATTAATTTAAGGCTTTTAAATTTTTTGAAAATTTATAAGACAATTCCAAGGGCCAGTTTATCACTTGGTGAAGCCCTCTGAATTTGTGGGGAATTTTTGGTTCATGTTTATAGTTCAGACTTGTTCGAATTCGAAATAAGGAATTTCTTCAATTTCAAGTATAGAAATAATTTAGCACTTCCCATAAATTTGCAAAAGTTATCTTTGGAGTCGTTGGAACATCCTTGACAAGTATGAGCTCACAAATAAAGTTTTTTTTTTCCATTTTTAGCACTTGCATTGAATCTGAACATGGGATTGGATTTGTCTTATTTTAATGTTTTCAAATTTTGTTATATTTTTTGCCAATTAATGTGGATGCTCATGATGCATGTTGCAATGCAAATGTAAAATTTTGGTCCAAATTTTGAAGTACAAAAGTATGGCTGTTACACAAATCTTCCACTTTTGAGTAATCCCAGTATTTTACCGCCCAAAGAATGCTGAAAAATCTAAAATTTAAAGATCATAATTCATTTGCAACATGAGTTACGCAGTAAAAAATGTGAGTAGGAACGTTATAATCTCATATCTATCTAGCTATCAATCCAGAGATAATTCATTATTTTCCACCACCTAAAAATGTTATTCACTATTTCGCACAGGAAAAGTGCTTCCTTGCAATTGAACACTATTTCGCACAGGAAAAGTGTTCCCCGTATGACAATTACATCCATTTTGACATCAAGTTTGGCATGCAAATAGCATTTTATTAAAATAGAGGGACTCCTATGATATCTTACACAAATATACATTGGAGAGTATAACATGAACTACTTGCACTATCTTGTCTTATATTTACTAATTGGAGACTACCTAGGAGGACTCATGTTAATCCTGTGAAAAAAATACAAATGACCATGAGATCTAAATTTTACTGTTAGGATCAGATAAATGGTTTGCACGCGGAGTAAGGGTCCTGAACTTACAACTGAATATGCGAGTGCAAAATTTTTACGAATATGCATGTGGCCATCCTAGATCTGTTGTTGTCGTGGACCCAATACGTCAAAATTTAGGACACACTAAAGAGATAAATAATGTGAAGTATTAATTACACCTTATTTTCGATCTCACTTAATTTCGTTTAAGCCTGGATACTACCACGATATATACTTATATATATCTTATATCTTATATCTTATCTTATATATACGACTCCCTATGAGCTTTCACGTTAATCCTATAAAATTGTGGAAAGTTAACCTTTTGATCTATATTAGTATATGGCACGATGAACATATTGAATGGGAGTTTAGTTTCTATAGGACTCTTACCAAGAGGTACAACCTTGCATGTTGTGGGCCTCTAAACCTACCACGAACATAGTAATTTAATATGTGTGAGACTCTCAAAAAAAAAATTGCGTTGGTACAAATTCACACGGGTGGACCGGTTGTAAAAAGAAATTCACACGGGTGAACCTACATCATTTTTAGATCGACGGTTACTAAAAATCATGATTTAATCAACGGCCTCAAAAAACATACTCGACCGAAACGGACGGAACCCGTAGTTCCATCCCAATCACCCTAAAAGAGCTCATGTTTTCTATCTAAAATGTCAAGGAAACGATCTATAAGACGAGAAGATAAAGCGTCGGCCACCATGGTGTGTGCTGCATCATATTGGCAGCAGGTTACGGGCATTGAGAAAACTAGATGATAGCCATGCACGCCTGCGGCCGGCCGGCACGTCGTATCTCTACACGGTAAATCCCGTAGCAATATACTGCTGAGTATCCGTACATGGCATATCTCCATGCCGAACGTTGAAGAAAATACAGATATATATGTACGCGGCCAGCCGGCCGGCGGGGTATAACATGGTTAATATGGTTAATCATGGTGGCACTATACAGTTGATATATCCATGTTGGAATTTTACATGGGCTTCATCATATGGGCTCACTTGGCTAGCCCATTAAGCCCACTAAAAATCCTGAAATTGTCATGGCCCATTCATGAATAATAAGTGGAGTGAGTGGGACTAAAGTTTAGTCCCACATTGCTAGTTTGAAGAGAGTGGAAGCACCTTATAAGGTGAGCCATTCTAGCTCATGTATGAGTAGGCAAGGCAAGAGGAGAGGTGTGCCACACGCGCGCTCCTCCTCCTCCGCCGCCCGCCTCGCCACGCCTCGCCTCGCCTCGTCACGACGCGCCGCGCCGCGCCGCGGGTTGCGGGAATGAGCCGAGCCGAGAGCGTTTATTTTGTCGATTGGGAAAACTTAATGAGTCATTAATTTGGTAATTAACGTCGTCATACCGTTCCAAAACACTGCGCCGCCAATTCAAGTCTTCTCCATCCCTCCTTCCGGCGTGCACCGCGAGAAGGGACAGCAGGCCTCCGGAACCCCGCCTCTTGTGATCCTGTACGGGAGAGGGGCGATCAGGTTTTTGGGGAGCGCATGAGCGCGACTGCTGACGGCGACCACTTCCCCAACGACGATTTCTTCCCCGACATCGGCAACCTCTTCATCAACGACATGGCCGACACCGGGAACAACAACAACGGCGGTGCCGCTACCGCTCCATCGTACGTATCTCTCTTTCATCTGTATGAGATGTTACTGGAATTCATATGTCTAGTTCTTGCAATAGATTGTATCAATCTGGCTACTGTACTAGATCTAGACGTTTGCATGATTACTGTATTTGCTACTGTCGCAATTCATCTACTGCTATTTCGAATTAAATCATGTGCTAAATTGCTAATATATTCAACAATCCAAAAACCTGATTATAGGCAATTTCTTGCACCTGCGCCGTCTGTCATTGCGGCGACAAGGCCAATCCCTTTCAAGGGTGTGGACTTTAAGAGGTGGCGCACGAGAGCAGTGCTATGGTTTCAAACCTTGCGCTGCTATGCGGCCACCAAGGGCAAGCCTGAGGGCGATCTCAATCCAGCACAGCTGGAGGCCTTTGAGGATATGGACACTATGTTTAAAAGTGCCCTCCTCGGTATTATCGATGATTCCATCGTGGATCCGTATATGTCGTTTGATAACGGCAAGGATATGTGGGCTGCACTCGAGGCCAAATTTGGGGCCTCGGATGCTGGAAGCGAGCTGTATGTCATGGAGCAATTCTATGACTACAGGATGACTGATGAGCGCTCTGTTGTTCAACAGGCTCATGAGATACAGTCACTCGCTAAAGAACTTGAGCACTTTAAGTGTATGTTACCGGACAAGTTTGTGGCCGGAGGCATTATTGCCAAGCTTCCATCTTCATGGAGCACCTTTGCTACTTCTCTAAAACACAAGAGACAGGAGTTTTCCGTAATGGACCTCATCGGATCTCTTGATGTGGAAGAGAAGGCGAGAGCAAAGGATACACGTGCTCGGGTTGTTGAGGTAGGCTCTTCTGCTCATGTGGTACAGAAGAAACATTACCCTCCCAACAAGCCTAAATATATCAAGAAGAAATCCGAGGGTAAAGGCAAGCCCGATGGCAAGTTTAAGCCGTCGCACTCTACCAACTTCAAGAAGAGAAAGGGGTCATGTCACGTTTGCGGTGAACTGACCCATTGGGCTCCTAAGTGCCCCAAGCGTTATGAGCTGCAGCAGCAGGAGAACAGCGGCAAGACCGCTAATGTTGTCATGGCTGACACTGAGATGAAGGATTCTGGGTACGGTATAGTTCCCACTATTCTTTCAGTTTGTCATTCACCTGAATGGTTAGTTGACACAGGTGCCAATATACATGTTTGTGCTGATGATTCCATGTTCTCTTCTTATCAGGTCACAGGGACTTCCCCCGTGCTGATGGGGAACGGGTCACATGCTACTGTTCGTGGTGTTGGTACGGTCGATCTGAAGTTTACTTCGGGGAAGATCGTGCGGCTGAAGAACGTTCATCATGTGCCCTCCATCAATAAAAATCTCGTCAGCGGCTCACGTTTATGTCGAGATGGTTTTAAGTTGGTTTTCGAGTCTAATAAAGTTGTAATTTCCAAGTATGGACAATTTATTGGTAAAGGCTATGAGTGCGGAGGCTTGTTCCGCTTATCCTTGTCAGATATTTGCACCAAAGTTATTAATAATGTTTGCCACGATAATGATTGTGATGTTTGGCATTCACGACTATGTCATATTAATTTTGGTTGCATGACGCGGTTAGCAAATATGAGTTTAATTCCGAAATTCAGTACTGTTAAAGGTTCCAAATGTCAAGTGTGTGTTCAAGCTAAGCAACCTCGCAAATCTCATAAGACTGCGGAGGCGAGAGACTTGGCACCACTAGAACTTATACATTCTGATCTTTGTGAGATGAATGGCGTATTGACAAAAGGTGGAAAGAAATATTTTATGACACTTATTGATGACTCCACTAGATATTGTTATGTGTATCTTCTGAAATCTAAAGATGAAGCTTTAACTTATTTCAAGAACTATAAGGCCGAAGCTGAGAACCAACTTGATCGTAAAATTAAACGGCTTAGGTCTGATCGTGGTGGAGAGTATTTTTCCAACGAGTTTAATTCTTTTTGTGCTGAACACGGTATTATTCATGAGAGGACGCCTCCCTACTCACCCCAGTCAAATGGGGTGGCTGAAAGAAAGAACCGAACGTTGTCTGATTTGGTTAACGCCATGTTGGACACTTCGGGTCTCTCCAAGGCATGGTGGGGGGAGGCACTAATGACTGCATGTCATGTCCTAAACCGAGTTCCCACAAAGAATAAAACCATTACTCCGTTTGAGGAATGGGAAAGGAAAAGATTGAAACTCTCCTACCTACGTACTTGGGGTTGTTTGGCGAAAGTCAATATACCAATTCCCAAGAAGCGCAAGCTTGGACCTAAAACCGTAGATTGTGTTCTTCTGGGCTATGCTTTTAATAGCATTGGTTATAGATTCTTGGTAGTAAAATCTGAGGTATCCGACATGCATGTTGGTACGATTATGGAGTCGAATGATGCGACTTTCTTTGAGAACATATTTCCTATGAAGGATATGTCTAGCTCATCAAATCAGAAGAAACCTGTTTCATCTAGTCAGGAATTAGCTGAGATTCCTGAATCCACCATTCCGATAGAACACGTTGAGAATCCCGAGGAGGATGACAATGAAGTTCCTTTAAGGAGCAAGAGACAGAGGACTGCAAAGTCCTTTGGTAATGATTTCATTGTGTACCTCGTGGATGACACACCCAAGACTATTTCAGAAGCCTATGCGTCTCTTGATGCTGACTACTGGAAGGAGGCTGTCCGTTGCGAGATGGATTCCATCTTGGCTAACGGAACCTGGGAAATCACTGATCGTCCTTATGGGTGTAAACCTGTAGGATGTAAGTGGGTGTTCAAGAAAAAGCTTAGGCCTGATGGTACAATTGAAAAGTACAAGGCAAGGCTTGTGGCCAAGGGTTATACCCAGAAAGAAGGTGAAGACTTCTTTGATACTTACTCACCTGTTGCTAGACTGACCACTATTCGTGTGCTACTATCACTGGCTGCCTCACACGGTCTTCTCGTTCATCAAATGGACGTTAAGACGGCTTTCCTTAATGGAGAGTTGGACGAGGAAATTTACATGGATCAGCCAGATGGTTTCGTAGTACCCGGTCAGGAAGGCAAGGTGTGCAAGTTATTGAAGTCATTATACGGCCTCAAGCAAGCACCTAAGCAATGGCATGAAAAGTTCGAAAGGACTTTGACTGCTGAAGGCTTTGTTGTAAACGAAGCTGACAAGTGTATGTACTATCGCCATGGTGGGGGCGAGGGAGTTATTCTATGTCTATACGTTGATGACATATTGATCTTTGGGACCAATCTTGATTTAATCAAGGAAGTTAAGGATTTCTTATCTCGCTGCTTTGAGATGAAGGATCTAGGAGTAGCTGATGTTATCTTGAACATCAAGCTGTTGAGAGATGATAATGGTGGGATCACACTGCTTCAATCTCACTATGTGGAAAAGGTCTTGAGTCGCTTTGGGTATAGTGACTGCAAGCCTTCTTCAACTCCATACGATGCTAGTTTGTTGCTTCGAAAGAATCAACGGATTACTAGAGATCAACTGAGATATTCTCAGATTATAGGCTCGCTTATGTATTTGGCGAGTGCCACGAGGCCTGACATCTCTTTTGCTGTGAGCAAATTGAGCCGGTTTGTTTCCAATCCGGGAGATGATCATTGGCGTGCGCTTGAGAGAGTTATGCGCTATTTAAAAGGCACTGCGAGCTATGGAATTCACTATACCGGAAACCCGAGGGTTCTGGAAGGATATAGTGATTCTAATTGGATATCTGATGCTGATGAGCTTAAGGCCACTAGTGGTTATGTTTTTACACTTGGTGGTGGCGCTGTTTCCTGGAAGTCTTGCAAGCAGACCATCTTAACGAGGTCAACTATGGAAGCAGAACTCGCAGCATTAGACACAGCCACTGTTGAGGCAGAGTGGCTTCGTGAGCTCTTGATGGACTTGCCTATGGTTGAAAAACCAATACCCGCAATCCTAATGAACTGTGATAATCAAACTGTGATCGTCAAAGTGAACAGTTCTAAGGATAATGCAAAGTCATCAAGACATGTGAAGAGGAGATTAAAATCTGTCAGGAAATTGAAGAACTCCGGAGTTATTGCGTTGGATTATATCCAAACGTCTATGAACTTGGCAGATCCCTTCACAAAGGGTTTATCACGGAATGTGATAGATAATGCATCGAGGGAGATGGGTTTGAGACCCACGTTATGAGTTGCCCACAGTGGTAACCCACTCTATGTGATCGGAGATCCCGTGAATTAGAAGTGGGAGACAAGCTGTTGGTCGGCTGAGAGGGGAGTATCCTTATATTTATTCCACTCCATAAAAGATGCAATACTCTCCTGATCTGTACGGTAGGTTGACATTTGTCTTAATGTGTTCCAAGTGGCTTATTTATATAAGCAGAGATGTGTCCTACAGAACATCTCCTGAGGAACTCACCTATATGAGTCTGACTGTTAAACGTCGCAGTCTATGAGAATCGGGTGCTCTCTAATAAACTCATGAAAGGCCTTCGGAGTATGACGCATACGCTCCAAACCGCGGGGAAGCCTTGCGGCAGCCTAGTATCGGTTCAGACGTTGTGTAAAACTGGTATCACAGCAAACTTGTAGTTCAAGGCATAGTCCACTATTCAAGTTGTGAACTAGTGTAGCATGATGTTCTAAGTGGAAGTTCAACTTAACAGTCTCCACTAACACCGGTATATAAACAATGTTTTGGAACAGAGTTTATGAAATGTGCTAATGACACTTTGTGGGGGATTGTTGGAATTTTACATGGGCTTCATCATATGGGCTCACTTGGCTAGCCCATTAAGCCCACTAAAAATCCTGAAATTGTCATGGCCCATTCATGAATAATAAGTGGAGTGAGTGGGACTAAAGTTTAGTCCCACATTGCTAGTTTGAAGAGAGTGGAAGCACCTTATAAGGTGAGCCATTCTAGCTCATGTATGAGTAGGCAAGGCAAGAGGAGAGGTGTGCCACACGCGCGCTCCTCCTCCTCCGCCGCACGCCTCGCCTCGTCACGACACGTCACGACGCGCCGCGGGTTGCGGGAATGAGCCGAGCCGAGAGCGTTTATTTTGTCGATTGGGAAAACTTAATGAGTCATTAATTTGGTAATTAACGGACGCGTTAATTCCAAAACCGTTTCCGTTTCCTTTCTGGATCGTGGAGCCGAACCGACTCAGACGTGGAGTTACGCCCACGTCTCTCCCAGCCCGCATATAAATACGCGCATACGGTAAACCCTAGCCACCACTTCGTCATACCGTTCCAAAACACTGCGCCGCCAATTCAAGTCTTCTCCATCCCTCCTTCCGGCGTGCACCGCGAGAAGGGACAGCAGGCCTCCGGAACCCCGCCTCTTGTGATCCTGTACGGGAGAGGGGTGATCAGGTTTTTGGGGAGCGCATGAGCGCGACTGCTGACGGCGACCACTTCCCCAACGACGATTTCTTCCCCGACATCGGCAACCTCTTCATCAACGACATGGCCGACACCGGGAACAACAACAACGGCGGTGCCGCTACCGCTCCATCGTACGTATCTCTCTTTCATCTGTATGAGATGTTACTGGAATTCATATGTCTAGTTCTTGCAATAGATTGTATCAATCTGGCTACTGTACTAGATCTAGACGTTTGCATGATTACTGTATTTGCTACTGTCGCAATTCATCTACTGCTATTTCGAATTAAATCATGTGCTAAATTGCTAATATATTCAACAATCCATACATGGAAAATCACGATCCAACATATCAGCCGATGGGCACAGAGGAAACTCCGTGGAAAAGTGTTCTTCGTCTATCGAATCCAGGTGATTTGCGTACTTAATCTACATATTTTGGAAGAAAAATAGCATCCTCACATGATACTGTAATTTTTCCAAAAATAGTTGCAAGCATATGTTTTTATATACATTTTAATTAAAATAATTTACTAAGTCATTAATGTATTGTTTCGAAGTAATTCACACTTCATACCTATTGAGTATGGACCTAATTGTGCAGATTTCGTTGATTGGAAATTAACATCGTTTGTTGGATTCAAACATATCATGGGATATGGGAAAAGTTACACCGGTCAACATGTAAGGAAGGTTGTTAACAGAAATTCCATTTTATAGTTATATTAATTGTATAATTCATTTATACGAAAATTTAATGAGGTCCTTCAACATCGCAATCGACTGCTATGATCTCGTGAAATTTCAAAAACTTCTATACTTAGACATAATGTTAAGAAAGTCACGTCGTAGACACCCTGCTAAAAAATAAGGTAGTAATATTATTTATGTACCACAATTAAATGGTTCGGTTTTTTATATTTGGGTAGGAATAGAGAATAGACTATCGAAGAATACATTTAATTTATCTCCTTTTATGTGCATAAACTTTATTAGCGTGACATGATAATTTAAAATTTGAACTTGATCGCGGATGGATAAATCATATGGAACATAGGCTATCTGTATTTCCTTCATGTTTGTGTGCATCATAGGTCCCCGAAAGATATTTTATTATGTATCATATGTGTTTTAAAAAGATGGTACTCCACCAGAATACAAAAATAGAACTATTTTAAAACACATGGTTTGAACTATGTAATGCACCTTGTGTGACATGGATTAAGGCCAGCTGATGTTGATTTGTGATAGCTGCAACAGGAGATACCATCATGAAATGAGATGCATCTTAAAAATAAATAGATTGTTTTAACTGTCATCTTTAAATTTGTTTATTTTAGGGAAGTTCATGCATCCGTGACTCATTATCTGATTACCTTAATTAGTAACTACTCTAAAGTATGGTGAACTTTCAAGGTGTTTAAGTATCATACTGAGAATTCTAGTGATATTCACCGAAGTAATGAAAAGGTAAATATAGTTGATAACCTGGCACTTTATCCATCCTGATTCTGATAATTTCATTCTACTTCCATGTATGGTTAATTAATAGTGTGTTTTAGATTCTTTTGGTGTAAAATTCCTTCGTTGTATATTGCACACAAGAAAAATAATACATCAAGATGATAACAAGACTTAGATCCAATTGATTTGTGTTGCCCGATGTCAGGTGTCACTATTCCCACTTCCCTCACGTAATCATGGCATGGTGGTGATTTATGCTCGACACGTTTCTGGAGTAAGGTGAGATTGAAAAAAATTGGAGATACATCAAAACATATGATTTATATATTCTCAACTAAATATCTGAAACAATTTTTATATTCAAAGTTATAAAGTTGTTACTTCGTCTAAAAATAATCAGCCATTTCTGATATGATGGACTATAAATTCTTTGAGATACAAATTAATGCAGAGGTACATATTAGATTAGAAAAACTAGCGCTGAAGAGATAAATAATGTGAAGCATTAATTGCACCTTATTTTTCATCTCACTTAATTTCGTTTGAGCCTGTATACTATATATACTGTTTCTAATTGGAGACTCCTAGGAGAGCGCTCACGTTAATCCTGTTAAAAAGCATACAAATAACGATGAGATCTAAATTTTATGGTTAGAATCAAATAAATGGTTTGCACGTGGAGTAAGAGTCCCGAACCTACAACTGAATATGCATGTGAGTCCATAAAGTTTAGGAATATGTGGCCATCCTAGATCTGTTGTTGTCGTGGACCCAATACGGTCAAAATTAAGGACACACTGAAGAGATAAATAATGTGAAGCATTAATTGCACCTTTTTTTCATCTCACTTAATTTCGTTTAAGCCTGGATACTACCACGATAGGTGCGGCCGGGACCTCCTACTTCCATGTAAAAATAATAATAATAATTTTTTAATGTTATTATTAAGGCTAGTCCCAATGAGAGTAATTTCACAAGTACTCCCTCCGTCCTGGTGTATAGGGCACATATAGCAATTCTCTAAGCCCTAGGTATTCATTCATTGGGTTTAAAACATTACATGCATTGGTGGAGAGTGGTGGAGAGAGCCAAACACCCACTAATTAGAAGAGAGTTAATGCAAAATGTGCCTAAGTGATGGGACTACATGTTTTTTGTATTGTGCCCTATACACCAGGACGGAGGGAGTAACATAGATGCCACGTAGGATAAAAAGCTGACATGGCGACTAATTAATAAGGAGATAGAGGATTGTGGTAACTTAGCTAGTTACCGTAACATCTCACATTCTAATGCAACATGAGTCTACAAGCTAATAAATGCATCTTTGCATAACACCCCCTTTATGTTATTATCTATGGAGGTAGTAACCTAGTCTAGAAAAATATAATCTTGACGTATATTTGATGTTCGAAGTAATTTATGGAGATAGTCAATGGATGGTGCAGGCATGGAGTCACTAGTGGAAACAACCCCTCTCGTCCAGGGGGCCGGGGGGCAGCTGTCCCGGTTGCAACCAAATCCGGGACAAATGCCCTGCATTGGTCCCGGTTCGTGCGCCCGGGCCAACAGGAATCGCCTGGGCGCATTGGTCCCGGTTCGTGGGGGGCATATCGGTCCCGGCTCTTGCCACGGACCGGGACCAATGCCTAGCCACAGGCCACGTGGCACGCGCATGACCTGTTGTCCCGGTTCAGTCCACGAATCGGGACCAATGCCCCCTTCCCCTATATATACTGCCCCAGCCCCCCCCCCTTCCATCTTGTTTTTTTCCTTGGAGGTGTGAGAGAGTGTGGTGTTATAGTGTGTTTTTTTTACTATGCACACGAGGTGTTCGACGAAATTCTCGAGACGCACACAAGCTCACTGAAAATGGTATCTTCGACCGAGGCTAACAAATTATCTTTTTCATCTGTAACTGATACATTAAAAAGTATTATTTGTCGATGTACTGTGGTCATCTCTGTATTAATATGTATTTTGATAAACTTAATTATATGATGCTGATGGATGCACGGCAGCGATGGATGTACGGTGACCGACGCACTTCCGAGTATATGGCAGGCCTGAATGCATTTCTTGCTGTAGCTCAGGCGAACAAAGATAATGGCTTCATGTGTTGCCCATGTGTTGATTGTCGGAACGTCAGAGAACATTCTTCCGAAAGAATCCTTCACGGCCATCTACTTCGGAGAGGTTTCATGCCCAGCTATAATTGTTGGACCAAGCATGGAGAAAGAGGGGTTGTGATGGAAGACGATGAAGAAGAAGAAGAAGATCCTTTTCAAATTTTGGCGCTAAAAAATTTTGGGCGCGCAGGGGTGCCACCGAAATTCGAAATTTGTTTTTGGTCCCGGGCCGTGGTACCAACCGGGACCAAAGGGGCTCTAGTCCCGGTTGGTGGCACGGGCCGGGACTAGAGGCCCAGGTGTATAAAAATCGCGGCGCTCTCTCCAGGCCGAACGAACACCCCAGGGGCGGGTACGAGTGGACATGGCTGGGCGAAGCCCTGCCGGCGGCGGGAACGAGTAGACAGATCCCGCCGGCGGACCGCCGGCGGGGATGGGCTAGGGACACGGTAGACTAGGGGGGCACACAACTTATATTAAAAAAAGGCCAGGGGCCTTGCTTACATAGATAGGGGGCGGCGCGGCCACAGGCGGCCGGCCGTACTTGCATAAAGGGGCGGCCGGCCGTTTTCTTGGGGGGTAGCTAGGGGCCTTGCTTACATAGAATAGGGGGCGACGGCGTGGCCACAGGCGACCGGCGCCGATCTAGTTGTCCTCCTCGTCGTCGGAGATGCAATGGTAGGCGGGTGGCTGCCACAGGTGGGCAGGCGGATGGGCCGGGGGCGGAGGCATCGGGGGCATCGGGGGCGCGTACGGCGGCGGCGGGGGCAGCACCTCCTGCGGCGGCGGCGGCGGAGGGGGCAGCTCCTCCTGCTCCGGCGACTCCGGCGCCCAAACGCCGCCGGTCCAGGCCCAGGACATGCCGTACTCCAGCCCGGGGGGGAGCGGCTGCGGCGGCGGCTGGTCCTCGGACGCCTCATACTCGGCGTAGAGCGCGTGCCACCAGGGGGTAGGCTCGGGGGGCGGCGGCGGCGGCATGGCGGCGGCGTCGGCGGCGGCGGCGGCCACGACCCGCTCCCACCGCTTGATTTCGTCCTCGACGAGTGAGCGGCGGGAGGCCTCGCAGGTCTCCTCCATGGCGGCCCGGAGCACGGGGTCCTCCTCCCCGGAGAAGTCCTCCGGGATGTCCTCGAGGAGCCACAGCTCCCTCTCCCGGCCGGGCGGTGGCGGCGGGTAGTCCGCGACGTCCACCTCGTGGGGGGCGGGGATGAAGGAGCGCCGGCGCTGCTCGTGCTCCTGCTCGAGCCAGGCGCCCCAGTAGGGGGGGCTGCGCGCGTACGCGCGCTCCCTGCGGACGGGAGCAGGCAGGAGCTCGCGCCGGCGGTCGATCTCCTCGAGCAGCGCCTGGCCGGTCGGGACCGGCGGCACAGGGATCCGCTGGGGGTTCAGGTGCCAGCCGTCCGGGAGGTGGACGTCAGCATAGAACACCGGCGTGGCGTTGTTCCAGTGCCACTCGGCCTCGTCCACCCGGACGTACCGGCGGAACCTCTTGCCCTTGGGCGCGGCGCTGGGCGGGCGTGCAGCCGGAGGTGGCGCGGGGACGCGCGGCGTCCCGCCGAGGCGGACACCTCCAGGGCCGTAGCCGAAGGCCTCCGCCGGCGGTTGTGGGACGCGGCCGGCACCGCTCGAGGAGCCTTCGTGGTCGTTCCTGGGGCGTTTGCCGGAGCCGCTGCCGGAGCCGCTGCCGAACCAGCGGGACATGGTGGCTATGGTTGCTCTGCCTTGGGCGCGGCCGGGGTGGATGGGTTGTACGGGCGGCGGGGGGCCTTTAAAAAGGACCCGGGGTGGGCTTGCATGCCAACCGGCGGCCTGAACGTGGCGGCGGTTGCAGGCGGCCATGAATGCGGGCAGGAGCCGAGGCGTGGGCGGCGGTTGCAGCTGTGGCACGCGCGCGTGGGGAAGTGGGGGCGCGGGAAGCCGAGGCGGGGCGGGAAGACGAGGCGACAGTGGCCCTTTGACCGTCCTGTGGTCTTAATTTAAGGGACCAGGCGAGCCAGCCAACGGCCGCTGGCCAGTGGCCCCTTCGAACCGTTGACTGACCATAATAAAAGACGCTGGCCAGTGGGCCCTTTGAACCGTTGACTGACCATAATAAAAGACGCAGGCCAGTGGGCCCTTTTGACAAAAAAAATGTGACCAGTGGGCTTAATAAAAGACGTGGGCCTGGACGCGGTTGGGGAAGGGGAGGCCGGCTCGGGATTGGGAGACAGGAGCCCAAAAGACGTGGGCCTAGACGCGGAAACTGAACGATTATATATATTTTTTTGTCAAAAAAGTATCCATCCCGGTCCCTTGAACGAACCGGGACGAACTCCCTGGCCCAGGTTCGCCACGTGGCCTATCTTACCATCCCGGGTCCTGGCACAACCGGGACCAATGGGACGGGCAATTTGTCCCGGCCAGCCCATCCCGGTTGCACAACCGGGACAACTGGCCCTGACGACCCGGGATAAAAGGCCCTGTTTCCACTAGTGAGTTCTAAGGTGCATCAAATTAATCACTATAATGGAGGTTAACTTTCTCTCGCAAGATGACTAGCCGCAGCTAACGGGAAGATATACTAACACAAGGATTCCGATGGTCCAATAGTTCGTTGTGCTCCGCATGCTACCGCTCCTTCTTAACACCCAATTGCATGATGCTATCTAGGGTTTCTCTCCGGCCTGCACTCCTTTGCATGCATGCATGCCCTAATTTAGATTGAAATGTACCATATGTTTAATGTTTCTTGGAGCTGGATCAGAATAGACCTCAGAATTAAAATATTATTTTTCTTATTTTTCTATTGATTTTCTAGATAGGAGGTTGTGCACGATAAGCGGATGAATTTAGAATGGACATTACCAATCAAGATAAGATCCAGTGGATGTGTTAGTCTCTTATTAAAATTGCTGATTTTCTTTTTTCTAATATACCATGCACCTACACGCATTAACTGAAGGTGAGAAAATATTGTCTCCTGATTAATCGATGCTCAATCAACATACGTCAATACGTACAATAACAACTGCCCATGTTTTACACCCACTTGGCTCCTAATTGCGAAGCGGTCAATCTAGCAGCGATGTCCACAGCGCGAGGTGCTTTAAGTTCTTTGAACAATAGGGCCGGTGTTAGGCTGGTGCCATTGCGGGCGAGGAGGCGGGGCGAGAGCGGGCGAGGAGGGAGACGAGAGGGGCCGGCCGGGCGGCAGCCGGCTCGCCCGGCGAGAGGGGGCGAGAGGGCGCCGTCTCGCCCGCGTTGGCGGGGCGGTAGGAGGGTAGGGGGCGAGACGGGGGGCGAGAGGGCGAGAGTGGGGGGCGACGCGATGGAACCGGCGGGGCGAGAGGAGGAAGATGGGGTGACGTCAGCGTTGACGTCATTTTTTGTTTTTTTTTTTCATTTTTGTTTTAATGATTAATTCATAACTTTTGTTTTATAATCACAAATGACTTGAAATAAAATTATATATTTTTGAAATTTCACATACTTTCCAACAGTACCATTTTGTAAACTTTTCCACATGTTTATATTTTTGAAATTTGAATAATTTCTTAATAGTGGTTTATTGTTATTTCCGAAATATAAAATAATAAAAATGTAAAACTTATTCAATTTAAATTTTAGTGACATTCTAGTGGAATATTATTTTTAAAGGTCATCACCACTTATTTTCATATTTTATACTTGTAAGACATAAGTGATTTATTAATAGTAGCTAATGTCTTTTTTTTAAAATAGAAAAACTAATAATCATTAAATTGGCTTAATAAAGTAATTTGGTTGCATTATTTTGAATGTTTTCGTTTCAAAAATATATGTTGACGTGGAGGAGAGAGAAAAGCTGATGTGGCAGAGAGAGAAGCTATAGCCCGGGCTATAGCCCGTGCACTGGCACCGTGCCGTGAGAGTGGCGTGAGAGTGGCGTGAGAGTGGTGAAAAAAGGTGACGTGGCGGGGCTATAGCCCGTGAATAGTGCGTGGTGCATTGGCACCAGCCTTAGGTGCGGAGAAGCTGCTTCTGTATTTCACACAGGACTGAGACTGCCTTGGAGGTGACTCGCCGTAGTCTCAAAGGCACCAGATACGAAGAGAGCCATGTATTTTTAAGATATCCAAGCTAACTGTTCATTTGCAGATAAATTGTCCAATCCAGCTAGCTTGACCACACAACAATTCAATTTTGACACTGCGGAAGATCCATATGCGCGTACTGTAAAAAACTTGCTAGCTTGGTCATACAGTGATTGATTTTTCACATAACAGTATCTCCGCAAAAAAAGCCCCGCCTGCTCAGGCTTGGCTTATCTCATCATGGTGGCCTGTACGTGATACACAACAATTTATTATATATTAAGTCCAACTTGCCCATCGCCTCTATGATTTATGGTATCTTCTGCGCACGCAAAATAGAAAACAAATATTTATGTATCCTCTAGAAAATTAAACCCAATAGCCTTAAACATTACTCCCTTCGTATCAAAATGTAAAATGTTTTACCGTTTGCTAGACAACATGCATCTATACATGTTTTAGTGCAAGATACACATAAATCTATACACTAAAACATGTCTAGATACGTCCTGGGTCTCCCGTCGTCCGACTTGCATCACCTTGAGGCTGGTTTCTCAGCGGGGGAGATTTAGGATGCTATCAAGGAGATGCCGCAGGACAAATGCCCCGGGCTGGACGGGTTCACCATCAGGTTCTTCACCTCATGTTGGTCTGTGGTGAAAGAGGACGTCGTGGCGGCCTTCGACTCGCTTGTGAGACTCGATGTGCGTGGATTTGGTGCGGTCAACCAGGCCCTTGTCTCGTTGATGCCCAAACGACAGGGTCCGGAGGAGCTTAAAGACTTCAGGTCTATCAGTCTCATACGCATCTTCGCAAAGTTGGTGACGAAAGTGCTAGCGAGGAGATTGGCCCCTTCCCTCCCAGCGCTAGTAGGTGGACATCAAAGTGCCTTCGTGTGGAAGCAGTGTATCCACGATAACTTCATGACAATGCAAGGTACGGCCCGCAAATTGCACGGCTCGTTAGCTCCGACAGTTCTGCTAAACTTGGACATCACCAAAGCTTTCGACACGGTGGATTGTGCTTTCCTGGTCGAAGTCCCGAGGAAGTTCGGCTTTGGCAATCACATGATCGCGTGGATCTACGTGTTGTTGTCTTCGCCTTCCACGCGTATCCTTCTCAACGAGAACCCCGGTTGCCGCATTCTTAACAGGTGTGGTCTTAGGCAAGGAGATCCATTATCGCCTTAGCTATTCATTTTAGTTATGGAAGTGTTTCATCACCTGGTGGAGTTGGCCACTAGGTGGGGTTTCCTTTCCCCCTGGCATGCAACGGATTAAGGGACCAAACTTCGATCTACACATATGACGTGGTCTCCTTCCCGAAGCCCACATCGCTAGATCTGCGAGTTTTCGCTTCTTCTCTCATCGAGGATTTTGGGTCGGCGTCGGGGCTTCGCACAAATTTAGCAAAGTGCTCGGCGCATCTGATTAGATGTGACCCCTCGTTGGAGTCCATGGTAGCCCAGGAGCTTGGATGCCCAATACATCCGTTCCCGTTTCGCTACCTAGGTTTGCCGATGTGGCTGAGGAAGCTGACAACGACATAGCTGCAGTACCTCGTGGACAGTGTGGCGGGCAGATTACCGGGATGGGGCACCAATCTACTGAACAGAGAGGGCGGGCTGGAGCTTGTCAAAACTACGCTCGTGTCCATCTCGGTCTTTGCGATGATGTCCATGGATGTTCCTGTGAAGACTATCAAAGCGATGGAGAAGATTCTCAGGGGGTTTCTTTGGAGAGGCAGTAAGGATTCCTGAGGTGGGCACTGCCTCGTGGCGTGGGAGAGGGTTTGCATGCCCAAGTCCTTGGGCGGTCTAGGAACCCCAAATCTGATACTGATGAACATGGCGATGAGGACCCGGTGGCTGTGGTTAGAAAGGGTGGACACGGGGAAGCCTTGGAGGGAATTCAACCTTCAGCTTCCCTTTGAGGTCAGACAACTCTTTGAAACCGCCACATCGTCAGTTTTAGGAGGCGGCAGGGACATGTTCGTTTGGACGGACAGATGGCTCTCGGAGGGACAGATAAAAGATTTGGCCCCACACCTTTTCGCCAAGGTGTCTAAGCGTGCTAGGAGATCTCTGAGGGTTCGTGAGGGCTTTTTAGGTGGATGGCTACGAGGCATTTCCTCGGACCTCGGTGTGGCGGCGCTCCGTGAGCTCCTTCAGATGGCTGGGCACCTAGCCGAGTTCAACCTAGTAGAAGGGTCAGACGACTCCTTACGGTGGAACTGGGAGGCTAACCACTTCTTTTTAGCACGCTCTGCCTACCCGGCGTTGTTTGCTGGGCACAAAGCAGATCTGGAGGTCCCGTGCCCCTGCAAAGTGCAAGTTTTTCCTTTGGTTGGATCTGTGGAACCGCTGCTGGACGGCGGACTTACCCGGGCGGCGTGGGCTTCTAGGGCCGTCAGCTTGCCCCTTTTGTGATCAACTCGATGAATACATCGACCACCTTCTCTTGGGTTGTGTGTTAGCGCGGGAGGTATGGACAGCTTTCCTCACGCATTGGGATCGGGATGACTGGATCCCCCTCCACGGTGACCGTCTGTTGGAGTGGCTACGTGCCAAGTCGGGGCAGGGTTCGCCACGTGAGGTCAGGACCGCTTTGGCACTCATCCTTAGGTGCATCTGGAAGCACTAGAATGATATCGTCTTCGAGGGTGGAAGGCTTGACTCGGTGATCGTGATCCGCAACATTAGGGTGGAAGCGAGCGGTAGAGGGCGTCCAAGCTACTTAGGAAAGACCTAGCTCAGGTGGAACGGTGGAGGGTTGGGGAGTAATCAGCTGTGTAACTCTGGGTGGTGTGCATTCTCGATGTCTGTGTCGACCGTGTTGTAAACCGGCCTCTTGGCCCTTTTTCTTTGAAACCGATACGTGTTTCCATGATGTATCCTTGAAAAAAATATACTTTTTGTCCGGAAAACGCTAAAACGTCTTATATTTTCATACAGAGGGAGTACTACATGTTGAGGTTAACCTAATTACTCCGTAGACTGTATATAGCAAGATTAGTCTTATTTGCACATGTAGAAAAAGACAACTATTTGCACATGACTAAGAATAATATGACAATATGCATTAAAAATACATTTTGATGTCATATTATTATTTCTGCATTCATATTATGATTTCTCAAATTTAAGTTGAACATATATCTTGGTGAGCTTATTACTATGTATACCAGTACAGGTACCGGGCAAGCAACAAACCAAACAGATTAATTAGCGTAAGTTTTTTCTGTTCTAAATATTAAAGGAGAGGATTAATTAGTTCAGGTTTGACTGAATTGTATTTCAAGCAGCAGAGTATGCTTAGCAACAAAAACGACAAATTCTCATGGGCAATAGATCTGAATTCAATGTCCACGACGGTGGTTGAAATGATGTGTCAGATCTGAATTGAAAGGATGTGTCCTTATAGAGTAGACGGAAATACTAGAAAACTGCACACACACACAAAAAGAGTGAGAGGTGTCTTCCCGGTTTCCAATTGTTTGAAATTTTCGATAACCAAATTTTCGGGACCATTTGTATTTACTTAACCACATAAATTCCTCAATTCTATGATAAAGTGACTTAGAGAGGGCAATGGTATTGATAGTGGTTACTTTACACTTATGTAA
Organism: Alopecurus myosuroides; assembly: GCA_028641055.1. Lineage (NCBI taxonomy): Eukaryota > Viridiplantae > Streptophyta > Magnoliopsida > Poales > Poaceae > Alopecurus > Alopecurus myosuroides. Next base: position 111,765,207 of record CM054057.1, on the reverse strand, counting down.
CATTCCCATTACAAAAGCAAACATTTATATATTCTTAACCTAGAGATTCTTTGAAATCTCTTTAATTTCTCTCTAATCAAAAGGCAAAAAAGATATGTTTCAAAAAGGAAAACACACCAGCCCGTGCAAATGCACGGGTTCACGACTAGTATACTCCTAATCCCAATTGCCTCAAGGGAGTCTTTGAAGTAATAACATGTTAACAATCCGTCAAGTAAGTAAAATTGAATTCCCCCACCTCTTTGCTAATTACAGTCTCTGAACTGCCTTCAAAATTTAAACTGGCGTGCATGTGGCCCTATAGGCCAGTCAAAATATAAAAGACATCCAACAACTATCTTAAAATCAAACTAAATACGCCTGCCTGCTCCAAATCTGGCACCACAGCATTGGTGTCTCGGGCCCAAATAATCAATCAGATACCCAATGAGACATTCAGGCATTTACATTAGTAAAATAATCAACCATTCTTAAGCATTCATGTTTCCAACACACGATATATTATTTATAGTAAGTTCCCCTTCTATTATAGAAATATTTAATTTCTATAGTACAATACATATATCTATTAGAAATCTTTCTCATGACAATTTCTTATGTAGTTGGAAAGTGCCTGAGCCGTCTGTTAGAGGTGCATTCAACAGCCAAAACCTATGGGACCTAAGACGACTATTTTACCCTAACCTAAATCAAAGGTGTAATACCTTTTTCTTTTTGCTAGGAGGTACCTCCCAAGAATCGCAAAAACAGTCAGCTTGTGCAATGAAGCCCTATCCCCATCTTAATGTCAAATTGTGTACGCACTTGAGAATGTGCATGGATCAATAACCATCGCACAAGCTACAAATTGCGAGGAGAGAACAAACTTACAAGTAGTATTACCTCTTATTGCAAACTCAAAAGAAAAATATCAACTCTTGTTGGACAATCTATCTCTTAAGTGTTGCACCGCTTTGCTGGCTAAATTAGACACATAACTTTACATACACCCTCGGTTTACTTTTATAAGGCGTGGTACACATTTTAGTTTGGTCCGCTTTCATAAAAGTGAACGGAGAAAGTAGTAGATATGAGGCACAGGTGTAAATGTGGCATGGACAACTAGATTCCCTGGGCTATGCTCTATATATACTTGTCCACGGTTGTTTCTACCATAACTCAATCCATGGCACTTGTAGAGTTGTTGGAAACATGGGTCAGGATGGCATGTGCCTTCCTTGGGCTTTATGGTCTCGTTGGCCTTGGTCTCATCCTTTGGTTGGTTGGGTGGTTTCTTGAGCAGCTGTGGTGGAAGCCGCGGCGGCTCGAACGGGAGCTGCGAGCGCAAGGCATTCGCGGCACGTCTTACCGCTTCCCTATAGGCGATCTTCACCTGATTGGCAAGAAGGCTACGTCGAGTCCATTGCCCTTGCGGTACCACGACACTGCCCCCCATCTTATGCCTTTCGTGTACAACAATTTTCGGGAGCATGGAAAGACATCCATGTCTTGGTTCGGACCGATGCCAAATGTTGTCATCACCGACACCTCCAGTATCAGAGACTTTTTCTCCGGCAAGCACGGCGGAATCGAAATTCCCATATTCGAGACGTTTGTGAAGATGCTAGGTAAGAGTCTATCGACGCAGAAGGGTGACAAGTGGGCGAAGCATAGAAAGATCATCACTCCTGCTTTCCATCTCCCAGAGCTCAAGGTGCGCACCGGAGTATACGGAGTTTAGATTTAAATTATAGATGTCGTGATTCAAGATTCTACTAGTAATTGTTTGTTCCAGGAGTATTAGTATACAATTTCTTCTATGCATGATATATATGCATATATTATTTTATATATATTATTTCTTACACTTTTTTCACAGTATGATTTTTCTTCATGCTGCCAAGAGCTGGTCAGCAGATGGACGGAGCGCCTAGGCAGCAATGGCTCTTGCGAGCTAGATGTTTGGCCAGAGTTACGAAACCTTACTGGAAATTTTCTTTCACGGGCCGCATTCGGCAATAGCTACTTGGAAGGAATGAGAGTGTCCCGTCTACAGTCCGAGCAAGTGGAGCGTCTCATGTCAAAAATATGGACTATCGCTATTCCAGGTTACTTGTGAGTTATCTCTCAACTTAAGCTAGAATTTACTTAATTAATTCTAGCAACTTGAGTAAACATGCATGCATGTTTTTACAGGTATTTGCCAACAAAAAACAACCGCAGGATTCTTCAACTAAACAAAGAAATAGAAAATATCTTGCGAGGTCTCATTGGAGAAAGAATTCAAGACATGGAGAAAGGATGCAACAAACATGACTTACTAGGCATACTGCTAGAGTCATACATGAAAGGCCTCAAGGAGAATGACAAGTCAAGCTCTAGGATGACAATCGAAGAAGTCATCCATCATTGCAAGTTTTTCTATTTTGCAGGAATGGAGCCGACGACGGTACTAGTCACCTGGACAATGATTTTGCTAAGCATGCACCCCGAGTGGCAGGACCGTGCAAGAGAAGAGGTCCTAGGGCTGTTTGGAAAAAACAAGCCTAGATACGAAGACATGAGCCAACTCAAAATAGTGTGTTCTTAACTCTCAACGTTTTATTCGGTTTCATTATGTGAATTGACGACATCAATTTCCCCTCACATGTATGTAATCTTTTCTACTTCACATTATGCAGGTTACCATGATTTTGCGTGAGGTTCTCCGGTTGTACCCTCCGGTCGGCTTAATGAAGAGGAAAACAGTAGAGGAGGTGGAGCTTGGAGGCATAAGATATCCTGCTGGGGTGATGATTGAAGTTCCTATTTTGCTCCTTAACCATGACAAGGACAATTGGGGCAAGGATGCCGATGAATTTAGACCGGAAAGATTTGCCAATGGAATTCGCGAAGCATCAAAGAATCCAGGCATATTTAACCCATTTGGAGGAGGGCCACGGGTCTGCCTTGGACAGAACTTTGCCTTGCTTGAGGGAAAGATGGCGATATGCATGATTATTCAAAACTTTCAATTTGAACTTGCAGCTTCATATACTCATGCACCACATTATGAATTAACCCTACATCCAACATATGGAGCACAGATTAAGCTCAAGACTATATGATGGTTTAGCAATATGCACCGCCTTGTTGTTTCTTTACTTCCATGAATAAATTCGCAGTTTTGCGACATGTAATAATGGTCAATCTGTATGCCTACATCCAATGTATGGAGCACAGATCAAGCTAAGACTATATGATGCTTTAGAAATATGCAGGCCTTGTTGTTTTCTTCAATTGCATGGATACAATTGCACTTTGCAACAATGCAATAATGGTTAATGTGTATCCTCGAATGGCGTTGTAGACATAAAACAAACAAATACCAAATGGGCTGAAGATATCCGGTAAAATAGCCAGCATCTCTAGTATTCTTAGAAACAATATAATTCGACAGATTCATCCATCCAATATAAGGCTAAAAGTCCCACACGAATTTATGCCTTTGTTTTTTTTTATTAATGCTAGGCAACCAACTGAAATCATGGTTGTGTTAGCCCACTTTGCGACATTTGCACTACTGATAATTCATAACCGTTGATTTTACGGTTTAAGTATTATGTGTTCAACTTTGCACCGTTATAATATGTAGGGATTCCATGATTCGCTAGTCCACCAATATTTAAATGCATTTCCACCAATAGAGAAACTTATGATATGTGATTGAAGAAGTGCAGATTAGATATGTGCATTTAAAGAATTTACAAGACCGCAATTGGTTGCATTGCGTCAAACTCTTTTTTACAGAAAAACAGTAGGAAAGCGCCTATTGCATCATTTTCATTTTATAAATCAAGCGAATATAGGTGTAAAATGGGTTAGTGAGGTCCAAAGTCTCTAGAGTCCAATTACATAGCATTAACACATTTTTTCATTCCCTCTTTAAGAGAGGGTTTAGATCTATGCATAATGTTTGTGAAGTAGCCTTTGAAGGCAGGGATGCAATCCTCCGTACTCAAACGTGTGCTCCTTTAAAGATAATTTTGCATGTGTGGTTCCGTAAGCATCGGTATCCAATAATGAGGCATTCCATCAAACATGCATGGTTACCTCTAGTTATGCCTTCAATAAGTAGTTCAGTAAGGGCCAGGTTAGTGTGCCATTCCAATTTTAGTTTCGTCCATAAATCCTTACTGAAGTCCGAATAAAAAAACGATGGGACAGGATGTGTCATCACATGGAAATTCTTTCTGGTCAAGAGGTTTCAACTATTTAGTATGTCCTTGATAAGTAACGACAAGAACTTGTTCTTGAGCTGGGCGCATGCACTAGTGGAAAACAGGGCTTTTACCCACTGGCGAGCACCCCTTTCGCCCCGGCTCGGCCACCACCCGGTGCAAAAGACTGAAGAGGTGGGGCCGGGGCGAGCAGGGCGCGTGGTGTTGGGATTATTTGCCCCGGTTGGAGCCACCAACCGGGGCTAAAGGCTCTCGACGAGCAGGGCCCGTGCAGGCGCGTGGTGTGGGGGGCCTTTTACCCCGGTTGGAGCCACCAACCGGGGCAAATGACACCCCCACTGTATATAAACCCTGCCAGCCCTCTCTTCTCCTCATGCCACTCACTTTGAAGGACATATTTCTAGTTGTGTGGTGTGTACTCACTTTTTTTCACTCCTATGCACAAGAGGTGTTTGATGAAATGCCCGGGAGAAGAACGCCATCACAGCTCGCAGAAAACAAGCACGATTTAAGTTGTCCGAGCCACACTTAATTAAATAAGCTTTCTCGTCCTTCTTTCCTCCTCGGTCGAGGTACCAACTTTAACCTTTCATCTGTCAATGTAACATTGGTCATTTCTCTATTCATGGTGTTCTGTAACAGTTCTTAATTAATAATCATATAATGCAGATGAACCGGCAATGGATGTACGCTAACCGACGCTCTGCCGCGTTCATGAAAGGCGTGGGTTATTTTCTCGAGGTGGCCCAGGAAAACAAGCGGAATAATTTTATCTGTTGTCCATGTGCTGTCTGTCGGAATCAGAAGGAACACTCTTCTCACAGAGTCATCCACTTCCACTTGTTTCAATCCGGTTTCATGCCCGGCTATAATTGTTAGAACAAGCACGGAGAAAGAGGGGTTATGATGGAAGACAACGAAGAAGAAGAGAATGATGACAACTATCATGACATGTTCCCTGAATACGGTGCCAATACTGGAATGGAAGATAACAATGAAGTGGAATCAGAGTTGCAGGCACCAGATGAGCCCATCGATGATCTTGGCCAGACTATTACGGATGCAAAGACAGAAAGCGATATTGAAAAGGTGAGGGTGAAGTTCGACCAGATATTAAAGGATCACAAAACAAAGTTGTATCCAACTTGCGAAGACGGGCAGAAAAAGATGGGCAGCATACTGGAATTTCTCCAATGGAAGGCCGAGAACGGTGTGACTGACAGCGGATTTACAAAGTTGCTGCAAATAGTGAAGAAGCAGCTTCCTAAAAACAATGAATTGCCCGACAGTACATACCAAGCAAAGAAGCTTGTATGCCCCCTAGGATTAGACGTGGAGAAGATACATGCCTGCATTAATGACTGCATCCTCTACCGCGGTGAGAAGTACGAGAATTTGGAACAATGCCCGGTATGCACTGCATTACGGTATAAAATCAGACTAGACGACCCTGGCGATGTTGAGGGTGAGAGACCCAGGAAGAGGGTTCCTGCAAAGGTGATGTGGTATGCTCCTATAATACCACGGTTGAAACGTTTCTTCAGAAACAAAGAGCATGCCAAACTTTTGCGATGGCACATGGAAGATCGTAAGAAAGATGAGATGTTGAGACACCCCGCTGATGGATCGCAGTGGAGAAAAATCGAGAGAAAGTTCCCGCGCTTTGCAGGTGAGCCAAGGAACTTATGGTTTGGTCTAAGTACAGATGGATTTAATCCATTTAGTGAGTAGAGCAGCAACCATAGCTCCTGGCATGTAACTCTATGTATCTATAACCTTTCTCCTTGGTTGTGCATGAAGAGAAAGTTCATTATGATGCTAGTGCTGATCCAAGGCCCGAGACAACCGTGCAACGACATTGATGTGTACCTAAGGCCATTAGTCGATGAACTTTTACAGTTGTGGCGTGAAGAAGGTGTACCTGTGTGGGTCGAGCACGTACAAAAAGAATTTAACCTACGAGCGTTGTTGTTCGTAACCATCAACGATTGGCCTGCTCTTAGTAACATTTCTGGACATACAAACAAGGGATACAATGCATGCACACACTGTTTAGATGACACCGAAAGTATATATCTGGATAAAAGTAAGAAGGTTGTGTACCTCGGGTATCGTCGTTTTCTTCCGCGCAAGCACTCCTTAAGAAAAGCTGGCAAACATTTCAATGGTGAGGCAGATACCTGGGAGACGCCAATCCTTCGATCTGGTGATGATGTATTTGATATGGTGAAGGATTTGAAAGTAATATTTGGAAAGGGTCCAGGCAGAAAAATTGTTCCGAACGACGCTGACGGACACGCACCCATGTGGAAGAAGAAATCTATATTTTGGTAACTACCCTATTGGAAAATCCTAGACGTGATGCACCTGACGAAGAATCTCTAGATGAATCTGCTAGGCTTCTTTGGCTTGTATGGAAAGTCAAAAGATACATCTGAAGCACGGCAGGACCAGCAACACACGAAAGGACGAGACGGCAAGAATCCTGAGCGGTTTCAAGGTGGTCCTGCCAGCTACGCTCTTACCAAGGAAGAGAAGGAAATATTTTTTGAAGCACTAAATAGTATCAAGGTCCCGTCTGGCTTCTCGTCGAATATAAAGGGAATAATAAATATGGCGGAGAAAAAATTCCAAAACCTGAAGTCTCATGACTGCCACGTGTTGATGACACAATTGCTTCTGATTGCGTTGAGGGGGATTCTACCAGAAAATGTTCGACTACCCATTGTGAAGTTATGCGCATTCCTCAATGCAATTTCTCAGAAGGTAATCAATCCAGAAAGTCTATCAGCGTTACAGACAGATGTGGTCCAATGTCTTGTCAGCTTCGAGATGGTGTACCCACCATCCTTCTACAATATTATGACACACCTCCTAGTCCACCTAGTCAAAGAGATTACCATTCTCGGTCCTGTGTTTCTACACAATATGTTCCCCTTTGAGAGGTTCATGGGAGTCTTAAAGAAATATGTTCACAACCGTGCTAGCCAGAAGGAAGCATCTCCAAGGGTTATGGAACAGAGGAGGTAACTGAGTTTTGTGTTGACTTTCTTCCAGACCTTAAGTCGATTGGTGTTCCCGAATCGCGGCATGAGGGAAGAATGAGTGGAAAAGGCACGCTAGGAAGGAAAGCAAAGATATTTATGGACGAACATTCTTTCACTAAAGCACACTACACAGTTTTACAAATGTCCACCTTGGTGGCTCCTTATATCCAGGAACACAAGAATATTATACGGTCCAAAAACCCGGGGCTGTCTGAATCCTCGATTAATGATGAACACATCGATAGTTCCGGCGCCTGGTTGCAGGCAGAACTCATGAATAACAACACTGTTGGAGATGAGCTCTACTTTTTGGCCAGGTCACCATCTTCGACTGTACTGACTTTCCAAGGGTACGAGATAAATGGGAATACATTTTACACGATCGCACAAGATAAAAAAGAGCACCAACCAGAATAGTGGCATCCGTTTCGATGCAACCGGATACAATGGGACAAAGGACACATATTATGGTTACATAGAGGATATATGGGAACTTGACTATGGACCTAATTTTAAGGTCCCTCTATTTCGGTGCCAATGGGTCAAGATGACAGGAGTAAAGGTAGACCAGCAGTACTGAATGACAACAGTGGATCTCAACAATCTTGGGTACAGAAGTGAAGCATTCGTCCTAGCCAAAGATGTGGCTCAAGTTTTTTATGTGAAAGACATGTCTACCCAACCGAGGAAAAGAATTCTAATACATCATGCGGTGAGCCGAAGCGGCACATAGTTCTTTCAGGGAAAAAGAAACACTATGGGAGTGGAGGACAAGACAGACATGTGAGAAGATTATGATAAATTTGAAGAAGTTCCGCCCTTTAGAGTGAAAACTGACCCAAGCATCGCATTAAATAAGGAAGATGCTCCATGGCTACGACAGAGAAGTAAACAATGGCGGCAATAGTTGGTGATAACGTATTAAACCTTCATGGTTCATGTAATATTGCTAAACTATTTTGTAATAATGTATCAAACATTGCAGATTAAACCAGTCGTAAACTAGTTTTTTTTGTAATGTTTGAATTTTCAAACATTGTTACTAGTTTAAATAGCTAGAATAATTATTTTATAAAACGGAAAATGTCTTTGAAATGTTTACGCAATTTTAAACACTTTTCATATACAAAGTTTCTCCAAATTGTAAACCATTCATGAAATAGGTTTTTTTAAATGTTTAAAATTAAAAAATTGTTACTTGTTTAAATAGTTGGAATAATTATTTTATAAAACAGAAAATGTATTTGAAAGGTTTACGCAATTTTAAACGCTTTTCATATTGAAAGTTTCTCCAAATTCTAAACCATTTCAAATGTATTTGAAAACATATTTTAAATAGTATTTGAAATATTCGAAACGAAAAAATTGGCGGCAGAAAAAAAAACTGAAATTTTGGGAATTTTGCCCCGGTTCGTGTTACCAACCGGGGCAAAAGGGGGGAGGTGGGCGGGCAAGCGAAGGCCCACCTCCCCCCTTTTGCGCCGGTTGGTAACAAGATCCGGGGGAAAAGGCACCCTTTTGCCTCGGTTCGTGTTACCAACCGGGGCAAAAGGCTCCCGCCTACATAACCACGGACCGCGCAACCGCCCGGGACGACACAAGCAGTTTCTTCGCAGATTTCGCTAAGTCCCCGGCGCCGAAATCCAGAGCGACGCAGTGAGGCTGCCCGATTTCGACGCTGGTAAACCTCGCCGCCGCCGCTCCTCTACGCCGCCTCCTCCCGCGCCGCCCGTCCTCTCTCCTTCTCGCCTCCCCGCGTCACCCGTCCTCTCTCCTCCTCGCCTCCCCGCGCCGCCCGTCCTCTCGCGCCGCCCGAGATCACCGCCGCGCCTTATCCTTCTTCCTCGCCGTCGTTCCCTCCTCCTCAGGTGAGATCGATCGCCTACTCGCCGCGCGCTCATCGTCCTCACTGTTATCTAGTGTTAGATTATTAATTAGTATTATTAGTGTGTTAGATTAGTGTTAGATTTACTATTAGATAAGTGTTAGATTTAGTATTAGATTAGTGTTAGATTTAGTGTGGTAGATTTAGTATTAGATTTAGTGTTAGATTTAGTATTAGTGTTAGATTAGTGTTAGATTTAGTATTTAGTGTTAGATTAGTATTAGGTATTAGGTATCGGAAACTTAGAAAAAATTTAGGTATTCGAAACTTAGAAAAAATATAAGTATTGGAGACTTAGAAAAAATTTAGGTCTTGAACACTTAGAAAAAATTTAGGTATTGGCCACTTAGAAAAAATTTAGGTTTTGGAGACTTAGAAAAAATTTAGGTATTGGAGACTTAGACAAAATTTAGGTTTTGGACTTAGCTATTTTTTTCTTAGTGAATGTTTAGTTTATAAGTGAATTAAGTTTTTTTAGCACCATTAGACGAATTTTATAATATAGGAATTTTAATTTAGAAATTTACTTAGTGAGTGTTTATAATTAGTGGATTTTTTACTTAGTGAATTTTTACTTAATTACGAATATTTAATTAGTCCATATATCATGTATGCGTTTTTAGTTTATTTTCCTTGGCGACGATGTCTCTGTTGGACCCGCCGGACGATGTTCTGGGACTGGGCCCCGCCGGGCTGGCACTGGGAGGTCCTTAGTACCGGGGCACGCGGCTTGGTGAGAAATCCGGGTGACGTGGTCAACCCGGATATTCTTTGGTGGCCATCGCGTGGGTCACACTCGGTGCGGAGAGAGCCGGCCCCTGAGGAGGTGGTACAATAGCGTATCAGGGAGGAGAACGAGCACGTCCGTCGCTACATGTACTTACTCGATAGGGAGTATAGCAGCAGTTGGTCGATTATTCTGAGGGTTCCTTATCACGTGATCTATTCCCCTGTGAGGGTTCCTGTAACATCCCAAGTATGAAAAATCCCCTTAGAATGTTTGTTTCATGTTTATTAAAGCTTTGCATCATGTCATCATGCTCATTTATTTGTTTGCATTTGTTTCTTATTTGTTGCATCTGTTTTTCTCTGTTTTCACAATTCAAATTCAAACAATATTCAAATGTTTATTTCATACTTGCTCTGTTACAACCTTTTAAATGAAAAGTTCAAATAAAAACAACCAAATTGTTTTCATTTTATTCCATAGTGTTTGACTATTTAAAATGGTGGTTTTAATCAATCAATTAAATCCCAAATCCCATTCAAAATTCAAATCAAAGCATCAAACAGCAACCAATTTGAATTTATGCAAATTATACAACAATCCTAATCAATTGTTTATATTTAAACAATAGGGTTCCAAATACTTAAATCTTGTTTTCCATAATTCAATTAATACCCAAATTAATTCAAATTTAAACGTTTTTACAAACAGCAAAGTATTTTGAAATATTTGCAAAACAAAACTTGGCATTGTTTGCTGTTGACCCAAATAGCTCACCCTAATTTTTCTGAAATTTTTGCTAACTCAAAAATCATCTTTTTCTTCCAAATCCTTTTTCTGCAAAAAAAAAACAGAAGGAGAAATTTTAAAAATAAAATTTTGGCGCCAGGGGGTCGTGGGCTGCGCCCAGCCCACCTTCTCTTTTCCCTCACGCGCAGCCCAGCCCACCGCGGCCAGCGTACCGGTTCGTTTTTTTTTCTTTTCGTCGTCGTCCTCGCATACGGCGGGGCATCCAGCCGTGCCACGTCGCCGCCGCGGCACCCCGACGGCCAGGAGAGCTCCTGGAGCCCTATAAAGCCGCCCTAGGTCTCCGCGCCATAGCCCTAAACCCTAGGCCCCTATTCCCTCGAGCTCCCGCCGCCGTTTTCCCTCTCCCCGTCGTTCTCCCCTCTCTCTGTCACCTCACCTGAGACGCACCCCTCTGAAACCCCGATGAGCACCGCCGCCTCGACGCGCCACTCACCCACCTAGCCCCTGGAATCAATCCACCTCGTCACCCTCTTCCGTTTGGACACCGGAGCCATCCCGGAGACGCTCTGTAGCTGCGCCGCCGTCCACGACCCCGCCGCTGTCGCCGTCGAGCTCGAGCCTCTGCAACGGCTACATCCGCGGTGAGCGCCACCGAGTCCTCCTCCTTCCCTCTGTCTTGCACCAGCATCACCGCAGCGCACGCATCCGTGCCCACTGCACCAGATCCCAGCAGCAGGCACGAGCACAGCACCACCGCTCGCCGCCGGCGTCGTGTCTGTCAGGTTTCAATCGCGCGCGCAAAGTTCAGTTAACGCGCAGTGTAACCTTAACCCCAGCGCGTCTCTATATCTGTCAAGATTCAGTCGAGCAGCGCAGTGGTTGCGTTCAGTTTCGCGCACGGGCAGGTCGCGAGATCGATCCCTCGCGCTGCGGATTAAATCCAAACTTTTGTGTGGGGCACTGACAGGCAGGCCCCACCTGTCTGTGACCCTTGTGGCCACGCCAGCACGCAGGCACGCCACGCTGGCCCCAGGCCCACGGGCAGTGACTAGGGCTAGATGGCAGTGCGGTAACAATTAATTTCCAGCACGTTTCTTTTTAAAAACAGGTCCTTTTATTCACAGTTTGGTCCCTGAAACTAACAAGCTCATAACTTTTATTTTATAACTCCAAATAATGAAAATAAAATATGTGTGTTGGTCCAAATTTAATTCTCTATCCAATTATGCCATTTGTTTCCTGTTTTGAATTCTCCAAATGCATTTCAAATTTGAATTCAAATAATTCAATTGCAATTTGCTAAAATCCATAACTAATTCATAATTAATCCAAATAATGCAAATAAAATATGTTTTCCATACCATTTTGAACCACCTATTCAAATATAAATTTTGTTTCTTGATTTGAATAATTTAAATTGCCTAAATAATTTAAACCTTGTTTAAATCATTTAAATTTGCTAAATTCATAACTTGCTCAAAATGAATTATTTTTGAACATGTAAAATATGTTTTCAAACTAGAAAAGTTTAAACTTTTCAAATATGAATTTGAATCTATGTTTGGAACAAATAAAATTCAAATAATTGTCAACCTTGTTTTAAATTCATTTAAAACTTGTTTAATTTTGTTTAAGTCATAATAAATTCATCCTAATTCCTTTTTCAATATTTGAAACATGTAATCCAACTAAAATTTTGTGTTCTTTTCAAATAGGAATTTTGTTATTTATTTTGCACACTTTAAATTGGTGAAAACAACAACTATTTGTGTAATCCCATTAAGGAACCAAAAATTCCCTAAATTAATAAATAAATTTCTAAATTGGTAAACCTCATTTCCATTTTGGTTCTAATGTTGTTATTTTGTTGTTTTCCTCATCCATGCATCATACTAATCCACCTTCACCTGTTGATTAGTTGGAAAACAAATAATCTAACCATAATTCATGGGCTTTTCCTATGCAACTCAAAATTGCATATGTGTCCATTTAATTTGTGTTACCATGTCAATTAGTTTATTTTAGTGCATCCATTAACTTGACATGCATCATCCCATGATTGTGCACTATGCCATGATATTGATTGTTTATCTTTCTGCATTGTTTGTTTGCTTCTTCCCGGATAGACGACGACGTTGAGACCGACGATCTTTACGACACCCCTTCTGAGGATCTAGCCCAGTACCAGGCTACTGAGTTTGCAGGCAAGTTATCACTCACATGAACCACTGTGTTCCTTTCAACCTTGGTTGCCGATACTTTCCATTGTCTATTTCTGCTAGCCATATGTATCGTTGCTTCTGTTACGAACCTATCACATGATACCCTGAACCATGATAATGCCTCATCTCCAGTCCTAAAACCCCGTTGCTTGGGCCCGTGTCTTACTAGCATGCTTAGGGTTGTTTTTGCTCGAGTCTGTTATCAGTTACTTTCTGTTATCATATTTGATTATATTCTGGGGCTCGATGTTAAACAACAACCTGTTAATTTTGAGGTAATAATATTTTGCTGATAAGGCACCGGCAGGAGGCCCGGCGTGGTTTTGAGGCCTGCTAGTGTCGACCCTAATTAGGAAAAGGTCTTGTCTACTGATCCATGATGAGCGCACTATCCGCATGTGGGAAGCGTGTATGGGCGCCCCCCTCAATTTGATTCGATCCGCATCTCGTCCAAATCACCACACTTAGTTCGGGCTTTCCATTTGATGCACGCATATGCAGGTACGAACCCGAGGCTAGGGTGGAACTTTTGTAGTCGGCATTTAGGGCGGCGTGGTCTTCCAGTGCTATGAGGGTCACCTTTTCTTCGTGGGGCTCGATTAGCCGCGCACGCACAACACGTGGTGCTTTGGGCTTGATGCGAAGAAGAGTTGAGTTGTGTAGAGTGCCTCGCTTGGTGGAAGTGCATTTCCATCCTGGCGGGATATTCTTACGTGTACGGCCAAATTGGTGCACCCCTGTAGGGATAAATCTTCTCGAGAAGCCGTGTTTTCCGCGGTTATGGTTGACTTGGTGAAAGTACTGGCTAACAAGTACTCAGAACAACTTACACCTAACTAATGATAACTTGACTAGTAATAGGCTTATTGACACAACAATGTGATCCATCATTAATCCAACTGTGTGAGTTATCCTCGGGTTGCTTCTTTGGATAAGGGGCGAGATCCAGGATGGGCTTGTGTGGTGGTTAGTTGTAGTTGGTTACGATACGCTATCTTATCCCCTTTCTGCTAGCCGGAAGTTGTAGTATGTTCTGTAGTTGGTTAGTGCAGCCAGTGCAGCATCTTTTATACCCTTTCTTCCGTTGATCCCAAGGCATCTGTGCTTGGTGTTTACGGGCTACACTTTGGTGAACTGTGAGTCTTGCTTGCCAGTACGTTTATGTACTGACCCCTTTGGGGCTGTGGTTTCTGCAGACTACGCTTACGAGGATCCCCGTGACGGCTACTACGTGGAGTTTGACGAGGCTGCTGACGAGTAGGTAGCGGACCCGGGCAGGATCCGAGACATCGTGGATGGGCTCCATTTTCTTTTCATTCCCGGCTTCTTAAGCCTATTTGGATTTGTCTGTACTCAGACCCGTTGAATGCTTCCGCTGAGATGTAATGATGTTATGTTGGGACATGTGTCCTCTGGATGATTGTATTTGCTATCTCTGCTCTAGTGAGAGCTATTTGCAACTTATTTCCATCTTTTGTGTCTTAGAGATATGTTATGTTATCATTCTGTTAAACGCCGTTGACGTACCATGTGTGTATGGTATGAAGTACGTCAATGGTAGTATCCTGATTTCTATGGGATAGTTTACATCGACGGTGAATGGTAGAGATTGGTTGTCATACATAAGTGTTGGCCTACTCGTAAGAGGTGCGGGTGCCGGTAAGCCCCGTAATCCAATCAACTACTGTTCAGTTCGTACGGTGAGTATCCTCTAGAAGTCCGGGTACGACAAATGGTATCAGAGCCTGTCTGCCTGTAGGATCCCTTTTACTGGTCGTAGTTGAGTCTAGAAACTATTTTGTAGCTATATAGGAAAAATGAAACGTGAGAGTAGGAATTCTGTCATTTTTCTTCTTTCGCCACCCACCCACCCTTTTCTGGTAAGGAAGTGCAACGTTGTTTTCTGTTCTCACCTAAACTTTCAAGTTAGGATTTCACGAATCCTGGTTTCTCTAGGATAGTTATGTCTACTAGACCATAGGAATGGAGGTGGTTGTGATATGATTTATCATGTTGCCTACTCATGATTGAGAACGGAGGCATGTAAGCCCCGGAAGCAAATCCTCTATCCCTTAAGCAGTAGATATTGATCCATTAGAAGCCCGGATGGGTTTTTCCGTAGTACCTCAGGAGTTTTTGGTCTCGTGTTTCCCGTTGTTGCTTTGATATCATATCCTGTTCTTCTCAACATCCTTATCGTCCGTTGAAACCTTGTTGTTGCTTTCCACTTCTGTTCTCTACCGGCGTCTAATCAAAACTTCCCCGATCATCTGCAGATGGATCTCAGGTTCTTCCCGCAGGTGGTTCGGATGACTCGTTGCGAGAGCACTGCCGGTTATCCGGAGATGCTGAGAGACATGGTCACTTATCTGGGGTTCCGTTGGGCACCAGAGTACCAGGTCTACGAGCAGCAGCGAGAGTTTGACCAGACCTACTACTAGGCTATCGTCTACATTCTGTCAGATGATGGGATGAGCGTTGCCCACCGCTACGAGGCAGTAGGTTCCACAGTGGATATGGCCGTGCAGCAGGCAGCTTATGTGAGTCTCACTGTCCTTCGTGCTGACTACTGGGGATTTGACGATTCTAACTATCGCCACATCCCCCGTGGTTACATCACTTCGGAGGGAGCTCACGTCACTCTCTACGACAACCTGGATGTCTACGAGCATGATAACACCAGGCTGCACACCACCGCTCAGTTTGTGAGGCACAGTGACGCAGTTGCCACCACACTCTCTCAAGAGTTGACCTCAGTCAGAGAGCAGCTCTACCTTGCTTTGACTCGTCTGGCGACGTACACCACAGACTTTGTTAGAGATGAGCGCTTTGCACGTTTCGATCAGCCAGTTGGTCGTCGTCTGCCAGATGCTGGAGGTTACGAGCCGATCAGAGGTCCACTCCTCAACCTCGGTGCTGGTTACACTGGGATTCCACGCTTTGGAGCACAGGGAGTCGACGCTATGTACTTCACCACACCTAGAGTCGCTCTCAGACCACGTCAGATCTATGTGGATCGTCGTTCTACCTACTTTCGTGGGCGTGCTCCTCACCGTACCCCTCGTCGTACTACTCACCGCCGTCCTGCGTGATGAGCATGGGAGTACCGATGTATCCATTCTTAGCTATATTTAGTTATCCTTTGGCTTTCAAACCATGTATTGGTGTGTTGGATATTCTGATGTATTGAACATGTGGTGATGTACCTGTTGGTTATCTATTCACGCGTCGGAATAATCTCTCTTTTGGTTACCAAGTCTATCCTTTTCTGTTGTTGTGCTAAAATGCATTTCCATTCAGGATGCCGCCAACAAGGAACAACCCGCCTGAGCCACCGCCAATCACGGAGCTGTTGACTCAGATGACTCAGGTCGTGACGCAGATGGCCCAGATCCAGGCTAACCAGCACAACAATTAGAATGCTCCACGAGTCAGCATCAAGGAGTTTCTGAGTCTGGGTCCCAGAGCTTTCGTGGCAACACGCGAGCCTCTGGATGCTGATGACTGGATCAGGGAGATGGCCAGGGCTCTGGACATTGCTCACGTTGCTGAGGAGGACAAAGTCAAGTATGCCACCTACCTACTGAAGGGTCAGGCAGCTACCTGGTGGGAGAACTACCAGACCATGAGAGCTGGATACCCAATCACCTGGGGTTGTTTCAAGGATGCCTTCCTGAAGCACCACATCCCAGATGGTCTCATGGAAAGGATGCGTGAGGAGTTTTCCTCTCTCAAGCAGGGCAAGCTGGACGTCATTGGCTATCAGAATGAGTTCAATCGCCTCGCTCGTTACGCTGGTGATGAGGTGTCCACTGAGGCTAAGAAGATGGCAAGGTTCCGCCGAGGTTTTAACCCGGAACTCAAGTACGCCCTCACCAACATCAAGTGCAAAGACTTCGAGGAGCTCGTGAACACCGCGCTCAATGAGGAAAATGGGCGCAAGGCGTTCGAAGAGTCCCGCAAGCACTCGCGTGAGGGTGGTTCCTCCTCCAACATGACCACCCCTCCGCAGAAGTGCCGCATCTGGGTGCCAAATGGTGCTGTCACTCGGGCTCCATATGCCCAAGCTTCTCCAGGCTTCGCTTCCCGCCCACCCAACCCATCTCAGATGCAGGCTCAGAGGTTCTCAATGGGGCAGCCAAGGCCAGATGCACCTCGTGTTGTCACTTGCTACAAATGCAAGCAGACAGGGCACTATGCTGACAAGTGCACTCAGAGGCAGCTACCTCCACCACCTCCTCGCCCCAACACCAACCAGGCAATGGTGCGTGCTCCCCCGGCTAAAGCCTTCAACTCCAACAACAGGCCTGTCGGGAGGACCGCGAGGGTGAATCATGTCAAGGTCGACAAAGCTAAGGAAGCTGCTGACGTCGTTCTCAGTACATTCCCCGTAAACTCTAACCCAGCTAAAGTGTTGTTTGATACCGGAGCATCGCATTCTTTCGTGTCAAAGATTTTTGCGACAACAGTTAAACTACCTTTTGTTGGTTTGGGTTCCCCGCTAGTAGTAAACTCCCCTGGAGCAACTATGCAAACTTCCAAGATCAGTCATGAGAATCAGATTCTAATTGGAGGTCACATATTCCTTGCTTCCCTCATTCTGCTTGGCAATTCCGACATTGATGTCATTCTTGGCATGGATTGGTTGAAGGCCAATAAAGCTACGATTGATTGTGCTCAGAAGTCAATAACTCTGTTCCACCCTTCTGGCCAGATAGTCTATTCTCCAAATGAATCAAGTTCTGCTCAGCTTTACACCCTCGATGCTAAACCTCTACCTCTACTTGAAAATGTTCCGGTGGTTTGTGAATTCCCTGACGTCTTTCCAGAAGAGTTGCCAGGGATGCCTCCGGACAGAGCAGCTGAGTTCGTGATCGAGCTTGAACCAGGTACTGCTCCAATCTCTAAGCATCCATACAAGATAGCTCCTCCTGAACTGAAATTGTTAAAGGAGCAAATCGATATGTACATGGAGAAAGGTTACATTCAACCTAGTTCTTCCGCTTGGGGTTGCCCAACTCTGTTCGTTTCCAAGAAGGATCAAACAAAAAGACTCGTGGTTGACTATCGTCCTCTTAACGAGAAAACCATCAAAAACAAGTATCCAATTCCTCGTATCGATGATCTTTTTGATCAACTTGCTGGAGCCTCAATATTCTCAAAGTTGGACTTGAGGATGGGTTACCATCAAATAAAGATCAGAAAGGAAGATATTCCAAAAACAGCTTTCACCACTCGTTACGGTCTATATGAATACACCGTCATGTCCTTTGGTCTCACCAATGCACCGGCGACATTCTCAAGACTCATGAATTCTGTCTTCCATGGATACCTCGACAAGTTCGTTGTGGTATATCTCGATGACATTCTGGTCTACTCAAAATCTGAGGAAGAGCATGGAGAACATCTTCGTCTCACTCTCATGAAACTTCGCGAGCATCGTCTATATGCCAAGTTCTCCAAATGTGAGTTCTGGATTCCAGAAGTTGCTTACCTTGGTCATGTCATCTCCGCCAAGGGCATAGCCATTGATCCAGAAAAGGTTAAAGCAATTGTTGATTGGAAACCTCCTAAGACGGTGAAGCAAGTCAGAAGTTTTCTTGGCTTGGCTAGCTATTGCCGTCGTTTCGTCCAAAACTTTTCCAAGATTGCCAAACCTCTCACTGATCTCACAAAGAAGGACAAGAAGTTCGTTTGGTCTCCACAGTGTGATCAACGTTTCAATCTCCTGAAGACTAAACTCACTTCTACCCCAGTTCTGGTTGGCCCAGATACTACCAAACCTTTCCAGATATTCTGCGATGCATCTCTCCAAGGTCTAGGTGCAGTTCTTATGCAAGAACGTCAAGTTGTGGCTTATGCTTCACGTCAGTTGAATGCACATGAGCAAAACTATCCCACACATGACCTTGAACTTGCAGCAGTTGTGTTTGCCCTCAAGAAATGGAGGCAATACTTTTTGGGTAATCGCACTGAAATCTTTTCTGATCATAAGAGTCTGGAATACATCTTCACTCAACCAGATCTAAACCTCAGGAAAAGGAGATGGATTGAAAAGATTAAAGACTTTGATCTCACCATTTCTTACACTCCAGGCAAGGCTAATGTTATGGCCGATGCTCTCAGTCGCAAGTCGTATTGCAATAATCTCATGATCATGGAAAGCCAACCTCCACTTCATGAAGAATTCCAGAAGCTGAACCTTGGTCTTGTTCCTCAAGGTTATCTTGCGAGCTTGACAGCCAGTCCAACTCTCGAGGACAAGATTCGTTCTGAACAACTTTGTGATGCTGAAATCAAGAAGATGGTTGAGAACATCAAAGAAGGCAAGGAGAAATTCAAGTCCTTCTCAATTGATGACAAGGGAACTGTGTTCTTCGAAGGACGCATTGCAGTTCCTCAAGTTCAAAGCCTCAAAGATATCATTCTCAAGGAGGCTCATGAAACTCCTCTCTCCATTCACCCTGGAAGTACAAAGATGTACCAGGATCTTAAGACACTGTATTGGTGGCCTGGCATGAAACGTGAAATTGCTCAATACGTTTCTGAATGCGACGTTTGTCAACGTGTTAAGGCAGTCCATCAGAAAACAGCCGGTCTACTCCAACCTCTGAAAATTCCTGAGTGGAAGTGGGACATGATTGAAATGGACTTCGTCACTGGTTTTCCAAAGTCCAAGAAGGGCAACGATGCAATCTTCGTTGTTATTGATCGTCTCACTAAAGTAGCTCACTTCTTTGCTGTCAAAGAAACAATCTCAGCTAGCCAGTTAGCAGAACTCTACACAGCAAAGATTGTTCCTCTTCATGGTGTTCCATTGGAAATAAGCTCAGACCGTGGAAGCATATTCACTTCTCATTTCTGGAAAAGCTTTCAAGAAGCATTGGGCACCAAACTTCTTTTCAGCACAGCTTATCACCCTCAGTCTCAAGGGCAAGTCGAAAGAGTCAATCAGATTCTCGAGGATATGCTCAGAGCATGTGGTATCTCCTTTGGCATGAAATGGGAGGATTGCCTTCCATATGCTGAATTCTCCTACAACAACAGCTACCAGGCAAGCCTAGGCATGGCACCATTTGAAGCACTCTATGGCCGCAGATGCAGGAGTCCAATCAATTGGTCTGGAGCTGGTGAACGTTCACTCTTAGGCCCTGACATTGTTAAGGAAGCCGAGGAGAAAGTTCGTATCATTCGTGACAATCTCAAGATTGCCCAGTCTCGTCAGAAAAGCTACTATGACAGCAAGCACAGGGATATGATCTATGCACCTGGTGACAAGGCATATCTCCGTGTAACTCCCCTCAGAGGCACTCATCGTTTCGGTGTGAAAGGAAAGCTTGCACCAAGATACATTGGTCCTTTCAACATTCTCTCAAGGCGTGCAGAAAATGCTTATCGTCTTGAACTTCCAGAAAAACTATCCAAGGTGCACGATGTGTTCCACGTGTCACAGCTCAAGAAGTGTTTCAAAGATCCAGATCGTGCAGTTGATCATGATTCCATTGAACTGCAAGATGATCTATCTTATGAGGAGCACCCTATTCGTATTCTCGATGAGACCGAGCGTAAGACTCGCAACAAGAGCACCAAGTTCTTGAAAGTGCAGTGGTCGCATCATTCCGATAAAGAGGCAACGTGGGAGACCGAAGAGGATTTTCGCAAGAAGTATCTGGACCTTTTCATTTCTCAGTAGGAATCTCGGGGCACGATTCCTTCAAGGGGGGGCGTTTTGTAACATCCCAAGTATGAAAAATCCCCTTAGAATGTTTGTTTCATGTTTATTAAAGCTTTGCATCATGTCATCATGCTCATTTATTTGTTTGCATTTGTTTCTTATTTGTTGCATCTGTTTTTCTCTATTTTCACAATTCAAATTCAAACAATATTCAAATGTTTATTTCATACTTGCTCTGTTACAACCTTTTAAATAAAGAGTTCAAATAAAAACAACCAAATTGTTTTCATTTTATTCCATAGTGTTTGACTATTTAAAATGGTGGTTTTAATCAATCAATTAAATCCCAAATCCCATTCAAAATTCAAATCAAAGCATCAAACAGCAACCAATTTGAATTTATGCAAATTATACAACAATCCTAATCAATTGTTTATATTTAAACAATAGGGTTCCAAATACTTAAATCTTGTTTTCCATAATTCAATTAATACCCAAATTAATTCAAATTTAAACCTTTTTGCAAACAGCAAAGTATTTTGAAATATTTGCAAAACAAAACTTGGCATTGTTTGCTGTTGACCCAAATAGCTCACCCTAATTTTTCTGAAATATTTGCTAACTCAAAAATCATCTTTTTCTTCCAAATCCTTTTTCTGCAAAAAAAAAACAAAAGGAGAAATTTTAAAAATAAAATTTTGGCGCCAGGGGGTCGTGGGCTGCGCCCAGCCCACCTTCTCTTTTCCCTCGCGCACAGCCCAGCCCACCGCGGCCAGCGTACCGGTTCGTTTTTTTCTTTTCGTCGTCGTCCTCGCGTACGGCGGGGCATCCAGCCGTGCCACGTCGCCGTCGCGGCACCCCGACGGCCAGGAGAGCTCCTGGAGCCCTATAAAGCCGCCCTAGGTCTCCGCGCCGTAACCCTAAACCCTAGGCCCCTATTCCCTCGAGCTCCCGCCGCCGTTTTCCCTCTCCCCGTCGTTCTCCCCTCTCTCTGTCACCTCACCGGAGACGCACCCCTCTGAAACCCCGATGAGCACCGCCGCCTCGACGCGCCACTCACCCACCTAGCCCCTGGAATCAATCTACCTCGTCACCCTCTTCCGTTTGGACACCAGAGCCATCCCGGAGACGCTCTGTAGCCGCGCCGCCGTCCACGACCCCGCCGCTGTCGCCGTCGAGCTCGAGCCTCTGCAACGGCTACATCCGCGGTGAGCGCCACCGTGTCCTCCTCCTTCCCTCTGTCTTGCACCAGTATCACCGCAGCGCACGCATCCATGCCCACTGCACCAGATCCCAGCAGCAGGCACGAGCACAGCACCACCGCTCGCCGCCGGCGTCGTGTCTGTCAGGTTTCAGTCGCGCGCGCAAAGTTCAGTTAACGCGTAGTGTAACCTTAACCCCAGCGCGTCTCTGTATCTGTCAAGATTCAGTCGAGCAGCGCAGTGGTTGCGTTCAGTTTCGCGCACGGGCAGGTCGCGAGATCGATCCCTCGCGCTGCGGATTAAATCCAAACTTTTGCGTGGGGCACTGACAGGCAGGCCCCACCTGTCTGTGACCCTTGTGGCCACGCCAGCACGCAGGCACGCCACGCTGGCCCCAGGCCCACGGGCAGTGACTAGGGCTAGATGGCAGTGCGGTAACAATTAATTTCCAGCACGTTCCTTTTTAAAAACAGGTCCTTTTATTCACAGTTTGGTCCCTGAAACTAACAAGCTCATAACTTTTATTTTATAACTCCAAATAATGAAAATAAAATATGTGTGTTGGTCCAAATTTAATTCTCTATCCAATTATGCCATTTGTTTCCTGTTTTGAATTTTCCAAATGCATTTCAAATTTGAATTCAAATAATTCAATTGCAATTTGCTAAAATCCATAACTAATTCATAATTAAGCCAAATAATGCAAATAAAATATGTTTTCCATACCATTTTGAACCACCTATTCAAATATAAATTTTGTTTCTTGATTTGAATAATTTAAATTGCCTAAATAATTTAAACCTTGTTTAAATCATTTAAATTTGCTAAATTCATAACTTGCTCAAAATGAATTATTTTTTAACATGTAAAATATGTTTTCAAACTAGAAAAGTATAAACTTTTCAAAATGAATTTGAATCTATGTTTGGAACAAATAAAATTCAAATAATTTTCAACCTTGTTTTAAATTCATTTAAAACTTGTTTAATTTTGTTTAAGTCATAATAAATTCATCCTAATTCCTTTTTCAATATTTGAAACATGTAATCCAACTAAAATTTTGTGTTCTTTTCAAATAGGAATTTTGTTATTTATTTTGCACACTTTGAATTGGTGAAAACAACAACTATTTGTGTAATCCCTTTAAGGAACCAAAAATTCCCTAAATTAATAAATAAATTTCTAAATTGGTAAACCTCATTTCCATTTTGGTTCTAATGTTGTTATTTTGTTGTTTTCCTCATCCATGCATCATACTAATCCACCTTCACCTGTTGATTAGTTGGAAAACAAATAATCTAACCATATTTCATGGGCTTTTCCTATGCAACTCAAAATTGCATATGTGTCCATTTAATTTGTGTTACCATGTCAATTAGTTTATTTTGGTGCATCCATTAACTTGACATGCATCATCCCATGATTGTGCAATATGCCATAATATTGATTGTTTATCTTTCTGCATTGTTTGTTTGCTTCTTCTCGGATAGACGACGACGTTGAGACCGACGATCTTTACGACACCCCTTCTGAGGATCTAGCCCAGTACCAGGCTACTGAGTTTGCAGGCAAGTTATCACTCACATGAACCACTGTGTTCCTTTCAACCTTGGTTGCCGATACTTTCCGTTGTCTATTTCTGCTAGCCATATGTATCGTTGCTTCTGTTACGAACCTATCACATGATACCCTGAACCATGATAATGCCTCATCTCCAGTCCTAAAGCCCCGTTGCTTGGGCCCGTGTCTTACTAGCATGCTTAGGGTTGTTTTTGCTCGAGTCTGTTATCAGTTACTTTCTGTTATCATATTTGATTATATTCTGGGGCTCGATGTTAAACAACAACCTGTTAATTTTTAGGTAATAATATTTTGCTGATAAGGCACCGGCAGGAGGCCCGGCGTGGTTTTGAGGCCTGCTAGTGTCGACCCTAATTAGGAAAAGGGTATTGTCTACTGATCCATGATGATCGCACTATCCGCATGTGGGAAGCGTGTATGGGCGCCCCCCTCAATTTGATTCGATCCGCATCTCGTCCAAATCACCACACTTAGTTCGGGCTTTCCATTTGATGCACGCATATGCAGGTACGAAACCGAGGCCAGGGTGGAACTTTTGTAGTTGGCATTTAGGGCGGCATGGTCTTCCAGTGCTATGAGGGTCAACTTTTCTTCGTGGGGCTCGATTAGCCGCGCACGCACAGCACGTGGTGCTTTGGGCTTGATGCGACGAAGAGTTGAGTTGTGTAGAGTGCCTCGCTTGGTGGAAGTGCATTTCCATCCTGGCGGGATATTCTTACGTGTACTGCCAAATTGGTGCACCCCTGCAGGGATAAATCTTCTCGAGAAGCCGTGTTTTCCGCGGTTATGGTTGAATTGGTGAAAGTACTGGCTAACAAGTACTCAGAACAACTTACACCTAACTAATGATAACTTGACTAGTAATAGGCTTATTGACACAACAATGTGATCCATCATTAATCCAACTGTGTGAGTTATCCTCGGGTTGCTTCTTTGGATAAGGGGCGAGATCCAGAATGGGTTTGTGTGGTGGTTAGTTGTAGTTGGTTACGATACGCTATCTTATCCCCTTTCTGCTAGCCGGAAGTTGTAGTATGTTCTGTAGTGGGTTAGTGCAGCCAGTGCAGCATCTTTTATACCCTTTCTTCCGTTGATCCCAAGGCATCTGTGCTTGGTGTTGACGGGCTACACTTTGGTGAACTGTGAGTCTTGCTTGCCAGTACGTTTATGTACTGACCCCTTTGGGGCTGTGGTTTCCGCAGACTACGCTTACGAGGATCCCCGTGACGGCTACTACGTGGAGTTTGACGAGGCTGCTGACGAGTAGGTAGCGGACCCGGGCAGGATCCGAGACATCGTGGATGGGCTCCGTTTTCTTTTCATTCCCGGCTTCTTAAGCCTATTTGGATTTGTCTGTACTCAGACCCGTTGAATGCTTCCGCTGAGATGTAATGATGTTATGTTGGGACATGTGTCCTCTGGATGATTGTATTTGCTATCTCTGCTCTAGTGAGAGCTATTTGCAACTTATTTCCATCTTTTGTGTCTTAGAGATATGTTATGTTATCATTCTGTTAAACGCCGTTGACGTACCATGTGTGTATGGTATGAAGTACGTCAATGGTAGTATCCTGATTTCTATGGGATAGTTTACATCGACGGTGAATGGTAGAGATTGGTTGTCACACATAAGTGTTGGCCTACTCGTAAGAGGTGCGGGTGCCGGTAAGCCCCGTAATCCAATCAACTACTGTTCAGTTCGTACGGTGAGTATCCTCTAGAAGTCCGGGTACGACAGTTCCTTACCTATGGGCCCGTAGCACCCGCGACTCAGCACCCCGCGCTTAGGACCCGGTCAGAGTTAATTAGTTTGAGAGATGTATTAGGGTTAAATAAAATGAATCCGAGCTATGTAACTCTTGGTGTGTATTATCATACGTTTAAATATTTCATCAATGTTGCATTTGTAATTGAAATGAGAATCTGGAACGTTAACATATATAGTTACTCTTTTTTCGGACTTGTTTAGCTATTAGTACCATTAACTGTTATCTATAAGCAATTTTGATGAAATGGATGCTATTAGCTATTTTTTTATTAGATTATATGCAATTGTTGCGAACTGATGAAATTGATGCTCTTTATCTCTGTATTCTTGATAAGCCATTAGGGACACACAGCCTACAGCTTGCTGGTGTATTTCTCCATAATCTAACTGTTTGTTACTTACAAGGGTGTATTACTTAGAATGGCAGTACAATACTACTTGTAAACAAGGCCCCAAATAAATTGAAGTCAGATGTTTTGATAAATAAACTGAAGTGAGATGTTTTGTAGATATATGAAGTGATACGGTATGACGTGTGAGGTTCTTTAATTAGTGCGTGATAGAATTGCTGATGCCAAATATGTCATCCTTGGGTTCTCCGATATTCATTTCCTAGCAAAATTGTCTTGGTCGCTTTGCTGAAATAGTTCGGACTTTTTCTTATTTTTTGCGGGATAGTAGTCCGGATTTTATTTAGCACTGGTACGTGTCAGGATTCAAAATATTGGTACCTGATATTGATGTACATTACATTTATATTTTTTAACCTCAGCCATCAATTTCATGATCAACGGGATATAGATTTTTAAACTATGTGGATCAACATTGTGTCTCGAAGAACCGACTTATATTGCTTTGAGTATATAGTAGTGTAGATTTGTCATCTTATGTTACTGTCTTCAAAGTTCATATCATATTAGGTGCCCAAGAGACACAGCGTAATTTTACTTTGATTTGCAGGATTTACTTATTCATATAAAAAAATTAACATATGCACAAGGTGTTCCCGTTCAGGTTTAAATTTCTACCTTCAGTTATGCCCCTGAACCCCCCCCCCCCCCCCCCCCCCCGCTTTCATCATATCCAGTAAAAGCTTGCACTAGTTTTTCTTTTCCCTACTTATTGATCGTATCCTGTGACTAGGCATTGGTCCCGGTTCATGCCACAAACCGGGACCAATGCCTCCCCACGAACAGGGACCAATGCCCCCAGGCGATTTCTGTTGCCTCGGGCGCACAAACCGGGACCAATGCATAGCATTTGTCCCGGATTTTGTTGCAACCGGGACAGATGTCTTTTCTGGCTCTAGACGAAAGGGGTTGTTTCCACTAGTGACTGACAGTGAACCAGAAAGAAGCAAGAACAAGATTAAGATAATATTGTACTCCAAAAGTTGAGGCTGTAAGAAAATCTTCACATCAAGGACCAATCATAAGTACTTTCGCAATTATCTTGAATCATCTGCTGAAGAAGAGATACCAGGCTTGAAACCAATACTTGAATAAACAAAGCAACCAAAACAAGGTAAACAGCAATAATACTTGAACTACGTAGCAATATATGTAAAATGAGCATTATTTGCATAGAATTTCATGTTATTATTTCCATATGAAAATCATCTGTAATGCCCATCGCAACACGCAGGGTATCAACTAGTTCACATAGAAGACATGCACGCATCAGAAATGGTAAAAGCAATTAATAATTACATGCTTGTCACGGAGTTTTGGATCTTCACAAGAAGCTGCTGCCTCATGGAGATTGGTACCATCTTTTTTTTTACTCCCGATCTCCAGATAAATCAGTCCATGTTATAATGTGCTCGGATATGAATTGGATCAAATCTTTATAGGTTATATTTATGAAAGTTATTGTTTCATACCACTTAAGTGTATATTATTGGTGGGTAACAACACGAACCGATGCCCTCTGAGAGAAGAAGCATAGCTCATACAAATGAAGTCGAATTCTCATCCTTTATAGATAAGTGGCCATGACTTGTAATATTGCAGCATGCATATGGTCCAATGTTCGCATGTGGCTTAATGCTTTCCTTTCTATTTTTTCCAACTTCTAACATTGCAACTTCAACAAACAACATGTCGATGAATTAGGTTTTTTGTTAATATACGCTCCGGTTTGTCGCGTATGTGAACTAGTATGTAGATGAATCAGGATTATTGCATGTACAAACTATGACTAGGTCTTTTACTCATTCAAATAACATTAATTATATGATCATGATAGCTTTCTAATATTATAAGAGTCCACTTATAATTTCTCATATTTTAGGAAAAATTTACATATTATTTTAATTGTTGTCAAATGAAATGTAAATAAGATTGTCACAATTTATCTCGTCGTGCCTTGACTTGCCATTAGATTCAAATTTAAGATCATGTCGTGATGGTTCAAGATTATTTTCAAGATGTGGGGAAGGATGTCATCAAGCTATGCATCTAACCTCATAATGGAAATATCTGCTTCCTGAAAGTCTTGGTTCAGGCCAACTAACCAAATATATGTGACGGACTGGGTCATATTTTTTCACATTCTTACTGGAAACGTACAAAGGTACAATATTAGATGGTTAAATATATCTTTAAAAGATAATGTGGTTAAATATATCTGTACTAGATCGAGGATGCGTCCCATTGAGGGTTGAGTCGATTTACTCCTTATTTTTTAATTGAGCATTTCTTCCGTGAAAATACCAAAGCTCGGTGTCATTTGTCGAAAAGTTTGTTTTAATATGTGATGAATAGATAAAACATGTAAAAATGTCAAATTGATGAATCTATGTCATTCCATATCTATATATTTTAATAATGGAACGAAAGGGATAGAGAGCCAACAATTTATTGGTACATACGTTTGATCCGATGGGATATCCCCTCTAGCGTGTAAGGACCGACCGGATCTTATCCAATTTATTTACAACATATTTATTTGGGTGACAGGCCAGGGGAAAGACCTGGCTGGTCAGGCGTCACGTATGTTCATTACGGTCTCACTGCGGCCTGGCCTACGTCCTTTAAAGTATGCACCTATCTCTTATCTTTCACTGGTAGAAAAAAGGCCTTCCGTACGCCCCCATCAGTCCCCAAACTTTGCGCACCGTGACTAAAGGGGTTTTAGTCCCGGGTCGGGAGGAGACCCGCGACAGAAGGTCATGCGTCGTGGGTTGGGAAGCGCGTGGAGACGCGTGGAGGGCTTTAATTCCGGTTGGCCTGGCCACCCGCGACTAATGATCCAGTCTGCTGGCCTCCCTGCCTTTAGTCCCAGTTGGTCTGGCCACCCGGCACTAAAGATACAAACTGCTCGCCTCCCGCGCGGCGGTTTTATTTCGCGAGCGAGAGGCAGAGGCCATTGCTACAGTGCGCACCCGAGAGTCTCTGTTTCTTCTCCTCTCTTCTCTTCTTCCTCTCTTCTTCCTCCACCAAGCACCCATGGGTTCTCAAGTTTGGAACACTCTCCGTGTGGCCACACCATGCCGCAAGAGTCTAGACGTGGCCTACACCAATATGTGCGAGAGGCTCCCCGGTCTTCTTAAGCATTTGAGCAATCTCTATGATGAAGCCGATGAACAACATAAGTTCTTCGGGCTTGATCTAGAGTATACGGCGAATCAACGGGATGTTGCCGTCATCCAGATTGTCTTCAAGGAGATCGTGTTGGTCTTCCAATGGGCAAGGTAACGCACACGTACAATCGATCTCTCTTGTAGGATAGTGTTGCATTTTCGATTTGTTTGTTGCGTTGGAAGAATACATGTGTTGCAACATATCTAACACGTTCTATTTTTGTTGTTGCAGTAGTTCAAAGCATTCTCCGGCCCTTGTTGATTTTCTTGTCAACAAGGGGTACGACTTCTGCAGCGTTGACATCACTCAATACCGGCAGAAGTTGATGCGCTTGGGTATTGTGATACCTGAAGATCACTACATTGATCTTTAGGATCTTATCCATTTTGATGAGTTGTACGGTCACAAGACCGGGATGGCTCCGATGGCAACCGCCTTCATCCACGCCGACTACAAAACCATGAATTCTGGTTTCCCCTCCAAGAATGACATGCATTGGGGGAAGAACCCACTGGACCGGATCAACCTCAACTATGCAGCCATAGATGCATACGTTGCCTACGAGTTGTTCCGCATCTACTCGACGGAGCTCGAGGAGATGGTGTTTGTGTACCGCATCTTGCGTTCGATATATGCATGTAATGGATATATTAGTATGTAATGGATATATTATTATGTAATGGATATTATTTCTATATTAATTCGTAGCTATATTATTTCTATATTATGTCAAACACACATTTCAAAACAAACAAACAAAAACACATCAAGAAAACAAACAAAAACACATCAAGAAAACAAAACAGAAAAACTACCGTTTCTAAATTAATCTAAGCCAGGAAAACATAGATCTAGTCAATTCCAAACTCATCTAGTTGGATTTACTTCAAATACATTTTTGAACTCATTCTAAAAATAATAGAAGAGCCTACTGGTCTTTTATTAAAAAGTATGGTATTTTCATTTGGTTGTTGACCTTGATGTGAGGCTAAGTGCTATGGATAGATCTTTTCAATACCTATCCAGAACATTTTAGTTTGTCCATTTCGGTTATGTATTTTAAAAGTTAGGTTCAAATCATTCTCACAGATAGTCATTGCCAAAACAGTTCTTGTGTCCAAAATAATAGTCGAAAGTTGGATCTGCAAATTTTATATGGTTTAGATTTCATATGGTTTGGTTCATGAATTTTATCAGATTTTATTTTGTATTTAGAAAAGGGGAAAATGAATTAGTTTTATTTTCCTGAATTTTTTGATATATTATTTGTATTTTTAAGATTTTAAAATTTATTAGTTTTATTTTTCTGAATATTTTGATATATTATTTGTATTGTTAAGATTTCAAATGTATTAGTTTTATTTTTCTGAATATTTTGATATATTATTTGTATTTTTAAGATTTTAAAATGAATTAGTTTTATTTTTCTGAATATTTTGATATATCAATAGTATTTTTAAGATTTTAAAATGAATTAGTTTTATTTTTCTGAATATTTTGATATATTATTTGTATTTTTAAGATTTTAAAATGAATTAGTTTTATTTTTCTGAATATTTTGATATATTAATAGTATTTTTAAGATTTTAAAATGAATTAGTTTTATTTTTCTGAATATTTTTTTAGAAATAATACAAATTAAAAAGTTAATGTTTTATTTATTTATTCAAAATTATTAATTACATCATTACTTTTGTTTATTAAAATATTTATTTTAAATTCAGACAATAAAGAAATGTGGCATCGACCAACATGGTAATAGGATTGATATGATATTAGTATCACATACATGCGTGCGAAACACTTGGATGCGGGACGGGATGAAACTCGGAAGTTAAGCGTGCTAGTGCTAGAGTCACTACAAGAAATGTGTTGATACATGACGTTCTCGCAACGACGATGGACGAAATCGTCATAAAGTTATGACGATTTTGTGCCATACCGTCGTTAGCCGCTAGAGGGGTTAAAAACGCTGAATTTTCATGACGATTTGGCCAAAAAACGTCGTGATTTTGTGAAGTAATATTGTCATGAACGATTATGGCCTTGTTTTTAACCGATAACGACGAATTTAAATCGTCATGACATTCTAAATGTGGATGCGTTGGTACGTTTGAACGGACACATCATCAACTCCGCCTACGTGGCATGTCTGTTGGATAGACACATCATCAACTCCGCCTACGTGGCATGTCTATTGGATAGACACATCATCAACTCCGCCCACGTGGCTTGTCTTTTGGATAGACACATCATCAACTCTGGCATGACATGTGGGACAGCTGCCATGTGGGATAGGTAAATGGGACATACTGCCAGTGACATGTGGGACCAGGAAAAGAGACTTGCCACGCCATGCATCTGTGGAAAATGCCACAAAAATATGCTCGGAGGGGGGTTCGAACCGTGTACCTACTGGTACCGCGCGGCGTGAGCAAGCCACCATGCCACCGAACACCCCTTGTTAGAAGAACGTGTTCATTATTTTTTAATGCTTATTGACGCCATGCATTATGTGGAAAATTCCTCAAAAAAGCGCTCGGTGGGGGTTCGAACCTTGCACCTATAGGTACCGCGCGGTCTCAGCAAGCCACAAGGCCACCGAACACATTTTGTTGGAGGTATGTGTTCGTTCCTTTTGTTGGTTCTCGAACTCACTTTGGGCCAAAGCCCAACGAGACCACGAATCTAGAGGGAATTCAGCATGGGACGAATTCGGCAGGGACACGAGCATTGGGTTGCTTGCGCGGGCGAGCTGGCGTCTGCGTTGGGCTGGGTCGTTTTTTTGTTTTTTTTTTGTCTATTTTCATTCTATGATTTGAATTTCACCTCATAATTGAACTTAACCAATTTTGAAAAAATTGAAAAATTATTTTTCGTAATTATAAACCATTTGAAACCATTTTTTAAACATAAAACAATCATTCCCATGATCATATATTTATTAAGACTTTAGGGGATTTTGAATAACCGTTTTGGAGTCAAAATGACGGGAACGATTATTCTTATCTAATTGTGAAATTTTGTGAAACTCTTTCTATATCTCTATTGAAATAGGTACTTGTGTAGCTAAAAATTATTTTTACAAAAAATCATGACCAAACTACGAGGCACCTGTAGTTCAATTTTGACCCGTTTCCAGCTGAATCGGTAGAAATTTGTCTTTTTCAAAAGAGGTGTATTTTAAGCTATCGGGAGGTTTTAATTTGGTTATTTGAACATTAAATATGACATAATATATTTAGAATTTTTTTTTCTACAATTTTGTAACATATTTTTGGTAGGTGCTTCACAAAAAACCCCTTTTTTTACACTCCGAAGATAGAAAATGATGTTTTTATTCAATGAAAAATAAAACTTTCTTAGTGAACATTGTTAGTTGTTCCATTATGCATGCTTGTGTAGAATATGGGCACATTTCAACAAACTATGCCATGAGTGTGGCCATAACATCCGTCATTTGGCCCGAAACCCAAGAATGTTTGGAGGAGATAGCTCATTTCTATGAACACCTTTTCAACCCAGTTGTCGTATTCCAAGTTTATTATTTTTGGTGGATACTAGGACATATATAATGACACCACGCGAAGTCCTTGCGTCATTTTGATTTTTTTTTGAATTTTCTGGAATTTTCTATGTCCGTTTCAGGAAAAAGCCAAGACGGCGTGCATGACCGTTCGTATCTAGGGGTTGAATATTGAGAAAATATTGGTACATCTTTATTGAAATATGTAGTTGTGTATCTAAAAATAATTTTTACAAAAAATCATGAGCAACATATGAGGCACCTGTAGTTCAAATTTGGCCCGGTTTCAGCGGAATCGGCAGAAATTTGTCTTTTTCAAAAGAGGTGTATTTAGAGCTATTGAGAGGTATAAAATTTGTTATTTGTAGATAAAATATGACATAATATATTTAGAATCTTTATTTCTACAATTTTGTAACATATTTTTGGTAGGTGCTTCACAAAAAAAAAAACCTTTTTTACACTCCGAAGATGGAAAATGATGTTTTTATTCAACGAAAAATAAAACTTTCTTCGTGAACATTGTTAGTTGTTCCATTATGCATTCCTGTGTAGAATATGGGCACATTTCAACAAACTATGCCATGAGTGTGGCCATAACATCCGTCATTTGGCCCAAAACCCAAGAATGTTCGGAGGAGATAGCTCATTTCTATGAACACCTTTTCAACCCAGTTGTCGTATTCCAAGTTTATTATTTTTGGTGGATACTAAGAAATATATAATGACACCACGCGAAGGCCTTGC
The DNA here is from genome assembly GCA_028641055.1 of Alopecurus myosuroides. NCBI lineage: Eukaryota > Viridiplantae > Streptophyta > Magnoliopsida > Poales > Poaceae > Alopecurus > Alopecurus myosuroides. The sequence continues at coordinate 111,732,294 of CM054057.1, read as the reverse complement.
GTCATTTTGATTTTTTTTGAATTTTCTGGAATTTTCTATGTCCGTTTCAGGAAAAAGCCAAGACGGCGTGCATGACCGTTCGTAGCTAGGGGTTGAATATTGAGAAAATATTGGTACATCTCTATTGAAATATGTAGTTGTGCATCTAAAAATGACATATGAGGCACCTGTAGTTCAAATTTGGCCCGGTTTCAGCGGAAGAGGCAGAAATTTGTCTTTTTCAAAAGAGGTGTATTTAGAGCTATTGAGAGGTATAAAATTTGTTATTTGTAGATCAAATATGACATAATATATTTAGAATTTTTATTTCTACAATTTTGTAACATATTTTTGGTAGGTGCTTCACAAAAAACCCCTTTTTTTACACTCCGAAGATGGAAAATGATGTTTTTTTTCAATGAAAAATAAAACTTTCTTCGTGAACATTGTTCGTGCTTCCAAGATGCATGCTTGTGTAGAATATGAGCACATTTCAACAAACTATGCCACGGATGTGGCCATAACATCCGTCATTTGGCCCGAAACCCAAGAATGTTCGGAGGAGATAGCTCATTTCTATGAACACCTTTTCAACCCAGTTGTCGTATTCCAAGTTTATTATCTTTGGTGGATACTAGGACATATATAATGACACCACGCGGAGGCCTTGTGTCATTTCAAGATTTTTTGAATTTTCTGGACCGGTTTTAGGAAAAAGTCGAGACGGGGGGCATTACCTTTCGTAGCTACGGGATGAATATTGATAAAATCTTGGTCATCTCTATTTAAATACAGTCACATTATTATAATAAAGCATATGCTATCAAAATTTTATTTGGCAATGAAACTATTAATTAACTTTATATCCTGTAGATTTTGGCCATTAAGTAGAGAAAACGAGCTATTTAAAAAAAATATGATATCATCTAAACTAGTTATATTACCACCAGCCCACCTAACTGGTCATTGTTCGGTGGGTCCATGAGGATCTAGGTCCCAGCTGCTGCCACTCTAGGGGTGGAGCAAGTGTCTAAAGTAAGAAGACAGGAGCGGGAATTTTTCAGAAATGCGCGCGATGTTAATTTTTCAACCCATCGAAACTCAACCGGCAGAAACCCTAAGGCCCCCTCTCTCTACCCCCTCCTTACCCTTCTTGCGCCGCCGCCCCCTTCTCTGCACCGCACATCCACACAGAACCACACGGATCCCTTCCCATCGCCGCCCTCCCGTCCTCTTTGAGCTCCCGCCGCCCCCTAGTTCGCACCGCCCCGAGCTAGATCCCCACCTCCCTCGGCTCCCACCGCCTCCTTCGTGACCGACGGCGGCGGCACCACCCGTCCTTCAATCCATCTTTCTCCCCCGCTCCCGTCTCCGTCTCCCACAACGACGCGGCTGTTGCGGGGGCATGGATCATCAAGCACGCGGCCGCGAGGGACGACCTTGGCGGCATGGGCGCGCGTGAGATCCAGGGGTGGAGCCTCTCCGATCCGTTGTCTCCTACCTGTTACCATGCCCACCACGGATAACAACTTGAAGAATATCATCCGCGGCCACCTCCGGAACCACGAAAAATATCCCTGCACGCACCGTCAAGGTATCCCCATGTCTGTCATTTGTCGTTCGTTTCCTAGATCTAGCACGTGAGGTGTTCGTTTGAATGTACCAATAGCGTTTCATCGACTGATTTGTTGGTTGGTGATCTTGGTGGTACTGTTCGTGCAGATCCTGATGCACCAACTCTGCAAGCATTGCTGTCAGCCACAGAAGCGTTGTCCTGCACGGTGACCCTGAGCCATACAACCCGACGAAGGTGATGGCCTCCCGGCTGCTGGATGCAGCCTTCGCCGACCTCCCTTCCGTCGGATCCCGACTGGACTGGACGGTCACCAACTACCACAGCATGAACACTCTTCAACCGATGCACTTTCGAGGATGTCCAGGTACCAACTAGCTCCTCCCTTCTTCACGGGCTTACAAGTTTTGGATGGCGGCTGCTGATTGACTAGATATTAGGTTATCTAATTGAGAACCCAAACGTACTATATAGTGTTTTGCACTTTTGCTTTGACCTATACAACATCGTTAGCCTCAAAACATTACTATGAGTATTTAAGTGTGCCATTTAGGTACTGTCCCATTGTTGCCTCTGTTAGTATAATCTGGATTTGTTATTTTTGAAGTGCCATTGTATACACAACTTTCATTGAGTTACCAAGTGCACATCTTCTAGCTGAACAATAAGATAGGTTCGTTAAACAATTAGATAGGCTATTTGAAGGTCCTTGATGATTATAGCTGCTTGACATTTTTAGAGCTAGGTCCTTGTTGACCAGTGGCATATTTACCCAAATTCCAAGCATGTTTCTGAGCCTAATTCACTTGCATTTGGAGCTTTATTGGTCAAATTGTGCTATTGAAATATTAGAAAAGAAGCTATATTCATTCCATGTACTACTTTACAACCTATCTATCTTATTTGCTGGATTGATGTGACAAGGTACCAAATTTCTACACCGTAGCCTGCTGCTCGCCACTAACTTCAGTCACGAACGGCGACCTGAAGCTCTTCCACCCGTGTCCTCTGCTGCCCCCCTCTTCATCAACGAACCAGCGGTGATGACAACATCTTCCCCAACCTGAATTGCTGCCTCTCGTGCTATTACCGCAGTGACTCCAGCCTCGACCACTACAAAGGCCATTAAGGAGAAGTCCTGCAATGCTCTTCTCCTAAAGGTATCTCTGGTTTGAGATACTTATGTTTTATTGTAGCCAATAGTGTCAGTTGAATAATTCTATCTCGCATCTACAATTTAGGTGAACCAAATTGGATCTGTAACGAAGAGCATTGAGGCTCTGAAAATGTCCAAACAAGATGGATGCGGTGTGATGACCAGTCACCGGAGGTATACTTCTTAGTCACTGTCTTGTGTTTCTACTTTCCTTCAGTCTATATTGTCTGAAATATTCAATTGTCATATCTTGGATGTAGTGTTGAAACTGAGGATACATTCATTGCTGATTTTGGTGGTTGGTTTATCTACGGTAAGTTTCCACACTCTTCTTTGACCGAGCTCGTCAGTGCGACCCAAGTTTCAGTGTGAAGTTGCTGCAACAATCTTTCTTATGAAACAGGGCCAGATCAAGACCGGAGCACCTTGCAGATCAGAATGTCTTGCTAAGTACAACAAGGCAAGAATCTTACAACCCTCTTCTCATACACATATCTTTTTATAGATGGTCGTGGACTTATAGACAAGCTCATGTATAGTGCTATTTTTCTGTTGCTATTCGTTCGTTTGAGCAGATGAATCTAGTCCGTTTACTGATATTTTTTACTTTTTATTTATTTTTGAATCGGAGCAGCTTCTTAGGATTGAGGAAGAGCTTGGTGCCGCTGCTGTGTACGCTGGACTCACATTCTGTGCTCCATTCGAGGCCTACTAGATAGGAGCTGAACGCGAACCAGTCTCGACCACAACTGCTGCCTCTCGTGCTGTTACCGCAATGACTCCAGTCTCGACCACGACTTCCTCTTTACCGGTTTTTAGTGGATTTTTCATGGTGGGTTGACACCAATTGATCCCATCTCTCTATCTCTCTAAAATTCAAGTGAACTTATGCTGTGTGGTAACCTGTTTCATTCAGTTTCGAGAGCAGTATTTGTTTGGCAGTTTTAGTTGAATTGAAAGATATAGATTCTGGCCTCTAAACTTGTTCGTATTTTTGTGTCAACATGTGTGCTTGTTAAATCTTACACTAGTTCCGAACGTGTTTAGCTTAAGTACTTGTACTCGTAGTCTTATATGCTTGCAAGCTTATTAACTAGTCGTTATGGCGGTTGTGCCAAATTATATCCCTGTCAAATATTGTTGCTTCTATCCAAATCTTTGATCTATGCTTGTGCATGTGTTTCCAAACACCATTGGTTCTGTTCACTCGAAGCCTGCAGATTCTTCTGTGTTTTTGTTGAAATTATGTCTTTTTTTCTGTTATCTGCAGGTTCTAGTTGGTGGTCAGTTGCAGGAAAGGGTATGACCGGCTATCAGGTACTATTGTTGCGGCTATCAGGAGCATTGCAATGAGAGCAGTAAGAGCTATTGCTGCTGTACCACACTCCCTGCTAGTTGTCTTCTATGCACTTGTCCGTGGTGAACTTACTTTTTCTGGGAAGTTGGGAGCTGGTGAACTGTAATTCAAATATATGTAATGTTGAATGTAATGCCGAAAGTTGGAATATGGTGAAATTTGAGGTGTATTTGTGTGGCTTCTATTCCTGGGAAGTTTACTATTTGGATGAATGTTGAAATTCAATCTTCTCTGTAATTTGTTAGTTATTCAAATTTCTGTCTATAATGTCATGAGAAGAATACCTGGAGAAATAAACTGGCTAAAAAATGTGGCCTATTAAGAGGCCAGGGCCCAAACAAATTAAAATGGCTTGACCGATGAATATATGGGCTCTAGAAAGGCCATGGCCCAAATAATATTCATATGAACACTCCTAAAAAAATAAATTAAAAAAGGACTTGATAATGAAATGGGCAGTAAAAAGGCCCAGGCCTAAATAGAAACTGTACCAGCAAGGCAAGAATTATTGGGCCAGGCCCATCTATATCACCGAAACGGACCGGGCTGATTTTGATCCGCGACGAATTCATTTCCTCATGATTTTGCCACGTAGGACTGGCCATGTGGGAGCTGATGTGGCTTGGCCGGACTGCGTGTGACGATTTTTGATCGTCATAATTTTACGACGATCCGAAATCGTCGTGGATGTCCATGACGATTCCAAGAAAACGTCGTTGTGGTTAATTACTGACGCTCGGTTTTCAACGATTTGTTTTTCGTCATAAGATCGTCATGGATGAAATATGATGACGATTTGGTGACGAAAACAGAGCGTCAAGTATCAGCATATTTCTTGTAGTGAGTAGTGGGAAGATGGGTGACCGAGCGGGAAGTTTGACCACGAGTAAGAAATTTGACTAGAGATATTTGTAGTTAGACACTAAGCAAATAATAAAAATTCTGAAAAAAAAGGGAGTGAAAAAATGGGAGTGAAAAAATGGAGTGAAAAAAAGGGAGTGAAAAAAAGGGAGTGAAAAATAATTAGAAACCCAAATGAATTAAAGAAATAACGAAAAAGCATGTAGTCCCGGTTCGTGTGGCCAACCGGGACTAAAGGTCCTCCGCCTCCGGCGCACGCCACCCGCCCACGTGGACGAGCCTTTAGCCGCGGTTCGTAAGAGGGGGCGACTAAAGGGGGGCCTTTAGTCGCGCCTATTTAGTCCCGGTTGCGCGGCCGAGATTAATGGCCTTTGCGAACCGGGACTATAGGCCTATTTTCTATCAGTGTTTGTATTTAGTGGCAGTGTAGATCAATCACCAATCCTGGTATGTGTTCACGGAAATTAACTTTTACGATGGGGCCTATATGGTGGAAATGTTACAGCGTCCAGGCATGCACACTAGGAGGCAACAACGCCATATGCATATACGGTGGCTGTTACTAGTAGGCCACATGCATATAGTTCAATGTTTCAATGTGGTTTAACGCTTTGCTTATTATTTTTGCCTACCTATAACATTGCAGTGACAAAGTTTTCCATACAACCGTTAACATAGCAGCATCAACAAACTAATACGAATGCTCGCATAAAGAGTATTTGAACGTTTTTCCAGAAATTTATTTTATTTCACAAACTTTTACGTCAAGGGCAACATGCATCATAAATGATAGTGTCGGATATAAGCCAAATAGGGGTATATACTGCATTGAACGAAGGCCGGATTACCAGGGTGGCCCGCGAGTAATGGAGCAGTAAATTTCATTGGGCGGCCATGTACTCCGATGCACGGGAAGGCTGATTCTAGAAGAATCCGGATTACGGCCCAACGCATAATCCGGCGTAGAGAAGAAGTCGGATGTCTTTGTTTGCCAAGAATAGGACTGCTTTCCTTAATCTCTACGTTTTCCTTCCTGTAAGCCCTAGTTGGGCTGCTTATATAAAGCCGGACGAGGAGCCGCGTCAAGGCACAAGATCGCGGGATAGCGAAACCTAGACTCACATTGTATTCCGTATACTCTAGGCTTTAGATCTGATTAGTGAGATTGTAGGAGTAGGGCGCCGCCATTGTTGCGATGTACTGAACCTGGGTAAACTTGTGTCCCCTCCTACGGCAACTTCCCCACGTTACCACCCACAATCTACTCAAAGGCTCATGGCACCCCTTGCCATGAACCATACTAAGAACACTCGACAGTTGGCGTCCACCGTGGGTCTAGCGGTGTACGGGGTTATGTTTCGAGCGGGAATACTTGGCGGGATCGGATATACAATCACAGTCGAAATCCTGGAATTCGACGCAAACGGAAGCCGCTTCATCGATAACGGTTCCTATCTGCCGGCACGGAATCACCTGGTAAGTGCTTGTATCCTTCCTATTGGATATGCTAACGTTTTCATAGGTTTAGGCGGAAGCAATGGGTTTCCGTGGTGGAAGCAAATTAATCGCACCCTCCCTATGCCCAATAGAAGATGGCTTTAACGCCGGATTTGGGACGGCTCTGCCTTATTCATATATTGGGGCACACCAAGATCTATTATTTGCATATCACCAAAGCATGACCAGGTTTATTGTCTCTCAGGAGATGCCTATCCCCATATCGCACTTTGTCGGCATGGTGCAAGCAGAGCATGTTGAAAAGAAGGAGGACAAACATCCCGTCGAAAAGGCAGAAGATGACAAACCCACAGGGAAGGTGGATGATCCTAAACCCGCCAATCCGGCGGATAACTCGAAAGTCAAATCTATTAGAATTGTGATTGAATAAAAGTTAGAATCGGAAACCGGATCTGCATCTGGTGAGACAGATTCCGATGATGATGGTGAGGCTTTCGGAAGAAAGATCAAATCCATGCAAGGAAGTTTCCACAAAGTCCACATGGCTAAAATCGCTGAAAAGGCGGACGCCGAGGAAAAAGAGGAAACATATTCGGCTACCCCTCCTCCTTAAGATAATACAAACGGAGTGGAAGAGGATGATCAAAGCCCGAAATTTCCTAATGTTCAAGAATTAATGGAAGCCAAAGCCCTAAAGTAACCCCCATACTCCAAGAGGAAGAAAAATCGTCGAAAGGCTATACGCCAAAGTATAGAAGAAAAAGTTGGATAGATTGGCAGACATAGCCAACTAGAGCCTGGAAATTGGCGAAAGCAGCGTTGTAAAGGTTGCGGGGAAGAAAGAGCAGAAGCAGGCTGATACAGTTCCAGTACCCCGGATGTCGGAACAAGACGAAGCTGACTTGCTACAAACCCCGGTTGGAAGGCATGAACCACCGGAAGTGCCGGAAGCCAGGAGGCAAGCATTAATGCGGCAACAGCAATAACTTTACCAGACTCGGGAAAACCTCATAAAAGCCCAGGCCACCGTCGAAGTGCCGCAGGAAGAAATCGAGGAATTCTAGCGCTGGAATCGCTCTGGAAACAGCCTACAAGGTTGCCTGGAGTAGGAATCCCGGAAGAACAACCAGTCAAAAGACAGCTGGATAACCAAACCTGACAAAGAGAGGTGATCATCGTAAACGCTAAGGGATAATGCATCTACAACTCCTGCAGAAAACGCGGAAGCTGCGCTCGCCATCCTCAATGACGACCTCTACTCTGTAGATGAAAAGGTTCAGGGGGTGTATGCTTTCTTGGGAAGAGCATTACAACAGCAGCAACGAGGACAAGCACGTTCTAATAAGTTGTATAAAACTTCGAATTTATGCAAACTGCCAGAGTCATAGCCGCACCAGCAGCACCCAATCCAAGCGATCATGGAGATTCAAGAAGCTCTAAAAGAAAGAATGAAGATCCTAGATAAGACAGAAAAGATCCGCATGATAAGGATGCAACATCCAGAACAGGATCCCATCCGCCAACCAGCGAGAATAACACGAAATCCCGAATCAATGTTGATCGGGAAGACAGAAACCGGAAGGAAGGCAACAGCCCTCTCCGCCAATCTTGAGCGGAGAAAGACAGAAAAGCAATGTCTCCTCCGAGAAACCTGGCTGATAAATCCTGAAGATATGACCACCCTGAAAGGCGTGAAAGATCCTGGACTCCGCCAAGGAATAAGGAGTGTGCTAGAAGCAAAACTCCGCCTCACCATAGGGATCGGAATGCCTGAAGAAATAGAGACAAACCTCGATAGGTGAATTCACGCAACAGTGGATTAAGGAGAAGTAGATCCCCCTCAGTCCACTCTGTCGGAAGGTATTCTCCGCACACACCTGGTGTGGAAAGGGATGATTTATATTTTGGTCCAAAGTGTTTCACTGACAGAATCCGGAATATAAACCTCCATGCATCCTGGCTTTGCCAAAGTCGTACCAACTTACCAAAAGTATGCTGGAATTACGAACCCAGATACATGGTTTTCCGATTACTATACCGCCGTTCAGATCAACAAAGGAATAGATTTGAAGCAGTAAAATTTCTTCCTTTGATGCTACTGGATGGAGCACGTGACTAGAATAATGGACTACTGTCAAGAACGGTGGATAGCTGGGATGATATGGCCAAAGTTTTTGCTCAGCACTTCTGAGGCACATACAAGAGCCCCAAGAGTACTAACCATCTAAACCGTTGCACCCAATATGAAAATGAGTCGTATGTCGACTTTATTTCAAGATGGACAACAATGAAGAACAACTGCTCTGGAGTAAGTGGCGTCCAAGAAATGCATGCTTTCATCAATGGTCTTAAACCCGGCCTTGTACCGTTCATGATAGGATAAAAAATACATAAAGACCTCGGTTCTATGCTAACAACTGCCAATAAACACGCAACGGCTAAAGCTGATATCAGGGAAAGAAGCATAAATATAGATACGCTTATGCAAGCGAAAAAGTCGTCCCGCCTTGAGAAAAAGGCTGCTCCAGATGCACAAGAAAATCCCAAAGAGGTAAATATCGCCTTTGGAAAAGAAAACTCCAACCGGTGGAAGGGAAAAAGTGCAGAAATAAGGGAACCCATAGCTTACTCCAAGGAAGAGTGGGACAAAATCAGAGGAGAACCTTGCATACATAATGCACCATTTGGGAAGACAAACCATACAAACCAGCAATGCCGGCATAACAAGCATATGAGAAGCAATGTTGAAGCTGATAACAAAGGGAATAATTCCAAGAGGAGTTCCAAGAAACAAAAGCCGGAAGCCGAAAAAGAAGAAAGTGAGTCTGATACTGACAAGCAGATTCAGGAGCAACAACGGAAAGGCGAATCTCACTTCCCAAGGGGTTGAAGGAGAGTGTAATCTCACCTTCTTGGCGACGCCATCCTCCAAAAAAGTGATGCAGTCTTGGAGAGAAATAATTCTCATCGTGCCACCAACTCCAAAGTACCTCAAGTATGCAAAAAAAACCCCAATTACCTAGGATCAGTCCGACCATCTTGGCAATATCCCGGAACCAGGAAGGCATGCCCTGATAGTAAGCCCTACAATGCAAAATCATAGGCATCGGAGAGTGCTAATGGACGGAGGATCCAGCATCAACATCATGTACCTGAGCACTTTGAAGAAACTGCACATGTCATGAACCAGCTCAAGCATAGCAATGTACATTTTCACGGCATTGTTCCTGGCAGACAAGCAACTTCCCTAGAAGAAATATCCCTAGAAGTCACCTTCGGAAATCCGAAAAATTTCCGGAAAGAAATGATTTTGTTTGAGGTAGTACCGTTCGAAAGTGTATACCATGCAATACTCGGACGGCCGGCTTTTGCCAAATTCATGGCTAGGTCATGCTACGTCTACAACAAGCTTAAAATGGCGGGGCCAAAAGGCAGAGTAATCGCCATTTAAGGAGATTTAGTGCTTGCAAATGAGCAAGAGTTGGGAAACACCCTTTGTGCCGAACAGATCATCGGAAAGGAAGAGCTGAAAGAACTGGCAAAGGAGGTATAGCCGACAGAAATGCCGACAGTAAAAGAACCAGAAAGCCGGCTGACAGCTTCAAAGCTTCAGAGAATACAATACAAAGCAGGTTATCCTGGACCCCAAAGATCCAACTAAGTATGTCGTTGTGGGCACCGGAATGTATGATAAATAGGAAAGTGAGCTCATCAAGTTCCTCCGTGAGAACGGGGATATTTCACCTGGTGTTCTATTGATATGCCAGGAGTACCCGGAAGCTTGCTGAGCGCCAATTGAAGGTGTTTCCAGGATCAAAACCCGTCAAACAGGGTCTCCGGCGATTCGACGAAAGAGGGCGAAAGGCTATAGGCAAGGAAATAATCCGGCTTTTAGCAGCTAACTTTATCCTGGAAGCTGTTCATACTTATTAGTCCGCCAATACGGTATTAGTCCCAAAGAAAGACACAACTGTCCTTAGGATGTGTATAGATTATACCGTCTTAAACAAATTGTGTCCGAAAGATAGGTTCACGTTACCGCGAATCGATCAAATAATAGATACCACTGCTGGCTCTGAGCTTTTATGCTTTTTGGATGCTTACACCGAATATCATCAAATACGCTTAAAAGAAGAAGATCAAATTAAAACCTCTTTCATAACACCCTATGGGACATATTACTACATAACCATGCCTTTTGTCTTGAAGAATGCTGGAGCTACATACCAACGTTAGATGCATGCACAATCAAATAGGAAAAACATCTATGTTTACGTGGAATACATTGTTGTCGTTTCCAAGGAAAAGCATACACTCCCTGAGGATTTGCAAGAAACGTTCGATAATTTGCGCACTTACAAAATGAAGTTAAATCCATCAAAGTGCGTATTCGGAGTTCCCTCGGGAAAACTTCTAGGTTTCATTATTTCCTATAGAGGAATCGAGGTAAACTCGGAAAAGATCAAAGGAATTTTGGATATCAAAAGGCCTACATGCTTAAAGGATATCCAAAGATTAATGGGTTTTTCAACTGGCGTAAGCAGGTTCCTAAGCCGGCTAGGTGGCAAAGCTCTGCCATTATACAAATTGTTGAAGAAATCCAACAATTGTGTATGGATAGAAGAGACTGGCACAACTTAGCTCTACTAAAGGAAACTTTGGTGAAAGCTCTGACTTCGGCATCGCCAAAGGAGGAGGAACCCATGTTGTTGTGTTTAACATCAACAAGCAGAGTTATTAGAGAAGACATAATTGTGAAAAGGAAGAAAGAAGAACAAAGCATTCCATACTAGCATCCAGTATATTATCTCAGTGAGGTATTCTCGGAATCAAATCAAAGGTATCCACATTATCAAAAACTGGCATATGGCGTATTTTTGCATCGCAAAAATTACGTCATTATTTCCAAGGACACTCCATAATAGTGGTAAGCAAAGCACCACTAGGGGATATTATAAAAAATGCAGATGCAACAGGAAGAGTCGCCAAATGGGCATTGAGCTTGTGGCATTCGACATTAAGTACCAACCCAGGACTACAATCAAGTCCTAGGTGTTGATAGGTTTTATCGTTGATTGGACAGAAGCTATGGAAAACACTCCAATGCCGGAGTATGAGTATTGGATCATGCATTTTGACTGATCCAAAATAAAGGAAGGCGCTGGCGCAGGAGTAGTATTAAAATCACTAAAAGGCTACACGATGGGGTATGTGTTACAAATTCATTTCAACGCCACTAATAATGTGGCAGAAAATGAAGCACTACTTCACGTCTTACATATTGCAAAGGAGATAGGTGTCAAGCACATCTTATGCTATACAGACTCGGATTTGGTGCATCACCAGCTTAACCAGACATGGGATGCTAAAGGCCCCATAATGGTGGAATATCAAAGAACTATAGACGAATTCGCCATATGCTTTCTAGGATTTGAGGTAAATCATGTAAAGCTGGAAGAGAACTGGAACACGGATGCATTATCCCGAATGGGCTTGGAAAGGGTAAAAACATTACCACCGGGTGTATTCGTTCAGCATTTGTTCGAACCATCTATCAAAGGAGGAGATGTAGATTACCCTCTAATTTCTAGTTCAATCAAAGTACTTTTTGTAATCACGGATTGGACGGTAGCATACTTGAATTTCTTTGTCAATCAGAAATTCCCAGATGGAGCAGATGAAGTCTTGCAAAGGAAGATAATGCGTCGATGTTAAAGGATACACAATAATTAATGGTTACTTGTATGAACGCAGCACATCCAGAATCTTCCAGTGTTGCATTTCACCGGAGGAATGACGGAAAATCCTGCAAGATATCCATGCCGAAGATTGCGGGCGTCATGCTCAATCCAAGAGAATTGTGCATAAAGCATTCCGAGCAGGGTTTTCTGGCTTACAGCCAAGAAAAATGCGGAGCACATAGTTAATACATGTGCCGAATGGCAGTATTACACCAAGCAAAAGAATTTGCCGGACCAAGCACTCAAGACTATCCCCATTACTTAGCCATTTGTGGTCTAGGGGCTAGATATGATGGACCAATCAAAACGGCTAGAGGCGGACTAACATATTTACTCGTTGCAGTAGATAAGTATGCCAAGTGGGTGGAGGCCGAACACATCAAAAACCTTGACGGTGTGACTGCCATAATTTTTTTTCATAGATATAGTTATGAGATATGGCGTAGCGCACAACATAAACACGGACAATGGAAGAAACTTTTCCATTGGAGAGCTGGAAAAATATTGCAAGCAAACTGGAATCCGCCTTGATCTAGCATCAGTGGCACATCCATAGTCCAATGGACAAGTCGAATGCATGAATAGTTCTATTCTGCAAGGGATACGTCCAAGACTCGAATCGCCTCTTCACAGAGCAGCAGGAGCATGGGTAGAAGAGTTACCTTCTGTGCTTTGGAGAATACGCACAACTCCGAATAGATCAATTGGACGGACGTCTTTTTTCCTGGTTTATGGAGCAGAAGGAGAGCTTCCTATGGACAAGATCCATGATAGGCCTAGACTGCAAGCTTACGATGAGTCGGATGACAAAATTGCACGACAGGATGCCGTCGATCTTCTTGAAGAAGAGCGGGAACTTGTGTTACAAAGATCCTCTATTTATCGGCAATGTTTAAGGCCATATCATAGCATGAAAATCAAGCACCGTTCTTTCAAATAAGGTGATTATTGCTAAGAAGGGTGCAGGAAAGAAAGAACAAGTTAGCCCCAGTATGGGAGGGACCTTTCGTCATTAGAAAAGCTATGAAAAATGGATCATACTACCTTGTAGATATTTGGGATGATGAAGAAGACCCAAAAATAAGAATCACAAGAGGAAAAGACACATAGATGTATAGCTAGGGGAAAAAAACGGTCGTGGAGCATCCAGCAGTTACGTCCTTTCTTTACCTAGTTCAATTCTATGTAAATATTATTGACATCATGAAATAAAGTTTTCGGAAATACATGCAAATTCTTTTTCTGTCTTTACCATTAAAGCATGTTCCGTATTTTTTTATTTCCCAATTTTCTTTCAATTTTCTTTAATGTTAACCCGAATTTTTCCTGCTTGCTCGGAGTTAAGAAAACTAAATGCTTTTAGCCTAAAAAGGCTCGCAGAACACCTGATTTTGCCTGCGTGTCTGGAGTTCATACTTTTTCAGCTCCTCGTTTCGTTAAGTATTATTCTATTGTTTGTGTGCTAGGCCACTGGATTAGTAAGTTAAAGCGCCAAAACATATGCCTCATTATTCTGAGTTTAGACTGATTGTTTTTTAACCCGGTTGCTCGGCGTGAAGATTTCATACTTTCGGAAACGCTAAAACACTAAGAAAATTGAAAGCATACAAACCATAGAACGTAAAAGAATAGGACAAAAATTAAATTGCAAGAATAATTTAAACTACAAAAGCATAAATTGTTTATACAAAACAGGCACTTGGAATGCATTACATAATGAATATTACATTGATAAAACACTAATGCATTCTTCCGCCTTCTGGCATCCGCATGACATGGATCTACTCGGCGTCCGCGTACTCGTCATCGGTATCACTCGGATTCTTTGGAGTTGAAGGAATTTCCTCTTACGGGTAGAAGGTGGTGGTGGAGACCATCCGAGCAATCTTGGAAGCAAACCCCTTGACGGACTCAAAGATATCCGTCCTTTGAGCATCAGTATACTCTTGGGGAATGTCGGTTGCGATGCGGCAGGTTTTGGCGGTGGGGTAGTGCATTTGCATAAGCCCGAGGGCCATGCGCACTCCATCGCTGGAGGCATACTTCATCTAGGATTCCCGCTGGGCAATGTGACTTCACTGAATGCAGCCGAGAGTTACCCAATGTTGGAATACTCATCTTTTTTATCCGGAAGACACTAGCTCACAAGTTTCCTCTCGGATTTCTTCATACTCTCGACAAAACCGCCAAAAGCTCGGATGCGTTCTATCCGAGAAGAAGAGTCTCCTTCTGCTATATAGTATGTAAATTCAGATGTTAATATAACTCGAAAGAGACCAATAAGTTTGAAACTAGAAGGGCAACCAGAAAATCTAAAAAGCATATCGAGGATGTGTTTGCCCATTTCCGCGATCTCCTCCAAGCGGTCGTGAAGAGAAGACTCCAAATCACGGATTGCTAAGCTGTATTTTTTGCTCTGGGCTTTAAGCCGAGCCTTGGGTTCTCCAGGGCCTTCCGGCTTTCAGCCAGCTACTTTTGGATCTTCACATTTTCTTTGTGAAGTTCGAGGTTTTCATTACGCAGCTGATGAGCATTGCTGGCATCCTCAGCAATTTGTTGTGCTTCAGCAAGCAAGGCTAAAAATACGGAAAAAAAAAGTTAGTGCGAAAAAATAAAACAAGGAAAACGATAAGGCATACTTACATGCAGTCTTCTTGTATTGCTTCCGAAGCTCGCAAAGCTCGGCTTCTTTTTCTTACGTGATCTTGAGGAGCGTTTGCACCTCTTTATTCTTCACGGTAAGATTCTCGAGTACTTCCTTGTTGATACTCTCGGAAGTTTCCTAAAGAAAACAAGGAAAATAAATAAAGTTAAAACCCAAAGTAAGAAACTGGTATTGTAAAAAGCGTTAACACGAAAAGTTTTTCCGGGTTAATGCTTGGGGGCTAGGAGTATACCTGGCTCATCCTATGAAGTCCTAAAAGCATTTCAGAGAATTCCTTCGACTATTCAACGAAGGTAATTCTCAAATGGTCAATGTCGTCTTGAATGACCTGTCGAGGGGAGAAGGTGTAGTTATTCCTGATTATCAAACCGTTTTGCGGCCAAGGATGGATTAAAGGTGCTTTTAAAAAATGTTTTTAGCCCATCAATGTATGTAGCCATCTTTATCAAAGCATTCTTCTAGCTTTACCTTGAAATTTTGGTCAAAACACGGAATGTCTTCGTCAAGGTTTACGAAAAAGGGCCCTCCTTCTTCTGGCTGCACCGCCCTTTCCTGCACATCTGGAATGGATGTATCAGGCTGGCTAGGCTTGCTAAAAGGGGGGAGATCTTCGTCCTGTTGAGGGGCAGGATGCTCTCCCAAAACATTCGCCGTTGGGGTATCTGGGGCAACGGCGAGAGAAGTCTTTGGCTCTCGTTCGCAAAGAACCTTCCGCCTTTTAAGTATTTTCCCCTTTAGAGCAGGAGGGGAAGGACTGAAAGAAAAAACCCGGAACAAAGGTCAAAATTCAGAAAAAACTTGTTCGAGGAATTAAAAAGCATGCAAAGGGGAAATTGTGTACCTGGAGGTTGCAACAGCAACACCGTCCAGATTGATGACTTCTGGAGGAGGGGCGTTCTTCTTACGTTTCCTCCCTCCGGCTGTCACAAGCAATCTTTAAGGTTCGCGAATTCGTCATCCGAGGCGAGCTGGTCCTCAATGAGAGTCCCAAACTGCAAAACAAGAACAAAGCATTTTGTATGAATTTTCCGTGTGCGAAGTATACCTTTTCTAAAAGAAGTAAATACCTTAGGAGGAGGATTGACGGCAGTATACATAGGATAACTCTCTAGGTACTACGTATGGGGTGGAAACCAGGTGGTTCATCCTCTTCATGAATGATCTTTCGGACATTGCCAACGAAGTAACCCGCATGGTGTCATCGGGTCTGGAGTACGTGCATAGAAGGCGGCCAGAGTGATGGGAAAGAGGTTGGATCCGCCGGCCAAGCCAGCGCAAGAAGTTATCCATTCCCGTCAAAGGCGGGGTGGAAGCCACCATCTTGGAGATCCTCCTTTTAATCCTCAAAAGATCAACGGGAAGTTCCCGGACAGCGTCCAGCGCCCAATTGTCCTTGGGAATGGCAGCGGAATTGTAAAAAGGAGGAATCGCCGTATCTATTTCAGGATACGGGACGTCCTCACAATAAAAGAAAGAACACGTCCAGTTTTTGACGGATTCACTAGTCTTCATTTTGGGGAACCATTCTGTAGCGCTCCCACCTTTTAATAAAGGCAAGAACCCTTGTGTTATTGTGCTAGTCCCTGGATCAATTGCTAGCACCACAGTACAAGATGAAATATCATGCAAATGCGTCAACATCTTTATTATATCGCATGATCCAGACTTTACAAAATTGTTTTACAACTTGCATAGCTCAAGGCTAGCATAAATACAAAGTTCTGTAGTGGAAAACATAGTATATCAATGAGTCTCATCCTCTTCATGTGCCACAGGCAAAACATGTTGGTTGTAGACTCGAGAACCTAAACGAAATCCTCACTCGTCATCGGAACCATCTGCACATTAGAATATGCAGCCACAAGGGAGTCAATACAATTTAATGTATTGGCAAGTGACACTATGGTGGATATAAATGGCAAGTTACTAATATACATGCATATTTGGCTGGTGGAGTTTCTGGGCTAGTTTGCATAAAGACATTTGTCCTATCTTTTAATAGAAAGTAATTTTTGCACATAATTGGACACTTTGGTTGATAACAAAGTGCTCCAATATTATTGGACACTTTGGTTGATAGCAAAGTGCTCCTACCCTTTTTGGATTAGCACGCTAAAACAGCATCAGGCACTTCTCCAATAACCCATAGTAAAATTGGTAGTAATCAATAAACAAGATGAATGAGATATGTCATGTTTCCCATCTAGTTGTTGAATTGTCCCTAACCAATGGAACACGGCTAAGATCTTAGTTTTAACCCTCGCGAGGTTTGTGCCCTTTACCCGTGTTGCCTTATCGACCCCAAACACCATGATACACCATTAGTAACATGGAAGCAAAGACGATTAAGACAGAATTCATAAGAAGTAGATCCTCAAACCCTCCATGAGCCGGACCATCCTACTACTATTCTACATCTCTGGACACGTTGGGTTCAAGTCACCACAACCTACAAATTCTGTCTAGCTCATACTAATATGAAACACGGCTGCACACAAGAAACAACTACATACAGAAACTAAACATAATCTCAATATACTGGGCGGCGGTCCCCACCAAAATTTGTAATCTGATGACATGCTAGCAATCCGCCCAGTGGTTAATTAATTATCATGTTGTTTTCATAAGCAATTAAAATAACGATTTTCATCATAACATGATAATAATCCCAATCACGAATAACTACAAGCATGGCTAAGCAATCTAACATTACGGTGTTTGCCTAACATATGGATTGCTACATCTAGGGATAACATATGGTTACTCCACTTGGGTGTTAGTGAAGTAATCTAGCATAGTGATAACACGCAACTCCTACTCATGCATAGCTACCATAAAACTCTAATGCATATAATAAAATAGTAGGATCATGTGTGTCACTTGCCTTTTTAAAGTTGGTGTAGAAGCACACTCTCTTCATAAACAGAACGTTCCTCTCCGTACAATCTAAACAATACAAATACATACAAATCAACAAGTCACTCACAAACACAGTGCATAGAAAGGTAAACAAGCATAGAAATGTTTTCTAAACAAGGGTGATTTACGTTATTCATTTATAGGCTAGAGATTTTCACATAATTCGATATGCAAAAAGAATTATGATTAGGTTGGTGGGTATTCTTTTATGGACAAGGGTTTAGTTTGAAGGATTCAAACTTGAGTGGCTCATATTTGTCAAGGAAGTTCCAAGAGTTCACTTTAGGTTAGTAAAGAGCTATCACATCACTCAATATTGCAAATAAGGTTTAAGATTGAACACTTAATTCTATTAAGAAAAGAACTAAAGTGTTTTGTTTAGGCTTTCCCTTTGTGTAAGGTTAAGCAAATGAATTATGGTGATAGGGTTTTGAGTTTTCCATTTGGGTCAATGGTTGGTCTTTTCTCACAATGAGCATACAAGATTTTGTTCCATGGGTTCTAGATGCAAACCATGATCAACAAGATTCACACAAAGGTTTTGTGTAGTAGGGTTCTAATGAATTTACTACATGACTTGTAAATTTGAATATGGTTTTGGTATATGCGTTTTATGTTCACTTGTTTTTATAGCACGTGATTGACACATACTTGGTGCTGGTTTTTGATCCAAATGATCACACCACAATTGGGTATTAGCGATAAACAACTACCATATCATGTTTAGTTGGTATTGAAGACTAGGGAGAATTTTAGACCAAGATTACATAGAATAGGTTCACTAGTGTCCATATGGTTTACGCATTGGTCTCTCTGGTCCAAGATTACTAAATGGAACATTATTGTAGAAGGAATCGTATTAAGATTATTTACTGAGTTTAAACTAGGTCAAAATTACTCAAATGAGCATTTGAATTTAGATAAATTTTAAATAGACAAATTCGAAATTAAACAATGCAAAAAGATTCTATGGATTAAGGTCTTTTCAAAAAGTCCAAGTTTGCTAAATTTGGCCTTACGGTACAAAAGTTATGGATGTTCTAAGTTGTAGTGTTTTTATGTAAAACTAGCCCACGAATTTTCTACTTGGCATTAGTCCGGAAAAATAGGTAAACTACATGGCATGACGTGATTGGCTGGTAAAAATAGTTTAGGTGATCTGCTTGTGGTCGTAGGATCAAAATCGTGTGGCTACGGCTATAGCATGTCTTTGTCTAGTTTACGTCGCGCAGTGTACGTACGACAAATTTTATGCTAGTCTAAAGTTAAAATAAAATATACTTAGAAAATCAGTCTAATACTACTAAAACTAAATTCGCGGCCTCAAATATACTAAAACATGTATTCTACAAATATACGTACAAAAGCGAGTTTACATGGTACCTTCGTCGTGTGAGAAGCACCCCCGAAAAAGAAAATAAGAAATTCAACCAAAATAATTATTATTTTATTCTAGTCAAACCAAAATAAATGGTTCAAACTGAATTTATTTTTGTGATTTTTTCCTAACCCATTGGTCTCATTATATAGACGGAAGATAGGGTGTGAAGTTTGCTAAACTGCCAATATGGGACAAAAGAGCACAGACGGTGCACTCCCACCGTGCACGCGTGCGTGAGAGAAGACCGGCCCAACCGAGCTCGTATACGATCGCATGCATGGGCCGTTCCGTGCATGTGTGTTCTTTTTCCTAACATGATAGCATTAGCGCTGATGTCGGCGTTTTTATATATATATATATTTTTTTTTTTTACACGCTCACATGGAACCTGAGATGGGCTGGCCAAGTCGGGCCTTTTTTTTCCTTTTCCGGTTTTGCTTCTTTTATTAATATCTTTTAAATAAAAGTTTCAAATCAAACAAATCCAATTGCACTAGTTTTGTAAAAATAAACTATAATATTTTTGCTAACATTTTGATTAATTAAACTTTTGACAAATTTAAATATTAATTTAACTATAAATAGGCATTTATGTCTATTTTCAAAATAGTTCTAATTTGGGTTCAACAAAAATTTGGAAAAAATAGCATATATTATCATATTGATTTTAAAACACATTAGTTATCTTAATACAAAATAATCTTGTTGAAACCTTTTTAATTATTTAAAACCTTGCTAAAATATTAATATATGCATATACTTATGTTTGGGCTTTTAAAATAAGAAGATCAAAATATTATTAAGGTTTACGGTCCTCTAGTTTAACATGCCATATATACATTTTCAAAACAATAATTTAATTTGAAACCATTTTTTATTTAATAGATCTTGCTTTTAAATAATGTGAATTAGTGTGCAAGTATATTTATTACAAACGATTTTGAGGGTTTATAAAATAGAGGTTTATTTGGATTAGCAATTACAAATACTTTGGAAAAGTTATAATGGTTATTTTGTTGTTGAAATTTATTTAAATTTTGTGGCTTTCATTAACAACACAAAAAGTTTTAAATTTTAGTTATTTTTGAACTTTCAAAAAAATCTAGGATGTTACACATTCCTCCCTGTGGCGATGCAGGTTAAAGGTAATAGTCCCACGGACGGGAGGAAAACCGTTGGAAGTGTTGCGCTTCATGTGTAGAAGCAATACCGAAAGAAATCTAGCTCAGGTTCTATTCCTAAATACCCCCCCAAAGGGGCATGAAAGCCGGAGATATAAATGATGGAATTAGGAATGGGATTGTGGGCTGGATGCCATAATGGTTTAGAACCTAGAGGAAGAAGGCAGAAGGTGGAAATCCCAAACCTCTGAGTATACGGGAGGCGAGCATTAGCCGCTCACCGTATTTTGGCTTCGGCTTCTCGTCTTCTTCCTCAAGAAGCCAGTTGCCCTCCCGAACAAATCCATCTTTTTGCAGGCTGTTGAGGAGATCCGAGGCAATGGAACACAACATCTATTTCCCGGGCTCCTCTCCTTCTTCTTCGGCTCAAGAGGTCCCCTTGCCTTCCGCGTCTTCGCTGGTGTGAGGCATGTTTTTTCCGCCACCCGATTCAGGGACTGGCGAAGTGTTGGTGAAGGGAGGTGGATGCATAGATCTGGTGCTAGCGGTGTTAGGGTTATTTCCCGCCGCCACGCTCGAAGAAACCTCCGGTGTAGCCCCGGAGAAGATTGGTGTCGTAGGAGGCACCAGAGAGCCCGCTGCGGAGGGCGGCGCTTCCACACCAACAGGTGCGGTTGGGGAAGCCAATGGAGGGCCCATGGAGGGCAAGCCCGCGTTTGGGTCGCCGAAGAAGATGGCCACGTGAGGATGTCCGCCGGAGCTCATCCTGGCAGAGTATTGCGCCGGCGTTGAGCCTCTCCCACCGATGGTCGCTGAAGTAGGAGTTTTGTGGGAATATTTTTCTCTCATTCGTGCTTGGCTTGCTCTTCCCGAGTACGTCGCTGTGTGCGGGAATGAAATAAGGTGAAACAGGAGGTCACCTTGCAGTATTTATAGGCATTTGCGCCAGGATCAGTCAAACGAATAAATTAGCCGTTGAATGCATGCCGCGTGTCCCACTAAAAATTGCGTAATGTGGAGCATTGAAGCTCTATCTCCTCGTTTCCCATGCCAGTGAATCTCTCCAGGATCCCGCTTTTCAGCTTTGACTGATTTCAAACGTTAGTGACGTAAGTCGGAATTCTGCGCTGACGTCATGGATAATAGGTTACTTCTAAGTGAAGATTGCGTGAGAAATGCCGGATTCCAGAAAACCGGATTTGGCATGAAAATTGTGCTAAAAATAAGATTCAAGACTGAAGGCCGTCTTTTCCGATTCACGGATTTCAAGAAAGGAAGAAGATTGAAGGTCTTAATTCTCCTTGGAGGCTATTGTCGGATATATGCCAAATAGGGGTATATCCAGCATTGGACGAAGGCCGGATTAACCGGGGGGGGGGGGGGGCCGCGGGTAATGGAGTAATAAATCCCATTGGACGGCCCAGTAATCTGACGCACGGGAAGGCTGATTCTAGAAGAACCCGGATTACGTCTGACGTGGGGATGACTCCTGGACCTATCGGGTGAGCCTGCCCGGTCCAAGGCCCAAAGCAAGGCGTTACCCCGTTGTTCTAGAAGGCCCAGTAGAGAACCACCTGCAAAACTTGCGGGTCAAGAAGGAAAGCTCCTACCGACCAAGGTATAGGGTTTAACCCCCCTCCCCCCCCCCCCCCGGTACGGTTTGAGACCCATCTATCTATAAAGCGCCGGGAGAACCACGGGAGGGGGGATCCAATCTACTTTTCAGCACCACAGCGATAAGCTCGAGATCAATCTCTCGGCTTGCGCACCCACCTTTGTAATCGATCTACTCGTAATACAGATCTCAAGAGTAGGAGTAAGGGTTTACCCCTATGAGGGCCCTGAACCTGGGTAAAATTGTACCCCCTGTTAGCCGACGATTGTCACCAGGGCCATGGGTCTGCGTTGGACAGAACTTTTCCATGCTTGAGGGAAATATGTCGATATGCATGATTATTCAACACTTACAATTTGAACTCGCAGCTTCTTATACTCATGCACAACATTATGAATTAACCCTACATCCAATGTATGGAGCACAGATTAAGCTCAAGACTATATGATGGTCTAGCAATATGCACCGCCTTGTTGTTTCTTTACTTCCATGCATAAACTCGCACTTTTGCGACAATGTAATCATGGTTAATCTCTATGTCTTCATCCAATGTATGGAGCACATATTAAGCTAAGACTATACGATGGTTTTGGAATATGCACGCCTTGTTGTTTCTTTGCTTTCATGCATACATTTGCACTTTGCAACAATGTAATAATGGTTAATATGTATCCTCGAATGTCGTTGTAGAAATAAACAAACAAATTCCACATCGGCCGAAGATATCCCGTAAAATAGCCAGCATCTCTAGTCTTGTTAGAAACAATATAATTTGACAGATTCATACATCCAACATAAAGCTAAAAGTCCCACACTAATTTGTGCCTTTGGTTGTTTTTTTTTGGTTAATACTAGGCAACTAAATGCAAAACATGGTTGTGTATTGGTTGTGTTAGCCCACTTTGCGACATTTGTACTACAGATAATTCATAACCGTCGATTTTACGGTTTAAGGATTTTGTGTTCAACTTTGCACCGATATAATATGTAGGGATTCCAAAGTTCGCTAGTCCACCTATATTTAAACGCATTTCCACCAACGGAGAAACTTATGATATGTGATTGGAAGAAGTACAGATTAAATAAGTTTAGTTAAAGAATTTACAAAACCACAATTGCTTGCACTGCGTCAAACACTTTTTTTACGGAAAAACAGTAGGAAAGCGCCAACTGCATCATTTTTCATTTTCTAAATTAGGTGAAATTACAGTAGGTGTAAAATGGGTTATTGAGAGGTCCAAAGTCTCTAGAGTCCAAATACATAGCATCAAGACATTGTTGCATTCCCTCTTTAAGAGAAGGTTTAGCTCTATGCATAATGGTTGTGAAGTAGTCTTTGAAAACAGAGATGCAATCCTGTACTCAGACGTGTGCTCCTTCAAAGATAATTTTGCTCATGTGGTTCCACAAGCTCTAGCATCCAATAATGAGGCATTCCATGAAACATGCATGGTTGGCTCTAGTTCTGCCTTCAATTTTAAGTAGTTCAATAAGGGCCAGGTTAGATTGTCATTCCAATTTTAGCTTCATCCAGAAATCCTTACTGAAGTCAGAATAAAAAAGAGATGGGGCAGCATCTCATCTGCCGTGTTTTGGCATAGCACACAGGATGTATCATCCACATGGAAATTCTTTCTGGTCAAGAGGTTTCAAGTGTTTAGCCTGGCCTCGATAAGTAACCAGAAGAACTTGTTCTTGAGCTGGGCGCATGATCTCCAAATCCATAAGAAAGGTGCAGGGACCGGATCACAGGGAGCAAGAGTATTGTAAACTTTCTTAACCGATAATTTAGAATTGGTGGGAAGATCCCATCTGTCCTGTGAAGTACCAATATCAATGATATTAGATGAGTTCTGCAGGAGCTTCGTATCAATGGAATGCAATCATGGATAGCGGCAAATGGAAATGATCTACTCCCTCCGCCTCAAAATAACCGTTGCAGGGGAGAAAACATTTCAGCACAAGCCCATTTTATAGAAACACCCTTTACATTTCAAATGTGACAATCAATTCTGTAAATAAATTTCTGATTTCAGCACGAGCCCATTTAATAGAAACTCCCTTTACATTTCAAATATGACAACTCTGTAAATAAATTTCTGAGCTCTCGTCGCTCCATACCAATCCATCGATAGCTTTGCTTGCGTCGCCAGCACGTCAGCCTCCCAGATCGATCGATCTGGCAAAGCACCATTCGCCTCCCAACAGCTTCAACGCCAGATCTATCAATCCTTCTGCAGCAGCTCTTTCTCGCCGGCAGCAGCCCCTTCTCGCTAGCCTAGTCGTGTCCACACACACAACCTACACATCTCCGGCTCCATTTATCGCTTGCTTCGTCGCGCCTGCACACACAGCAGCTCGATCCCTTGATGGATCCATATATGTCTCTCTCGCTTCTTGCAGGAGATCAGCTCCCGGGCAGCACCCTTAATCAGCTCGCCTCCGACTTCCCGGCAACGTATGTTGACGAGGATAGCCGGAGCTCAGCTCTCATCTTCCTGGCAGGTCGTCCCCAACCTCCCGACTGGCTGCACAGGAGGTGGGGCCAGCTCGCCTCAAACCTCCTAGCCGCACAGGTCGACCAGGAGAGCTCCAGCTATTGTTAGCTTCTCGCTGGCAACTCGTCGGAACATGGATTTGGTAAGCATACAGGTACGTCCCCCTATATCCTGGTCATCCATTTTTGTTTTTGGATATGTGGAATCTTGGTGGGACCCACCCAGATTCTTATGTGAGCCAATCAGAAACACATGTGAACATATAAAAATCTTGTGCACAGATCTCAAAACATAAAATGGAAGGTTAGGATAGAGGGGTACCTACCAATAAGCCTACTCATATATTATCCCAACTCGTCGCTAACCTTCCGGTTGCGCAGGTTGACAAGAAGAGCTCCGCCCGCTCGTCCCCAACCTCCCGGCTGTGCAGCTACTTGCCGGCAGACCAACTCGGTTCCACCGTGTCTCAGCTGCTCCTGAAGAACAAGAAACATGAGTGTGATTATGATACTAAAACAGAAACCAAAACAGAAATACTCCAAAAGTTACAGTACTCTACTGCTACATTAAGACCATCTAGAGTTAATCAACCATCAAGCATCTAGTCCAGAATACACAAGTTTTTTTCTTAAATTTTGCTCCTTTCCCAACCATACCAGTGATGTTCTTTCTCAAATTTGTACGAGGACTTCCCTAATTGTGCCCCTATCTAGATAATCCATTAGGGAAACACAGCCTACAGCTTGCTGGTGCATTTACTCCATAATCTAGCTGGTGTATTTACTTACAATGGCAGTACTATACTCCTTGTAAACAAGGCCCCGACACTACTAGAGATTTGCTTATAGCAGCACAACCTACCACAGGCGAACACATAATGCGATGCGCCTGGGCTAATTAGCGCAGGCGAACGAGTGCACTATGCGCCTGGGCTAAGTCTGTTACCCCAGGCGAACCTTGTCCAGAAGCGTCTGGGGTAAAGTGTGGCAGGGCCACCACCACCACCTCCCTGGCACTCTTCCTTTACCCCAGGCGAATGCCATATTTGTTCGCCTGCGATATAACACATACCCCAGGCGAATATTCACGGAAGCGCCTGGGGTAAAAAGTGGACTGGGGTACCACCCCTTAGCGCAGGCGCACCACATCCTTGTTCGCCTGGGGTAAAAAGTGGCCTGGGGTAGCACCCCTTAGCGCAGGCGCATTTCATGCCTTATTCGCCTGGGGTAACATATGGCCTCAATAAGTGCGGCCAGCCACCCACCACCACCCCTATTCACCCCACTCACTCACTCACTAGTCCAAACTCGACCCATTAGTGCTCCTAGCTCAATCCCCCACACCCCTCCACCATTTTTAGCTAATTTAACCAATCATGTTTGTTATATTTTAGCTAGTACGCTACCCCACTTTCCCTCTTCCAAATCTCTCCACTAGATCTACTAACCGGACACTAGATCTCACCACAAATGCACCACTAGCTACTTCTAGATCTATCACTCTCTTATCGGTCGTCTCTCCGGTGATCTTCGACGTCGTCATCGCGTCTATATATTTTGCATTGTGTGTCATCTTAATAGGTGCGTGGGATTGGTCGGTGGATGAGAATTCGATCTCTTTTTCATTTTATTGTGTTGCCATGAGGATGAGTTGCCAATGTTTTGCCGAAATGTTGATTCATTTCCTTTTCGGCAAGTTTCTGGCGCTCCGCGTTACACCTTTTGTAGGAAGGTCATGCCGAAATTTTCCGTGAAAACCGGATCTAGTTAATGAAACCTCTCTCTATTGCATTTTGTAGCAATGGTCATTGCGATGAGGACAAGCGTGGTGCATAGGTATGTGCGACGCGCGACGGCCGAGATGCATCGAAACAACCGCACCGAGATAGAGTGTCCGTGTCGGAAATGCAAACTGGGGTCCTTGTTCAAACCAGATTCTGGTAATGTGGAGAAGCACCTGCTCAGGTATAGTTTCATGGAGGGCCACACTAAGTGGATGTATGATGATGAAGACGATGATCACGTCGAGACCAATTGGGCGACGACATGTGAATATGATCAGGAGGAGTCTGAACATGGCAATGGAGAGGACGAAGAGGCTGCCGACGGAGACGACTATAATGAAGAAGAAGGGAGTCATGGTGATCAACAACATGAAGACGAGGACATGAACACTCCGCTAACTTCAGTCGTGCGGGACCCTCATGTTCAAGATCTTCTTCTCAAGAACACGTCGACCGACGCCAGACGTAAATCTAAGATCACTCAACTAGAGATAGACTCTGCAACTCCGTTGTATGATGCAAGTCGCGGGGCGGAGGAGTCACGCTTGAGAGTAGCTCTGGATCTTCTAGAGATGAAGGCAAAACACGGATGGACCGACACAAGCATGGAAGATCTTCTGTGATACCTGAAGACGCACTTACCTGAAGGGAACACATGTTCTAGTAGTCTACAGGAGGCCAAGAAAATCGTGGGCCCCCTCGATTTACCGCACACAAAATACCACGCTTGCGTCCGTAACTGCATGATTTATCGTAACGAGCACGCGGACCAGATCAAATGTCCGGTGTGCGGTGCTGATCGTTACAAGAGGGGGACGAAAAACCTCCTAGGAAAGTTGTGTGGTACTTTCCACTCATTCCCCATCTGCAGCGGTACTTCGTGGACCCCAACGAAGCAAAGCTCATGCGCTGGCACGAGGACAGAAAAAAGGCGGTGCTAAGCGATCCAGAACGTGTTGAAAAACCAGTGCTAACACATCCTTCGGATGCACGTCAGTGGAAAGCATTAGACGCATTCGATGAAGAATTCGGGAACGACCCAAGGAACATCAGGCTTGGTGCGAGCACCGACGGTATCAATCCGTTTGGCAACCAGAGCAGCAAACATAGCACCTGGCCTGTGTTTGTATGGATGTACAACCTCCCCACGTGGCTGTGTCTGAAGAGGAAGTACATACACATGAGTATGCTGATTCAAGGGCCGACCCAGCCAGGGAGCGATATCAACCTGTATCTCGAGCTATTGAAGGAGGAGCTAGACACGTTGTGGGAGGAAGGGGTGGAAACATGGGACGCCTTCAAAGAAGAAACTTTTCGTATGAGAGCCGCACTGATCACGACGGTGCAGGACTATCTCGGATACGGATATATTGCGTGTCAGGTGTGCCATGGACACAAGGCTTCTGTCAGGTGCATGGAATTTACCCCGTTTCTACAGCTACACAAGGATCCCGGATCTTCTAAAACCGTATACATGAGGCATCGAATGTGGCTACCACAGAACGACCCGTGGAGAAAGCGCGGAGACCTGTTCAACGGTAAAGATGAGCTCGATCTACCTCCACGCAAGAGAAGAGGAGAAGAGATCGATACTCTATTGAAGAATTGGAAAACGTGTCCTCCATCGGGAAAGGTACAGAAGCGGAAGCGAGGAGAGAAGCGAAATAGAGGAGAGAAAAAGTGTCCTCCGCCAGAAGGATCGCTCTTGGGGGTATGGAAAAGGAGGTCCGTGTTTTGGGACTTGCGGTAATGGCCAATCCTCGGAGTGCCTCACTGCCTTGATGTCATGCATATCACGAAGAATGTGTGTGAGAGCTTGCTTGGCACCCTGTTCAACATGCCAGATAGGACCAAAGACGGGCCAAAATCAAGATACGACCTGATGGTCCTGAATATCAGGATCGAGCTTCACTTACCGCCTTCTACACGTGAACAGACGGAGGAGGACGAGGATGAGGTGGAGGAGATGGACGACCGCAAGCGGAAAAGGGCTAAGCAACACCAAACTCACCGCCTAAAACCCTCTTGCTTCACTCTAAGCCCCGACGAGCTCGCACAAATATTCACATGCTTCCTCGGAGTGAAATTTTCCTTAGGTTACGCGGGGCTGATAAGCAGATACCTAGACGCGGAGAAAAAAATCTTCAGCGGGATGAAGTCTCATGACGGTCACGTGATGATGACGCAGATACTTCCGGTTGCAATCAGAGGGATAATGGAACCGCACGTCCGTCAAACTCTCACTGGCCTCTGTAACTTTTTCGACGTCATCACTCGGAAGTCGATAAGCGTGAAGAAACTCGGAAGACTGCAGGAAGAGATCGTCACCATCCTATGCGAGCTTGAGATGTACTTCCCACCTGCCTTCTTTGACATTATGGAACATCTCTTGGTCCATATCATGGACGATATCACCAATCTTGGGACGGCATTCTTGCACAACATGATGGCGTTAGAAAGAATGAACGGGATCATCAAATCATTCGTTCGTAACAGGGCACACCCGGATGGAAGCATCGTCCAGGGATTTCTCACCGAAGAATGCATCTCTTTCTGCAAGAATTTTCTAGGTGATGAGAAGCCAGCTGTTGGTTTGACCGCAAACAAGCACCTTGACAGGTTCATGGGGGTAGGCCACAACACTGGCAAAAGGGTAATGGACGCGGACTCCTGTGGTCGAAGAGCCGACTTTGATAGGGCCCACCTAGTAGTGTTACAACACATTGACGATGTCGACCCTTGGATAGAAGAGCACAAAACCGCGATAAAAAACAATGCTCGCAGGCCGATGACGGAAGATGAGATATTTAGAGCACACAACTCCTCTTTCGCGACATGGTTCAAGAAGCAGATTGATGCCGATCCCCCGCCAATGACATGTCAGAAAGATAAAATTGTATTGGCCTTGTCATATGGCCCCGCGCCCAATCTGATGACTTATCAAGCATACGACATCAATGGGTACACATTCTACACGGAGGAAAGAGACAAAAGTAGCGACTATCAAAACTCGTCTATAACGATGGAATCTTACACGGGCGAAGAGATTAGAAGATACTACGGAAAGATCGAGGAAATCTGGGAGCTTGACTACGTTGGGGTAAAGCTGCCGATGTTCCATGTCAGATGGGCTACAAACATCACGAAAGAAGACGAATATTTCACCACTATGTCGATGTCTGAAGCCAACAAACCCAAGTCCAAGAACCCCACCGCGCAAAATGAGCCCTGGGTATTGGCTAAGCACGTGGAGAAATGCTTCTTCATAACCGACCCGGCAAAGCCTAGTTGTGTTGTCGTAAGGAGAGGAAAAAGGGCCCTCGTCGGAATGGATGGAGTCGCCGATGAGAAGGACTTTGACGGCTTAGTCGGAGACCCGATGATGGAAGAACCCGGTGAAGACGATGCACCATACACCACAAGAAGAAGCAGGACTACACTACCTAGGGCAGGTCTTCCATTCACAAGAAGAAGTCACGATATGACGGTCACGTATTCAACATCGACCAAGAAAGGAAAGAGTAAGATTGTGACGAAAGGTTGAGAGAGGGAAATACTCGCGATATGTGCGATATAACATGCTAATAGCTACTATGTACAATATGTTTTCAGAGAGAAACACTTGCGGTATCTCGCTAAATCAATCTATTTACGCTCGATGCGACACTAAATATTTTTGCACATGTTAACTTTCATATGTATGTAATTTTTAAGTGAAAAACAATGTGGGAGCCCCCTCTAATAGCATTCCTATTGCTCGATGTGTCCCGGGCCGGGGTGGGCTGTGTAATTTAGAAATCCTTACCACAGGCGCATCTGTGAGAATATGCGCCTGGGGTGAAAGTTATCACATGCGCATTTAGTAAAGCATGCGCCTGGGCTAAGGCTATGTGGGCCCGCGCAAAACAGAACAGTGGGAAATTTACCGCAGGCGCATTTTGGTCAGGATTCGCCTGGGGTAAGGCTATGTGGGCCCACGACATAACAAATCGTTGGAACTTTACCGCAGGCGCATTTTGGTCAGGATTCGCCTGGGGTAAGAGTTAGCGCAGGCGCATGTTGCTTGTTATGCGCCTGGGGTAAGCTCCCACAGTGCTAACTTCGCGCCCTTCCTTCTATCTCTTGCGCAAAACAGATCGAAATCACAACTTGTTCCCTCTCTCGCGATCCCCAATTCGCACGGCCGCCGTCGTCTCCGTCGCGAGCACGCCGTCGTCGAGCAGCAGGAGGAGGAGCGGGAGTCGAGCACGCCGTCGTCGAGCAGCAGGAGGACGAGGGCGTCGTCGCCCGCGCCGTCCCCGTCTCCAATCGCCCCCGCCGGCCGCAAACTCCTCTCCCCGTCGCCGTCTCCAATCGCCCCCACCGGCCGTCTCCAATCTCCCACGCCGTCGTCGAGCACGGAGGAGTAGCAGCCGCAGGGAGGAGCTGATCGCCGTCGTCGCCCACAGAGGAGGAGTAGCCGCACGCAGACGGAGATCTTCCCCGGCAACCGCACCCGTCACCGTCTATACCGCGCCGTCCACACTCGCGCTGGGCCTTCCGCTGCTCGGCCTCGGCGAGGAGACGGCGCTGGAGCTCCAGCTCCTCCTCGGTGCTGTCGCGCAGACTCCAGTCATCGGCGACGTCGTCGGGGACCGGCTGGAGGGTGTTACGCGAGAGCTCCTCCGCGGCCTTCAGGTCCGGCCACTCGTCCTCCTCCTCCACCTCCGTCTTCGGGCGCACGACGCGCTCGAAGCCCGCGTCGTGTCGCTGGCGCGGCTCGTGGATGCGCAGGGCGCCGCCGCTGCGCCTAGGGGCAGGGGCCCCGGAGTTGAGAATGGGAGAGGTGAGGGAAAGAGACTGGGCGCTGGAGGAGCTCGAGGTGGCCGACGACGACCCACCCATCCGCCGCGGTGCCCACGAGGGGTGCGGGCGGGGCGGCATCTGCAGCGGGGGCTCGTTGCCGGCGTTGATGTAATCCAGCACCCACTTGAGGGTGCGGTGCTGGCCTCCCCACCACCGTTTGCGTCCCACGCTGTTGGCGCGGCCCTCGACAGGGCCATTGTTGCCCTCGGCGGCGAGGTCCGCGTCGTGGCGGCGCTGCAGTTCCTGCCACCAGAACGCGTCCTGGCCGTGCGGCCTCCAGTGAAGCCGTGCGGCCTCGTCCGCCGGCAGTCCTCGACGGACCTTGCCGATGGCCTGCCGGAACTCAGCGTCGGTGGAGGGGATTGGGGGAACGGGGACCCCGCCGACGCTGAGGTGCCAGCGTGGTTGCCCGCCGGCGGCACTCGGGAGGCGTATGTCGGGCGGGCACGGATAGCCCGCCCGATACAGAGCCCATGCTTCGTGCTTGCGGAGGTGGCGGCGGCGCCAGCCGTTGGCGGCGGCGGCATCGTCGTAGTTCGACATGGCGAGGAGAAAGAACGGGGGAGGGAGAGCGGCGAGGAGGAAGAACGGGGAGAGCGGCGAGCGGCGAGGGGGGTTTTGTAGCCTGGCGGGCATTTACTACGCCGCGTGCCCTCGCTGCCGCCCGCCACGCTATTACTCCGGCAGCCTTTGAACGGGCGCATGCACTGGCCGACCGCCACGCCATAAACGCCGGCAGCCTTTGACCGACGCGGGAGCCGAGAAGAAGATCACGGGGCGGGGTTTCTGTTCCCGCGGTTTTCCCACGCGTCGCTGACAGAGCTGACCTGCGTGGGCTGCAGCGCCTTTTCGCCCCCCCCCCCCCCCCAAGACGAACCTAGTGGGTTAGGTTTCGCCTGGGTGCCGTGGCGTGAATTAGCGCCGTTTCAGCGCTATTTGGGTTTCTGGGGGGATGGCTATTGCGGAAACGGCGCTATTCGTCGCTTTCGGCGCTAAAAAGGCCGCCTGAGGGCTCTAGGGAGGCGACCGGAGATGCCCTAAGTACTGGTGGTCACAGAACGATGAGGAGAAGAGGATGCATTGGGTCAGGCGGGGTGTGGGGGCTCGGGTTTCCGAGAATTGTACTCGTTCAATCTGGCCATGCTTGCCGAGTGCTGGAGACTGATCCAAGCACCTGGTTCTCTTTGTGCATAGTCCTTCGTGGCAAGTGTTTCCCGGATGGAAACCTACTAGAAGCAAAACCAATCCAAGGAGCTATGTGTGGAGAAGTATTCTAGAAGGACCTGGGGTTTTCAAAGAAGGAATTATCTGGCGCTTCAGAGATGGTACAAATGTTCAGATCTGGCATGGGTCAGATCTGGTATGACCCATGGATCCCTAGAAGAATTACACGCAAACCCTATGGTTAGAGGCGATTTCGAGCTTCAGCTTTCCTTTGAGCTTATTGAACCGAAAACATACTCTTGGAGGCGGGATTTAATTTTCCAACACTTCCATGCTAATGATGTGGATACTATTCTTAACATTGCACTAAGCTGATTGCAATGAGGAAGTGAACATATATGGCTGATGTGGATACTATGACCATGCAATCTCCGGTAGACAAATCTTCTCGCAAACTAAATAACAGAAAAGAATCACACGGAACAGTTCAGTCACGAGATGAAATCCAATGGGGAAGTGAACATATATGACTGGATCTACCGTACGAACACCAAATCCACGGATGTTGTAGCAGGTTCGTCCCCAATGACAGCGCCGCTAGGAGGCTCACCGCTGTCGTTCTGTGCAAGTTCCGCGCAAATCCGCTATCCGCCGACGAGTTCCAAGCCCTTCCCCGTGGCTGCTCTCGTCGCGCCCACCGCGGGCGGCCGCTCTCCGTCTCTGAGCTCGCGTGACGCCGAGCTCCACGCTATCGCGCGCGCCGTGTCTCTCTGATGGCGTGTCCGCGCGGGCCGGAGAGGGGAACGAAAAGGATAGAGAGGGGAACGGAGTGGGCGGCGCTGTCCGCAGCTGTCTGAACAGACCGCTCGCATGAGTTTTTTTTTTTTTTTTTTGACAGCAAACAACAACCTTTATTAATCAACGCATAATAGAGTCATTACAGATAGCCTCCCGGATACAATCCGGTGTAACACCACGCCACACACATCTAGGCTTTAGTTCACAAGAACGTGCTAAACAATGTGCAACCATATTCTGAAGACGGTTCACATGAAATAATGACACGGATGGAAGAGACATTAGTAGAAACTTGATATCTCCAATAACCGCAGCGCATGAAGATCGATCACAATCGGAACCATGTGTTCGTTGTATCACCGATAAACAGTCGGATGCAACATCCACATTGGTGATGCCTTCCTCCTGAATAAAGATCAAAGCCGTGCGTATAGCCACTGCTTCCGCTAGCTCTGGATTGGAGACATTGGACAGACTATCCGAGATAGCAGCCAAACAATCACCTGCACTGTTCCGAAGAATAACACCAACCCCCGCTGAATTCGATGATGAGAAAATGGCAGCATCAACATTGATCATTAGTCTCCCCTCCCTTGGAGGGATCCACCGCGGTGGCTGAACAGGAGCAGTACTTCGATTTTTCGGGGTGGTAAACAGGTGTGATATTATCAAGTCGGTATAAGCACGGATCTTCAAAGCAATGGCATTAGGTTGAACCATGATACCTTCCTCACGGGCTTTATTCCGACAATCCCAAAGGTGCCAGATGGTTACTGCAAGCATAGTGGCCTCAAGTTTGGTACTTTTGGATAAAAAATCAAAGAGCCATTGTTTAGATGACATAAAGGATCTTCGGCCAAGACCAAATGTGAGATCCCTCTTGACTTCTTTCCAAACATCACGAGCAAATGGGCAGAACAACATGGCATGTCCAACCGTCTCCTCCTGTCCACAATGAATACACAAATAGTCAGGAGAACCGAGACGTTTATTAAGCTGATCCCCACTAGGCAGACAATCATGAGCAAATCTCCATAGTGTGATCTTCATTTTCGGAGGCGCCGTAATCTTCCATAGGGCCTTCCAATGCTTCTCCTCATCCTCTCCATGAGAAGACATGCCATTCCCATTGTTACTTCTATTAGAAAGGAACACTCGACGTCGAGCAAAATGATAGGCTGATCTAACAGTATAAATGCCCATCCGATTATGTGGCCATGAAGCAAAATCCTCCACACCCAATTTACTGATTGGAATCTGCATAATATGAGAAGCCACATCATCATTAAAAAATCTCTTGATCTGATCCGAGTTCCATGCCATAGATGAATCCATTAGGGTCTCTACCCTTTGATCATTTGAAAGGGGCACTTTCGGTTTAAGGAGACATTGAGCCAAACCTGGAATCCACCTGTCCTCCTTAATCCGAACCAAGGCACCATTGCCAATTCCCCACAATACCCCATCATGGAGGAGTTTGCGGCCATGGAGTATACTCCTCCAAGTGAAAGAAGCCGAGCGTGGACAACTCGCAGTCCAGAAGTTTCCATGTGGAAAATATCTTCCTTTCAAGACCTTAGCACACAGAGAATCAGGAGAAGTGAGCAGCCTCCACCCTTGTCTACCCAACATTGCCTGATTAAAGAGATGCATATCTCTAAAACCCATGCCACCCATATTTTTTGGAGAGGATATCCAATCCCAAGATCTCCAATGCATCTTCCTCCTTCCATCCTTGGATCCCCACCAGTGATTAGCTATAATCTTCCTCATTTCCTCACAAGTACCAATAGGAAGTTGAAAGCAGCTCATGACATAAGTAGGAATTGCTTGGATAACAGCCTTAAGCATAGTTTCATTCCCCGCCCTTGACAAAGGCTTATCCGAAAGACCATTCATACGTTTCCACATACGATCAAAAATGTATCGGAAAGTGATAATAGGTGATCTGCCAATTTGAGTAGGCATACCTAAATAAGAGTCTTGAAGAGTCTCATTGAAAACCCCAAGACACTGTTTAACTCTCAGCTTAATCTCATCATGACACCCTGAGCCAAAGAAAATATTAGATTTCTCCAAGTTGATTCTTTGACCCGAACCCGCACAGTATGTTGTGAGCACCAACTGTAAGGCATCTACACTCCGTGTATCACTCTTAGCAAAGAAGATACTGTCATCTGCAAAAAGGAGATGTGATATGGAAGGCCCAAGTCTGCCATTTTTGATACCATGTAGCTCTCCTTGGACTTCCTTTTCTTGCAGAAGACAAGATAAACCTTCAGTACATAAGAGGAATAAATACGGGCTGATAGGATCACCTTGGCGAATACCCCGTGAAGGAACCACTGGGTCTGTCAATTCACCATTAATTCTCACGGCATACCGGGTTGAAGTGACACATCTCATAGCAGCATTGATCC
The DNA here is from genome assembly GCA_028641055.1 of Alopecurus myosuroides. Taxonomy (NCBI): domain Eukaryota; kingdom Viridiplantae; phylum Streptophyta; class Magnoliopsida; order Poales; family Poaceae; genus Alopecurus; species Alopecurus myosuroides. The sequence continues at coordinate 111,696,960 of CM054057.1, read as the reverse complement.
AAGAGGCTGAAAAACCCAATTTAGCCAAACAACCATGAAGATAGGACCACTCCACACGATCATACGCTTTCATCATATCAACTTTGAGAGCAAAGAAAGGATTTTTAGATCTCTGTTTCCGAATTGTATGTAAACTCTCAAAGGCAATCAAAGCATTGTCCGTAATCAGCCTTCCAGGAACAAAGGCACTCTGATTCTCCGAAAAAATCTCGGGAAGAAAAATTTTGAGTCTGTTTGCTAGAACCTTTGAAGCAATCTTATAAAGAACATTACACAAGCTGATAGGACGAAAATTCTTCAAGTGTTGGGGATTACTGATTTTCGGTATCAGAACTATCACAGAGTCACAAAAACCAGTAGGAATAGAATCCCCCACAAGAAAGCTCCGAACAGCACCACAAATCTCCATTTTGAGAAACTCCCAATGAGTCTGGTAAAATAAGGCAGGGAATCCATCTGATCAAGCTCATCTGACGAACCAGAAGCGAGCGCTCGTTTGGGTCAAATAGCAACCGTGCACTTTTTAGCAATTGTTTATTCGGGAAAGAAATCTTTATGCGCTCACGTGTCCACTAATGTAGGTGTACTTTGTGTCACGATTGTGACGGATGGAATCAATCACCCCGCAACTTTTCCTCGCGTACAAGCATTGCATCTAGTTTCATTTGACTTCTGAATGCTCGAGCGAAACGAATAGGATAAGAAGCGTACGTCTAAGACTTGAGAATGCGATATTGTAATGAAGGACGGCAAAAATGATTCGTACCGCTTGTTTTAGCAGGATGTTAAGCACATGCATTGGCGCCAGGATTAAGCTGTCACTGGTATAAAATAGGCCTTCCATACGCCCCCATTAGTCCGCAAAATAATCGAACCGCAACCAAAGGGCTCTTTTCGCGGTTCGGGAGGAGACTCGCGACCAACTATCTGGTCCTAGCGCGCTCTGTCGACAGCTGGCGGACGGGAGGAGCTTTAGTCCCGGTTGGCCAGCCAACCGGGACTAAAGGCCCATCCCTATATAGGACTCAGCTCACTTAACTTACCCACATTTGGTGTCACTTCTATTCACAATATTCACAAGGGGGTGGTGGGTTTGCTTTTGGTTCCTCCTATGCACACAAGGTGTTCGATGAAATGCCCGAGAGCATGAAACAAACATGATATGAAGTGTCCGAGCCACACTTGAGCTTTCTCATTAATTTTTCCTCCGCGATCGCGGTTAGCAACTTGAACTTTTCATGATTTGTATTATTTCTAGTTAGTTAGTTTAACAAATACATGATGGTTAATTATATACTTTATATAATAATAATGTAGATGAATCGGCAATGGATGTACGGTAACCGACTCTCCGGCGAGTTCACTACGAGTTGAAAGATTTCCTCGTAGTGGCAAATGCGAACAAGCAGCGAGGTTTTATTATCTGTCCATGTGCTTTCTGTAAGAATCAGAAGGGTTACTCCTCCTCAAGAGACATTCACATGCACCTGCTTCGGCACGGTTTCATGCCAAGCTATAATTGTTGGACCAAGCATGGAGAAAGAGGGGTTAGAATGGAAGAAGATGAAGAAGGGGATGATATCGATGACAACTATCATGAGGCTTTCGGTGATACTTTCATGGAGGATGATGCTGAACGTGGGGAAGGGTTAGGTGAAGGTGAAGAAGAGGCACATGATGAGCCCGCTGATGATCTTGGTCGGACCATTGCTGATGCACGGAGACGCTGCGAAACTGACAAGGAGAGGGAGATTTTGGATCGCATGTTAGAGGATCACAAAAAGTCGTTGTACCCAGGATGCGATAATAGTCTGAAAAAGCTGGGCTGCAGACTGGATTTGCTGAAATGAAGGCACGGGAAGGTGTAGCTGACTCATCATTTCAAAATTTGCTGAAAATGTTGGAGAATATGTTTCCGAAGAATAACGAGTTGCCCGCTAGTACGTACGAAGCAAAGAAGGTTGTCTGCCCTCTAGGTTTAGAGGTTCTGAAGATACATGCATGCATGCATTAACGACTGCATCCTCTACCGCGGTGAATACGAGAATTTGAATGAATGCCCTGTATGCACTGCATTGCGTTATAAGATCAGAGGCGATGACCCTGGTGACGATGTTGAGGGCAAGAAACCCAGGAAGAGGGTTCCCGCCAAGGTGATGTGGTATGCTCAGATAATACCACGGTTGAAACGTCTATTCAAGAACAAAGAGCATGCCAAGTTGTTGCGATGGCACAAAGAGGACTGTAAGTCCGACGGGGAGTTGAGACACCCCGCTGATGGAACGCAATGAAGAAAGATCGACAGAGAGTTCAAAGATTTTGCAGCTGACGCAAGGAACATAAGATTTGGTCTAAGTACTGATGGCATGAATCCTTTTGGTGAGCAGAGCTCCAGCCATAGCACCTGGCCCGTGACTCTATGCATCTACAACCTTCCTCCTTGGTTGTGCATGAAGCGGAAGTTCATTATGATGTCAGTGCTCATCCAAGGTCCGAAGCAACCCAGCAACGACATCAATGTGTACCTAAGGCCATTAGTTGATGAACTTTTACAGTTGTGGGGCTGACCTGGTGTACGTGTGTGGGATGAGCACAAAGAAGAGGAATTTGACCTACGAGCGTTGCTTTTTGTAACCATCAACGATTGGCCTGCTCTCAGTAACCTTTCGGGACAGACAAATAAGGGATACAAATCATGCACGCACTGCTTACATGAGACTGAAAGTGTATATTTGGATAATTGTAAGAAGAACGTGTACCTGGGTCATCGTCGATTTCTTCCCCGAAATCATAACGTAAGAAAGAAAGGCAAACATTTCAACGACAAGGCAGATCACCGGCCGAAGCCTGCGGAACGTACTGGTGCTGAGATGTTTGATATGGTCAAGGATTTGAAAGTCATCTTTGGAAAGGATCCTGGCGGACAATCAGTTCCGCTGGGAGTTGACGGGCACGCACCCATGTGGAAGAAGAAATCTATATTTTGGGAGCTACAATATTGGAAAGTCCTAGATGTCCGCTCTGCAATCGACGTGATGCATGTTACGAAGAATATTTGCGTGAACCTGCTAAGCTTCTTGGGCGTGTATGGGAAGATAAATGATACAAAGGAAGCACGACAGGACCAGCAACTTTTGAAAGACCCAGATGACCGGCATCCGGAATGGTTTCAAGGTCGTGCCAGCGACGCTCTTACCAAAGAAGAGAAGGTCATTTTTTTTTAATGTCTGAGCAGTATGAAGGTCCCGTCTGGCTTCTCATCGAATATAAAGGGAATAATAAACATGGCGGACAAAAAGTTCCAAAACCTGAAGTATCACGACTGCCATGTGATTATGACGCAATTGCTTCCGATTGCTTTGAGGGGGCTCCTACCGGAAAATGTTCGAGTAGCCATTGTGAAGCTATGTGCATTCCTCAATGCAATCTCTCAGAAGGTAATCAGTCCAGAAGATCTACCACGGTTACAGAACGATGTGGTCCAATGTCTTGTCAGTTTCGAGTTGGTGTTCCCACCATCCTTCTTCAATATTATGACGCACCTCCTGCTCCACCTAGTCGAAGAGTTTTCCATTTTCGGTTCTGTATTTCTACACAATATGTTCCCCTTTGAGAGGTTCATGGGAGTATTAAAGAAATATGTTCGTAACCGTGCTAGGCCAGAAGGAAGAATCGTCAAGGGCTATGGAAATGAGGAGGTAATTGACTTCTGTATTGACTATGTTCCTGACCTTAAACCGATTGGTATTACTCAATCGCGGCACGAGGGGAGACTAAGTGGAAAAGGCACGATCGGAAGGAAATCAACGATATGTATGGACGGTCATTCTATGACTGAAGCACACCACACAGTTCTGCAAAATTCCAGCTTGGTGGCTCCGTACTTCGAGGAACACAAGAATATTTTACGCTCGGACAACCCGGGGAAGCCTGAATCCTGGATTAGAAAGGCCCACATGGAGACTTTCGGCAGTTGGTTGCGAAAACATTGAATGAATGACAATGATGTTGGAGATCAGCTGTACATGTTGGCCAAGACACCATCTTCGACTATAACGACTTTCCAAGGGTACGAGATAAATGGGAATACATTTTACACGATCTCCCAAGATAAAAAGAGCACCAACCAAAACAGTGGTGTCCGCTTTGATGCAGCAACCGAGAATGGGCAAAAGGTCACATATTATGGTTACATAGAGGAGATATGGGAACTTGACTATGGACCTTCCTTTAAGGTCCCTTTGTTCCGGTGCAAATGGTTCAAGCTAACAGGAGGTGGGGTAAAGGTGGACGAGCAATACGGAATGACAATGGTGGATTTCAACAATCTTGGTTACCTTGACGAACCATTCGTCCTAGCCAAAGATGTCGCTCAGGTTTTCTATTTGAAGGACATGAGTAGCAAACCGAGAAAACGGAAAGATAAGAAAACGATCAGTACATCATGCGATGATCCAAAGCGCCACATTGTTCTTTCAGGGGAAAAGAAACATCGTGGGAGTGGAGGACAAGACAGACATGTCAGAAGATTATAATATGTTTGGTGAAATTCCGCCCTTCAAAGTGAACACTGACCCAAGCATTAAGTTAAATGATGAGGATGCTCCATGGATACGACACAATCGTAAGAAAGCAGGGACACAAGGGAAGAATTGATGTGTAATAATTTATTGTACCAAACTTTGTTGAATGGATCATGTGAATTATATTATCCCTGATGTGTTTTGGGCTTCCTTGGGCCCACCCTAGCATGATGTATCAAACCTTAAAGGGGGGTGTAGAACAAAACAATCGGTATTGCCATCATACAGCCCCACCGTGGCTACTGGGTGCATATATGCATACCAAATACACGGCAGGACGTATGATGGCGAATCCGGATGATTTGTATTTGGTCGATGAACTGAATGATGTATCAAACCTTAAAGGGGGATGTAGAACAAAACAATCGGTATCGCCATCATACAGCCCCACCGTGGCTACTTGGTGCATATATGCATACCAAATACATGGCAGGACGTATGATGGCGAATCCGGATGATTTGTATTTGGTCGATGAACTGAATGATGTATCAAACCTTAAAGGGGGATGTAGAACAAAATAATCGGTATCGCCATCATACAGCCCTACCGTCGCTACTGGGTGCATATATGCATACCAAATGCACGGCAGGACGTATGATGGCAAATCCGGATGTTTTGTATTTGGTCGATGAACTGACCGGTGTATGAAGGTGGGCTATATATAGGGTCCTCTGGCTCACAAAGTGTTGTGCTAGGGTTTTGATCCAACGGTTAAGACACACCCTGATCCAACGGCTCACAACCGCTCGAAAGAAACACACCGTACCCCTGATCGAACGGCTCACAATAGCTCGAAAGAAACACACCCCTGATCCAACGACCCACAAGCGCTTGAAAGAAACACACGATCCGTGTGAATCTTTCTGATTGGTCGGAACAAAACCCTAACTATTTCGTCCCGGTTGGTAAAACAGGTCGGGACTAAAGGGACGATCCGTTTCCCAACGAAACCCGAACCGGAGACAGGAGGCGGGAAGATAGGAGGCGGTAAGAAAGAGGCGGGATTTTAAGATTTGTATTTTTTTTTGATATATTATTTGTATTTTTAAGATTTTAAAATGAAGTAGTTTTATTTTTCTGAATTTTTTTGATATATTATTTGTATTTTTAAGATTTTAAAATGAACTAGTTTTATTTTTCTGAATTTTTTGATATATTATTTGTATTTTAAGATTTTAAAATGAAGTAGTTTTATTTTTCTGAATTTTCTGATATATTATTTGTATTTTTAAGATTTTAAAATGAAGTAGTTTTATTTTTTTGAATTTTTTGATATATTATTTGTATTTTTAAGATTTTAAAATGAATTAGTTTTATTTTTCTGAATTTTCTGATATATTATTTGTATTTCTAAGATTTTAAAATGAATTAGTTTTATTTTTCTGAATTTTTTGATATATTATTTGTATTTTAGTATTTTAAAATGAATTAGTTTTATTTTTCTGAATTTTTTGCTATATTATTTGTATTTTAAGATTTTAAAATGAATTAGTTTTATTTTTCTGAATTTTTTGATATATTATTTGTATTTTAAGATTTTAAAACAAAAAATATTTGAAAAAGTACCTTTATTCGCGGTTCGTGACACGAACCGCGACTAAAGGCTCTTTCCGCGCGGGAAAGGAAACGCCGCGAAAACACCTTTAGTCCCGGTTGGTACCCGGAGGGTACCTTTAGTCGCGGTTGGTGTCCCCAACCGGGACTAAAGGCTGGCCCTATATATTCTCTGCCCCGAAATTTTTCTAAAGACCAACCGCGACTCGAAATCTTCTAAGGACCAGGCAAAGGAGAGAGGACCGCGCCCGCCCTCTTCACCATCGCCGTCGTCCTCACTGGCCCGCGCCCTTCTCTGCACCGTGCCCGCCCTGCTCCGCCCCCGCCCTGCTCTGCACCGCGCCGCCCTCGTCTCTGGTAGGTTCCCCCGCGCTGCTCCGGTGAACTCCGGTGAACCACGTACGAACCACGAACCACGAACGGTGAGGACGGCGGCAGAGGAGAGGACGTCTGGGACGACAGAGGAGAGGACGATGGCGACCACGCGGCCGGTGAGGACGACGGCGAACCACGCGGCCGGTGAGGAAACAGAGGAAGGAGGGAGGTGACGGGTGGGGCCCACCCGTCAGCGAGCGAGAGAGAGAGCAGAGAGAGAGAAGGAGGGCGCTGACGGGTGGGGGCCACCCGTCAGCGAGCGAGAGAGAGAGAGCAGAGAGAGAGAAGGAGGGCGCTGACGGGTGGGGCCCACCCGTCAGCGAGGGAGAGAGCAGAGAGAGAGAGAAGGAGGACGGTGACGGGTGGGGGCCACCCGTCAGCGAGCTAGAGAGAGAGAAGGAGGGCACTGACGGGTGGGGCCGCGAGCGAGAGAGAGAGCAGAGAGAGAAAAGGACTTAGCAGTTTCTATTTATAGATTCAAAAATTCATAACTAATTCATAAATTCTCCAATTTGAGTGATTCAAATTTCTATACATTCAGGAACTTGAGAAGTTTCTGTTTATAGAAAAAGTTCAACATGATTCTGCAATAATGTTTGCACTAAATAATTAAATACAGAAAAGGGAACTAAAAATGGGAACTTGCAAAATTCATAACTTGAATTCTGTTAACCCAAATTGAGCAAACTTGAGCTCTAAAATTTTGTCTTAACAAAATATACACAATGGTATTTTATTTTGGTAATAATTGTATAAATTTGACCAAAAAAACATCAATTTTCTGTTCTGGTCATAAAAGAAAAGGAAAAAGAAAATGGCATAACTAATTAAATAATTATCCAAAAATTATGTTTAATACCTCAAAATGTTCAGTGAAACATTTGGCACATGTTTTCAACCTTATACATGCAGTTTGACATCTAAAGTATTTCTGTTTTTGTTGTTTTCCAAAAATGGCTGAAATGAAAACAAAAATTAATAGTTCTTAATCATTGTTTCCTTCATCCAAAAATTATGGAAACTATACCAAATTGAAAAACACTTAAAGTAACATAAGAGAACATCATTTTCATGCATGTTGACAAATTAATTTGGTACTGGTCTTGTAGTAACAATTAGTATGACACTAAGATAAATATGAGTTTAGGGTTTAAATATTAAAAATAAAGTTTTAATTCAACCGTCGCTGCTCCTCCTCTATGTCCACTTAATCTTATTTTTTAATTCCTTTATACTTAATTAATTTTTACTACATGCAGGAGTGACATATGGCGGACGATACAGCCGAGCCGCTTAGGGATCCGGAGGCTGAACGTTATTTAATGGGCATCATAAATAACGAGATTCCTTATGTGCCGGGCTCAGAAGATGAGCAAGAAGAGGATGTAGTCTCTTCTTTTCTGAACCTTGACGGTGGAACAGACATTGTCGATGATCAAGAAGGTGAAGGAACGGACATTGTCGATGGAGGTCAACCGTCAACAAACGACGATCTCGAATTGCAAGTAGCAACCACCTCCGGCGAGGTATATATATACATTGAGCCTCTCGTGATACAAACTTACTGAAATGTGAATACATATGCATTAACGCGCGTGACTCTCTTTCTTTTTTCAGCCCTCGGCCGGATCGAGTATGACAAAGCGTGGCAAATCCAAGGCGATGAAACAAGGAGAAACATATACCATCGAATTAGTCGGTGAAACCGGCAAGCCCCTATAACACACCACAAAGTTTATCAACCAATGCGGAGTCGTTGTTAGAGACAACGTCCCGATCACCGTCCAGGAATGGAAGGAGCCAAAGAAGGCACGTCTTGGTTTCAGTTTTGTCGACAAGAGAACGAAAAAGGATTGCTGGAGAAAGCTTATGGAATATTTCATTCTACCTCCGGAATACAACAAAGTCGATGAATTCGGTAACGAGGTTCCGGTGGACATGAGAGGAGGAGGCTAGTCAAAGAGTTCGCTCTTCAGAAGATGGTCGAAGCATTCCGGAACTTCAAGAAAAATTTAACCCATGACTATGTCAACAAGGGCAAGACTCCGGATTTCAAAGGACAACATGAGAGACTGAAAGATGATTGGCCAGAATTTGTGAGGCAAAAGAAATCAGAGCATTTCAAGGAAATATGAGAAAAAAAAATAAGGCTAATGCGGCTAAGAAACAGTACCATCATGTTATGGGGCCAGAAGGATACCGCCTTTTGGCGCCTAAGTGGGAGAAGATGGAGGAGGGCCTGAGGGTGCGAGGAATCCCTCTAGGTACAGAGGGATGGGACGAAAGGGCCAAAAGCTGGTGGTACGGGCATGGGGGATCGCTAGACCCGGAGACAGGGGTGTGTGTTCACCGGAAGAAAAAGTTTGCTCCCACCCAAGCCCTTATTGACGCAATGACCCAATCTCAAGAGGGCTTGATCAAGTTCAACAGAGAGAAAGACGCACGGACAACAGCCCTCGGGAATGATGAACATGGAGGACATGTACGAGGCAAAGGCAGAATTTCGTGGAAAGTAGGGTTTTCCCAGGACAATGACCCGTACTGTTACAGAAGCCGTAAGAGAAAGACGGACTGGGATGCAGATCTTTTGGCGAAGTTTGCATCGGAACTCCATGAGTTGAAGCAGACCGTGCATGGACTAGTAAAAGAAAGATCGGCTGCAGGGCCGCATGAAGATCATGAAGCGGATCTCGGAAGCCAACATCGGAGAAGCAGCGTGGCTTCCAGGGAGGCCCCGCCTGCAGGTGCTAATGCACCGACGATCGAGATTCGTGCACCGGAGCCTCACTACCCCGTGGATGATGTAAAGGAGATGAAAGAATGTGATCTGCATTATCCCGTGGGGAATGTTTCCACGAAGGTAGCTACCGGTAGTGCTTTACCCTGTACACCTGGAGCACTCCACCACAACAACCCCATTGCATATGGCTATGCTCGTGTCACGGTGGAAGACATAGTCCAAGTGTTTGAGGACCTGGAGATTGACATATCTACACCCGAAGGGGAGAGAAGACTTGGAGATGTCAAGCGCCAGATCATTCTATGGAAAAAGAAGTACAAAGTGTTTCCAAGCGAGGCGCCAAGGCTAAAAAGTCCACCCCCCTCCGATGGCGGTGGTGATGGTGGTGGTGGTTCACCTACACCTCCTTCACGCCATTCGACGCCGTCCCCCGATCCACAATCTCCGGCGGGTAAGCAGTCGCCGCCCCCCAATCCTCCTCCGGCGAAGAAGCAGAAGCAGGCGGACAGCAAGGAAACCCGCTCCTGGACTATTAACCCGGACCCTTATGTACCTAAGACCACAACGGTACCGGAGCCATCACTGAAGCCTCTCCTCCCAAGGCCTTGGGAACTTAGTGAAGCTGAAACCAAATTGGCCGCAAATGCTCATTATGAGAAATGGAAGGCGGATAAGAAGGTGATAAAAGAGCGTGAGCCCAAGCAAGTATTCACTGAGAAGCAAAAGAAGTGGGCTAAGGATTTTTTGACGACACCGTCCCAAGCCGAGCTGAATATGCCTGACGACTATGGACGTGAACTTCGTAGGCAAGCAGAAATATTGAAGGAGAAGAAAAAAGGAAGTAAAAAAGCGGGAAACAAGTTGACCAGCTCGGGGTGCAGAATAAACAATCGATCCCCCCGCTCATAGTGAAAGCCGGTCCGGTAGAGGACCCCGAGATCATAGCAGCTGCGGCAGCAAATGGATTGACTGTAGCGAGTGCCATGAAACAAGCGTCCGAGATGGGTTTGACTCTTCGTGCCTCGTTAGGCCTTGAGGATGTGCCAGTAGGTGAGATAGTGTCGAATCCCTGACTCAACAAATCCCTTCGGTGAACCTATCGGGTTTCGATTAGGAGAACCCATGAGCGCTGGTGGAATCGTCGGCTAGACAGGGGGCGAGATTTACCCAGGTTCGGGGCCCTCGTAGAGGTAAAACCCTTACTCCTGCCTCTTGTAAATCTGTATTGATGATTAGATCGGTTACAAAGGTGGTGCTCGAATCGAGAGTAGGTCTCGAGTTCAAGGCTTTTGGTCGTGCGGTATTGCTTGGTCCTCTCTCGGGGGCTCTCCTGGCCTTATATAGGCGGCCAGGTCTCGAGTTCTACCCGGAGAGGACTCGAACCCTAGCTAGGTCGGTTACATGTTTCCTAACTTAACCCGCAAGTTTAGTGCGGGTGGGCTTCACGTGGGCCTTCTGGAGTATTCCAAGGGCTCCTCTTCTTGGGCCTTCACCTTGGTCCTGAGAGGGGGTGTCCTTATCCGCAGGATCCAGAATCCATATCTTCGTCAGTAGCCCCGGAGCGTTTGCTCGAGTGGGAATTTTCCAGTCGAGTAGATGGTCAAACCTTTTTTGGCCTTGCTTTTTCTTTTGAATAAACATCTTGGCTGCTTACAGTTTTAAAGGGTGTGTTCCCTGTGCAATGAGTCCTTATGCTCGAGTGTTGAGCGATTTAGGTGTCTGTTATTGCGGCTTTATTTGCAGAAGGATGCGGCACAGTAGCTTGGCTCTCCCGAGAGATCAGGGCCAATTAATTGCGACTAGGGCAAAAACATTCCTGGCCTACACAGATTCGAGACCTCCGACTCGAACCCGATAAGGTGATTGTTGCGACTGGGCCGTTGTGGACTTATCGAGTCAAACTTAACCTATGAGGGTACCCGGCGCGTCCGCTAGGATTTTTCTTCGTGTTGTTGACACGGAATCATACCGGAGGACGCAGCTTTTGAGTGCGATTCCAGGCGCTTAAGAGAGATCTTTCTGGGTCTTACCTTCATATTCGAAGAATATGGCATCCGGATGTGCCTAGTCGGCTGAACAACCCAGGTTTTTATGATGTAAGTTATCATGTGTAAAAAAGAGGCAGGTTATATCTACCCGAATGACAGTTTGAGTTTCAACCGAAAGGATTTCCGTGCTGAGGAAAGTTATGCTCATATGAAAGAGTTTTCATGCTTAGAGTGCCGTGCCCATACGAAAGAGTTTTCGTGTATAGGGCATTTTTCTCTTGTCTTAAAGAGGTCTTGCGTTATGATTTGTTTCTCAAAAGAGTTGCTTTTAGTCGAAGGAATTTTCATACGAAGTTGTTTTCGTGTTTGAATTCTCCATTCGACAATTCTTGAGCTTGATGTCGCGTGCCATGACGTCATGGCGCACTTTTCTCCTCCCGATGGGACGTGACGGAGTGGTAGCAGATGGGCTGGCCCACTTAGTCAGCTTTTTGACCGGGAAACGAGACAACACTTCCGTTTTTTACGCGAACCGCGCAGTAAATGTGCACGATCTTCTGTTAAGATCGTGGCACGGAACAACGTTCACCGTCCCTTCGTTTCATCTTCACACGTGGTGGCTGCGATACGTGCCACGTAGCGCATCGAGTGGCTGAGATTGACCCGCTCCGTGTATAAATACGGGACTTAGCGCTGCGGTAAAATCTTCCCAGCCTTCGCCTTCAACCATCTTCTTCCTCGTGCTCATCTTCCTCCTTGCGCTCGAGCTCACACTGTTAGCCATGGCCGGAGGCAAAAGACGTGGTGCCGCCGCTTCCGCATCCGGAGAAGTTTCCGCGCAACCTGCGCCTCGAGCTGGCGACTGGCGCTCGCCCAATACCACCGCGAAGAGCATCAAGGAGATGCAGCGGGAGGGGCTGCTGCCGGCTGAATCTGAGAATCGGGTTCGCCTCGGTAAGAAAGAAGAGGTACCAAACCCGCAGTCGAACGAGCGCGTGGTCTTCGCGGACCACGTGTCTCGGGGTCTTTCCTTCCCTCTCCATCCTTTTATCCTCGGGTTGATGTATGTCTATGACATACAGCTTCACGATCTTCCTCCGAACGCGGTGCAGCACATTTCGTGCTTCATCGTGTTCTGTGAATGCTTCCTTGGCATTCGCCCTCATTGGGCGCTTTGGAAGGCCCTCTTCAAAGTTCGTATCTTCCGCGAGAAATCGCGGGTGGACTCCGAGCCTGGCGAGCCGCTACGCACAGGTGGCTTCGGGATCCAGGCGCGACTGGAGAGCAGCTACTTCAACATGCACTTCGTCGACTCCGCCCAAGGCTGGCGGAAAAAGTGGTTTTACGTCATCGACAACAGCTCGGGTGGGATCGTGGAATTCCACCCGTTCGCTGTTTTGAAGAGGCGGAAGTCCTGGACGCACAAGCTGTCAGCCGAAGAAACCCAGGTTGTCACGCCCCTACTCGCAAGAGTGTCCGCTCTCAGGGATCAAACCGCTGGAGTGGTACTCAACGGGCTGCACCTGGCGAGTATTTTTCTGAAGTGCAGGATCCAACCGCTGCAGCAAAGGCCTTCCACCATGTGGGAATACCAAGGCGCTGAAGATCCTAGCCGAGTGAGCCGCGAGGAACTTTCGAACGTTGAGTTCGAGAAGAAAATCGCGGTTGTCACCAGCTTGAAGGTGGGGGAGAAGTTCCCCGACTGCACAGTCGAAGCCTTCGACGCTTCGAAACCTCCACCAGCCGCGGTTAGTTTTATCCTTCCTGTCTGTCATTATTTCCTTCTTTGCTTTGAGTCTTTGGTCGACTGAAATTTTTCTTGCCTTCCTATGCCTTCTTTGTAGAGCTTAGCAGTGGCGAACTGCTACCCGCCAGTTGCGGGAGGGGACGCCTCGGAGTTATTGGCGAGTCACCTGGACGGCTTAGCCGATACCAGTGTAGCCGATGCTTCCTCGAGCTCCGAGGACGATTCTTCGGATGATGCGGAGGGCTCGAATGGCAGCCTTCGTCATTGCAAGCTCCGTCGGGTAGAGGACGATAACGAGGCTACTTCCAAGGATAATTTCTTAGAGGAATCGCCCGGGAAGGCCCCTATCTCCGCGACTCCACTTCGCTCCCTCGCCCCTTCACCTTCATTCCCAGTAATCGCAACCGCTTGGAACGCGGATTTGCTGGATGAAGATGAAGATGGCGAGTAAGTTATTTTCCTCGTTCTTAGTCGAACGTTCTTTCTTCTGCGCTTATGTTTGATTCCTTGTTCTTCTTTGCTGCAGTGTGCAGGCCATCAGCCCTCGGAGGTACGCTTCTTCTGTTCCTCCCGAAAAGAGGAACAAAGCAGGAACTGCGGGTGAGACTCCCAATGCTGGCACCGTCCAGAATTCTCCCAGCGCAGCCCCCAATGCGGCGACTGCGGAACGTGAAGCTCCTAGCTTTGCCGCCAGGACTTCAGCTTCGAAAGAAGTGACGGACAGCTCCGCAGATCCTCTCTCCCGCGCCACGGGCCAGGTAAACTTCGTAATTTGTCTTCGAATTTTTATCGGGTGCACGACAGTGCTCTCGATGGGAGTAGCCCCCGAGGCTGTAGTCGATTGCTTGCGATCGGCTACAGGCTCAAAATCTTGTTTTATTTTCTTCGCCTTGATTTTTATCGGGTGCACGACAGTGCTCCCGATGGGAGTAGCCCCCGAGGCTGTAGTCGATTGAATTCAATCGGGTACAGGCTCTAATTTATATCTTCTAATTCTTCTACTTCTGTGCTTTTGCAGTCGCTTGTTGACTCGCTTGCGGCGATTGGTCGCCGCGTTGTTCTTGCCGAATCGGAATGCGATAGGCTTCAGTCACACTGTAGTCGATTCCACACCGAGAACGAGCTCCTTAAGAGTAAGTCTCATTGTCTTCTCTTGTTTCTGTTCTTGTGTCCATTCTTGATGTCTAAAAAATGTTATTGCGCAGCTCAACTCGAATATTCGGAGTCCGAGAAAGTCAAGCTCTCTGAGCGGGCAACCACTCAGGAAGCTGATTTGGCGGCTATTCGACAAGAGCTGGAGGCCTCCCGCATGCGGTCGGAGGATCTTGATAGGCAACTCGCGGATGCGAGAAAAGCTTTGAAGGATCAAGAGGAAGCTGGCAATAAGGCCGATTCTGACCTTGTCACGTTCCTCCGTCCCCTTGCTGAGCGTTTCGCGGGTAAGTGGCCTAGGCTCTCGCAATTGTATCTTTTATCTTGGTAAACTTGCGAAATTTTGACATTCTTTTCCTTCGCAGGTCTTCTGGATGTTCCTTTGGAGATCCCTGGGATCCAGCGGGTAGATGTGCTAACCGACACACTTTCTCAACTCAAGAGGCACGCCGAAGGAGTGTGCTCCTTGATTGGCGATGCCACCCAAGTGTTGTCGCAACTGCACAATCGCTTCCTCGCCAATGCTGTACCTCCATCCGCGCTAGACGGCCTGCTGAAGATCTTCTCGGAGGGCAATCTCCTGGATGCTTACGCAGTCGCCCAGTCGGAGTCTGGCGCGAAGACTGCGATCCAGTTCGCGCTGGCACACGGAGTCAACGGTTTGGAGTAAGCCTACTCGGCTCTTCCAGTCGACCCCTCGACGGGCAAAAAGGTACGGCTCTCTCGTTTTGGCGAGCATGCCACCATTCTTGCTCGGAAGCTGTCTGAGCTATTTGCTCGACTGAAAGGAGGGGCGACTGCCGCTAGTGGGAGCACCACTGTAGCTTCGTAGTTTTGTTCTTCTTTCTCCTTTCCTTCGTGAATGTAATGAACCTTGGGATGTATTTCCGTATTTTCATTGTCTTTAATCGAAGTGTTCGTTCTGAAAAATTGCTTCCCGTAGTTTGTGTATTTTCTCCCGATGGGAGTAGCCCCCGATCACTTTTGTCGGATGTGCGACTAGAAATACTTCGAATAGGGCTTCTTACTTCTTTCCTTGTATTCTTCCAGGCTACTGGGGTAGTTGCAGAATCTTCAAGTGGACATGCTACTCCAGTAAATCCCATTGTTGCCGCCGTTGGCACCTATGCTGGTCTTCGTGATAAGGTCCGGGAGGGTGAGCGTCAGCTTAAAGCTCTGCGCGGTATAGCCGATGTGGCGAAATCCAAGCAGAAACTGGCGGCTGAACGTGAGCAGTTTCTGATGGATGAATTATCGTTGGTTGCGAGGGATTTGCTGTGTAAGTAATACAGCCCCCGTGTCTTCTTTTTGCTTTGTTTCCTTAGCTGATCAAGCGTGCTTGCTCTTCAGTTGTCAGACCTGATGACAGGGAAGAAAAGCAGTGGGTGGAAAACCACATTGTTCAGGAGGCTGGTAGCTCAAATCCTCATGCGAGTAACTTCTGGTCTGATCGCAGTCGAGGATTTGTGATGGCCACCTTGAAGTTCCGTGTTCTACAAGCGAGAATTCTCGTGAGTTCTTTTCACGAGGTCCTGATCGCGATGAACGCTGCTTTCTACCCACTCGAAAGGGGTCCCAAAGACTGGAGCTATCTTCTCAGGTTGTTTGGACGTGAGGGAGAGGTTTGCGCGTGTGTGCGCAATCAAATGACATGCGGCGCGGTTGTAGCTCTATCCTTTGTCCGAATATGGTATCCTGAAATAGATTTTAACTCCGTAGCCAGGCTCCCAGATGATCCAATCGATGATATTTCCCTCTTCTATGATGCTGTTCGTCCCGCAGCGGAGAAAATCATCCGATTGTCCTCTGAGGAGGTAGATAGAGTTTTAGCGACTGAGAATGCTCAGCGCTTTGATTGATTGTCGGATGTGCATATCCTGTAACCTTGTATAGTTTGTAAAACTGTTGTAAGGTGTATAACCTTGTATGTATGCTTTTTTCCTGTAATGCTTAGTTGTAGGTGTAGCCCCCGTGTGTTTATGGGGTGTGTTCCTGTAACTTTTGAGCGTGTAAAAATAGGAAGTTGCGAGTGAATATGATGGAGAAACCATGTTTTTATTGCGATGACTGAGAAGCCATGTATTCGAGCTACAAGAGTGGCTAGCATAGCCTTATTTGTTGTGAGAAAAAGTAAACCTAGGGATAAAATTTGCGGAGGTGTGCAATATTCCAAGGATTGGAATAAATTCCTCCAGTCGATGGATTCTTCAATCTGTAGGCTCCACCTGGGATGACTTTGTGTATGATGAAGGGTCCTTCCCAGGGTGGTTCGAGCTTGTGTCCTTCCTTCTGCTTGAGTCGCAGCACTAGATCTCCAACCGCGAATGCTCTGTGGCGTATGCGGCGACTACGATAGTTTCGCAGGGATTGCTGATATACTGCGGATCTTGCAAGTGCGATGTCCCGCATCTCGTCGAGTGCATCCATATCTTCCGCGAGTGCCCTGTTAGAGGTTTCTTCGCTGTAGGCCACAACTCGTGGGGCGCTGAATCGAACGTCCTCGGGGAGGACTACTTCTGCCCCGTATACCATGAAAAATGGCGTGTATTTTGTAGATCGGTTAGGAGTTGTGCGGAGGATCCATAGTACGGAGGGTAATTCGTCTGCCCAATTTCCTGCGGCGGGGTGTAGATGATCGAGTAGGCGTTTCTTGATGCCAGCCGAAACTAAGCCGTTGGATCTCTCGACTTGTCCGTTCGTTTGCGGGTGGGCAACTGAAGCAAACTTGAAGTTGATGCCCTTTTCCTCGCAGAACTGTTGCGTTTCCTTTGCTGTGAAGTTTGTACCGTTGTTTGTAATGATGTCGTGTGGCACACCAAATCTGCATACAATGGAGTCGAGGAACTTGACGGCGCATTGAGCACTAGCCGAAGTTACTGGCGTGGCCTCGATCCATTTGGTGAATTTGTCGACTGCGACCAGCAAGTGTGTATATCCTCCAGGGGTGGACTTGCGTAGTGGTCCAACCATGTCTAGCCCCCATTGTGCGAAGGGCCAGGCAATGGGTATCATGTGCAATTCTGTAGCAGGTGCATGTGGTCTTGGTGCGAATCGCTGACAGGCATCGCATCGTTCGACCAGGTTCTTTGCATCGGTAGCTGCTGTCAGCCAGTAGAATCCTGCTCGGAAGGCCTTTCCCATTATTGTTTTCCAGCTAGCATGATGTCCGCAGTCTCCTTGGTGGATGTCATGGAGCAATTCTTTGCCATCTTCGGGTGCGATGCAGCGCTGAAGTATTCCCGAGATGCTTTGCTTGTATAATTCCCCATTGACTACCCGAAAGGATTTGCTACGTCTGATTATTTGTCGAGCCTCGCGTGGGTCAGCCGGGAGCTGCCTGTTGGTCAGGTAGTCGAGATATTTCTGCGTCCAGACTGGCTCGACCAGAAAAACCTGTCGTGATATGTTATGAATGAGCTCGATGAGGGCGATTTGCAGGCTGACCTCTGTTTCTGGCATTGCTAGTGCTTCTGCAGTTTTCTTGATTTTGACCGATCGCTTGATCATCCGTTCGAAATATATTCCTGGTGGTATGGGTGTATTCGTGGAACCCATGTTTGCCAGTCGATCTGCTTCTTCATTGCTGGATCTTGCGATGTGCTTTAGCTCGCATCCTTTGAAACTTCCTTCGAGTAGATTGTACATGTCGCGATACGCGATCATGTTTTCGGCGATTGCGTCACACTCTTTCATCGTCTGTTGCACAATGAGATTGGAGTCGCCGTATATCATTAAGCGAGTAGCTCCACAGGCGATTGCCATCTTCATCCCGTGCAACAAGGCTTCGTATTCTGCGTTGTTGTTTGATGCCGGATCATCTAGTGGAAAATCCAGTCGTAGGACGTATTGCAGCTTGTCTCCCCGAGGGGATATAAGAACAATTCCAGCTCCTGCTCCTTCGTTTCTTTTGGACCCGTCAAAGTACATTATCCAATTGCTCGTGTACTCGGCTGGTCCTGGCATTTGCAGTTCTGTCCATTCGCTTAGAAATTCAACAAGTACCTGGGATTTGATTGCACTGCGTCCTGCATAGGTGATGTCCCAAGCGCCCAACTCGATGTTCCACTTTGCTATTATTCCGGATGCCATAGGGTTGTTCATGATCGTCCCGAGTGACGCATCATTAACCACTGTAATGGCGTGTTCCTGGAAATAATGTTTGAGTTTGCGGGCTGTAAGAACGACTCCATACGCGAGCTTCTGGTAATGGGGGTATCGTTGCTTGCATGGTGAGAGCACTTCGCTGATGTAATAGACTGGACGTTGAACTCCGTACGCTTTGCCTTCCTCAGGTCGTTCGACCACGATTGCTGTGCTGATGACCTGGTTTGTGGCGGCTAGGTACAAGAAAAGTGGCTCCCCTTCTCGCGGTATTGCGAGGACGCGCCTACTTTGTAATGACCGCTTCAAATCTGCGAATGCTTGCTTAGCTTCTGGTGTCCACTCGAATTTGTCCGTTTTCTTTAACAGCTTGTAGAAGGGTAGTGCTTGCTCCCCCAATCGTGCGATGAATCTGCTTAGGGCGGCTAATCGCCCTGCGAGCTGTTGGACTCCGCGCAGATTGGTTGGCTCTTTCATGGTTAAGATGGCTTGTATTTTCTCCGGGTTGGCTTCAATGCCTCTGGCGGATACCAGGTACCCGAGAAGTTTTCCTGCCGGAACGCCAAAGACACATTTGGTCGGATTGAGCTTGATCCTGTATGCATTGAGGGCGTCGAATGTTTCTTTAATATCCTCGAGGAGTGTGTCCTCAACTCGAGTCTTGATGACGATGTCGTCAACATTCACCTGCACGTTCTTGCCGATGAGGTTGGCGAGGCATCTTTGCATGCAGCGCTGATATGTTGTGCCTGCGTTCTTCAGCCCGAAGGGCATTGTTGTGTAGCAGTAGACACCGTGAGGTGTGATGAATGCTGTCTTTTCTTCATCCTCCCTTTTCATTCGGATCTGATTGTATCCCGAATAGGCGTCCAGGAAGGAGAGGCGTTGGCAGCCTGCTGTAGAATCCACGATCTGGTCGATTCGCGGGAGGGGAAAATTATCCTTGGGGCAATGCTTATTTAATGACGTGTAGTCGATGCACACCTGAAGGATATCCGTGTTCTTTTTGGGGACCAACACCGGGTTTGCTAACCAAGTGGATATCTTGATCTCCCTGATGAATTTCGCAGCTAGCAATCTGTTTACTTCTTCTCCGAGCGCCTTCTGCTTGGGTTCTGAAAATCTCCGCGTGGTCTGTTTGATGGGTTTAGCGTCTGGAAAGACTTCGAGTGAGTGCTCGGCAAACTCCCTGGGTATTCCTGGCATATCTGAGGGCTGCCAGGCGAAAATTTCCGAGTACTCACGGAGGAGTTTGACGAGCGCGCTTTCCTATGCTTGCGAGAGGGTTGTTGAAACCATCGCTGTCTTCGCAGAGTCTGTCGGGTGCACTTGATGCTTTCGGGTGTCGCTGTTGGCGCTAAACTCTAGCTCAGGCGCATTTTTCTTCGTGAGGGACATCACGGAGTGATCCGTGGTTTTTGCCAGCTCTTGAAGTTCTTCTTGCATCCCGAAAGATTTTGCGATCTCGTTGAACTCAATGTCGCATTTGTTGGATTTCTGAAAGTCTCCGTCAATGGTGATTACACCATGTTCGCCAGGTAATTTGAGCTTCAGGTAGGCGTAGTGAGGTACTGCCATGAATCTGGCGAACGCTGTTCGACCCAAGATGGCGTGGTACTGTGAAGGCCAGTCGACAACTTCGAAGTCGAGGAACTCTCTCCTGTAGTTGCTCTGCGTGCCTAGCACAACTTCTAGGTTGATTGTTCCGAGTGGACGGACTGCCTTGCCTGGAACTATC
This sequence comes from Alopecurus myosuroides, assembly GCA_028641055.1. NCBI lineage: Eukaryota > Viridiplantae > Streptophyta > Magnoliopsida > Poales > Poaceae > Alopecurus > Alopecurus myosuroides. The sequence goes on along the minus strand of CM054057.1, from coordinate 111,676,981 downwards.
CCGTGGAAGGATGTTTCTAATTCCGGGAGGCCGTCCAAGTTCTTGTTCATCCGACGGAGTGTATCCGCGTAGATAATGTTGAGGCCGCTGCCCCCATCCATGAATACGCGGGCTAAGTCGTAGTTGCCAATTTGCGCCTGGATGACGAGGGCGGCGTGTCCTGGTCGATAGACTCGTGGTGGGTGATCTTTCATCGAGAACGTGATTGGCTGGTCCGCCATTTTCAGGTACTCGGTCTTTGTTGGCGGTGTCTGCACTGCCATGCATAGTTGCCTTGTGTTAGTCTTTTAAGCTCTGCGAGAGGGGCATACCTTTTGGATCATTGCGAGTTGTCCTTCCGGGTTCGGATACGCGTTGGCTCCGGCGTTCTGCGGTGGTGCGGGTACTGCGGCTAGCACCATGTTTGGATTTGCGGGTGGAGGTGGTGGTGGTGGCGGCTGGAATCCTTGGTGCCCTCCTCCTGGAAGCGGCGGGTAATTTTGAGTGGAGGCAGATCTTTTCCTCGCGAGTGCATCCGAGATGTCATGGAACTTTCGGCAATCCTTAAGCAGGTGTGTTGCCTTAGTTTTGCCCGTGCGCTTATCTGTGAATAGATGTAGCGAGCAGTATGCATCGAGGTCTTCCTCGGGGGATTTTTCTTCAGCCTTTGGTCTCCACTCGCGATTTCCACGGCGACCGGAATCGCGGTTTCGCGTGAATTCCGCGGCGACCAACTCCTCTCTATCCTCATGATCGTAATATTTTCTTCTTTTTCTTCGACCATGGCGGTCGTCATCGTGTGCGGGTGACGACGCTCTTTCGTTGCGCACCGCATCTTCTCCGTTAGCCCATTTTTCGGCTATTATCATTAGCTCTCCAATAGTCTTGGGTGCAGCTCTGCCTAGCTCCTCTCGAAAAGCAGTTCTTCTGGCGCCTTTTGCGAAGGCTTCGATCGCTACTTCTTCTGAGATAGTTCCCGCGGTATTCCTGAGCGTGGTCCATCGCTGGATGTACTCGCGTGTGGACTCGCCACTCTTCTGCTTGCATGCTCGTAGTTCTTCGATTGTAGCTGGCCTCTTGTAAGTCGACTGGAAATTTTTGCAGAAATCGCGGTGCAAATCATCCCACGATGCGTAGCAAGATTTTGGTCTTCTTTCCAGCCAACTGCGGGTCGCGCCGGTAAGATGCAAATTTAGGTATTGCATAGTCGTGTTCTTGTTCCCACGTTGGCATTTTACTGCCGTGAGATAATCGCTTAGCCACTGAGAGGGCTCGAGTGAGCCGTCGTACTTCGTTACCTCCGTGCTGAGCTTGAACCTTTTGGGTAGAGGTGCTTCGCGGATGCTGCGAGCGAAACAGAGTGCTCCGCAGGTTTCGTCATCCGAGGAGCCGGATGAAGAGCGCTCGCGATATCGCGAAGCCCTTGCCTTATCCACCCTTTTTTGAGCGAGATCTGATCGCGCGTCGTATTCTGGTCGGTCGCAGTCGTCATCTTTCCTTGGTTCCTTGCTTCGTTTTCTCGAGCGGCTGCTATGGTGCCGCGAGCTTCTGTCTCTCGGGCTATCTTCACTGCTGCTTCGACTGTCGCCACGGCGTCTAGCTTCTTTTCCTCGACCGTGGCGCGGTGACTTATCCTTCCTTGGTGAAGAGCTTCTATGCCTACGGGGCGTTGCTTTATCTCTCTCTTTCTCTCGTCGCTCTCTCTCCTGCTGCTCCTCGGCCTTCTTGCGATCGTGAGAGGCGAGCCTTGCGGCCGCCAATCCGAGTCCTTTTCGTATTTGCTTGTATTGCTCTGCCCGAGGGTCGCTTTCCGTCGGTTGGTTCATCTGCATGTAGGTTGCCGCGGCTAGAACCGCAGCAGCGGGAGTTTGCGGGTACACGTTGCCGTCATCGTCGACTCGCATGAGAGAAGGAGTGATTGATCTGTTTGTTTCGGGTATGGATTCGTCGTTCCTGGATGTGGATGCGTGTCCTTTCCTCGCGGGTCGGGTTCCGACCGAGGGTGTTACGGACAGCCCAGCTCGTCTCTGGCTTGATTCGTCCGCCGCTCTTCTTCGGCGGGCCAGATCTACCCGAGCATCTTTGATAATCGTGGCTGCTCTCACTAGGTGATAGTGGTAGGCAACCATGTCTTCGTGTGAGGATCCGGCTGCGGGTGGCTTGCTTGTTCGCATAACCTCCTTTGCTCGTTTCCAGGATGTCACGACCCCGGACCCAGAGATATACATACTGTTATGTGCTCCTAGCCATGGACTCACAAGGGCTTCAGGGTTACCAGCCCCGGCCGCAACAAACAACGGCAGGCAGACTGGATTCATCGGCGCGCAGTCCGGATCCCAAATCTACTACTCCTTGTATCCATGCTAGTCATAACCAACTATGCATACCAAAGCGTCCACGAATCGAATGAAACTGAAGGAAACGGGACCAAAGCTATACAGAGATGATATGTGTCCAGAAAGTGCAACAACAATCGAGGGTTACTGGGGTTACCTCGCCCCAGGCCGATCACATCGACAGGCGGGCTCGGACATGGATCATCGGCTCCACAACCCCTCGACTGCGGCAACTATGCAGGCATAGCCAAAACCGTATAACAATGAGCTCGAAACCAACAACCGACCAAAGCAGTACTCTAAACATGAAGCTTTATTAAACAAGTGTTACTAGAGTATAGCTTACAAGCAGAGGTCACACGACCCAACATTACATCAGACAACGAAAGGCAATTATGTTGCTAATCAACAAGAACTAAAAAGGCCTAAGAGGCCGCAACATAAGGCGACGTCCCAGCCCATAGATTCCAGGCTGCTACCTGGGAACCCCAAACTACTCGTCGATGTCCACGTTGAATCACCACCGATGGAGTTCTTCTCCTGAACCAAAATTAAGCAAACCTGAGTACGGGAGGTACTCAACAAGACTTAATTAACCTATTATATATCTGCTAACTTCAGAAAGGGTTTTATGAAGGCTGTTTTGCGTAAAGCAATCTTTGTTTTTGAAATCGAGGAAGAGTAGCACGTCTCATAGAATGTTTTCAAAACAGATGAGAAAGTTACTCAACTACTGAGATCATCATCTTCTTTTATTCCACCAAGTCCTTCTCATTCCCACACTAACTCATGCTACAAGGATCACCCCTCCCGGCATCTCCGGGGAGGCACCCTTCAATCATGGTTAACAAGTTTTAGTCATTCCGTTGAGGTTATCTATGATCACAGAATCCGTTGCCAAGTCGTTCGTAACCGTGGACACGGCTTCTCGAGGAGATTTATCCCTGCAGGGGGTACACTTTACCCACACGTACCATCCGACTCTTAACGCCACATGTACGCTCGTACATGGAGCGCGGCAGAGGGTGGCTGGCCACGACCTTTACCTTGCTCGACCCTATCCATGAGTCAACCCAAACAGGGCCACCCCGTCAACAGGGAGTTGGCCACCTCCTGACGGCACCTGTTCTGTGAGTCGGGAACAAGATCCGTGTACGTCCATCACTTGTCCCGGTCACGCCCTAAGTTTTCTCCAAAACATTTTCTGACTCACACGCAGATGGAAAGATCAAACTACGTGACTCATGGACGTGGCCAAACAAGTTAGTTGGTCGAGCGCGGTCTGTTAGGCCCCGCGTGTGGTTGCACGCTCAGTCTTGGCTTCGAAGGCGAGAACTCGCTCCTAGGGGCATGAACAGGACAAAACGCCACAACCCATTGTGGCCTCACATCCATGCCGTTATTTAGTCAGGTTATCAAATATAAATCAAAACACAACAACCTATCATAGTAGATTCACGCAAATGACCAGATCCATCAACCGGATGTATCAGATCACAACTAGGCATGGCTAAGCAAGACTCACAGGGTTTAGCGGAGCGCGCACAAGCAAACCTATAGCTGCTAGGAGCAGTGGATCAGGATATCTAGGTTATGCATTATATAGGAGAACTCTATCTACTGACATCAAATAGTTTGGAACCGAATGCAAAGTACGAGATTCGAAACACTTTGAAACCATATATGAGCAGATAAGAGGTTATGCTTGCCTTGGGTAAAAGAAAACCAGATAAAGTCTTCAGGAATAAGTGCTTGACTTGTCGGTTAAGATCAAGTATTCACCATTTGGAATGTTGGCCTTCTCTTCGGAGTCACGTTCTACCGGAGGGGGAAACAACACCGAAAGAGAAATAACAATCAACACATGGCATCGATGCAATGCGCAATATGTATGCATGAGCAAATTAATGCACTAAAATAAACCCCTAAACATGTTCGATGGGTTGCTAGGGTTCATATGTCAGAAATGCAGTTTTAGTGAAAAAGTCCCGAAATAGACCCCGGAGGGCAATTCGGATGATTCTGAAAGCGAGTACCATTTTAGTTGCTCAAATGGGTTTGAAAACATCATGACTAGATTGCATTTGTCATTTTGAGCAATTTGGTATATAACTTTTAATTTTCTATTTTTATTGAATAAAAACTTATTTTTCTATTTTAAAATGATTAAACAACATTAAAATAATACTCATTTTTGGACTTTCTCAAATATGTTTGAAAATGACATTGTTGGGTAGAGCTCATTTTTCTGATCATAACCATGCTTTCATTTTATTTTTCTGAGCAATATTGTAATAGATATTCAATTACCCATTTTAAGTCATTTTCTGTAATTTAAAAAAAAACAGAGGAAATATGACATCATCATGATGTCGAGGTGACATCACCCTGGATGAAACTCACGGATGAACTCCAAATTTGACGAAATTAGCGCGAAATTGAGGGAACGAACTATACCATTAGAGAGAGGAGAACATGGGGAGCGTAGAGATGCCGGCGGTGGGCCATTTGGTCGCCGGGATGGCCGGCGGCGACCGGAGGCGCGGCGGCGGACGTCGGGCTCGAAGGGGGGGCAAACCAGAGGGAGAGCGGGGAGATGGAGGGCACAGGGACGCTCTCCAAGGCACGGTGAAGCCGGTGGTGAGGTCGGGGAAGTGCGGCGGCGCCGGAATCAGCCGGAAACATCCGGGGCGGCCGGCGGCCACCACTGTTAAATTAGGGTTTGAGCTCCCGGGATGAGAAAGGAAGGGAGGGGGCTCGAGGGAGATGGGGGGATCGCCGGGTCCTTATCCTCCCTCACAGCAGCAAGCAGCGACGGCGAGGATCCCCTCGCGGGATTCAACGGCAGGAGCAGTGCCACAGAGCTGCTTCCCGGCTGGAGGTAGAAGACAAAGGCCGATTTCGGAAAACCCCCTGGAGCTTTTGTAAAAATTACAAACTGGTCCTTCTCTATTATAAAACAGAACACAAAACCTGATTTTGAGGACCTTTTTGCAAACAGAAAAATTGGCAAAAATACTTTTTGAAAACCTTATGAAATTTGCAAGCTCACCATGTATTTGCTTTCCAAAATTGAAATTATTTTTAGAACAAAATTTGTGTGATCACTTTAAGTGGTTTTTGGGCAAGTTTCATTTAAAATTCAAATTAAAACTTGGTTCAAATTTTTCATGCATGCTATGACATGAACACACACCACAACCCTTTGCTAGAAAAACTGGGATGTTACAAATCTACCCCCCTTACAAGAATCTCATCCCGAGATTCCCGAAGGAGAAGAAAGAAGGAACACCGGTTTTTGAACGATCTTCTTGAACCTTACGGTTCTTTTCTCGAAGAGGTTGATCCGTAGCACTTGCGAAGATCTCCAGAGGCTACACCTTAGGTAAGAGGGAAACTCTTAGGAAATGATCTTCACGAAGATCGAGTATCTCATGGGTAACTCATAACAGGAATGTTCGTAAAGATTTTTTTTTTTTTGAGTTAACGGCATGAAACACATCAAGGTAACGGAGGGAATATGAGAAGGTTTCAAGTTTGCGGACGATGGTTCTTGAAAGGATTTAGAATATGAGCTTTGCACAAGACTTTAAATCCTTTTGGAAAAGAAAGGTTCGACAACTTATGACGTCGAGGTTTCTTCAAACAGAATACAAAGATGGAAAGGATGGTCTTGGATACCAAAACATAATATCCACAGACGGGGGAGGTCACGAGAAAACACTGTAATCGTGAGTCGAAAAACTTGATACAGGATCATGTTCACTCTTCGAGTGGACACGGAAGATAACGGAACTTTCAACCATTCCATAACAGCTTTCTTGAAAACCTTGTCAAAGATCGGGATGTTACTTCACAACAGAATATGAGTAACCAAAGGATGTTGTAACACCGTAACAAAGGAGGAATTCTTGATCACACCACAAGGATGGGTAACCAACGGGGATTGAAACACCAGAAGGAATATGAAATCTCTTTTCTATTGTGGTTTGGACGTAGCAATACATCTACCACATGGTTAAGATCCCATGGCTGAAGTGACTGACAAACTCACACAATGTGTGAGATGAACGGAACTTCAAGTACCAACAACTTGAAAAAGAGAACTGATCAACGGCGGTTACGAAACACCACGAGATGTTTTCATGATGAACTTGTTTCCACTAGAACGGAGGTTTTGGAAGATTAACGGGGAGATATTGGAGGAAACAACTTCCAGGTTATCCTTGATGTTCTAAATACCGATAGCAGGCTCACGACAAGCCTTCTATAGGTCATCAAGTGAAAGTAAAACTCCGGTTTGGAAGATCGGGGAGGAAAACTTGTTAGAATAAGCCAGACAAGAATTCTCACGGAGAGTGGTTGTTCTTACGGATTCGAAGAGATATGACATTAGGCCTTCCGGCTAATTGTGTCAACCACCACATCAACCATGCCGTATTTTCAAATGGACCTAGTTCAACACCCTTGAGAAAACACCAACCATCGTTGCTGCTTGAGATTCAGCTCTGGTTAGTGGGTTGAATAACTCAGACTCGATATGTTTGACAAGAGGTTGAACCGGTTATCAACGGAACACATTTATTAGATTCTCAAGACATGGACTACGATGTCACACTCAAAAATATGGGCGAGATTGCAGAACTCATGTATTAGCAACTTGCGAAAGACGGTTGCACCTACATGGTTTAGTTGCAACAAAACACATCGGAGTCCTTGTGACAAAGATGATTACCGAGATAACGAAGTTCTTAAACTTCTTCTCTTTCACGAACAATCAGTCAGTGGCTTGGGGTGGATGCAAACTTCTTCAACTAAATGGAGGTAACAACCTACCATCTCAAGAGTAGTCCACACATGCATGACTGACTAGGATTATTCCCGAGGGAACAAGAAAACTCTACTCGAATCCACGGCGACAACTTTCACCAAAAGCACATGGACCGGGTTAAGTTACTTCGAACATCTAGAACACAAACTTCGTAATGACACAAAGATGGTTCTCGAAAGTTTCCAACATTAGTTCCAAGTGTTCAACATGAACCTCTTGCAACTTGGAGAAAATAGGAATGTCATCGATGGGCTCGAAAACACGCTTATCAAAACACTCCAAGAAGAGGGGTTTCATATGATTTATGAACAAGGCAGAACATTGGTCAGACCAAAGGACATGAGGTTTACTCGGGCCAAACACCATGAGTGAAAACACCATCAAGGTAGTCCTTGGATCTTTTCTCGATTTGACGATAGCCCAAATCAAATCAAGGGTAGAGTGATAGCATCTCCGCACAGGAGGTACTATTCTGCTTCAACACGAGGAAAACTAGACATCCCTTATCAAAGGATCAAGTTATGCCGAGCTTTTGCCTTTCAACTCTCCAAGTTGTTGTTTTAAGCTCAACCAACTAGTCCAGGATGTCCAGCAGGGTTCCTTGGAGAAAGGAGTATTTCAAATTACCCCTTGTTTAGACATCACGGTCAGGTAAAACCTGGTGATACTTCTAGAAAGACAACCAGAATATCACAACCTACCGTTAGGTCTAGGAATTTGAAAGGAGGCTTGCTTTTCAAAGCAACTGATATGAACATGAGAGCTTCGGCATGAACCTAACTCTCTGACCGAGGATATGCACCGGAATGGACGGGTTTGGTAACACGGTTAACTTCAAAAAGAGGCTGGGTGACCGGTAGTGCTAAGAAGGATACAGATGTTTCTTAGACTTTTCAAAGCAATAAGAATTGCTAGGAACATCTGATACACACATCAATGCACTGACCCATCATAATCAAGCATTCAAACTTGGAGGAAGGGGGAGTGAATACGGTAAGAGCATCACTTCATCAATAAGGCCATGAAACTTAACACAACCTCTTGATATATAAGAGTGTGATACTCGAAGGTGGAACAGAACAGAAGCTAATGAACTTCTTTAATCTGTGGATTACAAAACTTTAACCTGGTCCTAGAGATGAACGAGGTTCTGGAGTTTGTTTCTCCTGACATCCCAAGGTGGAATGTTCTGACGGAAATCAAGAGCAAATGTATTGGAGGAATCCAACACACATATGCAACTTGGTGTCCATAACAACGGTTAGAGATTTGAAAGCAACTGAAGGGTAGAATCATGCTCAGGGAAGATCCTCGGATCAAGTTGAAGCACAGGGTAATACTCATGTGTAAAACCCATGCAAAAGAGTTGGTATAGCTGAATCAAGAACAAGGATATGGGAACCATGAAGAACACTCTTGTTGTGATCCCTTTTGGTTCCTAGAGAAATCCTATGGCTATGAGAGTTGAAAAATTCCTAGCCATCCTGAGGTAGAAGATATTCCTCAGGATCCAAAGAAACAGAACTTGGGTTAAAGGTCAGCATCCTGTACTGGTAGCGTGAGCATTACATGGTTGAGAAACCACATGATTCAACTCACCGCAATTCAACACATTCCGGGACCTTCGATTCAAGTCCAAGGTTAGAAACTAAGAGAAAGGAGTAACTACTATCTTAGTGCCTTAAAGGACACTATGAGTAGCAATTACGAGGTAGCTTTCAAAAGAAAAACATAGCTCCGGAAGAATTTTGAGCAAAGGATAACAGACACATTCGAGATGGAAAGGAAATCTCGAGGTTCAGGATTTTGATACTTTGGGAACATGTAAGAATAAGGAATCCACACAACTCTGAGAGATTGGAATGGAAAGGAAATCTCCCGGATTAAGAGATAACGGAATATGGAACACACACGACTCTGGAAACTCATAACTAGGTCAACTTGGGTAAAAGACGTCCTTGCCAGAGAGGGCACCTAGGTTTTGAATGACTAGAAGGGATTGCAAAACCTTTTCAAATCAAAACAGGTAAGGTGACCCAGAGTTTAGAGCGATACCACATAAGGAGTAAAAATAATCCTAAGAAGGTTTTTCACAACTCATTTGAGGTTTCAAAGTAGTTTTCACAAACACTAGACTCGACATCGACCAAGCAGTAAGGTTTTCCTACAGGCAGTCCTGCTCTGATACCAAGACTTGTCACGACCCCGGACCCAGAGATATACATACTGTTATGTGCTCCTAGCCATGGACTCACAAGGGCTTCAGGGTTACCAGCCCCGGCCACAACAAACAACGGCAGGCAGACTGGATTCATCGGCGCGTAGTCCGGATCCCCAATCTACTACTCCTTGTATCCATGCTAGTCATAACCAACTATGCATACCAAAGCGTCCACGAATCGAATGAAACTGAAGGAAACAGGACCAAAGCTATACAGAGATGCTATGTGTCCAGAAAGTGCAACAACAATCGAGGGTTACTGGGGTTACCTCGCCCCAGGCCGATCACATCGACAGGCGGGCTCGGACATGGATCATCGGCTCCACAACCCCTCGACTGCGGCAACTATGCAGGCATAGCCAAAACCGTATAACAATGAGCTCGAAACCAACAACCGACCAAAGCAGTACTCTAAACATGAAGCTTTATTAAAAAAGTGTTACTAGAGTATAGCTTACAAGCAGAGGTCTCACGACCCAACATTACATCAGACAACGAAAGGCAATTATGTTGCTAATCAACAAGAACCAAAAAGGCCTAAGAGGCCGCAACATAAGGCGACGTCCCAGCCCATAGATTCCAGGCTGCTACCTGGGAACCCCAAACTACTCGTCGATGTCCACGTTGAATCACCACCGATGGAGTTCTTCTCCTGAACCAAAATTAAGCAAACCTGAGTACGGGAGGTACTCAACAAGACTTAATTAACCTATTATATATCTGCTAACTTCAGAAAGGGTTTTATGAAGGCTGTTTTGCGTAAAGCAATCTTTGTTTTTGAAATCGAGGAAGAGTAGCACGTCTCATAGAATGTTTTCAAAACAGATGAGAAAGTTACTCAACTACTGAGATCATCATCTTCTTTTATTCCACCAAGTCCTTCTCATTCCCACACTAACTCATGCTACAAGGATCACCCCTCTCGGCATCTCCGGGGAGGCACCCTTCAATCATGGTTAACAAGTTTTAGTCATTCCGTTGAGGTTATCTATGATCACAGAATCCGTTGCCAAGTCGTCCGTAACCGTGGACACGGCTTCTCGAGGAGATTTATCCCTGCAGGGGGTACACTTTACCCACACGTACCATCCGACTCTTAACGCCACATGTACGCTCGTCCATGGAGCGCGGCAGAGGGTGGCTGGCCACGACCTTTACCTTGCTCGACCCTATCCATGAGTCAACCCAAACAGGGCCACCCCGTCAACAGGGAGTTGGCCACCTCCTGACGGCACCTGTTCTGTGAGTCGGGAACAAGATCCGTGTACGTCCATCACTTGTCCCGGTCACGCCCTAAGTTTTCTCCAAAACATTTTCTGACTCACACGCAGATGGAAAGATCAAACTACGTGACTCATGGACGTGGCCAAACAAGTTAGTTGGTCGAGCGCGGTCTGTTAGGCCCCGCGTGTGGTTGCACGCTCAGTCTTGGCTTCGAAGGCGAGAACTCGCTCCTAGGGGCATGAACAGGACAAAACGCCACAACCCATTGTGGCCTCACATCCATGCCGTTATTTAGTCAGGTTATCAAATATAAATCAAAACACAACAACCTATCATAGTAGATTCACGCAAATGACCAGATCCATCAACTGGATGTATCAGATCACAACTAGGCATGGCTAAGCAAGACTCACAGGGTTTAGCGGAGCGCGCACAAGCAAACCTATAGCTGCTAGGAGCAGTGGATCAGGATATCTAGGTTATGCATTATATAGGAGAACTCTATCTACTGACATCAAATAGTTTGGAACCGAATGCAAAGTACGAGATTCGAAACACTTTGAAACCATATATGAGCAGATAAGAGGTTATGCTTGCCTTGGGTAAAAGAAAACCAGATAAAGTCTTCAGGAATAAGTGCTTGACTTGTCGGTTAAGATCAAGTATTCACCATTTGGAATGTTGGCCTTCTCTTCGGAGTCACGTTCTACCGGAGGGGGAAACAACACCGAAAGAGAAATAACAATCAACACATGGCATCGATGCAATGCGCAATATGTATGCATGAGCAAATTAATGCACTAAAATAAACCCCTAAACATGTTCGATGGGTTGCTAGGGTTCATATGTCAGAAATGCAGTTTTAGTGAAAAAGTCCCGAAATAGACCCCGGAGGGCAATTCGGATGATTCTGAAAGCGAGTACCAATTTAGTTGCTCAAATGGGTTTGAAAACATCATGACTAGATTGCATTTGTCATTTTGAGCAATTTGGTATATAACTTTTAATTTTCTATTTTTATTGAATAAAAACTTATTTTTCTATTTTAAAATGATTAAACAACATTAAAATAATACTCATTTTTGGACTTTCTCAAATATGTTTGAAAATGACATTGTTGGGTAGAGCTCATTTTTCTGATCATAACCATGCTTTCATTTTATTTTTCTGAGCAATATTGTAATAGATATTCAATTACCCATTTTAAGTCATTTTCTGTAATTTTAAAAAAAAAGAGGAAATATGACATCATCATGATGTCGAGGTGACATCACCCTGGATGAAACTCACGGATGAACTCCAAATTTGACGAAATTAGCGCGAAATTGAGGGAACAAACTATACCATTAGAGAGAGGAGAACATGGGGAGCGTAGAGATGTCGGCGGTGGGCCATTTGGTCGCCGGGATGGCCGGAGGCGACCGGAGGCGCGGCGGCGGACGTCGGGCTCGAAGGCGGGGCAAACCAGAGGGAGAGCGGGGCGATGGAGGGCACAGGGACGCTCTCCACGGCGCGGTGAAGCCGGTGGTGAGGTCGGGGAAGTGCGGCGGCGCCGGAATCAGCCGGAAACATCCGGGGCGGCCGGCGGCCACCACTGTTAAATTAGGGTTTGAGCTCCCGGGATGAGAAAGGAAGGGAGGGGGCTCGAGGGAGATGGGGGGATCGCCGGGTCCTTATCCTCCCTCACAGCAGCAAGCAGCGACGGCGAGGATCCCCTCGCGGGATTCAACGGCAGGAGCAGTGCCACGGAGCTGCTTCCCGGCTGGAGGTAGAAGACAAAGGCCGATTTCGGAAAACCCCCTGGAGCTTTTGTAAAAATTACAAACTGGTCCTTCTCTATTATAAAACAGAACACAAAACCAGATTTTGAGGACCTTTTTGCAAACAGAAAAATTGGCAAAAATACTTTTTGAAAACCTTATGAAATTTGCAAGCTCACCATGTATTTGCTTTCCAAAATTGAAATTATTTTTAGAACAAAATTTGTGTGATCACTTTAAGTGGTTTTTGGGCAAGTTTCATTTAAAATTCAAATTAAAACTTGGTTCAAATTTTTCATGCATGCTATGACATGAACACACACCACAACCCTTTGCTAGAAAAACTGGGATGTTACACAGGATTCCCGCGAGACGCCGATTATGTTGCGCTCTGTCGCGCTGTGTTCTGTTTCCGAGCCTTGTTCCGATCCTGCCATGCAGACTTGAGCTAGTCGAAGCTCGTGCATCCTAGGCGTAGGTCGAAGGTTTCCTTGAATTCTTGATGGTTCCTCTGTCGAGAGGGTGTGATAGTCGTTGGCGTTGAAGCGGATGGACTCGCCACTTTGCTCCAGGTGACGGCGTGAGTCGACAGCTCCAGATTCAGTTTCCGATTCATCCGAGAAGTGGAGGATCCCGTCCCTGTTCGTCACGAATTTGAGGCTCCCGAACGTCAGGGTGACGCTCTCCTCCAGATCTTCGAATACCGGGCGCGATTCCGGCGAGTGCGGTGTGACCACGACAGATCCGATCCGTACAGGATTGTTCGGAGCCGTAGTTGTCGGTTTCCAACGAAAGTTTGATGTCGATGAAGCCGAAGATGCCGGTGATCCAGCGCACGCCGTTCCCACAGACGGCGCCAATTGTCGAATCCCTGACTCCACAAATCCCTTCGGTGAACCTATCGGGTTTCGATTAGGAGAACCCATGAGCGCTGGTGGAATCGTCGGCTAGACAGGGGGCGAGATTTACCCAGGTTTGGGGCCCTCGTAGAGGTAAAACCCTTACTCCTGCCTCTTGTCGATCTGTATTGATGATTAGATCGGTTACAAAGGTGGTGCTCGAATCGAGAGTAGGTCTCGAGTTCAAGGCTTTTGGTCGTGCGGTATTGCTTGGTCCTCTCTCGGGGGCTCTCCTGGCCTTATATAGGCGGCCAGGTCTCGAGTTCTACCCGGAGAGGACTCGAACCCTAGCTAGGTCGGTTACATGTTTCCTAACTTAACCCGCAAGTTTAGTGCGGGTGGGCTTCACGTGGGCCTTCTGGAGTATTCCAAGGGCTCCTCTTCTTGGGCCTTCACCTTGGTCCTGAGAGGGGGTGTCCTTATCCGCAGGATCCAGAATCCATATCTTCGTTAGATAGCATTACAATATGTGCGGAATGGGCCTCTCGTCGAGGCTGCGCAGGAAAAGAGTCTAGCACCACAAATGCGAAATCTGCTACGTTGGTACAAGAATTTCATAACATGGGCCGACAAAGAATATGTTTATGCGGATGTTACAGAGGAGCATCACACCAAACTGTACTCTGTAGAAGTTCATATGAGTGAATTGTTCCAGCTGTTCAATCTGCGCGAGCTCGACAAATCTATGCTGAGTTGCTACGTTCTGTAAGTGATTTATTTCTACCTCATCTCGTTCTTCATTGCCTGAAGCCCAAATGGGGCACCTAGGAGCATGGGCACCAGTATCAAATTCTGTACATTTTAGTTATGTAGACATCATGAATACCTCGGGTATGTATACCTTGTGTATGTAGTACGTATATATTCCCCTAGGTATGCACATAGTAGGGTATACATACGTAAAAAGTATATATATACTTATACGTATATATACATACATGACATGTATGCGTACACTTGTGTATACGTATTCTTGGTATGTAAGGTATGTAGATACCTTGGGTATGTATACCCAAGTGTATATATACGTCATACAAACTCAAGTTCTAGGTATTCAAGGTATCCATAATGTACACCCGTACAAATTGAACAGTATTTTGTACAGGAGTATGGGCACCATGGAGCATCTGTTAATTTACCTATATATATATATATATATATACCAAGATGATATGGGGTGGCCCAATCTTCTCAGTGAACTCACAGATAACTCTGAATAGATAACTAGTGTCTCACTAAGAACTCTCCGGCTGATCCCTGAAGCCAATGCAACAGATAGCAACCCAATGGATATTCTCAACTCCACACTCTTGCACAAGTAATCCACCGACTACAAGTGGTCCTGTACCGTCTTATTCCCAGTGGAACAGCAGGTAACACGTAAAGTTTGCAGATGAACCTCCAGTATGAAAGGCTAACAAGCAGTTTCAACTAGGGGCTATATATATATATATATATATATGTATATATTGTTGCGTACGCTATTATGCAGATTGAAGATTTGGGAATGCAAAATAAGAAACATTCATGATGTTGGGTTCATTGACCCACATATTGTTAATGGATATGTGTTACAACGTCACCCTGAAGACGTGGAGAAAGACTTGTACAAGTTTCTTAGAAAGAATCAACTCAAAAGTAATATTCTATTTCCTTACCATTTTGGGTGAGTGTTTCTCTCTTGTGCCCATTCTCTTTTGTTTACTCCATGCATGGTATGTCTAATCGATGAGTTATGCATGACTGTGCATATAACGTGTCCGCAGGTTCCACTGGATTCTGCTAAATATTGAACTTCACACCTCCAGAGTTCTAATCATGGACTCTATGTATTCAGATTCAAAGCATTGTGTCGACATGAGAAAAATGCTGCAAAAGTAATTATTTTCAATCATTTGCGCCCTATATCGATCGGTCTCTTTTGTTCATTTCCTAATATCAAGTAACTAATAACTCCCTTGTTCATTTAATTTTCTTTGTCCTGTAGGGTTTGGAGAGGGTTCTCAGAAGAAACTGTCGGTGAATTCAAACATGAGCTAGAATTTAGAAGCTTAGTTAATGTGGATAAGCAGCCACCGGGGACCAATCTATGTGGATACTATGTTTGTGAGAACATCCGGAGACACACCTCTGAGCGGAAGGCGTCGGATAGCGTGCGGAAGGCGACGGATAACTTGCGGAGGAAGTTTAGTCCAGAAGCTCGCTTCCGACCAATTCAAGAGGAATTATCAGGATTTTTCATGAGGGAAGTCATCAATCCTAAAGGAGAACACTATACCGAGGACGAAGAAAATTATATGCATCTCCGAGATTGAAACTTGTTCGAAGTTGTGCATGGTCATCCATCTTAATTGTGTATGGAAACTTGTTCGAAGTTGTATATAGTCACCCGAGATTGAATATATATTATATATTCCTATTGAATTCTTCTTGTTTGAAATTTCATATGTGTGTATATAGTAGCGTAGAATATATATGTGTACTGAAATTTCATCAAAATTAAAATAAAACACAAAATAAAATATAAAAGAAATAAAACAAAAAAAATTAAAAAGAAACCAGGTTTAGGGGGGCTAAAACCCTAAACCTGCGGAGGAGGCCTTTAGTCCCGGTTAGCCACGAGAACCGGGACTAAAGGTCCTCCGCCCCGACGGACTCCTGGCGCCCACGTGGACGGGCCTTTAGTCGCGGTTCGTAAGAGGCGCGACTAAAGGGGAGGGGGGCTTTAGTCACGCATATTTAGTCCCGGTTGCACGGCCGGGATTAATGGCCTTTACGAACCGGGACAAAAGGCATATTTTCTACCAGTGTGTGCACGCACTTGTAACCTGAAATTACGATTAGAACGCTGTAGCTATATAATAATAACCAGTAGAATTCATGCATAAAGCTTCGTAGTATATACACCTAATGTGCGCAAAGCAAGGTACGTATTGTGCTGCTTCAAGCGAGCAGGAACCACGTTACGTTCCGTTCAAGATAGAGATGTTGACGAGCACTAGGTATATTTTTTTTGAAACAGTAAATCCAGCCTTTGCATCTAGACGATGCACACGGCTTATTATATTAAATCGCTTAGAAATAGCGTTCAAAAGTAATAGAGTTACAACTCAGCGATAACAAATAGTTGCGGTAAAAATGAGCCACCAGAAGCGCTTAGCACTCAAATTACACATAAGGTAATCTCCTAGTGTGCAACCAACCACCTTGGTTGAAGATAGCCCGGACCACCGCCATTGGCCGGGTACATCCAGAATCCAAACGTCCTCTTTGGCCTTCTGGAAGTAGGAGAGACCACTGCTGAATCCAATAAATAGCTCGTTGGACAACCTGCAAAAAATGACCAGCTCTCATATTGTTAAAAATAACATCATTCCTGTAATTCCATATTGCCCAAAGGAAAGCACATACACCTATGCGTATACTAGCTTTTGTAACTCTGTCCACTCCATCTAACCAGGATCCGAACAAATTATCTATTGAATTAGGTGGCATAGTACTGAATGTGAAATGCACTAGTCTCCAAATATTTCTAGCAAATTCACACGAGATGAAAAGACGAGCAACCGTCTCTTCTTTATTGGAAAACACACATTTTGTACACCCCGTCCACATCCTTTTGGCTAGATTATCTTTAGTCAATAATTCCTTACGATAAACGAACCACATGAAGATTTTAATCTTAAGAGGGACTTTCAACCGCCATAGGTACTTGTGTAGAAAACGTGTGTTTCCATTCATTTGAGATTTAACTGTAAACACACCAGACTGTGTTAATTTCCAATTAACCCTATCAGGTTCATCAGTAAGCGAAACATCCATTAATCTCTCGACAAGGTGTAACCACCTCACCCACTTATTACCTATTAGTGCCCTCCTAAAGGTAATATTATGATGTTCACCCACCAGCACCTGTGACACCAAAACATTCTTATGCGCAACCACATTGTATAGGGATGGATATTGACTTGATAACGCTGAACTACCCATCCAAACATACTCCCAGAACCGAACCGAAAGACCATTACCCAGAGTACAAGTGATGTTCGCGAAGAAGTCCCCCTTCATTTTCATGATTCCTTTCCAAAAAGGAGAATCAGAGGATTTAGCTTCAACTTGGGAGAGAGGATCCCCCTTAATATATTTATTATGTAGCAACTCATGCCACACTCCTCCCTCGGATAATAGTTTAAAGAGCCATTTGCTCAGTAAACACCTGTTCTTAACATCAAGCACTTCAATACTCAAGCCACCTTGATCCTTAGGCCAACACACAATATTCCATTTTGTAAGACGGTATTTCTTTTTCTGTCGATCACTCTGCCAAAAGAAACGAGATCTAAAAAAGTCTAGTCTTTTACGTACCCCAATAGGTACCTCGAAAAAAGACAGAAAGAACATAGTAGCTAGATAAAACTGAATTGATTAGGATCAAACGGTCCCCATATGACAGTAATTTCCCAATCCAAGAACTCAGCTTATGCTCAAAACAATCCTCGATTGGTTTCCACTCTTTATTTAACAGCTTACGATAATGAATGGGGATGCCTAGGTACTTAAACGGGAGTTCACCCACTTCGCAACCAAAGATTAGTCTATAATCCTGTTCATGAGACACCGCCTCCCAAAAACAAAAAACCTCGCTCTTATGAAAATTAATTTTTAACCCCGAGAGTTGCTCGAACAATGATAACAACAGTTTCATATTAACTGCTTTCTCCATATCATGTTCCAGAAACAGAATAGTATCATCGACATATTGAAGAATTGAGACCCCACCTTCCACTAGGTGAGGAACTAGACTCCCAACTTGTTCGTCCTCCTTTGCCCTAGCAATGAGAACTGCCAACATATCAGCCACAAGGTTGAAGAGTATAGGTGATAACGGATCACCCTGTCTCGATCCTTTTAAGGTCTGGAAATAATGACCAATATCATCATTAACTTTGATCTCAACACTTCCACCTTGGACAAACCTCGCAGCCCAATCACACCACAATTGTGTGAAACCCTTCATGTGTAATGTTTGTTGCAGAAAGGACCAATTAACCTTATCATATGCCTTCTCAAAATCAATTTTGAGTAGTACGCCACTTAATTTATTTTGCTTCAACTCATGAATGGTTTCATGCAAAACCACAACCCCCTCTAAAATATTCCTTCCCGGAAAAAAAGTTGATTGAGTTGGTCTAATCACTCGCTGAGCAATAGATGTAACCCTGTTAGTTCCCACCTTCGTGAAAACCTTGAAACTCATATTAAGCAAGCAAATGGGTCTATATTGCTCAATCCTAGGCGCATCATCTATTTTGGGTAATAGGGTAATCACACCATAATTCAATTTGAACAGTTGTAATTCCCCTGTATGCAACTGTGCAAATAATGCCATAAGATCCATCTTGATGACACCCCAAAATCTTTTATAAAACTCCGCAGGGAACCCATCCGGTCCTGGTGCTTTGTTTAGTTCCATCTGATCTATAGCATCAAACACCTCCTCTTCAGAAAAAGGGGCTGTTAAAAAATCATTCTCCTCATCCGAAACCTGGGGCAAATCCCCAACCTTTGTTTCGTCTAAAGAGAAAGTATTCGGATCTGGTGCTCCAAATAATCTCTTATAGTACTCCGAGATAAACACTTTTTAATTCGATTGACCCACAATCGTCCCTTATATGAAGCGAGCTTTACATGGGTATCAACACAGTACGGGATGAATCGCCTATAAACGTACCCATCTCGATCAATCGCCTATAAGCCCTGGTTACAAGCAGTCGGCGCGCAGACCTGACTACCTACCGGCCTGCCACGCGAGAAAGCAAGCGGGTGCTCTCTCGTGTCAGTGGATGGATCCATGCGCACACGGACAACGACCGTTGTGGGTCGGCACGCGG
Source organism: Alopecurus myosuroides (assembly GCA_028641055.1). Classification (NCBI taxonomy): domain Eukaryota; kingdom Viridiplantae; phylum Streptophyta; class Magnoliopsida; order Poales; family Poaceae; genus Alopecurus; species Alopecurus myosuroides. Next base: position 111,657,840 of record CM054057.1, on the reverse strand, counting down.
CGCGTGTCGATGAAGAGGTCGGCGGTTGCACCAGAGACGGAGTAGATGCGCGAGAACAATGAGGACTGTGTCCAACTCAAGCCGATCTCAGATCAGAAAACCAAAAAAGAAAACGTTGGCCAAGCGACCGACAGAGAAAAAGACTCTCTAGGGCAGCCGATCCACGGGACCGGCGGACGAACCCTAGGTACGGGCGGCGCAGCTCCCGCTGGCGATCATGGAGATCGACTGTCCCGGAGGCAGCGCGATGTGGAAGCGGTCGGCGGCTAGGGTTTAGGTCGAGATTAGGATGATACCATGTAGAAGAATAGAGAGAGATTGATGGAATCGTTGTTGTATTGCTTGATCCTCCATGAGCATATTTATGGAGTAGAATGGTCTACTTGGAGTACAAGTCAAGGTAGAATAGTCCTACGCTATCTATGTTTCCTAATAGAGTCATGTACTCAACACGAGGACTACATCTGCTCGACTAAGTCGAAGGTCACGCTCGCATCATTGCCGAGGGTGGGTCGTGTCTCCTTGAGAGAGAAATCGTCAGGGCCGCCTGAGAACATAGACGGACGGGGTAGTGGTCCGCGAGAATCACTCGCTTCATGGACGCCTGTCTGACGAACGCCGTCAGTGGCCGGTCGAATCTTGACCTGGCCACGATGATCCGTGGATGTGCCCCTGGCGTCGCAGTCGTTAAGGCTAGCGTCGACCGATGAGCTCAATGACATCCATGACTAGCAGCATGTATCCTCGTATGGGCCTAATCGTACGCAGTCGATCGTGCCATGGTGCCAGTCTCGGCTGCGAAGCGTTGCTGCCGTCGCGCACGATCGGTTGGAAACGCTCCAACGCATGCATGCCCCATAGTGACACGTTAGAGCATCTCCACTCGCCCTGCTCCCCCCCCCCCCCCCCAATTTTTTCAGCGCCGGCAGACGATTTTTCGCCCACTCGCCCCACAAGTTCTCGTTTTCTGCCGGTTTAGGCCAAAATTTCACCCGGCGATCCCAAGCCAAACCCAGCGCACCTGGGGCTCTAGGGGGAGGAGGCGGGGGGTGGATTGGGCGAAATTGCGGGTGCGATCGCCCTATCGGCGTTCCAAAGCCTTTCCTCACCCCTTTTTTGGGCCATTCCCTAGTATTTCCCCCCCGCCGAAGCTCCCGCCATTTCTCGCCCGCCGCTCCAGATCTGTGCGGCCATGCTTCCCAAGAAATACAGACGACCCCGCATCGTCGCCAATCCAACCCAGCCAAAACCCCTGCTAAATCAATGTATGCATATTTAATGAATGAGAATGTTATGTTTTTACGCAAATATTTGTGGAAACTAAAGGTTCCGTTGAAAATTAAGATTTTTATGTGGTTTCTTTATAGGAAAGAACTCCTAATAAGAGATAATTTGTCTAAGCGAAAGTGGACAGGTAGTAAGAAATGTGTCTTTTGTGACACAAATGAATCAGTTCAACATCTCTTTATCAATTGTGATTTTGCTAAGAAGATTTGGAGACAGGTGCATTTTACTTTTAGTATCAGCCCCACGTGTAGTGTTGGGAATATGTTTGGTCATTGGTTAGATGAGATTGATAAGAGTACTAAAGCATCCATTCGTATTGGCGTTTGTGCTTTTCTTTTGGCAATTTGGAATTGTCAAAATTTTGTTATTTTTTACAATGAGAGAGCTGGGAATTTTGCGCACTTTGTCCATCAGGCCACATACTAAATAAACATGTGGTCTCATCTTCTTGCATAGGACCAGCGAGAACGGTTGGCGTCTGCATGCACTTGGTTGATGGCGGTTGTTCGGGCTATCTTCAACAAGGGTGACTGGTTGCACACTAACGTCTGACAAATGTGTAGTGTTGTCTTTTCATCTAGTTTTGGGTGGCGGATTCATGTAGCCACTCTTGGTGATCCGTAAACTATGTTTGAGCCTGCTTGCTACTACTTTTGATATTGATACCATTTTTATTGATATAAAAGCCGTATGCATCAACTAGATGTAGAGGCTGGGTTTTCCCGTTTCAGAAAAAAAGCCGGCCATTTGATTTGCTCGCATCGTTGATAAACTAAACTTGAGCAGATCGGGCTTCAGATTACCTTGATGGACACATATGATATCAACATTTTCACGTACTTTGATAAAAAAAAATTACATTTAGCTCAGCATAGAGAAAGTTTACTGACTTATTATAGGATGTTGGCCAGCTATTTAAAAAAATAGGCAGTAACGTTCCAGTGATTTGTTTTTCATATGAGTACACTCATACACAAGCCACAACTAAATTTTTTATCTAAATGCTTGTGCCAAAGTTGAGAAATATTGATTTTTCTTACATAATATGAAACATCTACACATGTGATATTTTATTTCGGACAATATTTAGGTGTCCATAGAGCTTTATATACATAACGCATTAATATCTCCGAAACCACATATTTAATTCTCAAACAATATCAACTTAATTAAGATGATGCCCTCGCATTTGTGAGTGCCACTGTGCAAGTTGGAAATAAATACATACTCATAGTACACTGTCATGTTTGATTCATGAGAATAAACTAGGCTTTTGGTCGAATCATTTATTATTATATATTTTTACATCCGTAGCAACGCCCCGGGCCGGTCAACTAGTTGTGCTTAGGCTGGTGCCAGTGGAGGCGTTAGGGAGGGGCGGGAGGGGCCTTCCCGCCCGAGGCGGGGCGAGAGGAGGCGGTAGGGGCGGGCGATTGGCGCCGCCGGGCGGTTGCCCTGGCGCCCGGCGCTAGGCCGGTGTCGCCCGGCCTCCAGCCCGCGTTGGCGGGGCGGTAGGAGGGAGGCGGGGCGAGAGGGGGGGCGAGTGGGTGGGCGGCGCAATGGCGGTGGCGGGCGATAGGATCCAGTCCAGAGGTAGAAGACAAGGACATTTTGTCCATAACCCCCTGTCCTCTCGGAAATTTCACAACAAAGTCCTTTTCTCTTTGAAAACTGAAGAGAAAACAAAGTTTTCTGGGCCTTTTTGTAAAGTAAAATTTTGGCAAAAATATGTTTTGGAAACCTTGTGAAATTTCCAACAATACCATGTGTTTCTTTAGTCAATTTGAATTATTTTTCAATACAAGATTTTGGAAACCAAAATAAGTACTATTTTTCAATACAATACGTGGAGGAGAGAGAAAAGCTGATGTGGCAGAGAGAGAATCTTACAGCCCGGGCTATAGCCCGTGCACTGGCACCGTGCCCGTGAGAGTGGCGTGATAGTGGTGAGAGAAGGTGACGTGGCGGGGCTATAGCCCGTGAATAGTGGGCGGTGCATTGGCACCAGCCTTAGTATCTGAGAAGCTAATGAGTTTATTCGGGAAAAAAAAATCTTTATACGCTCACGTGTCCACTAGCGTAGGTGTACTTTGTGCCACGATTGTGACGGATGGAATCAATCACCCCGCAACTTTTCCTCGCGTACAAGCATTTGCATGCATCTAGTTTCATTTGACTTCTGAATGATCGAGCGAAACGAATAGGATAAGAAGCGTACGTCTAAGACTTGAGAATGCGATATTGTAATGAAGGACGGCAAAAAAGATTCGGATCGCTTGTTTTAGCAGTATGTTAAGCACATGCATTGGCGCCAGGATTAAGCTGTGCACCCACTTGTAACCTGAAATTACGATTAGAACGCTGTAGCTATATAATAATAACCAGTAGAATTCATGCATAAAGCTTCGTAGTATATACACCTAATGTGCGCAAAGCAAGGTACGTATTTTGCTGCTTCAAGCGAGCAGCAGCCACGTTACGTTCCGTTCAAGATAGAGGCGTTGACGAGCCCTAGGTATGAAGCGAGCTTTACATGGGTATCAACACTGGATGAATCGCCTATAAATTGTCTAGGAGCCATGCATACAAACGTACCCATCTCGATCGATCAATCATCAGCAACAAAGACACCAGTTTTAACAAAGACTAAGCTAGTACTCCGGCCGGTGTCGCAATGGCGAGGCTGGTGCTGGCCTTGGCGGTGGTCGTCCTTCTCGCGGCCGCGGCCGCAGCCACCGCACAAAAGGACCCAAGGCCACCCAAGGCGCAGGGATCCAAGGTAACTAAGCCCAAGGAGGTCAAGTGCAATACCAAGGGCAAGGACAACGAGTATGCATACTGTTACAGCAAGAAGATGGTTTGCCCAGCCGACTGCCCAGGCTCATGCTACGCTGACTGCAACCAGTGTAAACCTGTCTGTGGTAAGAATTAGTACACTCTCGGTCTCTTGATAGCCTACGTTGAATTCATCGTTTTTGGCTAATAATTACGATCCATCCGTACAGTGTGCAGCGTTCCTGGAGCTTGCGGGGACCCACGATTCATCGGCGGCGACGGCAACGCGTTCTACTTCCACGGCCGCACGAACACCGACTTCTGTGTCGTCTCTGACCGCGATCTCCACATCAACGCGCACTTCATCGGCAAACGCGGCCATAGCGGCATGTCCAGGGACTTCACCTGGATCCAGGCCATCGGCGTACTCTTCGAGGGCCACCGCCTCTACGTCGGCGCCAGGAAGACCGGCACCTGGGATGACGCCATCGAACACCTCGAGATCACCCTCGATGGGGAGCCCATCCACCTCCCCACTGACCAGCTGGTCGATGATGCCAAATGGACTTCCAGCCGCGTTCCCGCGCTGTCCGTGACCCGCACCAAGGCGACCAACGGAGTACTCGTCGCTCTCGATGGAAAGTTCAGCATCAGGGCCAACGCTGTGCCGATCACCGAGGAGGACTCGAGGGTGCACCGCTACGGCGTCACCTCCGACGACTGCCTCGCTCACCTCGAGCTCGCGTTCAAGTTTGACACCCTCACCGACGACGTCCATGGTGTTGTCGGGCAGACCTACCGCTCCGACTATGTGAACAAGTTCGACGTCAGGGCATCCATGCCCACCATGGGAGGAGATGCCAGCTTCGCCGCTTCCGGCCTGTTCGCGGCGGACTGCGCCGTGGCACGGTTCGGAACCAGCCGTGCCAACGACGGGGCTCCCGCGATATCGGAGCTCGCTGCTATCACCTGCGCCAGTGGCATGGACGGCCAAGGTGTGGTGTGCAAGAAGTAAAAAAATGCTCCATGAATATGGCGGTGAATCCTACTGGCGCCATTGCATCTATGCATGGTTAGCCAGGTATACAACAATAAGCATTCTCGTCAATTGATGTGTTGAAGAATTGAAAGTGTATTATGTATCATCCCGGAGCTTGACTTGTCATTCTCCTCCACGCCTCTCATGTATGACTCTAGCATTATGTCTGCATCCACCTTGGTTCACGGCTTGAACTCGTTCCCCAATGAGACCTCGCAAGATATTTTCCAATTTATTTGTTTATTTGATGCATCATGCGGTTGTTTTTCTACACCTGGAGTATATATGCATGATGCATGCTTGTTTACTCAATTTTTTGTTGGCACCTCGGAGAGTTGGAACCAGCCGTCGTTGTTGCGGGCGCGCACGATGACGTGGACGGACGAGGACTGCATCTGCTCGACTAAGGCCATCCGTAATGGGGAACGGCAAAGCCGTCTCTAATATCTTGCCACGTCATACGATAGGGTGGAGACGAGGAGTGTGTTGTGTGGTATTTTTTTTGGTTGCATGCAGAGTAAATGCATAAGGGATCTTCTATGTATCTGTACCAGAGCATACTATCTAGAGGTGTGAAGAGAAAAGGAGGAGAGTGCATGCACATGCCGCAGATGATCAGCCAGACTTGCTTCTCCTGAATTTACGCGACAAGAGCCGTAGCTTAGCTAACATACGGCAATAACCTCTGCCTTCATTAATTACCTCTCCACATCAGCTTTAATCCTAGGTGGCAAGTGCTAAGATACGATGACATGGAGCATTACGGAAGGCCTAAGTCGCGCTCGCCTTGTCGGCGGCGTCGCATCGTTGCCGAGGCTGGGCGCGTGTCTCCTTGAGAGAGAAATCGTCGGGGCCATCTGGGAGCATAGCCGGACGGGGTAGTGGCCCGCGAACGCCGTCTGTGGCCGGTCGTATCATCTTGACCTGGCTACCATGTTTAAAATTACTAGGGTAGATTGGATCGGTGGTAAGCGTGCCTTGGCCTCGGCAGCTTTGCGTGTTAATATAAGGGAACAAGGCCCGGTAGATTACAGTTGAGATTACAACAGTTTGGTTGTTACAAACTTGACAACCAAGTCAACTACTAGGATGCGATTTATATCATACCGACCTAGGTACAAGAGTTAAACGCTAAACCTTCTAGAAGCCTTATCTTTCAACATTCTCCCTCAATCTCAACGGCATAAGATTGAGATTGTTCTTGAAGGCTTCTAATTGTCGAACTTGCAACGGTTTTTGTGAACTCATCGGCCACTTGATCTCCTGTTGATATAAAACGAATATCCAACAATTTCTGTGCAGCTCTTTCTCGTACAAAAGTGAAAATCAATCTCAATATGTTTTGTTCTCGCATGGAACAAATAGGTTGCACCAAGATTATCACACCATAAGCATGCTGTTTGAGGATGACTAACATCAAGTTCATCCAATAAAGATTCCACCCACATTACTTCTGCAGTAGCACTTGCCAGTGACTTATACTCTGCCTCAGTGCTGGACCTTGATACAGTGGCTTGCTTCCTGGCACTACATGACACAAGATTTGAGCCAAAAAATACAGCAAAGCCACCTGTGGATCTCCTATCATCAGGACACCCTGCCCAATCAGCATCAGAAAATGCACTTACAAGAGTAGAGGAATCCTTGCCAATCCTCAATCCTGTTGAAGCACTCCCTTGAAGATACCTCAATATCCTCTTCACAGTTGTCCAATGCACAGTAGTAGGATTTTGCAAAAATTGACAAACCTTGTTTACTGAAAAAGATATATCCGGTCTCGTGAGAGTCAAATACTGCAATGCTCCCACAATACTCCTATATCGAGTGGAGTCCTCTGGACCCAACAATTCTCGTTCAAACTTGGACAATTTTTCTGAGATGGAAAGAGGTGTACTCGCAGGCTTGCACCCCTTCATGCCTAGGCGTGTCAAAATATCTGTGGCATATTTTTCTTGGGTTAGTAAAACACCATTATCAATATGTCTTACTTCAATTCCCAAAAAATAGTGGAGATCTCCTAGATCTTTCAAAGCAAAATCATTCCTTAAATCACTAATTAATGTTGTAGTTGCCTCCTGTGATGAGCTTGCAACAATTATGTCATCAACATATATTAACATAAAAATAGTGATTTTGCCATTCTTGTAAAAGAATAATGATGTGTCTCCTTTTGAAGATTTGAACCCAAGTTTTTGTAGCTTTGTGCTCAATCTTGAGTACCATGCCCGAGGAGCCTGCTTTAGGCCATACAAAGCCTTGTCCAACCTACACACGTGATGAGGCTTTGTTTTATCTTCATAGCCCGGGGGTTGCCTCATATAAACTTCTTCCTCTAGAACACCACGAAGAAAGGCATTCTGCACATCCAATTGATGAAGACTCCATCCCCTGGATACAGCAACAGACAATACCAATCTGATAGTTGCAGCTTTAACTACAGGACTAAAAGTATCCTCATAGTCTACACCATTACGTTGTTTACAATCTATAGTATTCCTCCCTTGATTAGGTGATACTAAATGCCAAGTTCTATTTTTCATAAGTGCATTATATTCATCATCCATCGCACTACACCAATTTTTATCCTCTAGAGCTTCATGCAAATTTTCAGGTTCACCAGATGACAGAAAACCAGCAAATTTCCCTTTATAGCGAATAGTGCCGTCCTTTGGAATAAAAGGTTTGGAAATACCGCTTTTTGACCGTGTATGCGCCCTGGATGGCAGATGCACCATCCGCAGAAGATCCCAGGCTACAGAGATCAAACTCGGACCGCGTGTCCGATGTTGCGCATGCGCCACTGTCCGAGCATGCACGCCCGGTCGCTGTCGCCTGTGGGCCTGGAGAGGATGGCCCGTCGAAGTGCGACGCGTGGAAAGGAAACCCGTGTTCAGTGGGGGACACGCCGGTCCCCCTGCTCTGCTCCGTCCATGCGTCGAGCGCTGAGTCGCCGCGCGCGTGTGGCGAGCACGTGCCGCTTGGAGTCCCGCGCGGAGACGCGCTTTCTCCAGTCCCTGCGCCTGTCCCAGTCTGCCGCGTGGCCCAACCAGGGGAGAATTCCAGGAGGATCTGCGCGGGATCCTTGCGCAATATCTCGGGATCGGAGCGCTCAGGCAAATCTGCTCTGTCTTCCGTGTTTGTCTCCCTTGGCGTTTTCTGCTGCATATGATAAGGAAAATGCACACTTTGTGCATGGTTAAAATCAGGTTTTTCAGGAGCATTAACCAAATGATCATCATTGTGTTCCCTCTCATGGTCCGATGGATTTAAGAGTTCAGAAGGGAGTAACAAAATTTCGGCATGCAACTTTGCACCCGCATTAGGACGTAACTTGGAAAATGGAAAAATAGATTCATTGAACACAACATCTCTCGAAATATAGACTCGGCCAGTTGGAACGTCTAGGCATTTGAACCCTTTATGAAGATTGGAATAACCAAGAAAAACACATTCTTTGGATCTAAACTCTAATTTTCGTGAGTTGTAGGGACGAAGATTAGGCCAACACGCACACCCAAAAACACGAAGAGAATTGTAGTTGGGTTTTTCATGATATAAACGCTCTAAAGGGGTATCAAAATGAATGACTTTGCTAGGTGTGCGATTTATAAGAAAGGTGGCAACAATGAAAGCTTCATCCCAATATTTCAAAGGCATCGATGAGTGAGCAAGAATAGATAAACCTACTTCAACAATGTGGCGATGCTTCCTTTCGGCCGAGCCATTTTGCTGGTGTGCATAGGGACAAGAAATATGGTGAGAGATGCCAATTTTTTTGAAGAATGAATTTAGCTTCTCATATTCACCCCCCCCCCCCCCAATCTGTTTGCATACCAAGAATTTTACTGTCAAATTGGCGTTCAACAAGATTCTGAAAGTCTTGAAATTTTTGAAAGCCTTCAGATTTGTGTTTAATCAAATAGATCCAAGTAAATTTACTGAAATCATCAAGAAAGCTCACATAGTATTTCTTTCGTCCAACAAACTCAATAGCAGGACCCCATACATCTGAAAAAACTAGCTCTAAAGGAGCACTTGATTCACTAAAGGACTTGGGATAGGGGAGTTGATGACTCTTGCCTTTTTGACAAGCATTACAAACAGACTCATTATTGACCTCACTAGAACAAGGAAGTTTATTATGACTAATGACTCTTTTAACTATGATTGATGATGGATGACCTAAACGAGAGTGCCATCTCTCCGAGGATGGTTTGACAGCAGTGAGGACATGCTTGCTTGAGCCGGAAGAAGTGGATGAAAGTGGGTAAAGCCCTCTTCTACATTGACCTTGAAGAAGAGTTCTCCTGGTTGCTTGATCCTTAATAAAAAAGAATGTGGATGAAATTCTAGAAAAGCATTGTTGTCAAAAGCAAGACGATGAGCGGATAGAAGATTTTTATTAGCTTGGGGCACATGAAGAATGTTCTTAAGATGTAGATCACGACCAGAGGTACTAACAAAAGAATGGCCAATATGATCAATGTCCATACCTGACCCGTTTGCAGCGTGGACTTGATCGTTCCTGTTGTACTTGTCACGGATGGTCAGCTTGTGCAGATCACTAGTAATGTGATTTGTGGCGCCGGTGTCGACGTACCAGCTTGGATCTGTACCGTACGAGGATGTGGTGACCGCCCCCGCACTCTTCTCTTCCATGCCGGTGAAGTCCGGATTGAATCGCTGCCAGCACTTGACGACGAGGTGCCCCATCTTCCCGCAGAGTTGGCAACGAGATTTGTTGCTATTATTGGTGTGTTGGTTGCCTCCGTGCCCACCATAGTTTCCGGAGCCATGTCCTCCATAGTTGTCGCCATGCCCGCCGTGGTGACCACCATAGTTGCCACCTTGGTGACCACCGTAGTGTCCACCTTGATGACCACCGTAGTGGCCACCTCGTGCATTGCCAGAGTTGTTGTTGAAGCCGCGGCCTCCATTGCCACGACCGTAGGAGGGAGGGCCACCACGACCACCGCCGCGTCCTGGACCACCGCCCCCTCCGCGTCCGCCGCGTACTGCAGCGTTGACAGAAGACTGTGCGCCACCTTGAAGCAGGTCGAGGCGCATCTCGAAGCTAAGGAGCTGCGAGTAGAGTTCGGAGATGGTGACCGTCTCCTTGCGTGTGGCCATAGCGGTGACGATGGAGTTGTACTCGCCATCCAGGCCCGCCAAGACGTAGGAGACGATGTCCTCCTCGTCGAGTGACTTCCCAGCAGCGGCCATCTCATCCGCGAGCTGGCGGATCCGGCCAAAGTACTCTGCCATGCTCAGATTCCCCTTCTGGGAGTTGGCGAGAGCGATACGGGTGTTCACGGTGCGCGCGCGCGTCTGGGACACGAACATCCCCTCGACGGCAGCCCATAGATCCGCCGATGTTGCGTTGGTGTGCACCTGCAAAAGAACCTCCCTAGACAGGGTTGTGGTCAGAAAACTCAGAAGCTGCTGATCTGCAGCGCGCCATGGCGCATAGGATGGATTTGGCTCTAGCTTGGCCTTGCCATCCACGGTCACCTCCCGTTCCTTGGCGGGGGCGTCATGGTTGATGTCGATGTACCCTTCCATCAGGGCACCTCGGATCGCCGGCAGAACCTGTGCCTTCCACAGGATAAAGTTGCCCTTGGCCAACTTCTCGGTGATGTTGACGGCGGCGAACGGCGATCCAGGAGCGGACGAAGAACTCGCCATGGATGCAGTAGAGAGTACTAGCTCTGATACCATGTAAAACTACTAGGGTAGATTGGATCGGTGGTAAGCGTGCCTTGGCCTCGGCAGCTTTGCGTGTTAATATAAGGGAACAAGACCCGGTAGATTACAGTTGAGATTACAACAGTTTGGTTGTTACAAACTTGACAACCAAGTCAACTACTAGGATGCGGTTTATATCATACCGATCTAGGTACAAGAGTTAAACGCTAAACCTTCTAGAAACCTTATCTTTCAACACGATGATTCGTGGATGTTCCCCTGGAGTCGCAGCCATTCAAGACTAGCGTCGAACGACGAGCGCAATGCCATCCATGACTAGCAACGTGTATCCTCCTATGCGCATAATCATATGCAGCTGATCGAGCCATGGTGCCAGTCAAATCATCCCTCAAAGGCTTCCGACTTGTGTTTCATTAAATAGATATATCCATACCTACTCAAATCATCAGTGAAGGTAATGAAGTACTCATAACCACCTCTGTCTGTCGTGCTCATTGGACCACATACACCACTATGTATTAGTTCCAACAGGTCGGATGCCCTTTCACAACTTCTTGCAAAAGGTGTCTTGGTCATCTTTCCTAGTAGGCATGATTCACATGTCTCGAATGACTCTAAGTCGAAGGAAGTTAGAAGTCCATCATCATGGAGCTTCTTCATGCGCTTCCAACTTATATGACCAAGCCGACAGTGCCAAAAGTAAGTCATATTCAGATCATTTGGTTTCAACCTTTTAACAATTATGTTATAGACTGATTCACTATCAAGATTTAAAATAAATAACCCGTTCTCAACGGGTGCAAAGCCATGAAACATATCTTTCAAATATAAAGAACAACCATTATTCTTAATATTCGACGCATAACCTTGTCTCATCAAACATGAGGCGGAAATAATGTTTCGACTAAGCGCTGGAACATAATAACAATTATTCAGTTCCAATAAAAATCCTGAAGGTAAATGAAGTTGCATCGTGCCGACTTCCAACGCAGCGACTCTCGCCTTGTTTCCGACCCGAATGTCAACCTCTACTCTTGCCACGCTCCTAGTTCTTACCAGTCCCTGCAACGAGTTGCATATGTGAATAACTGATCCGGTATCATATAGCCAAGAACTATTAGGCGCATCAGCAAGATAAATGTCTATAACATTGCACACAAGCGTACCTGAGTTGGAAGTCACACCTCCACTCTTGGCTCTGTCAGCCAAATACTTGGTGCAGTTCCTCTTCCAGTGGCCATCCTGCCTGCAATAGAAGCAATTGGCTCCGGTTGTAGGAGATGGCTTAGTCTTTGAGGAAGCGCTCTGGACAGGGCCATGGGCGTTGCCTCCTGACTTATCCTTCTTCTTCTTAGTCCAAGAACTCTTCTTGAACTTAGCCTTATTCTGCACCATCAACACTTGATTGGCGCCTTTCTTAAGATCAGCCTCTGCCGTTTTGAGCATCCCATGTAATTCAGTGATACTCTTATCCATACCATGCATATGGTAGTTCGAGATGAACGGACCATACGCACTAGGAAGAGAGTTCAGAATTATATCAGTAGTGAACTCTTCGTTAATTGGGAAGCCCAGCCGATCCAGAGACTGTATGTAACCAATCATCTTGATTACATGCGGACTCAGTGGATCGCCGTCTTTCAGCTTACAGCCCAGCAAAGCTTGAGAGACTTGATACCTCTCGGTCTTTGCCTGAGCCTGGAACATACTTTTGAGGCTTTCGATCATATCGTAGGCCTCAACATTTTCGAACTGCTGCTGCAAGTCCGGTTCCATGTGTGCAAGCATAAGACAGCTAATTTCCGTAGACTCATCTCTAGTCTTACGGTAGGCATTCATGACAGCGACAGTCGCATCGTCATCTGGCTCATCTGGAAGTGGAGTTTCTAGAACATGTTCTTTTTTGTCATGCTTGAGGACTATCCTCAGATTACGATACCAGTTGGTGAAATTAGTTCCATTAAGCTTATCTTTCTCTAGGATTTACCTCAACGCAAAAGTGGACAACTGAGGAAGGTTGCTAGGTGCCATTGATCTACAACAAAAAATATGCAAAACACTTAAGACATGTATTCATAAAAGAGCAGGCATATTAAACGTTTTAATACTTATGCTCCCACTAGAACCAACACCCCTCTGATGGTTGCTAAGTGATTCAACATCCTAAATAAGCAAGCCGACTAGTGAGCTTTAGCATCACCGCTAGCCGTCAAGTGATCTAGGTAGGCAACAACTTGCCAATCGTATCCAATACGACTCCTGTTAGTTGGGTGGCATCACATGCCCCGGCTCCCAACCTTCCTCGCCCCGAGCCCCACAACCGTTGTGATGGACTCGTCTAGATTACCAAGTGCTTCCGCTTGTAAGAGTCCGACTCAAACCCACCTAATCGGAAAGAATTGGTAGCACCACAATTTCATGAGCCCACTACCAAGAATGTCCGACTTGTGATGGTGCAGCACTGGCGGGGCGACCGACTAGACATTCTTTGAGGTATTAAAATCTACCAACTATCTAAATAGAGGTAAATAGAGACATAACAATAACACAAATAAAAGCAATTATAATGTGAAATGGTATGGCTCTCTTCATGGTGATCTCCATCTCCACAAAGCTTGTAAGTCGACTCGTGCCAACTCTTGTCACGTGCCATCTTACTCCATGTAGCCGACTTGTACATCGACTTGCATGCCTTCCGGGTTCTCCAACAAGACACACTAGCTAGTAAATGAAAAATTTACATAGAGAATCCGACACGCAGGCCGGTATACAATAAAATGACAGCACCTAGGCTCCAGCCGGCTGACAAAAACATGATACACAGATCATGTATGGATTACACACATCACATGCACATAAGCCATACCATTCATAACTTCCTGCAAAAACAAGTTATGCATAGATACGATATCTACCGGCGTTGTGAAACTCGTAACGACATCTAAGGCGCTACGACAGGGCGAAGCCGGCGGGTGCGGGCAGCGCCCGGCGATTTTGGAAAACGCAGATCTCATCTGCATTCCGATCATGGATTTCTTCATCGGATAAAACGATTTTACCCAAATCTGATCCGTATTCCGATTCGATCAACTCTTTGATCTTCGATCACCGCAACTGGATTTATGTGTCACGGTATACCCCGATGGCGGAAACCGACCGATAGGGGTAAGTTGTTTCACAACCTTAGCAGTATGATCACGGAAACCAGATCATCCATTCACCCCGAGTATGATTGATCCAATCAACCTTGTACAAAACCGATCTATCTCATAGACCGACCACCAAAACAACACTTAGATCCAATCTAATGCTAACTACATATCATATATGTGCGGATCTCGGGCCTAATACCAGAAGCTACCGCTCTGATACCACTGTTGGAACGTGTAGAGATAAACAAAACTTTTTCCTACCCGGTACTTCCAAGATCTAGCCGAGGTAGAAGGCCACGATGATTACCACTAGACGCGCGTTTGTGGATTATCGATGCAGCGCGTCGGGGCAGTGTAGTCCCACAATCCGATCCGGCCGATCCAATCCCGCGAACCGAAGTGTTGAACGTACAGCACCTCTGCCGGTATCCACACGTACGAGGAGGAGCTCCGACGGCGGACTGCTAGGTCCGGTGCGACGGCTGGACTGAGTGGGGCTAGGGTTCCCAACGCATGGGAGTGGACTAACGTGCCCGCTGGGCAACCTGCGCCCCTCTTTATATAGCGAATGGTAGTGGGCTTCAAAACACTTGTGGCCCATTCCCTCTGTGAGTCCGACTCACAAAACCCAGTCCATTTCCGGTTCGGGTCCAACCCAACCAATACATTTGCTCCCGCTCTTAAGTGTGCGACCCTGCAGGCTCATGGCGACTTGGACACGATTGGAGTCCGACTCTCAATCGATCAATCGGTAGCGGCTCCTAGCAGAACGGGTCGACTCCCAAGTCCCATTGAGTCATGACGACATACCTTTCAATGTGATATTCATCTTAGTCTCTTTTGCCTCACGATATACCTTGTCGAACTATAGGCGATTTATCGTCATCCCTTAAATAGTTCGACTCTCTTCTCGATCCGTGATATGTGATTCATCTGACTAACTCTTAGTCAACAGACACAGATAACACTTAACTGAGTCGCGTATGGCCATGCTTCCTGAATCAAATCACTCGAGAGGGCCCAGAGAATATCTCTCCATTCAGAGGGGAAAAATCCCATCTTGATTATCCACATCACGCAGCTTGCTTCTCATTCGACCCGAACTCCGCTTTTATAACTGCCTTGTCACAGAACAGCGTTTGACAGAACCTAAGTCGGTGATCCACAACTCGGATTGTGCGACAACCTCAGGTCTAAGGATTACATTGATTGAGACATGCAAATGACGACTTGATCGTTGCATCTCAATGTGGGTCAGTTCGACTTGCTAAACTCTTTAGCCAAATCCGTGAACGTTAGAATGGCATCACCATGCCCATGACAAGTGGAACCATGTCATCAGCCAACACTCACATTAGTCTAGGGTGTGTGTCCAGCACAACCTTAATGACAAAGGACAATTTAGTGGGAAATCCATATTTCTTTCTTTAGTGGGAAATTTGAGACAGACATTGGTTAAAGAAATAGGCCTAAAATCATTAACCCCCTCTGGCACTGGAGTTTTAGGCATCAAAGTGATATAGGATCCATCAATATTTTCCATATTAAGAGACCCACTGTGAAAATCAGCAGCCAGCTTATAGAAATCATATTTGACAATGTGCCAACATTTTTTGAGGAATAAGCCATTAAAACCATCTGGACCAGGTGCTCTATCAGCTGGCATAAACTTATTGACATCATCTTGCTCAGATAAAGAAAAAGGAGAGGTGAGCTCATCCAAACCATCCACCTTATCCATGAGACAATTAAGATCAAATTTCATATCAATCCCATCAGACCTGCCCATCCTTTCTCTATAACTAGACCAAAGCAAACCAGCCATTTCATGATGATCAGTAATCATTCTCCCATCAGCAGATTTAAGAGAAGAAATAGAACTCCTTCTAAATCTAGCAGTGGTCATGGCATGGAAGAATTTGGTATTGTCCTCCCCCTGTTTAATCCAACGAATAGTACATATTTTCTTCCAGTAATTGCATTCAGCCAGCAATAGCTCATCATGATGGTTTTTGACAATTTTCCTAAAATTAAACTCAGCTCTAGTAAGAGGCCTATGTTCCTCCAGAGAGTCCAGGATCAAAATGACCTTGATACACTGCTGGATCATCAATTTCAACTTTGAAAGTGAAGTATGCCATCTTTTAATATGATATCTCAATAATTTCAATTTATCCACCATAATAGCAGAAGAATGAGACTTTTAGAGTCTTGAGCCCAACTTCCTGCCACACAGTCCACAAAACCAGGCATATTAACCCAAAAATTCTCAAATCTAAATATTTTAGCTTTGGGGATATGTGTATAATATTAACAACACATGGTATGTGATCAGAACCAGTATTAGCCAAAGGAATAATAGCGGAATTTGGATAACCAGTGATCCAATTGGCACTAGTAAAAAACCAGTCCAACTGCTCCAACAGAGGTGCATGTTGCATATTTGACCAGGTATAGGCTCTTCCTTTAAGTGGTAATTCCTCCCAACCATGATGCCCAATTATCTCATTGAATAAGAACATATCATTTACATCACCACCAGGCTTATTCCTGTTACTCTCTGATCTAATAAAATTGAAATCCCCTAGTATTAAGCAATTATCATTACTAGGGATATTCAGATTATAGAGCCAGGCCACAAAATTATCTCTTAAAATCCCATGACAAGGTCCATAAACAGACACAAGGATCCCGGAGGCATTATTATGCTTGGAAGTGAAATTAATTGATACAACATAAGACTGAATATCAATCAAAAGCCCCTCAAAAATTGATGAGTTCCAAATAATAAGAATTCCACCAGATGCCCCACAAGAAGGAGCAAAAGCAAACTGGTCAAATCTCTTAAGACAGAATTTTCTAATAAATTTCCAGTCAATATTTTCACATTTTGTCGGATATATACTGAATAGGGTTATAGAAGATGGTAGACAAAAGAGCCGGACTACCAGGGTGGCCTACATGGTAATGGGCTTAGGTCCATTGGGCGGCCCAGTAGTCCGACGCGCAGAAGCTGGATTCTAGAAGAACCCGGATCACGGCCCACGTGATCTGGCTTGGAGGAGAAGACGGATTCCTTACTTTCCAAGTTACAAGTTAAACGTAGTCTTCTAGGTTTCTTGTTCTGTAAGCCCTAATCCGGCTATTATATAAAGCCGGACGGGAGATAGATTAGATAGGTTCTAGGTTCAAGTTTCACGAGCTAAAGCTCTACGCAACTCGCCGAGAAGCTCATCCTCGTCGAGTAGCTAGATCTATTCCCTCACACTGTAACCCTGTTATACGGGCTTTAGTCCCAATTAGTGAGAAGTGCAGGAGTAGGTACGCCGTACTGTCGCGACGTACCGAACCTGGGTAAAATCCCGTGTTCCGAGTTACTACGCTATCCCGTTACCCCACGTCTCTACCGTAGTCTCATGGCACCCCAGTCTATGAAAACTACTACGATGTCTCGACAGTTGGCGCCCACCGTGAGGCAAACGACGTCAGGCGTGAAATTCCGATCTGGGATACTCGGCGGAATTGGAAGATCGATCACTGTCGGAAGCCTGGAATTCGACGACGACGTCGGGCGCTTCCTCGACAACGGATCCTACATACCGGCGCAAAACCACCTGGTAAGTGCCTGCGTGTTACCGATTGGATCTGCTAACATCTTTATCGGACTAACTGCAGAGGCAATGGGGTTTTGCGGTGGAAGCAAATTTAACCCACCCGCCCTATACCCAGTCGAAGACGACTATGATGCCGGATTTTGCTCAGATCGCCGACAAAACAGTGATACGCACTTTATCGGCATGGTGCAATCCAAAATCGCTGAAAACACGGATGACGGAAATCCCGTGCAAGAGGCAGATAACAACCTACTCGTCATAGAGACGGAAGAACCAATACCCGCCACAGAGACGGAAGATCCGACATCCGTCAACCAGACGATGAACTCGGAAACAGAGTCCGTGCTTGCCGCCATAGAGGCGAGATTGGAGTCGGAAACCGGATCGGATAACTTCGACTCCGAAGACGAAGACGATGATGCCTTCGTAAGAAAAGTTAAGTCCTTTCAAGAGGGATTCCATGAAGTGCTAATGGCAAAACCAGCTGATACAACGGGTGCCGATAGCCAGGAAAGCCCTAAAACTCCTCCGCCAGTGGAAGAGAGAGAAGACGGAGAAACTTCTCCGATATTCCCTAATGTCAAGGAGATGACAGAAGATGAACCTGTCAAAAAACCTCCTTCTTCCAAGAAAAAGCACCGTGCTTCTAAAAAACTCCAGTACAAACTCCGGAAGAAAAAGTCAGCTGATCTCGCTGATGAAAACCTGGAAGTTGGAGATATTAGTGGCACAAAGCCCGCGGAAAAGAAATCTAAGGAAATAACTGCTCCGCCAATGACAGAACTGGAAGAGCAAGAACTATTACAAACACCAGTGGGACCAGATGAACCCCCTGAGATGCTGGAAGCCAGGAGACAAGCTTTCCAACGGCAACAGCAACATCTGCTTAGATCTCGGCAACATCTCCAACAAACTCATAATGACATCAAAGTCATGAAGGAAGAAATAGAGGAGTACGAGAGAAAGCATAGATCTGCCTTAAAACCTACTAGGTTACCCGGAATCGCAAAACCGGAAGAACTGCCGCCAAAAGAAAGGTTTTATAACCCATCTTGGCAAAAGCAGTTAAACTGCAAAGATGCCAAGGGCGAACCAATATACAAAACCGCAGCGGAAAACGCGGAAGCAGCGTTCGCCATCCTAAACAACGATCTGTACTCCAACGGGGAAAAACTCCAAGGGGTGTATACTTTCCTAGGAAAGGCATTACAGCAGCAACAGCGAGGACAAGAGCGATCAGGGAGGCTGCATGATAATTCCGCCCTCTGCAAAACAGTTACTTGCGCTGCTGGAGCACCTGGACCGGGAGAACCCGGAGATTCGGATAAAAAAGAGGATCCGAGAAAAGACAAGAAAAACCCCGACAACCGGGACGCAGCGTCTAGAACCGGACCTCATCTCCCGAAAGATGGATATAAACCACACGATCGGGAAGACAAACACCGGAATGACGGCAAAATAATGCCACCTCCGAGAAACCCAGCTGAAAAAGCTGGAAGATATGATACACCTCACAGACGTGAAAGATCTCGGACACCGCCTAAAGATAAGGAAAGGTACAGGAGCAGGACTCCACCTAATCCCAGGGGGCGTGACAACGGAAGAGATAGAGATAACCTCGGAAAAGCGCGTCCGCGCAACAATGGAAAAGAAAGGAGCAGATCCCCTTCTGTCCATTCAGCCGGGAGATATTCTGCACATATTGATAGAGCAGAAAAGGATGATCTATACTTTGGTCCTAAGTGTTTTACTGACAGGATCCGGAGGATAACCCTGCATTCTGGCTTCGCCAAAGTTGGTCCAACCTACCAAAAATATACCGGCAGTACAAACCCGGATACCTGGCTTTCAGATTATTACACAGCCGTCCAAATCAACAACGGGACAGACCTGGAAGCTGTCAAGTTTCTTCCCCTAATGTTGCTAGACGGAGCCAGAGATTGGATCAATGGTTTACCATCAAGAACTGTCGACAGTTGGGATGATATGGCGAGAGTATTTACTCAGCATTTTCGGGGAACATACAAATGCCCAAATAGCATCAACCAGCTGAACCGTTGCACCCAATTTGAGGACGAACCATACGTGGATTTCATCTCCAGATGGACTGCAATGAAGAATAGTTGCTCTGGAGTAACTGACGTACAAGCAATGCATGCTTTCGTCAACGGCCTAAAACCCGGACTCGTACCGTTCATGGTTGGTTCTAAAAAGCACAAAGATCTTGGATCTATGCTTACAACCGCTAATGAGCATGCTGCAGCCGAAGATGATATCAGAGCAAGAGGAGGCAATATTGAGTCACTGATACTGGCCAAGAAAACACCTCGTTCTGATAAAAAAGGAACTCCGGAGTCAACAACAAAGCCCAAGGAGGTCAACATAGCCTTTGGAGGAGAAAAGGTGAACAAGTGGAAAGGCCGCAGTCCAGATCCAATCAATTACACTCCCGAAGAATGGGAGAGAATTAAGTCGGAACCCTGCGTCCACCACTCTCAGTTTGGGAAACCAACCCACACAAACGCGCAATGCCGGCTAAACAAGCATATGAAAGGCAATGCAGGATCCGGAAATAAAGGGAAGGGTTCCAAGAGGAAACCTGCCAAACAAAAGCCAGAAGCTGAAAAAGAAGACAGTGAATCGGACACTGATGACAAAATCCAGGAACAACAGCGAAAAGGCGAACCCAAATTTCCGAGAGTTGACGGAGAAGCAATGTTAACTTTCCTAGCAACCCCGTCAGCAAAGGTGGCCAAAAGAACACTTCGAGAAATAAACGCGGTTGTTCCTGCGACCCCGAAATTCTTGAAGTACTCCAACACACCGATAATCTGGGATCAGTCAGATCATCCCGGAAATATCCCTGAACCCGGCACACAAGCTCTTGTTGTAAGCCCTATTGTTCAAAACACTAGGCTAAGAAGAGTGCTGATGGACGGAGGATCCAGCATCAACATAATGTACCTGGATACACTGAAGCACTTGAAGATCTCCGAGTCCCAGCTCAACTACAGCAATATACGCTTCCACGGCATTGTTCCTGGCAGGCAAGCACGATCCCTAGGAGAAATTTCCCTAGATGTCACCTTCGGAGATAAAGATCACTTCCGGCAGGAAAAAGTATCCTTCGAAGTAGTGCCGTTCGAAAGCGTGTATCACGCAATACTCGGACGTCCGGCTTTCGCCAAATTTATGGCAAGATCTTGCTATATCTACAACAAGCTGAAGATGCCAGGACCCAAAGGAGGAGTAATCACCATTGCCGGTGATTTCAAGCTGGCAAACGAGTTGGAGAAAGAAAACGCCCTTTGCGCTCAGAGAGTTATAGCAAGGGAGGAACTGAAGGAATTAGCCAAGGAGGTATCGCCGAAAGAAATGCCGGCAGGAAAAGAAACTCGGAAGCCAACAGATAGCTTCAAGGCGTCCGAGAATACAAGACAGGTAATCCTAGATCCCAAAGATCCGACAAAATTTGTCGTCGTAGGGACTGGGATGACCGACAAATAGGAAGGCGAGCTCATCAAGTTCCTCCGTGAGAACTGGGATATTTTTGCCTGGTGTCCAGCTGACATGCCAGGCGTACCCAGGGAACTTGCTGAGCACCAACTCAAGGTTATTCCCGGATCAAAACCCGTCAAACAAGGTCTCCGTCGATTTGACGGAAGAAGACGGAAGGCTATTGGCAAGGAAATTATCCGGCTTTTAGCAGCAGATTTTATCAAGGAAGTAATCCATACTGATTGGTCCGCAAATCCGGTATTAGTGCCGAAGAAAGACACCACTGCTCTTAGAATGTGTATAGATTACACAGGACTGAACAAGCTGTGTCCGAAAGATAGGTTTGCGTTACCGCGAATCGATCAAATAATAGACGCCACTGCAGGCTCTGAGCTTTTATGCTTTTTGGATGCATACTCCGGGTACCACCAAATACGCATGAAAAAGGAAGATCAAATCAAGACTTCTTTTATAACCCCGTATGGGACGTACTATTACGTAACCATGCCTTTTGGCCTGAAGAACGCAGGTGCAACGTACCAGCGTTGCATGCAACGCTGTTTGCATAGTCAAATTGGCAGAAACGTCCATGTTTACGTGGACGATATCGCTGTCGTAACCAAGGAAAAAGATACACTCCTTGAGGATTTGCGAGAAACCTTCGAAAACTTGTGCACTTACAAGATGAAGTTGAATCCATCTAAGTGCGTATTTGGGGTTCCCTCAGGAAAACTTCTGGGTTTCATCGTTTCTCACAGAGGAATAGAAGTTAACCCGGAAAAGATCAAGGCAATCTTGAATATCTCAAAACCTACATGTGTAAAAGATGTCCAAAGATTGACGGGTTCTGCCACAGCCATCAGCAGATCCATCAGTTGGCTGGGGGCTAAAACCTTACCACTTTACAAGATGCTGAAAAAATTCGACAAAGTCAAGTGGATTGTGGAAGCCTGGGAACGTATAGAAAGTTATGTACCTTTCCGTACTTAGTTCAATTTCTATGTAAACATCTTTTGAGATCATGAAATAAAGTTGTCGGAATGTTGTCATCCATATTATTTATAAGTGCAAAGTGTTTCCGCCTGATCTATTTCCCAATGATCTTACAAATTTCTCAACGTTAACCCGAATTGTGCTTGCGTACTCGGCGTTACAAAACTGAATGATTTTTCAGCCTGTTAACGGCTAAGGGAAACTTGAATTGCCTGCGCGCCCAAGTTTCACTTAAAAAACTTTCCTTAAATTCTCTAAGTCTTATCTGATTGTGTGTGTTGGGTTACTGGAACTAGTTAGTAAAAATGCCTTTAGCATGATCCATGTTTCCGAGTTTTAAAAACTGCTTGGTTCGTCCCCAGTTACTCGGCATGAAGATTC
Organism: Alopecurus myosuroides; assembly: GCA_028641055.1. Taxonomy (NCBI): domain Eukaryota; kingdom Viridiplantae; phylum Streptophyta; class Magnoliopsida; order Poales; family Poaceae; genus Alopecurus; species Alopecurus myosuroides. The sequence continues at coordinate 111,635,395 of CM054057.1, read as the reverse complement.
ATATTGCTATTTGAGCCATTTCAAACACTAAGGACAGTTAAGGCATATACACCAGAGAACTTAGAAGATAAAGGAATGGTAAAATATGAAAAACTTGCAAAGATTTTCATAATTTAAACTGCAAAAGATGGAAGTTTCATCCATATAAAAAGAAGCATTACATTTTGATTACATTGAGAGAATAGTAATGCTCCTATTGTCTACTTTTTCTATCTAGGTTCCAGGTGACCCTTCAAGCATCTGACTCCTCCTCGCTGCTTTCGTCTTGAGGGATTGGAGGAATCTCTGCTTCTGGATAGTTGATGGAAATGTTTACCATGGAGGCAATCTGGGTGGCGTGGCCCTTGACTTCACCAAAGATGGTGTTTTGCCGCATATCCGTGTATCCTTGAGGGACACCGGACGCCACGCGCCAGGATTTAGCACTAGGGTAGTGCATGCGCATGAGGCCAAGAGCCATGCGCGCACCACCCCGTGCAGCGGGGCGAAGGAAAGATTCCTTAGACTCCGCCACCTCCATGATGGCACCCGGAAGCTTTTCAACCTCCGAGCACTCCCCAGATTTCTCGGGAAGAAACTTGTCTACTAGCTGCGTTGCAGCAGCCTTCATCAAATTCCATGTCTCCCCGAAAGCTCGGATGCCTGCAGCCCGAGTGCCATCTGGGGTATCTCCTGGTTTTTTCCAATAAAACACCCAAAAGGGTTAGACAGAAAACCAGAGAAAGTAAAACATGGAAAAATGGTACATAAGCTAGAAATTTACCAATGAGCTTGTCGATCTCGGAAACTTCCTCCAGGCGAAGGTTCAGAGCATCGGTCAAATCCCGGATGGTGGATTTGTCCTTCTCCGCCTGCTCGGAAGCCTTGGAATTGGAAACTCCAAGGGCCAGGTTGCTGGCTTCCAAGTCTTGTTGAGCTTTCACAAGGTTCTTGTGAAGCTCAACATTCTCCTTGCGGAGAATTTCGGCATTGCCAGAATCTTCTGCTGCTTGTTTAGCCTCAGCTAATGCAGCTGAAAAGCAAGGGAAAAATCCGAGTTAGCTAGCTTCTCGGAAAAAACTTAGGCAAATGATTGAATCGGAAATTTCAAAAGGAAAATGTTCACCTTGTGTTTCCGACAATGCGAGCTTAGCTGATTCCAGCTCTGCTTCCCTTTCTTCAAGAATAGAGAGAAGACTTCTAACTTCTTTATTCTTGATGGTAAGCTTCCGAAAAACTTCCCTGTTGATGGCTTCCGAGGTTTGCTGAAACATGGCAAGGAGAAGAATGAGTACAAAAAGCATCAAAGCAAAAAGCACGCATTTTAATTAATGCTTGGGGGCTAGAGTTATATACCTTGCTCATGCGCTGCAAACCTGCCAAGTTTTCTTTGAATTCTTTCGCGTATTCCGCGAAGAGATTTCCGGCTGCGTCCAAGCCGTCATTGATAGCTTTGAAATCCTTGTCAAAGGTGGGAATTTCCTCGTCGAAAGTCCGAGTTAATTTTTCCACCTCTGGGGCCGCCCTTTCCCTCGTGTCCGGGTCAGACACAATGGGCTGGCTGGGCTCTGGGGGCTTGGTGGTGGGGGTTGCAGTAGGCTCTTCCGCCATCGTGCTTGGCGTGTCCGGGGCGACGGCGGGAGAAGGTTGGCTGCCTCGGCTCGAAGAAACCTTGTGTTTCTTCAGCTTCTTCGGCTTCAGGGTGGAAGGTGGCAGGCTAAAAACATAAAAACCCGGAAAAGGTCAAAACACCGAAGATGGATGAAAAAAGTTCCCATAAAAGAAATTTCCAGAAGAAAGAACCTGGAGGTGGCGACGGGGATTCCGTCAAGATCGATAATTTCGTCCGAGGAGGTTATCTTCTTGCGCTTGCGTCCACCTGTAGCGGCGGTGCGCAGCGCGTCCAGCTCAGCCTCAGACACCAAGTCCGAGTCTGAAAGATCCTCGAACTGTCGAACAAGCAAAAACCAAAATCAGAAGCTAGGAAATCCGAGATAAAATAGAACTGTACCCAAATGACTGAAAAATTACCTTGGGAACCGGATTTTCGGCCGTGTACATTGGCCGACTCTCTGTGTATTGGTCGCGCGATGCGACCAACTGGTTGATGCGCCGCCTAAGTTCCTTTGCGGGCCAATCCTTGGCGGATGTCCGCATCGGATCGTTGACTCCCGTGTATTCACACAGGAAACGGCCGCTGTGGTTGGCTAGTGGCTGGATCCTCCTAATCAGCCAGCATAGAACCGTGTCCATGCCGGTTAGAGGCGGATCCATGGAGGTGAGCTTGGCGATGCGCCGCTTGATCTTTAGCAGATCTGGCGGCAGAACTTGGACGGCTTCTGTTACCCAGTTATCCTGGGGAACGGCGGCGGAGTTCACAAAAGGTGGAACCCCGACGGCCTTTTTAGGAAAAGGCACGTCGGGATGATAGAAGAAAGAACCCGTCCAAAATTTGACGGATTCTGAAGTTTTGATCTTGGGGAACCAATCCTCTCGGAATCTCCGAAGAGTGAAGGATATAGTTCCGCAAGTTGGGAGTGCGCCCTCCGAAGAGTTACGCTTAACTCCAAAACAGTACATCCAGAAATCTAACCTAGGTTCTATCCCTAAGTAGCCTTCGAACAAGGCCTGAAAGCCGGCCATGTACAGAATGGAATTGGGGGGAAGATTGTGGGGCTGGATGTTGTAATGAGAAAGAACCTGGAGGAAGAAAGAAGATGGTGGAAGTCCCATACCTCGCAAGAGGTGGGAAGAAAGGAGTACCCTTTCGCCATCTCGTGGCGCGGGTTCAGTTTCTTCTTCCGGCAGCCGCCATTTCTTCTTGAGAACCAGGCCCTCCTTTTCCAAGTTTGGAAGGAGAGCCGGGGGAATACTGCAGGCACTCGAGTTGCCTGCAGATTCCGCTTCCTCGCTCGCTCCGGCGGCGGCGGCGGCGGCCTCCGCGGCGGCGAGTTCGTCGCCGAGAAGCTCGATCTTCTCCTCCGCCGTTTCAGGTGCAAACGGCGGGGTTGTCGCGGCGCTTGATGATGCTATGTCCGCGGCGGCGGAAGTGTTCTCTCCGCCCGCCGCGGAAGCCGTGGCCTTCTCCGGCTCACCGCCGGTGGGCTTTTGCGCTCCCGATTGCGGATCCAGGTCGCTGACGAGCTCGTCGATGGCGGCGCGGGTCGGTGACGGCGGCGAAGAGGCCATCTTTTGGTGGTGCTTTGCGTTTTGGTGCGTTTGATGCTAAGCGCGCCTGGGACAAGGACTTGCTCTCGAGCTCGCGTGCGTGGCAATGGCGTAGGCAGTGAGGGAGTGAGGAAAGTTTCGGAGGAGGACGATGATGGCTATTTATAGCCAGATATCCGTTTAGATACGTGCCAACGGCTCTTTTGACCGTTGGATGTTCGACGCGTGTCGCTCGCCGGAAAATCCGGGAAACGAAACGACAGGGGAATGATGGCTATCTCCTCGTTTCTCGTGAGAATCTGTCAGAGATACGTTGCAGGGTTTCCCGCGTGAAACCAAGCGGCGCTTGCGTCGGCATGATTAAGGCGCTGATGTCATAAGTTCCTTTTCCGCGAAGGATCGCGAGAAGAAAAGCCGGATTTTCATAGTTCCGAGTTTTATGTTACCATCTCCTTCAAAAGGAAAGAAGAAAGAATCAAGACTGCTAAATCAAGTTTTCCCGGACAAAATGTATTTGACGAAAGGCGGAGTATCAGAGTTTTGATCCTTCCTGGGGGCTACTGTCGGATATATACTGAATAGGGGTATAGAAGATGGTAGACAAAAGAGCCGGACTACCAGGGTGGCCTACATGGTAATGGGCTTAGGTCCATTGGGCGGCCCAGTAGTCCGACGCGCAGAAGCTGGATTCTAGAAGAACCCGGATCACGGCCCACGTGATCTGGCTTGGAGGAGAAGACGGATTCCTTACTTTCCAAGTTACAAGTTAAACGTAGTCTTCTAGGTTTCTTGTTCTGTAAGCCCTAATCCGGCTATTATATAAAGCCGGACGGGAGATAGATTAGATAGGTTCTAGGTTCAAGTTTCACGAGCTAAAGCTCTACGCAACTCGCCGAGAAGCTCATCCTCGTCGAGTAGCTAGATCTATTCCCTCACACTGTAACCCTGTTATACGGGCTTTAGTCCCAATTAGTGAGAAGTGCAGGAGTAGGTACGCCGTACTGTCGCGACGTACCGAACCTGGGTAAAATCCCGTGTTCCGTGTTACTACGCTATCCCGTTACCCCACGTCTCTACCGTAGTCTCATGGCACCCCAGTCTATGAAAACTACTTCGATGTCTCGACACATTTAGTTTCTTGTAAGCAAATAATTGAACATTCACTTTCCTCAATTTTTCCACGCACTTCTCTTTGTCTGATATCAGAATTTAGGCCACGCACATTCCAACATAGCACATGCCACTTTCTCAAACTTAGTTTATACATTAATAACAAAAGTGAGGATGTTCAGATACACTCTGTGTACAACACAAAGTGCCACCGAAAATATAAGCATTGGATTGTGAAACAAAAGCCACCAGGAAATAAGTAGACAAGGCACTCCAAATAAGAAACTAGAAGACTCTAGCTTCTTTACATAGCAGAAGACAAACTCAATCATCATGGCTAGAAGTGGAATCATCCTTAGGATCTGCCTCAAGCACATCCACAGAGAGCTTATTATTATCAATTCCTAGCTGCCTGCCCACTCTTTGAAGGACCTGAATAGGTGTAAGTGGGATCACCTCATTGTGCCTGTTATCCTCTCCAGTGTCCTGTTTCTCCTCATCCTCCACAGCCTCTGAATTTCCCACCGGCAATTTTGCCCTAGGCCTCTTCCTCTGACCAGAGGTAGGAGTGACTACAGATTGTGGCTTGAAACCATTATTCTTGAGAGAACTCCTAGCGAACCTCTTCTCAACCTGCTGCACCAAATATATCTTTTTCTTCCTCCCACATTTTTTAGTAGTGTTAGGAGTAGCAGCAAAGGTAAGCTCAGTTTGTTCTATTTCAGCAGCAGGGCTATCAAGAGGGAACAGAGAACGACCCACATGCCTTCTTTTGGGATCAAGTGCCTATGCTCACAAACTGTACTGCCCAAAGCAGGGTAATTATAGTTATCAAATGCCAGAGCCCAATCCCTCTTTAAAAACAAAAAAGGAGCTATATTAGGCATTTGCATGGCCAATGGAGGATCTTTAGAGAATATCATAGGGAAGAAAGAGTCCATTGTTTTCTTCCACATCATGTCAGGTGGTAGAACAGGTCCAAAAACAGTGAGGGCCATGCCAACTTGCATATTATCATGTCCTAATTGTAGGTTACCCAATGCCTAATCCTGGCTATCATCTGAGCCAGTAGAGGGATCGGAAACACCAGATCCCTTCTCATCCTCCTGAACCATGTCATTGTCATGTTCCTGTTCATCATCCTGGATGTTGGCATTAAAGAAATTATGAAACTGTATATCCTGAGCATTCTGATGACCATTGCCATGATCCTGTGGGATCTCATTCCAACCCAATTCAGGGTACTGTGACAGCACCCACGTGTGATTATTCATAATTAAATTGCCAGGCAATGGGTGTGGATTGCCATCAGGTGGCATTGGGTCCTCATCAGCTGGCAGGGCATCAGCAAATTCTGCAGCGAGAATGTACACACGTACAGTCGAAGATCTCCTATCCCCCCCCCCCAAATTTGCAAACTTTCGAAAAAACACATCACGAGGAACCAATGCTGTAGATGGGAAAGTGGCATAAACCAGAGCAAGAGACAGAAAAAGATCCTGATTGTTCCGGTGGTGAAAAACCCCAAAAGTGGAAACAGCCTTGGAGAGCTCACCCTCATTGCGATAGTCAGGGGGAACACCAAGCAGCATCAGCCAACCACGTCTAGCACCCATAGCAGAGCGAAAATTTGGCCCCTCATTATGATTGAAAAATCTAACAAACACATTGGGCTGGAGCATGAAGGGGGATGCTGAACCAGAGCCTGACAGGAAGTAGCACTTCTCATCCTGAACAGTCCTACTCCAAACAAGCAAGATTGATAATCCACCACTTCTCGCTGCATCCGCGGGCCAACAAGGAAATCTCTTACCCTCTCACACCAGAACGCCTCTGCATGCTGTGGTGGCCTCGGCATCACTTCCGCAAGACACCACTCTTTGTGCTGTATAGGAGGATATTCACGCGTGAAATAGAATGTCCGAGGGAGCCGAGTAGGACCCCCATCGGTTACTGCATGCCCCCATGGGACCCAAGGTTGTGGGTCGAGCTCAAACGCCGCCATGGAGGGAGTAGGCTCTTCTTCTGCAGAACATGTAGTTTTCGAGGTGGAGGAGCCCTGCGTACGCGTAGCAGCAGCCGGTGCCTCCAAGTTTATCGTGTGTAAGGGAGGTGAAACGACAAGGGTTTTGTTTGTAAGAGGAGGACTTGCTTTAGGAATCCACCGTTTCCCTTTTCTAGCTTGATGTGTCGGACACGATTTGGCTTTGTGTCCGTAATGGAAACACTGTTTGCACCTAATCTCATTAGTGCAATCAATAACCTTGTGTCCCATCCGAAGGCAACGAGTACACTCCCAAAAATTGAAAGCAACTTCTTCAATAAAATATTCCAAACCAGAATTTTCCACGGGTTCAGAAGAAGAAATAGAGCTAGGATCCAATTCAGCTGTAGAGCTTGAGATAGCAGATGATGATATTGCAGTTGTAAACGAACCAAAAGAGATAATTTCCTTATTATAGCCTCTCACCCGAGTCCGCGCCCACATTGAGCGGCAGATGAGCAGGGGGAGGAACCGCCGCTGGCCGGCGGTTGCTCCCGTTCCTCTTGTTGTCGTCAAGGTGGAGCCAGAGGAAGCGCCGCCGTGTCGGCGGACTCGGAGTCAAACCCTCGTCACCAGCAAACGGCGATCTCCTCCTTAGGCCACGGGCGAAGTCATCCTCCTCTTTGACAGCGACAACGACGACGACACCTACCCTCCCTCGTCGATGTACCTCGGTGACCCAGGGCAGAGCAGCAGCAGCGCCTCGAAGGCCGAGCCGCCAAGCGACTCCGATGACGACGACGGCGGCAACCACACCAAGATGTACAAGGCCCTCTGCATGAATTAGTCGCCTTTTTTTAAATCACGTCTAGTATGTAAAAATCACCTACATTCGGCCAACTTCAATGAAATCATCTAGTATTTTGCCAAATTTTCACCGTTTCCATAGTTTTTGCAAATTTTTGCCATGTTAGGGCGAAAATAGCGCTGGATAGACCTCAGGAGGCGTTATTTAGCGCAAAAAACGGCCCTGGGGGGCAAACGGCTCGAGATGCTCCCAGCATGTTGTCCTCGCCCACTAGCGAATGGATGTACACCGGTGTCGGCATGTACCAAAAAAATCCCCCCAGCCGCGCAAGCACGCCTGGATGAGCACCAGCGCACCGTAGCGCTTTGCTGCTGCATTGTAATAGCCCTAGGCTGCTACAGAAAGCTACTAAAAAAATTGGGTAGAAATTTCACTTTTCTTTCTTCATGCATCATAAGCATCCAACTTAACTTGACAAAATACCAGAATTGAAAAGTGAGAAAACCTTAATTGGGTCATTTCAAAAACCCAAAATTTCTTTATCAATACAATTGCTCAAATAAAAAACTCCAAAAGAAAACAATTATCAACTAAGGCAAATGTTGAAAACAAACTACAGACGTGGCAGCACCACTTATGAAAATATTCAACATATTGTTCAAATTCCATCCTTACAATTTTTTTACTAAATTGAATTTGCTCAAAGGGCAAAACAAAACTATTTTGTGAGCTTCCAAATTTTTTAGGAAGTTCCAAGATTGATTTATGGAAGTTGTGAAAACTTTGGAAAAAAAATGCCAAGAGTAAATAAAAGAAAAAGGCATTCAAAAGTTAACAGACTTGAAAAAAAATTGGTGGGCTATGTTTACTTGTTATTACGAGCCTCCACTTATATTTTGGCAACCCTTGGTTGGAGAAAAACAAATGCCTTATTATTTTAAAATGCAAAAATTGCCAGAAGCTGAAAACTCAAACAAGTTACTTCTGGAAACTTTCTCCAATTGACATCAAAACTTAAACAATGCTTCCTTATGATAAATAAGGGTCACACAAAAGAGGGTACCAAAATTTGAATTGATTAAAGCCCTAAAAACATAAAAATTCTTCACAGCAATAAACCAAAAGTGAAACAAGTTTGGTCTACAAACTTCAACCAATTTCTTGGAAAAATTATTATAGTCCCTTGATGCCAAATAAAACATTATTGCAAGACCACATGAATTTTGGAACTGTTTAACTATTTTTAATAATTCAAATGCATTTCTGGCAGAAATAAAATTAAATCAAGTTTGTTCTACAAACTTTCTCAAAATGATCTAAAATTTCTACCAGTTCTTCCTAATGTTAGATAATAATTTTCCACCAAAGGTCACAAGGTTTTGAATTAAATAAGTGCCTCAATTAATTAATTTAAATAAATTGCAGAAGTGAAATGAGAACATTTGTGTCTTAAAAATATTCTCCAAAAAATTTGTAAAAATTATCATAGGTGCCTCTTGACAATTGAGAAATGTGGGATTGATTTAAAAAACTTTGGAATCGATTAAGGGGTTCATTTAATTGATTGAATTAGTTCCAGAAAAGATGTGAGTGCAGAAAACAGAAAAAAAAACAAAATTGCCCAGGGGTTTTTGTAAAATTTCCCTTTCTCTCACCTCCTGGCGGACGCGGCCATGGCGCCACCGCGCTGCCCCCCCCCCCCCCCCCCCCACGACGCTCTCCATCAGAGCTGGCCACCTGGGCCCGTGCCAGCGTGCCGGCCCGCGAGCACGCAAGCACGGCACGCCGTGGGCCTTCCACGGCACGTGGCTTGGCGGGCCGTGCTCGGCCCGTGGCCCGCCGTGGGTCGTGCTGGGGCCTGGAGGCGGAGCCCGCGTGCCGGCACGAGCACGGCCCATTTAGTGGCCAGGCACGCGAGGCCAAAATAGGGAGGAGTAGGAGCTCCTCCTCTGCCCCGCCAAAATCCTAACCCTAGCCGTCGTGCCTGACCACCGCATCCCGCTGTTCCGGCCATCTTCCAGCGCTGCCGTGTGGGGCGTTCGAACCGTCGTGCCGTCCTTGACCTCCAGGTGCAAGGAATCGGGTCGAAACGCCTTGAGTCGTCGCCGCCGTCCGCGTCTTCTCCGCGGCCAGAAATATCTTCGGCGAGCTCGACGCCATCGATGTGGACCTCCTCATACCCGGCCAAGCACGCGTACGCAACGAGGGTAACCAGGCTCTCCTCCCCATCCTCTTTTCCCTCTCTCTCTCTTGCCGTAGAACACGAGCGCGTCGTGGACGTGTCTCGACCGGCGAGGCTCCGATGACCTTGCGGAAGCGGCGCCACCTCTGTTGGGTTCCCCGCGTTGCGTAGAAAGCGTAGGGGCGATTAGCTGGGCAAGGAGAGGTTGTTTGCTGTCGCACCCCAGAAGGGGAATTCGAACTGGATGTACTCCTGATGTGGAGACCTCCCTATGAATTGAGGAATTTTCTACTCTAAGCTAAGAAGTACTAGAACAGAAAGGAAAGGTAGCAGAAATTAGGGTTCATAGTTGTATTCGATAGCTCTGTCTTCCCCAATCGGGTGGCTTATAAGCCAGTACCATTACACACAGCAGATAACTGCGACTTGACAGAAAGATAAAGTAAAGTGAAATAAACGGTGACGGTGAACGATCTCGGCCGTTGAAGGGAGTGAGTGAACCAGGGTCGTTGATCTTCACTAAACAGTCACAGGTAAGCATATTCGGAACCTGAAGATGCAGTGTAGCTGACAATGCCGCCGACGCAGACTGCACTTGTCCTCAAGTGTAATTCTCAGGAAACCATGTCTTCAGTGTGTCGGTGTAGAACTGAGGAAAAACCTTCTTAATGAAATTGGCATCTTCCCAGGATGAGTCCGCGGGAGCTAGACTAGCCTATTCGATCAACCACTGGGTAACAAGGATGCCATTCCTGGGTAATGAGCGAGTCTCCACTACTCAGATAGGTTCAGTCTTTATCTTACCATCGGTTTTAACCAGAGGAAGGCCTGGTTCTGGAACTGCCCTGCTCCCCACATGTTTCTTTAGTTGGCTGACGTGGAACACCGGGTGGATTTGCACTCCTTCTGGTAACTGCAGCTTGTAAGCCAATGTACCCACTCGTTCCAGTACGCGGAAGGGGCCATAGAACTTGCTTGTCAGTTTGATGGACTGCCTCAGTCCAAAAGCCGCCATGCTGTATGGTTGCATCTTGATATAGACCATATCGCCCACAGCCAGGATATGCTCACTGTGCTTGGTGTCAGCGTATTTCTTCATTCTTGCTTGGGCTTGAGTAAGGTTAGCCTTCAGTTGGACTAGCAGTTGTTGTTTGTCCAGTAGGAACTCTCTTGCGTCGGTGTCCTCGGGACCTGGAATTGCTATCTCACTGATCATAGGAGGATCATAGCCGTAGAGAGCTTTGAAGGGAGGAATCTTGAGAGATGTGTGATATGTAGTATTGTACCACCACTCTGCTAAGGCAAGCCAGGCTGCCCATTTTTTTGGTTCTTGGAATACCATGCATCTCAAATAGGATTCGAGACATTGGTTAAATCGTTCCGTTTGACCGTCTGTCTGTGGGTGGTAGGCTGTGCTAAGTTTGAGCTTCACATTCATTGATTTGAATATCTTCTGCCACATGTTGCTGGTGAAGATGCGGTCTCGATCAGTGATAATGCTGATAAGTGGACCGTGTAATTTGAACACATTATTCATGAAGGCATCCACGACGGATTGAACTGAGTAAGGATGGGATAAGGCAATGAAGTGAGCATACTTGGTCATTCTATCCACAACTACCAGAATAACCTCTTTGCCCTGTGATTTAGGTAGAGCTTCGATGAAGTCCATAGTGATATGCTGCCAAGCCATATCAGGTGGATCCAAAGGTTGCAGCAGACCTGGGTATTGGCAATGTTCTGCCTTTGCTCTTTGGCACACAGCACATTCCGTGATGAAGGTTTGAGTGTCTTTCTTAAGACCTGGACAATAAAACAATCTTTTCAGTCTCTGGTAGCTAGCAACCATGCCGGAGTGCCCTCCACTTGGTGAGTAATGAAAGGAATGTAGTATTTGATGTTTGAGGTCCGAGTTCTTGCCAATGTAAACTCTGTTTTTGTAACGCAGTATCCCAGCATGGACTGTAAAGTGAGGAACCGGTTCAGCTTTGACAGCCAGTTGTTGGAGGAGTTCTTGGCAATGGTCATCTCCCACATAACTCTGTTCTACATCTTCAGTTCAAGATGGTGTGATAACTGTGATAGGCATGAGTGTGTCTCTTCTAGTAAGTGCATCCGCAACTTTGTTCTCCTTCCCCTTTATGTACTCAATGGAGTAATTGAACTCAAGTAGCTTGAGTAGTAGCTTGTGTTGCACTCCCTCAGCCACCTTTTGTTCAGTAATGAACTTGAGGCTTTTTTGATCGGTCTTGATTAACAGATCACTTCCTAACAGGTAATGTCTCCACCTTTTTAAGGATTCCAGTATAGCTAATGCCTCCTTATCATAAGTTGACATGGCTGATGATTTGGGTCCCAATGTCTTGCTGTAATAAGCAATTGGTCGTCCTTGTTGCATGAACACAACACCTAATCCTGATCCACTTGCATCAGTTTCCAGTGTAAAAGATAGAGAAAAGTTGGGTAAAGACATTACTGGAGCAGTGATTAAGCTGTCTTTGAGCTGCTGAAATGCGTTGGTTTGAGTTGCTGTCCACTGGAATGAGTTCTTCTTGAGCATATCATGCAATGGTCGACAAATTAAGCCGTAATTCTTGAAAAAACGCCGATAGTAACCAGTTAGGCCTAGGAATCCTCTTAGCTGAGTAATGTTGGTAGGGAGAGGCCATTCTTTAACTGCTGCAATTTTCTAAGGATCCGTAGCTACACCCTTGTTGGAGATGACATGACCCAAATACTCCACTTGGTTTGTTGCAAAAACACATTTGCTTCTTTTTGCATAAAGCTTGTTCTCTCGTAGAACTTGTAGTATTGTTCGAAGGTGTGTGATGTGCTCCTCCTTGCTCTTGCTATAGACAAGGATGTCGTCGAAGAATACTAGCATGCATTTCCTCATGTGAGCAGCAAACATTGAATTCATGAGGGATTGGAAGGTTGCCGGGGCATTAGTGAGGCCAAATGGCATTACCGGGTACTCAAAGTGACCAAAGTAAGTTTTGAATGTTGTTTTGTGGATGTCCTGGGGTTGCATTCTGATTTGATGATAACCAGATCGCAAATCCAATTTGGAGAAGTAGGCTGCTCCATTGAGTTCATCAAGTAAGTCTTCTATTACTGGAATTGGGAACTTATCTTTGATGGTTTGCATGTTTAGCTTGCGGAAATCAATGCAGAGACGCCAGCTGCCATCTTTTTTCCTGACCAAGATAGCCGGTGAAGCATACGGGCTTTTGCTGTGTCGTATGACTGAGGACTCGAGTAGCTGTTTGATTTGTTGTTCCATCTCCTCTTTTTGCTTGTGAGGCACTCGATAAGGTATGATCCGAGGTGGTTCAGATCCTTCTTTAAGAGGAATTGAATGGTCATAGTCCCTGGCAGGTGGAAGGCCCGTGGGTTCAGAAAATATGTCTACAAATTCCTTTAAAACTGCCTGGATCTCAGGATCATCACTTTCAGTTCTGGAAGTTTCTTCTGATATAGGAAAAAGGCAGTAACCTGTTGCACCTTTTGCAAGTTCCTTGTGCAACTTATCCATTGACATGAGTTGGACACCTTTCTTGAGGGACTCATCTTGGAGAGTGAGTTTCTGTTTCCCATTGAGCTTAATTTTCAAGTGTCTGGCAGCATAATCAAACTTGACAGGAGAATGGGTGGATAACCAGTCACCTGCTAATACTATGTCATACCCTTGTAATTGCAAGATTTTGAAGGAGTTGCTGAAAACATGTCCCTGGACTGAATATTCCAAATTTGGTACGTGGGCTCCTGTGTGAAGTTCTCCTCCTCCTGCCACCCTCACTTTCTCCAATGAGTTTGTCACAGCTTGACATTTAATTTTTGTGGAGAACTTTAAGTCCATGAATGTGTGAGTGCTGCCCGTGTCCACAAGGGCTGTGGCCTTCTTGCCCCCAATCATCAAAGACAAACTGAATGTATTAGGGGAGCTTTTGCCTTGCACTGCTTGAATTGATATTTGCATATTGAGTTCTGCTACAGTGGGGCTGGTATTTGGTTGGCAGTACTCTTCTGGTTGGCTGTGGTCAGTTTGTTGTTCCTTGGGCATTTCTTGTTCACCTTCAGCTGTCATCAAGTTGAGACGTTTGTATTGTTGACATCTGTGGCCAAAGAACCACTTTTGGCCGCAGTATCAGTATGGTGTGTTTCTGGCTTATCATTTGGTTTGTCAGTGTCCTTCTTGGGTGGCATTTGGTCTGAATTTGTTTTTGGTTTGTAAGGAGAGAAGCTGCTGGACTGTGTCCTGGCTATGTAGTTTGCTGAATTCAGACGTCGGTTGTGACTGTGTGCTGTAGCATTCATGCCCAGTTCCATTGATCTGGCATAGTCCACTGCCTCATAGAGTGAAGATGGTTTTAAGGGCTTCAAGTAGTGTTTAATTTCCCCTCACAAGCCATTGATGTAACATTTGATGTAGTAACCTTCCTTGACATCAGGGTTCTCCCTCTTGTAGTGAGACATCTTTTCCTCGAACTTGTCCGAGTATTCATTGACAGTGGTCAGTCCTTGTTTGATACTGTTGAACTCTTCCACGGCTTCATACGAGTTGTCTCCCATGAATCTCTGGAGTAAAATAGAACAGAATTGCTCCCACGTTGGGTTTTCGTCGAGAACACCCGAATCCCTCAGCCATGTGTCTGCTTTCCCCGTGATGTACATCTGAGCATAATAAAACTTGGCCTCTTCAGGGACATATACCATAGCAAAGTACTTTGCTGTCATTCTGAGCCATTCTTGAGGGTTGGTACCATCAAAGCAATGGATCTGTAGAATTGGGTATCTTTGTCCTGTTCCTGATAGCGATGTCCCCTGCCCTGCTGGCCTCGATCATGGTGTTCATACTTTCTGTTTGGTGGAGGAGGGTTGTTTGTGTATTGGGTAAGGTGTTGTGGTTGAGGTTGTGTATATGGTGGTGGGTATTGCTGAAATGGAATGGAATTTGTGGGGTATTGTGGGTAGGGTGGTTGTTGTTGCCAGGAGTGTAATGGAGGTGGGTACTGTAGTTGGTTGGGTGGGTGGTAAGGTGAGTTGTAAAAGGGATCAGTGTATGGTTGTGGATAGGGTGGCTGGAGCTGGTAACTGTACTGTAGTGGATATTGGTTTTGGTATTGTGACTGCATTTCTGGAGCAGTTGAGGTATGCACCTCCTTAGTATGTAGAACTCCATCAGAATCATAATAGGTTCTCTTTGCATCTGCGGGTTTTTCTTGGAATTGGTATTCATACCTGGGAGGGTTATCAGCTTTTTGTCTCCAGTGTGGAGGGACATCCCTGACAAACAAGGAGTCATGTTTTTCTTCTGCTGTGAGGCCTGAAGAACCACATGGTGCTTGTTCTTTGTTCTGGCTTTGTTGCTGCTCAGTACTGGCATGTTTATCTTTACTCTGTTGTTGCCCTGGTGGTGTTTGTTTCTCTCTATCTGCTAGCAGAAGAGCTTCCAATCTAGCAATGTTCTCGCTGATCGAGCGCTGCCACTTGTTGTTGTACACCTTCTACCTTGGAGTCAATTTGTTCGGTGCGGGTGTGTACCTGCTCCAGGTCGAGCTTCAAGGCCGCAACTTCTTGAGCCTCTGCACGCTCCTCTGCACTCTTCGACTTCGCCATCTCAATCTACAGAAGGTTCCGGAATTTCACGGGAAAACTGGTTCCCCAACCCTCACTTCTGCAGACCGCTTCCGCCGAACTCGATCCTCGCCTCCGTGGTGCACGAATCAAGCCTCTCCACCGGAATTTTACTACCAGAGAAGGATTCTCCAGCAACCGTGAGATAACCTCGATTTGCACCCAAATTTTCTGCCGCCTCCGTCGACCACGTCTGATGAGACGTCACCGCCGCCTTCGCCACCGTCGACCAGCACCCCGACGCCGCGAAAGGGAAGGGAGGGTGGGATTTTACGAGAGATCCCAACCACCAACCCTTCTCCGTTTCGAATCGCCTCCTGACTCAATCTCT
Organism: Alopecurus myosuroides; assembly: GCA_028641055.1. Classification (NCBI taxonomy): domain Eukaryota; kingdom Viridiplantae; phylum Streptophyta; class Magnoliopsida; order Poales; family Poaceae; genus Alopecurus; species Alopecurus myosuroides. The sequence goes on along the minus strand of CM054057.1, from coordinate 111,620,196 downwards.
CTCTCGGATTCGCTCGATTTGGTTGGTGGAAAAAAAAATTGGCCGAAAATTCGCCTGCTCTGATACCAATTGTCGCACCCCAGAAGGGTAATTCGAACTGGATGTACTCCCGATGTGGAGACCTCTCTATGAATTGAGGAATTTTCTACTCTAAGCTAAGAAGTACTAGAACAGAAAGGAAAGGTAGCAGAAATTAGGGTTCATAGTTGTATTCGATAGCTCTGTCTTCCCCAATCGGGTGGCTTATAAGCCAGTACCATTACACACAGCAGATAACTGCGACTTGACGGAAAGATAAAGTAAAGTGAAATAAACGGTGACGATGAACGATCTCGGCCGTTGAAGGGAGTGAGTGAACCAGGGCCGTTGATCTTCACTAAACAGTCACAGGTAAGCATATTCAGAACCTGAAGATGCAGTGTAGCTGACATATGCGCCCGATTGAACCTCGCCGGAGCCGCTCCGTCGCCGAGTGACATCCTGCTGACGCGAGCGTGACGCAGCGCACGGGTTGACCCCGGTCAAACTTGACCGTGGGACTGCCCTGTGTCGCGTGGCCGCCTGCGTGGCGCAGGGCCCATCTGTTCGTGGTTGTTGCGCATGCGGGTAAGCCCAGCCCCGAGTAGAAAAACGTTTCAGCTGTTTTCTGCAAAAATAAAAGAAACTAAAAACTGAAAACAGATTCAAATGCTACTTTGTAAAATCAATAGCTAATTCAAAAATGCTCTAATTTGAATGATTCAAATTTCTACAAACTCATAGTGAGGATCACTTTATGTTTATCTAAAAGTTTCAACATGTGTATGTTAAAATATTTACACTAAATAAATAAACACAGAAATGAACATTAAAAATGGAAATTTGGAAAGTCATAACTTTGGCTCTGTATATGCAAATTGAGCAAACTTGGGCTCTAAAATTGTGTCTTAACAAACTCTACACAATGGTATTTTATTTGTGCATAATTTAATAAAATTTGACCAAGAAAACATTCATTTTCTGTTCTGGTCAGAAAAGAAAAGGAAAAGGAAAATGGCATAATTAATTAAATAATGATCCAAAAATTATGTTTAATATCTTAAAATGATCAGTGGAACATTTGTAACATGTTTTCAACCATTACCATGCAAATGGAGAACTTTTATTTCTCTGTTTAAATTGCTTTCTAAAAATGGCAGAATTGACATACTTTGAATAACAATTATTAAGTGATGTTTTCTTCACCCCAAAAATTATGGAAAGTATACTAAAATGTTAATAACACCTAATACTAACAGAGAACATAATTTTCATGCATGTTGACAAATTATTTAGGTACTGGTCCTGTAGTAAAAATTAGTATGCCACTAAGGTAAATATGAGTGTTGCCAAATAAGGCATAATTATTTGGGAACAAACATTTAAAATGAAGATCATGTCCATGATCTTTTAGTTGCATTAAAATGTCATGTCATCATGAGTGTGCATTGCACCTGCTGTAATTTTTCTTTATGTTGTTTACTTTCCGAGGTTGTTTGTGTTTTGGTAGATCGAGGAGTTGAAGTGCAACCAAAAATCTTCGACGATTCCTACCTCTGTCATTTCAACAAGGCAAGCGTAAATACACTTCTTTGAGCATCTCTCTTTACCTATGTTTTCCCTCAAATATTTCATCCACCATAATATTGCATTCGGTTCAAATGTTTTGGCTATAGTAGTTGCATTCTGTTCCCGACACCATTACATGTTTCCTTCCTATATCCTTAGTATTGTTGTGTGGCCCGAGATACTGCTATATGCTACTTAATTGCTTAGCCCTGCTTAGTTGAGTGCCTTGGGTCCGATGAATGGATCGTGTTGGAAGATATTATGTCATGTCCGGATGTGTTGGGGACCGGTTGTCTCCAAGTAAAATGTAACAGGCATGGATGAGTTGCCATCGGTGAATGGTGGTGTTTTGCCTCACTTATGCCCCTAGGAGCGAGTTCTCCTCATCTTGAACCAAGACTGAGCATGCTTCCATCGGTGGGACATATGGACTCCCTATCGACCGACTAACTTGTGAGGGTGTACCCCGGGGTCCTTTAGTTTGAGCTTTCCATTTGCGTGTGCGTGAAGACGATGGACGAGTGATACGTCTCCAACGTATCTATAATTTCTGATGTTCCATGATGATATTATGCCAATCGCTACATGTTTTCTCCCTTCTTTATGTCATTTTTATCGATTTTCCGGACTAACCTATTGACAAGATGCCACAGAGCCAGTTCCCTGTTTTCTGCTGTTTTTAGTTTCAGAAAAGTTGTTCTGGAAATATTCTCGGAATTGGAAAATTCGAAGCCCAGAAGTCTTAGAATTCCCGAAGGTTCCACGGTGTTTCGAAGAGACCCGGAGGGGGGCCTCGGGGGGCCCACATCATAGGGTGGCGCCCCCCCTTGGCCGCGTCGGGGGTGGTGTGGGGCCCCCAGGGCTCCACCGCCTTTGCCCTTTCGCCTACTTATTCCCCTCCGAAGGAAAACCCTAAGCACCTCATCAAAAATCCCTGAAAAGTTCCTCAGCCGCCGTCGTCGTCAACCCTAGATCAGGGGGGTTCTGAAGCTGTCTCCCGGCACCCTGGCGGAGAGGAGATCATCACCGGAGGCCTCTTCATCACCATGCCTGGCTCCGGAGTGATGCGTGAGTAGTTCATCCTTGGACTACGGGTTCATAGCAGTAGCTAGATGGTTGTCTTCTCCTCCTATGCCTCAATGTTTAGATCTCGTGAGCTGCCTAACATAATCGAGATTGTTCTTATGTAATTCTATCTGTTGTGTTTGCTGGGATCCGATGAATATTGAACTTATGCCAGGTTGATTATAGTCTTTATTGCATATGTTATTTGTGATCTTGCATGCTTTCCGTTGCTAGTGGTTGCTTTGGACAAGTAGTTGCTAGTGACTCCAAGAGGGAGTATTTATGCTCGATAGTTGGGTTCATGCCTCCTTTTCTCCTGTGCTCGAGTGACAGAAACGTGAAGGGGAAGGATGTGTTGTTGCCACTAGGGAGAAAACAGCGGTGTGAGTGCTCGTGTGCACAATCATTGCTTACATTACACACATTGCTTAATGCGATTATGTGTTGCTTGCAACTTAATACCTAAGGGGGTTCGGATGATAACCCGAGGGTGGATTATTAGTCATAGATGCAGTTGGATTATGGTCTATGCATATTGTTGTAATGCCTGCACTAAATATCATAGTAGTCGTCATGTCATGAATGTGCACTACGGTGCAACCTCTATTTGTCAATTGCATAGCTGTAATTTGTTCACCCATCATGCTATCTTTTATGGAGAGACACCACTAGTGAACCTATGAACCCCGGTCCATTTTTCCTACATTGTTAAACAACCCACTACAATTTTCTGCTTTCTTTATTTACTGCAAGCATACACTATTTGCCACACTATACGTCTAATCTTTGTTTTCAGCAAGACCGGTGAGATTGACAACCTCACTGTACCGTTGGGACAAAGTATTTTGGTTGTGTTGTGTGCAGCTTCCGCGTTGTTGCTGACACCGATGAGGCGCCATCACCATCGTCAGTGGCATCAACCTTTCAAAGATCCTCTTTCTCCTACTGGATTGATAACCTTGGTTCTTAACTGAGGGAAATTTTTACCTCTGCACTCATCACACCCTCCTCTTGGGGTTTCCAACGCACCATCAACGTTTGCATCAAAGAATTTCTGGCATCTTTGCCGGGGATTCAAAGCCATCAAGAAGCAATCACTCCCTCATCAATTCTGCAAGCAACAAGAATTTCTTGCGCCGTTGCCGGGGAACAAAACAAACATACATAAGAAGACTTCCTCCCGCAACGGTCGCCATCCATAGCAGCAACGAGCTGCGGATAAGGACAGTGGTGTTTAGGAGGTGGCCTCGGTCCAGGGTGTCGGAGGCGCTGAACCTGGACTACGCTTCACCAATGATCCCGGATAGATTCATGCAAGCCAAAGGTTGTAACCGCGCCCACTCTGCCAGCCTCCCAGGAAGAGGATGTGATCAGTCATGATCAGGCAAGGAGTCGGACGGTACTGGTAGTTAAAATAATACACTCCTACAGTGTAAATCTTTTCGAAAAGCCGTGTCCACGGTTATGGACATCCTTGGGAACGGAGCTGAGATTATAGAGAACTTGAACAATAAAACTTGAGGCGGCGGATGTGATGCTGGGTTGGCGGATGCCTTGTTCAGAAGTTTAAGAAGAAGAGTTATAATTTCTATCCCATTTCAAAACCTTCTTATAGACGTTGCCAAGTTGGTCTTTTAAAAGAAAACTAGCTTTTCGCAAAACAGCTACCATAAAGCCTTGCTAAAGCCTCATTCGAGCTAGTAGCTCTAGTAACCTTGCGAGTACCTCCTGTACTCACCGTTGCTTTGTTAAATTTTTATTGTATTCCAGCACAGGACTTCCAGAAGTCAGGTGGTTTTTCGTGGACGTCGAAGAGTAGTCTGGGTTTTCCCGGTGGGAGCCTGGGATGGTTATGAGCAAGCAGGCGCTGACTTGTTTATATGCATGCCTCTTAGGCCATATTTTGGTTCTTGTTGTTTAGAACAACTATACCTGCTTCCGCTTGTTGAAATGTTGGGTCCGTGACCTCTGATTGTATTCTGCTATATTTTCTCTGCTAAGAGTTGAACTATATATGCTTTGTGTCATAGAGACTGTGATGTGCCAGATTGTTCCGAGTCTTGATCTCTTTATTATGCAACTGGGTTGGGCCCGACGTTATGTCATGACTGAGGGGTTGTGGGCCGATGATCCATGACCGAGCCCCGCCTGCTGATGTGATTCAGCCTGGTGGATAGTAACCCTGGTAACCTTCAGTCGGGTATCGTAACTGGTGACACCCAGCACTTTGCATAGTTCCGAGGTCGGGGCGTTACATGCATCTTGTAAAAGGAGCTTCACAATCACCACAACCAGGACGACAATGATGAAGTTCTTGATCCTACTACCTGGGACCTGATTTTCCACGTCGGGTACAACTTCATGAGCTGGTAGCTTATGAGGTACCTCATCAATGGCTTTGAGGAAGTAGGAGTAGTTCTAATGTACCTCGTCCCAAGTTTCAAACCCTTCGTAGTTGTTGTTCGAGTACCCATTGACTTGTTCCTGGCATCTCCTCCACGAACTATACACTCCAGGACTCCTCCCTCTGTACACGGCATAGAAGTTCATCTACAAAGAGATCGCAAACATGAGAAGATCATCATTACAGCACGGCTGAACCAGCATCAGATCAAGCATCACAAGTTCTAGGCAACATAAACCTAAAACAGCATGCATGTCCATTAGCAAAACAGAATCACAAGTTCATGCTACTAAAATGGTGTTAACCTACCACCACATCAAAAGTGGATGTCATCCTACCACCACCACCACGGCAAGTTCACCATCATCTGGTGGGTACCACCTCATTAAAATATAGAGACCATAAGAGAAGTTTTTAAGCCCTAGCTAACCCAAAATATACATCATCGTCATCATCGTCATCGTCATCATCATCATAAACATCGTCGCCCTCGCCATCATGTTGCTGCCACCTCCACCCCCACAAGGCATGCTCAGTTGTAGTAGTACTTACCCAGGAAGGTCCTAAGCCAGAGGGTCCTGTGCTTCTCCGCCATGCCGACGAAATTCGCACCCTGGGCCTTTTGGTCGACGAGGTGGACAAGAGCCACCATGAGGGCCTCCTCGGTGAAGCCAACGACGTCCATGACAGCAGGGTAGAGGTCAGGGTGCAGGTCTGTAGGCTTGTTCTCCCCGATGGCCGCGGCCACCTCCTTCAACGCCTCGGTCATGCTTGGGAAGGCCTGGATCTCGTCGTCGCCCAGGGCACCTCTCTTCCTCTTGGCACCGAGGATGGGGGGCATCAGTAGTCTTATCCTTGTCCTGGTCCGCACCTCCATCGTTGAGGACGGTGCCAGACTCCTGCGTGTCGGCATCCTCCGGGAGGGGCGTGCCAAGGGGACCCCTGACCCCATGGCATGGCTGCCGGTTGCCAGCCCGTAGGAGAAGATGACATGCATCTGAACATAGTTCAGAATGGGCTTGTTCAGGAACTCCGCATCCTCTGGGCGATCCTAATATTGGGAGTACATATTGTTAGCAGTCAGGTAGATTGGTGGATCAAGTCAAGTGGATGAACAATAGTGAAGGGCCAATTAGCTAACCGAGACATGCCCACAGTAATGCAGGTCTTCCAATACGATGATGTAGGTTTCCTCATTCCATCTTGTGCTTCTTAGGTCCCTCCGCTTTCTCACCTGGATCCACCGCGTCCTCCATTTCCTCAGGTGGTTCTACACCTGAGTGGGAGTCACCTCTGCGCCACAATGCTCAAACAGAGCCTCCGCGCAAGCCTAGAGATGAACCTCCTTGAACCCCTTGTCGGTCCTCACCCCGGTCCTGATGAGAGAGGCCATGTGCTTGAGGAAGAACGTGGACTGGTGTGGCAACCATTTCATGGTGCCTTTGACCCGGCCCTTGGTCTTAGCAATGGATGCGTTCACGTTGTTCGACACAGAGAGAACACGCTCGTGAACAATGGTGCTACTAGCCGGTGTTGGAGTGACCTCGGCATTCTGAGACATAGGATGGGAGTCGTCGACATAGGAAGGGATCAACGATTCTCCAAACGGAACAAGTGCCTGACTAAACAGTTCGTCGTCGAACATGCCCTACATCGATGACGAAAACGAACATGGATGAACACGGAAACAAGTAGCTCAAACGGAAAGGGATGAACATGGAAACATCAAGCAAAGGCTCAAACACACAAGGATCTAGAAATCTACGAACCACGAGCACGAATCAGACAATGATTAACATGCTCTAGCAACAGATCTACATAACCCTATGTTCAGAGATCTACAAAATCATACGCACATGAACCGGCCAAGGGTGAGATAACTTACAGCCATCGTCGTTGCTTGACCGGATGGTGAAGATCTATCGCCGCCGCCGCCGTTGCCGCCGACCGGAGTTGGAGGGAGACGAGTCGCCGCTTACCTGCTCGGTGGAGTGAGGAGAGACCTCGAGTGCACGAGAATGGCGGGATGAGTGAGAGTAGTGAGAATGGAGGATAGAAATATGTTTGAGGTTTCAGCGGGAGGTGACCGAATTTCTCCCGCCCCTCGTTTCCTCTTTTCGGCACAGCGTGTGAGCTCCCACCATCTCCATACTCGTACGATCAAAGCGAAAGGAGATGGGGAATTTTCATCGAGGAGGTGGGAATGAGCCAGGTTCCACGGAAACGGCCGATTCGGCCGTTCCTAGCGGGCCATGCCCTGGGTGCTTTACATTTCGTGCGGGCCACCTTTTTAGGTCGCATGCAACCAAACGGTAGGCTGGGTTTGTAGTTCGCGGGCCTGGCCAGAGTTGATGCAGGCTACCAAACACGCCCTAGATTGCTAGGTTCTTCGACAATGACAGATGGGGTCCTTAGCTTGCCGTGTCATCAAATACAGCACCGCAACAACGACCAGTAGTGACCATAGGTGAGCCATGGCATGTATTCTGTGACCGTAAAATGGTATTTTCAAAGTAGGATGGCCAAGTTGCGCTTCGCCAATAAGTAGAATCACCAACCATGCATTTTACTCTAAAACGGATGTTCTAACTATTCTAACTTCTTAATGTCTGGTTCAGTCAATAAATATTGGAACTCTAAAGTTTACATATTTAACTAACATTTTCTAGATCAACGAAAATCTCATGTATGTTCTCGGCCAGATTTCCAGCTAGGAAAGCTATTTTAACATTCACCTGTTATATCTCGTAATTGAAATAGTTGGTTAATGCTTGCAGAATTCGAACAGACTTAATCATTGTTATGCATGAGAAGGTCTCATCTCTATGAACATGTCGAGAACTCTTTGCAACAAGCCTAGCTTTATGAATGGCCATATTACCATCTGCATATGTTTTCTTTTGAATAGCAACCCCCCCCCCCCCTGGAGGTTCCAGCGTCCATGGAACAACATTATAACCCGGGGTCAGGGCGAAGTCTCCGAGCTCCGATGATAGCTCAGTCCACTATGCAACCCCTTCCGGGTCGATTAAGCGATGGAAATCCACACCCGCTCACCCAGGGAAAACGCCCACCCAAAGGTTAGGATTGTCGCAAATCACAAAGAGCTGGGGGAAACAGTCTTTTAGGGGGGGCCTCTCCCGTACGCCACCAAAACATCAAGGCCTTGTTCGTCTTGGTATTTGTGAGGCCCAGACCCCCACAGTCTTTAGGCCGACACACAGCACGCCAATTTACCATGTGGTATTTTCATTTGGGACCAGAGCCCTCTGAGTAAAATCTTGCTCCGATGGAATCAAATTTCTCGTGCACTCCATCTTGAAGCAGAATTAAACCCATAGCAAAGGTCGGAAGCGGTTCTAGACAAGCGTTGGGCAAGATTAGCCTTCGCCCTAAGGAAAGCGACATGTCCCATTCAGACCTCCACCTTGTCAGCCAACTTGTTTACCAGAATATTCCACTGCTCAATGGTGAGATTACGATCCAAAATCGGAAGACCAAGGTAAATGAAAGGGAAGTCTCCCAGTTTACAGTTGAGCATATTGGCAATTTTGTCCTGCTCCTGACTCTGAGCCTCAAGCACGTCCACCTCACTCTTGTGGAAGTTGATTTTCAGCCCCGACATGTTTACAAAGCAAAGCAGCAGGAACTTAAGATTAGCAATCACCAAGTCATCGTTTTGGATTAGGATCAGGGTGTCGTCGGCGCATTGAAGGTGTGAGTTTCCCCTGGAATCAAGTGAGGCACCATGCCTTTGATGTGACCTGCCGAGCATGCCGACGAATGTTGGAGGTATGACATAGATACAATAATATTCAATTATTATTCTATCTCCAAGTTCAGAATTAATTTTATGTCATCATGCTACAACCGCTATAGCACTTGAAAAGTGAATTTTCAATGGAAAATTTTTGTGTGGGTGTGAAGACATAAACAAACAAGAGTTACTAATTTTTTTTCTCTAAGATTAACTTATGGTTTGTGAGATGATCATATTTTCCTGATCATGGACTTGATTAAAAGTCTAGCAAATCATAAAAGTTTATTGTTAGAGTAACAATAGTACTGAACCGACCCAAGTGTATGTTGTTGCTAAAAGAGACTAAACAATCATGATGTATTTTAACAAATACATATGAAGTTGTGATTGACTAGAATTTCTATACTATGAGAATATCTAGTGACCGCACGATTGAAAATTATACTTCCGATATCTGATACGTCCCAAACATATTTATAATTTTTATGCTCCATGCTTGTTTTATTTATGTTATTGCATGTTTTTTACATGTTTTACTTCGTTTTCTACTGTTTTTGTATTTCAGAAAATCTCTAAAGAAAATATTCTCCAAATGTACTGAAAATTAACGGGATTTATTTTTGTCCAAAACGAAGACAGAGTCCAAAAGAGAGCTAGAGAGGAGCCAGGGGTGGCCAGGTGACCCCAGGCGCGGGTTCATCCTAGGCCACGCCTGGTGGGCCCCTCACCACCCTGGCCACCGCCTCGCACCGCCTTTTCGCCTATAAAATCACATTAAAAACACCGAGTACGGAGAAATTCTCCGCTAAACAAATACAGAGGTGTTGTCACCTGGAAAGTCCAATCTAGGCCTTCTGGAATCCTGCTCCGTCACCCTACCGGAGAGGGGGATCGTCAGGAATGTTGATGAAGTAAGTTGTATAGTGCACCTTAGTGGCATTTAATTTATTGCTTTGTAGCAACTCACGCACGTTCAACTAGAGGGAGATCGTGGAATGGCTCGTGGATACCATGAACGCGGACAAAAAATTAGTTCAAGGTCATTGAAGTATAAACCCAAATTTGACACCGTTGTTTCTCATTTAAGGTGGAATATTTTTCGGTGGGAGGCAACAGTTTCATCGACAGTGATGCGAGTGTGGTGACATTATTAATCTCAAGACTTCATCGCCGGCTCGGTCTTTCAGTCTCATAGAGACATGATGTGTGTGTGTGTGCGAGTGTATATGAGTGTTTGCACTGTAACGTGTTTCATAAAAACAAAAAAACAAAAAATATATATATATATAGCAAAATCTTGGACACATGGTGCCATAAAAAAAAATTTCTCACAATTTTTTTTTGCACGGATACAATATTTGATAATGTTTATCTGAATGTCAGGTTCGGACATTTTTGAACTTTTTGAATTTCTAAAAAATTTACTCCCTCCGTTCCTAAATATAAGATGTTGTAGCTATTGTTCATGTTGTCTAGATACATACTAATATGAGTGAATATATAACTAAAAGTTGTCTAGATACATATAGATATGTGTGAATGTGAAAAAAGGCTAAAACATTTTACATTTAGGAAACGGAGGGAGTACATATTGGGTGCACCGGTACCATCTTCTCCCATGTATTTTCGAGTTGAGGGGTACTACTTAAACACTTAAGGTGGCAGAAGAAAAAAAAGACATTTTATCACACTCCCCGTCTAGAAAATGACATAATCCCCCCGAGATCCCAGCCAGTTCTCCAGCACACCCACGACCAAGCACGCAGGCACGCAGCAATGGGCGTCGTCTCGGCTATGGCGGATGCGGTGGTCGTCCTGTTCTCCCTCACCATCGTGGTGGCGGCCCCGCTGATCGACGGGCAGTCCGTCCTCCCGCATACCCTCTACCCCGCGCCGCTGCGGGACCTCAAGCGGTGGTACGCTGCGGAGTTCGACGACTACCTCATGGCCCAGCCGCCGGCCTTCCTCCGGGGCCTCTTCCTGCTCGAGCTCGCCTTCCTCTGGCCGCTCGCCGTCGCCACCGTCTACGGCATCCTCGCTAAACGCCGCTGGGCCGCCACCACCTCCCTCATGGCCGGCGTCACCACCCTCACCTCCATGGTAACTCGCTCGATCTCTCGCGCCCTCCCTGTTTTTTCAATGATTTGATAACGCGTTGGTCTGGGATCAAATGCGGCGGCCTCTGCTTCGGATCTGCGAGACGCAAGGGCCAGCTCGATGGATACATCGATGGGTGGCCCCCACGCCGATGCGAAGTTAAGAATGCTGGGACGAATCAAACGAGTAGATCTCGTTGACGGCTCTAGTTCTTGCTAGCACATTCCGATTTGCACAGAGCCATTTCTAGATGTATGCTGCTAATGCCTATTTATTCAGTTTGAATGGCCTGATGAGATGCAAATATAGATAGATTTTGATCCAAAATAAATAAGCAACCAGTTCGAACCGAGAAAGATTAATACTCCTAGGCGAATCTAGGATGAAATCGGAGAGCGGGCTCAAAATGATAAAGGACCAAGCTCAACAACTGTCAACATAGAAAATATGATCCAGTCTTTCGTAAAATTAAGATAAATGTATGAATTGATAGCATAGAAGTAAGAGTAGAAAACTACGAAACAATGAAATTGAAGAAAATTAGCACAAGCCTATAGAATCACGCGCATCAAGATTTGAAAAGTAAGTGTTACGATAGTAAGTTGAATATGGTGATTACACAAAAACCTTGGAAATAATAATATGGCTTTGGAGCCTGTTATATTAGATCTTTGTACTTCTAAATATCTCTCACTCGGCTAGTCCATCAATTTCTCAAGCGAAATACTCAATTAGCTACTTCTTAGTACACCTAGATAACTTCTAAAACGTCTAGAAATTTAGACATGGTTAGTTTGGCCTGTAGCATGTAGCATGCATTGCTGCATGCAACTAAGCCCTAACTGATCCTACATATAGGTGAAAATCACAAGTTGCCGGCCTTATTTCCATGCTCTTCTTCATCTCTGCAAAAAAAAAATGAAGCTTCTATCCATACCTAAATGCATTAGGTTGTATAATTGATATTTTCTTGACAAAATTGGAGGGTAGGCTTCAGCCTAATGAAGCCTACCTGGTAAATTCGCCCTGTCCGCCACTGCTCCTAGGCATTAACATACATTCACCGGGTTGCCTACTCACTACACTTCGCAATTGAATGCAAGCATAGGTAACCTTTCAACCGATTATCTCGAACAATTTTGTTTCTAATCGTGGCTGCAACTGTTTCAGTCCGCGATACTTGGTGAGATGCTGGGCTCAGGAAGGGCAACGCCCAAGCTGCTTCAGCTGTACGTTCCATACGCCGTGTTTGCTGTAGCTGCAATTATGCGCAGTCTCTGCTCATGCTCCGCGCCGCCGTCCACCGCCGCGTCCTCTGCTCGGAAGAAGAGGGTCTAGATCAGATATGCGTTTTCTGATATTTCTGGAGGAACGTATTCAGGAATGTAATCTGCTTTGTTCTGAGAATTTGTTCAACATTTTGTACTCCCTTCGACCAGTAAAAACTAACAGCAAGTGAAATGCAATATGAGAGAAAATCAAAACATTATCTCGCTCGCTCAAAAAAGTCTCTGACATATAAGTTAAATCCAACTATTAATACAATCGAAATTGTTAGTTTTCAAGCCTCTTGCAACTAACTAAATATTAGTTACCTACCTAGTCACTAGAATTGTCTGAGTAGCTGAGATTTTTTAAGTTATACATGGGTTTTAACTCCCTAGATATTATATTGGTATCGTGGTCCGCGTAATATGTGATTTGCAAGTGGGTTGCAACTATTATTTTTTCCACTCAAACATGGGTTGCAACTCACTAATCATTAGATTTGCATCATGATTTGTGTGACCTATGAGTTGCAAGTTGATTACAACTGAGATTTTTGGATGGAAACCGTAGACTGAGATCGCATGAGCGCTAGGCGCGCCCTAATACACTTTATGATGAAGTGGCTTAATGCGAGAGAAGCCTTAGATACCTATTAGTAATTCTTAGTGGGGGATTTTCCTAGGCCAATTTTTTGTCTTGTGGCCTCTCCGCCTCCCAGGCAGGCCAGTGAAGAATAAACCAGCAACTTTGAAGATACAAAACCGTGAGTACAACTTCGCTAAACAAATTAAATATATATGTTGGCGGGAGAGTTTTTTATTCAATTCTAGATATACTTCCAAAATACAAATATGATATGATACAAAACCCAAGTACATACTTTGAACTTATTCTGCTATAACCCCCATGCTTCACCTTGGGCCAGATAATACAGATTCTTGTGGTGTAACTGAATATGTCAACGGATTATCTTGAACATACATAAGGGAATTCGCATCGAAAGTTTCTATGCTTGCCGCACCTTCCATTACCTTGATTGTAGTTGACATGGAAGGCCTTTGAACGCTGTCATTTTGCAGACACCATATTGCGAGCTTCATCATTTGAACCACTTCCTCTTGGTGTGAGACCATATCATCACTATGCTTGTCAATCAGATCAATCAATTGGTTGTTTTGAGATTTTTCTCGTAATAGATTTATGAGTTGAACATTCTCCCCTGGTTGAGAGTTATCAATATTTTTTCTACCACTTATTATTTCCATGATGACAACTCCAAAGCTGTAGATATCAACTTTTTCCGTGATCCGCGACGTCAACCACTCAGGTGCCAGATATCCAGGTGTTCCTCTCATCACTGTCACTATCTTGCTTTGATCCCTATTTATTAACTTGCATAGTCCAAAATCAGCCACTTTGGCATTAAAGTTGTCATCGAGGAGAATATTTTGTGGTTTGATATCCAAATGAGCAATTATCCTCCTACACTCCTCGTGAAGGTAGCATAGGCCTTTGGCAATATCCAAAATGATCCTACATCGGGTGCACCAATCAAGAGGTGGATTGTTATGGCAGTAATAGATCCACCTATCAAGTGACCCTCTTGACATATATTCATATACCAGAAGCCTCTCAGACTTCTCTGCACAAAAGCCAATTAGCCTGACAAGATTGATGTGTTCAATGTTTCCAATGGTCTCGACCTCTGCCAAGAATTCTTTCTTTCCTTGTCTAGCACCTTCCAAACGTTTCACTGCAACTTTGTCTTCACCTAATTTCCCTTCAAAAACTGACCCAAACCCACCTTCTCCAAGCTTCTTACCAAACCCTTCAGTGCATTCCCTCAACATTTCAAAAGAAAACCTCATTGGCATTCCAGGCAATTGATCAAAATCAAAATCTTCATCTATCTCTTCATACCTTTTCCTCCTTAGATAAAGAGTGACAACAATGAAAATCATTACAAGAGTAGTAACAGCTCCAAGTGTAGCGCCAAGCATCACCTTGTTTTTGTTTACATTAGAGGGGCTAAGTTGCGCCTTCTCTGTGTTTTCATTAGAAGGGCTAAGATGTGCCTTCTCTCTATTCCTGTTAAAGGGGGTAAGTTGCACCTTGAGGTAAGCAGAGGATTTGTAACCGATAGTTTCAGGTTGTATTGATTTCAAGGAAAAGACCTTCGTCACCCACACACATTCTCCATGGGGAATGCTGTAATTCGTGAACAAAACAGCCATGCAGGAGCAGTTCTTCAAGCATGCTTGCTTACAGTCATCGATGCTTGTTGCATTCAAAGCTGTGTGGCTGTAGTCAAAGTAAAAAATGTTGGGAATGGTCAAGAGCTGATGGTGTTGCATTTCCGTACAAGAGATTGGAGTTATTTGTGCACAACCAAGATTTGGCTTCCGTTCATCCACCAACTTGAAGTAGCTTGCACTTGAATTATTCTCAAGTGGACAACTGCATTGCCCCTCGGTGCATATGCCATACTCCCCGCAAACTGTTGGGTAATCACAATCAGTATTGCTCCTCATTACATCGTACATTTCATTCCAACTATAATCATACCATCCATACAGCCTGAGGTGGCCATCGGCCTCTAATCTCATAAACTGAGTGGATTTACCTACTGGCAATGAGATATTACTATCAATATCGGACCATCTTGTCTGCCCAAAGATGGTGAGGCATCCAGTCATGAATTTAACCTCTATTGGATAGTTTCCTGTCTCGTTTTGTCCCATGGTATCTAAAAAGTAGCACTGTGGTGGTGTGGCTTCAACAAAAGCATATAATCCATCTCGGAGTACAGTGATATACAACTGATTAGCGGTCATATTTGTTGCAGAAGTACTTGATGTGAGTCTCATACCTTCCAAGAGTGACTGCCCAAGGACTAATGTGTCAGTAGGATGGTCAAATGACTGCCATATGGCTGCCTTCCTATGATCAAACAAAACCAGGTTGCCGGTCTCTGTGATCAGCATGCCAGCTACAGATCGGCTCGCGCTGTTGCTTGACCAGACGTGGCTTGCATCAGCATCACGGAGGACCAAGTTTCCATTTGTGGTAAACTCGAGGGTGGCATTCTCGCTAACTGGATGATCCCGGTTGGCAGACCAGACAATCTGCGGATGTTCGGCGTTGTCAATGGATACTGCAAAGAGGAACTCGTCGCACGGGGATATAGAGGAGACACAATAGAACCCTACACCAATCTCAAGTTCGAAGTTGGAGTCTGGTACATCATGGGTGAGGATGCTGCGTTTAAATCCGAAGAAACCATCGTAGTTTATCCAAACCGAAGAGGGTTTGGCCGTGATATTGCCCGACATCTGCGCGGACAAGAGAAATGGTGATGCAGCCACAGCCATAAGGAAGAAGAGAATGGTTGGGCCCATTCGACGGAAACTGTAATCAATTAAGAAGAATCAGTTAGCACAAGAAGGAAACAAGATGACAAGGTTGTGGGTGTGGCACCTGATGATATTTAGCTGCCGCCGAAGAGGACGTGATTAGCGGACAGATGGCCGGACTTGGAGTTGCTCTGGGATCTTCAGAGATTGTATTGTCACTCACTGACTTGGCTGTGCGCTTGTGCTAGCCTAGAGGTGTTAACATGCTAGTTGCTGCACCGTGGTGTGTACGTCGCCAACAAGTCTCATTAGTGGGTTGGTCATATCAGTTTACCGCACAACACATTCCTGTTAGTCATGGAAGCATGATGTCCTGCATTTAACAAAAATATTCATAGAGGTTGAGTGGATTTGGATCGGCCAAGGTGCACCATCATAGCAGATTTTCAGTAAAAGTTGTATGTTTTCTGCTGGTGTTAGCAAAAGGGCCTGAACAGGTATGTACTTGGTCATTCACAAAAAAATAAAAGGTATGTACTTGGTTGTTTAAATACATCCGAAATAATATATGAGTTGGACCTTGAAATTTTGCATGTTTCTAGGACACCATCTTAGTACCCCCTCCGCTCCGAAATAAGTGTGAGCAGTTGTGAAGGATTTTGTACTAGGCTAGAATCGTTACCACGGCACTTAAATCGGATCGGAGGTTGTAGCATTCTATATATTTTCTGGTAAATTTTGAAGATGATATAGACTCAGTTTCCACGGAGTTTCCATTATAGTGTGATTTCCACTGGATATACTCGCCTGTGACGGTCATCGTTTAAGACATGTTTGGTCAGCTGGAGTATGATATACGGCCAGGTTTTCGTAGTAGTTTGCCACATACGGTTAATTTGGAAACTGTTTGTGATGGCCTTTTTTTTTTCTGTGGAATTATTATGGATCTGACTTTGGCGATCAAAGGTCCAGCTGCGGAGATTGATGGAAAGACAGATTTCTCCGGAAAATGTTTGTTGGCCAAACTATGCCACTGTCATGATTAAATATCTCCCACATGTTGAGTGCACCATCATATGGTATCATCATGGAAGCAAGACCTTATTGCCATAATGAAGTTAAATTAAAGTAGGAGACCAAATCTCCATGATTTTCTCGGAATTAACAGGCCCAGTTTAGACACCAAATTCATTACCAGTGGTAAATTCGTCCATGTTCAGTTTGCTCTAACTACATGTAGGCTTGTGGCCAGTGAGTTCTGAACATTATACGACGCATGATTCGGTTGGTCCGCTGCTAGAGTGAAGGGGGACACGATACAAAGCCTCTGAAAGGAAGCAGCAAGTGCAGTTGCCAAAGAAAAAAGAGTACATTATGCAGACACGACAGAATACTGCACACACACACACACACACACACACACACACACACACACACACACACACACACACATATGTTACGTATACAATCGTCCAGCGAATCACAAGGGCAGACCATACTGGATACTTCTCCTGTCGTCTCATACTGACATGCCAATTGACACTAACAGAAATAATGAAGCTACAAGGATGGATACAGACAGTCCCTGGATACAGCCCAGTTCTAACCATAACCTTTGCAGAACAAGACATGTAGATGACCATCACATAGACAGAGTGATCTACTGGACTGATCGCACACAAGATGGATGCCATATATACATACCAAATAACAGGGCGTGGCGGCAAGGAATGTCGGAGCAGCTGGGGCCTGGGGGTGGGGGTGATAGAACATTAGAACGAGATGCCTACTGTATGGATTTCGTGTTGCTCGATCTTCTAAGCCAACAAGTTCATGTCGTCCGGAACCACAGGGTTGCCAGCTTCCTCTCCGAGCCCCCCTTCATGCAGCAGGTCCTCCCAGAAATCATCATTCAGCTCCCCACTGGGCCTGCCTCTCAGTCGTTCAGAGGTGCTGGAAGCAACGCCATGTTGCACCTCGGCTCCCTTCGTCCCGTCGGAAGAACTTTCAAGATCGGGTGCAACGCCATTGACAAGCGACTCCACTGGCTCATGCTGCTCAAACATCACCTGTGACCCTTGCTCTAGGCTAGAGCCAGTGTTCATGCTATCAACAACTCCAGGTCCCTGATCGATCCGGCGCCTTCTTTTGTTAGAGATGGCTTCTTCAAGCTCCTTCCTCATCTCACTCTGAGTGATCAGCTGGCGTATGAACTCAGGATTCTGCACCACTCGTGCCATGAATGACATCATCTGCTGTTGCTTCTGCTCGGTACCTTGCAGCCTCTGCTCCATGGCTTGCAGACCTGACCTTGTGTTCTGTTGCTCCTGCCTGAGCTTCACCACTTCAGCCATCAAGAGCTGCTTGTCCCTTTTCAACCGATCTATCTCCACATCATGTCCAAAGTGCCCTACCTCAAGGTAGGAGCCAAGAGATTGTTGATTCTGAGGACCATGCGTAGGTTTCCGACGCTTAATATTTTTGAGAAGGTGCCTCTGCCCTCTCAAGAATCCCTCATTTGCAAATTCCCACCTGTCAGGATCCACCTTTCTGAAGCCCTGCCAAAGGTGATAACAACCATATAAGAAACTGGATAGACCATTCAACAAGTCAAATAGGGTTTCTCAAACAGAACATTTACCAGTCAAATAACTTTACGTAAACAACAGTGACAAAGAGAGGGGGTGTGGAGAGATGAAACTGTGAGAACATCTGCAATTTACCTCTTTGTGACAGGTTTCAGTTCACTTGATACATTTTTCAGTTTGCTGATTTCAGTTCTTCACTTTATTTGTCAACTTTCCTCTTCATCTTCATCCTTTAATATTGTAAACTGGAATTTTACTCAAGGCAAAATGAAGCATCAATTGGAAGATTTTACTCAAGGCAAACAAATGAAGTATCAACTGAAAGATTTTCCTCGAAAGTTGGAGGTGATAGCTTAACTAGAGCGTGTGACACCTAATCCGCTAACAACATCATGAACGCACTGAGTTAGTGACTGCACACAAGCCCTCAAATACTTAACAAGGTCAAGAGACCTGAACAACCAGGTTAACCCATAGCCCAAATCCCCCCAAAAGTAAAATCTCAAGCCTATCCTAGAAAAGTGCAACAACCATCCTGAAAAAAAAAGGTCTTCCAACGCCCGCAAGTTTTTCGGATAAAAGAACAATCCACAGTATTGGCAGAACACAAACACTAGTATACAAAGTTTATCTTTTATTCTTTCTGATGTTTTTAGCCAAAATATATAGATATGATAAATTTCATACACTAGTTGAGACGCTTTGAATTTTGTCCACCTTCACTTTCAAACACAACTACTTTAGGCATGTTTTAGGATTAACATATATGCTTTTAACTTCCAAGTTGTATTCAACTAAATCTGTAGCTTTAGTGTTTTATTATCCAAGCACTTGCAATTGCAAGTATTTTGAGGAATTTTCTGAATCGCTGCATACAAGAAAAACAGCACACTAACTACCAGCTGAATTTAAAGTCATCGTATGCCTGTACATTCCAAGTTGGTATTCAGCTGATGTTGCACGTTTAAAGTTTTGCATTTTGCTCACATACTCGCAGCTTTGGTTGCCATAATTCGAGTATCTTCACGAATCGCTGCATAAAACAAAAACACAACACAATCTACCAAGCATTGACTAACACTCTACCGGTTATTTCTTCTTAGGTACCTAGGTGCACATCTCCGTAGATATCGTGCAGCTTAACTTCAGCGGAATTAAAACACCTTCCATAAATCTGGAGGTATCTCGGTTGTCTATAAGAGTACTTTTTGGATGTTATATGCAACCAAAAGGAAAATAAGGTAAAAAATGAAGACCAATTTAACCAATTGTTCAAGTACCATTTATAAAAATTAAGCTAACTACTACTAGCCCAATTATTCTATATTACCATATCCAATAAACATCTGTCCTGGTCTATATAGCAATTAATTTAGCTATATATATGAAAGCAGCAAGGATTGGGAGGAGAGAAACTTACATAGGTGTTGAGCTGGCGGACGAAGCTGGAGAAGTTGTTGTGCTTGAAGTACCTCGGCAGCAGCACGGTGCCGAAGAGGTGCGGGTCCCAGACGACGAAGCTGTTGTTGGTGGCGCTCCAGGACACGACGGCGTCCGTGGCGGGGTCGTCGACCATGTCGTACGTCTTGGCGAGGAACGGCGTCGGGCCTGCGTGGTCCGCGAGCCCGTCGATCGGCCTCGGCGCGCCGTTGGCGTCCGCCGCGGACGGGCGGGTCTCCACCTTCACGGGATTCATCATCCCGTGGTTCATGGGAGCCGACCACAAGAGATAGGAGAGCGAACGCGGCAGCAGGATCCGAATCACTCGGGCTCGCGCAGCGCGAACCGAATTGGATGTCCGCCGATTCCGGCGCGAGGAGGTGCGCGCTATCCTGAGAGAGAGAGAGAGAGAGCAGCTGAGAAGGATGGGACTGAGGGGAGACGAGAGGGCGGGTAGGTAGCCGCTTTGGGAATGGAAGGTTCTGGAAGTCCGCGCGTGCGCGATCTTGTGGAAGCGGTGGTGGGGATTATCCTCGTCCTCCCTCTTGCGGTCTTGCCTGGCCGATCAGAGAAGACGGAGACGCGTGGCCAGTCAGCTGACAGATCCACCGGGCCCCAATGGGCCGACAGAGACGTCCGCGTGGCTACCGCGTGAGGGCCCATTCGTGGCGTTCCAGCCCATGGATATGTGAGGCGGGCTGGACTGGGTCTCCGGCCCAGAAAGGACGCGTGGACTTGCACGGTAACCTTAGACTCGAAGGCACCGACCGATGACTGACCTGGAGGCAGTTGGTCTTCTTCTTCCGCACCCAACCTCTTGTCCTTCCGCATCCATCCCATCCACCCTGTTTCCTACTCCCCCCCGTCTCCTCCTCCGGCCGAAACCCTAGCGACGCCGCGATGTTCGCGCAGCGGAAGACGCCGGACCTCGAGGCCGGCGATGGCTCCGCGCTGCTCTACCCGGGGATGGAGGAGAGCCCGGACCTGCGCTGGGCGCTCATCAAGAAGATCTACGTCATCCTCTCCATCCAGCTCGCCATGACCGCCGCCGTCGCGGGGTTCGTCGTCAAGGTCCCCGCCGTCTCCGAGTTCTTCGTCTCCTCCAACGCAGGCCTCGGCTGCTACATCGCGCTCATCATCCTTCCCTTCATCGGTCTGCCCTCCCCTTCCTTCCCCTCTCGCCCCTCTCGCGGCTTTTATTACTGTTTTCGTGTGTTGAGAAAACTTGGTTCGCTTCTGTTGCAGTGCTCTTCCCTCTGCACTACTACCACCAGAAGCACCCGGTCAACCTCATCCTGCTCGGCATCTTCACCGTCGCCATCAGCTTCGCCGTCGGCATGACCTGCGCCTTCACCAGCGGTAATAAACAAAACCCCGTTCCTCATTTGCTTCTGAATCATGCATAAATTGTTCACCTGTGAATTGAAGTTAAGTATATGGTTTAATTGATTGAGCATAGAAACTCCTGGGATAGTACCCGTGGGTGTTAATTTCGACGAATGGACTGTTTTTCAGTAGGAACCCTCTGCTTTCTTGCATCGTTCACTAAAATCTTGGTTGGATGTGCGCCTGCTGGTGAATTTTGTTATTTTTTCTTGTCTAGTGATAATTCGGATCATGTTACATATGCACCTATTCGTGAATGTTGTTACTTGGCCAACTGAAAATTCGGATCAGTTGTGTCTGGTAGGGCAGCAGAGTCCTGAAAGGAAGCCATGATGGACATTAGAATCCTGCGAGAGCAAGATTTCTATATGCTATAGATGCTGTCCAGTGTACTATGAGTAGGCCTATCTTATTTCTATTGTATTTAAGGTTGGCCAGCAAGTTTACAACATGCTGTGCAAGTTGTCCCCTCCAGTTGTGCTTTGATAATTCCAAATGTTCTGTGATGGTACTATCCACTAGGGGTTTTTTTGAGGTGTGAAAATTTATAATATACCCATCCAATACAAAAGCATTTGGCATATCACCACCTCTCTAGAGTTTGGAACTTGACAGGTTGTTTTGTTTGTTCGGTAATGGATCCCTCTTTCTTTCCCTTCATATGTTTATCCCTGTTGCAGTTTTTTTTTTTTTTTGGAATTAACAAGGTACAAGGTCCTGTCATTGTTTAGAAGCACTCAAGTAGACTAAGATGTTTTTTCAGTGAGTTTCACCGTCTTGTTGAATATTTTCCCTAAGGGTCTGAACTGCTCTAAGTTTCAGAGCCACGCAATGAAACAGTTCTTATTACTTCAGACATACTCTCTATGTACTCTCCAATTTTGAGCAAGTTTCTGTTGGCATTTTCCTCTAATCATAGTATCACTGCATTTTTAGATTCTGTAAGTTGCCTCTTTTTATTATGCTGAGACATAACTGACGGTTGTTGATAACAAGGACGTCAGTAGTACCCTCTTCATGTATTCTTGTAACTTGCTTTTCACTGTTATTTGTTTTTGTTATTATTATGATGCCTCTTCTTCTGCTTTGATTTTACCTATGTTATCAATTGTTCATACTCCCTGTATTCTTTGCATTGTACACATAAACTCTGATAGGGCGCCTACCGTGAATTGACTGTAGTATGTTTGTGTGCACAGGAAAAGTCATCCTGGAAGCTGCTATTCTTACAGCAGTGGTGGTGATCAGCTTGACTGCTTACACTTTCTGGGCTGCAAAGAGAGGCCATGACTTCAACTTCCTTGGTCCCTTCCTGTTTGCAGCACTCATGGTGCTGATGGTGTTCTCACTAATCCAGGTTGGACAGCTGCACCTTCTCACTCACTCTTGCTAGCTTTAATCCACTATCATCTCTCTTGAGATGGAATTGCAGAACTTCTGATTATTTTGTTTGTTTGTGCATGATACTGATTACACTTCTGCTGCCAGATCTTTTTCCCACTTGGGAAGCTCTCTGTCATGATATATGGTGGCATTGGAGCGCTTATCTTTGCTGGCTACATCATCTACGACACGGACAACATCATCAAGCGCTACTCGTATGACGAGTACATCTGGGCTGCTGTCTCGCTCTACCTCGACATCATCAATCTGTTCCTGCATCTTCTGCAAATTCTGCGGGCAGCCGATAGCTGAGCGTGTCAGAGTCTCCATCGTTTGATTTAGTCCCCTAGCTTGTGCATATCAGAAATTCATGAATTCCACCAGATCCATGTAGTCGTTATCTGCCATTCTGTCCGTACTGCTGGAGACGCAATATCTCATTTATCCACTTCCAACATATGCAATGTGTAGTTCCTCGTGCGTTCAAAATATGAGTACTGGTGAGTTGAAGTTGTAAAATCTGGGTGCCCCTTTGTATACAACTGCAAAATCTGGGTGCTTTGATCTGCTGGAGACGCAATATCTCATTTATCCACTGCCACCAACTTAATTCAAAGTATTTTATCTAACTGCCCCTTTGTATACAACTGCAAAATCTGGGTGCTTTGATCTTGTGATATAGCTCTAATTTAAAGGAGGTTACAAGCGCACAGAGAGAAAGGGAGAGAGAACTACAAAAGTTGGTGTTGTTCAGGCCTGACTATCTTCAGGCAACCTCTGTTCATGATGATTCTGCGTTGCAGGCAGTCTGATCTGTAGGCTGGAAGAATGTGACCTTTCTCTCTGGTTGCCAGGTTCTGGTATATGCTGCTGCGAAAGATAACCTCATTGTCAAGCCAGGACAGTGGGCAGTAAGACAATTCTTGCTGAATTCCTCAGGAACATGAGGATGATGATGCAGGTTGGCCTTGAGTAATCTCTGCAGCCCTTTCGGAAATATGTAGTCTGTACTTCGCCATGGTTGCCAATGAAATAAGGTCTTACTTTGCCAACAAACAGTAAGAAATTTTGGTGGTCATATTGAACTTTTGAGTGCCTGCGGTTGATCTAATAAGAGTCTAGTGAAATTTATTATATACCAACACTAAATTTAGTGACGAGGCTCGAAAGGGGCCATGCGAAAACGGTTTGGAGAGACAATGCCAAGTATAGATGATCTGCATGACCTCAAACAGTGTGTTTGGTAACCTTGGGAATGGGAGTTTTTAACACTGACCCCCTATCCCCTATCTCAATTACCAGCCTCCCCTTAGATAATATAGATTTGTGGGGATTTTCCCCTCAGATGACAGATTTGTGGGAGTTGTTCCCTCAGATAATAGATTTGTGGGAATTTCACCCGTGAACTACCCTTCTCATTCCTTCTTAAGTCCAATTTCATGCAGGCAATCGAGGGATCATAAGTTCCCAATTCTCAAACTCCCATTTCCAGTCTCAAATTCCCTCCAAGAAAACGAGCTGTAAAAGTCAAAAAGTTTAAGAAATCCCATGTGACCATGTTGCCTGGAACAGCAATGTTCTCCATGTGTTACAATACATGGAAAAGGTAATTAAGAAGAAATAAGACTGTCTAGACCCAGCCGAGTCGTTTGTGAACGAGCAAGTACACGTTGTCCTTCTGAATGTGTATAGTGCCTGGAACAGCCATGTTCTCCCATGTAATATTTCTGTAATCAAGGTAGTTAAGAAGAAGAAATGAGACTGTCTAGACCCAGCCGAGTCGTTTGAAATGAGCAAGTACACAGTGACCTTCTGAATGTGTATAATGCCTGGAACAACCATGTTCTCCCATGTGCTATCTACGTAAGGTAATTAAGAAGAGGAAATGAGACTGCCTAGATCCGTCCAAGTCGTTTCAGATGTGCAAGTACACATTGACCTTCTGATTCTGAATGTGTATAAGAGACAAAGAGAGGCAGTTTGGTAGTTACCAACCCAAAGGTGATATCGATCCCCATTTTTCTGCCTACGGCTGGAACTCTCTCTGCCTAAGCACCATCTCGTTTGCAGCATCTAAGCGCTCTGGTGGAAGAAGAAAACTCCAGGCGCAGAGAACTCAACTCACCGCCGGGGAAATGAGTCAAAACGCGGTAAGCACCTTCATCTAACACTACAACACGGTATGCATTTTGGGGCACTTCGAAGTGCCCCTAAATATCATTTTTTTGCCCCAAAAAACTACTGGGGCACTTTTCGAAAGCGCCACTAATACCTGTGACTCTAAATGTTTTCGACGCACTTTCTTAAAATGCCCCGAAAAGTGCCCCAATATGTCATTATTTGAAGGCACTTTAAGAATTGCCCCTAAATCATCTAAGGGCACTTTGTCAAAATGCCTCAAGTACATTTAAGGGCACTTTGTCAAAATGCCTCAAGAACATTTAAGGGCATTTAAATAAGTGCCTCAAATACATTTTAGGGTACTTTCTCAAGTGCCTCAAACACATTTAAAGGCACTTTGTAAAAATGCCCCCAAAGGTTTTTGTGGCACTGTGAGAAGTGCCAGTAATACAATTAAAGGCATTTTCATCCAATGCCTCAAATACATTTAAGGGCACTTTGGAAAACTGCCCCAAAATATATTTGGAGGGACTTTAAGCATGTGCCCCTAATTCAATTAGAGGTATTTCCCTTTGGAGGTATTTTCCAATTCATTGTACTATATCAGTTTACATATACTCATAGCGATAATATAAATTCTGGCACAACAAAAAATCACTGAACATCACAATATCTAACATAATTGTAAACATCTGTTCAGGCAAAATCAAGTTTTGTAGGTTCCTGAATCCAGTACACATGACATAATTATGAACATCATTTTTTCAAACAGTACTTTGCAACAACTCCTCAGCTTTGTAGGTTCCTGAGTACACTTCACATGAAATTCACTTCCTCAACCACTTCGTGAATCCATATTTGAAGCTTTGTAGCTTTTCATCTGCAAATGACATGCAAATCATATTTCCAACTGTATGAAATGTTAAAATGTTTGCTTCAAAGGCAAAACAATAAATAGAAAGTAAAAGGTAGGCATGTCCATCCAGTTTCTGTACACAAAAGAATGAAAAAGCCATTTGAAAGAACAAAAGTGCATGAGAAAATTAATTATTTTCCAGACTGTCGTGCTCTGTTTAATTTATACCAGAGACGATGGAATGTATGTCTGCATAAGTTCATTTTCTTTTCTCACCGCTTCAGTTTTTTTCTTATTAGGCGAATGCACGGTTGTTCAGGCTCAGTATTTTTTGTCCTATCTGCGGTAAGCAACCAGTGTCCACAAAATCCAGTCTTTTGATCCTAAATGCAATTTAAATGCAATTTAAAGGCCTGCCCCTATCCAGTTATCCATTCTCCAAGAGCACTAGCAAGTCAAAGGAGAAAAAAGTTTTTCATACGGCAAGAGCACTATTTAGACACAATTCTGCAGACACATTTCTGCAGACTAGAGTATGTGGATACGTTGAGTGGTATAATGATGGCACAACATCATTTGTTCTGCTTTGGTTGGTGATTTGCATGATGCAGTGTGCAGGTTGCAGGTGCGAACTGAAGCAAAGACCTGCAACTAGGGCACTGGGAGAAGAGATTGATCAGAAGAATGCCCAACTAGATGCAATTAGGGAAATGTTTTAGATAATGGAGAGGAATGCAATGTATAAAGAAACTTTGTGTATGAGATGATCAGGTCCTGTCAGTAGCATGAATGTAGAAAAAAAGACTCCAAGTTGATGTTTAGTAGCAGAAAATGAAGTCCCATTGTAGAACTTGTATGCATGCGTATCAATTTGAATAAATATCTGTGAAATTTTAATTTTGTTGCATAACTGGGAGCAATTACTTGCAGCTGAGAACAATGGTACCAGTTGAAATTAAATTGTAATTCTGTAAATTAATTGCAAGTCTGGGACTTAATCAAGACTGGTCACACAAATGTCATCGACCAGTCACCGCAAGTTCCAGTCTTTTATGGAGACTAGTCTCTACTTTTGTCGTCGGACAAAATTCTGCAGACACAAATGCTAGACACATGGATATTGACAGTGACCATGAGTGGCGGATTCTCACTGAGAAAATTGCTATTCTGTTGAAAATGCTGTCTTGGCTGGTTTAATATTGCATGCCCTATCCCATTTAGTGGCAGAATTTTTTATTTCTATTGTAAAAACAGGGCCAGGAACTTTGTGTCTAGCATTTGTGTCTAAAGAATTGTGTAAAAACAGCCTGCCTCTTCTCTGTGCTGCTCTTGGGATGGTCTTTAGACACAATTCTGCAGAGTTTTCTATTTCGCTACATAAGCAGAGAAGTAGCGAGGAGGCAGATGCACCATCGCTACAAGCAACTGCTGGAGGCGAGAGCAGAGGGACCATCGACACGAGGTGCCTCTTATAGAAGACTATAGATGTACCCCAAGTTGACAACTGGTTTAAGAAGTACCTTCTGATATACTTCTCGTGATATGTCATCTTTTTAGTGACATCTCCAGTCCGTGGATCAGTATGTATGACATCTGCAAGAACCACTGTGTCTGCGTGTGTAACCTGCAAGCCATTGTCATTCACAATCAATAAATCAGCAGCACCATGTAAAGAAGAAATCAAAACACTCTAGTTACTTACATTTCTCTTCGGCCATCTGATACAATGTGATTGAGCATGCCTTATCAGAGTCATCCTTCCTTTAGGTTCTAGCAGTGCAGTAGGACTACGTAAAACTATGTTAACAAGAACTTCAACAAAGTCCTCATTGCTGGTTTTCTGCACTGTCCCAATTGCAACCAAATTCACACAATTTGGTGATGTTAACGCCACCTCCATCCCATTTTTTATGTGTTCACTCTGCAAAAATGTTGAAAACAATTGTTTATTCATGACCAACACTTATACATACATGTTATTATGTGTATTTCAGTATGAAGTAAACAAACCTGCAACATTCTCCTTCAGTGATCGTTGACATGATCATTTTGTATGTTAACATCACTTTGCTTCGTAGCTGCCCTCTTCGGTGATCGTTTATTCATTTCTACCTTTTCCTCTTTTATTTTCTGGAACTTAACATTATCTGACAACAGTTGCTTGTAAGATACTTTTGGCTTTACTGCTTGGGGTGCAGTAGTAATGTCTGTTGAGTCATCATCTTTTTCTGTCGGCTTCTTCTTCAATCTCTTGCTCTTACACTGTAGCTGCATCAATGTTTGACTATCATCAGGTTCTGATTCAGCATCTGCAACTGTTGTTTGGCTTCTCACTTGGCTACTTCGTTTTCTTTTTTCTTTTTGACTTGCTTCACCTACTGGTTTAGTTTCTTTCCTAATTTCACTTGCTGACATATCTTCAAATGATGCTTCATTGATCTTCTTCTTTTGTTTCTTTGAAGCTTTTCCTTCAACATGCTGACTTGATGTTGGGACAACTCCTTTACTTGTGATAGGTGTAACTTGGCTTGCTTCAGATGATTCAATGTGTTTGCGTCGTTTCGATTTGATTCTTTCGGTATCTTCTGTTGATGGCAGTACAGGTTGACTGGATATTGATCCCAACCGATTCACTTCTCCTTGTATTTCACTTCCTTTTTCTTTATTGCGCTTACGCTTTCGTTTTTCCAATGGATCCACTACTCCTTCATGGCATTCATTTGCTTCAATGATGCTTGCTGCCCTTCTGTTACACTTACTCTTCTTATCAAACACTTCTGCTGCTATTTGGCTTCCATCAGACAGCTTCCCTGATGTTTCTTCTTGGCCTGCAGTTGGTGCACTACTGTTACTCCTCTTAGCAGCCACTTTTCCTGCTTCTTCTCTTTCACTAGATAGCTTCCCTACTCTAGCTTGTTGGCCTTCAGTTCCTGCACTTACTGTTGAACTGCTGCTAGCATTTTTATTCAGATTTAGTGTTGTTCCTTCTTTTCTGCATAGATGTTGACTGATTGCTGCCAGTGCTTGTTTTGCTGCTTCAAGTGCAGATGCTCCTTGAGATCTGATTGTCTCATTATTATTCTTACCATTTTCCTCATAGTTATCTTTTTCATGCGATTCATTGCCTACTTCCTTTCTTTGTGTTGAATCTTCTCCACTTTTTGTAAGCAGATATTCAATCTGCCCTCCCTGGCTCTGGGCTGTTTCTATTAGTGCTCTTTGGGTGGCCACAAGTGTTCCTACTACTCCTTTGAGTTCCAAATTCTCTTCTTTTGCATCCCTTAATGACAACATTGCTTGCTGTAGTACTTGTGATTGCTTGCCACCACCACCACCAACCAACAGACCAAACCCATGCATTCTCGAATGTCTTGCCTCCTTGAATACTGATGAGTACAGATCACCATCTCTGTGTTCTTCTCCAACCAATGCTGGATTTTTTTCAAGACCATCATTTATTTCTGCCTGTTCATATATGAAACACAAATTATGATATGGCATCAGGTAGGTGAGTTAATCATGAGCACATGGCATCAGGTAGAATGAATTATGAGATGCATCTAGGCAACATACAATTTTACTTCTCGAGTAAACATCCACTGGATTTCCATCCTTCCTTGTGTGAACAACACGGTACAGCTCAGCCCTGGACACTAGTCTGCCCAAATTCAGTTCCTGCAATTTTGCACATGTACATAATTATTTTCACATCCAATGTATTATGTGTCAATAATTTTGTGCAAACATAATTTTTTTCAATATACCAGTTGATCATGGACAACTGCAAAAGGTCTAGAACCAGTTGTGTGTTTTGAATTTAGTTGGACTTTCCTTGAAGCTTTATTTTTGCTTGACATTTCCTGCACACATGTGATGCATTGAATTAATAACCAATTATGGAAACTATATATTTAATTAACAAGCAAAAAACTAATGTTAGGTTGGTACTAGTTTAGAACTTGCCATGAATTTCTCGGACCTCCAGTATCTAACTAGCCAAGCCCACTGTTTATCTGGAATTCTTTCATCACAACCATTGGCTATATTTTCCAACACAGGCTTCTTTGCATCATAATAAATCTTCCTCAAGTGTGACCTAAAAGCTCTCCACTTTTTACTTGCTGATTTCATCACCCATTCCTTGTGGACATCCTCAATTTCGAAAAAACCCTGTTTACAAATTATAGTAAACATGGTTACACACATGCTGTAGGTTCATAGTAAATATGGTAATTGATAATCTAGATGACAGTTGTAATACCTTCACAGTCATCCACAACTTCTGCTTCTCAGAAAATGGTACTTTTCTCCAACTTTTGGCAGCAAGAGATACATCTTTACCTTTAACTTGACTGCTCACAAAATTAGTCAGCTTTGATGTTTTCACTCCACAAGGCTGCCCTAAGTGGTTGAACTGTAGTTTTACTTTCCTGTTAGGACCATGTTTTTCCCAAAACTTTCTCATCTCAGTTGGTCCTCTGGTTTTCTTTTTTCCAGTGTCAACATTCACTTGAGCATCCACTTCTTGATTTTGATTTTGTTGCTCCTCTTCCTCTTCTTCTTCTTCTTCTTTTTCGTCTCCTTCTTCTCCTTCTTCCTCCTCTTCTTCTTTCTCTTCTTCTGCTTCCTCTTCTTCTTCTTCTTCTTCACTGGTACCTTCCTCAGTTTCTAGCAGTTTGTAATTTCTTGTATCATCAATAGGGTGAACTTGATGCTGATAGCTTGTCTCATCAGATGAATAACCTTGCTCAGTTTCTGGTTGTATGTCACTTGGATCTTCATATTTCCTAGCATCCTGAAACATAAACATATATTAATTGTGAATATCAGTGGAAGCAATCTCATATTGTTGAGAGTAGTACAAGCCTACAATTTGCAGTTCTTACTTCTAGTTGGGAGTAGTACAAGCCTCTGTCCTTAGCATCTTTCAGTAAATTAAGTCTGAAGTCTTCATTTTGTTTAAGTTCAGCTGCAGGTAAATCCATTTTGTGTAACTTCCTGTTCAGTTCCTCCAACATCTTTCCCTCATTTGCTTTCATTGTTCTTCCTGCAAGCAATACAAGAAAGGTTATGTAAGTCCATTACATAAATTTAAATTCATGAGCTTGCCAGCATATGAAAAAACTCACGTGGTTCACAATTGGCTCCATATCATAATAATCTCGTACTGAAGGTGTAATAACAGCATACCAATCAATATCTACTGGGTCTTGCACATAGTAAACTTGTTTTGCTTGGCTAGCTAGAATAAAGGGTTCAAATTTTGGGTCCTTGGCATTGTGAACATGGTTAAAATTAACCTCTGTGATCCCAAAATTAGCTAACTCCCTTACACCCATTCTTTTTACCCAGTCACATTTGAATACGACTACATGTCCAATATTGGAATAATTTAACTCCAGAATCTGAGCAACTCGGCCATAATACATGACATCTCCTATAGCTGGGTTATCATCTCTAGCCTTAGAATAACTAGAAGTTTGCGCAACAAGAGAGACACCATCACATTGTGTTGCCTTTCCTAATCCATACGAAGTAGTATGATAGTTACTCCCGTTAATACAGTAGCTATTGAAAGATTTGACCATCATATAGGGTTGTTGTGCCAATGCTATAATTTCCTCAGGTAGAACAACTCCTTGATCTCGGAGATGTTGTACCTACAATATAGGATAATATTTGTAAATAATACTTTCTGTACCATAGTACAAAATATTGTTTCTTAGATATTTGTAAACACATAGATTTTGGTGCTTACATGGTCAGCAAACCATGTATGGAAACTAGCATGGTGAGCATTTTCAATCTCCCTCTTGGTCTTCTTTCTTCCAGCTGACAGTAAATCTTTGTGCTGCCTGCACGGTTGAACATATGTTACATACTAGAACCATTTATGTATGTGATTATTACTACACTTGTCATCTGTGCTTGCAACTTACTGGGCATATTCTTCAATCCCCGGATAGTTGACGAGAACACATTTGTGAGCTTGTGTCCATGATGTGTTATCCAATTTAATTGTCGAAAAACCAGACGTTGCCCTACCAATTATCCTCAGGTAATTTTGGTTATCAGCTGCTGCAGAACTGTCATCATGTCTTGGTGCTTTATTAATGCTGGTTGTGGTGTTATGCAAATACCTAGAGCAGAAATTAAGACTCTCTTCAAATTGGTAGCTCTCTGCAATAGACCCTTCTGGGTGACTTGTGGTTCTAACAGAGTTCTTCAACTTGCCTACAAACCTCTCAGTAGACCACATATCTCTGTAATGCACTGGCCCAGCTATTCTTAGTTCTGTTGATAGGTGCATAGTTAGGTGCACCATTATGTCAAAAAATGATGGAGGGAATATCATTTCCAACTGACATAAAATTACTGGAATTTTAGACTCCCACTCCTCAACTTCCCCAACATCTACCACCTTACTATACATCGCCTTCAAGTAGTTACACAACTTTATCAGTGGTACAGATACACTGTCTGGGAGTGATCGACACAACGCCAATGGCATTAAATCCTGCATTACGATGTGGCAGTCATGCGTCTTCATGCCAACCAGTTTTCTCTTCTGTAGGTCTACCTTGTAAAAAAAGTTGGATGCATATCCATCTGGAAATCTTGCAAATTTTATGACCATGCAGAAAATCTTCTTTCCTTCTGTATTCAGTTGATAAATAGCTCTAGGTATTACAGGTTTAGCTCCTCTTGTATCAGCATGCAATTCAAATCTTATTCCCATTTCTTGTAGATCCAGCCTAGAATTCAGTCCATCTTTTGTTTTATGATCTACATCAAGTATTGTACCAACAATATTGTCAAACACATTTTTCTCTATGTGCATGATATCTAGATTGTGTCTGACAAGAAGTGTTTTCCAATATGGGAGGCAGAAAAACACACTTCTTTTTTTGAACGTCACTTCCACATTGTGTTCAAATATGTCGTCTGGACAAGTTTTCTTCCTTTTGTTGTCAGTTCTCGTGGGCTTCTGTAGTTTCCCATAATCTGTGTGTAGACTTGCAGTAATTTCAGATATTTCCTTCCCTGTGAGTTGGGTTGGAGGCCCTCTCATCTCAAGTTTTCCATTGAAAGATGCTTCATCAAATCTGTAGACATGGTTGTCATCGAGGAATCTTCTATGACCTAAGAAGCATGTCTTCTTTCCATATGTTGAATGCCTTGTGCAGGTGTTAGTCAGACAATGTGAACAAGTCTGTAGACTCTCTCCACTCAAGCTGCCCCTTCCTAACCAATCAGTGATAGTCCACAACAAAGCTGCTCGCAGAAGGAACTTTTTTCCAATGACAACATCATATGTCCACACTCCAAGTTTCCAAAACTCTTGTAGATCTTCCATGGTTAATTGCATGTATATGTCCATTTCCTTTCCTGGTGATTTCCTTCCAGGGACAAGTACATTTAGGATGAAATTGGATTGCTTCATGCATATCCAGGGTGGAAGGTTATAGGGAATAAGAATAATTGGCCAGATACTGTATGTTGTATTCATGTTCCTAAATGGATTGAACCCATCAGTGGCCAGGCCTAACCTAAGGTTCCTTGGGTCAGCACCAAATGTCTTGTGTACTGAATCAAAGTGTTTCCATGCAGGAGAATCTGCAGTGTGCCTTAGCTTACCATCTCTAGTCCTACTAGCACTCTGCCAGGTCATATGTGGTGCTGTTTTTGTTGACATAAAAATCCTTCTAACTCTAGGCTTCAGTCTGAAGTGTCTGATCACTTTGTGTGGAACCTTATACTCCCTTTTCCCAGATACTCCTGTCTTCACACTTTTCCATCTGCTACTTTTGCAAACTGGACACTCAGATGCATTTGAGTTGACACCTCTAAACATAATGCAGTCATTTGGACATGCATCAATACTATCGTACCCAATGCCAACATCCTTTATGTACCTTTTTGAGGCATGAAAATTTTTAGGCAAAGCATCACCGTAACCTTCTGGTCGTATTTCTCTAAACAATGAAAGATACGCATCGTAGCAGGCATTAGGAATTTTCCAGGTGTTCTTGATGTTCATAATTTTTATTAAGAATTGCAACTTAGACATTGCTTTGCATCCAGGAAATAAATCTTTGCTTCCATCTTCTACTAAAGTTTTGTACGCTTCAGGATCACAATCGAACTCGTCACTTGAACTACCACCTTCACTGTTCCCATCAGCATCAGCATCATCACTTTCCCCTAAGTGTGCATTGTCATACATCCCAAAGGTGTCTACCAACAATTGGTTCATCTCATCACTGCCGACATATTCTTCGGGCTCACTGTCAGAGCTACTTTCAACATCAGGTTCAGGGTTTTCAATTTGTTCACCATGGAATACCCAGGTTGAGTAACCAGGAATGAACCCATTGCATACTAGATGCTCTACAACCAGCTGCTCAGTTTTCCAGAACCTATTCCCACAGCAATTGCAAGGACAGAGTAATCTACTGAACATGCCAGCATTCTCTGCGGCATATTGTACAAATTTTCTAACCCCGTCTTCATAGACCCTAGTTGACCTAGGTGCTGACATCCATGTTTTATCCATTAGTACTCAACTACTTTTCAGCTTCAACCTACACTGATAAAAGTAGAGCACACTCAAAGAAGATAAAGCATGATCAAATTGAACCTATATACAATTACTCCTAAGTTAAATTCCTTGCAATCATGAAACCAAAATGGTTTCCATGATTTGAGTGATGATTGATGTGCACTACTTTGGTTTGCATGATCCTCTACGTAGTTGGTTAAAAAAAAATTCAGGTTGGAGGATATTGTTATGATTTTTTCATGCTAGCTTAATCCTTCTGGCTTGGAGTCAATTAATTACGGGATCGGAAAAGCAGCAGCAAGCTTCTCTCTAGAAACACAAGGCCAAGCAATTTTCAAGTGTCCCCACCAAATCCTGATTACAGCCCACTCAAAGGACTGAGCTACAACACCAACAGCTTCGTGCCCCTGGAAAATAAACAAACACTACAGCCACAGCTCGATCCAGTCCAAGAACAACTCAACCAACTCCAGCCTACACCCTCTCGCAATAATTAGTGGTCAGAGAATCAAACTTGACAAATTAACATGGATACCATTTTATCACTAGATAAAATTTGAGAAAACAGTGGCTTCAGTTCATCTACATAATGAAGCAATTCCCTGGCCTACTAAAAGAGTTATGCTAATATTCATTAGGTAATCTAGATTGGGATGAAAGTTTGGTATGGATTTACAAGTTTTAGCTAGCTGCTAAAGTGCTACACTACTAGTGACACTTATGCGTGGGGAACAATTGTGGAAGGTGCGGTTTCACATCGCGTAGGGACAGGAGATTAATTATTATTAGTGCGGATTGGACCCTCTTATTTAATCGATGTCTTGTCAACATGGGTGGCCAGAGCCTGGCTTAACCACAACCATAATTAATCAAGGAGGTGAGCATGCATAATTTAGATGGACAAGAACTCTATTTTGTGTGGACTACTGTAGCATGAATCATGCATCATCAACGGTGAAACCATATGGAATGAATGTTGCCCAAATGTGTACCAAAAGTACTGTATAATTATGTACCAGTAGTATTCATTCATTAATGATTTTCCATTGTGCCATATATACTCTGCACTTAGGTTGATTATAAAGATAAGATGTAAGAGCTAATAAGAGTGCAAGTTGCAGTGTAATGCATGCATTGAAGCAAAAATATTCATTAGGTTTTTGCAAAAGGCAGTAGGGAAATCTGAACACTGATAGCTAACTAATCACGAAATTGTATTATTTGTGGTATCTTATCTAATTCACATGTTGGGTTTATATATATACAGGAGAGGATGAGAGAAAACCTGTCGGCTGGTACTTAAGCTACACAAAGAATAGTTGTGTATCAGTAGTTATTAGTACACGCAGGATTTCATGTGTAATTATCACCCTTTTCCTTTTATGATTGGGCATGGTTGTATTTTCTATGGAAGTTTTAGTTAAAAGATGAAAGTTTGGTATGGATTTACAAGTACCAAAACAAGGCAAGCTAAACTAAGAAGGAAAAAGGCTAAGTTTACCAAGCCTAAGAAATACCAATAACAACAAAGTGAAGAGAAATAAAACCCTGTAGCGACAGGCAGTTTAGGCCATACAGAACATTAAACAGAAAATGAGTATAAAGCCTATTTCCTCTCAAGATTGTTATACTTTGAATGGAATTTTAAATTGTTTGAAACAATTTGGTTGTACCAATTATTCGGTTGTAGTCATAGAGAGGATCAGAAGCAAATTCGTCAGATGCAGGATTGAGAAACCTGCTAGACACGATGTGCAACACCGAAATTTCAGAGCCACAAGGTAAACAAAAACTACAGCAGAGATGTTGCCGGTCCATCCAGGTGCCAAGGGACCCTACGAGAGAGAGCTAGACAACAGCAGCAGCAGCCTGAGACAAAGGGAGGGAACTACAAAAGCTACACTAGTACTACGAGAACAGCAGCTATTCATTCATCAGTTGTTGGAGACGGCACAACCAGAGACCACGGCATGGCACTGACCTGACGAATTTGGACGAGGTGGTCGTGCGAGGTATGTGTTCCTCGGATCCATGGAGGGGTCCTCGAGCTCCTTGTTACGCGTCGAGGTAGGTAGGGGTCGTCGAGCTCCTCGAGCTCCTCGGTGAGGGCGACAGCGTGCTTGGTGAGGGCGAGCTTAGTGAGCAAGCGATGGCGAGGGCGACTGAGCGACGGTGGGAGATGCGGCGGAGAGCTTGGATATGAGGCCGTGTGGTCGTGGCGACGGAGAGGGATGAGGTCGTGGCGACGAGGCGGTGGCGATGGCGACGGGGCCGTGGCGATGGCGACGGGGATTTGGGGATTAAGGGATTTGGGGAATTGGGGATTTGGGTTGTATTTTTTCGAAGGGGTTTCGCGTAAAAGTACAAAACGTGGAAGGGCATAACTTAACTACTTAAAAACTTTCGAGAACTTTTTTAAAAACATCGGACCGTATAACCGGCGAGACCCAAAGCCGCTAGGTTTGGTTCGTTCATTTTCTTCTTATAGACGCTAGGTTTCCCCGCCGCCGGTTAGAGGAGAGCGGCGCCGCGTCTGCGCCGCTGCAACGACGCCGCCGCCATCTGCTTCCTCGCCTACGCCCCGTTAGGGCTTCTACTGCGTCTTCTTCAGGTAAGCCACAAACCTAACCCTAACCCCGTTGGAATGCTTCCTCTTCTATTTGTTAGATCCAAAGATCTTGGTTAGTTGTTTTGGCCACGAGCATGCTGGGATCCACGATCTTGGTTAGGTGGCGCAGCGTTTGCAAGTGCCTGCTTGTTTTGCTCTTCACTGCAGTGCTTCAGATGTGATGTACTGCTCCGGGCTGAGCTTTGCAAATCCATGGATGGATTTGGTCTAGCGTGGCTTTGTTTTCTAGTACTAGTTTCTTTTAACTTCGATTTTCTAGCGTGGCTTCGATTTGGTCTAGCGTGGCTTTGCAAATCCATGGATAAGAGTTTTGAAAATCATGAAATTGCTTTAGGGACATATCAAAAGTATAAGAGTTTGACTTACCACTTGCTTAGCAATAACTCGAGCAGAAGATGTCTTACCGGTCCCTGAAATAATGAAGCAGCAGTAACTAGTAAAGTACATAAAAAAACCAACAAGAAAACAGAAGCAATCTTGGTACTATTATTTCATAGAAATGGCAATGTGTGTTCCTCGAAATTAATAAATTCAAGCACTGAACTGTTGCAATTTCTCACTCATAGTAAGTGGTCTATCTGACAAATTCTGTAGCTTTAATTCAGAAATTGCATAAGTTAAGATCACAGAGAAGAGGTTTAGTGTCTTCCTTGCTGTTGTTTCATGGATGCCTGGGGTGATTTGTTGGACAGGATTTAGTGATGATTTAGTGGTTCGTCAAGGTTGGCATAGGTACTTGATAGAAACCCCTCATCTTGTGAGGTCAATTAATGGTGATCATGCAGTTTGGTGCTCTCGCTAGAGGTGCTTTACAGGGGATATGCAGAGAACAGATGATGTGGATCTTGCATTGTTGCCGTGTTCCTGCCAAATCCTGTTGCCTCTGTTGTGTAAATTTATTGGTAGCGGGGGCAATTGTGCTAGGATCATTCACGGTTCTTGGCCTTGCCCCATATCCATGACTGAATCGTGTGATTTTGCTCTTGTTTCCTGGATGCTTGGGTAATTTGTTGTCTACAGGATGTGTGGTTTAATGGATCGTCAGGGTTGACATAGGTAGGTGGATGGAAGTCTCTCATCTTGTGATGTCATTGAGTGCTGATCCTGCAGTTTGCTGCTCTCATTAGCGGTGCTTATGCAGAGAACGGATGATGCATGTCTTCTTGCTGGCTCCTTGTGCTTTAGTTGTGCTAATTGGCTGTGTACACCCATGACAGAAAGTTGGGAGTTCTTGCTTGTTGTCTCCTAATGTGGTTGGTGGCCTGGAGAGCTTTAAGAGTCTCATCAATTAAGTGGACGTATGTAGCCCTCTTGAGGAGAAATCGTGGCAATTCTGTAGCTTTGGCAAGTGCTAGGGCCTTCATAGCAGGAAATAGTTATTAGGTAGTTCCCCAGATGCATGCTAGGGTCTTATTTAAGACGCTGGTAAACCCCATTCATCAAAATGTAAGCACCACATGTTTTTTATAAGGTCATATGCCTGGTTTGGTTGTGCTCATATGCTCATATGGGTCTGGACAGGTGTGCTCATATGCATGTAGATACTGTACTGACATAAACCACTGGAGCTATAAGTTAAGAGGGTTTCCTGTTTCTGTATGGTGCTATTTCAGTGATGTCCTTTGATAGTTTTGGGGGCTTCAATTTTAATTCGATACTGTATTGCCAGTGATCAAAATGTGCATGCTCACTCCTTATTGCTGATCTATAAGCAGAAAGAACTAAGGTTATTGTGCTTGAATACTTGCCAGTTTTTTTTGCATTTGATTAGATTTTGATCAGTGTAGTCACAGGTCCTAGTTATCATACTCTTCGAGATTATAATTATGTATAATCAGCTTGATAGCGGTTGAATGGCTAATGAGCTATGGATCTTGTACCTGTGGCTGCTCAACTGATACTTGCAACTGTTCATATCAGTAACTTAATTAGTTAGTATGTGCTTAGGCTGCCTGTATTCATGTTCCACTATAATCGTCGCTCATTTCACTTCTAAGGATATTACCCAAGTTTCTTTTAGCACAGTTGTCCAGAGTGTAGTGTAGTAGAACGAGTAGTACAAACATGCTTTTTTCATGTTCCACTATAATTATTTATTTTAGTCCTCTTAATGGAAAGGCAATGCTCCAACTGGTTACTAGGAAAAACGATATACACACTGCATGCATGTGAATGTCCAAGTTGTTTGTGCCTATTATATGAACCATACGGTACACATGAATTTGTATTTCAGTGATAAAAATGTGCAGGCTCACTGCTTATTTCCAATCTGAAAGCAGATTGTGGATTATAACTTGGTATAACCAGCTTGGTAGATGTTGATAAGCTATGGTGGCTGTTTGCAAGTTATATTATTTGCACTACCATTTCCCACCTTGTTAAAATGTGTTGCTTTCAAATTGCAGGGGCAAAATGGCAAGTGGAAAGAGGGTCCTAATCGTCATCCATGACGACAGTGATGACGAGGCAAGGGAAGTGGTGCAGAAGAGTCAGAATTATGCAGATGCAAATATTGTTGCTACTGGTCCTAGCACAGTCACCTCTGGTCTAGTAAACACCAGCAAGGGAAAAGATGATATCCATCCTGATTTCTGGAAGAGCATCGAAAAGATGAAGGAGGAAGGCACTATTGATGGTGACCTGTACAAGTATTACAAGGCTATGCAAGCAGGATTTACCCATGAAGCTGAAACACACAAGGCTGCTCATACTTCTGCTGCTCCTACTTTTTCTGTTCCTAGCACACAAGAGAAACTTCTTTTCAGAGGTATGTTCACATACACAATTCCTACAGTTTATACACATACTAATTCTGTTGCACAACTCTTACAAAATGGAGAGTACTGTACTAATTCTAAAACTCAATCTGTTGTAGGACCTAATGAAGTATGTGCTGCTGAGAGGAAATCATTTGATGAGCTATGCATGTTTGGCAATGACATGTATCTCACGAAGGATCAGCAAAATTGGCTTGTAGAGTTCTGTCTGGCTGCCAAAACTAACAAGTTCAGCAACAAGTTCTACGTTCACAGGATGACTAAATCAAATATAATTGAAGGAAAGAGCAAAATGGTAATACTGTATTACAGGTTTAAAGTATCTTGCAGTATATGAATCTGAAACTTAACTTGTTTAGTTACAGAGGGCAGTGAAATTGTTGTTTAACACAAATTTCTTATTGATGACAGGACATTGGTGCCAAGTTTTCTAAAACTTTCTTGCATGAGCACCTCGAAGTAAATGAGAAGGTACCTGTCGACAAGATGGTGCCTGTAGAGAGCACTGTCAGCAGAAAGACCTTCAAGATGAAGATAAAGAGAGGAAAGGGCAAGAACAGTGTCATGATGACAACAGACTGGGCAAAAGCTGTCAAAGAGTACAAGATTCAGGAAAATGCTATTTGGCTGTTCAACTTCTCGGCGCGTGCAAGAGGAGAACTTGAACTCCTTATGGAACCCCTACCATAGGATGCTAAGCCCTTAGTAGGAAGTGCTTTTGTAAAAATGCTGAAGCGGCAACTCTGTTAGAACTATGTATGCTGAACTTTACTATCTACGTATGCTCAAGTGGCACATGTGCCTCACCTTTTGTAAGACTGCTAAGTAACTAGAAGTATGTATGGTCCTATGTGCTTTATAGTAAGCACATATGTATAGTTTGTCGACTGTTTAAAACTTGCTAACTCTCTTGTGTTTTTTGTCGACTGCATTTAAATTCCATTGTCCATGTGTGGATACCATTCCTTCGATGTCCTGAATTGTGTATTCAGGGCATAGGAACCTATCCAACATATTTGATTTTATTTGATTCAGTAGTCATAATTTACCTTGCCCATATGGAGTTTTTTTTGTTAAACTATTTAGCTTATCCAAATTAAAAGTCCTAAGAATCAGTGTGTTATACCTGGACAGTTGCGGCTGTCACGGTGTCAAGCAAAGTGTTGGAAGTATAGCTGCTTGACTTCATTGTGTTATTATTCTCGTTGGTTCAAAATCTACTTAAGTCTTTGCCCAAATCGCAAACACACTTGAATCCATGCGAATTCCATGCTTGTGCTGTGCTAAATAGTTGTCAGTGTGTCAAGGGGATAAATTCTTAAGGTCCTGCTTGTGCTGGGATCAAGAATGCGAATTCCATGCAGTTAACTAGACGAAATTGGAGCAGTAGTGCTTGCTGGAGACAAAAGCGTAGTGGAGTAGACCAAGTCACGATTACATTACAGAGACCAAGTCCTACTTGTGAGACCAAGTCGCTGGGATATCTTGGCCCAGAAACTTGGCCCAAGAGACATGGCCCAAGAAACTTGCCCTCTATAAATATCTCTTCTGCCCTCTTGATAGATCCAGGGTAGGGTTTCCCTCAGCCGCCGCATCCAGGAAAGGAAAGAAGCACCTGGCCATCTAGAGCTCACTCCCTCGCAGTGACTCCCTCCCTCCTTCACTACCTCCCTGCATCTGGTAATTTAGACTCCCTCCCTCACTACCTCCCTCACTACCTCCCTGGCATCAGATTATTAACTTGGAGTCTTGTTCTTTCTGTGATCTTTTTCTGAACCAATCCCAATCTTGTTCTTCTTCTTGGAGTTGTGTTGGGATGAAATGATATATGATTGAAATAACTTGGATTCTTGTTCTTCTTGTGGTTAATTCTTGCTATGACAACTGTACATGTGACTAAATCTTTTTCTTATGTGATAAATGTTGAACTGCAAATCTCAATGTTGCTATATCTGTGGCTAAATCTTGATCTAGATAGTTAATATCATGTTGCTGATATTCAAACTTGGTTAGCATGGTTACAATCTTTTGTACTGTTTAATGTCTGAAGATCAACTCTTTAGAGCAAAATCTGTTTAACCTACAACTGTTTAATCTAATAGTTGAACAAAGTGGTAACTAGTTTCCTTGTTATCATGCAGTCTGTACTCAATAGGAAACGATGGCAAGCGACGATGACAACCTTTCTGATGAGTACGTGCCGCCAAGCGACGATGACCACTTCACAGAGGAAGATGACTACCTCAGTGAGGAAGACTACTATATGAGTGATGACGACATTTACACAGACATGCACATGATTGTTGTAAGAGGTATGTACTTGTACAAGTTTTAGTTTACTCGTGCACAAACGATTAAGTAGAGTATGACACCAAATGTTCAAATGTAGGACCTGGACATGGAGGAGAAGAATCATTTGACAAGTACTGCATGTTTGGAAATGAGGTTGAAATGAACTTCCATCAAGTTATGCAATTGAGGAGTATTGTCGAGGATCTACCTAGGCCACCTATCAAAGATTATGTGTGCAGGCTGACAAAATCAAATGTTGATCCTGCAGAAGGAATTATGGTAAGTCCTCCATCTTGCAGTAATAGTTTGGTTGAAGTGATCCATTGCTTGTTGGAATTATCATGAGTCTGTCATCATGTAGTTGTAGTAATAATTTCCGTGTACTATTTTCTTTTAGGAATT
Organism: Alopecurus myosuroides; assembly: GCA_028641055.1. Taxonomy (NCBI): domain Eukaryota; kingdom Viridiplantae; phylum Streptophyta; class Magnoliopsida; order Poales; family Poaceae; genus Alopecurus; species Alopecurus myosuroides. Next base: position 111,578,224 of record CM054057.1, on the reverse strand, counting down.
ATCAGCTGAGTACACATCGACTTATCTTGTCAGTTTACTGAGGTCACTATACAACAGTGATCCTCTAGTGAGTTTAGTAGTGAATAGTTCTGAAAGCACTCTGGACAAGTACTGCAGAATGAAGATGGGAAAAGGTATGAAGGCAACAATTGTATGCGGTTGGCCACGAGTCGTTGCAGCTTTCAAGCTTGAAGAGGGACAGATATGCGTGTTCAGTATGAAGGATGAAAGATCTATGCCTTACCGACAGAAAGATGCTTTTGGAGTATGGCTTAGATTGGTTATTACGAAGCTTGATCCGCAACATCTGTAATAATTCTGCTCAAAGTTTACGGTGCTGCTCTGAACTTAACTTACCTCTGTAATCATTCTGTCACCTGTGCTGTGAAATTTGCTTACGAGTCTGTAGTTGGGTTGAATTTGAACAATGGATCATGTAATAACTAATGGAATCTGTAGTTGGGTTGTGCTTAAGTTTCATATATTGTTATTTTGGGGCACTTTGCTAGACTGCCCCAATTGCTATATGCCTTTGAGGGCACTTTGATAGACTGCCCCAATTGCTACATGCCTTTGGGGGCACTTTGACAAACTGCCTTCATAGGTATATGCCTTTGGAGGCACTTTGTCAAACTGCCTTCATAGGTATATGTCTTTGGAGGCACTTTGACAAAATGCCTTCATAGGTATATATATTTGGAGGCACTTTGTCGAAATGCCCTAGTAGGTATCATATTTCGGGGCATTTTTATGAAGTGCCTCAATAGGGCGTACTTAGTGGGGCACAGTATGCAAAGTGCCTCCGGTTGCTAGCTTTTGGGGCACTTTTATGAAGTGCCCCCGACGAAATGCCCTTAAAAGCTTACCGTGGTGTAGTGTAACAGAGCAAATTCCTTTCTTATGTCTCTTGCAATCATTCTGTTGCGAAAAGTAAATTCTTTTATTTTTGTGTTTTCCTGTAATCTTAAGTACGTACGTAAGAATTCTAAACTCGAGTTCAATAGCTCCTGAACCAAGAGACATATAAAGTCTGTTGAGTTGGATCCAGAGGATCGATCTGGACATATTCAACAGATTGTGCTACTGTATTTAGATCTTTAGCTTGCTCGTAACGTTGTAGAACACTTGCTCCGACGAGAGTAGCACTAGTGTGATCTGGCAAGCTAGACCATGTAAATAAAGCCAGCACCTGCTTTTGCTTCAGGCTCACTTATGAGATCTTAAGAGCTATGAACTTGGGTGGTTTAGTTATCATGTATGGCACTCTGACAGCTGCATCTTAACGCATCGAATCAATACAGGCTAGTGCAGAGCCTCCTTTTCGATAGTCAAACTTTGACTTCTTATTTATCCTAATATATTCATCGGTTATCCTAATATATTCATCGGTTGCTATGGAAATGCTGCAATCATGTAAAAACTTTGACTTTTTATTTCATCCTAATATATTCGCAAAAGGTAGAACGGGGCAGAGGCCTAGTGGCAAAGGTAGCAATGTCTAAACCTAGCAACCAGAGTTCGAATCCAGTCGGGAGCGAATTTCCGGAATTCTTACATCTCATGTCTTACAGTAATCGTACTCACTTAAGTCTAATGGTGACAATGGGCTGCAGATGGGGCAGCAATTCTTGAATTCTACAGTAACCAACTTGTATGGTGCAAAAGACTTGTGGAAGAGCCCAAGAGCAACAATGATCCGCATCGAGATACTTGTATCATTTCTTGGTGGTGTCCTAATCCTCCTCGCCATCTTTGGGTCCAACCGTGGCCGAAGCAGAAATTGGTTCCTCCAAAAAGGCGTCTTTCTGGCGTATACGTTGTCCTTCTCACTGGCAGCATACATAATTGGTTCTATGCAATCTTCTGGGGTAAAGAGCAGTTTGTACCCTATTTGGGCCATATCTCTCATCATGCTTCATGGTTCCGCCGACTCTATCACAGCTTATAGCCTTGATGACAACAAACAAATAACAAGACTCGTGCACCAAGCTCTTATGTACCTGGCATATGCAGTGTTGCTTTTGTTCACCGTGCCAACAAACTACAAAATTGCACTGATTTATGTGTCTACAATCGCTTTCCAAAGATATGCACTAAGAGTGATAGCATGTGGGAATGCAAGCAACTCATGGTACTCAAGCAAAACTGTTGCTGATTACATGTATGATCAGCAAAACAAGAGTGTTTCTGATCCTGACACCATGGAAGGTTGCAGTTACCTGACTGACTGGACCAACAGAAAATCTGAGTTTGCTGCTCTATTGGATGGAAAACATGTAAGAGCAAATCCTGAGAAAGATGAAGTCATTGACATAGGGAAGATATGGAGGTGCAAGGACATGTCAGTAGGCCCAGAGCTGAAGGATGCTTGCCTTTCCTTCTCTCTTTTTCACCTCCTGAGACGGCGCTTCTTTGGGTTTGCCTGTGACGAATCCAAGGTCAGGGCACATAATTTTGTCTTCAGGGTACTGCTAGCGGAGAATCAAGACGGCAGCACAGAGTACAACAGGGTTTTCAAGCTGATTGAGCTAGAGCTAGCCTTTATGTACGATTTCTTCTTCACCAAGAGTGCTGTCACTTACTACGCGTCAACAATTCTAACTGTTTGGTCCTTGATTTCAGCCATCAGTGTATCTGTCATTGCCTATCTTACAGTGAGGGCTCCGGTGAAGATCACTCAGGATAACTCCCCTATCGGGAGCAGAGTAACAGATGATATTGCTATCACCTTATTGATACTTGCTTCCACTGCTTTGCTTGAGTTCCTACAAGTCTTACTTTTCTGGACAGGAATCTGGGGCAGAGTATCCTTTGTTTGTCAATATCTCAGAGAACAAGCTACATCAAACACAGGGACCTCAAAAACTAATGAGCGTGGAGGACGAAGCTATTACGTTATGATAGTAAAACAGTTTCTTGCCAATATTGGTTTGCGTTGTGCATCAAACAAACACTACTGGCAACACACGCTTGGGCAGTACTCATTACTTGATTCAATCAGCTATAACCCTAATCCATCAGTTCCTAGGTCTGTTCGCCATTGCCGTTCATTTGGCATCCAGATAAATTATCAAGCATCCAGCGTTCGAAGCAGAGCTGGGAAATCTGTCGAGTTGCCAGATGAAGTAAAGGAGGCGGTTATCCGCAACCTTATACTTACTGACGGTGCGCTAAGTAATGGGAAATCATGTTTAGCGTCCAATGGAGCACCACACCTAGCATGGGCTTGTGCGTGGATGATGCACCCAGATCCAAGCTGGTCGCAGAGAAATCAGAATCAGACACACATAATTTTGACTTGGCACATTGCAACATGGTACTGCGAGATGGTAGCACTTTCTCCAGATGGAGTAGTAGCACAAGTCGGCTTACATGTTGGCATCGCCACGAAACTGTCGAAATACTGTGCACACCTGGTGGTCTCTGCACCGATGCTTCTTCCAGGGCACCATTTTGGTACTTCGCTGAAGTTCGATGCAGCCGCAGCAGAAGCAGTTACGTTCCTGGAAAGGGCTACGAACAAGTACGAGGCTATGAAGAGGTTAACGGTACCGGAGGACACGGAGTCGATCTTCGAAAGAGGCGTGAAACTGGGGAAGCAACTAGAAGAAATGGAAGAGGGCGTCCGCTGGAAGGTGATGGCTGATTTCTGGGCTGAGATGATTCTCTACCTCGCGCCGTCAGATAATGTCCAGGAGCACATCGAGCGGCTCGCACAGGGCGGCGAGTTCATCACCCACCTCTGGGCTTTGCTCTCTCATGCGGGCATCCTTAAGAGGGAAAAGGAGCCCCCAGTTGGACAAGTGTGACACAAGATAGAGGCTGCAAGGACCAATCATGGATATTTACCTGCATTTTTTTTTTCTTTGTGTGACTCTTGCTTGTCCTAGTAAGTGGCACCTGCTGTTTGTGCTATATTGCTTCAACTTTGTGATTGATAAGTTTGTGACACGGGTTGTTTGTAAGTCTGAACTCAAGTTGTGTGCATTTGGTGATTAATTCACAAATGTATTACTCCGTAGTACATATCTGGCTCTTCATATATTAAATTTCTATGAATTGATTGCAGAATATCGTGATTGGTTGGCCCAACAGATTAGAGCATTTCTAGCAGACACCGCATTTCCGACAAAATTGCAAAATAACCGACGTTTTGCCGTTTCAGGCCAAAAATGCACGCAGACCAGATCCCGCAAAAGTGACCGGCCTGCATAAAAATTTGAGTGGCACGGCAGTTTTCTCCCGCGGAACTGTCAAAATCGAGTTATGCGCGGCTAACCTGGCGGCGACCTCTATCCTAGATCGATTTGGCAGGACGGACATTTCACCGCGGCACTTCCACCTTTCCTCTTCCCCCGCCGCCGAGGATCTTCGCCTCCCTGCTCCGGCCGACCTCCCGGCGGCCTTCCAGCAAGGCCATGGACACCCCCGACCCCGCGCTCGTCACCGTGGAAGTAGAGGTAGCCAAATCGATGGCGGGCGGAGCCGTGGTGGATCTCCCCACCGGCCATCTCCGGGCCGCGCCGGAAGCCTCCTCCAACGTCGTTCCTCGCAAGCGCCTCGGCAACATCATCGTGCAGGGAGGCGCGCTCGCTCCCGCCGCCACCGTAGCCGCCGCCAAGGGGGCCGATCGCCCTAAAGCTAGCCCTCCCGCTTGGTATAGGGACGCCGGTAATATTGGTGATACCGAGCTGGCGGAGGTAGTGAAGAAGAAGGTCGTGCTCAAACTCAAGGGGGATCCTCTGGCCAACAAGACCCCGACGAGTTCTACGCCTGCCACTGCTGGAATGCCCGAAAGGTATGTCCGATCATCTTGTGTTTTCTTCTTCACCGTTGTTGGGGATTTTCGCTCAAGAATTCGGCGTCTATTTTTGTAGGTCCGAGTACGTGGGTCTCCTTGAGGAAAATGCGGTGGACATTGAGGATGCACCGCTTGGGGGCTATGGATACAAAGACATGGACGGAGGGGTACACGGTGGCGGCAAAGAAGAAGAGGAGGAGGAGAAGGAGGAGTTGCAGGAGATTGGAGGGGAGATCTTCGAGGCATCGCCCAGTCCACGACAGGGTATAGCAAGAGGAAGAGAGGATATACCCAATTGGAGGATGAAGTGTTATCCAGGCTTGCGAGGCTGTGTCACTCGATGCCATCCACGGCACTGACCAAACCGGGAAGAGATATTGGCAAAGGATAGAAGACAAGTTCTTCCGGTTGATGCCAAATAACATTGACAAAACACCACGTACCTATAGATCACTCCAAGGTCGTTGGGATGTGATCAAGCCGGCGGTTAGCCGGTGGTATGGATGTTTGGAGCAAGTCTGAACGAATAGCTATGGCACCTAGAGGGGGGGTGAATAGGTGCTACGACCAATTTTAATTTTTCTTCGAGATTAGGCTTGACACAAAGGTAAATTCTCTAGATAATGCAACTAAGGTGAATTTACCTATATGACAAGAATAACAACAAACACAATGCAAGCACAAGTAAAAGGGAAGGAAACGAGGTAACCGATATGAAGCACGTGGAGACACGATGTAATCCCGAGTTCCTCCTTGTTAAGTGAGTACGTCTCGTTGGAGGGGTGTGAGCTTCGCCGCAAAGGCATACTCAATGCCACAAAGGCCTCACCCTATTCTCTGATGAACCCCGCCACAAAGGCCTAGTCCACCTTCCACTATTGATCCCCTTTGAGGCGGGAATCGAATCCTTTACAAACAATCTTGGGGCACACACCCACAACCAAATTGGGGGCTCCCAACTCCAAGAATCACCAAGTGTAGCAAGATGTCTAGGTTGTCCACAAATGGAAACCCTAGACTCAAATCCCTCAAGTGAATGAGGGGGAAATAAAGAACGGCTCGGTGAAGATGTAGATCGGGGCCTTCTCCTTCAATCCTCCAAAGATCAACAAGTTTGGTGGGAGGAATTGAAGGTTTGGTGAGTTCAATAAATGTTATTCGATGCAATGGACGAACTAGAGCTCAAGGAGGAAGAGGAGAGGTATTTATACCCCCTCCGCAAATCTAGCCGTTTGAGCAGGAAAACGTATACCAGAATATCCGGTCCAAACTTGGACCGGAATATCCGGGTGGCTCTTTTCCTCAGATCCAAGTCGACTGCGTTGACTCCAACCGGATTATCCGATTGGGGATGAATAATCCGGTACCAAATATCCGGCTCGCTTCTGTCCCCTTCTGGCTCCCCAACCGTATTATCCGGTTGACTCGGAATAATCCGGTACAAATAATCCGGTTCACCTCTGTGACTTGTATCTTTAGTCCTTAGCCGATTTTGAGCCAAAACTATAACAACCAGAATATCCGGTTTCACCGGAATAATCCGGTTGCAATAATCCGGCTGGTCTCTGTCTGAGACTGGGCTGGGATCATCCTAACTGGAATATCTGGTTTCCGTGGAATAGTCCTGTTAGAATAATCCAGCTCCTCACTTTCCCAAATGTATTAGCCCAATATTCACTGATCTTTTGGTGATCGATGTCGATGTTAAAGATAACACCTGCACACTCAACACCTCCATAAATATTGTACTTAGTATTGTTAACTAACACACAAAACATCGGTAAAACGAAATGCACTTTCAATCTCCCCTTTTTGGTGTTAGATGACAATACTAAGATTTGCAATAAAAACTTGACGAGTACATGTTTGAAACAAAATGGAAATTTTCCCCCCTATCCATATGCTCATCTTTTGTTTGCCTCAAATGCAAAAAAGCAATAATACAAGGAGAGCAATTTCCAACAAGTAGCAAACATGCCAAAGTAAATAATATAGCCAATATGTTGACAAAGTTAGAAAGATATACCTTGTGCGTAGAGATAATAACAAGAATACCGAAGCACAATAATAGATAATATCCTCAACATATATAATAGATAATCCATGATAACCGATAACCATAGTCTCACAACACACATAGTTTTAAATGAGACAAATAGCAAATAGTTCATGAAACATAACTAAAATGTACACAAGCTCTCAAAGAATGATAAAAGCATATGTTTATGCCCGGAACCCATGCAAATCCCGTAGGCCTAAGACTACTTCTCCCCCTTTGGCATCGAGACACCAAAAGGGAGATGGGTAGTGGTACTAGCGTCCCAAAGACAAACTAAGCATCCGAGTGCTCAGAAGACTCTCCAGCTGACGACTCGGAAGCACCCTCGGCCTCTCTCTCCATGTCTTCATCCACATCCTCATCCTCAATTTCATATCCAGCAGGAGCACTAGATGAGGCACCGGTGGAACGAAGAGCCTCCTCAACCTATTACCAAGGGGTACAGTCTCCAAAAACCCACTGAGAATAAGAATCAGGAACCAAGGGAGCAGGGAGATCACCAAAAGCACCACTCACATGGTGAAGGATCTGACGCTGAGAGCTAGACATAGCAGTGTCCCCACGGTAATCCTGATACTGCTCCTTGTGGATATCCACCTTCATGCAGAGCACATTGCGCTGAAACCAAGAAAGCTTCCTGACATTGCACACAGCAGTGGAGCTGTCAACTCGGCGAGCACTAGAAAGAACATCCCCCATAGTGGAATGTAACATTCCTGATTTTTGGAAAGTTCAAAAATCACAAAAATTAAAAACCTTTTGTTTTCTATTAAAGCAAGCCACCAAAAACAAATAAAACTAAAAAACACAAAGGTCATATTAATTGTTTTACAATATATAATCCAAAATGCCTCTGTTTTCAAAGCCCTAAGAATTGTTTTCACCAGCCTTAATAATGTAATTAAACTTGAAAATAGTTTTGTGACCACATTAATGTCTTATCAAACCTTAATAGTATAAGATAATGTCACTACACACATGTTTTCCAAAAGGTTGTTTTCAACTTCTACCTAACAATAAATTTTCATCTTCCAACTATTTGATTACTGGAAATATTTGCAAACCAAAAATTAAATTCAAGTACAATATGAAGTATGAAATAACAAGATGTTTTCCACCAATCCATTTATGAGAAAAGGACCTAGAGAAAACATGTTTTCACATGTGATATGTTTAAAAAAAATTGGCCTTATTATAATTAATTATTTTCTTTTTAGGAACTAACACAAGTTGCTATTAGGGTGTACCCCTATTTCAAAATATAAAATTATGAAAACAAGATGATATAACTTTCAAAAATATATTTTCAACATTTAGAATGTCACTGAAATTTTATTTGACCAATAACTAGATTTTATAATTTTCTAAATTAAAAATCCTATAAAGTAAGTATTAGGGAATTATTCAAATTTCCAAATTAAAAATATAAATATGATGAAATGTTTACAAAAATGATATTGTTCGAAAGGCATTAATATTATAGGATTTTAGAAATTTATTTGATCTTATTTGGATTAATAAAACAGAAGTTTTAACATTTTTTAAAAACATAAAAGAAAAGAAAAAGTGACGTCCGCGATGACGTCATGTCATCCCCTTCCTCTCGCCAGAAATCACGCTCGTGACAGAGTATTTGAATCCCGCTGATTCCTCGCGATTGATTGCTCGAATCAATGCGTTGGTCTCTGCCCTTTATAGCCCAGGTGTGCCTCTCCATTTACCCTCTCATCCCTCTCCATTTTATGCCCGTAGACCACCGCAATAGCTCGCCAGAGATAGAAACTTCCTCCGCCGTGTTTTCTTGATCCTGATGAAGGTAGGAAGCGATTTCCGCCCTTTTTTGGTCCATTCGATTCCCCACTGTCTGGCTCTTCTTATGAGCCCTTTCTCTCAATTTTTGTCGCAGCAAAAGACGAGTTGGGAGCTCGCTGGAGCCGTAACCCACACGGCCATCTCGGGATCTCCTCACCGCCATTGCTTTTGAGCCCGTGGAGCCTCCTCGTGCTCACCATCGTTCCCGTCGTGATTCACCGAGCCTCCCGGTGCCCTCACCTAGCCTCGGAACCCACTGGAGCGTCGCCGCCGTCTGCGCCGTGAAAGCCGGCCACCGCACAGCCATTTCCGGCGACCTCCCGCGCCGCCAGGTAAACCCTAGACCATGTGCGCCATTAGATCTGATTTGGACGGCCCCCGTTAAACCACTTACCGAATCTGTATGAGCCAGTAGGAACACGCCACGTGCGCGCCAGTTAGCTGCGCCGATTTGGTTATTTGTCGCCCACGCAGCACGTAGCCGGCCCAGGCCCAGTCCCTACCCCTCGCCCTGCGCGGCAAATAACGCATCTGAGCCCATCAGTCTCTGGAATTGTTTCCGAATAAAATTAGAATGTAAATTTTGCAGACTTGGACTTTTGAAATCCCCTGGATCTGTAGAATCTTTTGGCACTGTCCAAATTTAAATTTGAAAAACTTAAATTGGTTCAAAATTAAATATGCTTGTTTGATAAATTTTGGCATAACTCAAATTATACAAATCCAAAAATTGCAAATAAAATATTTTTGGAAACCTTAAGATGAGTAATTTCACACCCTCTGTCCCAAAATAATTTTTTAACAAGTTAAATTGGAATTTAGAATTAAGTGTTATATTTAAGTATTTTTGACATAGATTTAATTATATAAATAATTTCAATATAGTTCCTTTTGCATTTTTGTTCCTTTAGGTAACCTTGAACCAGAAACAAACTTGCCCAACCATTTTTGACACCCTTGGACCATGACCATGAGTTTTTGACCAAAAACCCAACATAGTGATACATCCATTTTCACCATGTCTTAGAAAATATTTCCATCATCTATTCTTAGATGTTATGGCTAATTTTGGAGCCAAGACCAAGTCCCTAGTATGTCAACCATATAAATAACCAAATAGTGAACCTCAAACACTAGTACCTTGTGTTCCATCTACTTCTCCACTCCCCATTCTTGCTTCAAGAATTCACTAAGTCAGCAAAATGGAGATCAAGACTCAAGCACATGAAGAAAACTTCATTGTCAACTTGGTGGCAACATGAAGAACTACAAGGAAGATCACTGAAGAAATTGAAGTAAGGGAATTGGACTTAACCACAACTAGAAGCAAACTCAAGGAAGTACAAGTGTATGAAGAAAATCAAGGAGAATAAATCTTCCTCTCTCTTTCTATCCTTCTTATTTCCTTTCTTTCCAAATGAACTTAGTGATATTTTGTGCCCCTCCTACCTTGGACCCACTAGTAATAAGCCATGAAGAATTTATCAAGACCAAGAGAAGAATCCATCCAAGGAACAAGTCTACAATAGAAGCATGAAGATGATCTTCAAGAAGACAAACATGTGAAGACTTGGAGCAATACACACAAGTTGAAGAATAACAAGTGTTTTTGTCCAACCATAGACCCAAATGGAAAATAACAATACTTATCTTGTTATATCTATTGCTACGAAGTTAGTTGAGCCTAGACCTACCTTAACCCAAAATGGAAAGACTAACTTAGATCACTCAAATGTTTTGATAAAAACAACTAAGTGTTACACTTTCTTATGTGTTACTTTAGTTGAAATATTAAGATCACCTTGGTGAACTCTTGGAACTTCCTTGACAAATATGACCAATTGAGTTTGAATATTTCAAACCCAAGTCTTTACCAACTATAGTCCCTTTTGGAAGACCTTAACCTAATCACAATAGTTTCCTTAGCAAACGAAATTATTGGGATTAACATAAAACCCTTCTTACTAAGTGTGTTGATTTTTAATCTTTGTTTTCTTCTTGTTTGTGAAAGTTGTTTATTGCTATTTGTTTGACTTGTTCAGATTGTACAAAGATAAACTATCTAGTGTTGAAGAGAGTGTACCTCTACACCAACTTTAACAAGGCAAGTGGCACACTTCATAAACTTCCTAAGATTTTATATGCATGAGTGTTTCACAAAATTGCATGGTTAGGATTTTGTTAAACAATGCTATACAACCAAGTAGAGATAGTTACCTGTTATCTTGATCCTAGTAGATACCAAAGTGAAATTGTTTGCTTAGCCATGCTTGTAGACTAATTTGGATATTATTCCAATGATGATTGTTATATGAGAGATGGATTATTTTTACTTGGCAAGGGAGATAGACCTGAATTGCCTATGGAGATAGACCATTACTTGGCACTGGAGATAGTCCAGCGTAGCCACTCGAGATAGACCAGCACCACCTTTGGAGATAGACCATTGGTGTTACAAGGCAAAGGAGAAAGACCTGCCACTGGAGATAGACCAGCATCACTTTTGGAGATAGACCATTGGTGTTACAAGGAAAAGGAGAAAGACCTGCCACTGGAGATAGACCAGCACCACCTTTGGAGATAGACCATTGGTGTGACATGGCAAAGGAGAAAGACCTGCCACTGGAGATAGACCAACACAACCTTTGGAGATAGACCATTGGTGTTATAAGGCTCTGGAGATAGAGCAGTATAGCCTATGGAGATAGACCTTTATTGTTATAAGACCTTGGAACCAAATTCTTCATAGTTCACTGAACTGTACATGTGAACCACTTTAGATGAAAAGTGTTTTACAAAAGGATAGGATAAAACTAGCTTTCTGCAAAATCTAGCCTTGAACTCCACTTAGACAAATAAGCATGTAGAAGATAGAAATTTCCAACACATCCACCATAGTGTCATTTGCCAATACATTAAATTGTATTGACCCCTTGTGCCTGCATATTCCATCCTGCAGATAATATGAAGACGAGTGAAGTTTTCGTTTAGGATCTCGAGACTATCGCCAGCATGTTTTGCCTATGGCACATGAACAAGATGGGCTCAATGTTGTTCTATGTTTTCCGTTGTATTTCTTTGTTTTCTGCTAGTCTTCTAAGACTATGCAAGTTGTAATCCTATTTTGTAAAGACTGGATCATGCGATGTAATAGAATTTGATACATTTGCATGATATTTTATTTTGTACTATGGGGCTAGCAATTGATCCAGGGACTAGCACAATAACACGGGTGTCCTTACATTATTTAAATGTGGGAACGCTACATGGAACCACCCACATGAGGAGGAACAAGAGCAGCGGGCACGACTTTCTTCCTCTTGATGTACAACTTCTTGGAGGCATGTTCTTGCAAAGGAAGCTCATGGAAATCCCTCTTCAACGTATCTTTGATCAACATCATAATGAAAGGTCCATATGGGATAGTGTTCCTACCAATCATCGCATTGCGGAGCTCGTGTAAGATAATGTCCATGACATCCACGGTGTATGAAGCAGCAGGGTCCTCATCCTCCATGCATTGCTTTTCCAGAATCAATAGGTTGCAAAGAGGATTGATGAGAGCATCATTTTTGCCACCACTAGGAACCAGAAAAGACCGAAATAAGCGAAGAAGCTGATCATAGAACGGGAGGAGCCCTTCCAACTTACCAACTGTGAATATATGAGCATACATATCGGACATATACTTCTCTTGCTGGGGTCTGTCCACATCATGCATACGGTGACCAAGTGGAGGACGAGAGCGATAAATATACCCAAGTAACTTGGCCAGCTTGAAGAACTGAGCCTCACATGGAGTTGTCTGAGTCATCCACTTCAAACTGCACGGGACACCAGAGTCAAAAGCCAAGGTGGACATAAACTGAACCACAAGATCGGTGTTGTAGGGGCAGCGAGTCTCCATGATCTTCACAAGACCAAACCTCTCAATAATACTCGCAACATCAGCAAACTCATCCTTGTCATTGATGAACTGGAACCTGGTGGGATTCATCTGACAGATTGGAAACTTGTACTCGGAGTAGATATCATCAAAGATGTAGGACTGCTCCGCACACCAAAAGCGAGCATCATCAAACTCCAGATCTCTAGGGGTGTTGTACCAATCTTTCTGACGAATCTGAGCAAATTCCTGAGTGGTCACATCATGCTTGTAATTATTCCTTGCTTCCTTGCCTTTCTTCTTCCTAGATGGCTTCGAAGCGAGAGACTTGGATTTCCCCTTGGCGATAGCTTTCCTCGGAGGGCGAGAGTCACCGGGATCCTCATCACTAGTGTCCTTGTAGGAAGGACGCTTGCGAGCACTCAGCTTGTCTCCCTGAGAACCACCTGTGAAAGAAATACATAGACGGGAGCAATGGGGTAAGTGCACAAATGTCATCAATGAAGAAAACATACTGACAAAATAATGGGGAAGCAACCACATACTAATCAAGTAATAATCCTAGGAGTGATCAAAACAGTGCTGGAAATTTTTTGGGACAGAACCCAACCGGATATTCCGGTCCAGTATTGAACCGGATATTCTGGGTCCACGAAAACAACACTAATCTCATTTTCCCCTAGGTTCAAAACTAGATCGGTGATACGGGGTGCTAACCTATTGTTTCTAGCATGCATTAGATACCTTAGGGAACATCCACTACCAAGCATTGCTAATAAAAACAAGAATCCATGGAGGTGTAGGGTTATGGCACCATGATTCAAAGATATTGAACATTACCCGCTTCCATGGATGAATATGCTTGGATGGAGATGATCCCAAGGAGATGGGGAACAAGGTCTGACCAAAAACACGCAAATCCCGTGAAGGAAGTGGCTCGGGAGGCCAAGAATCGGAGGGGCGGCGATTTGGTGGAGAAGAGGAATTGGAGGAGAAAGGCATGAACTGCCTCTCCACCCCGTGCATGTCCATATATGTGGAGATTTGTCAGATCGGATATTCCGGTTCAAGTTTGAACCGGATATTCCGAGTCCACCCGGATATTCTGGCTGCCTTCTGATTCGAAACTTCCTAGTTTCAATGGAGCGATGAATGTGCTAGGTAGATTTTGGTTTTTAGGGTAGATAGGCTTAGGATTCAAACACCAAATTTAAAGTAGTACTTATCCCACTTAACAACAAGAAACGAACAAAATAACCAAATGCGTGAGACTTTCCTACAAAGACACTTAGCAAGGGAAAGCAAGAGAAATGCAATGAAATTCAAATAAACCCAACTACGATCCAATTCTTCACTAAGAAGAGGTTGGTGGCCTAAGCCACCATGTAAGAGATCATGGTATTTAACCGCGAAGATATATCTTGGGTGCGATGCCAATTCTCGACATTAAAGCTCACAATTCAACATTAGAAAAAGAGAGATAACAATGAATTTTTGCTTTGGGCATAATGGGGGGGGAGGGAGAACCCAATGTGTTAGGATAACACCCCCTATGTCCATGCCTACACCTGAACCCAAAAATGTCTCAACTATAGGGATGTGTGCAAGATCCTCCAGACAAACTCCTAGAATCTATGATATTTAGCTCATTCCTCAAGAACATGAATCTTGCATCGTCGAGTGGCTTTGTGAAGATGTCCGCAAGATTTTCCTTGGGGGGAACATATGCTAGTGCAATATTACCTCTTGCCACATGGTCCCGGATGAAATGATGATGAATCTCAATATGCTTCGTCGTTGTGTGTTGCACGGGGTTGTAGACGATCTTGATGGCACTTTCATTGGCACACATGAGAGGCACCTTATCCAAATAAACATCGTACTCTTTGAGGGTTTTCCTCATTCATAGCAATCGGGTGCAAGCACTTGTGGCTTCCACGTACTCGGCTTCGGCGGTGGAAAGAGATATGCAATTTTTCTTCTTGGAAGACCAACTCACCAAGGACCTACCAAGAAATTGGCAAGCCCCGGAAGTAGACTTCCTATCATCTTGATCACCGACCCAATCGGAATCTGTGGAGCCCTTGAGAGAGAATTGTGCCCCATTTGGGTACCACAAACCAAATCTTGAGGTATGAACCAAATACCTAAAAATCCTATGGACCGCCACTAAGTGGCTTTCCATAGGAGTCGCTTGATACCTTGCACACACACCTACACTCAAAACGATAACGGGCCTAGATGCACAAAGATAAAGCAAATAACCAATCATAGAACAATACAACTTTTGGTCCACATCTTTACCATATGGATTGCGCTTGAGGTGGCACTTGACTTGCATAGGAAATTCCTTCTATTTTGCACCTTAGAAATTAAACCTCTTGAGCATGTCTTGGGTATACTTGGCTTGAGAAATGGAACTCCCACGAGCCAATTGCTTGATCTCAAAGCCAAGGAAGAATTTAAGCTCTCCCATCATGGACATCTCAAACCTGTTAGTCATAAGCTTTGAGAACTCATTATTGAAAGCTTGGTTAGTTGAGCCAAAGATAATATCGTCCACATAGAGTTGGCATATGAAAAGTTCTCCATTTATCTTCTTTGTGAAGAGAGTGGGGTCGATCTTCCCAACTTCAAAACCACGGTCATCCAATAACTCTCTAAGGTTCTCATACCATGCACATGGTGCTTGTTTAAGTCCATAGGGCGCCTTATCAGGCTTGTATACATGGTTAGGGAAGTTTAGGTTCTCGAACCCCGGAGGTTGCTTAACATATACCTCCTCTTTGAGTGGACCATTCAAGAAAGCACTTTTGATATCCATTTGTTGCAATTTGAAATTATGCGAAGATGCATATGCAAGAAGGATACAGATGGACTCAAGGCGAGCCACGAGAGCATAGATTTCATCAAATTCAATGCTTTCCACTTGAGTGTAACCTTGAGCCACCAATCTTTCCTTGTTCCTTATAACAATGACATGCTCATCTTGCTTGTTCTTGAATATCTACTTAGTGCCAATAACATTGTGGCAATCTTTGGGCTTCTGAACTAATATTTAAACCTTGTTGTGCTCAAAGTTATTGAGATCATCATGCATAGCTTCAACCCAATCGGAGTCCTCAAGAGCTTCAAACACTTTCTTTGGTTCCACAATAGATATGTGAGCTTGATGTTCACTAAAGTGAGCCAATTTCTTTGTAGTGGATCTATTAGCAATAACATCTTCCAACACTTTGTTGTCTTGAGCATAAATACGCTTCAAAGCTCTTCTTATCCTTCTAGCACGACGGGCTTAGATATCCTCATTATTGCGAGGAGGAATCACTTGATCATCTTGATAATTTGGGTCCCCGTCTTGACCAATGTATTGGCCTTGATCATCATCATCATCATCAACATCCACACTAGCTTCAACTTGAGGAGAGGAGGATGACAAAGGTTGATTTTGTCCTTGACCTTGACTAGCATGAATGATAGGAGTGGTTGCATCTTGCATAGTAACTTGGTCAATGAGAGGAGTGTCTTTAACATGTTCTTGGTTAGGTGCATCACTTGGCTCCTTGGATTGTTCTTCTATTGTAGAGGAGGGATCCACTTGAGTAGAGCATAGTCCTTCTCGAGTCGCCATAAGGTGTCCCTCAATGGGGCGGAAAAATCCCACACCCATCATTCCTATGGCTTCTTGAGGCATTTCAACATCTACATTAAGAAACATGAAATTGCGCCACTTGGGAGCCATCATTTTCCTCGAAAGCCACACTATAAGATTCTATGACAATCTGTGAGGTTTTGTCATAGACTCTATACGTGTGGGATTTGGCACCGTAACCAACAAATATACCCTCAATAGTTTTGGATTGACATTTAGACAACCGAACACCCTTGATCAAATAAAAGCACTTACAACTGAACACACGAAAGTAGGAGACGTTGGGTTTGTTGCCGGTGAGGATCTCATATGGAGTGTTGTCCAAGCCCTTGCGGATATAGAGGCGACTAGAGGAGTGGCATGCGGTGGATATGGCCTCGGCCCATAAATATTGGGGAGAAGAATACTCCGCCAACATGGTCCTTGCCATATCCAAGAGAGTGTGATTCTTCCTTTCGGTAACACAATTTTGTTGAGGAGTGTAAGTGGCGGAATATTGATGTTGAATACCCTCATCACTAAGGAAATCATTCAAAGTGTAGTTCTTGAACTCCGAACCATTGACAGTCCTAATAGCCATGATTTGGACATTGTGTTGACATTGCACTTGTTTGGAGAAGTCGATGATAGTTTGTTGAGTATCACTCTTGCACTTGAAGAAATAAACCCAAGTGTATCTTGAATAATCATCGACAATCACCAAGCAATACTTCTTGACACCAAGACTTGCCTCGGGCACGGAACCAAAGAGATCAACATGGAGAAGCTCCAAGATCCTCTTTGATGAGATAATAGTCTTGGCCTTGTTCGGAATATCATGCATCTTTCCTTCAACACACGACCTACAAACGCGATCTTTGGAAAAGGAAACATTTTCTTTTAGTCCGAGAATAAGGCCACCTTTGTGAAGACTTTGCAAAGTTCTCATGTGGACATGGGATAAGCGGCAATTCCACAACCACCCCACATCCGCCTTTCCGAAAAGACACATCGATTGAGACTTGGTGGACTTCGAAAAGTCTACCACAAACAACTCATTTTCAACATGTTCCATGTATGAGACGTCAAGAGTTTTTATCCTCAAAAGGACCACAGTGTTTTCTTCAAAGAAGACAGAGAAACCCATCTTCACAAGAGAAGAAACCGAAAGTAAATTTAAACCAAGTGATTCAACAAGCATGACGTCCACGATAGTAACATCAGGAGCAACCACAACCTTGCCAAACCCCGATACCTCAGGCGAGGACTTGTCTCCATAGGTGACGGTTGCATCAATATCATTTGGGCGCAACTCCGTCACAAGTTCTTTGCTTCCGGTCATATGAGTGGTGCATCCACTATCAATTATCCATTTAGATCCACCGGAAGCATAGTCCTGCAACAGATCATTGACTAGAGTTAGGACATGAGGAGGGTCCCCTCATGCTAGTAACAAGGGTCTTTGGAACCAAAATAGTATAGTCAATGAAACCCTCAATAGGACCAACATATTTAGCTTGCACAAAATCATAATAATCAACATATAAGAAATGGTGTGGATTGTTAGTTCCCGCAGAAATGCTACAAGTAGTGTTGTCCATCATGACACCACCACTTGAAGCAACATTGTTGGCTTGTGCGGGAATGCTACGAGTAGTGTTGTCCCTAATGACAATACATCCCGAAGCACCAATGTTGGCCTTATTATTGTTCTTCTTCTTGGCAACATAGCCAAGACCTTGCTTGTCCACTTGTGGCTAGGAGCACTCAATTGTGGTCTAACAAAAACCACTTGTGGGCTTGAGGCCACAACCTTCTCAACTTGAGGGCTTTTTCCCTTGAGCCTTGCTAGCTCATCCTTCAACCTAGCATTTTCCTCAATAATATTTGAATGATCACATGAAGAAGTAGAGGTGCTAGGGGTGTTATATTGATTGAGTTGAGTTTCAAGTTGTTCATGTAACTCTTTGAGGATAGTGTGTTCACTCTCCAAAGCCTTGTGAGCCTTGCTGAGATGATCAAACTCCTCGGTTAGTTTCTCATGACCAACCCCAAACTCAACTTTATCCGTTTTAGCCTTTTTATATTTAGAAATTGCAAGGTCACATTCTTTAGTGATATTAGCAGCAATTTCATTATGGGACTCTTCAAAAGATTCAAGTTCCTCTTCAAGAGAAACTCTACCATTGTGCTCTTCCTCAAGAGTCATGGAAAGAGATGCTATCTCATCCGCATCCCTTCTCTCAATTTCACCTTTCTTCTCAAGATCTTTATGGGCCTCTCCCAATTGACTCATGAGATGATCAAAGTACTTCTTGGTCTCTCCTTGCACGTTAGACATAAAGAGTTCCAAACATATAATTTCATCTTCTACTCTAAGACTAGCATGGTTTATCAATTCATTTTGAGTCTTAGAGTTTGGAGAAAGTGATACATTTGAGGCCTTAGCCATGAAGCACTTGGCATTGTGTTGAGGATGATTCTCAATGGGGGATACAAAGAGTGATGAAGATGATGGAGTTCTAGCAATAGCAAGAGCGGCCACTTCACTTGTGGTTTCTTCTTCTTCATCACTTCCAGAATCATACTCCTCATGAGTCATAACCACAAACTTGGTGGGTGTCTTCTTGTTGAAAGATTTCCTCTTGAAGTGAGGATTTTTGTACTCAACCTTTGACTTGTCCTTGCGAATGAGCTTGCCACCATGAAGTTCTCTATTCTCAAAGGGGAACTCCGCAATGAAATGGTGCTTGTCTTGGCAATTGAAGCAAGACCTCACCCTTTGAGTCCCCTCATTTCCATAGAGAGATTTAGTCTTCTCCTCAACATATGCCTTGGCCTTGGATGGATTCTTCCAAAACTTTTGCACGGTAAGAGAAATGAAATCTTTGAGCACGGGGTCATACTCTTGATCCTTCAACGGAGCCAAATCCTCAAAGCAACCTTCTTCATACTCAACTTCCCTTGACACAACCTTGGCCTTCAAAGAAACCGATGCTCCTTTGTGCATTCCTAGGGCTCTAGCACGGTTGTCAAGAGCATTTTTGGTTTGCACTAGCTAGAAGCACACTTCTTGCATCAATTGGGTTGAGGTCAAAGAAGAAAATTCATGTATTCCTTGAATGCTCTTAAAGTCCGTGGTCTTGAAAGGAATGAGAGAAATCATGTACTTCCTCTTGATCCAAGCATCATCAATATACTTGGCACCGACATTGTGGAATGCGGTGGAAAGAGTCTTGAGCCTTAGGTACATGTCTTCATGGCTCTCACCATCATGCATATAGAACCCTTTGGCCTCATTGCTTGAGGAAACATACCTATTCCTTTGCATGCTCTCATTGCCCACAAACATGATGACAAGAGCGTCCCATGTTTCCTTGGCGGTGGAATATTGTTGAAGATGAGGCATGTGGTTAGTACCCACGGCTTGTTGAAGAATAGACAAGGCGGTGTAGTTGAGTTGACAATCTACGTCTTCTCTTCTTGTCAAGTTCTTGGGGTCACGTGGCTTGTATCCATCTGGAGTGACCCTCCAAAGTTCTATACAAGAAGAGTTCAAGTGAGTTTCCATATAATATTGCCATTCACCAAAATAATGAGCATCAATTTTAGGTGGATCTCCTCTAGGAATTATATGGGGATGTGGGACGGGAGGATCGGGAGAATAGCGTCCTTTGACCGTGTTGAATTCTCCTTTTCCTTCCGAACCCTTATCGGTGGAGTTCTTAGTGGAAGCATCTTTAAGTGGTTCACCATCTTCCCCAACCTTGGCACCCTCCGGTAGTTCAACCGTATGGGATGTAGTGGAGGTCTCCGGTTCCTTCGCTTTCATGTATTGCAACATGAGAATTCGCAATTCATCGATTTTTCTCTCCATGGATGAGGTCAATGAATTTTTCAACTCATTGAGATCATCCATCGAGACACTCGCCACAGAACCGACGACACCCGGAACATCCATCATACTAAACACTTAGGCGGTTAAGCCCGATAAATGAGTCGAGGCTCTGATACAAATTGAACGGATAGCTACGGCACCTAGAGGGGGGGTTAATAGGTGCTACGACCAATTTTAATTTTTCTTCGAGATTAGGCTTGGTACAAAGGTAAATTCTCTAGATAATGCAACTAAGGTGAATTTACCTATATGACAAGAATAACAACAAACACAATGCAAGCACAAGTAAATGGGAAGGGAACGAGGTAACTGATATGAAGCACGCGGAGACACGATGTAATCCCGAGTTCCTCCTTGTTAAGGGAGTACGTCTCGTTGGAGGGGTGTGAGATTCGCCACAAAGGCCTACTCAACTCCACAAAGGCCTCACCCTATTCCCTGATGAACCCGCCACAAAGGCCTAGTCCACCTTCCACTATTGATCCCCTTTGAGGAGGGAATCGAATCCTTTACAAACAAGCTTGGGGCACACAACCACAACCGAATTGGGGGCTCCCAACTCCAAGAATCACCAAGTGTAGCAAGATGTCTAGGTTCTCCACATATGGAAACCTTAGACTAAAATCCCTCAAGTGAATGAGGGGGAAATGAAGAACGACTCGGCGAAGATGTAGATCAGGGCCTTCTCCTTTAACCCTCCAAAGATCAACAAGTTTGGTGGGAGGGATTGGGACTAATTGAAGATTTGGTGACATCAATAAATGCTATTCAATGCAGCGGATGAACTAGAGCTCAAGGAGGAAGAGGAGGGGTATTTATACCCTGTCCTCAAATCTAGCCGTTTGAGCAGGAAAACGTATACCGGAATATCCGGGTGGCTATTTTCCTCAGATCTAGGTCGACTGCGTTGACTCCAACCGGATTATCCGATTGGGGATGAATAATCCGGTACCAAATATCCGGTTCGCTTCTATCCCCTTTTGGCTCCCCAACCGGATTATCCGGTTGACTCGGAATAATCCTGTACAAATAATCTGGTTCACCTCTGTGACTTGTATCTTCAGTCCTTAGCCAATTTTGAGCCAAAACTATAACAACCGGAATATCCGGTTTCACCGGAATAATCCGGTTGCAATGATCCGGCTGGTCTCTGTCTGAGACTGGGCTGTGATCATCCTAACTGGAATATCCGGTTTCCCTGGAATAATTCGGTTAGAATAATCTGGCTCCTCACTGTCCCAAATCTCTTAGCCCAATCTTCACCGATATTTTGGTGATCGATGTCGATGTTAAAGATAACACCTGCACACTCAACACCTCGATAAATAATGTACTTAGTATTGTTAACTAACACACAAAACACCGGGAAAACGAAATGCACTTTCAAAGTCTACAATGCACCTCCAAGTGGAACGAATGAAGCCGATTGGGTGAGTGTTTTATCCGCAATCATCATATTGGTGCACATGTTTGCAAATGATAGTGCTTTGACATAGTTCCTTTGGTTGTAGGAAAAAATTGCAGCCGCAAGGTATAGGCACATACCGGCATCCAAGGGAAATACCTTTGCATTTGAGAATTATTGGGTAATGCTTAAAATAGTGAGAAATGGAAGGTGAGGGACAAAAAAGCACCACCTAAGAAAGGTGCCTTCACCTTGTTAGACGAGGAGGATGATGATGAAGGAGAGAGGAACAAGGGTAGGCCGAATGTTACCAAGAAGGCCAAGGACAATATGAGGAAGGAATCAGAGGCATCAAGTTTGAGAGAAAAGATAGAGCATATGGTGAAGTCAAATGAGTTGATGGTCACCATAACTATAGAAAAAAAAAGAGGTGGTGGTGGTGGTGCTTGATGGTTCTTCATGGTTTCGCCACTTTAATGTGGTTCTTTTGATGCAAAAATGATCTATCCGGTTGTCTCGATGCTTAAAACTATATTATTTGCTATTTGTATGTGAGAACTATGTTGAATTTCCGAACTTTTCGTGTTAATTGTCAAAATTTCTTTTTACTTGTGCAATTGTAATTTTGCGGTTCTGTTTTGCAGTTCGGCAATGTTGTGTCTGTTCTGCCACAACCAAAAGTGGACCTGCACCCTTTTTCACGCCCCGCATCACGGGTTTGCGGGCTAGCGGAATGCGGTGTCTGCTAGAGATACTCTTACCACTGGAAATTGTTTGTGCAGTTTGTTCATATTGGAATCTAAACCGTATTCTCTTATCCATATTCTGTGTAGGGAGCGGACATATTTTTTTTGATAAGGTGGGTTTTTATTAACTATCTAGGCGATAGAACCAAACAGTCACACATCTTTGCATAGTAAATATGCACACAACCCAAACGGAGATGAAAGTTCAACATAAGCTCATGATCATGCAATAACAAGGGGGGAAAAGGACAAGATGATGATCAATATGAAGATTAAGCTCCCATCCGTGTTGTGTAAAGACATATTTCACTAGTAGAAACAGGGCCATAGGATTTGACCTTTAGTACATGTTCACTTAAAAACCGGTATTAATGGGGGTCTAGTACCGGTTCGAACAGGGAGGACGTCGGGCATGGCTAATACTGGTTTGAACCTCACTTTTTGTACCGGCTGGTGTCTAGAACCGGTACCAAAGGCGTGTGACAACTGTTCCCCTGGTGCAGGCATCTTTGGTACCGGTTGGTGGAAAAAACGGTACCAAATGGGTGTGGCAGCAGTACTGTGGCGATGTTTTGCCTGGCGTTGGGCACCTTTGGTACCGATTGGTGGCAAAAACCGGTACCAAAGGTCGAACGGTTTGCCTCCCACGCGCGTGAAGTCGCGAACTGCGCACTATAGGTTCTCTGTTTTCCCTGTACGATACAGTTTGCCTCTCCTCCTCTCTTCTCCCTCTCTCTCTCTCTCTCTCTCTCTCTCGTCTTCTTCCTCTAATCCACCATGGAACCAATCACTCGCATTGAGGAAGTTCGCGCACATGGCACGCACGTGCTTACTGTCTACTACACCAATGAGGGCGCCAAAATGTCGGGTTATCTTGCCATGTTCGAAGGATTGGTTCAAAGCGCGGAGGAACAAGAGAAGTTCATAGGGCTTGATCTTGAGTTCACGCGTGATGCTAAGGAAGTTGTCTTCATCCAACTATGCTTCAAAACAAATGTTTTGGTCTTCCAATGGGCAAGGTACGTTTTCATTGGGGCTCTTGATCTATCCATAGGTTTATGATGAAAATTGCATAGGATAGCAACATGTCTGATCCCCATTTGAATCATATATGCGCATGATATATAGTTAATTTAGTAGTGAATTAATTTTCCTTGGCAAAATTCGTGATAGATGACATAGTTAGTTTAGTACATATTGGCATATTGCATAGGATAGCAACCATTTGAATTCTATATGAAAATGAATACTATTAGTGAATTAAGTTTCCTTGTTACAAATTGGCAAATCCATGATAGAACATATATAGCAAAATTCATATTGGCAAATTGCATAGGATAGCAAAATGACACATCGTTAATTTCGACATGCATATTGGCAAATTGCATAGGATAGAAAATTGTATATGATACTATTTAGTAGTGAATTAATTTTCCTATTGGATTTAATTCGTAGGTTATTGCTATGATTCTTAATTAACAATTTGTTCCATTCTAATTTGTTATTGCAGTAGTGACAAGGAGTGTACAGCTCTCATGAACTTCCTTTGCCGCATCGGCATTAGTTTTGTTAGCGTTGATATCAATAATGACAAGATCAACATGAGGAAAAGCTTCAAAATTGAGATACCGGCTGCCTGCCACATTGATCTCCAGTACATATTCAGGCCTGGTCATGATAGGATTTCAATGGCTCATATGGCAATCTATTTGATCAACGACTACTACACTAATATGAAGACAAAGATCGAGAACCACGATGAGTGGGAGACGACCCCACTTCACCGCAAGAATATTGAGTATGCCGCCATAGATTCTTACGTTGCATACGAGTTGTACCGCATTATTCGAGTGGTCAACCATGGGCAGCGTCACCTTGTACCGCAAGCACCAGCACATGATGATGATGATGATTCAGACGACTACTACTAGTGCGTAGTGCTTGGGGGTCGATCTTGTGATCTCTATATATAGTACTTGGGATTTATGTTCATATTTAAGTTTAAGTATGATGTGAGTACTTGGAATTTATGTTCTTGTGTTTGGGATTTATGTTCATGTTTAAGTTTAAGTATGATGTAAGAAGATTTCATTGTGATCTATGCAATGTTCAGGATATCGCTTATCGTTAACTTATCGATCGGCCCATGATAAGAGATATATCGGTATCGGCACTAAAATATGCTATAAAAATATATCATATCGGCACTAAAATATGCTATAAAAATATATCGCATCGGCACTAAGACATCTAAAATATGCTATAAAAATATATCATATCGGCACTAAAATCTGTAAATTGTGATGTATAGATATATTGTATTTAACAATACTAAAAATTCTATGCTGGATGTCACTAATCACATTTTCCGGTGATGGAAAATCGATATATGGCCCGAATGATAAACTCCACCGATATTCATTTATCTTATCGGTCACCACCCGATAAGCGATAAATCGGCCGATAAATCGGCATATCGGATGATATTTTAAATGGTGGATCTATGTAATCTCTCTTTTCAACCTCATTTTGACGCCGGTACCGGCTTTATTTGTATAAGCCTAGTTTTTCTATAACGGGGTTGGGATCCCACCACAAGATGGAGGGTGCCATAACATGTGTGTACAAGTGTGCTATGGGTTTTGGATGACAGACACTGCACTTCGGGGTGTGACCTACTTCACCGGTATCAACTTCTCTCTAGCGAGTTTCATGACTTAGAGCTTAAAAGTACTAGATGAGACAAACATTAGAAAAATTTATCAAGAGTTAGGTTATGGATGTCTCATATTTAGATTTCTCTCATTTTTCTAATCGATTTAGACATATTATTTGTCAAATTTAAATTTACGGATTTGCATATATGAATTATTCAATATTAAATAGGAAAAGACAAATAAGTTAATTATTATTTTCATTTAAGAATATTTTAATTAAAAATATTATTAATGATTCATTTCTTTTTATTTAAATAATTATTTTGATTTATAAAATAAATGTGTGTGACATCATAGTCTATGGACTAATAGGATTGATAGGATACTATTGTCAGGTAAGTATCTCTTGTTTGTAGGTAGCTCATAGGAAGGGAACTACGAAGTTAAGCGTGCTAGTGCTGGAGTAGTGTGAGGATATGGGTGACATCTGCGGAAAGTGTTAGTAGAAGTGAGTAATTTAGATTAAAATTAAGAATGATTAGTGATAAATGTGAGTTTAAGTGGTTAAACAATAGAACTAAATAAAAAAGAGAAAACACCATTTGGTACCGGTTCGTAACAGGAAACGGTACCAAAGGAACATGGACCCGTGGGATCCTCCTGGGCCACGTGAAGGCCCTTTTAATACTGGTCCGTAAAAGACCAGTACTAAAGGCTGGTGGGCCTTTAGTACCGATTAATTAGTACTGGTTGTCCAACCGGTACTAATAGGCCTCTGGAACCGGTACTAAGAGCTCGTTTTCTACTAGTGTTTGTCTGCCTTCTCCATCGGATGACATGCCATCAAGAAGAGCTCTTTATGCTGAAGTAGCTGCAAGTGGCAACATGTGCGAAGCAGTGTGTGCACGAATAGATAACCTGAGGCATAGAAAGATATTTCATTTTATCATAACCCACATCATTCATGTAAATACACACTGCCCAACATAACGACATAGCTTCCAGAAGGATATGTATTTTAATTTTGCAACTGATCGTGTTTGATGCAACCTGAATAATTGATCAGCTTGCATGAGAGAATTTGCATTAAAAAACATATATGTAATTGACTCATCATGTTGACAAAAAATCTCCCAACAATCCATATTAATTGTTGATGAATCGGATATATCTAGCACTAGATACATGTGATTCAGCGACAATTAATATGTATAAGAGAGAGTATATGATGTGGAGAAGACCAGAGACCGGATCGCTTTTAAGATTTTGTTCAAAGTCTCTTATGTAATTTGTGAGCGCCCAGATATAATATCCTTGTTCTGTAGGGGCCTTCCTGTAAGAATATACCCAGCGGCAGTTTAATCAATGGACCTTTCCTGTTCGATAAAAAGGAGCGAGCGAGAGGACTACATTGTTTACTATCATGCCAATTAGGTTTTTGAGAAGACATGCAAAAATGACACCCTCTTCTAGATGCCAAAGGAAGATAGTAACGAGACCTTAATTTTTCATAGTTTCTCGTTATTTATTAGTGCATATGCATGGACCAGGGCGCCAGGTACATAGACTTGACAGGGAAATGATATATTATTGATAGTGGTAGCTGCTTCACAAAATACACTTTCTGCACTAAGAAAATAGAAAATGTTTTTTAATGAAACAAAGTTGGGAAATTCTTTTGGAATTATGTTTGCTATGGTAAGACATGTGTCCCAAATACGAGAAAACTATCACCAAGTATGTTATGAATATGGCCATGAGCTTGGTCATTTGGGTTGAAAGTTAAAATAAGTCATTCATAATAGCCCTTTTTATAACACATTTTTAAAGTATGTTATGAATATGGCCATGAGCTTGGTCATTTGGGTTGAAAGTTAAAATAAGTCATTCATGATAGCATTACCCATAATTTAGGTTTCGTATTTTCTCAGAAAAATATCTCACATTAAAACGCTAGTTTTTTTAATGTATTTTTCCTCATTTCCTTAATTGTTTTCAAGATAGGGTAAAAATTGAGGGTGCGGCCATTTATAGTAAGAGAGAGAGGCTTGACAGACAATTGTGTGTCCTCCCAAAGAGGAGGGGATGAGGATTTTATAGTGGGACAAGGGAGGGCACCTGACATGGGCAGGAAGTCGGTTTTCCCTCCCCTCCCTTGGCCGCACCAATCCCCCTAGGAGATTTTGGATTGGACTCCTAGATGGAGTCCGCTCTGACGAAGGGATGGACCTTGGACCTATCGAGTAAGGATACCCGGTCCTATGCCCAAGACTGAAGCCCAAGAAGGGACACCTTTGGACAATTCTAGAAGGCCCAATTGAAGCCCACCCGCAATGCCTTGTGGGTTAAGATAGGAAACTTGTAACCGACATAGGGTTAGAGTTCGAGTCCTCCCCGGGTATGGTTTGAGACCTGGCCACCTATATAAGGCCAGGAGAACCACCGGGAGAGGACCAAGCAATACCGCACCACCAAGCCTTGAGCTCGAGATCATACTCTCGACTTGAGCAACCCCTCATTGTAACCGATCTATTCGTGAATACAGATCGACAGAGGCAGGAGTAAGGGTTTTACCTCTACGAGGGCCCCGAACCTGGGTAAATCGTGCCTCCTGTCTAGCCGACGATCGTCACCAGCGCCTACAGGTTCTCCTATTCGAAACCCTATGGGTTCACCCGAGGGACTTGTTGAGATGCAGATTCGACAATTGGCGCCGTCTGTGGGAACGGCGGGCGCTGGATCTCCGGCATCTTCGGCTTCATCAACGACCAACTCACGTTGGAAACCTTCGACTTCGACTCCGACCAACCCGATTCGGATCGGATCTGTCGTGGTCACCCCTCACTCGCCGGAATCACGCCCGTTATTCAGCGATCTGGAGAAGAGCGTCACCTTGACGTTCGGGAGCTTCAAGTTCTACACCAACAAAGATGGATCCTTCACTTCCCTGAGGAATCGGGATCTGAGTCAATTTCCAGCCCAGGAGCTGTCGATTCACGACCCTACTTAGCGAAAAGTGGCGAGTCCATCCGCCTCAACACCAGCAATTTCCATACCCTCTCTACAGAGGAGCCCTCTCGGGTCAGGAAGGACTTTCAAGTTACGCCTAGGACTCACAAGCCACATCTGGCTCAGGTCTGCATGGCAGGATCGGAACAACCACCCGCAGAAACTGAACAAAGCGCAAGGGAACGCGCTGAAATCAACGTCTCGCGAGACGCCTGGCTCCGAGCAAAGGAGGCTATCCGCACGAGCAAACCACCTGCGGCCGAAGCCCCACACGAAGACTTGATCGCCTACCACTATCATCTAGTGAGAGCGGCTACTGCAATCAAAGATGCTCGGGAAGATCTAGCCAAACGAAAAAGATTGGCAGACGAGTCAAGTCAACGCCGAGCTGAGCTGTCCCTAACACCTTCTGTCGGGAACCGCCCCCAGAAGAAGGGACGTGCCTCAAGAACCGCGACCATGGACGGCGAGTCCTTGAGCGGAATCAGCAAATCACTTATGCGTGTGGATGAGGATGGAAACATCCATCCGCAAACTCCCGCAGCCGCGGTGCTAGCCGCAGCCACCTACATGCAGATAAATCAACCAGGGGAAAACGACCCCCCGCGCGGAACAATACAAGCAAGTGCAGAAAGGATTAGGCATGGCAGCCGCAAAACTCGCCTCCTACGATCGCAGGAAAGCAGCCGCACAGAAGACAAAGAAGCACCCCGTGGACATAGGGGCACATCACCTGACAAGGAAAAATCACCCCGTCGAGCACGGGGGAAAGAAGCTCGACGACGAGGAGATAGACCGAGTGGCAGCGATAGCAGCCCGAGGGGTCGAGACCGTAGCTGCAGCCCGCGAAGAGGTCGAGATCGTAGCCCGCGAAGGAATCGAGATCGCAGCCCGCGGGGGAATCTAGATCGCAGCCCGCGAAAATATCGAGACAGCAGCTGCTCGCGACATCGCAGCAAAGAACCGAGAGGAGACGTCAATCGCGACGAACCCGGATACAACGCGCGATCGGACATCGCCCAGCGCAAGGTTGATAAAGGTCGGGCGGCCAGAAACCGTGCGCGCTCCCCATCCACATCCTCCGACGATGAAGTCTGCATAGCCCTATGCTTTGCCCGCAGCATCCGCGAGGCGCCGCTACCCAAAAGATTTAAGCTATCCACGGAAGTACAGAAATACGATGGTTCGCAAGAGCCTTCGGCCTGGTTGTCAGATTACCTCACGGCAGTAAAATGCCAACGTGGGAACAAAAACACAGCTATGCAGTACCTCAACTTACACCTAGTCGGCGCTGCCCGCAGCTGGCTCGAAGGAAGGACGAAGGCATGCTACGGGTCTTGGGACGACCTAAACCTCGATTTCTGCAAAAATTTCCAGGCAACATACAAAAGACCTGCGACCATCGAGGAGCTACAAGCTTGCAAGCAGAAAAGTGGCGAGTCTACTCGCGAATATATTCAGCGATGGACCACACTAAGGAATACAGCGGGAAATATATCAGAAGAAGTCGCAGTTGAAGCATTCGCCAAAGGAGCACGGCGAACTTCTTTCAGGGAAGAACTGGGGCGACT
The DNA here is from genome assembly GCA_028641055.1 of Alopecurus myosuroides. Taxonomy (NCBI): domain Eukaryota; kingdom Viridiplantae; phylum Streptophyta; class Magnoliopsida; order Poales; family Poaceae; genus Alopecurus; species Alopecurus myosuroides. The sequence continues at coordinate 111,548,749 of CM054057.1, read as the reverse complement.
CGCACCCAAAACCATGGGAGAATTGATGGCCATAGCCGATAGATGGGCAAACGGCGAAGACGCAGTGCGCAATGAGAAAGATTCATCCCCAGCACGCGATGACGATCGCCACAGTCGAAAGAAAAGAAGAAAGAACTATGACCATGATGATCGAGAAGAATTTGTGGCAGCGGAGTTCACAAAAAATCGCGACAGCGGATATCGTGGAAAACGCGAGTGGAAGCCAAAACAAGAAGACAAAACCCCCGAGGAGGACCTCGACGGTTACTGCACGCTACATCTATTTACAGATAAGCGCACCGGCAAAACTAAGGCAACACACCTTCTCAAGGATTGCCGAAAGTTCATCGATATCCACGAGGCCCTCTTGAAGAAAAACAGAGCAGCAATCAATCAGGGCTACCCGTAGCTTCCTGGAGGAGGAGCTCAAGGATTTCAACAGCCGCAAGCCCTGCCCCTAGCAGGAAACCAAAACGCGATGTTAGCTGCGCTACCAGCGCCACCCGCCCCAAATCAGGGAGCCAACGGGTACCCGAACCCAGCGGGACTCTTAGGCATGATACAAAAGGTATGTCCATCACGCAGGGCTCAGAAGACAAACACACGACAGTTATGCATGGCTGTGCAAACTCCACCTACGAGAACCGAGTACCTGAAGATGGCGGAACAACCAATAACTTTTTCCAAGGAAGACCACCCTCCGCGAGTCTATCGACCAGGACACGCCGCACTTGTCATACAAGCGCAAATTGGCAATTACGAGCTGGCTCGCGTGTTCATGGACGGAGGCAGCGGCATCAACATCATCTACGCAGACACGCTCCGGCGTATGAACAAGAATTTGGATGGACTCGCGGAATCAGAGACATCCTTCCACGGGATAGTTCCAGGGAAAGCAGTCCGTCCACTCGGAACGATCAACCTGGAGGTGGTGCTAGGCAACCGAAGCAATTACATGCGAGAATTTCTTGATTTCGAAGTTGTCGATTGGCCCTCACAGTACCACGCCATTCTCGGTCGAACGGCGTTCGCCAGATTCATGGCAGTACCGCACTACGCATACTTGAAGCTCAAGTTACCTGGAGAATATGGCACAATCACCATCGACGGCGATTTTCAAAAGTCCAATAAATGCGACATCGAATTCAACGAGATCGCCCAATCCTTCGGGATGCAGGAAGAACTAGAGGAGATAGCAAAAACCACGGACCACTCCGTGATGCCTCTCACAAAGAAGAACGCTCCAGAGCTCGAGTTCAACTCAAATAGCGGTACCCGCAAGCATCAAGTACACCCGACGGATTCTGCGAAGACGGCGATGGTGTCTACCACCCTCTCGCCAGCATAGGAAGGCGCGCTCGTCGAGCTCCTCCGTGAGTACTGGGAAATTTTCGCCTGGCAGCCTTCGGACATGCCAGGGATACCCAGGGAGTTCGCCGAGCGCTCACTCGAAGTCTTCAAAGACGCCAAACCTATCAAGCAGACAACTCGACGGTTCTCAGAGCCCAAGCAGAAAGTGCTTGGAGAGGAAGTAAACAGACTGCTCGCAGCTAAATTCATCAGAGAGATTAAAATATCCACTTGGCTAGCAAATCCAGTGCTGGTCCCAAAGAAGAACACCAACATCCTTCGCGTGTGCATCTACTACACGTCATTGAACAAGCACTGCCCCAAGGATAACTTTCCCCTCCCAAGGATCGACCAGATCGTGGACTCCACTTCAGGCTGCCAACGCCTCTCCTTCCTAGATGCCTACTCAGGATACAACCAGATCAGGATGAAGCAGGAAGATGAGGAAAAGACAACATTCATCACACCTCATGGTGTATACTGCTACACGATAATGCCTTTCGGGCTCAAAAACGCAGGCGCAACATATCAGCGCTGCATGCAAAAATGCCTCGCCAAGCTCATTGGCAAGAACGTACAAGTGTACGTTGACGACATCGTCATAAAGACTCGAGTGGAAGATACGCTCCTCGAGGACATCAGAGAAACATTCGACGCTCTAAACGCATACAGGATCAAGCTCAACCCGACAAAATGCGTCTTCGGCGTCCCAGCAGGACAACTTCTCGGGTACCTGGTGTCCGCCAGAGGAATCGAAGCCAACCCAGAGAAGATACAAGCAATCTTGACAATGAAGGAGCCGACCAATCTGCGCGGAGTGCAACAGCTCGCGGGGCGACTGGCCGCCTTGAGCAGATTCATTGCGCGATTGGGCGAGCAGGCATTACCCTTCTACAAGTTATTGAAAAAGACAGATAAATTCGAGTGGACGCCAGAGGCAAGACAGGCATTCGTAGATCTGAAACGAACCCTACAGAGCAGGCGCGTTCTAGCAAGACCACAAGAAAGGGAACCGCTATACCTATACTTAGCCGCAACAAATCAAGTCATCAGCACGGCCATCGTAGTCGAGCGACCCGAGGACGGCAAGGCGTATGGAGTTCAAAGGCCAATCTACTACATTAGTGAGGTGCTTTCGCCGTGCAAGCAGCGATACCCTCACTACCAGAAGCTTGCATACGGAGTTGTCCTCACTGCTCGAAAGCTCAAACACTACTTCTAGGAGCATACCATAACGGTGCTAAACGACGCATCACTCGGTACCATCATGAACAATCCAATGGCATCCGGAAGAATAGCAAAGTGGAGCATTGAGCTAGGCGCCTGGGACATCATCTACGCAGGGCGCAATTCCGTAAAGTCACAGGTACTCGTGGAATTCCTGAGCGAGTGGACAGAATTACAAACACCCGGACCGCCAGAGTACACGAGTAACTGGATCATGTACTTCGACGGATCCAAAAGAAACGAAGGAGCTGGAGCTGGGATAGTCCTAATATCCCCAGAGGTGACAAGTTACAATACGTCCTGCGATTGGACTTTCCACCCGGCGTCGAATAATGATGCAGAGTACGAAGGCCTCCTACACGGCATGAAGATGGCGATTGTCTGTGGAGCAACTCGACTAATGATCTACGGAGATTCAAACCTAATAGTATAGCAGACAATGAAAGAGTGCGACGCCATTGCAGAAAACATGGTTGCTTATCGAGATATGTACAATCTACTCGAAGGAAGTTTCCAAGGTTGCGAATTAAAGCACATTGCTCGATCCAGCAATGAAGAAGCAGATAAATTGGCAAACATGGGTTCTACAAACACACTCATACCGCCTGGAATATACTTCGAGAGGATGATCAAGCGCTCAGTTAAAGTCAAAAAATCAGCAGAAGCACCAGCGACATTGGAGACGGAGGTCAGCCCGCAAACTGCTATGATTGAGCTCACCCACAACATCTCAAGACAAGTTTTTCTGGTCGAGCCAGTCTGGACGCAGAAATACCTCGACTACTTGTCCAACAAACAGCTCCCAGCAGATATTCGCGAGGCTAGACAAATAGTGCGACGCAGCAAAGCTTTTCGAGTACTCAATGGAGAACTATACAAGCAGAGCATATCAGGAATATTACAAAGATGCATAGCGCCCGAGGATGGCAAGGAACTACTACGAGATATCCACCAAGGAGATTGCGGACACCATGCTAGCTGGAAGGCAATCGTGGGTAAAGCTTTTCGCGCAGGGTTCTACTGGCTCACAGCAGCCAGGGATGCAAAGGACCTAGTCGACAGATGCAACGCATGTCAAAGATTTGCGCCCAAGCCGCACGCCCCTGCCACTGAGCTTCACATGATTCCAATCACCTGGCCCTTTGCGCAATGGGGGCTAGACATGGTAGGACCACTGAAAAAATCAACACCCGGAGGTTACACGCACTTGCTAGTTGCAGTCGACAAATTTACAAAGTGGATTGAGGCCATGCCAGTCACCTCGGCCAGCGCTCAATGCGCCGTCAAATTCCTCGACTCCATCGTGTGCAGATTTGGGATACCACACAACATCATCACCGACAATGAAAGCAATTTCACAGCAAAGGAAACAGAGCAGTTCTGCGAGGAAAAGGGTATCACCCTCAGCTTCGCCTCTGTGGCTCACCCGCAAACCAATGGTCAAGTCGAGCGTTCAACGGATTGGTCTCGGCTGGAATAAAGAAACGGCTACTAGATCGACTGCACCCAGCGGCAAGACATTGGGCAGAAGAGTTACCCTCCGTACTATGGAGCCTCCGCACGACCCCGAATCGATCAACAAAATACACACCATTTTTATGGTAGAGCTGAAGCAGATCTTCCTGAAGATGTCAAGTTCAGCGCTCCACGAGTCGTCTCTTACAGCGAAGAAACCTCTAACAAGGCACTCGCGGAAGACATGGATGCACTCGACGAGATACGCGGCATTGCACTCGCAAAATCCGCGGTATATCAACAGTCGTTGCGCAACTACCACAGCCGCCGTATACGCCATAGAGCCTTCGTGGTGGGAGATTTGGTGTTGCGACTCAAGCAGAAGGAAGGACACAAGCTCGATCCACCGTGAGAAGGACCCTTCATAATACACGAAGTAATCCCTGGTGGCGCTTATCGACTGAAGAACCCCGAGACCGACGGCATCTACTCCAATCCATGGAATGTTGCGCACCTCCGCAAATTCTATCCTTAGATTATTCTACTCAACAAAATAAGGCTATACTAGCCATGCTGTAGCTCGAAGACAATACATGGCTTTTCAGTCATATTAATAAATTTCATGGTTTCTCAACCATAGTTTCTCAAGTAATTGATCTTTACACGCTAAATAACAGGTATTCACCCCAAACACACGGGGGCTACGCCTAACATAGCATCATTTACAAATACAAGAATACAAACAAGGTCGGCACCTTATAAAGTTTCAAGAAGACTATACAAAGTAACAGGATACATACATCCTACGATTACATACGACGGCGAGCATTTTCCTCGGCTAATACCCGATCCACCTCTTCCGAGGTCAATCGAATAATCTCCTCTGCTGCAGGCCAAACAGCTCTATAATGAGGGGCCATGTCGACTAGACCATTAGGGAGCATAGCTAAAGAGTTGTAGTTCACCTCAGGATGCCACAATCGGACGAAGGAAAGCGCTACTACAGACCCGCAGATCATCTGATTGCGGACGCACTCGCAAATTTCTCCTTCTCGCCCGAAAGTTCTGAGGAGATGGCTCAAATCTTCTGGACCCCGCTCCAACGGATAGAAAGCAGAGTTCACAGCAATCAAGGTCTCATGACAGGAACTCACGAGCATCTTCGCTTGGACTACTCGATACTTCAAAGTCGCCAGCACAAAGCCTCGACTACGATCGGACCAAAAGTTATTTGCATGGGGTTTTGAACTACCGGCTTCGTGAAGAATATGGTTCTCCACCCAATGCTTTTCACACGTATAGTCAGGCTGAACAACTGCAAAGAAAGCTACAGAGTCAAAGAAGGAAAGAAGACACGAAAAGCTAGGGGGCTGAGATACTTACAGAGCAAATCCTTGGCGACGGCCGCCAATTCATCCATCACAAACTGCTCACGTTCAACCGCAAGTTTCTGTTTGGACTTGGCTACATCAGCCACCCCACGCAGAACTTTTAGTTTGCGCTCACCATCAGCAACACGGTCACAGAGGCCAGCAAAAGTACCAACAGTAGCAACAAGAGGATCTACTTGGGCAGCAGATCCACTCGAAGACTCCGCAAAAACTCTGGTTACCTGGAAAAAGATAAGAAAAGTTAAGGAATAAGACGCTCCATTCGAGAAATAAAACCACCTATTCGACAGGTGGTCGGGGGCTACTCCCATCGGGCGGAACTCATGACAATCAATCACAGGAAGAATCTCAGATATCAAAAGAATATTTCGATTAAAGGTAGAATACGGGAATACATCCCAAGGTTCATTACATCGGAAGCACAAACTACGAAAATACTATCCTAAGGAACTGCAGAAGTGCTGCCACTCGCGGCAGATTGCCCCCTGCGACTAGCACGGGCGATCAAATCAGATAACTTCCGGGCAAGGACTCCAGCAGGATCGCCAAAAGGACGAAGCGCTACCTTTTTGCCCGTAGTAGCATCGACGGGAAGGTTCAAATACGCCTCCTCCAAGCCTGCGACTACGTGCGCCAGTGCAAACTGGATAGCAGACTTCGCCCCGGACTCTGACTGAGCAACCGTGTAGGCCTGAAGGAGATCGCCCTCCAGGAAAACCTTCAGGAGATCATCCAGCGTGGGCGGAACCACAACGTCGACCAGAAGACGCCCGTGAAGCTGCATCAACACTCGACTGGCATCGCCAATCAGGGAGCAAATCCCGCTAGCATGCCTTCGAAGCTGAGCGCAGGAATCTGTCAAGGCGTCCACCCGTTGAACCCCGAGAAGCTCCAGCGCAATGCCAAGAAGATCTGCAGAAAGAAAAGTCAAAATCCAAAGAACTTACCAGCCAGTCGAAAAATAAAGGATAAGTGCAACTTACCTGCAAAACGCTGGGCCAGAGGGCGAAGGAAGTCAACAAGATCGTTATCCTGCTTGGTGCCAGCTTCCTCCAATTTTTTCAGGGCGTCCTGGGCATCCGCAAGCTTTCCCTCGAGGTAAGTCGACTTCTTGCGAGAGGATTCAAGCTCCTTTCAAGCAGCTTCCAACTGAGCCTCCAGGGTGCTTACCCGAGTGACAGTGTCCATCTTCTCGGCCTTCAGCACTTCTGATTGAGCTACACAGCAATAAGTTTAAAACTCAAAGGAATTCGCATGAGCGGAAATATTGGATAGAAGGAGTAGATAAATTTACCTCGAAGAAGCTCGCTTTCCGAGACGAGTCGATCGCAATCTGCCCGAAGGGTCAAGCAATCTATCTCGGCCGAAATAACGCGACGGCCAATGGCTGCAAGGGAGTGAAGAAGAGACTGCAAGAACATGAAGATGAAAAATTCAGAGAGGAGAAGATTGAGCCTATACACGACTGCAAACATTCGAGTATAGCCTCGGGGGCTACTCCCATCGGGAGCACTGCCGTGCACCCGATAAAATGAAGAGAAGAAAAGAGCTTAAGTTCTTGAGCCTGTAGCCAATCGCAAGCGATTAACTACAGGCTCGGGGGCTACTCCCATCGGGAGTACTGCAGGAGGCAAAGAAAAATGGCAAAGTTTACCTGGCCTTGAGCAATGCAGAGAGGATCAGCCGAGCTACCCGACACTTCTTTCGAAGTCGAGGCCCCAACTGCAAAGCTAGGAAGCCTATAGTCTGTAGCCGCAGCTGTTGGAGTTGGGCTCGGTGAATTCTGGACGGTCCCGGTAGTGGGGGTCCCACCCGCAGCAGCGGCCTCTTTCCTCTTCTCAAGAGGAAGGGAAGAGGCAAACCGGCCGGGGCTGATGGACTGGAGCCTGTCATGAAAGAAAACAACGATGTCAGAAGAAATAAGAAGGAAACGTTAGACTAGAACGAAGAAGCAAAAACTTACTCGTCATCATCTTCGTCGTCCAGCATATCCGCGTTCCAAGCGGTTTGGATTGTCGGCTTGGGAGCAGGAGGAGCGCGCACACTCAGCGGGGTCGCGTGGAGAGGCTCCTTATCGGACCCTCCGCCCAGGGAGTTGTCCTTGGAAGTAACTTCGTCTCCTCCATACTAGCGACGCTTGTGGTGGCGAAGATCGCTACTCGATTCCTCTACATCATCCGAAGAAGCGTGGTCGGAGCTCGAGCTAGCATCCGCAACACTGGTGTCAGCAGGGACATCCAGGTTACTCGCCAACAGGTCAGAAACCTCTTCACCAGAAACTGGCGGGTAGCAAGTTGCTACAGCCAAACTCTACAAGGAGAAGAAAAGGAGGAAAAATTCAATCGACGTATTCGCTAACAAAAAGAAAGGGAAGTTAAAGACAGAGAGAGTATTAAACTTACATCGGATGAAGGAGGGTTCGAGGCCTCAAACGCTGCGACTGGACACTAGACGAAGGACTCGCCCACCTTCAACTTCGTGATAGCCGCAATCTTCTTCTCAAACTCTGCATTCGAGAGATCTTCACGGCTCACTCGACTGGGGTCTTCAGCTCCTTGGTACTCCCACATGGCGGAGGGGCTCCCCTGCAGAGGCTGCATCCTGCGCTTGAGGAACAGACTCGCAAGATGCAAGCCATTCAGCGCAACCCCTGCAGTTTGGTCGCGGAGCGCCGCAACCTTGGCGAGTAAAGGGGCGACGACTCGGTTCTCCTCGACTGAGAGCTTATGCGCCCAAGATTTTCGTTGCTTCAAAACGGAGAATGGATGGAACTCATTGACTCCATCCGCGCTGTTGTCAACAACGTAAAACCAGTTCTTCCTCCACCCTTGCGCGGAGTCGGGGAGCTGCATGTTGAAGTAAAGGGTGTCCGATTTTGCCTGGATCCCAAAGCCGTCGGTGCGCAGCGCCTCCCCAAGCTCCGTCTCCACCCACGACTTCTCGCGGAAAGCCCGCACCTTAAATAGGGCCTTCCAGGTTCCCCAGTGCGGGCGAATGCCGAGAAAGCACTCACAAATCACGATGAAGCACGAGATGTGCTGCACCGCGTTCGGAGGCAAATCGTGGACCTCTATGCCATAGACATACAACAGCGCCACGAAGAAAGGATGGAGGGGGAGAGAGAGCCCACGCGAAACATGATCCGCGAAGATCACGCGCTTGTTCGCGTGGGGATTGGGTACCTCCTCTTTCTTGCCGAGGCGAACCCGCTTCTCGGCTTCGGGAGGCATCAGTCCCTCCCTTTGCATCTCCTTGATGCTCTTCTGGGTGGTGTTGGCAGAACGCCAGTCGCCGGAGCGCGGAGCGGGCGCAGCACGAGCATCTTCAGGCGCCCGAGAAGAGGAAACTGCGGCGCTGTGTTTCTTGCCTCCCGCCATGAGCGTTGGTGCAAGCTTGAAGACAGAGGAGGGGCGCGAGGAAGAAGAAGGCTGGGAAGGTGAAAGCTGGAAGCAAATGACGGGAAACTTTCACTTTTCACCTAAGGCCGGTATTTATACACGGTATCGCCCGATCCTGACCGTTCGTCAAGCAACGTGGCATCCATCGCGGCGGCCATGCGTGAAGCCGAAACGAAACGGCGGTGAACGCTGTTTCGTGCCACGATCTTAACAGAAGATCGTGCGCAATTACTGCGCGCAGTTCGCGTAAAAACCGGGAACGAGACGCGCAGTTCGCGTAAAAACCGAGAACGACGTCACGTTTCCGGTCAAAAAGCTGACAAGGTGGGCCAGCACATCTGCTCTCGCTCTGTCACGTCCCATCGGGAGGATAAAGTGCGTTGTGACGTCATAGTGCACATCATCGAGCTCAGAATTTCTTCGGATAAAAGCCCCAAAACACGAAATAAACTTCGTACGGGCAAATCAAGATGCGAAGATTCCTTCGCATAAAGCCTCAAACACGAAATAAACTTCGTATGGGCAAATCAAGATGCAAAAATTCCTTCGCATAGGGCTCAAAACACGAAATAGCTTCGTATGGGCAAATTATGATGCGAAAATTCTCTCGCACAAGAACCCTAGACACGGAATTTTCTTTCGTATGGGCACAAACAAATCCAGACACGAAAACTCTTTCGTATGGACAAAACAACTTGATTTTCTCACTCGAGCGATCACAGACCAAAAATTTGCGAGTGCGCAGATCCTGCCACTCCATCATACGATGTATACACATCACAGACCTGGATTGTTCAGCCGACTAGGCACATCCGGATGCCATATTCTTTCGGATATGAAGGTAAGACCCAAAAGATCTCTCTTGAGGGCCTGGAATCGCACTCAAGCTGCGTCCACCGGTAAAATTCCGTGTCAACAACATGACGAAAAATCCTAGCGGATGCGCCGGGTACCCCTATAGGTTAAGTTCGACTCGGTAAGACCTCAAACGGCCCAGTCGTAATGATCACCTCATCGGGTTCGAGTCGGAGGTCTTGAATCTGTGTAGGCCAGAATTGTGTTTGCCCTAGTTGCAATTAATTGGCCCTGGTCTTTTGGGAGAGCCAAGCTACTGAGCCATATCCTTCTGCGAAAATAGCAAAAAACATAGGCGCTCTCGTTGCTCGATACTCGGCATAAAAACTCATCACACAGGGTATACGCCCTCCAGTCGGTAAACGACTAAAATGATCATCCGAAGGAAATAAGGCGAAAACTTTGAGCGTCTACCCGACTGGGAAATCCCAATCGATCAAATGCTCGGGGGCTACTGACGAAGGGATGGACCTTGGACCTATAGAGTAAGGATACCCGGTACTAGGCCCAAGACTGAAGCCCAAGAAGGGACACCTTTGGACTATTCTAGAAGGCCCAATTGAAGACCACCCGCAATGCCTTGCGGGTTAAGATAGGAAACTTGTAACCGACATAGGGTTAGAGTTCGAGTCCTCCCCGGGTATGGTTTGAGACCTGGCCACCTTTATAAGGCCAGGAGAACCACCGGGAGAGGACCAAGCAATACCGCCCCACCAAGCCTTGAGCTCGAGATCATACTCTCGACTTGAGCAACCCCTCATTGTAACCGATCTATTCGTGAATACAGATCGACAGAGGCAGGAGTAAGGGTTTTACCTCTACGAGGGCCCCGAACCTGGATAAATCGTGCCTCTTGTCTAGCCGACGATCATCACCAGCGCCTACAGGTTCTCCTATTCGAAACCCTATGGGTTCACCCGAGGGACTTGTTGAGATGCAGATTCGACACGCTCCCCTTCCCCCTTTTTATTCTTTTTCCATTTTTCCACCTCATTTATTTCTGAAATAAATTAGTGAAAATTCCCAGGGATAACTAATGCACATTTTGATACCACGGGTCAACCTGGCATCCCCTAAAATTAGGGTTTGCACATAGGAGGAAAGCTGCCCCTCCGGTACTGCTCTCTTATATGGAAAGTCCTCCGAAAACCCGTGGCCCCTATAGATAAAATCATCGAATTTATATAACGATGTCAGAAACATATTCCAGACATCCTTGGACATGTCTTATCCTTTGTTATATCTCATATACCATTCCTCCTTACACCGACATTATTTCTCTCTTACAGTAATTTTTTCCGACACGACTCCGATTGACATCGGACTTGTTTCTGTGATATTGTAATGACATTTTCCATTTTGTATTGATTTTAGGAACACATTTCCAACATCCCGTGACATCACATGTCCTTCGTAATCTCTTGAATATTTATTCTGTCACGTCGGAATTATCCGAATAATACCCTACTCTCCTTCGGACCATCCAATGCAAACAACAGACTTTGACGTCTTAAGTATGTGACGCCTACAGGTTCGATAACTCGTATACATGATTGTAAAACCATTTTACGGATCAATAATAACCATCGGGACCGTGATCATCCTTATTGATTCCTACAAGTTATACGAAGAAAACTGCTGAACGTATTGGTTGTTATGTAAGTTCCTATTACTTAGGGATACCAATCAATACCTCGGGACGAGATAAATGAGAAGACCGTGATTAAACTCTTTAATCAACTTACAAAATGATTCCCGATATCCGGTATGATTCCTTTTACTCAATATCGTGACATAGTATCCCCATGACTAGTGTCATGTCCTTGTCTGCGCAGACTTATTTACCGATACTATTTCACCGACTGGATCCTGGATGTATCTCTCTATTAACTAGAGGAGTAATTCCTAATCTTAAACTATAACAATGAATGAATACTTTTGTGACCATCCAGTGTTAGCCTTTTGTACCACCCAGTTTACGGTGTGATACTTGACTATACCAAAATGATCCTACGGTAAACATCATTGAATATTCTCAGTCTAAGGAAGAAAAAAAAACGACCATTTTGTGATGATACTATTTAGAAAAACTAATCTCGTAGTATCTCAACTACATAGGTCTACCCAGCCACAATGTCCCTCCCATTAATATTGCATAACGAATTTCCATGACCAGGAAAACATGGTCAACTAATATTAACGAGTTTATCCGTGAGACATGACATAGGGTCATAACAGTGTGTTTATGTTTCTACATGTGCGCATGGGTTTTCCAGTGGATCTCATATTCAGTGACCATAGAATTTATAGCACAAAAATATAATACATTAATTATAAAACTGATGTATTTTACTGTCTCTTGGGCATACATCCAATAAAACCCCCTATTAGGATAAGGATTTAGGATAAAAATCTACCCATGTGTATATAAATAAGGAAATCTCATACCCATCGGGCTGAGCGCAGTGGCGGAGCTGCATGCTAACTATGTGGTCAAGCGACATCACAAAAATAATTTGAACAACAAAGACCCCTCTATAATACACCATAATTGACCCCATAAATACTAATTTGTGACATCAAAACAGATTATTTTGAGCATTGACATCACACGCGGTAATCCTAGCTCCGCCACTGGCAGAGCGGGTGTGGGTATTGGATTGTATAAATCATACAAGCATACTCATGCACCCATATAATATCTAACAAATGGATCTTTATATAAATCTAAGTGACCTACATAATTTCTCTATCATGTTAGGTTAACTAGACGAGACCATGCCCGATAATCAGACAGAAGTCAAGCGAGAGTGCCTTAAACTGACGTCTTGTAGTCACACACATATATTCTACAAGTAACTAGCTTCTTTAGCGGAAGAGAGTCGCTAGCTTTTAGGTAGCGATATGATCAGATCATATCCATCTCTAGCCAGGCCAGTAGCTAGGCCATGTTTTGGCTCAATTTATTGTGTTGTTGTTTGAAATGTGTTGCTGGTAAAAATTGTGTGTGTATGTTGCTATTGATGGATTCTTTTTTCTCAATTTGTTGTGTTGCAAACGTTGGTATGCGTACCCCTTTATCATGTCGGGAGAAAGGGTATGGGAAAAAAGTTGTACCCACTAACGTGTATGGGTATGGGTAGCTCCAACCGCACCCATACCACAGTATCATCCGTAAGCGCATACCATCTTCCAGTTGACAAAGAGTGGCCTGACTACTATTTTCGGTGTCATATCCCTTCCAAATGAGACCTCTTGAGAACTTTTATTATGTTAAATGTAGTGAAATTCATGCTATGTACACGGAAGTAAAAAAGTGTCTCGTTTGTCATCATGACGAGACCATTAAACATTTATTCTTCCCGTGTAAGTTTGGTAGGTATATATGGTCAAATATCTAGATAGGTTCTACCTTATTTGCCGCATGTAGCGTTGCCAATATTTTTGGCAATTGGCTAAACGGATCCTATTTTTAAGGTTCTTATTAGGATGGGAGTGATTGTCGTTACTTTGTTGATTTGGCTATGTAAAAATGACAAGGTTTTTAACGATAAGAATTTTTCTGCTATGCGGTTATCTACCATGCACAGTTGCGCTCCGATTATGGTCACCCCTTTAGCGTGTGGAGTACCTAGACCCATTTTTCGAAGGTATCTTATGGAGGAGGCGGCGAGAGGATTGTTTTCCCAATATGAATGGCAACATAATCTTCGGATCGGTCATCCATCTCCATAGATGTTTACTAGGATACGTATTTCACATATTTTAATTTATTTTTGTTCGGTATCTTGTGAACTTGTTTGAGCTTTGTGTCTTAGCTATGCAGAAGCTGGGTGTAATACTTAAAACTTTTTAATTACTCAAAAATATGCGGTCTCAGCTCTTAGTCACATTTGCATTAATTCTCTTCTAATTAGTGGTTGGTTGGCCTTCTTTACCCCTTTCCACCAATACATGCAATATTTGATCTCCAATAAATGAATACTTAGGGCCTAGAGAATTGCCATATGTGCCATAAAAATCAGGACAGAGGAAGTAATAAGTTAGCTTTGCGAGTCATTAATTAGTTTAACTTTTTTACTAGATAAATATTGTGTATGCTAATGAAGATAATGACTTGAGCAACATGATTATTAAAAAAGCGTCAAATTTATTTGAAGATTTGGCCGGGGAAGAGGAGATTGCTCCTCTGGAATTTGTGATTCCAAATTCTCTTATGGCTAAAAAAAACTTGAAAGGGAAAAGAAGTAAATGAAATGGCCTAACCATTAAGCGTAACAGTGTCAGGCTAGAAAAATTAAAAAAAATTATCATGATGAAAGGAATGATTTGGAATAGTGATGAGTTTGGGGATACGGCAAAGCATTGGTTCGTGAAAGAAACTATTTTAGAGAAGAAATTGGATTTTATTGCTTTAATTTAGACGGGGAGATCGGAGTTTGCATCTCATTTTCTCTCTCATCTCGCCAGTGGTTGTGATTATGTGTGGTATTGTCTACCACCACATGGACGGTCTAGGGCATTCTTGTTGGCTTTAATAGAATGACTATTTCTGTCCAAGATTTTGTCTCCGGGGATTTCTGTATCAAATTTAAGTTAAAACTAAAATCTGATGGCTTTGTGTGGTCACTAGTGATTGCATATGGGCCTGCACAAGATGCCCTTAAGCCTGACTTTCTTGCAGAGCTGGTGCGTGTGTGCGAGAATGAAGACACTCATATGTTGGTAGGAGGTGATTTCAATATTATTCATAGACAGGAGATGAAAATAATGATAACTTTAACGCCCGTTGGCCCTTTATCTTTAATGCGATTATTTAGAGTCTTGACCTGAAGAATTTGGAACTTTCGGGTGGATAGTACACTTGGGTAAGTAGAAGGGTTGTTCAAACTTTTGAAAAGTTGGATCGGTTCCTTGCTAGCGTTGAATGGGAACAAAAATTCCCACTTGCTTCAGTTCATGCCCTCCCGCGTTCCGGGTCTGATCACACTCCCCTTGTAATTGACTCAGGAGAGAGTGCTCACCAGGGAAATAAGGCTAGGTTCTCCTTCGAACTTTCTTGGCTGAGAAGGGAAGGGTCTGTTGAGATGGTGGGTAAAGAATGGAAAGACACAGTGGGCGGGCCTTCGCCTATTGAAAGATGGCAAAGTAAAATTAGGCATCTTCGACAATTTTTGAGAGGTTGGGCGAAGAATATTAGTGGTGAATACAAATTGCTGAAACAAAAATTGTCATTACTAATTGAAGAGCTTGATATTAAAGCTGAAACTACCGTTTTGTCTTCTGAAGAGAGGAAAGCTAAGAAATACGATGATGAGTGTCTAGCTAGGCTTCGTAGAGAAGAGGAGTCCAAATGGGCGCAGAGGGCTAAAGTTAAACACGTCCAACAAGGGGGTAATAATACTAGGTACTTTCATTTGATTGCTAATGGAAAGCATCGAAAAAAAAGATTTTCCAACTTGAACAAGATGAGGGAACAATAGTTGGGGAAAACAATTTGAAAGTATTTATCTCTGAGTGGGCACCGGAGACTTGTTTTGTGACTATGATTGAGACATATGACATGGACATGCCTCAGGTGTCTCCTCAGGAAAACATTGCCTTGACATCAGAATTCACTGAGAAGGAGGTTCTTGAGGCGATATCACAAATGGAACACAACAAGGCTCCCGGACCAGATGGGTTTCCGGCTGAGTTTTATTAAAAGTTTTGGGAGGTCATCAAGAGTGACTTGATGGCTTTGTTTTCACAGTTGCAGAACGGAGATTTACCCTTATATAAGTTGAACTTTGGGGTTATCACTCTGTTGCCTAAGAAAAAGGATGCGAGCCGTATTGAGCAATACAGACCAATTTGTTTGCTCAATGTGAGTTTGAAAAAATTTACAAAGGTCGGAACGAATTGTGTTTCGTCTATTTCCCACAAAATCATCAGACCAACCCAATATGCTTTCATCCCGGGTCGAAATATTTTAGAAGGAGTGGTTATTCTTCATGAGACTATACACGAACTGAAGACCAAAAAGCTTGACGGGGTCATCTTCAAAATTGATTTTGAAAAGGCCTATGATAAGGTGAAGTGGTCGTTTTTGCAGCAAGCCCTTAGGATGAAGGGGTTTGATCCCAAATGGTGTGAGTGGGTCAGCCTTTTTGTTCAAGGGGGGGTGTGGGAATTCGGGTTAATGATGATATTGGCCATTTTCTCCAAACGCTTAAGGGGCTTTGTCAGGGAGATCCCTTATCACCTGTGCTTTTCAATATTGTTGCAGACATGTTGGCTATCCTCATTGCTCGGGCAAAGGATGATGGCCAGTTGGGTTCCTTGATACCTCATTTGGTGGATGGGGGGATTTCGATCCTGCAATATGCCGATGATACGATTTTGTTTCTAGAAGATGATTTAGAAAATGCTGGCAACATGAAGTTAATTTTGGAATTATTTGAACAATTGTCTGGACTAAAAATTAACTTGAGTGAGCTTTATTTCTTTGATAAGGCAGTTGAAAGGCAAGAGGAGTACATGTCCTTATTCAGATGTGACATTGGTTCATTACCGTTTAAGTACTTGGGTATTCCAATTCATTATCGTAAGCTCCTCAACAAAGAATGAAAAATGGTGGAGGATCTCTTTGATAATAAGCTGGGTTCTTGGGTCGGGAAGATATTGTCTTACGGTGATCGGCTTGTTCTAGTTAATTCAGTTCTCACTAGTTTGCATATGTTTTTACTCTCCTTTTTTCCAGTGCCTGTTGGGGTAAGGAAGAGGTTAGATTTCTTTCGTAGCAGATTCTTTTGGCAAAGCTACCTGCACAAGAGAAGATATCGTTTGTCCAAATGGAATATTATCTGCAGACCAAAGGATCAAGGAGGCTTAGGTATTGAGGTCCTAGAAGTGAAAAATAGATGTTTATTGTCGAAATGGCCCTTTAAACTTTTGCATGAAAAGGGGGTTTGGCAAGAACCCATTTTTAACAAGTATTTGTATAATCAAACTTTAACTCAAGTGGAGGCTAAACCTCATGATTCTCCTTTCTGGAAGGGAATCATGGGGGTGAAAATTGATTTCTTCCATCGCGGTCATTTTAGAGTAGGGAATGGTCTATCTACTCGGTTTTGGGAAGATATTTGGTTAGGTGATTCTTCCTTGGCAGCTCAATTTCCTTCTTTATTTAATATTTTGAGTCGTAAAAATGTGTTAGTGGCAGACGTGTTGTCACATAGTCCTCTCAGTATGTAGTTTAGAAGGAACTTGACCGGGGAACGGTGGGAAGCTTGGTTGCGCCTAGTTCGTGTTCTCATGAGGATTAATCTTACCAGTGAGGCGGATAATTTTGTTTGGGGTCTTACCGAGTCAGGTGTTCTCGGTAAAGTCTATGTATACAGATTATATGCATGATCATACTCCTTATTTACATAAATACCTTTGGAAGCTGAAAGTTTCATTGAAAATAAAAGTGTTTATGTGGTTCCTTCAGCGCAAAGTCATTCTTACAAAGGATATTTTGATACGGAGAAATTGAACGGGGTGTACAAAATGTGTCTTCTGCGACTACGATGAGACAGTCGATCACCTATTTATATCCTGTAACTTTGCTACACATATTTGGAGATTGCTTCATTTCACGTTTAGTGTAGCCCAACCAAATAGTGTTAACCATATGTTTGGTAATTGGCTACAAGGGATAGATAAGAAATCTAAAGCTCGCATTCAAATTGGAACTTGTGCGTTTGTGTGGACTATTTGGAATTGTAGGAATGATGTTGTTTTTAACAGATCGAAAGGTGCTCATTTTTTGCAGCTTGTTCACCGAGCCACATATTGGATCCAAATATGGTCTTTCGTTCTCCCGTTGGAGCAGCGGGTGCTTATGGAGTTTGGATGTTCTCGCTTGATGGCGTTTGTTCAGGCTATCTACAGGTAGGGTGGTTGGCAGCATATTAGAAGACTTCAATATGTGTAGTCTTAGTTCGACCCCTATGTTTCTTTGGTTGATTCTTGTGTCCATTCTAGATGGTGCTTGAGGTGTAATACACCGGATGATTATTACTTATAAATTTTAATATAAAAACAGCTATAGCATCATCACGATGCAGAGGCTGGACTATTTTCCCATCTAAAAAAAACATGTAATGTATAGAAAAACAGAAGAGAGTACTTCTTTTGTCCCTCATGGCGAAGTGGAGGATGGTGGAGACTCGAAAGGAGACACGAGGAAATCGTTATTTGGAGCGACAGGCCAAGAATAGACGAAGGCTTTAGCCGACAATCGGCCATGACCTCGAAAAGACTTGTCGTCCATGGCTCGCGGGACCTAGCTACCATTATTCGCCAGGACACGATCGATCCACGAGCAACCACCCTCCTCCAGCCGGGAAGGGAAGGGAGGCGCGCCGAAGGCACGTACGTGCGTAGCGTAGCCGGGCATGGGCAAGCACGAGAAGCACCACCACCACCAGCACGACGTGGAGGCGGGCTACGGGCCCGGGCACGGCGGGTACATGATCGAGACCCCGGCGCTCCGGTGGGCCTTCATCCGCAAGGTGTACGTGATCGTGTCGCTGCAGATGCTCGTCACGGTGGCCGTCGCCGGCGCGATGTACCTCACCGACTCCATCAGGAACTTCTTCCTCTCCGGCACCCCTGCCGCGCTCGCCGCCTTCATCGTCATCCTCATCTCCCCGCTCCTCGGTACCCACCAACACGTCTGTAGCTAGCTTCCGATCGATGCTGGGCGCGTTCTCTCCATGAATTTTGATGCATGATGCCGTACGCCGTGCGTGTGCAGTGATGCTGCCGATGGTGTACTGGCGGCAGCGTCACCCGATCAACCTGGTGTTCCTGTTCCTCTTCACGCTCTGCATCAGCGCCTCCGTGGGGCTGGGCTGCCTCACCAAGCGAGGCCCCATCATCTTCGAGGCGGCGGCCATGACGCTCGTCGTCGTCGTGGGGCTCACCGCCTACACCTTCTGGGCGGCGAAGCGGGGCCACGACTTCGAGTTCCTGGGTCCCTTCCTCTTCGTCGCCTGCCTCATCCTCTTCGTCTACGCGCTGGTCATGATGCTCTTCCCGATGGGGAAGACGGCGGCGCTGGTGTACGGCTGCATCGCCTCGCTCGTCTTCTCGGCGTTCATCATCTACGACACCGACAACCTCATCAAGCGCTACACCTACGACGAGTACGTCGCCGCCTCCATCACCCTCTACCTCGACATCATCAACCTCTTCAGGGCCATCCTCATCGCCCTCGACGCCGCCGACTGATCGATAACTAGCCATCATCAATTCGTCAGTTCCTTGGTCTCTTTCAGGCGCCTGTATGCTAAACTAGATTTGATCATACTGTAGATTCCGATGTAATGTTAAGTGCTCTCTCGTTAACAGAAGAATATTACCAATCCAGCATGAAATCATCTCGCGCCATCAAGGCAACATGGACCTTCCGGAAGGAGATGAATGTGTTGGGTAGGCAACACGACATGATCCGTCATTTATGTTTCATGTTAGCTAAACTGGATTGACCATAAGTAGATTTCCATGTAACACTGCGCGCCCTCCAGGATTGGACTAGCAGAGAAACGTTGCCAATCCAGTTATGGTCCCAACACATTTTCATCCAACGCAATATGAACAGAGACAGACGAAGCAGATTGCAAGCAAAAAACAAAACCCGCAGAGAAAAGAAGATGAATCTGAATTTTCTGAAGAGGGGAACATCATTCAGTTTTGTGGCACAAACCCAACTTCGAATTACAGCCTACATGAGGCCAACAGGCAATCGCTCTAGTGCTCTCCCAGAGACTTCAGACTCTTAAATACCGCATGTATAAAATAGGGCACAAAGTTGCCAGGACCAACCGCAAATTCCTCAACAGTTAACTGTTTACACCCATTTTGGAACACACTAGCTTAGATGGGGTCCTGCTTAATGCTCCTCTATCTTCTTCAGGTCCTTCATATTTGTTGTGTCCACGCTGCAACAACAGAATCCAACAAATATCCATCAGGCATGTTATTTGGGAGACAAAAGATTCCGGTCTGCAATATCTATCAAGTAAAAATTGTGATATACACTGAGATGCCGGAAATCCCAACAGATTTTGTTGTTTTCGGAACTCAATAATAAATTCTTGCACATTAAGTTCACATTGGGTAAGATAATTGCTTTCATCCTTTGACTTTCTTACTTTCTAAAAATATAGCCTGTTATGGATAAATAATACACTAACATAGAACGATTTGCTGTGCAGCTTCAATGTTAGGAAACTACGGGATGCTGGTAGCATAACTAGGATGACGGAACAGAACCAACATATGCATAGCTATGTTCAATAGCAAAGGGTTGCATTATCAGTAAATTGTGTTATCTGTCATTGAGCTCAAAAGTCTATTTCTTGTTCCAAATCCAATTCATATGATTATGGTCCAACACTAATCCTCGCAGATTTGATGAATAGTTAAGTTGACTTTCTCTTCAGATAATTCCAAATTTTATGTCGCACCATGACGTTCTAAATCTATAGTCAATTCTACGTTAGACAAGACTGCCTACTTTTATCTTTACTCTTAACAGAATTTGACTACATCACAAACCTACCATAATCTCAGCAATCCAACTACAAGGGAAAAATATAATACGTATAACTTACGTTGTTCCATAAAGCGCAATTTTCTGAATTTGTGTGATGTCAGCTCCGCTTTGATTGTCTTCAATAAACATAGTCAGGCTGGAATGACAAAGAAAATGGATTATAAGAATAGGATAACTCTAACAAAATGCCTGTTGCGTGTGTGCCGGAGGGAGGGGTACATACCTGCGAACATTCTGGAACTTCACATACTTTAGCGTCACAGGCTTGCTCTGTAGAAAAGAATGGTCAGGGCTCATCAATTTGAGGCTAGACATAAGCTAAAACAAGAACAACTGATGAAGCTACATGGCAATAAAGGAAAAGATTATGAAAAGGCAATAATTGATTTTGTTTTTAGGAACATACTTCTAGTAAATGGCTGGAGGACAGGTCAACAGTGTCACTTGGTGGGAAGTCATTGACGTTGCTGCCATCAAGTAAAGAAATTTATGTCAGGCTTAAGGGAAAATCCAAAACGTTCTGAAGGGCCAGTATCAAAGAACTTAGTTAAAAATAAAAGGAAGTATACCTGAAACCCATATGCTCTCTGTTGGAGAAGAGTTTAACTGTTTTTGGGCCTGTGTTGACAGAAGATGTTGACGCGTCAACTATTTGAGAAAGTATATATCAAGACCAAAGAGAATTACTGAAAGTGGTTTAAGAAAGGGGCTACAACTAGAAACTAAATATCTCATCCGGAGGTAGAGAAAAAGAAGCAGAACAAAAATAGTGTTAACAGAGAAACAACATGGAGTTTAGTGTGTGAAGCAATTAATGCTAGTATCAAGTTCTATATTGTTGTGAACCGTTGAAAGAGAACCTTTTAGCTTTCCAGAAATTAAGCAGATAAAAACATGTAAATAACCCATGAGAGTGCATATTGTTTTAAAGTAGTGTGAGCATCGTAAAACCAATACGATAAAGATCCCCAGCAAGTGAGTGACATATATGCATGGGCACTTTGACAATACCAATCAGTATGAAACAGAAGCAATGCAATTCTACAATCTCGAATTTGAACTAGCAAACACCTATGTTGCACATATGTGAACAACCTACAATGTACAAACACACTAACACCATAAATAACCATCTCCTTTATGTACTATGAATAATAGATGACAAGGAAGATTCGGCGCCGCGCCCGTGGAGTTATTTTTTTAGGAAGGTAATAACTAAGGGGGAAGGAAAGAGCGAAGCACTATGGTTCGTTGTATAAGGCTTGGTACGCATTGGTGTTTCGAAGCTGGCCATGACGTGCTGTCGTGTATCCGGATTTTGGTGGAGACGCGTGGGCCAGGGGTGCTGCATGGAAGGCACGTGGCTGAGCAGATGTACAAATCTGTTTGTACGTGTCTGTTCGACCTTTCTGATGGATGTATCATGCGGTGCTATCGTTGGAAGTTTAGACGGTGGAGCGGGCAGCCCTTCCTCTTGCCATTTCTTGGCACACAAAGCAGGTTAGCTTGTCAACGACCCATCCGGTAGGCCGGTAACAACGAAGAGGCATAAATAGTGGAGCAGAGGCATGGGCAACCGGGAAACAGCCGGTAAGATATTACAGCCAAGAATAAGAAAAAAGGTGGAGAAAACAAACTCCCCACGACTACAGTTGCATACAGGGGAAAGAAGGACACGCGTCAAAATTGTGGGAAGTGAACCTGGCGGGAAACGCAGCCTGAACGGCACATGGATCGCTAGCATCGCGAGAAGACCGTCAACTTTAATATAGGGTATAATAGGTCACTAAGACAGTCACCACTTAGCTCCCACCAAATAACTAATTATTATCATAAATTTTAAAAATTCAACTAAGGAATCAACAATCTACAACTAGCATTAACAGACAAAGTCCAGTACTGCAGTTCCAACAGCGACATGTCCTCCTTGAACTTAGAAAAGAGTCGTTAACTCTAATAACCACTTGGCAACCTGGCACTATGTAGTGAATAGTGATACGGAGTTGCAGAATAAACCTCACCTTCCTCCTCAGGGCCTTTGAAGAGCGCGGAATGCAGCTTGATGACCTGCATGAAGGGGATGTAGATGAGCAGCTGCTCGTCCGAGTCGCTGGCGAGGTGCAGCCCTTCGTCCTCCCTGTAACCCTGATGAAATCCACCAGTCGTCAGAACGCAATCGCCTCTGAAATCGGCAAAAGTAAAGCAGCATACACACAGAGGGCAAAGGTGTCACAGCGGCCCCCATACATAGCATACGAAACCCTAGACTAAGACCGCCGAACAAGAGATCAGGCAAAAGCGTATCGAAGATCCGCTGGATCGGAACGGGGGAATCGCGGGAACGGCGGCGGTACCTGCTTGAGAGCGTTGGCGATGCCGTGGGCGGGGTCCTGGTTGAGGCACTCGACGCCGGTCCAGTCGATGAAGTCGACCAGATCCACCTGCCCGCGCGGCACCGAGGCCGACGGGACGGCCGCGGCGGC
Organism: Alopecurus myosuroides; assembly: GCA_028641055.1. Classification (NCBI taxonomy): domain Eukaryota; kingdom Viridiplantae; phylum Streptophyta; class Magnoliopsida; order Poales; family Poaceae; genus Alopecurus; species Alopecurus myosuroides. The sequence continues at coordinate 111,526,002 of CM054057.1, read as the reverse complement.
GGCCGGAGGGGCGGGTGCTGCGGTGGTGGGCGCGGGGGCGGTCGCCATGGCTTCCCGGAAGCTTCTGGATTCTGTGCTGTGCGGGCTGGTGCGCAAGCGACCTCGTCTCGGGAGATGACTTGCTAGCAGCAGATGGATGCCTTTCTTCTCGAGCCGCCGCGCGGTGGGCCCGAGTATATCACGTTTGGCAATGTAAGCCCATCGGGCCTGCGGAAACCGAAGCCCAGTATTATCAAAAAAAAAAGTTGGTTCGACGCCCCTGTCCGAGGAGCGGTCGCCGTTTTTAGTCCCACATCGCCGAGAGAGGGAGGATGCGGGGCGTGGCCACGCTATAAGATGGAGGGAGTGGCCTCGCTAGCAACTCATACCTTTCTCGGCCTTTTGGCTAAGATCAAGTGTAGTATCTGTTCTTATCAGTTTAATATCTGATATGTGGGCCATGTGCCCACAACGATATTAAATTTATTTTTTGTGGGGAAGGGTCCATCACAGTGGCTTGCCACTGGGGCCCTTGCGTGTCGCCCGGGCGTTGCACTACAGCCCGGTGCCTGGCGCACCCCAACCAATTCTAAGACAAATTTTACATCCTGTGCAGGGTGGCATCAAGAATCGAGGTGGTAATGTCTGTTTGTGTCATCTTATTTATACTCCTATATTATAGTAAAGTGTAGACTTTCGATCGGACCAATGCACCTCCTTTAAAATCGTTGTATCACAAAAAAAAATATTCAGAACAACAGAGACAAATAGGGGTGGGTTCTTTCGGCCTTTTCGGTTCGGTTTTTCGGGTTTCATAATATAATTCGGTTTTTAGAAACTGACACCCGAACTAACCTATCATTTTTCAAGGACCGACAATTCAGTTTTTCAAAAATTCGGTCCGGTTCTCGGTTTAAACCAATTAACCGAGATTCTAACATGCAAACGTTCAAATCAAGAATTAGATAGCAAAAATGAGTGGATAGGGTTGCGGAGGCTCGCCAGGACGATATGCACATGTGAACCTAGTATGATGGCAGCTAATATTACACGACATGTGGATGAGTATGTATTTGTTGTGAACTTTAATTGCAGTTGTATAAGAGAAAGCAATAAATAGGATTTGGGTGGAGATTGTGTTAGCAATGATAGATATTTTTAGTGGGACAACTAATTTATTTCCCTAGATATAAATTGTCGTATGGTCTTGAAATATTTGATTGCATGATGAACCGGTCCTTTCGGTCAGTTCGGTTAACATGGAATAAAAACCGAACTAACCGATATAATTTCGATTTTCTAAAGTTGGGAACCGATATATGGACCAAAAACCGAATTAACCTTATAATTCGGTTTGTTCGGTTCGGTATCAGTTCAGGTTCGGTTTCTCGGTTTTTTATGCCCACCCCTAGGGACAAAGAAATCTACGACTTTACTCCCGTTCAAACAATAGATGACTAGATGACTTTCATTTATCTATTGTTGAATCGAAGGGAGTACTTTCTAGTGCGAATAGGGACAAAGAAGTCTAGATAGATGACTTCCATTTATCTATTGTTGATTCCATTTATCTATTGTTGAACGGAGGGAGTACTTTCTAGTGCGAATAGGGACAAAGAAGTCTAGAGACAAAAGACAAAGTGCGAATAGGGACAAAAAAGTCTAGGGACAAAAGACAAAAAGTCGATATGTCTTACCTCGTGGTGGAAGGGAGGGAGTGTGCGACAAAAAGTCTATAAAGTCTTACTTTATGAAATGGACTTTATGAAATGGATGGAGTGTCTTACTTTGTAGAATGGAGGCAAGTCTACATACATGCGACTAGGGACAAAGACAGAAAACAAAAAGTCTAGGGACAAAGACAAAAAGTCTATAAAGTCTTACTTTGTGGAAGGGATGGAGTATGTGACAAAAAGTCTATAAAGTATTACTTTGTGGAATGGAGGGAGTATGTGACAGAAAGTGTATAAAGTCTTACTTTGTAGAATGGAGACAGTATGTACTAAAGCGATAGGTTAAGAAAAAGAAATCTAAAGTTTTTCAAAATGATGCTAATTTATTATTTTTCCAAAATTTGCATTATTTTAAATTAGTCTATGCAAATTTATTAGTCAAACAAACATTTAACTACTCCATTGTGTGAATTTTTGGCTGATATTTTGACAAACATATAAATTCTTAAATTTCATTTTCTAGCACGAGGAGCCAACACCGTTGCCTATGACCCAAAGTGCCTTTTCATTATAAAAATGGATATTTGTAAATGGAAAGTGAGAGATTTAGGTATCAAACAATTGATGCATGCCCTCTTTAATGCTAAGTTTTGCTCTATGCATAGCAAGAGCAAAAGCATCTTAGAAAAAACTAAAACATTCATTTAAATCTATGTTATATCCCTCAAAATAATGTGTTCATGTGATTTCAGAGGTTCCAACATGTAGGGACAATACATTCCTTGAAATATATGGGTCTTGATCTAGAGTTTCCAACTTTCTATCCAGCAAATAGTTCCATATGGGAGAGATTATTGTTCCATTCTAAAATTAGTTTCCACCTGAAAAGTCGACAACCTCGCTCAAGAAAAAAAGATGGTGCATGGTCGCATTACGACATTCTTGGAAAAGGACACATGCAAAATAGTTTCAAATTGGTTATACAATATATAGTGTAGATTCACATGACCAGTTTCATTGATTCGAATTTCAACTAATGATATGAAGTTCTCACGGTCGAAATACTTTATTTACTTATATCTGCTTAGAGAAGCATCTCTCTATGCAGAGTAGAGTCCCAATGTACTCTACTAGTTCCCTTCTTTTTTTCAAGAAAAACTCTGCTAGTTCCCGAGCCATGTAATTGCTTCAGAGCACACAGTAGGCCCGGGCCAAATGAGATCATCTCCAACCGGAAGAACCAAATATGGCCCCCAAAGTATCCACGGACACGACGGTCACCCCCAAAACTTTCCCTTCTACAATCATTTTTTCTGAACTTTAAACTCAAATCCATGCACTACATGCAACGTAACATTTTGCACACCATCTAGCTAGTGCACATAGAGAAACCATACATAGGAAGTATAATCACAACTAAAGTGACTATAACGGGTAGTGCATAGTGGACATGCATCTCCTTCTCGGCCATTTTTGACGAGCTAGTACTAGGCCTGGAAAGGGCCCTGGACCAGAGGCGGAGCTTAGTGTAGTTCGGGGGGCCACCGTCCCCCCCCCCCCCAACTTTACAGCAAATCTTGAAGATTTTTTTTGGGAGGGCCTAATTGAGTAATAAAATAGCATTTCTCCCTCCCCCCCCCCCCAACAATGATATTTTTTATTTCACCCCCTGCAGTTTGTGTCAAGCTCTGCACTGCGCTGGACCTAGTGTTGCTGATCCATTGCTGGATCGGCACGAACTGGTTCGCCTCGCTGAGCGTGATGGCGAGTATCGCGACGACATGCCTTATGCAACCATCGTTGGTGTCCGGGGAGTACTCCGCGTCGAAGTTTGTGAGACGGGAGACGATGCAGGGTGCTGGTCCGGCCGAGAAGGAAGTTGTCCATGCTCATGTACCCGCCGGAGCCCACTAGACCCGTGTAATTGTCGCTCGACGGCATCACTATCGCCGACGGGATCAGGCTGGCACGGTTGCTGAAAACATACCAGCTCCCGTACCGGGAGGCGAACCCAACCACATAAAAGTTGTCCGTCCGCACGGCGAGCATCGCCGTGTTAGCGGCCCTGCCATGGACCTCGTACATCATCCAGCGCGATGGAGGCCAGGGAGGGTGAACACAAAATGTTCTCTATAATGTCTCCAGAAAGTTATATGTCCGATAGTCTTTTTTTTTACGAACCATTTTTTTTGCTACAATAGTGCAAATTTCTTATTTCACTGAAACATTTTTTACTTTATACTAGCAATGGGGGATTTTTGTGAGGGTTTTTATAAATTGCTACAATAGTGCAAGTTTCTTATTTCAATGAACCTTTTTTCTCACATGAGAAAAACCGGATTTAGGGATAAATTTGGACACGTGATGCTTCTGGACCCGGAGGATTTTTGGTCAAAATCCTTTTGTAGGACGCCCAACATTGTCCATAAACAAAGCTGTAACGAGTCAGCATTCGTCTCCAGCAACACTGAGAGATAGGATTTTATCTAAATACTGATAGAATTAGGCCACTCCACTTACTCCCGTGGGTGGTCGAGAGGATCCTTCGGAAATGCAGCAGCTTCACCGAGCGGGACACTACAAGCCGCAACCGTCAGCACTGTTACAATTGTAGGCGCACATGTAGATCTAACAAGGACCAAGCGATCACATCACGATGACGATACCGAGATTTGTTAACGCAGTTCGGCGAACTCGTCTACTCTGCGAGGCCTGACTATGGGTGCTCCTCCCCACTGATACCGTTTCACCGGCCTCCTTGGTCGTCGGCACAAGCCGCCGGCTCCCCTTGCGTGCATTTTGCTATCAAGTCGTCATGATTACATCATGTGGCACCCCCCATATTATATGGGAGGCCGAGCTATAAGAGTTCAACTCTAATACTACTCGTAACCTATCCACACTTATTGCAACTCCAAGTCCAAACGTAGCCTAATACGTACACTATATTTGACACAAATACAACAAACACGATGAACAGTGTCATGGTCCTCATCTTAACACTCGTCATCCTTGTTTCCGGGACTCAGGAGTGAGGAAGTGAGTGACCAGTCGGGCCTTGTTTGTTTGTGCTCGGATTGAATCCAGACTTGGAACAGATCTAAGCGGGGATTAGGTTGATTTGTTTCCTTCACCCAAACCCCACTAATCCATATTAGTTCTTTTCCCTTAATCACTACCAAATTTCATCCGCTCTGTTAATGCAGGCGACTCGACCAGGGTTTGGAATTTTTATCTTTTTGCGCCCTTGGCTCGCTCGATCTAGAGTCGTGAGAATTTGTGCATACGTTCCGTGGCGATAATTCTTTTCTAGATCGATTTAGTAGAAGATGGAGGGGATGTCTCAGGCCAATAATCTCGCCCTGGACTAAATGAAGACCTCAATTTTGGTGGGCTGGAAAAAACACCTTGCCGGGCTGAGGAACCATGATCTCGCATGAATCCAAACCAATCCCTCTCTCCTAGGGATTAAACCAAGGGGGGCCTCAAGTGTCACAGGGGGAGTGGAGAGATAGGAAGACAACTCTTTAGTAGATCATACATAGTCACATTCGAGTAAGCATCAATTAGGTCATGTACAATGGGGTGATGTCGGCCTTCCCTTAGAGCTGACACGTCGGATTTTTGCTTAGTTGAAGGAAAGAGAATGAATAGAAAGATGGTTGTCTTCCCTTAGCTAAGGGATGATCTCCTACCAAAATGTAAATAATTCTCATTAATTGTTAGAGATGGCAATAAGAGATAATGCATTCTATAACTTATATTTTTTGCTTTCTCTAGATGACGTGGATTGCTACGAGAAGGCTTGCCTTCTCTACCATTGTACATGCCCTTATGTTTCTTCATCTACTTAGCTAGCGTTTTTTTAGAATGTTTGTCATATTCCTTGGCAAGGTATAACAAGGTAGGCAGATGGTTGGTTACACGAGCAAGTTAATTTATTTACTACTCTGGTCTGGCCACATAAGAAAATACATCTCCATACCTGCAAACTATAGGCTCAAAATGTGCTACCATTACAAGTGGCTACCTAGGCCCTAGCTTGTTGGTTAAGATCGATCGACGCTACCGATTTTAGATGAACTTTTTATAAAGGGAATGTATTAATATCGGGAAGATACCAATTACACCTAGTCTCTGCACCAACAAGATGGCTAAAAACATCACGGATGCACACAGCCAAGAATAAAATAAAAAAGAGAGAAACGAAAAAAAACAAAGACCCCGTCGCGGTGTACAACCCCTCGCAACAGAAGCACTTTAACAACCACCGAATACAACACTCGTACTACAAACTAGGCTCTCCAAAAGTCACACCTCAAGTAAGGAAACAATGCACAAGCTTTGTCATTGATGATCAAAGATCTTGGGTTTTCACCCTGGAGAAAGACTGAGTTTCCAAAACAATGCCTTCGGCAAGTCCATTGCCAGGTACAACCAATGAAGGTAAGACCTTGGGTCATTCACCCTCGAAATCAAGGATCGGTACTCAAGGATCACCGCCAAAAATGCATTACACCTGTGTTGCCTCCCCCGCTTTCCAAGGCCGCTGCTGCAAGTCACCGGCCACCCGACACACACACAGGAGGAACTTGTGCTGCATTGTCTCCATCACGACCAAAACTCTCTCTGCAATTAACTACCTCCGATCTCAGCCACCATGCCCTTCTCCATCTCTGTCAGTTTCTTGGAAATCTATATGAAGAATGTTCCATGGTACCGACCAAGAAAAAGCTTCGTGCTTTGCTCCAAAAGGTGTGCGCACGACCGCATCGATTCCACTCTAGATACACTGTAGCATCTTGTGCCAATACTGCGGAAATCTCCGAGAGGAAGAACGGAACTGGACGACAACCCAATCAAGGAGGCAGATTTGGTAGATTGATGAGTTGACGCTTGAAGAACAGTACGGTCAAAATCACTTTTATTCTTATCGATCCAGCAGTCCCCACGCCGTTGGCTGACCCTCGGTGATCGGATCGAGCGGGCATACCTCCAGCCACACAACATCCCGGCTTCAGCAGCGTGATACTTCTCAAATGTATCTATAATTTCTGATGTTCCACATTGTTTTCATGCCAATTGCTACATGTTTTCTACATGATACGGCGGGCAGACCTCCATTTTGCATCACCGTTTTATATTGTTATTTTCTGTTATTCATCGATATATTTCATGTTATGATGCATCACTTATGTTATTTTATCTTTATTTTGCATGTTTCGTAATTTTTGGAGAATAAACACCGGGACCAGAAATCTGATGGAAAAAAAGCACCGTCAGGATACCCTATTTCAGAAGATCTGAAGAAGAGGGGGGACACCGGATATATCTTAGAAGTCCACATGAGGGAGCCAGCCACGAGGAGAGCCAGAGTGTGGCCATCCTGGCCCACCTCTGGTCGATATTTTTCGTGTACTTGACCCCGAGGGAACCATAAGCCCCATACTATCATCGAAGAATTATTCCGCCGCCGCCTCAGGGCGGAAAACACCCGAGATAGAAAAGCTCTCTGACAGGGAGAAATCTGCCGGGGAAATTCTTCTCCGGAGAGGGGAAATCATCGCCATCGTCACCGTCATCGCTCCGGGCATCATCAAGATCGTAATCGTCATCATCATCACCACCAGCACCAGCACCCTCATCATCCACCATCATCCCGCTGTAACAGGTAGGGGGCCTGTATCGTTGTTTTACATTAGATCTCTCTCCCGGTGTGGACTACTTGTTAGTAGTTGATGCTTGTGAGATTTATCGATGTTAGCACTTTATGACCAGATTGTTATTATCCATTATATCACCTCTGATTATGATCCATATGATGTCTTGTGAGTAGTTCGTTTAGTTCTTGAGGACATAGGAGAAGTCATGATGTTAGTAGTGAAGTTATGTTGAAGTAATATCTCGTGGTTCGGTATTTAAGTTGCGGTGCTATTCTTCTAGTGGTGTAATGTGAACGTCAACTACACAATACTTCACCTTTATGGGCCTAGGAGGATGCATTGTGTATTTGGATACTAATTGTGGGGTTGCCAGAGTGATAGAAACCTAAACCCCCGTTAGGAAACCAATGCACGAGGGAGCGTACAATCCCGGAGTTTTAAGGCCGTGGTTAGATTTTTCTTAATTACTTTCTTGTATTTGCGGATGCTTACGAGGGGTATAATCACACGTATGTATTAGTCCTAGTTGGGTGGCATTAGCATAGGTTCACCCACACAACACTTCACGAACCAATGGATATTAATCAACCGTAACGAAGCGAAAGCACTTGACGAAATTCCCATGTGTCCTCGAGAACGCTTGGTAGTCATAAGTAACACAACCGGCTTGTCCTTTCCTCTCAAAAGGATTGGGCCACTCGCTGCAATATTATTTACTATTATTTATTTACTCGCACTTTATTTATCTGCTATATCAAAAACCTCCAAAAACCCGTTTGCTAGTGTTTACAGTGAATCCTCTATCCAACCTACTTGTCAACACCTTCTGCTCCTCATTGGGTTCGACACTCTTATTTATCGACAGTACTACGATACACCCCCTATACTTGTGGGTCATCAAGACTATTTTCTGGCGTCGTTGCCGGGAAGTGAAGCGCTATTGGTAAGTGGAATTGGTAAGAGAAAATTTTACTGTGAATGCTGTTTTTATTTCTGTCTGTTGTTTTATTTCATCATGGAGAATACTTTTGGTTCTCTGTTTAGGGGTACTTCTACCGTTTCTACTAGGGTAGTTGGTAACCCGTCATCTGCTGAATTAGATCCTTATAAAATACCTATGAAAATTGTTGGGCGTGTTATGGATAACTGCTATTACGGTGATGGAACTGTCCATCCTGGTGATCATTTGCTCTTTATACATGAATTACGCGAGTTATTCAGGTGTGCAGGTATTACAATGGATCAAGTTAAGTTAAAAGGGAATTATTTTCTTTATCGCTGAAAGGAAGAGTCGTTGAATGGTTCAAATTACTGAAGAATGGTGAATCTATTGGATGGGAGGAAATTGTTCCTCTCTTTTATTCTAAATTCTATCCTCCTAGTGGGATTCATAAAGACCGGAATCAAATCTATAATTTCTAGCCTCATGATGGAGAGAGTATTGCTCATGCGTGGGGGAGAATGAAGTTATTAATGCTTAAATTTCCCGTTCATGAACTCCTGAGAAATATTGTTATCAATAATTTTTATGCGAGGCTTTCTCTTCATGACAAGGATTTATTGGATGCTTCTTGTTCTGGATCATTCACAAGTATGAAGGAAGAAGCTAAATGGGATCTTCTTGACCATATTCAAGAGAACACTGAAGGATGGGAGAATGACAAAGGTAGAAAGTCAGGTATAAATTATGATCATGAATGCATTAAATCTTTTATGGGAACCAATGATTTCTATGATGTTAGTGTTGTTTGTGGTCTTGATTCTCAAATCTTTGCAAATTGTCTTAAAGCTTTTGCCTCCTAAAAAGAACTATCACAAGTACCATGTGAAAGGACACGGATGTCGCCTAGAGGGGGGTGAATAGGCGTTTAAAAATAATTACGGTTAAGGCTTGAATAAATGCGAAATAAAACTAGTGTTTAATTTATCAAGCCAAAACCTAAACAAACTAGGTTCACCTATGTGCACCAACAACTTATGCTAAACAATTCAAGCAACTATGTGATATCAAGATATGTTACTTCAAACTCGATGGCTATCACAAAATAAATTGCATAAGTAAAGAGATCGGGTATAGAAATAACCGAGAGACGAGGAGACGGTGATTTATCCCGAAGTTCACTTCCCAATGGAAGCTAATCTCCGTTGGAGAGGTGTGGAGTCACAATGACTCCAAGCGCCCAATGGCTCACCTTATTCTCCTCGTGCCTCCACCAATGCGGAGTGCCACGATCCACTATGGGACCTTTGAGGGCGGTCACCTATCCCATACAAGGTTGGGGAAATCTCCACAACTCAATTGGAGGCTCCCAACAATATCCCGTGAGCCACCAGAACTCTGAGATAGCAACAAGGTCCCGAGCCACCAAAACTCCGGGACAACAAGGTCCGGAGCTACCAAAACTCCGAGACAACAACAACCGTCTAGGGCACTCCAAGTACCCAAGAGTACAAGCTCAAGGGCACTCCAAGAACCCAAGAGTAACAAGCTTCTCAACCTTTTACTCGAACGAATCCTCGTAGAGAACTCAAACCGATGCAGCCTATGCAATGGCAAGAACACAAGAAGTGCTCAAATCCTTCACTCTCAAATCCCACCAACGCAACAAATGATATGGGGAGAGAAGAGAGGAAGAACAATGAAGAGCTCAACAAATGAATCCACAAGATCTAGATCCCAAAGGATTCCCCTCACTAAGAGGAGAGATGGATTGGTGTAAAGATAGATCTAGATCTCCTCTCTCTTTTCCCACTAACTGGAGGAAAGAATCATGGAGGAATAGAGAGAAAGCAAGCTCCAAAAGGTCAAAAATGCTGGGGGGAAACTTGACTAAAAGGTGGGGAACCATTGGGGAAGAAGACCCCTTATATAGGCCCCCCAAATCAGCCCGTTGGGGGCATTCTGCGCGTCCCCGGCCTCTGAGCCAGTCTGGCTGGCCTCCAGGCCGGCCACCTAACAGAACCTCCCAGCCTGGAGCCTGGCCTGGAGCCCATCCTGGGCTGGCCTCTCTGCGTTTCCTGGCCTGGGAGCCGGCCTGGGCTGGTCACCCTGCGTGTAGGCTGGCCACCCACCCGAGCAGCCCGGCCCGGCCGGCCAAACTGTTTCCCGAAAAACACCTACACTAAGAACGCGATATCTTTCGCCTCCGGACTCCGTTTTCGATGATCTTGGGCTCGTTGAACTCGCAACGATGAGAACTATAAGATGATGCAGAGAAACATAATAGTACATAATTGGAGTATAAAACCAAATGATGAAAGGTTTGACCTCTCTATAAAGGAACAATCAGTAAAACCTCCAATAGCAAAAACGCAATAAGTTTTTCATGCGAAACCCGTTTTTGATGAACTTGAGCTTGTATTAAAACACATGACAAGCTATAAAACCACAAATGGAGAAAACACAAATAAGAACCAAGAAAGGTGATGCCAAGTATGCAAAGGTTTGAGCTCTCTCCGAGTGATGCAATCAAGTTGCTAATATGAGAGCCCCTCTTGATAGTATGGTTATCTATCCTATAACCCGGTCTCCCTCCTAATGCTATGAGACAGGTAAAATAGAAAACCTATCAAGAACATACCTTTGCCTTGAGAATTCCACTTGACCTACATGATGAAGATCTTGACCTCCTCAAGATGGAACACCTTTCTTGATTTTGCTTTGCTCGGTGAAGACACATAGATTGCTCCCCCATACGCCACTACGGGAGAGGCTATTTTAGGTACATCTTCACTTGGACATTATCTCCAAAAGAGTGGCGAGCTTCAAGCATGTGATATCTTAGATATTGTCGTGGTGGTGTCACGGCAGATGCCATAGGATGGCTAAAGATGTGGGGACGAAGGACGCTGGAGGTGCTCGGGGAGGGATCACACGACGAGTAGACGCGTGAAGGATGAAACCAGCACTGCAAACAACACGATCTACCCAGGTTCAGGGCCCTCGTGAGGAGGTAAAACCCCTACTCCTGCCTTTCTCTATGTATTCAGGTGTCTCCCCGAGTAGCCACAGTACAATGGTTCTTGCTACCGAGTAGCCACTCTTCTCTCTCCGGGTAGAATTAGGTCAAGAATCTCTATGTGTGATCCAGCCTAAGTCTCGTCTTGTGTCGTGTCCCTCGCGCAGGAGGCGGCGGGGCACCTTATATACCCGGTGCCCAGCCGGATACAGCCAAATACAAACAAGTGTCGACATTGTGTGCACACCGTCCTTCTTCCGAGTTCCCGCTGACAGCTTTGGCTTCTAAGCTTGTCCTGATGCAGAAAGTCGTTGGGCAAAACCAAGTGACCAGTCTGTTATCATTGTGCGAACACAGAGTAGGTCCCCCCTATCCTGCGACGGCCTGCTGACACACTGTCGCTGTCAGGCACGCCGGCCCCAGATGAACAGTGCTGTGAATAGTGCCAAGTACGGACCCGGGATACGCGGGATCCGTTGTCAGAACGGCTCCTTTGACTTCTGGCCAGAGTAGGTTCCCGCCAATCTTACTCGGACCAACTCTTCTACTCGAACAGATATAACTTGCTTGTTATCTCCTTCTGGTCATCTTTTTGTAAGACCGAGTAGCAGTCGACCGGGTAGCAAGTACCGGGTAGGCGGCTACTCGACCAAACTTCTCTTCTGATTGTTGCCTTTACCACTTGCCTTTACCCTACTCGGGGGTAACCCCCCGACAGCAGTCCCCGAAGCTGGTAGAGCCCTGCGAACTCGTTCACTGGGCCCTGCCAGCTTAAAACCAAGCTTGGCAACCTTGCCCTTGAACCTCAATATGCCGAGTAAAACCTCCGAGTAGCACTTTGAAAAGTACCTTGAGTTTCCTCCCTTCCGAATAGAGCTAGCCTCCTTCTCTCTAACCGAGCAAAAAGACTTAGGGGATTTCTTCAATCGAATCTCTGCAGCGCAGAGCACAATCCGGCTTTCCGTGCCGCAACTGGGCACGTGTCACGCATCCAGGACCGCGACGCCTCGCTGCCCAGGACCTGACAGGCCACGCGCCCAGTTTTCACGGAATGGGCCCACTGGCTCGTAATGTCCCATCACGCGCAGTAATCACCCACGATCTCGTCGTGGGATCTAATGCGGCCGTTACGCGCGCGTTCCGCGCTGTGTGCGTTTCCAACCGGCCCACAGACCCCACGCCGCACGATTATTGCCACGATCGATCCCACTACCGCGGATCGTAGCGGTAACCCGGCGTGCGGTATAAATACCTCTCGGTAACTTCCTCTTCTCCTTCCGCTTCACTTTCCCCTTCTGCCTCCTCGATTCTCCGCCGTCACAGAGCTCTCCGCCGCCGTGCAACTCTTTGCGCCGCCGCGGGCTCGTCCACTCCAACAATTTCTTCCAATCTTCTCCCAACTTCCTACTCGCCGCCATGGCTCGCGGTGATAGTGCTCGCGCCGGCTGGGCCGGTTCCGACGTCACCGTCGAGGACTGCCAGTGGCTCGTGAACACCCGGAGGGTTCCTCCCGGTGTTCGCTGCCGGCCGTCTAACGGCGAGATCGTTCCGGCTCCAGAGGAGGGAGAGCACGTCGTCTTCCTCGCGCATTTCGCGCGAGGATTCGGCCTTCCTGCATCCAATTTCCTCTGTTCTTTCCTGGATCATTATGGTCTCCAGATGCACCATCTTCCTCCCAACGCGGTTGTCTTCCTCTCCTACCATGCTGTGGTGTGCGAAGCTTTCCTCGGCGTTTGCCCCACGACGGAGACGTGGTCGAAGTACTTCTTCTTCCGCCAACAGAGCCAGGGCAAGAAGGATGGCGCGGACACCAGCAGCCGGGTAACCGAGACCGGCAACGCCATGATGGTGCAGCGCCCGGGCGCCAATCATCCTCGCATCAAGGGCCTGGATTCTGTCCGCAAGTGGCAGAAATCCTTCTTGTACGTGAAGAACATCCCCGCCACAAAGGAGGCCAAGATCGAGGACCGCATCAATCTGCCCCCTTGGAGCAACCGAGCTCCTACCGGGCAGAATTGGAAGAGCAAGCCATCCAACAACAGGAACCTGATGCAGATGGAGGAGCGGCTCGCCCATCTGATCGGAGAAGGGCTCAAGAGCGACGATCCAGTCGCCTGCTGGATTCGCAACCGCGTGCTGCCTCTGCAACGCCGCTCCCACCCCATGTGCTACATGGGCGGCCCCCGCGACTGTACTCGGACGACTACCTTCGAGCTCAGCAACGCGGATGTCGCCGCTCACGCTCGGTCCATCCTGACCACTGGCCTTCGAGACAACTGGCAGTATGGCTTCATCCCATACAGCCGCACGAAGCCGATTCCACGGGTATGTTCTTCTCAATCTGCTTCTTGTATACACAATCTGAGTAGATAGCTTCCTCTCCTTGCTACGACTAGCATTCGCGCTCTGCGCCGAGTAGGGCGTTTAGCGGAACTGCTCAGGCTTAGTGTGCTTGTTGTTTGCACACCTTGTCGGGTAGCACACTTAGGAGAAACACTTAGGCTTAATGTGCTTGATGTTTGCACGCCTTGCCGAGTAGGACACTTAGCCGAATCACTTAGGCTTAATGTGCTTGGTGTTTGCACGCCTAGTCGGGTAGAGTGCCTTCATGCTACTCGGCTAACTTGCGATGTTTCTCTATTCTTCAGGTCCTTGATCGCCAGCTCGCTGAGAGCAGTGAGCGCTTCGAGGGCAACTGGTCAGATGACCGAGAGGAAGACGATGAGGTCTCCTTCGAGACCGCAGACAAGCTTAATCCTCCTGAAGCCGCCCAGACGAGTAAGCATCACGTGGACGCGTCTCTTCGTGACTGGTCCGAGGATGAAGATGAAGGTAACTGACTTTATCCCGTCTGGTCGCGAGCAGCGCAAACTAATTGCTTCCTGCTTCTGAATTGCCTTTCTTCCTTTCTATTTCACAGATGGTGCCGATGCTGAGGACGAAAGCGAGGATGAGGACGAGGACAAGGAAGCCCTGGTCGTCAATCCTCTTTCAGTTGCCGCTCCTCTTACCCGCAAGCGCACGGGCAGTGGTGCTCAGGAGCCCCCCGCCAAGAAGAAGAAAACGACCGAGAAGACGACCAAGAAAGTCGTGAAGAGAAAAGGACCAGCAATCCCTACCCGCAAAGGGTAAGTATTTTCTTCTCTGCTATACGCCTCCGTTGCTGCAAACCCTCAATTCTTCTACCCCGTTGTTTCTTCTTAGTTTCCTGCCCTTTTATCTTTTCTGAACATGTTTTCTTCTTCAGAGCCCCCTTGGATGCTGACGCCGCTCTCGCGCCCACCAAGACCAAGAAGAAATCGGCCATCGACGTCGATAATCTTATCGACCTCGACGATGAGAGCGAGCCCGCAGCGCAGGACAGAGCCGGCGCGTCCTCTCCTGCACGAGGAGAAGACTCCGACGAGGCTCGGTACAGGGATACCGACGCTCATGACACCGAGCAGGAGCAGCAGTCCCGCGTAGAGCAGGAGGCGCAGGACGCTGCTCGCCACGAGAGGCCTCCTTCTCCTCCAGCCTACACCGCCGAGGAGAACCAAGATCAAGACCACGAGATGCACGACGACGCCGCCCTTGAGCGGCAGGAAGAAGAGCAAGAGCAGCCAGCAACAGGGGCTGCTGAACAAGAAGACCCTGCGGCCCAGCCGCGGGTAGAAGTTCCAGACGCCTCACAGCAGGATCCCGCTGCCGAGCAGCGGGTTGAAGTAGTCAACGAGGCGGAGCAATACCCTCTGAGCGACGCGCAACCAGGCGCCACGCAGGGTAGCGCTCAGCCGGACGCCGCGCCGAGTAGCGCGCCCTTGGCGCCGCCTACCGAGCAGGGTACCTCCTCCAGTGCATCAGACGCCTCCCCAGTGAAGAAGATTACAACCACAGCCAGCCCTTCTGCCGCTGAGAAGAAAGCTGCTGAAAAGAAGGCCGCCGAGACGAAGATTGCTGAGAAGAAAGCCGCCGAGAAGCTCACTGCCAACAAGGAGACTTCTAAGAAGCGGGCTGCCGAGGAGTCAGCTGGCCAGGTAGAAATCGCTGTTCGCAGGAACCCGGCGCGTGGTCGCGCTCCAGATGCCGCCGTGATGCCGCCGCCAAAACCAACCTCCAAGCCTGGTCAGCTGGTTATCCGGGAGCCCGGCGCGGCTGGTGATGCCGCTGCAGCGTCCCGCATCCCGGATCCGCCCAGCTTCCCGCCTTACATGGTGAAGGTCAGCCAGCAGTACCAGGTTGGCTTAACCCCTGAGGAGAGGAAACTTGCTCTCAGGAAAGGAAAGCAGGCCGCGGCAGTGGACTCCAGACCGCCATCCAAAAATCAGGACAAGTCCATCTCCATTTCTTCGCGCGAGGTTCAGGACAAGGCGGTGACGTCCCAGGGCCTTGAGCAAATAATCGATTTGGTTGGCTTCATCGACGCCAAGTGGGACAGCAAGATCCTTGGCAACCCGAACTGGGACGGCACGGAGTGGGCGACTTGGACCACATGCGTGTTGATTGGAACAAGGCGGACATGGGTTACAAACCCATGACCATCTCATCCAACACCAGCACACTTGCCGCCAAGATGTTCGTCCACCGCAAGGCTGCAGAGGACCTTGAGCAATCTTACGCGGTAAGCTTTTACTCATCCTCCCCGAGTTGCGTTTCACTTTTCTTCTACTCTCCTTCTTTCCTTATCCATCACCCAGTCCCCGAGATTCTGGCCGAGTAGGCGGATACTCTCCCGAGTTGCCGCCTTCTCAAGTTGAATCTTTATCACTTTGCCTGATTCTTTTTTCTTATGCTTCTCAGAATAGCTTATTTAAGCGGACCGGCCTGTACCGTCGGCTACTCTGGAACCATGCCATTGCTAGGAGACGCATTGACGCCCTGGAAAAAGAGCGTGCAGCTGACGAGGCAGCCGAGAAGGATGTTATGAACAGCACACTGAGACTTTCTGAAGTTGAAGGTACGCTTTTAACTATGTGGTTCTTGCGTTTGGTGTGTACGCCCGCTCTTGCTTTTTGCGCTAACCAATCCTACTCTGCAGGGAAGTTAAAAGCCTTGGCCGAGGAGCACTCGAACTGCCGTGCCTTCGTTGAGAGTGGCCAAGCCACGATCAAGAGACTGGAAGGTATGTGCCGTCTTCTCGGCTTGTCTTTGTGTTTCTTTCTTCGCTGTTCTGCTAACCGTGCTTTGCTCTTCTCAGAAGATCATAAAAAATTTGCCGAGGAACATCAAGACTGCCTCAAGCCTGCTGAGGTGCAGCAGCAATTGTCCAGCCAGGCTGTCGAGCTGATAAAAGAGCACACTACCGAAATGGAAGCTCTCCAACTCCAGCTGCAGACTGCGCTCCAGGACGCCCTCAACTTAGCAGCCGAGAAGAAGGATTTGCTTGCCGAGAAGGAAAAGAACGAAGCAGCAGCTAAGGCCAAGGAGCGAGCCCTTGAGCAGGAGTGCGAGGTGCTGAAGAAGGCCAATGCCGACCTCTTTGCTCAGCTGGACGGGCTCCGCTTGATTGAAGAACGGCACTTATCCGACGAGGAATTGTGGAAGAGCAAGCTTCAGGGTTTACTCTACGATCTGAACAGTAAGTGCCCTCTTTACTGCGTCTCTGTCACTCGGTTCATTTTTCTACTCTGCTTCTGTCTCTGATTTTCTCAATAGCTCTTTCAGGAGTCTTCCCCGGCCTTGAATCTTCGTGCAAGCCTGCTTTGGCAAAGGCCCGAGCAGCTCGCGCCGAGAAGGGCGAGCCCACGGACACCAAGGCAGAAATTGAAGAGTGCCTCCTCGTCATGCATGGTCAGCTTCAACGTCTAGGAGGCGTGGGCACCGAGCTGGTGCGCATCGCCTTCAAGCTTCACGACCTCTTCTGGCCTCAGGATTCCGCGCCAACAACCATCCATGGACTCTCCTTGAAGCTGAATGGCGTGAAGGCCGAGCTGAAGAAATGGCGGGCATCTGGAGCTCGGGCAGGCGCCGACATGATGCTGCTGTTCGTCACCAGTTGGTACGAAAATCTCAACTTGCAAGTCGTCCGCGAGATGCGCGAGGATTCCAAGTGGGAGAAGAATTCCGACTGCGTGGCTATCCGCCAGCTTGTGGCACACGAGGTCGCCCAGTACGCGGACAGCGCGATCTTCATCGACGGCCCCACCGAGACCGACACCGAAGTGGACGAAGGCGAGGAGGAGGGCGAAGACGAAGAGACGGACGAGGAGGAGACAGACTTGAGCTTCTTCGACCGACCCGCCGACGACACAGGGAAGGGGAAGGCTGCATTCGTCGCGGGTAGCGATGAGGAGGACAAGGGCGAGAAGATGTCGATCGACACCGCCGCGCTCGAGTTCGGCACCTCGTCAGGAGCTGCCCTCGACGATACAGTCCGCCGCCGCACCCAAGCGACTGCATCCGCCTCGGCGACGGGGCCCATCTCGGTGGCCACGGCCACCTCAGATCAGGCTGCCACTGAGACAGATGCAGACGCCACGAGGACCGATGTTGCCAGCTCGGAAGCGGATGCTACCAAGGCCGGTACTGAAGATGAAGCAGCCAAGGCCAACACCGAGAACGTTGCTACCTCTACCTGATTTTCTCCTGCAATCTTATCCTTCAAACACTTATCAGATCCCCGGGATGTCTGGTGCAGATGTATCGAAACAATTATTCTTGTCGTTTGCTACTCAGTTTTAGTCACATTTGATATTTTGACTTAGTCAATTTGAGCAACTTTGGCTCGAATGCCGAGTTGCGTTATCATGCGAGTCCCCGAGTTGCATTTCTTATTCACTCTCTCTTTTTGTCTCAGCTCTACCCGCAACTTGTTGCTTTTTTGGTATTCGAGTCACAAGAGTCAAAGAGTATAGCTGCAAATACTTAGCCGCTTAGAAACAATCAGAGTAACGCAGCCCACCACTTAGCCAAAAAGACAAGACAAAGAACGGTAGTAAATGCACCCTACTCGGTTCCTGCACTCTTTTCTTCCTTAGCAATTTTTCTTGTGCCCATTGACCTTTTGCTTGTTCTCTTGCTTGCCATGAAGCCGGGTTTCGGACAGCAGCAGAGTCGAAGAGTTGGCATGTAGGTTTAAACACAATACTCGATGTACTTATGAGTTTTGAAGTAGAGCAACCGAATAGGCAAAAAGTAAAGCCAAGTAGAAACACTTAGAGCAATTTTGGACGAGGGCAGTCCCCGAGTTCAATTTCAGATTACGGAGTAGAATTGAGAGTACATACACATTTTTGCTCACGAATGAAAACGACGGAGTAGAGCTACATTCCAGGGACGCTTAGATTCCTCTCCAGCTTTATCTGCCCTGTTCGCCTGTGATGGGCGCACATCTACAAGGTAGTATGCATCGTTGTGCAGCGCTTTGCTCACAATGAAGGGCCCTTCCCATGGAGGAGACAGTTTGTGCATCCCGGCTGTGCGCTGCACAAGCCTAAGGACCATGTCTCCTTCTCGGAAAACCCTTGGGTTTACCTTTCGGCTATGATAACTCCGCAGGTTTTGCTGGTAGATAGCCGAACGTGACAGAGTAAGCTCTCTTGCTTCTTCGAGCAGGTCAACGTCGTCTTCTCGAGCTTCTCTCGCCTCTACCTCAGTGTAGAGGGTTACTCGAGGGGAGTCATGCTCCAAGTCTATTGGCAACACGGACTCAGCCCCGTATACCAAGAAGAATGGCGTATAGCCGGTTGACCGGTTAGGGGTAGTCCTTAGACTCCACAACACCGCTGGCAACTCGTCTAACCAACACCCAGGTGTTTTCATCAATGGCTCGATCAGCCTTGGCTTTATGCCTGCTAGCACCATGCCGTTTGCTCTTTCCACTTGCCCATTGGAGGCGGGATGCGCAACGGACGCAACATCTAGTCGGATGTGCTTATCTCTGCAGAACCGCACCATTGCCCCCTCTGCGAAGTTTGTGCCGTTGTCGGTGATGATGCTATGCGGGTAGCTGTATCTCAGGATCACATCCTTCAAGAATTTCACAGCTGTATCCCCATCGCACTTCCGAATAGGCTTCACTTCGATCCACTTGGTGAACTTGTCCACCATGACCAAGATGTGTGTCATGTTGCCTTTAGCCGGCTTGAAGGGGCCAACCATATCTAGGCACCATACGTCAAACGGCCATGTGATAGGAATTGTCTTCAGCTCGGAAGCAGGCATGTGAATCTTACTCGCGAACATCTGGCAGCCATTGCACTTCCTCACGATGTCTTCAGCTTGCTGCAGAGCTGTGAGCCAGTAGAAGCCATGCCGAAAAGCTTTCTTGACCAATGCCCGAGAAGAGGCGTGGTGCCCGCATTCTCCTTGGTGTATTTCCAGCAGAATTTCTCCTCCTTCTTCTAGGTCCACACAACGTTGCAGCACGCCGGTTGCGCTTCTTTTGTGCAGCACATCTCGGAATATAGTGTAGCCCTTGGATCTTCTCTGAATCTGTCTTGCAGCCACTTCATCTTCTGGCAGAGTACCGTCCCTTAGAAAGGATAATATGGGCATGGCCCAACTCGGTGTCTCCCGTGTGGGAAACACTGGTTCGTCCACTTCCATTGGGACAGGCACCTCTGGTTGCTCTTTAGGGTTGGGAGCACTTCTCTGGAGCCCTGATCGATTGGCAAGGACTTCCTCAATGAATGCGACAGTCCCCGGGTTAAGGACAGCAGTCCCCGAGTATGGAGTGGCAGTCCCCGAGTAGGGAGTGGCAGTCCCCGAGTAAGGAGTGGCAGTCCCCGAGTAGGGAGTGGCAGTCCCCGAGTAGAGAACGGCAGTCCCCGAGTTGGGAGCAGCAGTCCCCGGGTTTCCTGTAGCATTCTCCCAGTCAATCTCCATGGGATCAGATTCCTCGCTTGGCAGAGAAGGGACAAATATGGATTCCGAGTTGGGAGAGGGCCTGATGGATGGCTTCCTCAAGTGCTCCAAGGCAACCCCCGCCGGGATGGATTGCCGAGAAGATCCCAACTTGGACAGCTCGTCTGCCGCTTCGTTCTCTGCTCGGTGAATGTGCTGGAACTCGCAGCGTTCGAAGAATCCAGTCATAGACTGTACCAGGAAGCGATATGATGCCATGTTGGCATCTAGAGCATCCCAGGTGCCAGAGACTTGCTGCACCACCAGATCTGAATCGCCATAGCATATAATGCGCTGCACGCCAACCTCCTTGCCTACTCGCAAACCATGCACCACTGCCTCGTTCTCTGCTACGTTGTTGGACGCCTTGAAATGAATCTGTAGCACATACTTGAGTTGATCTCGCTTGGGTGACGTAAGCACCACGCCAGCACCAAGGCCTTCCTTCACCTTCGAGCCATCAAAGTGCATCTTCAAGTAATTAGAAACTGGAGCAGGAGGTTCATACTGCACCTCGGCCCAATCCACCAGAAACTCCGCCAGAATCTGAGACTTGATGGCTTCTCTTCTCGCATACGCGGGTGCATACGCGGCCAGCTCGATTGCCCACTTGGCTACTCTGCCACTCGCCTCCTTGTTGCCCATGATATCCGAGATGGGCGCAGAGCTCACAACCGTGATAGGATGTTCTTGGAAGTAATGCTTCAGCTTCTTGGCGCCCAGGTACACGCCATAGGTCATCTTCTGGTAGTGCGGGTAGTTTTGCTTGGAGCTAGACAGCACTTCACTGAGATAGTACACTGGGCGCTGCACACTCTTGCCTTCTTCTTCTCGCTCCACCACAATCACCACACTGACTACTCGGTTAGTGGCAGCAATGTATAATAGCATCGGCTCCTTGGGTAGCGGACTAGCCAAGATGGGAGCGCTAGCCAGCATTGCCTTCAGCTCGTTGAATGCCACATCCTCTTGCGGAGTCCAGACAAACTTGTCACTTTTCTTCATCAGCTGGTATAGAGGCAGGGCCTTCTCACCCATTCGGCCCAGGAAACGGCTCAGAGATGCCAAGCGACCATTGAATTTCTGCACGTCTTTCAGGGATCTCGGCAAAGACATGCTCTCAATAGCTTTTATCTTTGAAGGATTGGCTTCAATGCCCCGACTAGACACCAGGAAGCCGAGTAGCTTGCCAGCCGGGACACCAAAGGTGCATTTACTCGGATTCAGCTTTATTTTATACTTGCGTAGGTTAGCAAAGGTTTCCTCCAGGTCGGCAAGCAGAGTATGTGTTTTATTCGTTTTGATGACAATGTCATCTACGTACACCTGCACATTCTTGCCGAGCTGATCGTGCAAGCATTTCTGCATGCATCTCTGATAGGTTGCACCCGCATTCCTCAAGCCAAAACACATGACACGATAGCAATAAGCCCCGTACGGGGTAATGAATGCAGTCTTTATTTGATCAGCAGGATTGAGTGCAATCTGGTGGAAACCAGAGTAGGCATCTATGAAAGACAGCAGTTCACAACCAGCAGTGGAATCGATCACCTGATCGATGCGAGGTAGCGGGAAGGGATCCTTGGGGCATGCCTTGTTCAAGTCGGTATAGTCGACACACATGCGCCATGCAGTAGCGGCCTTGGGATCCTCCTTCTTCTTCTCGACCATGACCGGGTTGGCTAGCCAATCCGGATGCAGCACCTCCATGATGAAATTGCTTATCAGCAACTTGGTGATCTGGTCACCAATGGCCTTCCTTCTCTCATCTCCGAAGCGGCGCATAGCCTGCTTCACTGGCTTGGCGTCAGGACGCACATGTAATGAGTGCTCAACCAACTCCCTCGGGACTCCTGGTAGATCTTCATTGGACCAGGCGAACACGTCCCGATTCTCACGGAGGAAGTGGATGAGCTCGCTTTCCTATTTCTCCGCCAACCCGGAGCCAATGATGGCTACGCGGTCGGGGAACTCGGGGTCGACCTGGACCTTCTTGGTTTCCTGAGATGCCTGGAACGCGGTCCCGTGTTGGGTACTTGGCACGCCTTGCGCACCAGCCTGCGCGGATTGCACCATAGCCACCACCTCATACATCTTCTTCTTCTCGGCAGCGATCACCATTGATTCCGCCAACTGGGAACCAGCAGAGGCACACTCCATGGACTTCTTGTAATCACCAGCGATGGTAATCACACCGTTGGGACCAGGGATCTTCATATTCAGATATGCAGTGTGCGTAGAAGCCATGAACTTGCTCAGAGCAGGCCTGCCGAGTAGAGCATGGTAAGGGCTCTTATGATCAACCACCTCGAACTGCAGGCGCTCTGTGCGGCAGTTCTCCCTTGTACCGAATAGCACATCTATCCACACTCGGCCAATCGGGTTGCACGAGACTCCCGGCACAATGCCATGGAAGGTGGTCTTGCTAGGTAGTAGCATGTTCTCGGCCAGGCCAAGCTTCTCGAGTGTGTCTCTGTACACGATGTTGATGCTGCTGCCGTTGTCGATTAGCACCTTGCTGAACCTCACATTCTTCTCGGGACCCAGGAAGGTAGGATCCAACACCAAGGCGTAGCTACCCGGGTTGGGCATCACCTTGGGATGATCTACTCGGGACCACCTGATCTCTTGGTCACACCAATACATGTAGTGAGGGACAGCAGGAATCACTGCATTGACCTCCATAGCACGCATGTGCTATGATTGCTTGTCGACTGGCTCAGAGGTGAAGATCATGTAGCTCTCGTGGTGCTCTTGGTACTGGTTGGAGCCTCCGCCCCCATTGTTGCCGTTGTTGTTGTTGCCCTGGTAGTTGTTGTTGCCTCTGTTGTTGTTGCGGTTGTAGTTGTTGTTGTTGTTGCGGTAGCCCTCATTGTTGAAGTGACGGTTGGCTCCTAAAGCCACTTGGTTCACATTTTATCTTCTCGGGAACACTGGCGGCCGAGCTGCGGGTGCGCGAGCAGGCTGCACATTAGCATTAGCCGCTGGCAGAGGAGGAGGAGGAGGCAAGCCTTCATTCTTGATCAGATCCCACCACTCGCACTGCCGGGTAGTATGATTGGCTGGCCTTGAGGGGTGCTGAGTGTGAAAACTGCATGGGCCATCCTTCATGTCGTCAAAGACGAACTTCCTCGGCTGCTCGGAGTTGCCGCTACCCGACTGAGGAGCACGAAATGGTTTCTTGTTGCCTTGGCCCTGGTTCTGGTTCTGCCCGTAGGCTCCAGCAGATTTTTGCCTTTGGCTACCCCCAGCTCCAACAGCCACTGCATTCACCTCTTCAGGGTCGTACCGAGTATCTATTCGGTCACCCCTGCGCTTGTTGCGGAACTCGTTGCGCTTGCTGTTGCTGAAGTTTCTTCTCGGCTCAGAGGAGTCCATCAGGGGCTGGGTAGGATCACCGAGTGCGTACTGATCCGCAATCTTGATGGTCTCTGCCAGAGTGTTTGGCATCTCCCTCTGCAACCTCTGCCATAGCATACTGCCATGCCTGCACCCCTGCGCAAACCAGGTGATAGCTTGAGCCTCGTTTACACCTTCACAGGTGTTCCGTAATGTGCTCCACCGAGTAAGATACTCGCGGTCTGTCTCGTCTTCTCGCTGCCTGCAAGCGGACAACTGCTGTGGCCTATTCGGCCTCTTGTATGTGCTGGTGAAATTGCTGATGAAGGTGTCCGAGAAATCCAGCCAGCAATTGATGCTGTTCTTGGGCAAGTTGTTGAGCCAAGTGCGAGCTGGACCCTCTAGCATCTGCGGGACGTATCGAACCGCCCATCTCCGGTTGCCGTTCGCGATATGAACCGCGGTGACATAGTCATTGAGCCAATCTTCTGGCTTGGTGCTGCCGTTGTAGCTCTTGGTGCCCCTTGCGAGTTGGAAGCCCTTCACTGACGGCTCGTTCATGATGCGCGGGCCAAAGCACTCGGGACCAGGAGGACCCGTGCTCTCAAGCCGCGCCGACAAGCTGATCCGGTCCAGCTGGTGCCTTGCATCTCCAGGCGCCAACACGCGCTCGCCAACACGATCCAGAATATCATAGCCGGCCATCTCCATGGCCGAGTAGCCGTCATCATATCTATCCACCTGCACAGCTGCGGGCTGCTCCACCGGGTTGACGACTAGCGCCACTGCACGCGGCTGCTGCCTCTGCCGAGTAGGCTGAGCGACGGGATGCCGAGAAGGTCCTGGGCGCTCTCCAGCTCGGACCTGGCTTTGAGCTTTATGGGCTTGAGAGCCTGCTCCTGCAGCGTTGTGTTTCTGACCGGGCTGCTGCGGCACAGCGAGCTGTTTCGCGGCAGCAGTCGGGTCGTACACCTGCATTTGCCTATCTCTGCCAGAACGTCCGCTGCGGCTGGGGTGCGGAGATGAGGCCTGATCGTTAGATCTAGCCGCGTGCGAGTGCACCACCTGAGAAGCTCCGGCACCCGGGTTGGCTTTTCGGAACTCCTCGTTCTGCCTGGCGGCCTCCAACACCAACTCATTGAGCCTCTCCTGCTGCCTAGCGCGCGCGTCACCGTCGAGATGAGGTAACTCGGCGGCCACGGCCTCTGCAGCTCTAAGTGTCTTAGCGGGTGTGCTATACCTAGGCCTAGTGGAGGTGTTTGCGGTGGCGGACTGAGTGGGAGCCTCTACAACCGTTGCCATCTCGGCACCTAGGTTACGTCGCGTGGCGCCTACTCTGCTAGCTCTCCTAGTGCTGGCGTGAAGCCGTGAGCCTTGTTGTACTCAAGTTGGTCTAGACTCAACTCAAGCCTAACCTTATCTAACTCCGCCTGCTCGGCGAGCAACTCCTGGCGCTGCCGGTCGAGCTGCTCCTTCATGGTCAAGAGCTCAAGGTCGGTGGGAGGCGGCATGCCATTCCGCCCAGCCGACGCGGGAATGGTTGGAGTGGTGGAGGGAGGGAGGTTGCAGTCCTTCTCGTAAGGCCTGTGGGTCCTGCCACCAGCGCTCGAGCCAGCAAGATCCTCGACGATGACCGCGGCGCCAGCAGCACCCGTGCCGGCGTCTGCAGCCAGGCCAGCCACCATCACCTCCACGCTGTGCGCAGAACGGCCCAACGGCCTTCCGCGTGCAGCGATGACGGCAGGAGGATCCTCCGCGACATGCACCACCTCAGGATACTTGCGGTCGACAACAGTGGCGACGTAGACGAGGTGAGAGCCGAAGGAGATCACCGAGCCGCCCTCCGGCATGGCCTTGCCGCCGAAATCGCCGGCGTTGTCGGTGACGAAGTCGAAGGAGCCGAATCTGTGGACAAGGCCACAGACCACGCGCTCTCCGGTAGCAGAATTCGATCCCGTCCGAACGGAAACTCCAGCCAGCGCCGCTGGCTGCCCCACGGTGGGCGCCAACTGTCGTGGTGGTGTCACGGCAGATCCATAGGATGGCTAAAGATGTGGGGACGAAGGACGCTGGAGGTGCTCGGGGAGGGATCACGCGACGAGTAGACGCGTGAAGGATGAAACCAGCACTGCAAACAACACGATCTACCCAGGTTCAGGGCCCTCGTGAGGAGGTAAAACCCCTACTCCTGCCTTTCTCTATGTATTCAGGTGTCTCACCGAGTAGCCACAGTACAATGGTTCTTGCTACCGAGTAGCCACTATTCTCTCTCCGGGTAGAATTAGGTCAAGAATCTCTATGTGTGATCCAGCCTAAGTCTCGTCTTGTGTCGTGTCCCTCGCGCAGGAGGCGGCGGGGCACCTTATATACCCGGTGCCCAGCCGGATACAGCCAAATACAAACAAGTGTCGACATTGTGTGCACACCGTCCTTCTTCCGAGTTCCTGCTGACAGCTTTGGCTTCTAAGCTTGTCCTGATGCAGAAAGTCGTTGGGCAAAACCAAGTAACCAGTCTGT
Source organism: Alopecurus myosuroides (assembly GCA_028641055.1). Lineage (NCBI taxonomy): Eukaryota > Viridiplantae > Streptophyta > Magnoliopsida > Poales > Poaceae > Alopecurus > Alopecurus myosuroides. The sequence continues at coordinate 111,500,049 of CM054057.1, read as the reverse complement.
TATCACTGTGCAAACACAGAGTAGGTCCCCCCTATCCTGCAACGGCCTGCTGACACACTGTCGCTGTCAGGCACGCCGGCCCCAGATGAACAGTGCTGTGAATAGTGCCAAGTACGGACCCGGGATACGCGGGATCCGTTGTCAGAACGGCTCCTTTGACTTCTGGCCCGAGTAGGTTCCCGCCAATCTTACTCGGACCAACTCTTCTACTCGAACAGATATAACTTGCTTGTTATCTCCTTCTGGTCATCTTTTTGTAAGACCGAGTAGCAGTCGACCGGGTAGCAAGTACCGGGTAGGCGGCTACTCGACCAAACTTCTCTTCTGATTGTTGCCTTTACCACTTGCCTTTACCCTACTCGGGGGTAACCCCCCGACAGATATGCTTCCCTTGAACTTGCACTTCTCGAACTTGATGACGACCACAACTTGACGCCATCCACCATGGACTATATGAAATCTTCCTTTTGATGCAAGCCCATGGAAAGATACCTAACCCCACATATATATACCACACACACATATAATGGGTTAGAACATAAAGCTATATGAACAATTACTTACCATACCATGATCCCACATGGTACATTTTCTTGCTTTGTGAGTTGATCAATATTAACCATCTCTTAGCACTTTGCCTTGATCAACCTTGTATATTTTCTTCTCTCTTCATAATAATGATGTCTTGAAGGTAAAGATGAATGTTCACACAATATTCTTCTTCAAGACATACTTGCAATGTTCTCAACTCTCTCATGACCAAACTTGGGATATTCACATGAATAACACTTTGGTCACCACTTGATTATCTTGAATCCAACACATAGAGATCAAGCATTTCCTATGGACAAACTCTACAAGTATAGCTCAATGCAACCATTAGTCCATAGTGATTGTCATAAATTACCAAAACCACACATGAGGGAACCATGCTCTTTCAATCTCCCCCGTTTTGGTAATTGATGACAAACTCTTTTACGAGGGTTTATATAATGAATTTTACCAACCATGCAAATAAACAAGCAAGTATGCATGAGCATTAAAGGAAAATGATTAAGAACAAAACAAAAGTATAAAACCAAAATTACTTAAACCCTCTAAACTTTCTCCCCCGTTGGCATCCATTTCCAAAATGGGATCATAGAATTTTTAGATGGAAAATATAGTAAGGGTTCCTCCGTAGGATGTGCACTTCTCATAATATGAGTGAAATCAAATACACTTATCCAATGATGAATAATGGGAGGAACTATACCGAGGATCCAAAGATTGCAAATAAGATGGTATACAAATCTAATATTCTCCTAAAGAGAAGCAATCAATCAAAAATATCCAACAAACCAAACAAAAAAGGTATATTATGGTTTGACAAAATGAGTCTTTTTAAAGAAAATAGAGGAGCTCCCCAATATTTGTGCATGAATTAGAAATATTGCATTTTGGATGCAAAGTGCGCAAAAATGGTATCATAACTCCCCCACTATTGTTAAAAACTCAAAGCAAGTGCAGGTGATCATAAAAGAAAACAAGGCATATCACTTGGAGCAAGAGGTGGTTGAGCCATAAGAGAAGTTACCAATAAAAGGATGGACACCGAACCATTAGGATACCAATAAGACATGTAATTCTTATCATGTGTATAAGTTTCTAAATAGACCACAATCATGATGATGTACATCCATAAAGAAACATGTACACACAATATAGTTACAAAGAGAAAGAACTAGATATCCAATTTGAAGACATAAATACGACAATAAGATCTTTGCTTGAAAGCATAGCACATAGCTATTTTTTTTATCTTAGAGGATATGAATGACCTTCCAACAAAAACACATCAAAGACATCACAAACATCAAGAAGGGAAAAAGAGATAGTTGGGACGTTTTGATAAAAGCAACAAGTATCACAAGGAGTAAATATGTTTCATGCTATGATACAACCTACAAAAGGTTGAAATGTTAGAGTGTATGCATGAGGTAGATACTTGTTACCGAGGTAGCACTGGTGATGTTGTACAATATAAGAATTCATCCATCATAATAGCTTGACTCCAACAAACATGTAGTGATAACACCTTCTTTGTGAATGAGGCAAGCACCCAATGCATATCAAATGTACCTAAAACATATTTAAGTACAAAAATGGTCCCCAAACTCATTGAGTCCAAGGTAGTTAGAAAAACTACAATATATAGGATACAATCCACATGAATATGGGCATATAGATATGAAATTGAATATCTTGAACATCTTAGCCAATTTAGGATTGATGTATATTATTCTATATAAATATTGGATCAAGGAAGATAAACATGCCATAACATATAAATTAGTAATTATGCATGCAATCACTTTCAAGAACCAAAAGCGATGTAATTTGGACAAAACACATAGTAAACCAAGATATGCACACAAAGGCATGACACGACATAAAGGTTGTCCAAATTATATCAAAGGTCCATGTCAACACATGAAAGGAGATACCAACCGGAACCAAACAAAATCAACTCATGATTGATAAGATACCAATTAGAAAAAATACCATGTAAAAATAAAATACCAAATAAAATACTTATCACTTTGGGGATACTAAATAAAATGCATCAAGGCGTAAAATATTGAGATCCCAATAGACAGCAAATGAACCATGTAAATTCCAAGAGATGTCAATTGAAGCAAATATCTATGAGTGAGATATAAAACTCCAGTTAATACCGATTGAGGGCATCAAAGCAAAACAAATGAGCATAGAACATGACTATATAAAATATGCTCAAAGACTTATCTCATTCAAAACAATAGAATGCAAAACAAGGAATGAGATAACCAAGCCCTCTACACTTTTTATGATGGAACAAATTAATAAAAAAGAAAAGTTGTGCCTTCCACAAACACACAAGATATTGATTAAAATACCAATTTAAAAAGATCTAATATCAATTGATGATAACTAGTGTTAAAAAGAATCTATGACAGCTCCCCATGATCTATGCATGCTTTTTGAATTTTTCACACAAATGTGATCATCACTCTCCACACGCATACAATAGAAACTTTCATTAAGTGGCAAGAGATCCAATTGAAAACATAGTGTTCTAAAGGAAGTAATATAGCTCTCCCATGACTTGTGCATCATCTAGATGTTTGCATTTTAATACAAAAGAACTATAAGGGGATCCTCGCTTTTCTTACAACCATTACACTAGAATTTTGTTTGATTATAACACATAGATATTCAAGAGTCAAGGAAGACAATGTGAGTTCATACAAAACAATTTCTCGTCGATAATACAAATGGAAGAAAATCACAATGTAAATATGATCAATAACTTCCACAAATATGGTTGTCACTTGTCCAAGGACAAGCAGGGTATGGTGTTAATTTTTGGTGGTATATTGCAAAAATATTCATGCTCCTGTTCAAACACAAAAGTTTATGGAAAAGGATATGAGTTAATTATCATGCTTACATAGAGGTTCTTGGTGGCTTCAACTAGTCAAGTGATCATGCAAAGCAATGCTTAATATATCTTGAAGCAACCGGTTTCCCAAATAATACATACTAGTGCACATTTGAGGAACACCGCACGAAGAAGCTCTCTCAAATTCAAGAAACCAAAATATGAGATACAAAAACTCATTTAAGCAAGTATGAAACTTGTTTGAGCTAATCATGCCACATAGTAACAAGATAATTTAGAATATAAATTCGACGTGGCATTACCTCACATGTTCACATTTTCTAGGATTGTAATATGCACATAGCTTATTACTCCCCCATAATGTGATAATCCATTTCTTTTCAACAAGAGTCAAGTGAAATCAAATAAGAGATAATTAATGAACATTGAAAATTTTGAATTTCTCATGAGAATGAAATACCACATGGAGACTATATAATCTTGTCGCGTTAATAATAAGTGATATACCTCATGTACACATATTTTAGGATTGTGAGGTGGCAAAGGACATCACTCCCCCAAAATGAGATAGTTCATTAATCTCTCAAAAGAGGAAACTAAATTAATCATAAATTGCAATAAAGGCTCAACACAAAACAAACAAGTACATGGAGTGCAAACCAACAAACACATACTAGATTACTCAAGATACGTAATTAGTAAGCACACCATATACAAACACATGCTAGATACAAAACTAACACATGCAAGGGGAAAGCAACTTTTAATGTATATAATTTAAATACCAGTTACCGCAAGGAGACACACTGGATATGAGATAGATATAGGATGATACAAATGCCTTGGCTTGAGTAAATATAATTGATGAAGATCCCTTAATTATTCATAAGATAGTCAAATATCCAATGCCCTCCAACAACACCTATTGATCAAGTTTTAGCTTGTTGGTCCCCAACCAAGTTGGATCCTAAGAGGTTAGTCACAATAGGCTTGGCAACCCAAATGGTTCGTTTCTTGACACCACTTTGAGTGCCAACATATTTGGCAAACACATTGCCAACCTTATCACATTGGTAGTAATAGCCTCATGATCTAACTTTAGATTATCATGTGAGACTAAAATATCCTCATGAGAGCTTGAGAGCTTTTCATGACTTTCTTCCAATTTCCCATAATTGCTAGTTAGCAACTCAAGTTGAGCTATTAGCTCAACATTCTCCTTCAATATAGATGCTTCACAAGAAATAGAGTTAGTAGCACAAGCATCATTATTAAAAGAAATAGGAGAAGGCAACTTGGCAAACCCTTTTGAATATGATGCTTTAAGTTGAGTATGTGCGACTTTTAGCTCATCATTTTTAGTTTTAAGACAATTAACCACCTCAATATTTATATCATGAGAGTCCTTTACTTTTGATAACTCTAGAGTAAAAGTCTCTTCAAGAGATTCATTGGTGGTTTGTTCTTCTACAAGAGCTTCATCTAGTTTTGCAATTTCATTGGAATAATCACGCTCACGGCTATAATACGCGTCAATGCATGCTTCCAAATCCTTAATGGCGATATTGCGCCTATCAAATACTCTAATGATTTCTAGGAAATTGGCAGAAGCATCTTTATCCTCATAAAGGATATTGTGAATCATTTTACCTTTCTCCATTAACGAATCATTGTCATTATCATCGTCATCGTCATCGTCATCATCATCATCATCATCACTAGATACATTGGTGTTCAAAGTAGGAGCTACCTTTGAACCTTTAGCCATAAGGAAAAAGTGAGATATGGTAGATGATGATGAACCATTACTTGAAGCGCCACTTAAATCGACATCTTGTTCCATGGAATGTTGAGTTTCTTCTACATGGTTAGTAACACAAGTACTAAAGGAAATACAACCATTTTTACTATGGAAACAAGATGTATCAAGCATATCATTATAAGATTTAGTCAAGGAATTTCTACATGATATGCATGGACTATCAACACAAGCATCTAAATCATTTTGGGTGCTAGATGTGTTTAAGTCCATAGACTAAGTATTGCAATAACATAGAGATGAAGAATTGTCAACAATAATATTACTACCAAGATTGCAATTTTTGTCACTACTCACCATATCATTATGTTGTGCCTTGCCACATGTTGATGAAGTAGAAGAAGTTGAGAACTCACCACGCCCGGAGGTGGAGGGAGAATAATAATATCCACAACTTTTGGACACATCATATTTATCTTGAAGCTTGGTCCATATCTCATGAGGTTTCCAAGATGGCCAAATTGACTCAGGAACTACAATGCTCAAATATTTGAAAAACACATTAGTAGCTTGAGTATTGAGATATAAGTTTTTATCATCCTCTAAAGAGCAATAAATACACATTGGATTAGAAAAACCCATATCTACAATTTTCTCTATATTTGGACCCATGTCCTTAAAAATATTAAGCATACTAATTTTCCAAGTATTATAATTTGTGCCATCTAATATAAAAGTGTCATTATGCACTAATCCCCTAGACGACATCTTTACTCTCTAGGTTGTGAAGCCCTATGAAGAGAGACCCTGCTCTGATACCAATTGAAAGGACACGGATGTCGCCTAGAGGGGGGTGAATAGGCGTTTAAAAATAATTACGGTTAAGGCTTGAATAAATGCGGAATAAAACTAGCGTTTAATTTATCAAGCCAAAACCTAAACAAACTAGGTTCACCTATGTGCACCAACAACTTATGCTAAACAATTCAAGCAACTATGTGATAGCAAGATATGTTACTTCAAGCTCGATGGCTATCACAAAGTAAATTGCATAAGTAAAGAGATCGGGTATAGAAATAACCGAGAGACGAGGAGACGATGATTTATCCCGAAGTTCACTTCCCAATGGAAGCTAATCTCCGTTGGAGAGGTGTGGAGTCACAATGACTCCAAGCGCCCAATGGCTCACCTTATTCTCCTCGTGCCTCCACCAATGCGGAGTGCCACGATCCACTATGGGACCTTTGAGGGCGGTCACCGATCCCGTACAAGGTTGGGGCAATCTCCACAACTCAATTGGAGGCTCCCAACAATATCCCGCGAGCCACCAAAACTCCGAGATAGCAACAAGGTCCCCAGCCACCAGAACTCCGGGACAACAAGGTCCGGAGCTACCAAAACTCCGAGACAACAACAACCTTCTAGGGCACTCCAAGTACCGAAGAGGACAATCTCAAGGTCACTCCAAGAACCCAAGAGTAACAAGCTTCTCAACCTTTTACTTGAACGAATCCTCGTAGAGAACTCAAACCGATGCAACCTATGCAATGGCAAGAACACAACAAGTGCTCAAATCCTTCACTCTCAAATCGCACCAACGCAACAAATGCTATGGGGGAGAAGAGAGGAAGAAAAAGGAAGAGCTCAACAAATGAATCCACAACATCTAGATCCCAAAGGATTCCACTCACTAAGAGGAGAGATGGTTTGGTGGAAAGATAGATCTAGATCTCCTCTCTCTTTTCCCACTAATTGGGGGCAAGAATCATGGAGGAATAGAGAGAAAGCAAGCTCCAAAAGGTCAACAATGGTGGGGGAAAACTTGCCTAAAACGTAGCGAACTATTGGGGAAGAATACCCCTTATATAGGCCCCCCAAATCAGCCCGTTGGGGACATTCCGCGCGTCCCCGGCCTTCGAGCCAGCCTGGCCGGCCTCCAGGCCGTCCACCTAACAGAACCTCCCAGCCTGGAGCCCGGCCTAGGCTGGCCTCTCTGCGTTTCCCGGCCTGGGAGCCGGCCTAGGCTGGCCTCTCTGTGTTTCCCGGCCTGGGAGCTGGCCTGGGCTGGTCACTCTGCGTGTATGCTAGCCACCCACCCGAGCAGCCCGACCTGGAGCCCGGCCCGGCCGGCCAAACTGTTTCCCGAAAAACACCTGCATTAAGAACGCGATATCTTTCGCCTCCGGACTCCGTTTTTTATGATCTTCGGCTCGTTGAACTCGCAACGATGAGAACTATAAGATCATGCAGAGAAACATCGTAGTCCATAATTGGAGGATAAAACCAAATGATGAAAGGTTTGACCTCTCTATAAAGGAACAATCGGTAAAACCTCCAATATAAAAAACGCAATAAGTTTTTCATGCGAAACCCGTTTTTGATGAACTTGAGCTTGTATTAAAACACATGACAAGCTCGAAAAACACAAATGGAGAAAACACAAATAAGAACCAAGAAAGATGATGCCAAGTATGCAAAGGTTTGAGCTCTCTCCGAGTGATGCAATCAAGTTGCTAATATGAGAGCCCTCTTGATTGTATGGTTATCTATCCTATAACCCGGTCTCCCTCCTAATGCTATGAGACCGGTAAAATAGAAAACCTATCAAGATCATACCTTTGCCTTGAGCATTCCACTTGAGCTACATGATGAAGATCTTGACCTCCTCAAGATGGAACACCTTTCTTGATTTTGCTTTGCTCGGTGAAGACACATAGATTGCTCCCCCATACGCCACTATGGGAGAGGCTCTTTTAGGTACATCTTCACTTGGACATTATCTCCAAAAGAGTGGCAAGATTCAAGCATGTGATATCTTATATATGCTTCCCTTGAACTTGCACTTCTCGAACTTGATGACGACCACAACTTGACGTCATCCACCATGGACTATATGAAATCTTCCTTTTGATGCAAGCCCATGGAAATATACCTAACCCCAAATAGATATAACACACACACATATAATGGGTTAGAACACAAAGCTATATGAACAATTACTTACCATAGCATGATCCCACATGGTACATCTTCTTGCTTTGTGAGTTGATCAATATTAACCATCGCTTAGCACTTTGCCTTGATTAACCATGGACTATTGGTTCTTGTGATCTTGAAGATATTGATGTGGTTATTCAGCTTGATAATAGAGAAACTGTTTTTCCGATTGGTATTGTTAGAGATGTGGAAGTTTTATGTGGTAAGACTAAATATCCTAGTGATTTTCTTGTACTTGGTAAGGCTGCTAGTAAGACTTGTCCTATTATTTTTGGTATACCTTTCTTGAACACTTGTGGTGCTATTATAGATTGTAAAATAGAGAAGTTTTTGACTAAATTTGATGGAAAATCTTATGAGTTCAATTTCTCCAAATTTTCTAGAGCACCTTATGAATCTAAATTGCCTGATGAGAATTTTAAAGTTGAACAACTTGCTTCTATTGCTCTTGCTCCTAACAATGCTTTGCAGCAATATATGGAGGATCACGAGAGTGATGTCTTTATGGAAGAGAGAAATGAGATTGACAATATTCATCTTCGTCAACTGGTGATACTGAAACATAATTTACTTGTGGAGGACTTGGGTACAACATTACCACCCAAGGAGGATCATGTTTTTTATTTAAAACCTCTGTCTGATGATCTTAAATATGATTATCTTGATGATAAGAAAATATATCCTGTTATTATTAGTGCTAAACTTTAAGGTGAAGAAGAGGAAAGATTATTGGGAATTCTGAAGAAACACCGTGGAGCTATGGGATATACTCTTGATGATTTGAAGGGAATTTCTCCTACTAGATGTGAGCATGCTATTAATATTGAACCTGATGCAAAGCCGGTAGTTGAACATCAATGACGTTTAATTCCTAAGATGAAGGAAGTGGTAAGAAATGAGGTACTAAAACTCCTTGATGCTGGTATTATTTTTCCTATTGCTGATAGTAATGGGTGAGCCTTATGCATTGTGTCCCTAAGAAGGGAGGAATGATTGTTGTGCCTAATGAAAACAATGAGCTCATTCCACAGAGAGTAGTTGTTGGTTATAGAATGTGCATTGATTTTAGAAAGGTTAATAAAGTTACTAAGAAAGATCATTATCCTTTTCCCTTTATTGATCAAATGCTAGAGAGGTGGTCTAAGAAAACTCATTTTTGCTTTCTTTATGGTTATTCTAGGTTTTCTCAAATTGCTGTTAGGAAGCAAGATCAAGAGAAAACAACCTTTACTTGTCCTTATGGTACTTATGCTTATAGACATATGCCTTTTGGTTTGTGTAATGCTCCTGCTACTTTTTGAAGATGCATGTCTGCTATTTCATGGTTTTTGTGAAGAGATTGTGGAAGTATTCATGGACGATTTCTCCCCCTATGGAACTTATTTTGATAATTGTTTGCACAACCTTGATAAAGTTTTGCAGAGATGTGAAGAAACTAATCTTGTTCTTAATTGGGAGAAATGGCACTTTATGGTGAATGAAGGAATTGTTCTTGGACATAAAATTTCTGAAAGAGGTATTGAAGTTGACAGAGCCAAAGTGGAAGCCATAGAGAAAATGCCCTGTCCCAGGAATGTTAAAGGTATTCGTAGTGTTCTTGGTCATGCTGGTTTTTATAGGAGGTTTATTAAAGATTTCTCTAAAATATCAAATCCTCTTACTAATCTTCTTCAAAAAGATGTATCATTTGTTTTTGATGATGATTCTAAGGAAGCTTTTGAAACTTTAAAGAAGGCTTTAACTACTGCTCCTATTGTTCAACCACATGATTGGAATTTACCTTTTGAAATTATGTGTGATGCTAGTGATTTTGTTGTAGGTGTTGTTCTTGGACATCAACTAGATAAGAAGTTGAATGTTATTCATTATGCTAGTAAGACTCTTGATGCTGCTCAAAAGAATTATGCTACTACTTAAAAGGAGTTCTTAGCTGTAGTTTTTGCATGTGATAAGTTTAGGCCTCATATTTTTGACTCGAAGGTTACTATTCATACTGATCATGCTGCTATTAGATACCTTATGGGAAAGAAAGAAGCTAAGCCTAGGCTTATTATATGGGTGTTGCTTTTACAAGAATTTGATTTTCATATTGTGGATAGGAAGGGTGCTGAAAATCCTGTTGGTGATAACTTGTCTAGGTTGGAAAACATTACTTTTGATCCTATTCCTGTTAATGATAGTTTTCCAAATGAAAAGTTGGATGAAATAAAGGTAAATTCCCAAGATAGTCCATGGTATACTGATTATGCTAACTTTATTGTTTCAAAGTATTTGCCTCCAACATTTACAGCTCAACAAACAAGAAAATTCTTCTATGATTTGAGGCATTATTTTTGGGATGACCCGCATTTATATAAAGAAGGAGTAGATGGTTTTATGAGAAGATGTGTTCCAGATCATGAAAACGTGAAATATTGAATAAGTGCCATATTAGTGCTTATGGAGGACATCACGCTGGAGATAGAACCGCACAGAAGGTTCTACAATCAGGTTTCTATTGGCCCACTCTCTTTATAGATGCACGTAAATTTATTTTATCCTGTGATGAATGCCAAAGATTAGGTAATATTTCTAGACGTAATGAAATGCCTATGAGTTATTCTCTTGTTATTGAACCTTTTGGTTGTTGGGGATTTGACTTTATGGGTCCTTTTCCTCCTTCGAATGGTTACACTCATATTCTTGTTGTTGTTGATTATGTTACCAAGTGGATAGAAGCTATACCTACAAAAAGTGCTGATGGTGAGACCTCTTTGAAAATGCTTAAAGATGTTTTTTTTCCTATGTTTGGTGTGCCTAGATATCTTATGACTGATGGAGGTTCTCATTTTATTCATGGTGGTTTTAGAAAGACCCTTGCTAAATATGATGTTAATCATCGAATTGCCTCAGCTTATCATCCTCAAACAAGTGGGCAAGTAGAATTATCAAATAGAGAAATTAAAACTATCTTGCAAAAGACTGTTAATAAATCTAGGAAGAATTAGTCAGATAAGTTGAATGGTGCTTTATGGGCTTATAGAACTGCTTATAAAAATCCTATAGGTATGTCTCCCTATAAAATGGTTTATGGAAAAGCTTGTCACTTTCCTTTAGAATTAGAACACAAAGCTTATTGGGCAGTGAAAGAATTAAATAAAGAATTTAAACTTGTTGGTAAGAAAAGAATGCTTGATTTGAACCATTTAGATCAATAGAGATGTGAAGCTTATGAAAATGCCAAGCTCTTTAAAGATAAAGTTAAACAATGACATGATAAAAGAATCCTTAAAAGAGAGTTTCATGTTGGTGAGAAAGTTCTTTTATATCGGTCTCGTCTCATATTTTTTGCAGGAAAATTACTCTCCCGGTGGGAAGGACCTTATATTATTGAAGAAGTGTATCGTTCGGGTGCAATCAAAATTGCTTCCCTCAAAGATAACACTACACAAGTGGTAAATGGACAAGACTCAAACATTATATTTCTGGGGATTTCTATGATGAAGATGTTGATGTTATTCAAGTAATGACTCCGGAGAAGTTCATTAGGGCAATATTCCAGAATATGCAGAGTCTATTTTGGAATAGGTAACAGTTTTGTTAAGAAAAAGTTCACGGATTACCTTTTCACTTATAATTATTGATTTTTGGAAAATATGAAAAATACCGAGCCAAAGAGGAGTTGGAGAAGGTGCCCGGATGCACCACACCATGTGGTGGCGTGGGCCCACCCTTGGCCCCGCCACCCTATGGTGTGGGGGCCCCGGAGCCCCTCTCCGACTCGTTTTTGACCTGGACTTTCCTTTCTTTATGCATATTTTTGCTATATAACCCCCCGGATCTCCCGAGGTCCGTATATCGTTTTCTCGTCGTGTTTCTGTTTCGAGCTGTTTCTGCCAAGATCTATTTTTAGTTTTAGAAGCATCATGGTCTCCGTCAACAAAAACAAGGGGAAGGGACCGAAGGAAGATGATCTCCAAGACCGAAAGCCGGAGGGGGAGATCGAGAGTGGAGCTGAAGGAGATGTAGAATAAAACCCACGAGTGCGTCCACGCGCCACCATCGCAAGCATTGGAGTGGTTGCAAAACCTTTCAAGCAAACATCGAGGATGAGCACCGGAGGGAAGGCCCCACGTCACTTCTTGGCTTCAAGGACACCCCTTTCAGATAAAGAAAGCTCTAAACCTAAGGAATTCATCGTCTGACAAGAACGCGAACCATATTGATCGCAATACGGAGGTGATGCGTATGCTTATGTTTACAATTAAAGATCTGAAGGAATCAATTGATAAGCTCATCGAGAAGGATTCACCACCACCACCGAAGAATTGATTCGTCATTGGTATTGGCATCCCCTTGGCTTGTTCCAAGCTCGGGGGAGTGCCGTGGTATAACCTTTATGTTTCACCCTTTTACCTTTTAGTAGAGTCATATCGTGATTACAGGAAATATCATATAGGATGGTTTGCAGTATGGAAGTGTCACTCCTTAGTTGGTCATTGTTGTATCCCTTGGTTTGAGTTATCGTAATGAATTATTAATGCAAAGTTTCATCATCTACTTGTTCTACTATATTTTAGTTTGCATTTTTTATTATGTAGTTGATCTTGTTATTAGTATTGGTATCAATTTTGGAGCTTCAAGATAATCTAGTTGGTTTTGGAAAACTTAGCATTGGTCAGTAGCAACAATTCGTTGATCTTTCTTTCTTGTTAGCTCATAAGCTTAGTATCCCCAAATAAGTTTGTTTGCACCTTCAAGGAAGATTGCATGATTGGCTTTATCATATATGTTTTTTTTTTGTTTTACTTCAATTCTTATGCTTGCTACCCAACCTTGCTAGCCAAATACCTGTAGTGAGAGGGAATGCTTTTCATGTATCCAAACCTTGAGCCCAAAACCTTGCCATTTGTGTCCACCATACCTACCTATATGTGGTATTTGACCTCCACTCCAAGTAAATTGCTTGTGTTCTACCTTTAAACCTTCAAAATTACACCTGTTTTGTGCTCCTATTTTAGCTCACGAGGCCGCAAATAGAGAATCTTTATCTCGAATGTTGATTGGATTTCACACCCTGGACTAGTGGCTTCATCCGCTTATCCAAATGCTAGAAGAGCTGGCAGCGGGGTTCCCAGCCCCAAATAATAATACAAATTCTCTTCACTATTTTGCCCCTGATTTATCAGTCAAAGCATAATTGTGTAAACAAAAGAGAAAGAGGGATGACCTTCCATACCCGTTGTGTCCTTCTATGGGATCCGCTCTTGTGAAGTCTAGTTGGCTTGTGATGTACTGTATTTTCTGTTTGCCATTCGTTGACATTAACATACACCTCTCAAAATTTAGATACTCCTCCATGGTTTGTGATTGTTGGCAGGCACCCCGAGGATTCGGTTAGCCATGGTTTGTGTAAGAAAGGTTGGGAGGAGTGTCAACCATTTTATACCTCTGTTTTACAAAATAAAAGCTCTAGCACATGAGCGATCAATGCTTCCCTCTACGAAGGGCCTATCTTTTACATTTATGTTGAGTCTGTAAACCTACTTGTTTCTGTCTTAAGCAAGCATTTGAGTTGTTGTGATTCACCCAACTACATGTTGATTTACTCAATCATGTTCTTTATTCTTCCTTGTTTCTGCAAATGCTTTTATCTGTTTGAATACCACTTTGAAAGTTACCAATGTTTGCAAAGAGACCGTTATAATTGAGCATGATAAACTCTGCAATATAGCTCTAGTATAAAGACTTTGATCGAAAGATAAGTACATTGTTAATTGTTCTCTCACCAAGAACGAAGTTTTCCTTCACCAATTTTGATGTACTTTTTGCACCTTTGTTGTTCCTCTACTTGTTTCAAGTTTGATTATATGAGAGGAAGCTGTTGTCTAAAATGACTTGTTCTTTGTTAGATGTGATTCCTCCTCTCCGTATTTTATTTATCAACACCTCACTCCATAAACTTGTGGTCATGTTTACTGAGTTCAGTTTCCTTGGGGACAAGCGAGGTCTAATCTTGGGGGGAGTTGATACGTCCATTTTGCATCACCATTTTATGTTGTTATTTTCTGTTATTCATCGATATATTTCATGCTATGATGCATCACTTATGTTATTTTATCTTATTTTGCATGTTTCATAATTTTTGGAGAATAAACACCGGGACCAGAAATCTGATGGAAAAAGTACCGTCAGGATACCCTATTTCAGAATATCAGAAGAAGAGGGGGACACCGGAGATATCTTAGAAGTCCACATGAGGGAGCCAGCCACGAGGAGAGCCAGAGTGTGGCCACACTGGCCCACCTCTGTTCGATATTTTTTGCATACTTGACCCCGAGGGAACCAGAAGCCCAGACTATCATCAAAGAATTATTCCGCCGCCACCTCGGGGCGGAAAACACCCGAGAGAGAAAAGCTCTTTGGCAGGGAGAAATCTGCGGGGGAAATTCCTCTCTGGAGAGGGGAAATCATCACCATCATCACCGCCATCGCTCCGGGCATCATCAAGATCGTCATCGTCATCATCATCACCACCAGCACCAGCACCATCACCCTCATCATCCACCATCATCCCGATGTAACAGTTAGGGGCCTCTATCGTTGTTTTACATTAGATCTCTCTCCCGGTGTGGATTACTTGTTAGTAGCTGATGCTTGTGAGATTTATCGGTGTTAGCACTTTATGACCAGATTGTTATTATCCATTATATCACCTATGATTATGATCCATATGATGTCTTGTGAGTGTTCGTTTAGTTCTTGAGGACATGGGAGAAGTCATGATGTTAGGAGTGAAGTTATGTTGAAGTAATATCTCGTGGTTGGGTATTTAAGTTGTGGTGCTATTCTTCTAGTGGTCTCATGTGAACCTCGACTACATGATACTTCACCTTTATGGGGGATGAATTGTGTATTTATCTACTAATTGTGAGGTTGCCGGAGTGACAGAAACCTTAAACCCCGTTGGGAAATCAATGTACGAGGGAGCGTAGAATCCCGGAGTTTTAAGGTTGTGGTTAGATTTTTCTTAATTACTTTCTTGTATTTGCGGATGCTTACGAGGGGTATAATCACAAGTATGTATTAGTCCTAGTTGGGAGGTGCATTAGCATAAGTTCACCCACACAACACTTCATGAACCAATGGATATTAATCAACCGTAACGAAGCGAAAGCACTTGACGAAATTCCCATGTGTCCTCGAGAACGTTTGGTAGTCATAAGTAACACAACCGGCTTTTACTTTGCTCTCAAAAGGATTGGGCCACTCGCTGCAATATTATTTACTGTTATTTATTTACTCGCACTTTATTTATCTGCTATATCAAAAACATCCAAAAACCCGTTTGCTAGTGTTTAAACTGAATCCTCTATCCAACCTGGTTGTCAACACCTTCTGCTCCTCGTTGGGTTTGACACTCTTATTTATCGAAATTACTATGATACACCCCTTATACTTGTGGGTCATCACCCCCCCGGCCGCGCCACTAAGTGATGTGGACCCCTCGGGCACCCACCGACGTCGCCCTTTCGCCTATATACTCTTCCCCGAGAAAACACTAAACACCCAAGCCTCCATCCAGGAAAAGTTCCATAGCCGCCGTCATTGTAAACCCTAGATCGGGGGGAGGGGGGTTCTGAAGCTATCTGATGTTGCAGATCTTGCACTCGTTGGGATACCCCAAGAGGAGGGTGTGATGAGCACAACGGTAGGAGTTTTCCCCTTAGTTAAGAACAAAGGTTATCAATCCATTAGGAGAAGGAGGACCTTCGGAAGGTTGATGCCACTGACGGTGGTGTTGGCGCTTCATAGGTGTCAGCAACAATGTGGAACCTGCACACAACACAACCAAAATACTTTGCCCCAATGGTACAGTGAGGTTGTCAATCTCACCGGTCTTGCTGAAAACAAATATTAGACGTATAGTGTGGAAAAACTGTGTATGCTTGCAATAAGTAAAGAAAGCAGGAAATTGTTGTGGTTTGTTTAACAGTGTGGAAAATGGACCGGGGTTCATAGGTTCACTAGTGGTGTCTCTCCATAAAAGATAGCATGCTGGGTGAATAAATTACAGCTGGGAAATTGACAAATAAAGGTTGCACCGTAGTGCACATTATAACATGAAGATTACTATGATATTTAGTGCAGGCATTACAACAAGATACATAGACCGACATCCATCTGCATCTATGACTAATAATCCACCCTCAGGTTATCATCCGAACCCCCTTAGGTATTAAGTTGCAAGCAACAGATAACTGCATTAAACAAAGTGTGTAATGTAAGCAATGATTATGCACGCGGGCACTCTCACCGTTGTTTTCTCCCTAATGGCAACAACACATCCTCCCCCTTCACGTTTCTGAGGTGACATGCTACTAACAAAAACTTGATCAATCTAATGTAAAAGCATATGCATGCTGAGATCATAAAACTTTAAACACATGCATGATAAATAAAACTTTAATAATAAAGCATAACAATTACTTTGCATCAGGAAGAGTAACTCAAATAAAGGATCATGAATAATAATTCAAAGAAAGGTAGATGTCTGTTTTAGGTATAGAGAATGCATGGCAAAGTGATACTTCGATAGTCCTTAAGAGTGGGGCAAAACATAAATGTCAGGACACTTTCAAAGTTCAAGAGGAAGACTAGAACACATAATTTAAGAACAAATAATATCACATCATGAAGTAATTATTGATGCTTATGGGATAAATGCACATAGAACTCAGAATGGCAAAAATGCTCTCTCAACTGTGCATAGAGTTAGAAAATGAAGACTCAACATAAAAGTAAAAGAAAGGCCCTTCGCAGAGGGAAGCAGGGATCAACTCATGTGCTAGAGCTTTTTATTTTATTAAACAGTGGTATTAAAAGTTTGACATTTGTGGAGGAATGTCTATATTTTGGGAGATGCATGCTAATGTCAACGAATGGTAAACAGAAAATATAGTACATCACAAGCCAACTGGATTCACAAGAGCGGCACCCATGGTGAAGGACGCAACTGGGGTAGAAGGTCATCCCTCTTTCTCTTTTGTTTACACAATTATGCTTTGACTGATAAATCAGGGGGGAAAATAGTGAAGAGAATTTGTTTGTATTAATTTGGGACTGGGCACCCCGCTGCCAGCTTTTCTATCATTTGGATAAGCGTATGAAGCCACTAGTCCAGGGTGTGAAATCCAATCAACAAGTGAGATAAAGATTCTCTATTTACGTCCTCATGAGCAAAAACGGGAACATAAAGCAGGAGTAGTTTTGAAAGTTTTAAAGGTAACACATGAGCAATTTACTTTGGAATGGCAGTTAAATACCACATGTAGGTAGGTATGATGGACACAATGGGAAAAACTTCGGTTTAAGGGAGTTTGGATGCACGAGTAGAGCTCATACTCAGTACAGGTGGAGGCTAGCAAAAGACTGGGAGCGACAAATCAAGAGAGCATAAGAGCCATAATCATGCATAGAGACATAAGCATCATTAATTAAAACATAAGAAGTATCACAAGTTCAAAAACTAAGTGGTCATGGAGGCTATTCGTGACTGGTTTGTAGTCATAAACATGGTGTGAGCATGCGCCAAGTCAACCAAATAAGACATTCGAAAGAGAATACCATATATTGATGCTTTACTATGATAAGAACAACTCATGAATCTTTAAATAGATATTAAACACTCTCAGCTATTTGAGGCTATTCAAGCTACTCAACAACCACAAGGCTTTAAAACTAAAATAACATTTAGCATGGCATGAAAAAGTCCTAGCCACACTCTATACAAGCTTCTACTAGTACTGTTATAAATTCTACTTCAAGCAACAGTTTTCTTTCTCCCAACAAGCACCATACAAAACATGCTTTAAAAAAAATACTCTTTATGATACAACAAGCAAACATGAGAGTAATCAAATAATACTACTAAAACTAACAACTCTGATAAGAGATGCATGCAAAACAAGAGCTGAATAAATGCAGCAGCCAAACAGAGACTAAGAATACAACGTATTCTCATCAAAAAGCGGAGCGTGTCACTCTGTAATAAAATAATGCTGGGGTACAACCAATATTATTATGAAAGTAAAAACAAACTCAAAGCAAAAGAAAAATTAAACTGAAAATAAACGACGCTCCAAGTAAAGCACATAAGATGCGACCGAATAAAAATATAGTTTCACTAGAAGTGACCTGATAATTTGTTGATGAAGAAGGGGATGCCTTGGGCATCCCCAATCTTAGACGCTTGAGTCTTCTTGGAATTTGCTTGGATGTACCACCGGGGCACCCCCAAGCTTAGGCTTTTCACTCTTCTTGATCACATCATATCATCCTCTTCTCTCGACCCTTGAAAACTTCCTTCACATCAAAATTCTCACCATTTTATTAGCAACGTTAGTGAAACTGAAATAATAAATTCACATGGTTCAGTTTCAACACAAGTATAACACTAAAAAACACATTATCTACTGTCAAAACTTCTTTCAAAACTCTTTTTCTCAAAAGAACACCAAAAGAAAGAGACTAAGATGCAAATGCGATAAATGGCAGAAATCTGTCAAAACAGAACAGCAGATAAAGATCGATTTTTTTCAAAAATCTTATGTTGCTAAAATCAAAAAGTAGTATTCTAAGAAAAGTTGCATATATAACTCAGGATTAAGCACAAAAAAGCTCAGGTCATTTTGAATTTTCTGTGATTTTCAACGGAATTAACATTGGACAGAAGAAATCTGTTTTCTGCGCAGAAATCCGAAATATAGTGTCAACTTTCCACTAGAGGCTTTACTTGGCTCAACAAAAACCCAAAAGAAAAGATACATATGGGTTTCTAAGGAAATAGACAACACCCAGGTGCAAAGCACACTAGAGAAAACGAAAGAAAACGGGTTGAAAACAGAGAAATAAAACGGGTTGTCTCTCGGTAGCGCTTTTCTTTAACGCCTTTCAGCTAGGCATAAAAAGGAAACTCAAGTATTTTCAAGTGAAGAAGCATTCGAATCAAGATTTGGCAATTCTTTAATGATGCATTGTATTTTATCTAAGTGGGTTTCATAGGCTCCTCTCTTAGTACGTTTAGGCTTACTATCTTCATCAAATAAATTCTCAGGAACAATCCAATAAAAAATATTTTCTTGGGCTTCATGCAGTACCATTAATTTAAAGGGGATTGGTATTTTATCCTTGTTTTCATTATTAGATTCAGTTTTTTCTAGAGCACCAACAATGTCTACACATGAGCCAAGCATATTGAAACGATCAAAGACTTTTCTAGCTTCTATGGCAACATCTCCAAATTCTTTAAGCATAGTTTCTAAGATGAAGTTTATTTTCTCAACATCTTCAGTGTTGTTCAGGTTGAGGAACATATGTTGTATTATGGGATGAATATTGACAAACCTAGCTTCTAGCATGTGAACTAAAGAAGTTGCAGCGGTCTCGTAATTGGGAGCAAGTTCTACTATGGATTTTTCCTCAAAGTTATCATGCTTACTAACATGATCAAATAATTCTTTAATAATGTCCTTTCCAAGTATAGAACCACTTCCCACCGGCAAATCTTTCAAAGTGAACTTAGGGAACAACATGATGAGAAATTAAACTAAGAGCAGAAAAGCAAAAATAACAGCAAGCAAATAAATAACAACTATGAAGTAAACTAATTTTGTTTGTGTTTTCAATATAGAGAATAAAAATAAGACAAAAATAAAAACAAGACAATAAAAAAAATAAAGAGGTTGAGAGTGAGAGACTCCCCTTGCCAGAAGACTTCCTTCTCCCCGGCAACGGCGCCATAAGAAGTCCTTGATGGTGCAGATCTTGCACTCGTTGGGATACCCCAAGAGGAGGGTGTGATGAGAAAAGCGGTAGGAGTTTTCCCCTTAGTTAAGAACCAAGGTTATCAATCCAGTAGGAGAAGGAGGACCTTTGGAAGGTTGATGCCACTAACAGTAGTGCTGGCGCTTCACCGGTGTCAGCAACAACGTGGAACCTGCACACAACACAACCAAAATACTTTGCCCTGGCGGTACGGTGAGGTTGTCAATCTCACCGGTCTTGCTGAAAACAAAGATTAGACGTATAGTGTGAAAAAATAGTGTATGCTTGCAGTAAGTAAAGAAAGCAGGAAATTGTTGTGGTTTGTTTAATAGTGTGGAAAATGGACCGGGGTTCATAGGTTCACTAGTGGTGTCTCTCCATAAAAATAGCATGCTGGGTGAACAAATTACAGCTGGGCAATTGACAAATAAAGGTTGCATCATAGTGCATTATAACATGAATATTACTATGATATTTAGTGCGGGCATTACAACAAGATACATAGACCGGCATCCATCTGCATCTATGACTAATAATCCACCCTCAGGTTATCATCCGAACCCTCTTAGGTATTAAGTTGCAAGCAACATATAATTGTATTAAACAAAGTGTGTAATCTAAGCAATGATTATGCACGCGGGCACTCTCACCGTTGTTTTCTCCCTAATGAAAACATCACATCCTCCCCCTTCACGTTTCTGTCACTCGAGCAAGGCAACAAGGAGGCATGAACCCACTATCAAGCATAAATACTCCCTCTTGGAGTCACTAGCAACTACTTGGCCTGAGCAACCACTAGCAATGGAAAGCATGCAAGATCACAAATAACATTTGCAATAAAGACTATAATCATTCGGCATAAGGTCAATATTCATCGGATCCCAGCAAACACAGCATATAGAATTACATAAGATCAATCTCGATCATGATAGGCAGCTCTCGAGATCTAAACATGGAGGCATATGAGGAGGAGACCACCATCTAGCTACTGCTATGGACCCGTAGTCCAGGGATGAACTACTCACGCATCACTCTGGAGGCAGGCATGGTGACGTAGAAGCCTCCGGTGATGATTTCCTCTCTGGCAGGGTGCCGGAAAACTTCTCTAGAACCCTCCTGATCTAGGGTTGACGGTGACGGCGGTTGCGGAACTTTTTCGGGGATTTTGATCAGGTGCTTAGGGTTTTCCATCCAGGGGGCTTAAATAGGCGAAAGGGCAAGGGCGGTGGAGGCCAGGGGGCCCCACACCCATAGCTGGTGCGACCAGGGGGCGCGCCACCCTATGGTGTGGCCCTCCTGTTGCCCCTCTTCAACTCCTCTTTGCTCTTCTGGATGCTTCCGAGGAAAATATGACTTCTGGGCTTCTAACTTTCCAGTTCCGAGAATATTTCCAGAACAACTTTTCTGAAACTAAAAACAGTAGAAAACAGGGAACTGGCTCTGTGGCATCTTGTCAATAGGTTAGTCCGGAAAATCGATAAAAATGACATAAAGAAGGGAGAAAACATGTAGCAATTGGCATACTATCATCATGGAGCATCAGAAATTAGGGATACGTTTATGCCGTACCACTCTCCCCGGCACCCTGCCGGGAGGGGAAATCATCACCGGAGGGCTCTACATCACCATGCCTGCTTCCAGAGTGATGCGTGAGTAGTTCATTCTTGGACTACGTGTCCATAGCAGTAGTTAAATGGTTGTCTTCTCCTCTTTATGCCACCATGTTTAGATATTGTGAGCTTCCTAACATGATCAAAATCATCTATCTGTGATGCTACATGTTGTGTTTGGTGGGATCCGATGAATATTGAATGCTATGTCAAGTTGATTATAGATCTATTATGTTTATGTTATTTGTGAGCTTGCATGCTCTCCGTTACTAGTAGATGCTCTGGCCAAGTTGATGCTTGTAACTCCAAGAGGGAGTATTTATGCTCGATAGTGGGTTCATGCCTCCCTTACATCTGTGCTCGAGTGACAGAAACGTGACGGATGGGGGATGTGATGTTGCCATTAGGGGGAAAACAACAATGCTTTGTCTAAGGATAATTCTATTGTTTACATTACACACTTTACTTAATGCAATAATATGTTTCTTGCAACTTAATACCCAAAGTTTGCTCGGATGGCGTCCTGAGGGTGGATTATTAGTCATAGATGCAGTTGGATTATGGTCTATGTATCATGTTGTAATGCCTACATAAATCTCATAGTAATCATCATGTCTTGCATATGCACTACGGTGCGGCCTTTATTTCTGTCAATTGCCTAGCTGTAATTTGTTTACCCAACATGTTAGCTATCTTTCATGGAGAGACACCACTAGTGAACTGTGGACCCCGGTCCATCCTTTTACACTGATAATACAACCTACTTCAAGCTCTATTCATTTTACTGCAATCATTGTTCTCATTTCATTCACTGCAAACAAACACCATTTTCCACACTACACGTCTAATCCTTTGTTCAGCAAAACCGATGATATTGTCAACCTCACTGTTTCGTTGGGGCAAAGTATCTTGGTTGTGTTGTGTGCAGATTGCACGTTGCTGCTGAGCCTGGTAGTGCACCCTGCTGATACGTCTCCAACGTATCTATAATTTCTGATGCTCCATGATCATATTGTGTCAATTGCTACTTGTTTTCTCCCTTATTTATAGCATTTATATACGTTTTCCGGGACTAACCTATTAACAAGATGCCAAGTTCCAGTTCCCTTTTTTGTGCTGTTTTTGGTTTCAGAAAAGTTGTTCTGGAAACATTCTCGGAATTGGATCCCACAAAGACCCAAGTGCCTATTTTCCCCGGAAGCATCCAGAAGACCGAAGGAGAGTCGAAGAAAGGCACCAGGGGGCCACACCATAGGGTGGTGCGCCCCCCTGGCCGTGCCAGCTATGGGTGTGGGCCCCTAGAGATCCACCGCCTTTGCCCTTTCGCCTATTTAATCCCCCCAGATGGAAAATCCTAGGCACCTGATAAAAAATCCCCGAAAAGTTCCGCAGCCACCGTCACCATCAACCCTATATCACGGGGGTTCTGAAGCTGTTTCCAGCACCCTGCCGGAGAGGAAATCATCACCGGAGGCTTCTACATCACCATGCCCGCCTCCAGAGTGATGCGTGAGTAGTTCATCCTTGGACTACGCGTTCGTAGCTGTATCTAGATGGTTGTCTTCTCCTCATATGCCTCCATGTTTAGATCTCGTGAGCTGCCTATCATGATCGAGATTGATCTTATGTAATTCTATATGTTGTGTTTGCTGGGATCCGATGAATATTGAACTTAGGCCAAGTTGATTATAGTCTTTATTGCATATGCTATTTATGATCTTGCATGCTTTCCGTTGCTAGTGGTTTCTCTGGCCAAGTAGTTGCTAGTGACTCCAAGAGGGAGTATTTATGCTTGATAGTGGGTTCATGCCTCCTCACCACCTTGCTCGAGTGATAGAAACGTGAAGGGGGAGGATGTGTTGTTGCCATTAGGGAGAAAACAACAGTGAGAGTGCCCACGTGCATAATCATTGCTAACATTACACACTTTGTTTAATGCAGTTATATGTTACTTGCAACTTAATACCTAAGGGGGTTCGGATGATAACCTGAGGGTGGATTATTAGTCATAGATGCAAATGGATTTCGGTCTATATATATTGTTGTAATGCCCGCACTAAATATCATACTAGTCATCATGTTATAATGTGCACTATGGTGCAACCTCTATTTTTCAATTGCCCAGATGTAATTTGTTCACCCAGCATGTTATCTTTATGGAGAGACACCACTAATTGAACCTATGAACACTGGTTCATTTTCCACATTTAAACAAACCACAACAATTTCCTGCTTTCTTTACTTACTACAAGCATACATCATTTTCCACACTATACGTCTAATCTTTGTTTTCAGCAAGACCGGTGAGATTGACAACCTCACTGTACCGTTGGGACAAAGTATTTTGGTTGTGTTGTGTGCAGGTTCCACGTTGTTGCTGACACCGGTGAGGCGTCATTGTAACATCCCAAGTATGAAAATCTCCCCCTAGAATGTTTGTTTCTTGTTTTATTTTTGTTTTGCATCATGTCATCATATCTATTGCCTTTTGTTTGCATTTGTTTTCGTTGTTTTCCAATTGTAATTTCAAACCAAATTCAAATCATTATTTGTCATACTTGTTATGTTACAATGTGTCAAATAAAAACTATCAAACAAACAATAATTTGTTATACAAAAAATTGGAATAAAAAACTTAGTTATTTGGCTTAACTTTCAATTATTTCTTTTGATACCAACATTGCTCAATTCATTTAATTACCAAAAATCCACTAAATAAAATATTTTTTTTTGGAAAACAAAGTTTGTTTTATGGTGTTGTGACAAAAACAAAACAATAGAAATTTGTCCTAAAAAAATTTGCTAACCCTAAAACCATCTCTTCTTTCTCCTTTCCAAAGCTGCAAAAAAAAAGTAATAAACAAAAAGAATAAAAAGGAGAGGGGGGAAGAGAGCAGCCAGCCCACTTGGGCTAGCCCAACTGCCCCTGGCCCGTACCCCCCTCTGTTGTCTTCTTCCTCGCATACGGATTACATCTCCAACGACCACGTCGACATTACAGAGAAGAACGGTGATCGAGATCCTCCCCTGGCCTTAAGACCTCGAGCACCTCCCCCCTCCTACCCTAATTCTTCACCTCCCTCCTTCTTCCTCCCGAGCGCCGTCTCCTTCCTCCCCCCCGATTTTTTTCCTTCTCTGTCTGAACCGAGCTCCTCACAGCAGACTCCCTCTCCGGCGAGGCGCCGCCGCCACGGTGCCCGCCCGGCCGCGCTAGGGCCGGGAACGGAACCGGCGCGGCTTCCTCTTCCTCTCCGTGCCCGCGGTTCTCGCCGGGAGTCACGGAAGCGCCGCCGCCATCCTCCGTTCGCCGCCGACCGCACCTCCCGAGCGCCTCCTCGACCGCCCCTGCTCCCTCCGCGAGGTGAGCCCGCACCCCTTCCCCGCTCCCTCTCCGCCTCGCACGAGCCCGCACAGCGGCCCGCACGACCACCGCCCGGCCGCACGCACGCCGGCCCGAGCCCCCGCACGGCAACCGCCCCACCGGCCACCGCGCGCCAGCACATCGAGTCGTGGCCGCAAACTCTGTCCGCCATCGATCTGTACCTGCACGCACACAAGTTCAGTTAAAAAAGCTTAACTGACGGAAACACACAATAACCACACACCTGCTCTGTATCTAACACGATTCAGAACACAGCCCAAGTGGCTAGCCGCCCGTGCGCGGAAGTGCGAGATCACGGGATCGAATCCCAGGGGAGGCATTTGCCTCCCCAATTTTTTCCTTCCACGCGCCCCGCGCTGGGCCCACGCGTCATGGACCCTGGAGGCCACCTAGGCGCCACGCAGGAGATGGGCCCACTGGCAGTGGCCTGTGTAGGTCACTGCTCGGTGCCTTTTTCTTTTCTGCCTTTTCTATTTTAATTATCAGTACAGTTTTTATTTCAGATTAACCCCTAAACTCAAAAATCACATAACTTTTATTTCACAAACCCAAATAATACAAATAAAATATGTACACTGCACCAAATTTAATTATCTACCTAATTATAACATTTGTTTTCTGTTTTGAAATTTTCAAAATGCAATTCAAATTTGAATTCAAATAATTCAACTGCAATTTGCTAAAATCCATAACTAATTCATTATTAATCCAAATCATGCAAATAAAATATGTTTTCCATACCATTTTGAACCACCAATTCAAATATAAATTTTGTTTCATGAATTGAATAATTAAAATTGCTTAAATAATTTAATACTTGTTTAATTCATTTAAATTTGATAAAATCATAACTTGCTCAAATTAAATTATTTTTGAACATGCAAAATATGTTTTCAACCTAGAAAAGTATAAACTTTTCAAATATGAATTTTGTTATTTGTTTTGCACAATTTAAATTGGTGAAAACAACAACTATTTTGTGTAATCCCCTTAAGGAACCAAAATTTTCTAACTTAATAAATAAATTTCTAAAATTGGTAAACCCTATTTTAAATTGGTTCTATTGTTGTTATTTTGTTGTTTTCCTCATCCATGCATCATACTAATTCACCTTCATCTGTTGATTAGTTGGAAAACAAATAATCTAACCCAAAATTCATGGGCTTTTCATATGCAACTCAAAATTGCATATGTGTCCATTTAATTTGTGTTACCATGTCAACTAGTTTATTTTGATGCCACTATTAACATGACATGCATCATCCCCATGATTGTGCACTATGCCATGATATTGATTGTCTACCCCTTTCTGCATTGTCTGTTTGCTTCTTCTCGGTTAGACGACGACGTTGAGACCGACGATCCTTACGACACCCCTTCAGAGGTTTTAGCTCAGTACCAGGCTACTGGGTTTGCAGGCAAGTTATCACTCACATGAACCACTGTGTTCCTTTCAACATTGGTTACCGATACTTTTCCGTTGTCTATTTCTGCTAGCCATATGTATCGTTGCTTCTGTTACGATCCTATCACATGATACCCTGAAACCATGATATTGCCTCACCTCCTGTCCTATAACCCCGTTGTTTGAGCCCGTGTCTTACTAGCATGCTTAGGGTTTTTTCTGCTCGAGTCTGTTACCCGTTACTTTCTGTTATCGTATTTCTATTATGTGGATGGGCTCGATGTGTAAACAACAACCTGCTAAGGCTTGGGTAATAAAAATTTGATGTTAAGGCACCGGCAGGAGGCCCATCGTGGTTTTGAGGACTGCTAGTGTCGACCCTAATTAGGAAAAGGGTCTTGTCTACTGATCCATGATGAGCGTGCTCACCGCATCCGGGTGGTGGTATGGAACCCCCCTCGGCTTTGATCTGATCCGCAGTTTGTCCGAAGAGCCACACTTAGTTCGGGTGTTCCATTTGGCTCATACGCATAAATGGGTCGCTCCCATGGTTACTGATGATGATGATGACGCACACATATAGGGCGAGGCCTGTAGTGCCGGGGTGTTGTGTCCTGCGGGAGTTTTGCACACCTGCGCTGAGTATTCGGCTGCGTGGCTGGGACCTTATAGCTCCGTGGCTCCTAGGACAGGCTGTAGTGATGGTTCGAGTCGTGTCGAGTCCACCTAAGTTTTAGTTGGTGGCTTGAGTGTGTACGGGTACTGGAGCACACCCTGCAGGGATGAATCTTCTCGAGAAGCCGTGTTGTCCGCGGTTATGTGACGACTTGGTGAAAGTACTGGCTAACAAGTACTCAGACAACTTACACCTAACTAATGATAACTTGACTAGTAATAGGTTTATTGCCACAATAACCTGAACCATCATTAATCCAAATGTGTGAGTTATCCTCGGATTGCTTCTTTGGATAAGGGGCGAGATCCAGGATGGGTTTGTTTGGTGGTTAGCTGGTAGTTGGTTACGATACGCTATCTTATCTTCTTTCTGTTAGCCGGAAGTGGTAGTAACTCTGTAGTTGGTTATAGCAGCCAGTTGCCGCATCTTTTATATCCCCTTTCTTCCGTTGAACCCAAAGCATCTGTGCTTGGTGTTGACGGGTTACACTTTGGTGAACTGTGAGTCTTGCTTGCTAGTACGTTGTTGTACTGACCCCTTTGGGGCTGTGGTTTACGCAGACGACGATTCCGAGGATCCCCATGGAGGCCACTACGTGGAGTACGACGACGCTGTTGACGAGTAGATAGCGGACCTGGGCAGGATCCGAGACTTCGTGGATGGGCTCCGTCTTCCTTTTTCATTGCCGGCCTGTTAGGCCTATTTGGATTTGTCTGTACTCAGACCTGTTGAATGTTTCCGCTGCTATGTAATGAATGTCATGTTGGGACAGGTGTCCTCTGGATGATTGTATTTGCTATTCTCTGCCTTAGTGAAGGCCATTTGCAACCTTATTTCAATCTTTTGTGTCTTAGAGATGTGTTGTGATTATCATTCGTTTAACGCTGTTGACGTACCATGTGTGATTGGTATGAAGTACGTCGACAGTAGTGCCTTTGGTCTCTAGTGGATAGTTTACATCGACGATGGAATAGCAGGGCTTGTGTTGTCGCGCATAAGCGCAGGCCTACCAGGAAGCTGGGACGTGGGAGCAGTTATGCCCCATAATCCAAGCATCTGCTATCCAGTTCGGCCCGATGAGTATCCCCTAGAAACCAGGGTGCGACAAATGGTATCAGAGCCTGTCTGCCTGTAGGATCCCTTTTACTGGTCGCAGTTGAGTCTAGAAACTATTTTGTAGCTATATAGGAAAAATGAAACGTGAGAGTAGGAATTCTGCCATTTTATTTCTTTCCCCACCCACCCTCCCTTTTTCTGGTAAGGAAGTGCAACGTTGTTTTTCTCTTCTCATCTAAACTTTCAAGTTAGGTTTTCACGTATCCTGGTTTCTCTGGGATAGTTATATCTACTAGACCATAGGAATGGAGGTGGTTGTGACATGATTTATCATGTTGCCTACTCACGATTGAGAACGGTGGCAAATAAGCCCCGGAAGCAGATCCTCTATTTCTTAAGCAGTAGATATTGATCCTTTAGAAGCCCGGATGGGTTTTCTCCGTAGTACCTCAGGTGTTTGTGGTCTCTGTTTCCCAGTTGTTGCTTCGATATCGTCCTTCACAAATCTTCTCTTTCCGTTGTAACAACTTATCTGTTGATCCGTTGTTAACCTCCATCCTTGTTCTATGCTGTCGACTTACCGTCTGAAGTAATCCTTTTAAGCACTTATATTGGATTTTGTTATCCGGTTAGTGTGTTAATCTTGGTATCCTCTTCAGGATGGAAAGTGGTGACGAAGAACCCACACTGCCACCCGAGATGGGGAAAGTGCTGTCTCAGATGACACAAGTTATAAAGCAGATGCAGCAGAACCAAGACCTTGGGAGTAATGGCAACGCCCGCGTGTCTATTCGGGAGTTCCTTGAGCTCAATCCGCGCACATTTGATAACTCCTCCGAGCCATTGGATGCTGATGACTGGCTCCGTGAAATGGACCGTACTCTTATGGTAGCTCATGTGGCTGACGAGGACCGTGTTCCTTACGTGACCTACCTTCTCCGTGGACAATCCATGTCTTGGTGGGAGAATTTCCAAGAAATGAGAGGTTCTAGTGTGGAAATCACATGGGAGGATTTCAAGCAAGCCTTCGTGCGCCATCACATTCCCGATGGGCTCATGGGGAGAATGCGTGAGGAATTCTATTCTTTCACACAAGGCAAATTGGACGTTCTCGAATACCAAAGAGAGTTCAATCGTCTAGCTCGCTACGCCGGAGAAGAAATCTCAACGGAAGCGAGAAAGATGGCAAACTTCCGCAGGGGTCTCAACCCGGAACTCAAGTATGCTCTCACCAACGTCAAAGCCAAGAATTTTGAGGACCTCATCAACATCGCTCTAAATGAAGAGCATGGGCGCAAATTGGTTGAGGAATCTCGTAAGCACTCTCGTGAACAGGCTAATATCTCAAAAGCTATCATGCCTCCACAAAAACGAAGAGTTTGGGTTCCATATACCACTCCAACACCGCCCATCTGCTTGCCAAGCCCGGCAGGATTTCTTGCCCTCCCTCCCACCCCAGTGGTATCTTCAGGAGGTGCTCCATCTCAGCCAAGTCCAACAGCTCCTCGTTCTGCTAGTACATGCTTCAAGTGCGGTCTATCAGGACATTACTCCTACAAGTGCCCGCAGAACAAGCTACCATCACTACCTACCTCTAAGGTCAATCATGTGATAGTACACACTTCTTCGACTAAGCCCCGCAACAAGAACAAGTCTGTCTTGAGAACTGTGAGGGTGAACCATGTCAAGGCCCAGGGAGCAGAAGAATCTCCAGAGGTTGTAATGGGCACACTTCTTGTGAACTCGTTTCGTGCTAAAGTCTTGTTCGATTCTGGTGCTTCACACTCTTTCATCTCTCAATGCTTTGCAAACAACAGTGGAATCAACTTCGAACAGTTGTCTATCCCTTTCCTAGTGAAATCACCGGGATATAGCTGGCAAAGCAATAAAGTTGGCCAGAACATCGAGATCACAATTGGAAACCTTCCATTCCAGGCATCTTTGATAGCTCTCCACTCTTCAGATATTGATGTCATTCTGGGGATGGATTGGTTGGTAGCCAACAAAGCAGTCATTGATTGTCCTGCTAAGTCTGTCAAAATCACACACCCTTCTGGCCAGATAGTCTACTTCCATGCTCAAAATCCAGTTGTTCAACTCTACACTCTCAATGCAAATCCTCTACGATCTATTGAAACTATTCTGGTGGTTTGTGAATTCCCTGATGTCTTTCCAGAAGAATTGCCAGGAATGCCTCCTGACAGAGCAGTTGAGTTCGTGATCGAACTTGAACCAGGCACTGCTCCAATCTCCAAACATCCATACAAGATAGCTCCTCCTGAACTGAAGTTGTTGAAGGAGCAAATCGATATGTACATGGAGAAAGGTTACATTCAGCCTAGTTCCTCCGCTTGGGGTTGCCCAACTCTGTTTGTTGCCAAGAAGGATCAAACAAAGAGACTCGTGGTTGACTATCGTCCTCTCAACGAGAAAACCATCAAAAACAAGTATCCAATTCCTCGTATCGATGATCTTTTTGATCAACTTGCTGGAGCCTCAATATTCTCCAAGCTAGACTTGAGGATGGGTTACCATCAAATAAAGATCAGAAAGGAAGATATTCCAAAAACAGCTTTCACCACTCGGTACGGTCTATATGAATACACCGTCATGTCCTTTGGTCTCACCAATGCACCGGCGACATTCTCCAGACTAATGAATTCTGTCTTTCATGAATACCTCGACAAGTTCGTTGTGGTATATCTTGATGATATTCTTGTCTACTCAAAATCCGAGGAAGAGCATGGAGAACATCTTCGTCTCACTCTCTTGAAGCTTCGCGAGCATCGTCTGTATGCCAAGTTCTCCAAATGTGAGTTCTGGATTCCAGAAGGTGCTTACCTTGGTCATGTCATCTCTGCCAAGGGCATAGCCATTGATCCAGAAAAGGTTAAGGCAATTGTTGATTGGAAACCTCCTAAGACGGTGAAGCAAGTCAGAAGCTTTCTTGGTTTGGCTAGCTATTGCCGTCGTTTCGTCCAAAACTTCTCCAAGATTGCCAAACCTCTCACTGATCTCACAAAGAAGGACAAGAAGTTCGTTTGGTCTCCACAGTGTGATGAAAGTTTCAATCTCCTCAAGACTAAACTCACTTCTACACCAGTTCTGGTTGGCCCAGATACTACCAAACCTTTCCAGATATTCTGTGATGCTTCCCTCCAAGGTCTAGGAGCAGTTCTTATGCAAGAACGTCAAGTTGTGGCTTATGCTTCACGTCAGTTGAATGCACATGAGCTCAATTATCCCACTCATGACCTTGAACTTGCAGCAGTTGTGTTTGCCCTCAAGAAATGGAGGCAATACTTGTTGGGTAGTCGCACTGAAATCTTTTCTGATCATAAGAGTCTGAAATACATCTGCACTCAACCAGATCTAAACCTCAGGCAAAGGAGATGGATTGAAAAGATCAAAGACTTCGATCTTACCATTTCTTACACTCCAGGCAAGGCTAATGTTATGGCCGATGCTCTCAGTCGCAAGTCGTATTGCAATAATCTCATGATCATGGAAAGCCAACCTCCACTTCATGAAGAATTCCAGAAGCTGAACCTTGGTCTTGTTCCTCAAGATTATCTTGCGAGCTTGACAGCCAGTCCAACTCTCGAGGACAAGATTCGTTCTGAACAACTTCGTGATGCTGAGATCAAGAAGATCGCAAATAACATCAAAGCAGGCAATGTGAAGTATGAGTGCTTCTCAATTGATGACAAGGGAACTGTGTTCTTCGAAGGACGCATTGCAGTTCCTCAAATTCAAAGTCTCAAAGATGTTATTCTCAAGGAGGCTCATGAAACTCCTCTCTCCATACACCCTGGAAGTACAAAGATGTACCAGGATCTCAAGACGCTGTATTGGTGGTCTGGCATGAAGCGTGAAATTGCTCAATACGTTTCTGAATGCGACGTTTGTCAACGTGTCAAGGCAGTCCATCAGAAAACAGCCGGTCTTCTCCAGCCTCTGAAAATTCCTGAGTGGAAGTGGGACATGATTGAAATGGACTTCGTCACTGGTTTTCCAAAGTCCAAGAAGGGCAACGATGCAATCTTCGTTGTTATTGATCGTCTCACTAAGGTAGCTCACTTCTTTGCTGTCAAAGAAACAATCTCAGCTAGCCAGTTAGCAGAGCTCTACACAACAAAGATTGTTCCTCTTCATGGTGTTCCATTGGAAATAAGCTCAGATCGTGGAAGCATATTCACTTCTCATTTCTGGAAGAGTTTTCAAGAAGCATTGGGCACCAAACTTCTGTTCAGCACAGCTTATCACCCTCAGTCTCAAGGGCAAGTCGAAAGAGTCAATCAGATTCTTGAGGATATGCTCAGAGCATGTGGTCTATCCTTTGGCATGAAATGGGAGGAATGCCTTCCATATGCTGAATTCTCCTACAACAACAGCTTCCAGGCAAGCCTAGGCATGGCACCGTTTGAGGCACTCTATGGCCGCAGATGCAGGAGTCCAATCAATTGGTCTGGAGCTGGTGAACGTTCACTCTTAGGCCCTGACATTGTTAAGGAAGCCGAAGATAAAGTTCGCATCATTCGTGACAATCTCAAGATTGCTCAGTCTCGTCAGAAAAGCTACTATGACAGCAAGCACAGGGATATGATCTATGCACCTGGTGACAAGGCATATCTCCGTGTAACTCCCCTCAGAGGCACTCGTCGTTTTGGTGTCAAAGGAAAGCTAGCACCGAGATACATTGGTCCGTTCAACATTCTCTCAAGGCGTGCGGAAAATGCCTATCGTCTTGAACTTCCAGAAAAACTATCCAAGGTGCACGATGTGTTTCACGTGTCACAGCTCAAAAAGTGTTTCAAAGATCCAGATCGTGCAGTTGATCATGATTCCATTGAACTGCAAGAAGATCTATCTTATGAGGAGCACCCTGTTCGTATTCTCGATGAGACCGAGCGTAAGACTCGCAACAAGAGCACCAAGTTCTTGAGAGTGCAATGGTCGCATCATTCCGATAAAGAGGCAACGTGGGAGACCGAAGAGTATCTTCGCAAGAAGTATCCGGACCTTTTCCTTTCTCAGTAGGAATCTCGGGGCGCGATTCCTTCAAGGGGGGGCGTTTTGTAACATCCCAAGTATGAAAATCTCCCCCTAGAATGTTTGTTTCTTGTTTTATTTTTGTTTTGCATCATGTCATCATATCTATTGCCTTTTGTTTGCATTTGTTTTCATTGTTTTCCAATTGTAATTTCAAACCAAATTCAAATCATTATTTGTCATACTTGTTATGTTACAATGTGTCAAATAAAAACTATCAAACAAACAATAATTTGTTATACAAAAAATTGGAATCAAAAACTTAGTTATTTGGCTTAACTTTCAATTATTTGTTTTGATACCAACATTGCTCAATTCATTTAATTACCAAACATCCACTAAATAAAATATTTTTTTTGGAAAACAAAGTTTGTTTTATGGTGTTGTGACAAAAACAAAACAATAGAAATTTGTCCTAAAAAAATTTGCTAACCCTAAAACCATCTCTTCTTTCTCCTTTCCAAAGCTGCAAAAAAAAAAGTAATAAACAAAAAGAATAAAAAGGAGAGGGGGGAAGAGAGCAGCCAGCCCACTTGGGCTAGCCCAACTGCCCCTGGCCCGTACCCCCCTCTGTTGTCTTCTTCCTTGCGTACGGATTACATCTCCAACGACCACGTCGACATTACAGAGAAGAACGGTGATCGAGATCCTCCCCTGGCCTTAAGACCTCGAGCACCTCCCCCCTCCTACCCTAATTCTTCACCTCCCTCCTTCTTCCTCCCGAGCGCCGTCTCCTTCCTCCCCCCCGATTTTTTTCCTTCTCTGTCTGAACCGAGCTCCTCACAGCAGACTCCCTCTCCGGCGAGGCGCCGCCGCCACGGTGCCCGCCCGGCCGCGCTAGGGCCGGGAACGGAACCGGCGCGGCTTCCTCTTCCTCTCCGTGCCCGCGGTTCTCGCCGGGAGTCACGGAAGCGCCGCCGCCATCCTCCGTTCGCCGCCGACCGCACCTCCCGAGCGCCTCCTCGACCGCCCCTGCTCCCTCCGCGAGGTGAGCCCGCACCCCTTCCCCGCTCCCTCTCCGCCTCGCACGAGCCCGCATAGCGGCCCGCACGACCACCGCCCGGCCGCACGCACGCCGGCCCGAGCCCCCGCACGGCAACCGCCCCACCGGCCAACGCGCGCCAGCACATCGAGCCGTGGCCGCAAACTCTGTCCGCCATCGATCTGTACCTGCACGCACACAAGTTCAGTTAAAAAAGCTTAACTGACGGAAACACACAATAACCACACACCTGCTCTGTATCTAACACTATTCAGAACACAGCCCAAGTGGCTAGCCGCCCGTGCGCGGAAGCGCGAGATCACGGGATCGAATCCCAGGGGAGGCATTTGCCTCCCCAATTTTTTCCTTCCGCGCGCCCCGCGCTGGGCCCACGCGTCATGGACCCTGGAGGCCACCTAGGCGCCACGCAGGAGATGGGCCCATTGGCAGTGGCCTGTGTAGGTCACTGCTCGGTGCCTTTTTCTTTTCTGCCTTTTCTATTTTAATTATCAGTCCAGTTTTTATTTCAGATTAACCCCTAAACTCAAAAATCACATAACTTTTATTTCACAAACCCAAATAATACAAATAAAATATGTACACTGCACCAAATTTAATTATCTACCTAATTATAACATTTGTTTTCTGTTTTGAAATTTTCAAAATGCAATTCAAATTTGAATTCAAATAATTCAACTGCAATTTGCTAAAATCCATAACTAATTCATTATTAATCCAAATCATGCAAATAAAATATGTTTTCCATACCATTTTGAACCACCAATTCAAATATAAATTTTGTTTCATGAATTGAATAATTAAAATTGCTTAAATAATTTAATAGTTGTTTAATTCATTTAAATTTGATAAAATCATAACTTGCTCAAATTAAATTATTTTTGAACATGCAAAATATGTTTTCAACCTAGAAAGTATAAACTTTTCAAATATGAATTTTGTTATTTGTTTTGCACAATTTAAATTGGTGAAAACAACAACTATTTTGTGTAATCCCCTTAAGGAACCAAAATTTTCTAACTTAATAAATAAATTTCTAAAATTGGTAAACCCTATTTTAAATTGGTTCTATTGTTGTTATTTTGTTGTTTTCCTCATCCATGCATCATACTAATTCACCTTCATCTGTTGATTAGTTGGAAAACAAATAATCTAACCCAAAATTCATGGGCTTTTCATATGCAACTCAAAATTGCATATGTGTCCATTTAATTTGTGTTACCATGTCAACTAGTTTATTTTGATGCCACTATTAACATGACATGCATCATCCCCATGATTGTGCACTATGCCATGATATTGATTGTCTACCCCTTTCTGCATTGTCTGTTTGCTTCTTCTCGGTTAGACGACGACGTTGAGACCGACGATCCTTACGACACCCCTTCAGAGGTTTTAGCTCAGTACTAGGCTACTGGGTTTGCAGGCAAGTTATCACTCACATGAACCACTGTGTTCCTTTCAACATTGGTTACCGATACTTTTCCGTTGTCTATTTCTGCTAGCCATATGTATCGTTGCTTCTGTTACGATCCTATCACATGATACCCTGAAACCATGATATTGCCTCACCTCCTGTCCTATAACCCCGTTGTTTGAGCCCGTGTCTTACTAGCATGCTTAGGGTTGTTTCTGCTCGAGTCTGTTACCCGTTACTTTCTGTTATCGTATTTCTATTATGTGGATGGGCTCGATGTGTAAACAACAACCTGCTAAGGCTTGGGTAATAATAATTTGATGTTAAGGCACCGGCAGGAGGCCCATCGTGGTTTTGAGGCCTGCTAGTGTCGACCCTAATTAGGAAAAGGGTCTTGTCTACTGATCCATGATGAGCGTGCTCACCGCATCCGGGTGGTTGTATGGAACCCCCCTCGGCTTTGATCTGATCCGCAGTTTGTCCGAAGAGCCACACTTAGTTCGGGTGTTCCATTTGGCTCATACGCATAAATGGGTCGCTCCCATGGTTACTGATGATGATGATGACGCACGCATATAGGGCGAGGCCTGTAGTGCCGGGGTGTTGTGTCCTGCGGGAGTTTTGCACACCTGCGCTGAGTATTCGGCTTCGTGGCTGGGACCTTATAGCTCCGTGGCTCCTAGGACAGGCTGTAGTGATGGTTCGAGTCGTGTCGAGTCCACCTAAGTTTTAGTTGGTGGCTTGAGTGTGTACGGGTACTGGAGCACACCCTGCAGGGATGAATCTTCTCGAGAAGCCGTGTTGTCCGCGGTTATGTGACGACTTGGTGAAAGTACTGGCTAACAAGTACTCAGACAACTTACACCTAACTAATGATAACTTGACTAGTAATAGGTTTATTGCCACAATAACCTGAACCATCATTAATCCAACTGTGTGAGTTATCCTCGGATTGCTTCTTTGGATAAGGGGCGAGATCCAGGATGGGTTTGTTTGGTGGTTAGCTGGTAGTTGGTTACGATACGCTATCTTATCTTCTTTCTGTTAGCCGGAAGTGGTAGTAACTCTGTAGTTGGTTATAGCAGCCAGTTGCCGCATCTTTTATATCCCCTTTCTTCCGTTGAACCCAAAGCATCTGTGCTTGGTGTTGACGGGTTACACTTTGGTGAACTGTGAGTCTTGCTTGCCAGTACGTTGTTGTACTGACCCCTTTGGGGCTGTGGTTTACGCAGACGACGATTCCGAGGATCCCCATGGAGGCCACTACGTGGAGTACGACGACGCTGTTTACGAGTAGATAGCGGACCCGGGCAGGATCCGAGACTTCGTGGATGGGCTCCGTCTTCCTTTTTCATTGCCGGCCTCTTAGGCCTATTTGGATTTGTCTGTACTCAGACCTGTTGAATGTTTCCGCTGCTATGTAATGAATGTCATGTTGGGACAGGTGTCCTCTGGATGATTGTATTTGCTATTCTCTGCCTTAGTGAAGGCCATTTGCAACCTTATTTCAAACTTTTGTGTCTTAGAGATGTGTTGTGATTATCATTCGTTTAACGCTGTTGACGTACCATGTGTGATTGGTATGAAGTACGTCAACAGTAGTGCCTTTGGTCTCTAGTGGATAGTTTACATCGACGATGGAATAGCAGGGCTTGTGTTGTCGCGCATAAGCGCAGGCCTACCAGGAAGCTGGGACGTGGGAGCAGTTATGCCCCATAATCCAAGCATCTGCTATCCAGTTCGGCCCGATGAGTATCCCCTAGAAACCAGGGTGCGACAGTCATCACCACCGTTAGAGGCATCAACCTTCCTGAGATCCTATTCCTCCTACTGGATTGATAACCTTGGTTCTTAACTGAGGGAAATTCTTGCCGCTTGCTCATCACACCCTCCTCTTGGGGTTTCCAACTCTGCGAGCAATCAAAGAATTTCTAGCGCCGTTGCCGAGGAGGAAGAAGTCTTCTGGCAAGGGGAGTCTCTCACTCTCAACCTGTTTATTTTGTTTATTGTCTTGTTTTTATTTTTTGTCTTGTTTTGCTTCTTTAAATCAAAAATACAAAAAAATTAGTTAACTTTATAGCATAGAAAGCAACTCAAGTATTTTCAAGTGAAGCATTCACTTGCTATTTTTGCTTTATCATGCTTGATGTTTGATGTCTTTGAAACTAGATCTTTTAGGCAAGGTGGGTTCACGTATGAACAGCAAAAACATTATAAGGAATACCGCTTGTCACAAAAAGGGATACACTTATGGGAGCAAATTAATAAATTTCATGACTATGCTAAAAACTTGTGCTCTACTTATAATGTTACTTATTGCTTTGGTAAATCTTGTTGCTGTATGAGGTATAAACACCTCCCTTTTCAATGTGAGTATAATGATAATGTTACCATACCTTCTTATGTTAAGGGAAATTATGAATTATATAATGTGGAAAAAATTGAAGAATTTATTGCTTGGAAGGGTGCATTCGAAATTGCCTATTTGCTTGAAAGTATTGATGTTGCACCTTATAAATATGAGATTTATGCTATACTTGAATATTGCTTTGATAATTACAAGGATTTTAATTACTACATAGTGGAAAATCTTAATAAATTCTCTCAACCTAAGGAAGTAAGCGATGCCTTGCAGGAGCCTATGGAAGAAGAAACTGTTGAATCTGGAAGCTCATTGGATGAAAAAGAGGAGGAGAGTGATGATCAAGAGGAGGAAGAATGGAGCTACCCATGTCTACCTCCCAATTATAGTAACTCTTTAACTCATACATTATTTGATGAAGTTGATACTTGCTATACTTGTGACCTTGATACTACTATGTATGAGACTTATGAGAATGATATTGCTACTGTTATTTATGATAATCCATGCTACTTAGAAAATTTATATGATAATGCTCTTGATGATGGTCCTATGTTATTTGATGTTATGAATTATAATGCTACTAAAAATAGGATTTCTATAGTGTGCCCTATACCATTTATGAGTGATAAATCATCTTGCTTTGCTATTGCTAAAAGTGGAAAAAAAGAGGCGCTTATTTTAAATTTTGATCCCACTATTTTTGAGCTTGATATGAATTGTTTGCTTTTAGACCATGACAAACATGCTTTATGTGATAATTATGTTGTTGAGTTTGTTCATGATGCTACTGAAAATTATTATGATATAGGGAAATATGGTTGTAGGAATTTTCATGTTACTAATACACCTCTCTTTTTGTTGAAAGTTTTGAAGTTGCTCTTGTTCTACCTTCCCATGATTTCTAGTTTGAGCTTCTTTAACTTATTTCTTTACAAGATTCCTATGGATAGGAAGTGGTTTAGACTTAAATTTGTTTTATAATTGCTTCTTGATGCCCTCTTTTTCTTAATTCATATTTCTTATGTGAGCATCTTTGCTTTCTATGCCTAGCTGAAAGGCATTAAAGAAAAGCGCTACCTGGAGACAACCCGTTTTATTTCGCTGTTTTCAACCCGTTTTCTTTCGTTTTCTTTGGTGTGCTTTGCACCTGGGTGTTGTCTATTTCCTTAGCAACCCCGCTGTATCTTTTCTTTTGTGTTTTCGTTGAGCCAAGTAAATCCTCTAGTGGAAAATTGAGGCTATATTTCGGATTTCTACGAAGGAAACAAATTTCTGTTGTCCACTTTTATTCCGTATAAAATCACAAAATTCAAAATGACTTGAATTTGTTTCTGCGTAATCCTGGGGTGTATACGCAACTTTTCTTAGTTGACCACTTTTTGATTTGAGCAACAGAAGATTTTCGAAAAAAATTATCTTTACCTGCTGTCGTGTTTTGACAGATTTCTGCGGATAATTGCATTTGCTTCTTAATCGCTTTGTTTTGGTGTTATTTAGATAAAAAGAGTTTCAAAAGAAGTCATGACAGTAGCTAATGTGTTATCTGCTGTCCCGTTTTGACAGATTTCTGCCAATAATTGCATTTGCTTCTTAATAGCTTTCTTTTGGTGTTCTTTTCAGAAAAAGAGTTTTAAAAGAAGTCGTTACAGTAGCTAATGTGTTTTTGAGTGTTAGACTTGTGTTGAAACTGAACCGTTTGAATTTATTATTTCGATTGCACTAACGTTGCTAATGAAGATTGTGAGAAGTTTGGTGTGAAGGAAGTTTTCAAGGGTCAACAGAAGAGGCTGATATGGTGTGATCAAGAAGAGTGAAAAGCCTAAGCTTGGGGATGCCCCGGTGGTACATCCCAGCAAATTCCAAGAAGACTCAAGCGTCTAAGCTTGTGTATGCCCAAGGCATCCCCTTCTTCATCAACAAATTATCAGGTCACTTCTAGTGAAACTATATTTTTATTCGGTCACATCTTATGTGCTTTACTTGGAGCGCCTTTTATTTTTGTTTTTAGTTTGTTTTTGTTTTTGCTTTCAGTTTGTTTTTATTTTTTCAATAAGCTTGGTTGGACCCCAGCATTCTTTTATTGAAGAGTGACATGCTCCGCTTATTCATGAGAATACTTTGTATTCTTAATCTTTGTCTGGCTGCTGCATTTATTTAGCTCCTGTTTTGCATGCATCTCTTATCAGAGCTGTTAGTTTTAGTAGCGTTGTGTGAGTAATCTCATGTTTGCTTGCTGTATCATAAAGAGTATTTTTGT
This sequence comes from Alopecurus myosuroides, assembly GCA_028641055.1. Taxonomy (NCBI): domain Eukaryota; kingdom Viridiplantae; phylum Streptophyta; class Magnoliopsida; order Poales; family Poaceae; genus Alopecurus; species Alopecurus myosuroides. Next base: position 111,459,844 of record CM054057.1, on the reverse strand, counting down.
TAAAGCATGTTTTGTATGGTGCTTGTTGGGAGAAGAAAAATGTTGCTTGAAGTAGAATTTATAACATTGCTAGTAGATGCTTGTATAGACTGTGGCTAGAACTTTTTCATGCCATGCTAAATGTTATTTTAGTTTTAAAGCCTTGTGGTTATTGAGTATCATGAATAGCCTCAAATATCTGAGAGTGTTTAATATGTCTTGAAAAATTCATGAGTTGTTCTTGTCATAGTAAAGCACCAATATATGGTATTCTCTTTCGAATGTTTTATTTGGTTGACTTGGCGCATGCTCACACCATGTTTATGACTACAAACCAGTCACGAATAGCCTCCATGACCACTTAGTGTTTGAACATGTGATACTGCTTATGCTTTAATTAATGATGATTATGTCGCTATGCATGATTATGGCTCTTATGCTCTCTTGATTTGTCGCTCCCGGTCTTTTGCTAGCCTCCACCTGTACTGAGTATGAGCTCTACTCGTGCATCCAAACTCCCTTAACCCATAGTTTTTCCCATTATGTCCACCATACCTACCTACATTTGGTATTTAACTGCCATTCCAAGTAAATTGCTCATGTGTTACCTTTAAAACCTTAAAAATTACTTTTGTTTTGTGTTCTTGTTTTTGCTCATGAGGACGTCAATAGAGAATATTTATCTCACTTGTTGATTGGATTTCACACCCTAGACTAGTGGCTTCATCCGTTTATCCAAATGATAGAAGAGTTGGCAGCGGGGTGCACAGCCCCAAATTAATACAAACAAATTCTCTTCACTATTTTTCCCCTGATTTATCAGTCAAAGCATAATTGTGTAAACAAAAGAGGAAGGGGGATGACCTTCTACACCAGTTGTGTCCTTCACCATGGGAGCCGCTCTTGTGAATCCAGTTGACTTGTGACGTACTGTATTGTCGGTTTACCATTCGTTGACCTTAATATACACATCTCCCAAAATATAGACACTCCTCCACGGTATGTGATTGTTGGCAGGCACCCGAGGATTCGGTTAGCCATGGTTTGTGAATGATGGATGGGAGGAGTGTCAAACTTTTAATACCTCTGTTTAATAAAATAAAAGCTCTAGCACGTGAGTGATCCCTGCTTCCCTCTGCGAAGGGCCTTTCTTTTACCTTTATGTTGAGTCTCCATCTTCTAACTTTATGCACAGTTGAGAGAGCATTTTTGCCATTCCGAGTTCTATGTGCATTTGTCCCATAAACATCATTAATTACTTCATGATGTGATATTATTTGTTCCTAAATTATTTGCTCTAGTCTTCCTCATGAACTTTGAAGGTGTCCTGCCATTTATGTTTTTCCCCACTCTTAAGGACTAGCGAAATATCCCTTTGCCATGCTTTCTCTATACCTGAAACAAACGTTTACCTTTATTTGCATTCTTATTCATGATCATTTATTTGAGATACTCTTCATGATGCAAAGTAATTGCTATGCTTTATTATTAAAGTTCTATTATCATGTTTGTGTTTGAAGTTCTATGATCTCAGCGTGCATATGCTTTTACATTAGATTGATCAAGTTTATGATAGTAGCATGCCACCTCAGAATTGTGGTGTGAAGGTGACAGTGTGCACATCGTGTGTGTCTCCTCTATGAATTGTGGTGTTTGTCTAGTACCTTCTAGGGCGCTCATAGTGACAGCGTGGGGTTAACTAGACATGGGAATGCTTACTTTAAGGAATGTTTTTTGCAGCCCTACGCAATGATTAGTGTTTGTTATCCAACCGGAGAGGGTTAAGAGTAGCATAGTGAAGAGAAGATATTTAGTTATTCAATTATGTGATCATTGTTGAGAGTGTCCACTAGTGAAAGTAGGATCCCAAGGCCTTGTTTCCAAACATTGAAACACCGTTTTCCGCCTGTTCTGCTACATGTTTGCTTGCTGCCATATTTATTTCAGATTGCTATTATTACTTATAACCATCCATATTACTCGCATTTCACTATCTCTTCGCCGAACTAGTGCACCTATATACCTGACAAGTATATTGGGTGTGTTGGGGACACAAGAGACTTATTGTATCTTAATTGCAGGGTTGCTTGAGAGGGATATCTTTGACCTCTACCTCCCCAAGTTCGATAAACCTTGGGTGATCCACTTAAGGGAAACTTACTGTTGTTCTACAAACATCTGCACTTGGAGGCGCAACACTGTCTACAAGAATAGAAGCGTGTGTAGACATCAAGCTCTTTTCTGGCGCCGTTGCCAGGGAGGTAAGGTAAAAGGTTCTCACATCCTCAGGTGTGAGTGCTCGAAGTTATTTCCTTTAGATTCTGCAATTATATATTTTTGTTTCTTGTTTTTATTTTCACTAGTTAGGACTATTTTTACTTGTTACTTGTTTTTATCTTTATGTTTAAATGGAAAACAACAAAAATATGACAGAACTTTATAATACTTATCTTGAATTAGGACATGATGCTTTTGAAGAGAAATTATAAAAACATATGGAAGTTTGTTTGCATAATAGTGATAGAAATGTTGTTGGCATTAATTCATTGCACCCCACCATTCCTAATGCTAGGGAAAATTCTAAGCTTGGGGAAGCTAGTTTTTACGATCTTTTTTGTTTTCCAACTTTAGCGGAGAAAATTTGCTCTGATGATACTTTATCTCCCATATGTGATAAACCTAATGATGCTTGTGATATTTTGAATCCTCCTACTGAAAGCATTCCTTTTAAAATACCCAAGAAAATTGTTGAACTTGTCATGGATAACTGTTATTTTGGAGATGGAATTGTCCATCCTAGTAATCATATACTTTATGCATGAATTATGCGAGTTATTCAAGTGTGCAGGTATCTCAACGGACCAAGTGATGGCTAGGTTGAGACTCCAAGAACAAAAGTACATGATATCAACCAAATGTAAAAAAAAATTGTGCAATGTTGAAAGCTTTCCGATGATACACGTTTATAGCTAGCTCCCAACCACACACTTGTCAAACGCAAAACTTGTGGCTCCCATTATTGGGTCATGTTTATTAGATGCATAAAAAGTAAAGTGTGCCTTCAAAAGTTCGTGAGAGTCCTATCCCAAGTTCAACCCATGACAATTAATAAAGTGAATATCTTAACTTAGAACATAAATAACACAATAACATGGTGAACATACTCGGAATAGCAATGAAGCTAATGGGAAGATATGGTGGACTCACTAGAAATACTTGGCTAAGGAGTGTTGGAAACAAGTTTTTACTTGTTGGAATTTTTAAATTTTTGGCTAGCAAGAGGGAGATAGTTGACCAGCTACTATGCATGCATATGTCCATAGAACTACTCATTTCATGACAAACTAAATAAACCAGCAATTAACATCAAGGACATGAATAAGAGATAGCTCAAGACAACATTATTGCAAATTTCTACACATAAAAAGCCTATAAATCATGCAAACATATGTAGCTCTTCAAATCAACCATGGCATCCCTATTCCAAATCATAATACTAGCATCCAATAAATTCCAACCCCAAACTCCAGTAGCTCAATCTCATATAAAATGATGGTGGTGGTCTTATCAAAACAAAAATAAAAACAAAAACTAGACGCTTCAAGTCTCTACGATAAATGCTTTGCTTAGAAAAACAGAAAGTAGACGTGTGCTAACCAAAAGAGTGTAGCTCCAGTGGGGTGTTCATCACATCCCCAAGCTTATGGCTTTCACCATTCTTGGATGTCTTGAGGCGCAGCTCCTCTATTCCCTGTGAAAAAACTTCACAAAACATGTTTCTCCCATTCTTTTTCTATGGGGTGAGATTAGCAAGGACAAACAAATCACATGCTTGCTGTGCAAAATTCCAAATCAAATGCTCCAGTAGATAGACAGTAAGGTTCATTGTGTTGTATGTTCACTCTCTTGCTTGAAAGAATCATGGAAATTCGATTCCCAAGCCCAAAGAGTGCATAAAACAAAAGAAGGCAGAATCTGTCCAGAAAAGCAACAGCAGCAAAACGAACGTTTTTCCCTAAGCTAGACTCGTCAAAAAATAAGCCAATTTTTGTGCTTACAGAGGACGAAAAGTTGCAGAACATACTAAAAAATTAGCTCAATCCGACATACCATACGGTGAGCAGACTCGTGCTGAAACAGAAATTTCATGCACTAGGATAGCAACTTATAAGTTCAAATGGGTTTGACTTGACTCTTTATTGAAAACTCCATAATTAAAACAAAAAAAACTAATCTCTTGAGACAGCAAGAGGACACTAGGAAAATCCAAACAAAAACAACCAGGTTGCCTCCCGTAAAGCGCTTTCTTTATAGCCATATAACTAGGCTTTACTTACTTGATAATCAAGAGGGATAAAGCTCATGAGGGAGCTTGTTCTTCAGCGTGCCCCTCTTCCTTGGGAAGTGCTCCATGCTTTTTGTGAGGGAACTGAAACTTGACATTCCCTTGCTTGGAGTCTATGATTGCACATGTAGTACGAAGAAAAGGTCTACCCAAAACAATAGGACTAGGGGATTTATCCCCCATATCCATAATAATGAAATCAACGGGTACAAAAGTCATGTGCAATTCAATCATAACATCTTTTACTTGTCCTACAGCATGTTTAGTAGAGTTATCAGCAAGGACAAATTCACTTGAGCACTTTTCTAAATTTTCTAGTTCTAGCAATTCATATAATTCTTTAGAGAGTACCGATACACTAGAACCTAGATCTAACATAGCATGGTGAATTTCTTTTCCAATTGAAACTAGCACCTTGGGGATCCATGCATCCCCAAGCTTAGGAGGTATCATGGCCTCATTCTTGTACCTAGAAATTTTTTCTTGCAAGACATGATTAGCAATATAAGATCCAAAGCCAGGTTGATTAACATTTATAGTGGGATCACTAGCAAATTTTTGTAGAGTACCAATAAGTTCTTGCAAGCTACTTTTTTCTAAATCAAGCAATGGATCCTTAATTTCAGTAAGCATCATAATTTCCTCTACTTTACTCTCTAATTTAGCTAGCATGCTTGATTCATGAGGACTAATTTCATCTTTGCTAGCAAGATAAGACATATATGGAAGTAAATATTCAGGGTACTTCACTATTTCATTCAAAGTTTCTTCTAAGCTAGTAGGGACATGCTCACTTGTATTCTCAGCAATGTCGCACCCGGACTTCTAGAGGATACTCGCAGTTCCGTTGAACAGTAGTTGACTGGATTACGGGGCTTACCGGCACCCGCATCTCTTACGAGTAGGCCAACACACGTATGTGTGACAACCAACCCCTACTGTTCATCGCCTACGTAAACCATCCCATAGAAATCAGGATACTACCATTGACATACTTCATACCATACACACATGGTACGTCAACGGCGTTTAACAAAATGATAACACAACATATCTCTAAGACACCAATAAATAGAAATAAGTTGCAAATAGCTCTCACTAGAGCAGAGATAGCAAATACAATCATCCAGAGGACACATGTCCCAACATAACATCATTACATCTCAGCGGAAGCATTCAAAGGGGTCTGAGTACAGACAAGATCCAAATAGGCTTAAGAAGCCGGGAACGAAAAGACTGAGCCCATCCACGATGTGTTGGATCCTTCCCAGGTCCGCTATCTACTCGTCAGCAGCCTCGTCAAACTCCACGTAGTAGCCGTCACGGGGATCCTCGTAAGCGTAGTCTGCGGAAACCACAGCCCCAAAGGGGTCAGTACAACAACGTACTGGCAAGCAAGACTCACAGTTCACCAAAGTGTAACCCGTCAACACCAAGCACAAATGCTTTGGGTTCAACGGAAGAAAGGGGATATAAAAGATGCTGCAACTGGCTGCTCTAACCAACTACAGAGTTGCTACCACTTCCGGCTAACAGAGAGAAGATAAGATAGCGTATCGTAACCAACTATAACTAACCACCAAACAAACCCATCCTGGATCTCGCCCCTTATCCAAAGAAGCAATCCGAGGATAACTCACATTGTTGGATTAATGATGGTTCAGATTGTTGTGTCATTAAGCCTATTACTAGTCAAGTTATCATTAGTTAGGTGTAAGTTGTTCTGAGTACTTGTTAGCCAGTACTTTCACCAAGTCAACCATAACCGCGGAAAACACGGCTTCTCGAGAAGATTTATCCCTGCAGGGGTGCACCAATTTGGCCGTACACGTAAGAATATCCCGCCAGACGGGAATCAAACCCACCAAGCGAGGCACTCTACACAACTCAACTCTTCTTCGCATCAAGCCCAAAGAACCACGTGCCGTGCGTGCGCGGCTAATCGAGCCCCACGAAGAAAAGGGGACCCTCATAGCACTCTAAGACCACGCCGCCCTAAATACCGACTACAAAAGTTTCACCCTGGCCTCGGGTTCGTACCTGCATATGAGTGCATCAAATGGAAAGCCCGAACTAGGTGTGGCGATTTGGACGAGATGCGAATCGAATCAAATTGAGGGGGGCGCCCATACACGCTTCCCACATGCGGATAGTGCGCTCATCATGGATCAGTAGACAAGACCCTTTCCCTAATTAGGGTCGACACTAGCAGGCCTCAAAACCACGCCGGGCCTCCTGCCGGTGCCTTATCAGCAAATTATTATTACCTCAAGATTAACAGGTTGTTGTTTAACATCGAGCCCCAGAACATAATAGAAATAGTAACAGAAAGTAACGGGTAACAGACTCGAGCAGAAACAACCCTAAGCATGCTAGTAAGACACGGGCAACAAGCAACGGGGTGATAGGTATGGAGGTGAGGCTATATCAGGGTTAAAGGATAACATGTGATAGGTTCGTAACAGAAGCAACGATTCATAGGGCTAGCAGAATAGACAACGGAAAGTATCGGTATCCAATGTTGAAAGGAACACAATGGTTCATGTGAGTGAATACTTGCCTGCAAACTCAGCAGCCTGGTACTGAGCTAGATCCTCAGATGGGGTGTCGTAAGTATCGTCTGACTCAACGTCGTCGTCTATTCGAGAAGAAGCAAACAAACAACGCAGAGAGACAACAATCAATAACATGGCATAGTGCACAATCATGGGATGATGCATGACCATTTAATTGATGCATCAAGATAAACTAGTTGACATGGTAACATGTTTAAATGGACCCAGATGCAATTTGGATTGCATATGGAAAAGGTCCATGAATTATGGTTGGAACAATTGTTTTAGAACTAACCAACAGGTGAAAGTGGATTAGTATGATGCATGGATGAGGAAAACACAAAAATAACAACAATAGAATCAATTGGAGATAAGGTTTACCAATTTTGGAATTTTATTGATTAAGTTAAGAAATTTTGGTTCCTTAAAGGTGTTACACAAGCATTTGTTGTTTTCAGCAATTTAAATTATTTAAAACAAATAACAAAGTTCATATTTGGAAAGAGCACAAAATTTTAGGTGGATTACATGTTTCAAATATTGAAAAAGGAATTAGGATGAATTAATTATGAATTCAACAAGATTAAACAAGTTTTAAATGGATTTAAACAAGTTTGAATATTATTTGAATTTTATTTGTTCAAAACATAAATTCAAATTCATATTTGAAAAGTTTATACTTTTCTAGTTGGAAAACATATTTTACATGTTCAAAAATAATTTAATTTGAGCTAGTTATGAATTTAGCAAATTTAAATGATTTAAACAAGGTTTAAATTATTTAAGCACTTTTAATTATTCAAAACATGAAACAAAATTTATATTTGAAAAGGTGGTTCAAAATAGCATGGAAAACATATTTTATTTGCATTTTTTGGATTAAGTATGAAATAGTTATGCAATTAATCAAATTTTAAATGAATTGTTTGAATTTGAAATTTGAATGCATTTGAATTATTCAAAACAGAATACAAATGTAATAAACAGGTAGAGGATTAAATTTGGTTCAACAAACATATTTTATTTATATTAATTGGATTTGTAATTTAAAAGTTATTCACATTTTAAATTTGAGGACCAATCTGTAAAAGAAATAAGATTTAAATTGAAAAAGAAAAACTGAAAAAACGTTTTTCACTCTGCAGTGGCTAGCCACTGCCATTGACAGAGGGCCCCTGGGCTGCGTGGCAGCACAGGTGGAAACAGAGGCCACTTACAGGTGGGCCACGCCTGTCAGCTGCCCAGCGAAAAAGTTTGGGTTTTATTGCGAGCGCCAGGGCTCGAACCTGCGCTGCGGACGAGCGCGCAGTGGTGCGCTACCACTGCGATGATCGATTCGTTCTTGTCAGTAAACACTACGCAGTGAGGATAACATTCAGTTTCAGCTAGTTAACTGAAACTGTCGAAAACCCGCGCCTTTCTGAACCTGACGGAAACAACTCGCCGGCGGACGGCAGCTTGCCGTGGTTGCTGCTCGGGCCGTGCTGCTGTGCTAGCGTGGGGTGCTGCGTGCTCGCGGACATGATGCAGAGAGGTGGAAGGAGAGAGATGTGGAGGAGGTGATCACCTCGAGGGACAGAAGGGGAACTCGACGGTGAGGTGGACGTCGCGGACAGCGGCGAGGATGGCGGCGGGGATGCAGTGGCTTGCTGGCGTCGTGCAGGTGTCGATGATGTCGAGGACGACACGGCGGTTTGATCCCCGCGGTCAGCTAGGGTGGAGGGGCACGGCAACGGCGACGAGCGCCATGGATTCAGACGACGGCGCTCCGATGAGGTTGCAGAACAGGAGGGAAAGGTGGCAGAGAGAGGGGAATTGGCGGCGGTGCTCGAGGGGGAAGGTGGGTAGGTGGCTAGGGCTGCGCTCGGGGGGCCTAGGCTAGGTTTTATAGGGCTAGGGGGCAGCTGTTGGCCGTTGCCTGTGCGCGCCGTCGACGTGGCGCCGGTGGATTCTCTGCCGTACAGCGGGAAGAAGATGGCGAAGGGGTACGGGCCAGGGAAAAGAATAGGTGGGCTGGGCTCGCGTGGGGCACAGCCCACTACCTCTCTCCCCCTCGTTTTTCTTTTTAAATTTTTTGTTTCTTCCTTTTTTTTTTGCTGAAATGAAAAGGGAAGAAATGGATAAGCTTTGGGGGTTAGAAAAATTAGGCAAAATTTTAGATTGCTTATTTATGTAATAGCAACAGCTAGCAAGTTCTGTTTTTCAAAATGATCAAAATAAAAAATGTTGTTTGTAATTTAATGGAATTTGAATTAATTTTGAGATTAAGTGACTTATTGAAAACAAGATTTAAATAGGGTGAACCCTATAGTTTAAATGGAAACAATGATTAGAATTGTTTTGGTAATTTTCATTAATTCAAAAAGGTTGCTATTGGGAAATTGTGATTTGAATTTTGAATGCCATTTGAATTCAGCGGAATATTAAAGAACAAATAAATAATTGAGCTTTTTATTTTTCATGGAAACAATTGGATGTTTTATTTGAACCTTTTATTTGGAAAGTTGTAACATAACAAGTATGAACAAAGCATTTGAAATAATGTTTGAATTTAAATTGTGAAAACAAAGGAAAACAGATGCAAACCAAATGAAAACAAATGCAAACAAAGGATGAGTATGATGACATGATGCAAAACTTTAATAAAACAAGAAACAAACATTCTAAATGGAATTTTTCATACTTGGGATGTTACAAAACGCCCCCCCTTGAAGGAATCGCACCCCGAGATTCCTACTGAGAAAGGAAAAGGTCCGGATACTTCTTGCGAAGATCCTCTTCGGTCTCCCACGTTGCCTCTTTATCGGAATGATGCGACCACTGCACTTTCAAGAACTTGGTGCTCTTGTTGCGAGTCTTACGCTCGGTCTCATCGAGAATACGAACAGGGTGCTCCTCATAAGATAGATCATCTTGCAGTTCAATGGAATCATGATCAACTGCACGATCTGGATCTTTGAAACACCTCTTGAGTTGTGACACGTGAAACACATCGTGCACCTTGGATAGTTTTTCTGGAAGTTCAAGACGATAGGCATTTTCCGCACGCCTTGAGAGAATGGTGAAAGGACCAATGTATCTTGGCGCCAGCTTTCCTTTCACACCAAAACGATGAGTGCCTCTGAGGGGAGTTACACGGAGATATGCCTTGTCACCAGGTGCATAGATCATATCCCTGTGCTTGCTGTCATAGTAGCTTTTCTGACGAGACTGAGCAATCTTGAGATTGTCACGAATAATGCGAACTTTCTCTTCGGCTTCCTTAACAATGTCAGGGCCTAAGAGTGAACGTTCACCAGCTCCAGACCAATTGATTGGACTCCTGCATCTACGGCCATAGAGAGCTTCAAATGGTGCCATGCCTAGGCTTGCCTGGAAGCTGTTGTTGTAGGAGAATTCAGCATATGGAAGGCAATCCTCCCATTTCATGCCAAAGGAGAGACCACATGCTCTGAGCATATCCTCGAGAATCTGATTGACTCTTTCGACTTTCCCCTGAGACTGAGGGTGATAAGCTGTGCTGAACAGAAGTTTGGTGCCGAATGCTTCTTGAAAGCTTTTCCAGAAATGAGAAGTGAATATGCTTCCATGGTCTGAGCTTATTTCCAATGGAACACCATGAAGAGGAACAATCTTTGCTGTGTAGAGCTCTGCTAACTGGCTAGCTGAGATTGTTTCTTTGACAGCAAAGAAGTGAGCTACTTTAGTGAGACGATCAATAACAACGAAGATTGCATCGTTGCCCTTCTTGGACTTTGGAAAACCAGTGACGAAGTCCATTTCAATCATGTCCCACTTCCACTCAGGGATTTTCAGAGGTTGGAGTAGACCAGCTGTTTTCTGATGGACTGCCTTAACACGTTGACAAACGTCGCATTCAGAAACGTATTGAGCAATTTCACGTTTCATGCCAGGCCACCAATACAGTGTCTTGAGATCCTGGTACATCTTTGTACTTCCAGGGTGTATGGAAAGAGGAGTTTCATGAGCCTCCTTGAGAATGACATCTTTGAGACTTTGAACTTGAGGAACTGCAATGCGTCCTTCGAAGAACACAGTTCCCTTGTCATCAATTGAGAAGGACTTGAATTTCTCCTTGCCTTCTTTGATGTGTTCTACCATCTTCTTGATTTCAGCATCACAAAGTTGTTCAGAATGAATCTTGTCCTCGAGAGTTGGACTGGCTGTCAAGTTAGCAAGATACCCTTGAGGAACAAGACCAAGGTTCAGCTTCTGGAATTCTTCATGAAGTGGAGGTTGGCTTTCCATGATCATTAGATTATTGCAATACGACTTGCGACTGAGAGCATCGGCCATAAAATTAGCCTTGCCTGGAGTGTAAGAAATGGTGAGATCAAAGTCTTTAATCTTTTCAATCCATCTCCTTTGCCTGAGGTTTAGATCTGGTTGAGTGAAGATGTATTTCAGACTCTTATGATCGGAAAAGATTTCAGTGCGATTACCCAACAAGTATTGCCTCCATTTCTTGAGGGCAAACACAACTGCTGCAAGTTCTAGGTCATGAGTGGGATAATTTTGCTCATGTGCGTTCAACTGACGTGAAGCATAAGCCACAACTTGACGTTCTTGCATAAGAACTGCACCTAGACCTTGGAGAGATGCATCGCAGAATATCTGGAAAGGTTTGGTAGTATCTGGGCCAACCAGAACTGGGGTGGAAGTGAGTTTAGTCTTCAGGAGATTGAAACTTTCATCACATTGTGGAGACAAAACGAACTTCTTGTCCTTCTTTGTGAGATCAGTGAGAGGTTTGGCAATCTTGGAAAAGTTTTGGACGAAACGACGGCAATAGCTAGCCAAGCCTAGAAAGCTTCTTACTTGCTTCACCGTCTTAGGAGGTTTCCAATCAACAATTGCTTTAACCTTTTCTGGATCAATGGCTATGCCCTTGGCGGAGATGACATGACCAAGGTAAGCAAGTTCTGGAATCCAGAACTCACATTTGGAGAATTTGGCATATAGACGATGCTCGCGAAGTTTCATGAGAGTGAGACGAAGATGTTCTCCATGCTCTTCCTTAGATTTTGAGTAGACCAGGATGTCATCAAGATATACCACAACGAACTTGTCGAGGTATTCATGGAAGACAGAATTCACGAGTCGAGAGAATGTCGCCGGTGCATTGGTGAGACCAAAGGACATGACGGTGTATTCATATAGACCGTAGCGAGTGGTGAAAGCTATTTTTGGAATATCTTCTTTTCTGATCTTTATTTGATGGTAACCCATTCTCAAGTCCAACTTGGAGAATATTGAGGCTCCAGCAAGTTGATCAAAAAGATCATCGATACGAGGAATTGGATACTTGTTTTTGATGGTTTTCTCGTTAAGAGGACGATAGTCAACAACGAGTCTCTTTGTTTGATCCTTCTTCGCAACGAACAGAGTTGGGCAACCCCAAGCCGAGGAACTAGGTTGAATGTAACCTTTTTCCATGTACATATCAATTTGCTCCTTTAACAGTTTCAGTTCAGGAGGAGCTATCTTGTATGGATGCTTAGAGATTGGAGCAGTACCTGGTTCAAGCTCGATCACGAACTCAACTGCTCTGTCCGGAGGCATCCCTGGCAACTCTTCTGGAAAGACGTCAGGGAATTCACAAACCACCGGAACATTTTCAAGTAGAGGTAGAGGTTTAGCATCGAGGGTGTAAAGCTGAACAAAACTTGATTCATTTGGAGAATAGACTATCTGGCCAGAAGGGTGGAACAGAGTTATTGACTTCTGAGCACAGTCAATCGTAGCTTTATTGGCCTTCAACCAATCCATACCAAGAATGACATCAATGTCAGAATTGCCAAGCAGAATGAGAGAAGCAAGGAATATGTGACCTCCAATTAGGATCTGATTTTCATGACTGATCTTGGAAGTTTGCATAGTTGCTCCAGGCGAGTTTACTACTAGCGGGGAACCCAAACCAACAAAGGGGAGTTTAACTGCTGTCGCAAAGATCTTTGACACGAAAGAATGCGATGCTCCGGTATCAAACAACACTTTAGCTGGAAAAGAGTTTACGGGGAATGTATTGAGAACGACGTCAGGAGCTTCCTCAGCTTTGTCGATCTTGACATGATTCACCCTTGCGGTCCTCCCGACAGGCCTGTTGTTGGAGTTGAAGGCTTTAGCCGGTGGAGCATGCACCATTGCTTGGTTTGTGTTGGGACAAGGTGGTGGTGGAGGTAGCTACCTCTGCGTGCACTTGTCAGCGTAGTGCCCCGTCTGCTTGCATTTGTAGCAAGTGACGACACGAGGAGTATCTGGCCTTGGCTGCCCCATTGAAAACCTCTGACCTTGCATGTGATCTGGGTTGGGTGGGCGGGGAGCGAAGCCTGGAGAAGCTTGGGCGTATGGAGCCCGAGAGACAGCACCATTTGGCACCCAGATGCGGCGCTTCTGCGGAGGGGTGGTCATGTTGGAGGAGGAACCACCCTCACGCGAGTGCTTTCGAGACTCCTCGAACGCCTTGCGCCCATTTTCTTCATTGAGCGCAGTGTTAACGAGCTCCTCGAAGTCTTTGGCCTTGATGCTGGTGAGGGCGTACTTGAGTTCCGGGTTAAAACCTCTGCGGAACCTTGCCATCTTCTTAGCCTCAGTGGACACCTCATCACCAGCGTAACGAGCGAGGCGATTGAACTCACTCTGATAGCCAATGACGTCCAGCTTGCCCTGCTTGAGTGAGCAAAACTCTTCACGCATCCTTTCCATGAGACCATCTGGAATGTGGTGCTTCAGGAAAGCTTCCTTGAAACAACCCCAGGTGATTGGATAGCCAGCTCTCATGGTCTGGTAGTTCTCCCACCAAGTAGCTTCCTGACCCTTCAGGAGATAGGAGGCATACTTGACCTTGTCTTCCTCAGCAACGTGAGCAATCTCCAGAGCCCTAGCTATCTCACGGATCCAGTCATCAGCATCCAGAGGCTCGCGTGTTGCCACGAAAGCTCTTGGGCCCAGACTCAGAAACTCCTTGATACTGACTCGTGGAGCATTCTGGTTGTTGTGCTGGTTAGTCTGGAACTGGGCCATCTGTGCCATGACCTGAGTCATCTGAGTCAATAGCTCCGTGATTGGCGGTGGCTCAGACGGGTTGTTCCTTGTTGGCGGCATCCTGAATAGACATGCATTTTAGCACAACAATAGAAAAGGATAGACTTGGAAACCGAAAGCGAGATTATTCCGACGCATGAATAGATAACCAACAGGTACATCATCACATGTTCAAATACATCAGAATATCCAACACACCACAAATGGTTCGAATGCCAAAGGATAACTAAACATAGCTAGGAATGGATACATCGGTACTCCCATGCTCATCACGCATGACGGCGACTAGGAGTACGGCGAGAGGTACGGTGAGGAGCACACCCACGAAAGTAGGTAAAACGACGATCCACATAGATCTGACGTGGTCTGAGAGCGACTCTAGGTGTGGTGAAGTACATAGCGTCGACTCCCTGTGCTCCAAAGCGTGGAATCCCAGTGTAACCAGCACCGAGGTTGAGGAGTGGACCTCTGATCGGCTCGTAACCTCCAGCATCTGGCAGACGATGTCCAACTGGCTGATCGAAACGTGCAAAGCGCTCATCTCCAACAAAGTCTGTGGTGTACGTCGCCAGACGAGTCAAAGCAAGGTAGAGCTGCTCTCTGACTGAAGCCAACTCCTGAGATAGTGTGCTGGCAACTGCGTCACTGTGCCTCACAAATTGAGCGGTGGTGTGCAGCCTGGAGTTATCATGCTCGTAGACATCCAGGTTGTCGTAGAGAGTGAAGTGAGCTCCCTCCGAAGTGATGTAACCACGGGGGATGTGGCGATAGATAGAATCGTCAAATCCCCAGTAGTCAGCACGAAGGACGGTGAGACTCACATAAGCTGCCTGCTGCACAGCCATATCCACTATGGAACCTACTGCCTCGTAGCGGTGGACAACGCTCATGCCATCATCTGACAGAATGTAGACGATAGCCTGGTAGTAGGTCTGGTCAAACTCTCGCTGGTGCTCGTAGACCTGGTACTCTGGTGCCCAACGGAACCCCAGATAAGTGACCATGTCCCTCAGCATCTCCGGATAACCGGCAGTGCTCTCGCAACGAGTCATCCGAACCACCTGCGGGTAGAACCTGAGATCCATCTGCAGATGATCAGGGAAGTTTTGATTAGACGCCGGTAGAGAACTGAAGCGGAAAGCAACAACAAGGTTTCAACGGACGAAAAGGATGTTGAGAAGAACAGGATATTGAAGCAACATCGGGAAACACGAGACCAAAAACTCCTGAGGTACTACGGAAAACCCATCCGGGCTTCTAAAGGATCAATATCTACTGCTTAAGGAATAGAGGATTTGCTTCCGGGGCTTACACGCCTCCGTTCTCAATCATGAGTAGGCAACATGATAAATCATGTCACAACCACCTCCATTCCTATGGTCTAGTAGATATAACTATCCCAGAGAAACCAGGATTCGTGAAATCCTAACTTGAAAGTTTAGGTGAGAAGAGAAAACAACGTTGCACTTCCTTACCAGAAAAGGGAGGGTGGGTGGGGAAAGAAATAAAATGGCAGAATTCCTACTCTCACGTTTCATTTTTCCTATATAGCTACAAAAATAGTTTCTAGACTCAACTGCGACCAGTAAAAGGGATCCTATAGGCAGACAGGCTCTGATACCATTTGTCGCACCCGGACTTCTAGAGGATACTCGCAGTTCCGTTGAACAGTACTTGACTGGATTACGGGGCTTACCGGCACCCGCATCTCTTACGAGTAGGCCAACACACGTATGTGTGACAACCAACCCCTACTGTTCATCGTCTACGTAAACCATCCCATAGAAATCAGGATACTACCATTGACGTACTTCATACCATACACACATGGTACGTCAACGGCGTTTAACAAAATGATAACACAACATATCTCTAAGACACCAATAAATAGAAATAAGTTGCAAATAGCTCTCACTAGAGCAGAGATAGCAAATACAATCATCCAGAGGACACATGTCCCAACATAACATCATTACATCTCAGCGGAAGCATTCAAAGGGGTCTGAGTACAGACAAGATCCAAATAGGCTTAAGAAGCCGGGAACGAAAAGACTGAGCCCATCCACGATGTCTCGGATCCTGCCCAGGTCCGCTATCTACTCGTCAGCAGCCTCGTCAAACTCCACGTAGTAGCCGTCACGGGGATCCTCGTAAGCGTAGTCTGCGGAAACCACAGCCCCAAAGGGGTCAGTACAACAACGTACTGGCAAGCAAGACTCACAGTTCATCAAAGTGTAACCCGTCAACACCAAGCACAGATTCTTTGGGTTCAACGGAAGAAAGGGGATATAAAAGATGCTGCAACTGGCTGCTCTAACCAACTACAGAGTTGCTACCACTTCCGGCTAACAGAGAGAAGATAAGATAGCGTATCGTAACCAACTATAACTAACCACCAAACAAACCCATCCTAGATCTCGCCCCTTATCCAAAGAAGCAATCCGAGGATAACTCACACAGTTGGATTAATGATGGTTCAGATTGTTGTGTCATTAAGCCTATTACTAGTCAAGTTATCATTAGTTAGGTGTAAGTTGTTCTGAGTACTTGTTAGCCAGTACTTCCACCAAGTCAACCATAACCGCGGAAAACACGGCTTCTCGAGAAGATTTATCCCTGCAGGGGTGCACCAATTTGGCCGTACACGTAAGAATATCCCGCCAGACGGGAATCAAACCCACCAAGCGAGGCACTCTACACAACTCAACTCTTCTTCGCATCAAGCCCAAAGAACCACGTGCTGTGCGTGCGCGGCTAATCGAGCCCCACGAAGAAAAGGGGACCCTCATAGCACTCTAAGACCACTCCGCCCTAAATGCCGACTACAAAAGTTTCACCCTGGCCTCGGGTTCGTACCTGCATATGAGTGCATCAAATGGAAAGCCCGAACTAGGTGTGGCGATTTGGACGAGATGCGAATCGAATCAAATTGAGGGGGGGCGCCAATACACGCTTCCCACATGCGGATAGTGCGCTCATCATGGATCAGTAGACAAGACCCTTTTCCTAATTAGGGTCGACACTAGCAGGCCTCAAAACCACGTCGGGCCTCCTGCCGGTGCCTTATCAGCAAATTATTATTACCTCAAGATTAACAGGTTGTTGTTTAACATCGAGCCCCAGAACATAATAGAAATAGTAACAGAAAGTAACGGGTAACAGACTCGAGCAGAAACAACCCTAAGCATGCTAGTAAGACACGGGCAACAAGCAACGGGGTGATAGGTATGGAGGTGAGGCTATATCAGGGTTAAAGGATAACATGTGATAGGTTCGTAACAGAAGCAACGATTCATAGGGCTAGCAGAATAGACAACGGAAAGTACCGGTATCCAATGTTGAAAGGAACATAATGGTTCATGTGAGTGAATACTTGCCTGCAAACTCAGCAGCCTTATCAGGGTTAAAGGAACATAATGGTTCATATTTGAAAATTTTATACTTTTCTAGTTGGAAAACATATTTTACATGTTCAAAAATAATTTAATTTGAGCTAGTTATGAATTTAGCAAATTTAAATGATTTAAACAAGGTTTAAATTATTTAAGCAATTTTAATTATTCAAAACATGAAACAAAATTTATATTTGAAAAGGTGGTTCAAAATAGCATGGAAAACATATTTTATTTGCATTTTTTGGATTAAGTATGAAATAGTTATGCAATTAATCAAATTTTAAATGAATTGTTTGAATTTGAAATTTGAATGCATTTGAATTATTCAAAACAGAATACAAATGTTATAAACAGGTAGAGGATTAAATTTGGTTCAACAAACATATTTTATTTATATTAATTGGATTTGTAATTTAAAAGTTATTCACATTTTAAATTTGAGGACCAATCTGTAAAAGAAATAAGATTTAAATTGAAAAAGAAAAACTGAAAAAACGTTTTTCACTCTGCAGTGGCTAGCCACTGCCACTGACAGAGGGCCCCTGGGCTGCGTGGCAGCACAGGTGGCAACAGAGGCCACTTACAGGTGGGCCACGCCTGTCAGCTGCCCAGCGAAAAAGTTTGGGTTTTATTGCGAGCGCCAGGGCTCGAACCTGCGCTGCGGACGAGCGCGCAGTGGTGCGCTACCACTGCGATGATCGATTCGTTCTTGTCAGTAAACGCTACGCAGTGAGGATAACATTCAGTTTCAGCTAGTTAACTGAAACTGTCGAAAACCCGCGCCTTTCTGAACCTGACGGAAACAACTCGCCGGCGGACGGCGGCTTGCCGTGGTTGCTGCTCGGGCCGTGCTGCTGTGCTAGCGTGAGGTGCTTTGTGCTCGCGGACATGATGCAGAGAGGTGGAAGGAGAGAGATGTGGAGGAGTTGATCACCTCGAGGGACAGAAGGGGAACTCGACGGTGAGGTGGACGTCACGGACAGCGGGGAGGATGGCGGCGGGGATGCAGTGGCTTGCTGGCGTCGTGCAGGTGTCGATGATGTCGAGGACGACACGGCGGTTTGATCCCCGTGGTCAGCTAGGGTGGAGGGGCACGGCAACGGCGACGAGCGCCATGGATTCAGACGACGGTGCTCCGGTGAGGTTGCAGAACAGGAGGGAAAGGTGGCAGAGAGAGGGGAATTGGCGGCGGTGCTCGAGGGGGAAGGTGGGTAGGTGGCTAGGGCTGCGCTCGGGGGGCCTAGGCTAGGTTTTATAGGGCTAGGGGGTAGCTGCTGGCCGTTGCCTGTGCGCGCCGTCGACGTGGCGCCGGCGGATTCTCTGCCGTACAGTGGGAAGAAGATGGCGAAGTTGTACGGGCCAGGGAAAAGAATAGGTGGGCTGGGCTCGCGTGGGGCACAGCCCACTGCCTCTCTCCCCCTCGTTTTTCTTTTTAAATTTTTTGTTTCTTCCTTTTTTTTGCTGAAATGAAAAGGGAAGAAATGGATAAGCTTTGGGGGTTAGAAAAATTAGGCAAAATTTTAGATTGCTTATTTATGTAATAGCAACAGCTAGCAAGTTCTGTTTTTCAAAATGATCAAAATAAAAAATGTTGTTTGTAATTTAATGGAATTTGAATTAATTTTGAGATTACGTGACTTATTGAAAACAAGATTTAAATAGGGTGAACCCTATATTTTAAATGGAAACAATGATTAGAATTGTTTTGGTAATTTTCATTAATTCAAAAAGGTTGCTGTTGGGAAATTGTGATTTGAATTTTGAATGCCATTTGAATTCAGTGGAATATTAAAGAACAAATAAATAATTGAGCTTTTTATTTTTCATGGAAACAATTGGATGTTTTATTTGAACCTTTTATTTGGAAAGTTGTAACATAACAAGTATGAACAAATCATTTGAAATAATGTTTGAATTTCAATTGTGAAAACAAAGGAAAACAGATGCAAACCAAATGAAAACAAATGCAAACAAAGGATGAGTATGATGACATGATGCAAAACTTTAATAAAACAAGAAACAAACATTCTAAATGGAAGTTTTCATACTTGGGATGTTACAAGCAATATGATCAATATTTTCAATAATAGGAGCAGAAATAGTAATAGAATTCATTCCTACACTAGGTTGTGCTTGTGGCTTTCCTGCTGACATGCTTAATAGAGTTGCTTGATTATCAGCTAATTTTGACAATGCTTTATCCAAATTCGAAGATTGAAGTTGCAATCCTTTAATATCACTACTAATGGATGCAATAGACTTATTTAACTCATGTATAATAGCATTGTGACTAGCAACTTGTTCCATAAGCAATTTATTAGATTCAGAAATTTCACTAGAAGGCTTCCATTTATTTTCATTAGCATTAGGATATGGAACAAAAGGTTTATTTGGCACATAAGGAGGTTTACTATAAGAATTGTAAGCATTACCAAAACCATTGCTACCATAATTCCTAACAAAATTAACATCCACACTTTCAGAATTACTACCAACTAGCTCCTGCAAAGGCACATTCTCCATATTTTGTTTATTAATAATGGCAAGAATAGTGTCCATTTTAGAAGACAAATCATTGGTTTCTTCAATTGAGTTTATTTTCTAAGTGGGATTGGGTGCTCTTTCAGTATTCCATTGACTATAATTTTGCAATATGCTTTGTAATATGCTCTTAGCCTCTCCTACAGTTTTACTCATAAAGGCACCTCCAGCAGCAGAATCAAGTATATTTCTAGACATGTAGTTTAGACCATTATAAAAAGAGTGTAGTATGGTCCATTCATTTACTCCATGTGATGGGCATGTTCTAAGCATTAATTTAATTCTATCCCATGCCATGGCTACATGTTCATTATCATTTTGCCTAAATGAGAGGATATTATTCCTATTTTGCAAAATTTTAACGGGAGGATAATATTTCTTAATGAAAGCTTCTTTTAAATCATCCCAAGACTTTATACTAGCTGTAGGTAGTGAAATTAACCATTCTTTAGCCTTTCCTCTAAGTGAAAAAGGAAATAATTTTAGTTTTAAAACACTACTTTCCACATTTTTAAATTTTTGCATATCACATATTTCCATGAAATCATGAAGATGCATAGAGGCATCCTCCATAGCACTACCACCAAATTGCTCTCTAGTAATTAAATTCAATAAACTAGGACTTACTTCATAGCTTTTAGCTTGTATTTCAGGTGTAGTAATTGGCCTAGCAATGAATTGGTCATTGGGTGTATTTGTGTAGTCACTTAATTTAGTTCTATCACCCATTTTAACAGTTTTTATGTAGTTTTTAATTTTTTATGCAAAACAAAAGTAAAATAACTAAGCAAATTCGAAATACCAAAATAAACTAGATAACTAAATGCAAAACTAAAATGCAAACTAAAATAAAATATGCAAGACAAAACAAAAACAAGAACAAAAACAAAACAAAAACAAAAACAAGACAAGAAACAAAACAATCTACTTGAAAGAAGGTGGAGATAGAAAGGACGGTACTCACGTAGGTGCAACCTCCCCAAGCTTAGGTGTATGCACACCTTGTTGGTGATGAAGACTTCTTGTGAGCTCCCTTGGACAACTCCTTCACCTATGGCTCCCCGGCAACGGCGCCAGAAAAACGCTTGATGGCTAGGTTGAGACTCCAAGTGCAGAGTGTGTAGCTAGTGGAAAGCCTTCTTCCCCACGAGGGTGACTTGAGGGTTTATATCGAACTCTTGGGGAGCCAGTATTTCAGCAGTTGTCTTCCAAACTTCCTCCAGGATCCTGCAAACAAGTAGAGAATTTTGTGCCCTCAACCTCACCAAGTGGTTGTCAAGCACAAGGTGTGAGACTTCTAAATTGCAATGCAAAACTGAAAGTAAATGTGCAATAATTAAATCTACTACTAAATTCAAATGAGAAAATAAATATGCAATGGATTGTTTTTGTATTGTAACATCCCTGATTTTTGGAAAATGCAAAAATCACAAAAATTTGAAACTTTTTGTTTTCATGTTATGCAAGTCACCAAAAACCAAATGAAACTCAAACACAAGGTAAGCGTTAATTGTTTTTCCAATGTTGTTGGAATTGATAACCCAAATTCCTCTGTTTTCTAAAAGCCCTAAATAAGTTACACTTAATCAAAGATACTTTTATCCTTAACAAACATACCTCATAAAAAGATTTTCATATCATTACCTTGGAAATATTTTCATAGAATTTGAAACTTGAGGTTTTCAAAACCCTAAGAATTGTTTTCACCATCATTATATATTATATGAGATTGAGAATTGTTACGTGACCTCATAATTTCATTTCAAACCTTAATAATGTAAAATGGTTTAGCTAGATTTTATGTTTTCAAATGTGATATGTCTTTTAAAAAAAAATACCTGGCCTTTTTACAATTAATTATTTTCTATTTAGAAAGTGGCAATAAGTTGCTATTAGCAATCACTCTTAAAAATATAAAATTATAATCAAATGATTAATAATGCCTTTTAAAAAAATTAATTAACTTATAGGATACCACTAAAAATTTAATTGACCATTATTTATATATTTTTTCTATTTAAAAATGGCATTAAGTAGCTATTAGTAATTAAATCATATTTTGAAAATAAATTATTTTAAGTGTGTTACAAACAGCACACAATTGTTTTCATTTGAAAGGTTTTTTTTTTACAAAACCATAGACACAAAATTTGAACTCATTGGCTTTATAAATAAATACATATGGTTTATTAAAGAAAACAGAAAAAGAAATGGAAAAGAAAAAAAAGAGGAAAGCAACCCAGCCCAAAACCCCTCCCCACCCCTCTCTCTCGCACACGCGCGAAGCGCAGAGGCCCACGGCCCAGCAGAAGCACCGCATCCCACCTTCCTCCCCCTCTGTTCCTGGCAAGCAGGACCCACCAGCTGACGTCACATATGACGTTGTCATCTTCTCCACGCGAAGGAAACCGACGTCCGTTTCGGACGATATTAAGCGCCCTGATTACGGGCGATTAACTCCACTAAGTGCAGCCCCCTTTTTTCTCCTTAAAGCCCCGATCCCCCTCTCCTTTTCCCCTCTCCCCGAGATCCGAATCACGCCACCCTTCTCCCGCAATCCCTCAACGGAGTTTGCACTCCCGCCGCCGTCCACCTCGGCATACGGACGCCACGGTGAGCCACTTCCTCTCTACCTTGTCCCATTCGACTCCCCGAGTAAGAGCGCACCTCAGTGACCCCTCCTGCCCTTTTCTTTCGCAGTGAAACGACGAGGGGAAGCTCGTCGGAACAGGACGTCCACAGCCACCGCGGGATCTCCATCGCGCCGTCGCTTGAGAGCTCCTCGATAGAAGCCACTGTCACCATCGAGTCCCCGTCGAATCCTCGCGCCCCTCAGAGGTCTCTCCGCAAGCAGGAAACCACCGGGGGACAAGATCTTCGAAATTCCGGCACCACGCGCCACCGGGTCGCCATCTCCGGCCAGCTCGCGCCGCTTCTGTAAGGCCTTTTATCCGTGTTCGTTGGATCCTCATCCCACGGCCCATTTTGGTCCACTTAGCCGCGTGGCAGATTTAGATCTGAGCCGTCCCACACCCCTTAGATCCCACGGCCCAGAGCACAGATCCGGCCGAAACGGTACGGACCAATCAGACTGCTCCCTTCAATATCACGCGGATTGACCTTTTTGTTTTAAAAGATTAGTCCCTGTAATTTTTGCAGCAAAGCCCCTGAAACTTAGAACCCTCATAACTTTTGATTCATAAGTCCAATATTAGAAAACTTGGACTTTTTGAAATCCCCTTGATCTTTAAAATCTTTTGGCACTGGCCAAATTTAAATTTGACAAACTTAAATCTGTTCAAATTCAAATATGCTTGTTTGATGAAATTTGTCATAATTCAAATTCTACAAATCCAAAAATTGTAAATAAAATATATTTGGAAACCTTAGGATGTGTACTTTCATATCATCTGTCCCAAAATAATATTTGAACAAATTAAAACTGAATTTAGAATTAAGTTGTCTATTTGAATATTTTTGACATAGATTAATTTCTATAAATATTTTCAATATAGTCCCTTTTGCAAAATTGCTCCATTTGATAACCTTGAACCAGAAACAACCTTGCCCAACCATTTTGGACATCCTTGGACCATGGCCATGTGTTTTGTCCATAAACCTAACCTAGTGATTCATCCATCTTTACCATGTCTTAGAAATTGGTTTCAACTGTTATTCCTTGATGTTATGTCTATTTGGAGCCAAGCCAAGTCCTTAGAATGTGTCAATCACATATAGTACCAAGTAGTGAAATTTAGTTTTCTATCTACTTCTCCACTCCCCTTTCATGCTTCAAGAAATCATCAAGCTAACAAATTGGAGATCAAGACTCAAGCACAAGAAGAAAACTTCATCTCCAACTTAGTGGCAACATGAAGAGCTACAAAGAAGATCATTGAAGAATTTGAAGTAAGGGAATTGTGCTTCACAACAAATAGAAGAAACTCAATGAAGTACAAATGTATGAAGAAATGAAGAAGAAGACATCTTCCTCTCTATTTCTATCCTTCTTCTATTTTCCTTCAAATTGACTTAGTGGTATTTGTGCCCATCCCATACCCAAACCAATTAGTGAAGTAAAACACATGAAGAATCTATCAAGACCAAGAGAAGAATCCATCCAAGGAAAAAAGAGACTACAATAGAAGCATGGAGATGATCTTCAAGAAGACAAGCATGTGAAGACTTGGAGAAATCCATACAAGTTGAAGAATAACAAGTTATTTTTGTCCAACCATTGACCCAAATGGAAAACCCAAGACTTAGTAATATTTTCCCTTTGATGAGGAAGTTAGTAGGCCTACCCTAACCACAATGGAATATACTAACATAGTCACTCAAATAGTTTTAAAGGTGAATATGACCAAGTGTTTGCATGTATTACTTTAGTTGAAGAAGTAATATGTTTATTCTTAGTGAACTCTTGGAACTTCCTCGACAAGTATGGTTATAATAAAGTTTGATCACTACAAACTTAACCTAGTCCATCCCAAGTAAACTCTTGGAAAATCCCTTAACAAGTATGGAACCAAGAAAGAATAAATATTTCAAACCCAAACCTTGTCCTAACCAACTTGGTTAAACCCCTTTTTGATATTTTAGTTTCTCTGTATGTTTTCTACACTAGTATGTTGTTTGGTAGAATGTTTGTTTATTTTGTTATTGTGTTTTCAATGAATAGATTATACGGAGAGCAACGATCTTTTGTGAAGAGAGTGTGATATCTTCACCCACTTCAACAAGGCAAGTAACACATCATCAACTACCCATTATTTTCCATATGCATTAGTTGATTTTTGAGTAGTATGCATTGATAGGAAATTTTACTAAGTTATATTATGCTATGCTATTATCCTAGTATTGTGTAGCCATCCCTTTTATCCTTGTTATTTATAGCCTTAGAACTTGATAGATGCTATGCAATGAGACAAATGATTTTTTACTTGATGTTGTGGAAAAATTCTAAGTAACAACTTCAATGAACCACCTGGGTGGATTTGGTTGTTTGGCTGATGAGAGTTGAGTGTCTCCCCGAGGGGTGTTCACTTGAGGAATGCCACCCAGGAACAAAGTGATTATGATGTTCCCCAAGTTTAGATTGCTTCCAGTGCAACCTTTAGTCATATGGGCTCTGTCTTGATTAATTAAGTTGCGAGGGTTCAGCCTGGGCTTGACAAGAAGATGTAGCATAATTATAGGTGGAACGGGTCTTGCCATTAGGTTGAATTATTGCTTCTGAAAGATCTCGTCTCAATCTTCTCCTTTCCTTAATGCACTCAGGGTGTATATGATGTTTGGGCTGATTTGAGTCTGAAGGTGAAAGTGCACAAGCTCTGCAGAGTCAACAAAATAAGATCTTAGTTGTGTCCCCGGTTATGGACAACTATGAGCAGCTGGACAAGGAAGGACGGAAGAATCACATCACCATTTTCGATAAGTAAAATTTGACCAAGTGAACAGTATTTGTGGTGCTTGGATTTCAGTCCAATGATGCCACCCTTTGAAAAGAAAAGCTTGTTTTACAAAAGAGATAGGAGAAAACTTGCATTATGCAAACTTAGCCAAAACTCCACTCAGCCAAATGAGCATGTAGTATTAGTCTTTCCATTTATATCCACCATAGTGTTACTCGCCAATACATTAAATTGTATTGACTCCCTTGTGGCTGCATATTCCATATTGCAGATGTTTCTGAAGACGAGTGAGGATTTCGTTTAGGATCTCGAGACTATCGCCAACATGTTTTTCCTGTGGCACATGAAGAAGATGGGCTCAATGTTGTACTATGTTTTCCGCTGTAATTCTTTGTTTTCTGCTAGTCTTCTAAGACTATGCAAGTTGTAATCCTATTTTGTAAAGACTGGATCATGCGATGTAATAGAATTTGATGCATTTGCATGATATTTCATTTTGTACTGTGATGCTAGCAATTGATCCAGGGACTAGCACAATAACACAGGTGTCCTTACATTATTTAAATGTGGGAACGCTACAAAATGGTATCAGAGCATTGTGTTGCCTGTAGGATTCGAGACCATTAGGTTTGGAACCCATTTTTGATCATGTTATTATCTGCTTAGAGTATTTTGGATCCTAGCGGCATAGTGAGATGAAGCGGCCCGGACAACTTTACGTGTCCACGGACACGAGACCGTTCCCTGATTGGCTTGCGGGTGCATGTCCTTCTCACTATAGTGAATATCCAATTTACAACAAGTTGTTAATAACCCATTGATCACCCTATAATTGAAAATTTGCTATGTTTAAACTTTCTAGAAACAAAACAACCATCTTATTTCTTCTCATATCCTCTCATCTATTATTCACCTTCAAAATTTTGTAGATGGCCTACCTCTTTAATACCATCAAGACAGGAATGTTGATGACCATACCAAGCAGTGCAAGAAGTATTTTCACCACATGAAGACCTACACTCAAGAATTATTGAAGAACTTGAAGAAAAATATATACTTCACAACAATCAAGAACACCTCAAGACATTGAAAGGAGAATCTGAAGAAAACTCAAGAAGATATAGATGAGACCACCAATCTAGTTTGTTAGAACAACGTTAACGTGTTAGTGTATTGATCATACCAATGAGTGTGGTATGACAATATTAGTATGTTTCCTAAAACCATGTTGTTTTGAGTGATGATTGTGTTGCTATATGTTTGTTATGTGTTGATTTGAAGATGAGTTTTCTTGATCTGCTGTGTTTGGGTAGGAATTTCTTTAGTCTCTTTCTAATCTCTACTCATTCATTCTAAGCCAAACAAAAACCCATACCCATTTATCAACCATAGAGATCTACCATATGAAGTGCAACAACAAAACTTCACCCAAGAATGTCACTGTTTTCAAGATCCTTTTGTGTGAAGGAACAATCACATCCATTATCAATGCCAACTACATCATAAGGAGCAGCAAGACAATCAACAAGAGAAGATAGAGAAGTGGACTCAAAGTTGCATGAGCTATGAAGATTTCAGATCCAACTACACCAAGATAAGAAATAATGAAGAAACAAAACTACCAGTTTGTGTTACATAAGATTTTTACGCAACCCACTAGTTCAGAAATGATAGTTAGCTCAAGTTTGTCTTACAGATTGAAAAATTTCTGCTAGACAAGTGAGGTGACCTAGTGTTATTAAACAAGATTCATCAATCCAAGTACAAGGTAATGATTGAGTGCAACATGGATTGGCCCCCATGGTGACTACTCACATTATTTACTTTTGCTATGAGGAATGGTAAATCTGAGTGACATACCTATTAGAGAGACGACGATGTTAAACCTGAACCATAGAATGGTAGAATACAATAATGACCCTATGTTAGTGTTGCTGAAAACATACTATTTTCGGTGAGGATCAAGCCAACCTTGGAGGTATCAAGCAATGGAAGATATTTCCTACCATGAGAGAGTTTCATTAGAAATAGCATGGTGCTTGCTTTCAAGGATGACAACAACAAGATGGAAGATTCCCAAGGCATCAAAAGACCAAGTTGAGAGTGAACCAAAGGCTTTTGATTGACGCAAAGAGTGACCCCTAAGTGTCAAAGGTAGTTCAACATACCTATGTTGGTGTACAGCTCTACCGCGAAGGAAAGTTCTACTCAAGCCAATCTGGAATCCAGCTACACCCCAATCTAATGAAAATAGACTACCCACAAAAGTTTCTTGTAAGGGTGGTAGCCCACCCAGTGGTTCTGTAACCCAGTTACCCAATCTTTCTTTCTAGCCTTCCCAAATCTCGGGACGAGATTTCTTTTATGGGTGGTAGTCTGTAACATCCCTGATTTTTGGAAAATGCAAAAATCACGAAAATTTGAAACTTTTTGTTTTCATGTTATGCAAGTCACCAAAAACCAAATGAAACTCAAACACAAGGTAAACGTTAATTGTTTTTCCAATGTTGTTGGAATTGATAACCCAAATTCCTCTGTTTTATAAAAGCCCTAAATAAGTTAGACTTAATCAAAGATACTTTTCTCCTTAACAAACATACCTCATAAAAAGATTTTCATATCATTACCTTGGAAATGTTTTCATAGAATTTGAAACTTGAGGTTTTCAAAACCCTAAGAATTGTTTTCACCATCATTATATATTATATGAGATTGAGAATTGTTACGTGACCTCATAATTTCATTTCAAACCTTAATAATGTAAAATGGTTTAGCTAGATTTTATGTTTTCAAATGTGATATGTCTTTAAAAAAATACCTTGCCTTTTTTACAATTAATTATTTTCTATTTAGAAAGTGGCAATAAGTTGCTATTAGCAATCACTCTTAAAAATATAAAATTATAATCAAATGATTAATAATGCCTTTTAAAAAAAATTAATTAACTTATAGGATGCCACTAAAAATTTAATTGACCATTATTTATATATTTTTTTCTATTTAAAAATGGCATTAAGTAGCTATTAGTAATCAAATCATATTTTGAAAATAAATTATTTTAAGTGTGTTACAAACAACATACAATTGTTTTCATTTGAAAGGTTTTGTTTTTACAAAACCATAGACACAAAATTTGAACTCATTGGCTTTATGAATAAATACTTATGGTTTATTAAAGAAAACAGAAAAAGAAATGGAAAAGAAAAAAAAAAGAGGAAACCAACCCAGCCCAAAACCCCTCCCCACCCCTCTCTCTCGCACACGCGCGAAGCGCAGAGGCCCACGGCCCAGCAGAAGCACCGCAGCCCACCTTCCTCCCCCTCTGTTCCTGGCAAGCAGGACCCACCAGCTGACGTCACATATGACGTTGTCATCTTCTCCACGCGAAGGAAACCGACATCCGTTTCGGACGATATTAAGCGCCCTGATTACGGGCGATTAACGCCACTAAGTGCAGCCCCCTTTTTTCTCCTTAAAGCCCCGATCCCACTCTCCTTTTCCCTTCTCCCCGAGATCCGAATCACGCCACCCTTCTCCCGCAATCCCTTGACGGAGTTTGCACTGCCGCCGCCGTCCACCTCGGCATACGGACGCCACGGTGAGCCACTGCCTCTCTACCTTGTCCCATTCGACTCCCAGAGTAAGAGCGCACCTCAGTGACCCCTCCTGCCCTTTTCTTTCGCAGTGAAACGACGAGGGGAAGCTCGTCGGAAGAGGACGTCCACAGCCATCGTGGGATCTCCATCGCGCCGTCGCTTGAGAGCTCCTCGATAGAAGCCACCGTCACCATCGAGTCCCCGTCGAATCCTCGCGCCCCTCAGAGGTCTCTCCGCAAGCAGGAAACCACCGGGGGCCAAGATCGTCGTAATTCCGGCGCCACGCGCCACCGGGTCGCCATCTCCGGCCAGCTCGCGCCGCTGCTGTAAGGCCTTTTATCCGTGTCCGTTGGATCCTCATCCCACGGCCCATTTTGGTCCACTTAGCCGCGTGGCAGATTTAGATCTGAGCCGTCCCACACCCCTTAGATCCCACGGCCCAGAGCACAGATCCGGCCAAAACGGAACGGACCAATCAGATTGCTCCCTTCAATATCACGCGGATTGACCTTTTTGTTTTAAAAGATTAGTCCCTGTAATTTTTGCAGCAAAGCCCCTGAAACTTAGAACCCTCATAACTTTTGATTCATAAGTCCAATATTAGAAAACTTGGACTTTTTGAAATCCCCTTGATCTTTAGAATCTTTTGGCACTGGCCAAATTTAAATTTGACAAACTTAAATCTGTTCAAATTCAAATATGCTTGTTTGATGAAATTTGGCATAATTCAAATTCTACAAATCCAAAAATTGTAAATAAAATATATTTGGAAACCTTAGGATGTGTACTTTCATATCCTCTGTCCCAAAATAATATTTGAACAAATTAAAATTGAATTTAGAATTAAGTTGTCTATTTGAGTATTTTTGACATAGATTAATTTCTATAAATATTTTTAATATAGTCCATTTTGCAAAATTGCTCCATTTGATAACCTTGAACCAGAAACAACCTTGCCCAACCATTTTGGACATCCTTGGACCATGGCCATGTGTTTTGGCCAAAAACCCAACCTAGTGATTCATCCATCTTTACCATGTCTTAGAAATTGTTTTCAACTGTTATTCCTTGATGTTATGTATATTTGGAGCCAAGCCAAGTCCTTAGAATGTGTAAATCACATATAGTACCAAGTAGTGAAATTTAGTTTTCTATCTACTTCTCCACTCCCCTTTCATGCTTCAAGAAATCATCAAGCTAACAAATTGGAGATCAAGACTCAAGCACAAGAAGAAAACTTCATCTCCAACTTAGTGGCAACAGGAAGAGCTACAAAGAAGATCATTGAATAATTTGAAGTAAGGGAATTGTGCTTCACAACAAATAGAAGAAACTCAATGAAGTACAAATGTATGAAGAAATGAAGAAGAAGACATCTTCCTCTCTATTTCTATCCTTCTTCTATTTTCCTTCAAATTGACTTAGTGGTATTTGTGCCCATCCCATACCCAAACCAATTAGTGAAGTAAAACACATGAAGAATCTATAAAGACCAAGAGAAGAATCCATCCAAGGAAAAAAGAGACTACAATAGAAGCATGGAGATGATCTTCAAGAAGACAAGCATGTGAAGACTTGGAGAAATCCATACAAGTTGAAGAATAACAAGTTATTTTTGTCCAACCATTGACCCAAATGGAAAACCCAAGACTTAGTAATATTTTCCCTTTGATGAGAAAGTTAGTAGGCCTACCCTAACCACAATGGAATATACTAACATAGTCACTCAAATATTTTTAAAGGTGAATATGACCAAGTGTTTGCATGTATTAGTTTAGTTGAAGAAGTAATATGTTTATTCTTAGTGAACTCTTGGAACTTCCTCGACAAGTATGGTTATAATAAAGTTTGATCACTACAAACTCAACCTAGTCCATCCCAAGTAAACTCTTGGAAAATCCCTTAACAAGTATGGAACCAAGAAAGAATAAATATTTCAAACCCAAACCTTGTCCTAACCAACTTGGTTAAACCCCTTTTTGATATGTTAGTTTCTCTGTATGTTTTCTACACTAGTATGTTGTTTGGTAGAATGTTTGTTTATTTTGTTATTGTGTTTTCAATGAATAGATTATACGGAGAGCAACGATCTTTTGTGAAGAGAGTGTGATATCTTCACCCACTTCAACAAGGCAAGTAACACATCATCAACTACCCATTATTTTCCATATGCATTAGTTGATTTTTGAGTAGTATGCATTGATAGGAAATTTTACTAAGTTATATTATGCTATGCTATTATCCTAGTATTGTGTAGCCATCCCTTTTATCCTTGTTATTTATAGCCTTAGAACTTGATAGATGCTATGCAATGAGACAAATGATTTTTTACTTGATGTTGTGGAAAAATTCTAAGTAACAACTTCAATGAACCACCTGGGTGGATTTGGTTGTTTGGCTGATGAGAGTTGAGTGTCTCCCCGAGGGGTGTTCACTTGAGGAATGCCACCCAGGAACAAAGTGATTATGATGTTCCCCAAGTTTAGATTGCTTCCAGTGCAGACTTTAGTCATATGGGCTCTGTCTTGATTAATTAAGTTGCGAGGCTTCAGCCTGGGCTTGACAAGCAGATGTAGCATAATTATAGGTGGAACGGGTCTTGCCATTAGGTTGAATTATTGCTTCCGAAAGATCTCGTCTCAATATTCTCCTTTCCTTAATGCACTCAGGGTGTATAGGATGTTTGGGCTGATTTGAGTCTGAAGGTGAAAGTGCACAAGCTCTGCAGAGTCAACAAACTAAGATCTTAGCCGTGTCCCCAGTTATGGACAACTATGAGCAGCTGGACAAGGAAGGACGGAAGAATCACATCACCATTTTCGATAAGTAAAATTTGACCAAGTGAACAGTATTTGTGGTGCTTGGATAGGAGAAAACTTGCTTTATGCAAACTTAGCCAAAACTCCACTCAGCCAAATGAGCATGTAGTATTAGTCTTGCCATTTATATCCACCATAGTGTTACTTGCCAATACATTAAATTGTATTGACTCCCTTGTGGCTGCATATTCGATATTGCAGATGTTTCTGAAGACGAGTGAGGATTTCGTTTAGGATCTCGAGACTATCGCAACCATGTTTTGCCTGTGGCACATGAAGAAGATGGGCTCAATGTTGTACTATGTTTTCCGCTGTAATTCTTTGTTTTCTGCTAGTCTTCTAAGACTATGCAAGTTGTAATCCTATTTTGTAAAGACTGGATCATGCGATGTAATAGAATTTGATGCATTTGCATGATATTTCATTTTGTACTGTGGTGCTAGCAATTGATCCAGGGACTAGCACAATAACACAGGTGTCCTTACATTATTTAAATGTGGGAACGCTACATGTATTTTTGTGATGCAAGTGGTGATGGAGATAATGTAAATTCGAATTGGAGATACAAGTAAAGTAAAGTGCAAGTAAAGTAAATTGCAGCAAAGTAACTAGAGTGTTTTCTTATATTTAAAATAGGGGGGTTCATGGTTTCACACTTGCATTCTCTCAAATAAAGTAGTAGACGGTGGACATAAAGAATTACATGTGAGATTACAATAACATGTTTAACATTGAGTACTTTCATATGGGCATCACGTCCTAGCATAGAGATCTCTACGGTCATATTGATCCCTCTTATACTCCACCAAGATGCGAAATAAATCATAACACCTCGATAATTAAGGAAAAACCAGAGTATAGCTTTAAGCAATGTGACATGAAGTTGAAGTAAGAACTTGCTAGATCTAGTCATGGAGATTGATTAGTGTCACTTCAAATCCCCGGTAACAAGGTACTCCTTTTTATCCCTAGTGAGGTAACTAAGAAAGGTTTAACAAAACCTAAGAGGATCGCTGAACTTCTGTCACTTTCACAGCACTAGCCACCCCCCGTTACTCCAACTAATGCACCCATCATCCCACACACGCTCTCAAGAACTAGATTGATCAAAGCTAGCAAATAAGAACGGGGTACATAAGATACATCTACTCAAATAACTCAAGAGAAACAATTGCAATCTCAGATTCGATAACTCATAGAAAAGATCCACCACATAGGAATTACAACGGTGCCCGTAATCATGTGAAGCAGCTCATACGGATCTAATTAGTGAAGCACATAGAGAGATAGAGATACAAGTGCTACTTCCACAAACCCATAGCCCTGGGGTGGACTACTCCCTCTTCATGGAGATGTCGATGGTGATGACGTTGGAGGGGTAGGAGATCACACCGGCGGCGCCCCGCCGGAGTTTTCCCCCTCCAATCTGGAACTCCAGGTCTCTGTTTTGGTGTTTCGGTGTTTTGGCGGCGCTCCCCTCCGTAAGGGTACGGGGGACCCTTTTTATAGTCGGTTTTAGGTCAAGACGGAGTCGTTA
Organism: Alopecurus myosuroides; assembly: GCA_028641055.1. NCBI lineage: Eukaryota > Viridiplantae > Streptophyta > Magnoliopsida > Poales > Poaceae > Alopecurus > Alopecurus myosuroides. Next base: position 111,426,598 of record CM054057.1, on the reverse strand, counting down.
AGTCGAAGATGGAAGGAATTGGGGCCACTTGGGCCAAAAGGGGGCCTCTCACGCGGCCAAGGAATCGGGCCGCGTGGAGGGTCCTCTTTTGGGCCTCCTTGCCCAATTCTCGTGGATCCTTCGCCCGCAAGTCTTCTCCTTCCAAGAAAATGACCCCCGCATATTTTCAGGTGATTTCGCGGAAGTTTGCCCCCTGAAACAGCAAAAATATAGAAAACGGGGTTTCTGACAGGCAGGGTTAATTCCATCTATAAAACATTGAATTATAACCTTATATGATGCAATATGTAATAGAAAACCATGTGAAAATATGCAAAATTCATCTATGCATTTTACATGCATCAACATGTTAAGAGGAGGCTATTCCCTTTGTCACTTAAGGACAAAGCAAGGGAGTGGTATGAACTACTAGACGATCCTCATCATTTGGAGTGGAAGGAACTTGAATCTCTCTTTTACTCTAAATTTTATCCTTCTCAGAACTATATTTAGATAGGAATTACATTTATAATTTTTGGCCTCATGATGGAGAAAGCAATTCCCAAGCTTGGGGAAGACTGAAAACATTAATACTCAAATGTCCTAACCATGAGCTTCCTCAGGAAATAATTGTTACTAATATTTATGCAAGGCTTTCAGGACATTGGAAGGATTATCTAGATGCCTGTTCAGAGGGTTCTTTTTGTAGTAAGAAGGTTGAAGCTAAGTGGGATCTTCTTGAGATAATTTGAATCAATAGTGAAGATTGGAATAACAACAAAGGTAAATAATCAGGTATAAACTATGAGTATGATTGCATTAAGACTTTTGCTGAAACTGTTGATTTTCATGAGCTTAATGCTAAATATGGTCTTGATCCTCAAATAGCTGTCGGTTGGTATAGATCCTTTGCTTCTTATATTAATATTCCTAAAAATGGGGACATATATCATGAACCTTTTAAAGACACTTGCATGAAAAATGAAATTGTTATTGATGATTGCAATAAACATGCTCAAACTTCTAAAAGTACTATTTCTTCTAAGCATGTTAATTTCTGTGGAGCGCTTAGACCTTGTGAAAAGAATCAAATCGAAGAAGAATAGTGTCTCCATCAAGGAATGAAAAAACTAGACTGTGGGATAGGGCTCTAAATAATCTTGGTGAAAAAGTGTGCGCCCTCTATCCTTTTATTTGTGAACTTTGCTGTAAAGTGTGTCATTTTAATTTTCAACGCTCAAGCCATGATAGTAGCCTTTTGTAACGGCCGAGGTTTTCCCCAAATAGAATTTGTTTGTTTGTTTCGTTTTTCGCATCATGGCATCATGCATTGCATCTTATTTTGAAACATCTATTTTCCTTCACAAATTTCAAATCAACTAAATTGCAGAAAATTCCATTTTGTTTGAGCTCTTCTATTATTCCCTAAATCCATTTTTTTTGTTTTCTGAAAATAATAAAATACAAATGAAAAAAAACGTTTGGGCTTGCCAAGCCAAACCGGCCCAGCATTTAGCCTAGACCAAACCCTAAGCCACCCCGTACCCATCCCCACACCCAGGCACACACGCGCACACGATGCCAGAGAAAGGGGATCGAACCCCAAACCACCTCCTGCCTCCTCCCGTCGAGCGCCGCCAGGGGGGCGAGCCCAGCGATCCCGTGCCCCCCAACCTCCTCCTCGCCTCCCTTCCTCGCTCGCCATGGCCAGGAGGCCATGCCCCTGCTGCTCCCTTTCCCCCCTCTCTCCATTCCTCATGGACGCCGTCCTCCTCCATTGCATCTCCGGCCGGCGTGCCTCAGCTCCGTCCCGCCATGGCCGTGCCCAGCCTCGGCCCTGTTGCGCCCCGACCTGGTGGTGCTCCCGCGACCGAGCGCCACACCGCTGTCCTCGATGAACTTGCAGCGCCCCACGCCCCTCCCCCCGACGGCCGAGCTCGCCTCCGTTCCATGGCCGTGCGCCCGTCGGCCGGGCCGCGACCTGCCTCCTTCGAGCTCACTCGGGAGCCCCACAAGCGCCGCCGTCGGCCCCAAGCCCCGCCTCCATCGCTCCTCTCCTACCTCCACGCGCGCGGACGCCGCCGCCGCCACAGCCGTCACTCGCCGGAGACTGCCGCTCGCCTGTGCATGACTGCGTTCGTTTGGCTCGCCGGAAGAGCAGTATCTTGGACCAGGAGCACCAGCACCTCGGCTCCGCGTGGCCTCAGCTTGTTCTCTCAGCGCAGGAGCGCGTTCCAAGGTGCGAGGATGGAGAATGCCGGCAGCAAGGGCGTCTGCGGCGCGCTCATAGTCCTGGAAGGGCTGGACAGGGTAGATGCAACCCCGGCGTCCTCGAGCTGCTGTTGTGCGACGCGGCTATTGTGGTGGTGAATGGTTGTTCTGTTGGTGGTGGTCTACAGTTGCGCGGTGAGGATGTGTGGTGGTGCGGTGGCCGGGTGCCGCTGTTGTGGCTCGTCGCAGGTGATGAGCCTGTGATGAGATGATCCTTGTGCCGACGTCGCTGCGGTGGTGCCGCTGCTGCAACTTCGTCGACGTGGGCGGGACGGCAGTGCACGACTACAACCCCGGCGTCGACAAGATCTCCAACGACCCAACAGAAACGGCGCCCGAACGACTACGATGACACAGACGGCTACCGACGCGCCAAGATCTTCGGCCCGTGAACCCCTACAAATTTTGTGTGACGGCCGCCTTCGTGCGCGCCTTGTACCACGAAGACTCCACATTCGCCATCGACCACGAAGACGATGAATTTGCGGGTTGGCCACGACTACTCCGCCTTCTTCCGTGACGATGACATCGCCACCCCAACACGTACCTCGTCGCCAAGTTCTCCGACAAGAACAAATTCGTGTATCCTCGCCGTGTCCGCGTTGTGTCGGTCGCCTTCGTGCGCGCCGTGAAGACGGGAACCGCCATGATCTCCTACATGGATGCGACGAGTACCTCGACCACGTCTACTTCCTCTTCGGACCTCGATGAAAAGATCGACAACGACCACCGATGACGTGAACGACTACCTCGGCTACGGAACGAGAACGACTACTTCCACTACTTCCTCGACGTCGACTACTTTCCCTACGGTCCGAAGATCTCGCCTTCGTCTCCTTCCTCTACGGCGTTGAATCCGAAGATCTCTTTCCAACGTGCGAACCCAAAACCCCAACCCTATACCTATAAGCCTATTTTTCTAAATGTCATCTATATCGTGCATATTAAATCATTCATGTGTTGCATTGCATCTTGTGGGTGCGGGTAATAGTAATGTCACCTAATAATTAAATATGGAATGAGTTGGGATAATTAAATATTGTTCCGGTTCCATTTAAAATTGCATAGCTCATCTTTATATTGTCTCGCCATGTTAGACAACCTTTAATCTTGATGGGTAGATAAATAACGTGAACCTCCTAAATTAAATGTTGGGCTTCCGGCTCAATTTAAATTGATTTAATTGCATAAATCATAACTAATTCATTTTAACTCCAAATTTGAAAAGTAAAATATGTTTTCCAATCAAAATTCTCTAAACTTTGCAAATATAAACTTTGTTTCCTGTTTTTCCTAATTAAAATTGGAGTAATAATTCAATACTTTTATTACACCTTTTAAATTGCAAAATTCATAATTTGGGCAATTCAAATCCAATTCCAACATGTAAAATACGTTTTCCATCCCATTTTTCATGAACTTTGCAAATATCAACTTTGTTTGCTATTTTCAATAAATTAAATGGCTGAAAACAACTATTTCTTATTTAATGCATTTAAAATTGCTAATTTGATAACTTACTCATTCTAAATCCAAATTCAACAAATGAAATATGTTTTCCATCTAAAATTTTGTATTCTTTCCAAATATGAATTTTGTTATCTGTTTTGAACTATTAAAATGGGTGAAAACAATAAATGTTTGTGTAGCTCATTTAAGAAGCCAAATTTCATAACTTAATAAATAAAATTCCAAACTTGGTAAACAACATTTCAAATTGAAGCTATTGTTGTTTTCTTATTGTTTTCATCATCCATGCATCATTCTAATCAACTTTCACATGATGGTTATTTGTAGATCATTTAATTCAACATTAATTCATGGGCTTTTCCAGATGCAATCCAAATTGCATATGGGCCCATTTAAATATGTTTACCATGTCAACTAGTTTATCTTTGATGCATCCTTAAACTTGTCATGCATCCATATCTTGATCATGCTGGATCTTTTGCCGTCGTAGTAATTGTTGCATCCGGTGTTTGTTCAAGTTCGTTGCTTCTTCGCGGATAGGACGTTGAGATGATGTGAGCAACGACAAGTTCTGCGGATGTACCTCTACTTGCTGGATTCCAGGCAAGTATACTCACTTGCTGCCTATGGCTGCCTTTCATCACTTGTTACGGATTCTTTCCGTCGTCCTTATGCTAGCCTTATGATTCGATGCTTGTGTTCCGATCCCATCACATGTTTACCCTACTGCCACGATATTGCCTTACCTCCACACCTATAACCCTGTTGTATGTTGGCCTGTGTCATACTAGCATGCTTAGGTTTGTTTGCGCTCTAGTCATGTTGTCCTTTGTTCTATCATCTGGTTAGTCGATAGTTGGGTTTCAATTCAATCAACTTCATGTTAATGTTTTGGGTAATAATAATTTGATGATAAGGCACCGGCAGGAGGCCCGGCGTGGTTTTGAGGCCTGCTAGTGTCGAACTTAATTAGGAAAAGGGTCTTGTCCTCCGATCCATGATGAGCGCACTAACCGCATGTGGGAAGCGAGTATGGGCGCCCCCCGCAATTCTGATTCGATTCGCATCTCGTCCAAATCGCCACACTTAGTTCGGGCTTTCCATTTGATGCATGCATATGCAGGTGCGAGCCCTTGGCGCCAGGGTGGACTTTTTGTAGTCGGCATTTAGGGTGGCGTGGTCTTCCAGTGCTATGAGGGTCCCCCTTTTCTTCGTGGGGGCTCGATTAGCCGCCCACGCACAACACGTGGTTCTTTGGGCTTGATGCGAAGAAGAGTTGGGTTGTGTTGAGTGCCTCGCTTGGTGGAAGGGCCTTTCCATCTGGCGGGTCATTCTTACGTGTACGGCCAAATTGGTGCATCCATGCAGGGTTAAATCTTCTCGAGAAGCCGTGTTGTCCGCGGTTATGGATGACTTGGTGAAAGTGCTGGCTAACAAGTACTCAGACAACTTACATCTAACGATGATAACTTGTCTAGTAATATAGATTACCTCCACCATAAGAATGAATGTCACCCTAATCAATAGTGTGAGTTTCCTTGGGTTGCTTCCTTAGTAGGGGGTAACACTGGATGGGTATTGTTTGGTGAGTAGTTATAGTTGGTTCTGATTCGCTATCTTATCCCTTTCTTTTAGCCGGATGTTGTAGCGCGTCTCTGTAGTTATTTAGTGCAGACCGATGCCGCTTCTTTGCAATAATCCCTTCCTTTCCGTTGTACCCAAAGTATTTGTATCTTGTGATGATTGGATACGCTGGTATCTTGTGAGTATGGTTTATCCACTTGCCAGTACTTAACCGTACTGACCCACGAATCCATTTCGTGGCTGCATATTCCACATTGCAGTCAACAGGTTTGAAGTCTGACGACGTTAGCTTGGGAATCCCTCCGGCTTGGCCTGGGCAGGGATTGGACGCCATCGGTTATCTTCAGGACTCTTAGTCCAATTTGTATCTTGTCCGTAGTCGGACACTATGTTGTTTCTTCCGCTGTTATTTGGATCTTTGTATTGTATCAGTTGTATCCTTGACTCGTTTGAGTCGTCTTGTATATACCTCCTCTGTTGTTATTGTGGATTATTCGTGAACTATTGTAATGTTATCACAAGTGACAACCCGGGATGGTTATTATGCGGATTTGGGCGGGAATGCTGAAATCTGCATAGTGCCCGATCTCGGGGCGTCACACCTTTCAAATCCTATGAGTACTGCAAGTTTGTATTGTGATGACATGATCACCCCTAATGAGCATGATGAACTTACATTATTTTTGGGGTGTGAAGAGTTATTAAGGAAAACTTCTTTGAATTATATGAGTGCTTTTGATATGAATAGTGTCTTGCATGAATGCCATCTTTATTGTGTTGAAAATTGCCATGCAAATACTTACATACAAAATATTCTAAAAGAGGACACTTTACCAAAATATGACAGGACTAATATGAGTTTTGTTCTTATTAATGAGGAGGAGGTACCCTCCAAAGTTATTTCTATTGTTTCTGACAGTAAACCAAGGTATGTGGAGAAGCTTCCTTTTAAGCCTCTCCCTCCTAAAGAGGGGAAGAAGAAGTAGAAAAAGAGGAGTAAAAGGAGAGAGGTAACGGTATCTCTCCCTAAGCATGTTGCTCATATTACAACTTTTGCTGATGAGTCTGGACTCGATGATTTTCCTATGCCGGTTATTTTTGAAAGTGATCATGATTGGGAGAAACACACTACTTTTGATATTGAAAATCTGTTTGGTACCAATTCTGAAAACGATGATATTAATAATTGTTGTACTATTAGTACTATCCATGTTCCTTCCAATGTTAATATAGAAAGCTCTAAACTTGTGGATGATGTGTTTGAAAATCCCTTTGCTATTAATGATTATATGCTTGATACATCTCCTCCTAGTAAAAATGATGATATGTTTACAAATGAACGCCTTTTGGAAGAAAACTATTTTACTGCTTGTGATGATACTATGCCTCCAATATACGATTATTGCAATGATGAATATGATATTTTTAGTCCACCTACTATTAAGGAGAAAATTAATTATGATTTCAATATGCCTCCAGTCTTTGATAATTATTATAAACAAAGTTATAACATAGGCTATAACTACAACCATCCTCATGAAACTTGCCATAATTATGGTGGGATTACCCAAAACATCTCTTTAATATGCAACTTGTCTATCATGGTCGAGTTCTTTATGATAATCCTACTCACATTGTTATTAATAAGAATGACTATGGTTATGTGGAGAGTATTAATTCTTTTATGCATGTGGCTCATGATAAGAATGTTTTATGTGATAGCTATAATGTTAATTTTATTCATGATGCTACTGAAGGTTATTATGAGAGAGGGAAACATGGTTTTATGCATCTCAACAATATTAAGTTTCCCCTCTTTATGTTGAAATTTTTGAAGTTGCACTTATTTTGTCTTCCTATGCTAGTCACTTTTTGCTTCGTTGAGTTGTTTTTCTACAAGATTCTTTTTCACAGGAAGTGGGTTAGACTTAAATGTGTTTTATATTTGCTTCTTGATGATATCTTATTGTGCTTCAACTCTTATTCTTATTTGAGCATCTTTTAAAAATCATTGCCCCTAGCTGAAAGGCATTAAAAGAAAAGCGCTTTCGGGAGACAACCCGTTTTATTTCTCCGTTTTCAACCCGTTTTCCATCGTTTTATTTTGTTTTCTTTGCACCTGGGTGTTTTCTATTCCCTTAGCAACCACGATGTATCTTTTCTTTTGTGTCTTTGTTAAGCCAAGTAAAGCCTCTAGTGGGAAGTTGAGACTATATTTCAGATTTCTGCGCAGGAAACAAATTTCTGATGTCCCAAGTTAAATTCGTATAAAATCACAGAAAATTCAAAATGACCTGAGTTTCTTCTGTGCGTAATCCTGGGCTATATACGCAAATTTTATTAGTTGAACACTTTTTTATTTGAGCAACAGAAGATTTTCGAAAAAAGTCATATTTACCTATTGTCCTGTTTTGACAGATTTCTGCCAATAATTGCATTTGAATCTTAATCTCTTTCTTTTCGTGTTCTTTTGAGAAAAAGAGTTGAAAAAGAAGTTGTGACAGTAGCTAATGTGTTTATGAGTGTTAGGCTTGTGTTGAAACTGAACCATGTGAATTTATTATTTCGATTGCACTAACGTTGCTAATGAAGATTGTGAGAAGTTTGGTGTGAAGGAAGTTTTCAAGGGTCAAGAGAAGAGGATGATATGACGTGATCAAGAAGAGTGAAGAGCCTAAGCTTGGGGATTCCCCGGAGGTACATCCCAGCAAATTCCAAGAAGACTCGAGCGTCTAAGCTTGGGGATACCCAAGGCATCCCCTTCTTCATCGACAAATTATCAGGTCACTTCTAGTGAAACTATATTTTTATTCGGTCACATCTTATGTGTTTTACTTGGAGCATCTTTTATTTTTGCTTTCAGTGTGTTTAGTTGTCTTTGCTGTAGTTTATGGTTGTATCTTATCATACTTGTGTGTGAGAGAGACACGCTCCATTTTCATTGCTTAGAACACTCTAGTTTTCATTCCTATTGTTCTGTGAGTGTTCACTTTTTGCTAGTACTACGTTTAGCCTTTGTTTTCATGCATCTCGTATTCAGTGCTGTTAGTTTTAGTAGTATTATGTGATTACTCTCATGTTTGCTTGCTGTATCTTCTAGAGTATTTTTGTTAAAACATATCTTGTATGGTGCTTGTTGGGAAAAGAAACTGCTGCTTGAAGTAGAATTTTTAATGGTGCAAGTAGAAGCTTGTATAGACTGTGGCTAGAACTTTTTCATATCATGCTAGATATTATTTTAGTTTTAAAGCCTTGTGGTTATTGAGTAGCATGATCATCCTCAAATAGCTGAGAGTGTTTAATGTGCCATTGAAAGAATCATGAGTTGTTGTTGTCATATTGAAGCATAAATTTGTGGTATTCTCTTTTGAATGCTTTATTTGGTTGACTTGGTGCATGCTCACACCATGTTTATGACTATAAACCAGTCACTAATAGCCTCTATGATCATTTAGTTTTTGAACTTGTGGTACCACTTATGCTTTGATTAATGATGTTTATGTCGCTATGCATGATTATGGCTTTTACGCTCTCTTGATTTGTCGCTCCCAGTCTATTACTAGCCTCCACCTGTACTGAGTATGGAATTCTACTCGTGCATCCAACTCCCTAAAACCAAAGTTTTCCCATTGTGTCCACCATACCTACCTACATGTGGTATTTAGCTGCCACTCCAAGTAAATTGCTCATGTGTTACCTTTAAAACCTTCAAAATTACTCCTGCTTTGTGTTCATGTTTTGGCTCATGAGGACGTAAATAGAGAATATTTATCTTACTTGTTTATTGGATTTCACACCCTGGACTAGTGGCTTCATCCGCTTATACAATTGATAGAAGAGCTGGCAACGGGGTGCCCAGCCCCAAATTAATACACACAAAATCTCTTCACCATTTTTGCCCCTGATTTATTAGTCAAAGCATAATTGTGTAATCAAAAGAGAAAGAGGGATGACCTTCTATACCAGTTGAGTCCTTCATATGGGAGACGCTCTTGTGAAATCTAGTTGGCTTGTGACGTACTATATTTTCTGTTTACCATTCGTTGACATTAACATACATCTCCCAAAATATATACACTCAGTGTCAAACTTTTAATACCTCTGTTTAATAAAATAAAATCTGTAGCACATGAGTGATCCCCGCTTCCCTCTTCGAAGGGCCTTTCTTTTACTTTTATGTTGAGTCTCCATCTTCTAACTTTATCCATAGTTGAGAGAGCATTTTTGCCATTCTGAGTTTTATGTGCATTTGTCCCAGAAACATTATTAATTGATTCATGATGTGTTATTGCTTGTTCTAAAATTATTTGTTCTAGTCTTCCTCATGAACTTTGAAGGTGTCCTGACATTTATGTTTTGCCCCACTCTTAAGGACTAGCGAAATACCACTTTGCCATGCTTTCTCTATACTTAAAACAAACGTATATTTTTCTCTGTATTGTTATTCTTGATCTTTTATTTGAGATACTTCTCATGATGCAAAGTGATTGCTATGCTTTATTATTAAAGTTCTATTTATCATGTTTGTGTTAAAATTCTATGATCTCAGCTTACATGTGCTTTTACATTATGCTGATCAAGTTTATGTTAGTAGCATGTTGCCTCAGAAATTATTGTGTTTTATTGTTTACCTACTCGAGGACGAGTAGGAACTAAGATTGGGGATGCTTGATACGTCTCCAACGTATTTTCTGATGCTCCATGATGATATTATGCCAATTGCTACATGTTTTCTCCCTTCTTTATAGCATTTTTACACGTTTTCCGGGACTAACCTATTAACAAGATGCCAAGTGCCAGTTCCCTGTTTTCTGCTATTCTTGATTTCAGAAAAGTTGTTCTGGAAATATTCTCGGAATTGGACCGCATGAATCCCGAAATTCCTATTTTTCCCGGAAGCATCCAGAAGTCCCGAAGAGCCCCGGAGGGGGGCCAAAGGGTGGCCACATCATAGGGTGGCGCGGGTCCCCCTGGTTGCGCCACCTGGTGGTGTGGGCCCCCTGGCCACCCCCCGACATCGCCCTTTCGGCTATATATACTCCCCCGAGGGAAAACCGTAAAAGAATCGACCTTTTCCACAAAATACATCCGTAGCTCCGTCGCCGCCGCCGACAAGTTTCGGGGGACAGATCTCTATTCTGGCACCCTGCCGGGACTGGGAAGTGCCCCCGGAAGCCATCTCCCTCAACTCCACCGCCATCTCCATCGCCGTCGCTGTCTCCTATGATGAGGAGGGAGTAATTCTCCCCCGAGGGTGAGGGCTCTACCGGTAGCTATGTGGTTCATCTCTCTCTCCCATGGTGTGATCTATATGTGATCGTGAGCTTTGGAATCTAGTTGAACAAGTCGATGTTACTCTTCATCTTGTGCTACTCAAGTGTTTTATTAATATGAACTTTGGAGTCACCTTGTCTCGCGGTGTGAAGGTGACAGTGTGCACATCGTGTGTGTCTCCTCTATGAATTGTGGTGTTTGTCTAGTACCTTCTAGGGCGCCCATAGTGACAGCGTGTGGTTAACTAGACATGGGAATGCTTACTTTAAGGAATGCTTTTTGCAGCCCTACGCAATGATTAGTGTTTGTTATCCAACCGGAGAGGGTTAAGAGTAGCATAGTGAAGAGAAGATATTTAGTTATTCAATTATGTGATCATTGTTGAGAGTGTCCACTAGTGAAAGTAGGATCCCTAGGCCTTGTTTCCAAGCATTGAAACAACGTTTTCCGCCTATTCTGCTACATATTTGCTTGTTGCCATATTTATTTCAGATTGATATTATTACTTATAACCATCCATATTACTCGCATTTCACTATCTCTTCGCCGAACTAGTGCACCTATATACCTGAAAAGTATATTGGGTGTGTTGGGGACACACGATACTTCTTGTATCTTAATTGCAGGGTTGATTGAGAGGGATATCTTTGACCTCTACCTCCCTGAGTTCGATAAACCTTGGGTGCTCCACTTAAGGGAAACTTGCTGCTGTTCTACAAACCTCTGCACTTGGAGGCCTAACACTGTCTACAAGAATAGAAGTGTGCGTAGATAGCAATGCCCCCGTGGTTCATCCGAGCAAATTCCAAGAAGACTCAAGCGTCTAAGCTTGGGGATGCCCAAGGCATCCCCGTCTTCTTCATCAATTTATCAGGCCACTTCTAGCGAAACTATATTTTTATTCGGTCACATCATATGCACTTTACTTGGAGCGTCTGTTTGTTTTTTATTTTCTGTAATAAACTTGGTTGGATCCTAGCATTACTGTGTGGGAGAGATACACGCTCCGCTTTTTCATATGAATACTTGTATTCTTAATTTATTGTCTAGCTGCTACAACTCCTTTTAGCTCATGTTTTTAATGCATCTCTTATTTAGATCTGTTAGTTCTTGTAGAGTAGTAGTACTCTCTTGTTTCATTGATAAATTATTTGGAGAGTTTTTTTTGAAATAAAGTGCTGTTGTTGGAAAGAAATAAAATATCTCATGCTTATAACGGTGCAAAAAGAAGCTTGTTTAGACTGTGGCTTAGACTTTATCATTTCATGGTAGATATTATTTTAATGCTTAGTAGTTATTGATGCAGTATGACTTGTCTCAAATATCTGAGAGTGCTTAATGTGCCATTGAAAAAAAATCAGGAGTTGTTTTATCATATCGAAGCATAATATCTTGGTATTCTCCTTTGAATGCTTTATTTGGTTAACTTGGCGCATGCTTAAACCATGTTATGACTACAAACTAGTCAGCTTTAGCCTCTATACCTGTATTAGACCATATATACATGTATAAATACGATACTGCGTATTTAAAAAATACAGGAAAACATAGCCGTGGCGCACCAAGAAACATAGCCATGGTGCACCAGATAAAATAGCCGTGGAGCAAAATATAGGCGTGGCACACCTTGTTATGTTTTACTTTAGTTGAAATAGTGAGATCACCTTGGTGAACTCTTGGAATTTCCTCGACAAGTATGGTTATAATAAAGTTTGATCTCTTCAAACCCAACATATTCCAACCCAAGTGTTTTCTGGGAACTTACTTATGGATCCATCATAGTATGAATCTTTTCAAACTCCAGCTTTAACCAACCCTGTCCATAGTAGATAACCATAAACCCTTTTGCTGTGGTTGTTACTTTGTAAACTTTCTTCATTTTTTTGTACGATTTTTAGAATGCTTGTTTATTTTGTTATTGTGTTTTCAATGATTAGATTGTACGGAGAGCAACGATCTTTTCTGAAGAGAGTGTGATTTCTTCACCAACTTCAACAAGGCAAGTAATACACCATTCAACTACCCATTATTTTCTATATGCATTAGTTGATTTTGATTAGCATGCATGATAGGAAATTTTACTAAGTTATATTATGCTATGCTATATTCTAGTAGTGTGTAGCCATCCTTATACATTGTTACTTTTGAATACTTGGTACTTACTTGATGCTTAGCCTTGCTACATTTTTTTTACTTGATGTTGTGGAAAAATCCTAAGTAACAACTTCAATGAACCACCTGAGTGGATTTGGTTGCATGGTTGATGAGAGTTGAGTGTCTCCTCAGGGGTAATACCTGAGGTGTTCACTTGAGGAATGCCACCCAGTAACAAAGTGATTATGATGTTCCCCAAGTTTAGATTGCTTCCAGTGCAGCCTTTAGTCATATGGGCTCTGTCTTGATCAAGTAAGTTGTGAGGGTTCAACCTGGGCTTGACAAGGAGATGTAGCATAATTATAGGTGGAACGGGTCTTTCCATTGGGTTGAATTCTTGCTTTTTAAAGATCTCGTCTTGATTCTTCTCCTTTCCTTAATGCACTCAGGGTATATAGAATGTTTGGGCTGAATTGAGTCTGAAGGTGAAAGTGCACAAACTCTGCAAAGTCAACAAACTAAGATCTTAGTCGTGTCCCCGGTTATGGACAACTATGGACGGAAGAATCACATCACCATTTTCAATAATTAAAATTTTGACCAAGGGAACAGTAGTTGTGGTGCTTGGATTTCAGTCCAATGATGCCACCCTTTGAAAAGAAAAGTTTATTTTTACAAAAGTGATAGGAGAAAACTGGCTTTATGCAAACTTAGCCAAAACTCCACTCAGCCATATAAGCATGTAGTATTAGTCTTGCCATTTATATCCACGATAGTGTTACTTGCCCATACATTAAATTGTATTGGCTCCCTTGTGGCTGCATATTCCATCCTACGGATGTTCTGTAGACGAGTGAGGATTTCGATAGGATCTCGAGTCTACCGCCAACATGTTTTGCCTGTGGCACATGAAGAAGTTGGGCTCAATGTTATTCAATGTTTTCCGCTGAAATACTTTGTTTCCTTCTAGTCTTCTAAGACTATGCAAGTTGTAATACTATTTTGTAAGACTGGATCATGCTATCTAATAGAATTTGATGCATTTGCATGATAATTCATTTTGTATTGTGGTGCTAGAAATTGATCCAGGCACTAGAACACTAACACAGGTGTTCTTACATTATTTAAATGTGGGAACGCTACATTATGTTGTTAAGCAAGACAACTTTAATAGGAGAGTGCAAAATCATCTTATGGAAAACTCTAGAGCTATTGATAATTTGCATGGTATTATTGAGAGAACCTCTAATGATGTTAAAATGCTTGTTAAACATTTTCGATTGGTTCAAACTCAAATTGATCAACTTACTAAAGTGAAAAAAGACATGTTAGCTAATTCTTCTAGAGATAAACATGTTTGTGAAATAATTACTAGAAGTCGTGTTTCGACTCAGGACCCCTTGTATCCTGAAGGACATCCTAAAAGAATTGAACAAGATTCTCAGCAACCTAAAAAACAATAGTTCTCCTTCTAAGAAAAAGAAGAAAAGACATAAAAAATGTTGTAGAATCTCCCGAACCTGCTAAAGATCATAATAGTATATCTATTTCTGATGCTGAAACTGAAAGTGGTAATGATAGAAGTGATGCTTCTGATAAAGAAGAAATTGTAGCTGAACCTGAAAAGCAACCTAAAACTGCAAAGTATACTAAGGAGGATTTCATTGCTAATAAACATGGTAATGAAAGAGAGCCTTGGGTACAAAAAGCAATACCTTTTCCTAATAAGAAACACAAATCAAAGGAAGAAGACCACTATAACAAGTTTTGTGAGTGGATGAAACCTCTGTTTTTGCAAATCCCTTTGACTGATGCTATTAAATGGCCTCTTTATTCTAAATATATGAAAGATATTGTCTCTAACAAAAGAAAAATTCCTAATGAGGAAATTTACACTATGCTTGCTAATTACTCTTTCAATGGCAAGGTTCCAAAGAAGCTTGGAGATACTGGTATTCCTACTATCCCTTGTTATATTAAAAATAATTATGTTAGAACTGCTTTATGTGACTTGGGAGCTGGAGTTAGTGTTATGCCTTTCTTGCTTAAAAGAGACTATCTCTTGAAAAATTGATACACACTGATATATCTTTGCAAATGGCTGATAAATCTACTGATACTCCTGTTGGTATATGTGAGAATGTTCTTGTTCAAGTTGCTACTAATTGTTTGATATTAAGTGACTTTGTTGTGTTGGAAATGCCTGAAGATGATAATATGTCTATTATTCTTGGGAGACCTTTTCTTAACACTGCAGAGGCTATTGTTGATTGCAATCAAGGAAAAGTAACTTTTAATGCTAATGATAAAGAGCATACTGATTATTTTCCTAAGAAGATTGATTGAAGATATGGTTTAAATTCAATTGAAAATATTGAAACCATCAAGATTGGAGAATTTTATTGTCCCATTCCAGTACCAACAAAAGAATATGAAATTATTATGATTGGGACTATGTATATCAAGGTTGAGGTAACATAATTATTTAGTGATTAGCAAAGTTTTGCTTCATATGAAAATTGTTCTGGTAACAAGACTTGATCACCCTTGTTAACAAAATGATTTTTAATGAAGTGGGCAATGTTTTCACCTTCCCAATTATGTTTTCACCATGTTTACTTCTGTTATCACCTTACTACTTTAGTACAATCATGTTTTCCATCATCCATATTCATGTTTTCACCCTGATTATTGTGGTTATGCATGTTTTCACCACCCATACTTTTGTTTTCACCACTTCCACCTTTGTTTTCTTTGGATATTTTTCCATTGGAGTGTCATAGAACCTCTGTAGTTCTGGTTTTGGTTTTGTTTTTCACCTTTTCACTTTTGTTTTTCTGGTTTTTATTAATTATTAAAATTCTTCAAATACCTAAAAAATAAAGTTTCTCGAAAAATTTCAGAAAAATTATAATAATTTTTTACGTCAAAAATGAGGCAGAGAGCCACCTGGGGGCCCAAGGGGGACCCACGAGTCAGGAACACCATGGGATGGTGCGGCCTACCCCCTGGTGGCTCCAACACATGGTGTGGGGGCCCCCTTGGCCCCCCACTAACTCTCTCCCCTGCCAAAGTTCCTTCTCTCACCTCCCAAACTCAACACATTTCCTGGAACCCGAGTTCTTGCTGCTCTTCCTCGAGATTTTTTGATCTCTTTGCTCAACCCATCATTTGTGCTGAAATTTGGTGGATTTGCTCTCCGGTATGTGACTGCTCCGATTATCCAAGTAGAATTTTGTTTGGTGAAGTATTTCTTGAGTATTTTGGTACTGTAGGTGACAGCTTATGTGAGTTTTCATGCTTGATTTGAGTAGAAATTTTGTAGTTTTGATGCATTTTTAGCTCTCCTATAAGTCCCTATGGTAGTTTCCACCTTATAGTTGCTTGAAATTAATTTTTGTGATGATTGTTGAAACATTTCAGAGATGGAGCACAATGTACATCAACTAAACCAGCATGAGTTGGATTTGCATGATGTCATGGTCGTGCACCATGAAGAAAGAGTTTCCATCGATTTATCCATGTCAGGAATTCATGCGGATTACGGGAATTCTGCAAGATTTCAATACCCTTGTGCATAATGCAGGCTTGGACCGTTTCATTGAGGATGAACCTATCCAACATGTTAAACTAACTATCTCTGTGGTGCATGATTTCCACTTTAGATGGTCTTCAAGTAACCCTATGGTCCATTATAAAATTTACAATAAAGCTGTAAACTTGCCTTTCAGTGATTTTTGTGCAGCTATCAAGGTATCAGAGTGGGGTTCATGTGAGAAGATAAGAGGGCAGCCTAAACCACTGCTGGATTTGTATGAGGAAATTTGCCAAGGCAGAAGATTCATAGGGGAAAGTGGTAAAATACGAGAAATTCAACTCCCTAACATTCGATACTTTGCTTATTTTATTTCTGAGTGTGTGTTAGCTAGAAAAACTGTCAACAAGCTATTTGTTTATGATTTGGCGTTTATTTCAGCTGCCTTAAGACGTGAATGGTCTTATAACTTTGGTGCTTTAATTTCTTACTGTCTCTCACTTAACCTTGAGAAGGGCGGAATTTGTGGAGGTCTTATTACCTCGCGCTTGCTAGATTTGCATGGTTTGGAGCCACACCATCTAGACCTGCAATTTCCTTTAGAGAGGATGGACCTTGTTTCAATTGTTCAACATAAGTTTCTTTCTACCCATGCTCACTTGCACAATTTATCTATTGAAACAATTTTCTCCAAACAATCCAGGTGGAGAGTGACTAAAACTATTAGAAAAGTACTTTTGCCTGCACCTCTTTTGTTTAATCTTAATGACAAGCAAGGATGGATGCTTTCTGAGAGTGAGCTGGACGTATACATTGAGCACCACCCCCAGTAAGGGGAGGATGCTGGAGAGGGGACGATAGTGAATTCGTCCATCCCTTCGACACCAGGGGATCCCGTACCAGCACTCCGGTTATGACTATGCGCATGCCGCTTCATCTTTTCTTGGGAGCCCAAGTACGACTATGCGAGGGACGACCCACCACAGTGGGGATATTTCCCGCGCCGTGATTGATCTCCACTTAGGCCAAAATCCCAAGCTTGGGGGAGGTATACCGACATCACGCTCATTTATATATCATGTTCGGTCGGTTCTTTGTATATCCATATTTTTGATTCTTTCGTTTGTTTTCGTTTCCTTTCGATTCTTTCGTTTCTCTTTGTTTTATTGTTTTGTTCTTGTTTTACAAAACACAAAAAGACCAAAAATATTTCTGTTGTTTCTCTTTGTTTTCTTCTTTAGTTTATTTTGTTGCTTTGCCTTTCTTTTCTCGTTTCGGTTTGCTTTCAAAAATCCAAAAATATTTTGCTTTGTTTGTTTCTTTTTGTTCTTGTTTTAATTCGAAAACCCAAAAATATCTGTTGTTCTTCTTTTGGTTTTGTAAAGTTTGTTGCAGAGTTCACCGGACTTCCGTGTCTCCATTGGAGTTTGATTATCATTCTATATTTTTCGATCCACACAAGTGAAGAGCAGAAGTGATGATTTACGACAATCCAAGTTATGGTGAGAGGCTGGTATGAACTCTATTTGTTTTACTTTTGTATATATACTCATCGTGTGAACATGCTTAGTCCGTTCATGTAAGGTATATGTTATTTAATTGATGCTTAGTTGTTCGTGCTCTCACGTGTTAGTTCCAACTTATTAATATAAGATAACATGTCGTATGAATGTTTTCTTGCATTGTTTTATTCATAGAAGGGTATGGCATTGTGGTATCTCCCTCTAATTGTTTCGCTTGAATCGACTTGGCACATGCTCACGCATGCTATGACTGAAAACAAAAAGTCAGTTAAGCCTCGATGATTTATTTTGCCTGAGAGTATTTGTATCATTTTTATGCCCCTCTTAATTTTGTTTTGTCGCAAGCATGATTATGACAGTTGTTGCTCTCTTGACTGTCGCTCCCCGTCTATTGCTAGCCTTCACCTATACTCAGTATGAGCTCTACTCGTGCATCCAACTCCCAAAAACCAAAGTTTGCCAAATGTGTCCACCATACCTACCTATATATGTGGTATTTAACCGCCACTCCAAGTAAATTTCGCGTGTGTTACCTTTAAAACCTTCGAAAAAATATTCATGTTTTATGCCACTGTTTTAGCTCATGAGGACGTAAATAGAGAATCTTTATCTCACTTGTTGATTGGATTTCACACTCTGGACTAGTGGCTTCATTGTAATAGCCCAATTTTTGGAAGACAGGAAAAACTTGTTTTCAATAATCCAAAAATCAGGGCCAACAAAAACTTTTTGATATGTTTGACTAATGCTTGTGTTTTCATTTCTATTTTCTTGTTGTATGTGTTTGTGTTTGTGTTTGTGTTTGTGCTTGTTAACACCTGACATTAAAACCATGATCATAACTTTCTTAAACCACAACCCTTGTGATCAAGTCATGACAATAAAGCTTATCACTTTCATCTATCAATCTCTTTTGGCAAAAACCTTTTTGAAAATGTCTTGATTTTAGAGGGAACCCAAAAGCCAGGTCTTGAGAAAATAAAAGATAAATTCCAAAACTATATGAAAAGTATTTTGGAGCTAATCATCTCCAACCTGTTATCAACCAAGATGTTTTTGCAAGTATTTCAAAAACTCCTTCTCGCTTCCTTCTTTTGCAAAAACTATAAGTGGGGATTATATTACCCCTGTGTTTTACCTCCATTATATTCTTTTGGAAATAAAAAGCTTTGAGCTGAACCTCTTTACAAAATCCCTCTTTCATGGTGTGTCTTGATCACTACCTTTAAGTAACATTTGAGAAAACATCCTGGTAATTAAATTGAAGAACGCAGTTGTTTGAGTGATCTGGTGTGTCTTGTTATTTTCCCTGCTTTATGTGTGATCTTTCCCTTTGTGTGCTTGAAGTGTTTATTTATTTTGGTGATGTATGTGTGTTGTTTAAGTTAATAAAAAACCTAGTAATAACAAGATCACGCATCATTATCATATTCCATCGGATGTCCACCTCATCTTCTGTTTTCTTAAAAACTTCCAATTTTGGAGACATGCCTTTATGTCAAATGTTGTTCTATTCACCAATGTACCTTCATGGATATATTGTTAAACAAGGAAGAGAAAGTTAATTCTAGCTACAATGTTTTAGCGTGATCGCTGTTGCAGCCGGAATCAGATGGGCACAAGGAAGGGAGGGAGGTGCGTATGTCTACGGTTTTACGCTGCCAGCCTAGTGTGGCTACACCAATGAACCATTCACTTGTGAGCGCGACAGAAAGAGAAAATTGCACAAATGTTATTTATTTATTTATTTTTAGCCAAAAAGTCGCAATTATAATTGTTTTATCCCAAATGCTAAAGAACGGTCACGTGCTGGCTTGTCCCTACGAGCAATCGCTTGTGAGCCTTTCGATGGCTCACGCGCGGTGCGGTTGCCTGACCGAATACATTAATCCAAAATTAATTACATTTAGCAAATGTTATCCAATAACAGCTCCAAGCAATTGATATGGTAAGTTTTCAACTCATAATTATCATTTATTATTACTTGATAATTCTTTTATCAATACTAGCTTTATGAATATGTAATATTCATATATGTTTTTCCTTGCAAAAATATTCATGTTTCTGTGATTTAAAATCACTCTAATTACTCTCAAAAATAAAATATTGGAGTTAACATGAATATATCCCTTATCATGGATCTATATTACAATCTAATTTCATATATTTGTGAGAACTATTATCTTGTTTGTTTTGTTTTGCATATCATGATCATTGTCTTGGAATTTTGATGAATACATCACAAAGTGAATATTACATCAAATTCCTCATAAGACCTTTGTCAAATATTAAGTTCGAACTTTATGTATCTCATACATAAATTCTTGGATAATGAGATGAATTGGAAACATTTGTATGTTTCCCCTTTCATTCAATCCTTTATACAAAGATTCTCAATCTTAACCGAATATAAGTTCCACCTCTCTATCATGAGAAGAAACTTTTCTCCTTAATCTTGTGTTAAAACACATTGAGTTAAAGTGGAAATTTACTACAAACGAATATATTGATTTTATGCAAAAAAAAACTTTAATCAATTATGCATCAAACATGAGCAATATTGATTATTTGGAAATATCATTAAAATAACTCTAAGTAAATTAACGACAATTCTCCAACTTTAACAAACAAACACAAAAAATCTTAGTGGATTTAAGAATTATTTTTGTTTCACGGTTTCACTTATCATACAAATACATTTGACAATTTGATTATAACATTTCTTAAACCCTTGTCTTACAAACATTTTATTATCACGATAATTTTGACTCTCCCGAAATTTATCACGAATAATTTTGACTAATTTTTTTTTCTTTGTCAACCATGTTATAATTTCTATTACTCCTTTCTACTTCAATCAAATTTCTTTGATCTCGGATTTTTTGATTTAAAATACTCCCACAGACTCTTATGAAACACCGAAACTTCAATTATTTCGACCATTCCACTTCATCAATATGATCAACTTATCACACGGAATCTTCAATGGAATTAAGTCAATTGAATTGAGAAAACATCCTTTCCTCATGTGAATTTTGAAATTCACAAGTTCCTAGCACTTAATATATTTTGGATTTATTAAATATTTTGGAGGTAGTCTCTCAACCTTCATAAATCAAATAATAGACTTATCTCCAATTATTTAATAAGTCATAAAACTATTACACAAACTTAAGTAATAATTTGAATCAAAATATTCAATACTTAATAATAAAACTAAATGACATAATACAATAAACAAGATATGAATTCCCAAGCTTGGAATTCCCACATATATTTTATAATTCAAAGTCAACAATGTTCACGGAAATAAAATATTCATTACAAAATGATCGAACTCAAAATAACTATTATTTCGAAGTGCTAGTGTTTATCCTCTTTATTGATTTGGACTCCATAGATGATGAAGCTGGTATGGCGTCATTACATGCGTCTTCCACTATGCCTTCCATGATTTCCACCTATCTTGCCTCTATTCCTTCTCACTTCGCAATAAATTGAAAATTGATAAATTTTAGTATCCAATATGGAAACATCTTTGAGACAATAAAATGCCAAAAATGGTATAACTCTTATACCTCATGTGGACTTTCCACTTGTCTTTGTTAATTGGTGTATCCATCACAACATGGACAAAAACATACATTTCAGCTGACATGAGCATGTGGAAGACTTCTTCAAATGTATTCTCCACTTTCAGCACATTGTAGCAAGCCACAAAACCGAAGTAATGTGATAGAAGTGACATGAGGAGTGTATCAACTGCTTTCTTTTCTGGAATTGGAAAACTAATGTCCTTGAACTTTTGAATTATCCCTGTGAACTTATCTTTGTGCTACCTCAATGGCCCAAGGCATGTGAGTTTGCACCTCAACAGTTCAACATTGAGCTTGCGATGAGCACGACAGACTTGCATGGAGAACCGAGCCATTACAGCTTCCATGAGACGGAAGGGGCGATCGTGTGAGTAACGATCGCCTAGCTCAGAACTCACCCTATCTAGTATCATCACATAAACTCGACACTCCTTATCTACCAATTTATAATGTTGTCCATTAGTTGCTGGGACTTTAGCGTCCATCACATGCTCGACCTCAAGACCTCTGATAACAATTATCATATCGTGAACCCATTCAAAGAAGTTAACGCTTTCCTTAGTTAATTTCTTTATCCCCAACAACTCATTCAGACTTATGTTTTTAACTGGATCCATCATTACAATAAAGCAAGTTTATATAGACTCTTATAGTTCGAAATTAATTTGTATTACTTAATTAAATAATAATTAAATTAAGACATGCTCCCACTAAAACTCATATTCCACAAGATCAACTTTCAGTGAAGCAAGATCCCAGTAAATTATGACTAGAAGGATGTATCCATATGAACCAATCATAACACAATATTATTCTCGCGCATCTTTTGCTATATGCCTGAATGACAAGACAACCAACTAACCCCGTCATATAGAATGCACCTTATATCCAAGTGAGGAAACTATATCCACCTCCCGACGGGAAGAGGCATGTTGACCCTTGTAACCAAGTGATCAATGCATACCCATGCCGGTTTGACGATGCTACAGTTGGAAGACACGAATTAACTTGATATTTTTCATGAGGAATCACCCCAATAAACGATTACTGCGCAATCAAGATCCAATCAACAAAGGATAAACATCACGGGAAATTTATAATTAGTTCGGTATAGCCTTTGTTATTCGAAGATTTCTTGACGTATCTTGAACGAGGATCCTCCATCTCCGTTATTTTCACCATGGTAGAATGTCTGAGGAAATTCCATTGCAGTGAAAAATGCTTCAAGATTTTCCATGATAGAGAAATGACCACTTTCTCTTATCATGTACTTCCTCCAAGCTCCGCGTTGAACGCGCGATTTTCTATGTAGAACAATGACAATCCTTTGGCATTGGCCATCATTTCAAAACACAGTACCAATATAGCTATGCCAAACCACATGCACACCCTAAAAAAACCAAGTTAGATGCCTCTAACGTTTTCTTTGCATGTTTTAGCCTGGCTGTAGGTTCTACAATCAACTAAAATCATCACCTACGCAATTCGAGAGATGTTTAATATCATTGCTAGATAACTTTGTGGGGTGGTTCAAACACAAACATTACGAAAACGTCTTGAGCCTCAATCTAAACCTATTCATAACCAAGATACCCATGTGAATCCAATTCACATGCCCTTTCCACCATGCCTTCATATGAGACCATCTATGGTGTGACCCAAAGCTACTAAAGCACTTGCTTGATAAAGAGAGATATGCCAGGGGCAACTCGAGTGTCTTATGATTGCCAGAAGTTTGTAAAAAATCATACCATGTCGTTGAAAATAAAACAAACACATCTTATTGGGAAGCAACGTAAATAAACTGAATATTAGAGAGCTTTCTAATGTACTTACACAAGGTTATGCAATACCCGCACAAAATTCTGCTCTAGATGCAATCATATCTACGCATAGTATGCTCTGATACCACTGCTGGTCTACGATGCAGAATTTTAAAAAAAAATCCCTACGTAGTCTGCCAAGATCACTATTTAGATAACAAGGCATTCCCATTCATGCAAGGATCCGGCTCGTGACTCACCGGGTAGCGGATTCAATATAGTCATAGAAGAGATCTGAAAAATCGTAGATCCTCACAACTAGGCCTAGTTGCAAAGATGTCGTTAAGCTTCCCACATGTAATCCATCTTACGGTGTGCACACGTACACTCGTGTTAACCCGTCCACGCTCCGCCGTCCAGGACTCGGTACCAACAAAGAGAGACAACCTTTCGCATTGCTAACTGGAAGCACTAATTGATTGCGATTAGAGCTATATGAATCTATAAGTTTCTCAACACATGAGAGAGAACTAGAATTAGTGATGGATCTAATTGGGAGAGGAAACCTCAAAACATAATTATAGGAGGCTCTAATTCAACCAGAGGGGTTATAATTAGAAGCTATAATTACACCCTCTAATTCTACTAGAGAGAGAGAGAGGCTTGAGATCCAATTGTGTGTTCTGCTTTGAGTCTTGGGGTCCTTTATATAATTAGAGGGGGGAGAGAGTTTCCAAAGGGGAGAGAGGAGTCCTAGTTGAGCTAGGAAGGATCTGGCTGCACCATGAAGGAGGCCACACCCCTTCCCTAGCCCAACTAAGATTGGACTCATGTGGAATCCAATCCCACCTCCTTCTTTCCTGTTTCCTTTAACTTCTTTTTCTTTTATACTTCTTTTCTCTAATAAAGTCAGGAAAAATACCATGATGACAAGTACCAATGAGTTTTTCCACTGGGGACCACCTGGCAGCCCCTAAAATAGGGTTAGGACATGAGGGGCATTTTGCCCCCCTCCTCCAGCACTCCCCCATTCTTGTGTGTTCCCTGAAAATCTTACAAAACGTTATGAACCCAATAGATAAAATCATTGATGTTATATACTATTTTCAGAAACATATTTATAACATCCCGGGACATCTCTTGTCTAATTTTATCTCTCATATAAATTCTGCCTAACACCGGCATAATTTCTCTCTTATAGCAACTTCCCCGAAACCACTCCGATTGACACTGAACTTGTTTCCTTGACATCGTATCGACATCGAACATTTATAAGACCAATAACAACATATTAATTCTCTCAGTGAAAGGTTGGCACGGCTTAAGCGTGTGACCCATAAAGGCTCGATAACACATAAACATGTTTGGGAACTTACCGAATAATAACCAACAGTGGGACCGTGGACACCCGTGATGGCTAATATGTGTTCACAAAGAACGAGGGAACCTTATAAGTTACCCACTAAGCTTATTCCATTAATTTCACGATACCAAAAATATCACGAGGTGAGACTATGTGATCTGATCTGATCAAATTATTTGATCATACAACACATAAAACTCGTTACCGATATCGTCCTCTTTTCTCATCCATATCCCAGATGTCCTTGTTATAAATCATGTTGTGTGTGGCCTGAAGATTGGTTCACATTGGTAATACGGAGAGGTCCCAGAGTATGTATCTCTCTACCGTCTAGAGGAGTTAAGTAATATCTTGAACGATCTCAGTTCGATTACACTTTTCAGATTATATCCATACATCACCATTATGATCCCTAGTTATGGCAAGACGGCTGATGACATCCAAAGTATAACTTTTGATCATATGGTCACTACATATTCTCATAGTATAGGAATTATAGTCAATGAAAACTCCATATGTACTTTGCTAAAATACATTATTAGTCTATTTTAGCAAGATCATATACTTGGGTCGGTTCAGTCTTATTGTTACCCTAACAATAAACTGTTATTAGGAAAATATGATCATATCACAAACCATAAGATCATCTTAGAGACAAGACTAGGAACTTTTGTTTGTTCATGTCTTCACGCCCGCACAAAGATTCTCATTTGAAAACTCAGTTTTAAAGTGTTATAGCGTTTATAGCATGATGACATAAACTTAATTCTGAACTTGGATATAGAATAATAACTGGATACTGTTGTATCTAACGCATATCTCCAATAGAGATTGCAACACATGGGGAGAGTGAGAGAGAAAGATCTAGGAGAACACTCCTCAAAATCCATTGATCAATTGTGTGTCCAATGGGAGGAGGGGCCCTCTCCTTTTATAGGAGGAACGGTAAGCCTCCCCCTCATGGGCCAAGTGGGCCGACCGACCTAGGGCAAGGGAAACCCTATCCCGAGCCGTCGCCTATTCCTTGTTGTCTTCGAGGGAAAGTAAAGGGGGATTTGACCCCCATATGGGCCTTTAGGCCCATGTGATCGCACCCACATGGGTCTAACCCAGTGGGTACAACCCACAGACTTATTTCAGATATTTCCACCCATTATAGAAAATATGAGACATCTCTTTGGCTATTCCCGGACAATACTGGTACCCTAGAAAAATCCGATATTTTCTCCAAGTTATTTCGTTTACTTACAAACCTTCTAATATACACAAATGAATATAGTGGACTTAAGTGTATGACTCTAAAGATTGGATAACAATTGGACATGGCTCAGAACTCCTTCCGGTCAATATTTAATAAATAGCGGAGTCTTGGACGTCGATAATGATTCCAACTGTTATGCAGATAGGATGAACTTAACATATTGGTTCTCACGTATAATTCCTATTGCTTCATGATACTTATCAAACCCAAGGCAGGAAACAATTGATCACAATATCTTGTTATCCTCGTTTAAGCTAAGCTTTTTCTCTCGTTCCCTTATTCATTTATCCCCATGATAAATAGCATGACTTGTATGTACACACTATTATGGATATCTTCATACAGTGTGGGCCATGGTTGTATCTCTCTATCGCGTAGAGGAGAAATTCCTAGTCTTGAATCATTAAGACCAATGTATAATGATTGTGTTACCCAGAAAATATCGTTATGATTGTCCTATTACGGTGTGATGTTATACATAACCAGAACAACCTTTTGAGCATATGTGATCCTAACAAACTCATGGTCTAAGGATATAAACATGTTAACCTTTTTCGTGATAGTACTAATAACATTCTAACGATAAGATCTTGTAGCATATTAACTAGATAGGTTTACCCAACCGCATTGATCTGCCAATAATATGCTCTCACTTATTTCGTCAACCATTTTACCATGACTAGGAAAACATAGTCATCGACCCATGAGGAAGTTTGTCTAAATGGCAAGACAAAGGGTCTAACAATGTGCATATATTTCTACACGAGCGTAAGGGTTTTCCTAATAATCTAAATTAAGAAAACATAACACATGTAGCATAAAAATCATTAATTATGAAACAAATAATAATAACATTTAATATTACCTCTTGCTCATCTATCCAACGCTATCATGTCGAAAAAGTGCCAAATCCGGAGATCATGCCATGCCAAAACTTCATCTATATATGAATGTGCACTCTCCAACATGCCATTTATATTATCGTGTCAAGCAGATGGAATGTTCTTCCATTCCTCAATAAATTATGCTAATATTTGTATAATACAAGATTTATGACCATCATAATATCATCATCATCGTCAAACGAATTATTGGATGATGTATCCATGAATTTATTGTAGAAAAACTCGTTGCACCTATTTGCCATGATCTACGCCATCAATATAATTCAACAACAATCACACAACGTCCAAAGCTAGTCATTGAAGAGAGTATGCGGAAAAATTACCTATGAGCAAACCACTTAACACCTTGTTGGCAAAGGGGACTACGGTAGAGCTCGAAATTATAGACGGACATAGAACCTGCAAGGGCAAGCTGTCATGGTCGTAGACAAAGGCACAACCACCACTCAATTTAAGTGAGAGGTCGCTCATCCTTGGATTGCGGCAGCGGGTGACATGGTTGCGTCTGTCTAACCTGAACTCGCCTTGGGCCAAAAACAACAACGATGGCGAGATTGGAGTTACCCTAAGGTTACAAGGAAATAAATAACCATGGATTGTTTTTGGTCTGGCATCTCTTGGAATTCAAGGACAGACCAAATTTCAAGGTGTAGCAATATCTTTAGGCCCCCCAAGAGTTGGCCATATGGGTCGTGCCTCCAGGACCGGCCCGCTCGAACAAGTTCACGAGATTTCAGCCCAACACCAGCGCTACTATGAGTTGCACAACGGGAATTTCAATTTTAGTCATGCATAGTACACAACCGCCAAGATCTTGCTATGCAGATCCAAGTGAATAATAATTCAAAGATCTAGGTATCGAGATCATGTACCAATCACTGTAGATGCGGAAGAGGTGTTGGTGATGATGTAGATGAAGCATGTTGAAAATCCTCATGCACAAGCCTCTAAGAGAGATGTTGCCTACCCCCCTTATCCACCACCTTGATCCAGCAGAGCGAGGGTCTCACATGTTACCCCTCTGAGAGTATGCACACATACATCATGGCCAATTCTACAGCACTTCGCCGTCCAGGGACTAGATGCCGCATGTGTATATGAAGGTGGAGTTCCCAACACATGAGAGAGAGAGAGAGAGTAATTGTAATCTAGATCTAACTGGGAGAGGACACCTCAAAAACCCAATTAGAAAAAGATATAATTCAATTAAAGGGAAAAAATTAAAAGCTCTAATTAGACCCTCTAATTCTACTAGAGAGAGAGAGAGAGAGGGGAGGGGCTTGAGAGCCAATTGTGTGTTTTGCCTTGAGCCTTGGGGTCCTTTATATAGTGGGAGGGAGGACGAGACCTTTCAACAAGGAGGAAGGAGTCCTAGCTGAGCTAGGAGGAGGTGGCCGCACCCCCTCATTCTCTTTTTCATTTTGTCCTTTTCTTTTCTCCCTTTTTCTATCCAATAAAATCAGGGAAAATATCGATACGATGAATACCACTATGTGAAGCCACTGGGGTCCACCTGGAAGCCCCTTAAAATAGGGTGTGGCCATGAGGGGGAATATGCCCCCCTCTGGTACTCACCCCTTATGGAAAGTCCTCCGAAGCTCCTTCGGAATCCTGTGACCCCCTATAGATAAAATCATCGACCTTATTTAACGATGTATCATTGACCTTGTCTAAAGATTTCAGAAATATATTTCCGACATCCTGGCACGCCCCCGCACTTGCTACGTAAAGTGTGCAACCTCAGTTTCTCTCTCAGAACAACTCTGAGATAAATCCTGGTAGTAATAGAAACTTCTTCTATTACTCTAGGGCATTCAATACCCTCAATATCGATTAACTCTGGTATATAAAATATATCTATCACGTAGAAACCCCGTTCTGATGATATTCCTTGTTGATCCGGACCTACCGATATACACATAAATCAGCCCTAACTTAAGTGTGTTTCCCCTACAGATTCTATAGTGTGTGGATATGAAACTAGAAACTCTTTCCTTCTCAACAATCAATAGTGGGGCCATGGAAACCCATATTGAATCCCACGAACTAAATAATAAACTACTGAACCTGTTGGTCATTATACAATTCTCCAATTACTCACGATACCGAACCTACCCAAGACAATGGATTCCGATATTGTCGTGGAACAATCTCTGTTTCCACTATACCTTTGTATTGTCCCGTTACTGGTAAGTTTCCTTTTTCTTGTTACTGTATCATGATATCCCACATGATGTATCATCATCATGCATTGTCTGCAGAACTTATGAATACCAGTAATACCGAGTGGGCCTAGGTTTTTACCTCTCCTTTTACGGAGGAGTAATTATCATCTCAGAACATCAAGGAAATATACTCTTTTAGAATTACCGAGTGGATACCTTAATATTCACCCAGTTTACGGTGTGGCTCTTGACAGTACCAAAGTTAAATATCCATAATATATTACCCCGATAACCTGATGGTCAAAGTATGCATTTAATACAACCATGCTATGATATGATCTAAGGACAATAATGTCTTAGTGGAATCTCTTAGCATATCAACTACTAGGGTATACCCAGCAATATTATTCCCTTCCAACAATATGCTATTCATTGATGCTGACATAAACAATGTCCATGACCAGGAAAACATAGTAATCAAGCATCCAATGAATTAGTCCTAAAAGAAAAAACTAGGATTTGATACTTTGCTCATGTTACTACATGTGACTGTGAGTTTCACTCTAAATCTCATATTCAGAAACCATGTCACTTATAGTATACTAATAAGAATAATAATTACGAACAAATGTATAAATATTATTGCCTCTTGGGCAAACATCCAACAAGCGCATCACATCATACGAATGGGACAGCCTTCCACACCACAAACAAAAGGAAATCACCGTGAGCCCTTAAGACCGGCCCAACACGACCCATTTATATTCTTTCTTCTTAGATTTTTCTATATTTTTCAAATGGCTCAAAAAAGAGGGAAATCTGTCAGAAGGGAAACTGCGCGACGTCGTCGCGCCAAGTGTGGTTTTTTTTTCCTTTTTAGTGTGTTCCCTACACGCCAAGTGGTGACTTATCCTTCCGCACGGTCCACTCTGGGTGTTGATGGCGTGTAGTTGACGCCCTCGTTGCTAAAACCCAAAGGTTGTGAAGAGTGTAGCAGCAAGTTTTCCCTCAGAAAAGAAACCAAGGTTGAATCGACCAGTAGGAGGACAAGCACTCTCTGAAGGTTGATGCAGCTGAGGTGGCAGGGCGCACTCCGATTCAGCAGAAACGTGGAACCTACACAACACAATCAAATCACTCTTTACCAACGAAGCAATGAGGTTGTTAACTCACCGGTTTTTCTGAACACAAAGAGGTTAAACGTATGGTGTGGAAAACAGTAGGAAAACAGAAGGAACATTATGAGAGCAGTATGAAAGCAGTAGGTGTTTTATCAGTATGAGGAAAATGGACCGGGGTCCGCAGTTCACTAGTGGTGTCTCTCCGTGAAAGATAAATAACATGTGTGGTGAACAAATTACAGCTGGGAAATTGATAGAAATGAAGGCTACACCGTAGTGCATATGCAAGACATAAATATTACTATGTGATTGATACGTCGAAAACGTATCTCCTTTTCCGAACACTTTTCTTATTGTTTTCCTCTAAACTTATGAGTTTTGGATACCACTAACACAGACTAACGATGTTTTCAGCAGAATTACTTTCGTGTCTCATTTTTGTGCAGAAAAATCAGTTGTCAGGAAAATGCCCAGAAAAGACCCCATTGGTCTCAAAACACCGGAAGACCCCGGGAGCCAGAAGGGGGGCAGGAGAGGGGCTAGAGGGTGCCCACACCACCCCCTTCCCCCCTAGGCCGCGCCACCTGGTGGTGTGGGCCACCCAGGCACCCCCTCGGAATCCCCTTTCGTCTGCATATTTCCTTCAACCCTAAAACACGAGGGGGTTCGTCATATTCCATAGAAACATAATAGAGCGCCGCCTCCACCCCGAACCTCGATTTAGGGATCAGAAGTTCCTATTCTGGCGCCCTGCCGGGACGGGGATTCCAAGGAGATCATCGTCATCAACACCGCCACTCCTTCTCCATCAACCATCCATGTTTCCCCCGTCCATGTGTGAGTAAACACCGTTGTAGGTTAAGAGGGATGTAAGGGATTGGATGAGATTGATCATGTAATAATGCCAGATTGTTAGGGCATAGTGCCTAGTATCCATTGTTAGTGTTTTCTACCGTTGTTGCAACTTGTTATGCTTAATGCTTGTCACTAGGGCCCGAGTGCCATGATTTCAGATCTGAACATGTTATTTTTTCATGAGTATAATATTGTTTCTTGATCATATCTGCAAGTTGTTTTACACATGTCATTGTCCGGAACCCGAGGCCCCAAAGTGACAGAAATTGGGACAACCGGAGGGGGTGGCTGTGATGTGGGGATCACATGTGTTCAGGGAGTATTAATGCTTTGCTCCGGTGCTTTATTAAAAAGAGCACCTTAATTGACAGTAGTTTACCTAGAGGCCCCGCTGCCACGGGCTCGTAGGACAAAAGATGTTGTGCAAGTTTCTCATTGCGAGCACGTATGACTATATTGGAACACATGCCTATGGTTTGCCTACATGTTTGATGCTTTATTGTTATTATCTGCAATGCCCGTGTTAGATTATTACATGACCTATGTTATCCATGCAACGATCATCCATCCATTCCCTCTATGCCTACGGTACTTCCCATACTGTTGTTTTCCGCGATTGCTACTGTTGTTACTATTTTACTACTGTTGTTATTTTATTTCTACTGCTGCTATAAAACTGTTACCACTGATAAATTGTTGCAAGCAAGTCTACTTTCAGGTGCAGCTGAATTGATAACTCAGTTGTTAAGGCATATAAATATTCTTTGGCTCCCCTTGTGTCGAATCAATAAATTTGGGTTTTACTTCCCTCGAAGACTGTAGCGATCCCCTATACTTGTGGGTCATCAAGACTATTTTCTTGTGCCGTTGCCCGGGAGCATAGCTTTATTTATTTGCTCACTTGATCGTGATATTTTTTGTTGCAAGCCACTCATCATGGGTAAGACTTGTGATGGAAAAGTTCCTATATTACCATCCACTACAAGAAGAGGTACAACTCTGAACACCTCTACTTCTCTTGATTCATCATCTGTTATGAGTAAGCTTCTTACTCGACCACATGTTACACGTACTGTTACTTCTGCTGAGTCTGAGAATGTTTCTGATACTTTTGATGATGCTTCTACTATGCTTGATGATATTGGTTCTCTAGGTCCTTTCCTAGATGCTACTATTTCTAGATCCAAACAAATGAAAAGTGTTGAAATTTCTGTTGAAAATATTGGTACACCTATTAATTCAACTGAGCTTATTGATGATCTTGATGAAACCTATATTGAATCGAGTGATGATTTTATTGAAGAAACTCGTGCTACTACTGGTGCAATTGCTCTTAAGAGTCTTCTTGCAAGCCATGTTGTGAAATATAACTCTTCTCTTGATGCTAAGTTTGCCACATCTCCCATACACATTGTAGACAAGGATTACGATTTCTCTTTAGATTTATCTTATATATCTATTGTTGAGAAGGAACCTTTTTGTGGAACTGAAAGTAAAAGTGCCATGGAACACATGAATGAGCTTTCATCTTTGAGTAGTTTATTTTCTGATGATACTAAGTTGCGTACTTATTTTGTTACCAAGATCTTCCCTTTCCAATTGAAAGATGAAGCTAAAAATTGGTTTAACAATCCGTCACCGGGGTGTATTACTGATCCTATGGATTTGGTTAATGCTTTCTTTCAAAAATATTTTCCTGCTAGTGCCCAACATGCTGTTGTGCAGGACATCTTTAACTTTAAACAAATTGAAGGAGAAAAATGGCATGAATCTTGGACAAGGTTTTGTTCTTTGATAAGAGCTAGCCCTGGATACCCATTACCTAAAAATGAGATTCTAGATATATTTTATAATGGACTAACTGTTGAATCTAGGACATACCTGGATAGTTGTGATGGTTGTGTTTTCAGGAAAAGAACTCCAGAAGAAACTGAGGAATTAACGGGTAAAATAGCCAAAAATAATGATGATTGGAATATACCTGATCCTACACCTACACCAGAGCCAACACCAATACCAACACCCAAGAAGAGAGGATGATTGAATTAAATAATGAAGTGATGAAGGAAGCCAAGAAATCTCTTAAAGAGAGGGGTATTAAATCTGAAGATGTGAAGAATTTGCCTCCTATAGAAGAATTATGTAAGCCTATTCCTCATCCATCAACTGTTGAGGTACACTCTCTCCAATACTTTGATAATAGAGATATTCCTTATTCTAAACCACCTGATCAATGCTTAGATGAATTTGATAATTATGTTGTTAAGCAAGACGACTTTAATAGGAGAGTGCAAAATCACCTTATGGAAAACTCTAGAGCTATTGCTAATTTGCATGGTATTATTGAAAGAACCTCTAATGATGTTAAAATGCTTGTTAAACATTTTCAAATGATTAAAAATCAAATTGATCAACTTACTAAAGTGCAAAAAGACATGCTAGCTAATGCTTCTAGAGATAAACATGTTTTTGAAATAATTACTGGAAGTTGTGTTTCTACTCAGGACCCCTTGTATCCTGAGGGACATCCTAAAAGAATTGAAGAAGATTCTCAGCAACCTAAAAACAATAGTTATCCTTCTAAGAAAAAGAAGAAGAGACATAAAAATATTGTAGAATCTCCTGAACCTGCTAAAGATCCTAATAGTATATCTATTTCTGATGCTGAAACTGAAAGTGGTAATGACAAAAGTGATGCTTCTGATAAAGAAGAACCTGTAGGTGAACCTGAAAAGAAAACTAAAACTGCAAGTATACTAAGGAGGATTTCATTGCCAATGAACATGGTAAATAGAGATAGCCTTGGGTATAAAAACAATGCCTTTTCCTAATAAGAAACATAAATCGAAGGAAGAAGAACATTATAACAAGTTTTGTGAGTGGATGAAACCTCTGTTTTTGCAAATCCCTTTGACTGATGCTATTAAACTGCCTCCTTATTCTAAATCTATGAAAGATATTGTCTCCAACAAAAGGAAAATTCCTAATTAGGAAATTTCTACTATGCTTGCTAATTACTCTTTCAATGGCAAGGTTCCAAAGAAGCTTGGAGATCCTGGTATTCCTACTATCCCTTGTTCTATAAAAAACAATTGTGTTAGAACTACTTTATGTGACTTGGGAGCTGGAGTTAGTGTTATGCCTTTCTCTCTTTATAAGAGACTCACTCTTGAAAAATTGATACACACTGATATATCTTTGCAAATGGCTGATAAGTCCACTGCTATTCCTGTTGGTATATGTGAGAATGTTCCTGTGCAAGTTGCTGCTAATTGTTTGATATTAACTGACTTTGTTGTGTTGGAAATACCTAAAGATGATAATATGTCTATTATTCTTGGGAGACCTTTTCTTAACAATGTAGGGTCTGTTATTGATTGCAATCAAGGAAAAGTAACTTTTAATGTTAATGATAAAGAGCATAATGTTTATTTTCCCAAGAAGATTGATAGAAGATATGGTTTAAATTCAATTGAAAATATTGAGACCATCAAGATTGGAGAATTTTATTGTCCCATTCTAGTACCACCAAAAGGATATGAAATTATTATGATTGGGACTATGTCTATCAAGGTTGAGGTAACATAATTATTTAGTGATGAGCAAAGTTTTTCTTCATATGAAAATTGTTCTGGTAACAAGACTTGATCACCCTTGTTAACAAAATGAATTTGAATGAAGAGGACGATGTTTTCACTATGTTTTCACCTTCCCCATTATGTTTTCACCATGTTTACTTCTGTTATCACATTGCTACTTGAGTAGAATCATGTTTTCCACCATCCTTATGCATGTTTTCATGATGTTTTCACCTTGATTACTGTGGTTATGCATGTTTTCACTACCCATACTTTTGTTTTCACCACTCCACCTTTGTTTTCCTTGGATATTTTTCCATTAGAATGTCATAGAACCTCTATAGTCTTGGTTTTGGTTTTGTTTTCCACCTTTTCACTTTCATTTTTCTAGTTTTTATTAATTATTAAAATTCTGGAAATACCTCAACAATAAAGTTTCTCGAAAAATTCCAGAAAAATTATAATAAATTTTTACATCAAAAATGAGGCAGAGAGCCACCTGGGAGGCCCCAGGGGGACCCACCAGTCAGGCACACCGTGGGGTGGCGCGGCCTGCCCCCTCGTGGCGCTAGAACATGGTGTGGAGCCCCCTGGCCCTCACTTACTCTCTCCCCTGTCAAAGTCTTCTCTCTCACCCACCAACCTCAACACATTTCCTGGAACCTGAGCTCTTGCTGTTCTTCCTCGAAATTTTTTGATCTCTTTGCTTAGCCCATCTTTTCTGCTGAAATCTGGTGCATTTGCTCTCCGATATGTGACTCCTCCAATGATCCAAGTAGAATTTTATTTGGTGAAGTATTTCTTGAGTATTTTGGTACTGTAGGTGACAACTTATGTGAGTTTGCATTCTTGATTTGAGTAGAAATAATGTAGGTTTGATGTATGTTTAGCTCTCATATAAGTCCCTATGGTAGTTTCCACCTTATATTTGCTTAAATTAATTTTTATGATGATTGTTGAAAAATTTCAGAGATGGAGCACAATGTTCATCAACTAAACCAGCATGAGCTGGAGTTTCATGAGGTCCTGCCCGTGTACCGCGAAGAGAGAGTGTTCCCATCAATTTACCCCTGTCAAGAATTCATGAGGATTACAAGAATTTTGCAGGATTTCAACACTCTTGTGCATAATGCAGGCTTGGACCGTTTCATTGAGGATGAACCTATCCAACATGTGAAACTAACTATGTGTGTGGTGTAGAATTTTCGTTTCAAATGGTCCTCAACTAACCCGTTGGTCCACTATAAAATTTACAATAAAGCTGTGAGCCTTCCTTTCAGTGATTTTTGAGCAGCTATCACGATACCAGAGTGGGGTTCTTGTGAGAAGATAAGAAGGAAACCTTAACCACTGCTGGAATTATATGAGGAGATTTTTCAAGGCAGAAGCTTCACAGGGGAGAGTGGTAAAATTCGAGAAATTCAACTCCCTAGCATTCGATACTTTGCCTATTTTATCTCTAAATGTGTGTTAGCTAGAAAAACTGCCAACAAGCTACCTGTCTATGATTTGGCGTTTATTGCAGCTGCCTTAAGATGTGATAGGTCTTATAACTTTGGCGCTTTTATTGCTTACTGTCTCTCACATAACCGTGGAAGGGCGGAGTTTGTGGAGGTCTTATTGCCTCGCGCTTGCTAGCTTTGCATGGTTTGGAGCCATACCCTCTAGACCTGCAGTTTCCTATAGAGAGGCTTGATCTTGTTTCCATGGTTCAACATAAGTTTCTTTCTACCCATGCTCACTTCCATAATTTATCTTTTGAATTAACCTTCTCCAAACAATCCGGGTGGAGAGTTATTAAAACTGTTAGGAAAGTACTTTTGCCTGCACCTCTTTTGTTTAATCTTAATAGCAGTCAAGGATGGATGCTTTCTGAGAGTGAGCTGGACACATACCTTGCGCATCACCCCTAGAAAGGGGAGGATGCCGGAGAGGGGGGCGATGGTGATTTCGTCCAGCCCTACGACGCCACGGGGATCCCATACCAGCACCCCGGTTATGACTATGCGCCCGCAGCTTCATCTTCCTCTTGGGCGGCCGAGTATGACCACGCGAGGGACGACCCACCACAGTGGGGATATTTCCCGCGCCATGATTGATCTCCACTTAGGCCAAAAGCCTAAGCTTGGGGGGGGTATACCGACACCACACTCACTTATATATCATGTTCAGTCGGTTCTTTGTATATCCATGTTTCCGTTCTTTCGCTTGTTTTCATTTTCTTTCGTTTCTTTCGTTTATCTTTGTTTTATTGTTTGGTTCTTGTTTTCCAAAACACAAAAACACCCCAAAAAATATTTTTGTTGTTTCTCTTTGTTTGTTTCTTTAGTTTCTTTATTTGGTTTGTTTTCTTTTCTCGTTTTGGTTTAGTATTCAAAAATCCAAAAATATTTTGCTTTATTTGAGGCTTCAGAGTTTATTGGAACATGATCAAGGTGTTCACGAATCCGATTATGACCCTCACTTAAACAAGAAACATGTGTCTCAAGAGTGTTCAATCTAGCATAAATACTTGCAAAGGCTTTATCAGAGCTACTAGGTGAGTTCAAAGTGATAATTAACTTTTTAATAGTATCAAAAGCTTGATCTTCATCACAATGAAGGAAATCTCCTCCTACCATAGTATCCAAAGCACATATATAGTAAAGAACAAGACCCAAATAAAAGCTACGCAGAAACAGACTTAGAGTCATTTTAGGTTCAATTTTGCAAAAGGAATAAAAAACTCTAGATCAAGCTTCCTTGAAACTCTCATCATTCCTTTGTTTGAAAGTGAAAATAATTTCCTCATGCGACAAGGTAACATGAACAGGAGTATTCATTTTAACAAGACTAAGAACAGGAATAAAACTACAGCTAGAATAAGAACTAATTTTTTTGTGTGTTTTTGATAAAGAGAAGCAAACAAGACAAAAAAAACTAAGCAAAACAAAAACAAAGTAAAGAGATTGGAAGTGAGAGACTCCCCTTGCAGAAATTCTTTTCCTCCCCGACAATGGCGCCAGAAAACTTGTTGATGGCATGTAGTTGACGCCGTCGTTGGTAAACCCCAAGAGAAAGGTTGTGCAGAGTGTAGCAGCAAGTTTTCCCTCAGAAAAAAAGCCAAGGTTGAATCGACCAGTAGGAGGACAAGCAATCTCTAAAGGTTGATGCAGCTAAGGTGGCAGGGCGCACTCCCAGTTCAGCAGCAACGTGGAACCTACACAACACAATCAAATCACTATGTCCCAACGAAGCAGTGAGGTTGTCAATCTCACCGGTTTTGCTGAACACAAAGAGGTTAAACGTATGGTGTGTAAAACAGTAGGAACAGTATGAGAGCAGTATGAAAGCAGTATGAGAGCAGTATGAAAGCAGTATGTGTTTTATCAGTATGAGTAAAATGGACTGGGGTCCACAGTTCACTAGTGGTGTCTCTCCGTGAAAGATAAATAACATGTGTGGTGAACAAATTACAGGTGGGAAATTGACAAAAATGAAGGCTGCACCGTAGTGCATATGAAAGACATAAAGATTACTATGTGATTCATGCGGGCATTACAACAAGATACATAGACCGTTATCCAACTTCATCTATGACTAAAAATCCACCCTCCGAATATCATCCGAACAAACGTTGGGTATTAAGTTGCAAGCAATAGACAATTACAGTAAGAAAAGTGTGTAATGTAAAAAATAACATCATCCTTAGACAAAGCATTGTTGTTTTCTCCCTAGTGGCAACATCACATCCTCCATCTGTCACGTTTGTGTCACTCGAGCACAGATGAAAAGGAGGCATGAACCCACTATCGAGCATAAATACTCCCTCTTGGAGTTACTAGCATCTACTTGGCCAGATCATCTACTAATAACAGAGAGAATGCAAGATCATAAATAACATAAGCATGAAGATAGGATGATAGATTGATAATCAGAAGACATAGCAATCAACTTTCATCAGATCCCAGCAAACAAAACATGTAGCATTACATAAAGATGATCTTGATCATGATAGGCAGCTCACAAGATCTAAACATGAGGTACAAAGTGGAGATAACAACCATCTAGCTACTGCTATGGACCCGTATTCTAGGGATGAACTACTCACGCATCACTTCGGAGGAGGGCATGGCGGTGTAGACCCCTCCGGTTATGATTTCCCCCTCCGGCAGGGTGCTGTGGGGAGCTCCAGAACCATCCCGATCTCAGGATGACGGTGACGGCGGACTCGGGTGTTTCTCGGGTAAAAGTGGGATATCTTTAGGGTTTATGTCTTGGGGGGGTTATATAGGCGAAAGGGCAAAGGCGTGGAGGCCTGGGGGCCCCACACCACCCCCCCGGCGCGGCTAAGGGGGGCCTCCCTATGATGTGGGCCCCCCTGAGGCCCCCCTTCGGGTCTCTTCGGGACTCCGTGGAACCTTCGGGAATTCTAAGACTTCCGGGCTTCGAATTATCCAATTCCGAGAATATTTCCAGAACAACTTTTCTGAAACAAAAACAGCAGAAAACAGGGAACTGGCTCAATGTCATCTTGTCAATAGGTTAGTCCGGAAAATCGATAAAAATGACATAAAGTGTATAGCAAACATGTGGGAAACAATAAGAAAACAACACGGAACATCAGAAATTAAGGATACATTTATGACGTATCAGGTGCTTCCCTGCGTGAAAAGTGACAAAATGAGAGATTTTTGGTAGAATTTATCTTTCCTATGGACAGAGGGTTGTACGCGCATTTATTTCAAGATTCGTTTTTGAAAAACAAAATATCTTGAGAATAATTTTTCTAAATTACGAACTGTTTTCATATTTGAGATCCTCGCATTGAGAATTTCAAAACTAGATCCAATGTTGATAGGTTTAGACAAACTTTTTTCTCGTATTTTATACTTATTGTTCAGTATACCTTGTACTTACAGTAGCAGCTTCAGTGTACATCAATTATGTAACATCCCTGATATTTGGAAATTTCAAAAATTGCTAAAAATTGAAAATTTTGTTTTCTTGATTAAAGCAAGCACAAAAAACAAATAAAAATCAAACACAAAGGAAATTTTATTGTTATTCCAGTGTTATTGGAATTAAAAATCCAATATGCCTCTATTTTTCGTAAACCCTGAAACCTTATTCAAAACAAGTTATCCTTATATAATGAAAATATTTTCTTCTTAACAAATATAATTACCTAAACTAGTTTTAACTCAAATATCACCTTGGAAATGTTTTATGATATTTAAAAACTAGAGAATCACTATCTTTAATAATTCTCATTGTCACCAAAAATATTTCACCATTTATTAAATATTTCATATGAATAAACACTATTTATGTTGCTATTCAAATATTATAGCAAGTGTTAAACCATAGAATATTTTCCATAAATTTTTTGTTTATGAAAATGGGATGAAATACTTTGGGAAAGCTAATATTTGCAAATGTGATAATCCTATGGTAATTATTTAGCCACTTTTCTATTTTATTATTTTCTATATTTAAAAATGGCATTAAGTTGCTATTAAGTGATTTACTAATATGTTGAAAATATAAAAATATGAAAATGGATTTAAGTGACTTGGAAAAATTATATTTGACATATATAATGCCTCTGAAATTTTATCTAAACAATAACATCAATTTATTAATTTCTAATTTTTTAAATGACATTAAGTACTATTGGTGATTTAATCATAATTAAAAAAATATAAATTTGAAATGTGTTAAAATGTTTATAACAATGGTCCAAACAGAAAGATATTAATTATAGATTTTTTTTAGAAATTTATTTGGTGTCATTTGGATTATTAAATCAAGAGATATTAAAAACAAGAATTAAAAAGAAAAAATGGATGACGTCATGAGGACGCCATAATCATCAACCTTCCACCTTTGTCGTTTCCACCCGAATGAAGAGGAACCAGCCCTCTTCATTACTTCCTTCTCAAGCCATTAATCGACTCCCCCACTAGCCCTCCTTAAGGCGCTGCCCCCGCCCTTCATTTCCCCTCTAGATCCGCAACAAATCGTGTCGCGAGGTCTTCCAATTTCCTCGCTGGAGTTTGTGTTGTTTGTCGTTGTCCAACTCTGTTTCCGGCCAGCAGCGTGAGTGTCCGCCGACCCTGCTTGTCCCATCCTCATCCCCTACCTCTTGCGCACCCTCCTGAATTTTCCCCCGGATTTTGTTGCGGCCAGGAGCCCTCGTCGTGCACACCGGGACTTCGCTGGCGCCCGAGACACTCTGTCCGTGTTGCGCCACCATTCTGAGACGCAGCAGCGCCCGTTTTCATCACCATCGAGTCTGGCGTCTCGCGCCGCCCCTTTGCGTCCTCTTCCCGGAGCCAGGTGACTATCGGAACATCGCCGCCGACAAAATCCCGAGCAGCGCGCCGCTGCACGCCATTTTTTGGCGAGCTCACCACCGGCCCGAGGAAACCCTAGCTCCCCTTCGTAGGATCTCGATCTAACGGCCCACATTAAATCACTTAGCGAAGAGGCACATGCCAGTAGCAGAGCGCCGCGTGGCTTGCCCAGTCAGTAGGCAGGCCA
The DNA here is from genome assembly GCA_028641055.1 of Alopecurus myosuroides. Taxonomy (NCBI): domain Eukaryota; kingdom Viridiplantae; phylum Streptophyta; class Magnoliopsida; order Poales; family Poaceae; genus Alopecurus; species Alopecurus myosuroides. Next base: position 111,385,736 of record CM054057.1, on the reverse strand, counting down.
GCGCACAGTAAGAAATTTTAGCCAGACAGGAGTCGCCACGTGGCCAACCATTTTTCATATTTTTTCCCGAACAGAATTAAAAGGCAGATTTGGAGAAAAGTCCCTACAACTTAGAACATTTATATCTTATAATGTGTACTAACACTACCCACTGCCCAAAACCATGCTTGAATTATTTTATAATTAATTTAGATTTTAGATGCCAATGTGAGCATTTAGACCTAGTTTAAATTCTAACTATTTTTTTGAATATGGTTCCTTAAGAAAAATTGTTCTATTTGGTAACCTTGAACCAGAGCATCAGTACCTAAACATTTTGGACAATCTTGAACCATGTCCATGTAATTTTGGCCAAAAACTCAACATAGTGATCCACCCATTTATCATGTCTTAGAATTTGTTTCTATATTTTTACCATTTTGATTATGGCCATCTTGGAATCCAAGATAAGTCCCTAGAATGTCTCAGTCACATAAAAGACCAACTAGTGAACCTTAAACCCCAGTACCCATATCAACCATCTACCTCTAAAAAATTCATATCTTCTATAGAAGACTAAGTCCCTTGAGTATTAGAGGCCACTTTGAATGATATTTTTCAACCCAAAAAGAAGCACTAGATGGGAGATCATTGAAGCACTTAGAGAAGAACATATACTCCACAAAAATCAGAAGAAACTCAAGGAGTGGAATTACTAGAAGAAATCAAGACGAACTTCAAGAAGACTAACCACATCTCTCTCAATTCTTTCTTCTCTTATTTTCTTCTCAAATTAGACTTTGTGGTGTGACCATTTTGATCAAGACCAACACTCAAAATGTGTTAACCAAATAATTTAGTAGAATGTGGAGTTGAAGAATAATCCAAGAATCAAGAAGACATCAAGATCAAGTCACCCATGAAGAAGGAACCCTACATCAACAAACAAGAATGGTGGACTACATCATCAAGAAATCAAGAACCCCTTAGGAGATTGAAGAATATGGAAGAAGAACAAAACTCAATACCTTTTTCACAAAAATCCATAAGTGTGGACTTGTTAGAACCCCTAGAGCCAAAAACCCTTAATGGAGTATGAAAAACGTGTTTGCTTCTAAAAACTTAAGCCAAAGCCATGACCATCTACAAGAAGCAATGGCGTCAGCAAACTGAGGAGGAAGCATACAAGAGAACCTGAAGATGATATTCAAGAAGACCAACAACATGAATCCTTGGAGTCAACCTAGACCACCCTTAGTGAACTCTTGGAACTTCCTGGATAAATATGTTTTCAACAAAGTTTTATCACTACAAACTCACCCTAGACCATCCCAAGTGAACTCTTTAAACCCCTTAACAAGTATGGAACCAATAGAGAATGTATCTTTTAAACTCAAATCTTGACCTTGTCCTAGCCAACTTGGTTAAACCCATTATTCTATGATTGTTGCTTTGTATGTTATGTTCACTTGTATGTTTGATTGTTAGGATGCTTGTTTATTTTGTTATCGTGTTTTCAATGTATATATTGTACGGAGAGCAACGATCTTTTGTTACGAGTGTGATTTCTTCACCAATGATGTCTACACATGCTTCTATTCTTGTAGACAGTGTTGGGCCTCCAAGTGCAAAGGTTTGTAGAACAACAACAAGTTTACCTTAAGTGGATTACCCAAGGTTTATCGAACTCAGGGAGGAAGAGGTCAAAGGTATCCCTCTCAAGCACTCCTGCAATTATGATACAAGAGTCTCTTGTGTCCCCAACACACCTAATATAATGTCAGTTGTATATGTGCACTAGTTAGGAGAAGAGAGAGTAAAATACAAGTAGTATGGATAATTATAAGTGATAATAGCAATCTGAAATAAGAATGGCAGCAAGCAAACATGTAGCAGAACTGATTGTAAATGGTGTTTCAATGCTTAGAAACAAGGCCTAGGGATCTTACTTTCACTAGTGGACACTCTCAACAATGATAACATAATTGAATGCATAAATACCATCTCTTCGCTATGCTACTCCGAACCACTCTCCGGTCAGATAACAAACACCAATCCATGCATAGGGATATAACAACACTCCTCAAGTATGTATTCCCTCTCTAGGGCACCCCACGCTGTCACTATGAGCGCCCCAAATTAGTACTAAACAAACACCACAATTTCATAGGGTCATCCAACACAAGATATAAATATCATGCTAAACCACACGACGCACACACTGTCACCTTTACATCGTGATCAAAGTGTTTACAGAGATCTCATAACAAAACCACTTGATGAGCATAACAGATGAAGAGTAACATCTGCTTATTCAACTAGATTACAAAGCTCATGATCACATAAAGATCACACCATGGGAGAGAGATATGAAACACATAGCAACTACTCCCTCCTCATCATAGGAGATAGCAACGACGATGAATATGGCGGTGGAGTCGATGGAGATGGCTCCGGGTGCACTTCCCCGTCCTGGCAGGGTGCCGAAACAGAGATTTTTGTCCCCCGAAACTTGTCGGTGGTGGCGGCGGAGTTACAGAATTTTTTGTGGAAGGGCGCTAATATCTTTAGGGTTTATGCCACGGGGGGAATAAATAGGCGAAAGGGCGATGTCGGTGGGTGGCCAGGGGGCCCACACCACCTGGTGGCGCAGCCAGGGGGACCCGCGCCACCCTGTGGCCCTCCTCCGGGTCTCCTTTGGGCTTCCTTGACCCTCCGGGAATTCTAAGACTTCTGGGCTTCGAATCATCCAATTCCCAGAATATTTCCAGAACAACTTTTCTGAAACTAAAAACAGCAGAAAACAAGAACTGGTATGTGGCATCTTGTCAATAGGTTAGTCCCAGAAAATCGATAAAAAGGGCATAAAGTGTAAAGAAAACATGTAGCATATAGTACGAAAACAACATGGAACATCAGAAATTATGGATACGTTTATGACGTATCAACATCCCCAAGCTTAGTTCCTACTCGTCCTCGAGTAGGTAAATGATAAAAACCAATAATTTCTGAGGTGACATGCTACCAACATAAACTTGATCATCAAAATTGTCAAAGCATATGTACGCTGAGATCATACTACTTTAAACACAAGCATGATAGATATAATTTTAACAATGAAACTTATCAATCACTTTGCATCATGAAAAGTAACACAAATAAAAGATCATGAATAATAATGCACTTGAAAGTTATACATTTGTTTCAAGCATAAAGAAAACATAGAAAAGTGATATTTCGTTTGTCCTTAAGAGTGGGGCAAAACATAAATGGCAGGACACCTTCAAAGTTCAAGAGGATGACTAGAACAAATAATTTGAGAGCAAGTAATAACACATCATGAAACAATTAATAATAGTTTCTAGGACCAATGCACATTAAACTCAGAATGGCAACTACGCTCTCTCAACTGTGCATAAAGTTAGAAGATGGAGAGTCAACATAAAAGTGAAAGAAAGGCCCTTCGTAGAGGGGAAGCAGGGATTAACTCATGTGCTAGAGATTTTAATTTTATTAAACAGAGGTATTGAAAACATTTTTTAGAGAGGTGTATGCTTATGTCAACGGATGGTAAATAGTAAATACAGTACGTCACAAACCAACTAGACTTCACAAGAGCGGCTCCCATTGAAGGATGCATCTGGTATAGAAGGTCATCCCTCTTTCTCTTTTGTTTACACAATTATGCTTTGACTGATAAATCAGGGGCAAAAATAGTTAAGAGAATTTTATAGTAACCAATTTTGGGGCTAGGCACCCCGCTGCCACCTCTTCTATCATTTGGATAAGCGTATGAAGCCACTAGTCTAGGTGTGTAAAGTCCAATCACAAGTGAGATAAGATTCTCTATTTACGTCCTCATGAGCTAAAACAGGGGCACAAAACAGGAATAATTTTGAAAGTTTTAAAGGTAGCACATGAGAAATTTACTTGGAGTGGCGGTTAAATCCCACATGTAGGTAGGAATGGTGGAAAATTTTGGCAAACTTTAGTTTTTTGGGAGTTGGATGCACGCGTAGAGCTCATACTCAGTACATGTGGAGGCTACCAAAAGACTGGGAGCGACAAATCAAGATAGCAATAATAGCCATAATCATGCATAGCGACAAAAAATTTATTAATCAAAGCATAAAGGGTATTACAATTCAAAAACTAAATGATCATAGAGGCTATAAGTGATTGGTTTGTAGTCATAAACATGGTGTAAGCATGCGCCAAGTCAACCAAATAAAGCATTCGAAGGAGAACACTACAAATTCATGCTTCAATATGATAAAAACAACTCATAATTCTTTAAATGGCACATTAAACACTCTCATGTATTTGATACAAGTCATGCTACAATAAAAATTACTAAGCATAGAATTAAAATAACATCTAGCATGACATGAAAAAGTCTAGCCACGGTCTATACAAGCTTCTATTTGCACCGTTATAAGCACGAAAATTGTACTACTGCTTTCCAACACCAATCAACTTGTCTGAAACAACTCTAATAGATAATATTCATCAAAGACCAGAGAGATAATATAATATAACTTCAGCAAACTAACAAGCTCTGAACAAAATACGAGTACAAAACAAGGGCTAAACGCAGTACTAGCAAAAGGTGAACACTCACAGAACAATAAGAATGAAAAGTAGAGTGTTATAAGCAATGAAAACGGAGCGTGTCTCTCTCCCACACAAGAATGATAGGTTCCAACTAAGTTTATTGCAGCAAGAAAAAAAAAGAAAAAAAACAAACATACGCTCCAAGTAAAGTGCATATGATGTGACCAAATAAAAATATAGTTTCACTAGAAGTGACCTGATAAATTGTTGATGAAGAAAGGTATGCCTTGGGCATCCCCAAGCTTAGACGCATGAGTCTTCTTGGAATTTGCTGGGATGAACCACAAGGGCATCCCCAAGCTTTGGCTTTGCACTCTTCTTGATCACATTATATCACCCTCTTCTCTTGACCCTTGAAAACTTCCTTCACACAACACTCAATGTAATTCGCATTAGAGGGTTAGTGCACAGTAAAAAAATCACATTTTCTTCAAGAACACAAGCATTATTGATACTTTTAAACATTAGCTACTCGACATAGTAAAAGAGAAAATGCAAGTAAAAAGGCAGAATCTATCGAAACCAGAATAGTCTGTAAATACGATTTTTTCGGGGCACTTACGTGGCTCAAATCGAAAAACATAAAGAACGAGAATGTTTTGGAATTAGCTAAGAAATAAGCACAAAAAATTTCAGGTCATTTTGATCTATCTGTGAATTATGCGTTTTTTTTACGGTGGACAGCAAAATTCTATTTCCTGCGCAGAAATCCAAAACCAACTCCAACTTTCGGCTAGAAACTTTACTTGACACCACTAATACAGGAAAATAAAGATACAAAGGCGTTGCTACAGAAGTAAACAACACCTTGACTCAAAGAAAACAGAGAAAACAATGAAAAAATAAAACCATGGGCTATCTCCCAAGAAGTGCTTTTCTTTAAAGCCTTTTAGCTAGGCATGATAATTTGAGCAGATGCTTTGAGAAATATGAATTGAAGAAAAAGAGAGCGTCAAGAAGAAAACATAAAACAAATTTAAGTCTAACCCACTTCCTATGAAAAGAATCTTGTAGAAAAACAAGTCATGAAATCACAAGGCAACAAGCATAGGAAAGCAAAACAAGTGCAACTTCAAAAAAATCAACATAAAGAGGGGAAACTTGATATTGTCGAGATGCATAAGACTATGTTTCCCTCTCTCATGATAACTTTCAGTAGCATCATGAATGAAATTAACAATATAACTATCACATATAACATTTTTATCATTAGCCACATGCATAAAATTATTATCATTACTTTCCACATAAGTAAAATCCTTCTCATTAATAACAATGGGAGCGTCGACAAAATAGCTATCATTATTATTCTCATCACCATAATCATCAAATATAGGAGGCATATTGTAATCATAATTAATTTTCTCCTCAATAGTAGGTGGATTGAAAATAACATATTCATCATTGTAATCATCATATATTGGAGGCAAAGTATCATCAAAGAAAATTTCCTCCTCAAAACTTGGGGCAGTAAAAATATCATATTCATCAAAACCAGCTTCCCCAAGCTTAGATTTCTCCAAAGCATTAGCAATAAAGATGTTAAAAGATACTAATAGCATTGCTACCAGCATGCAAATAAAGTTCCATATGTTTTTTAATTTTCTCTTCAAACACATCATGTCCTAACTCAAGATAAATATTATAAAGCTCTCTCATATTTTTGTTGTTTTCCATTAAGACTAACTAATAAAAACAAAAACAAGCAACAAGTAAAAATAAGCCTAACTAGTGAAAATAAAAACAAGAAAAAAATACATAATTGCAGAATCTAAATAAAATAACTTCGAGCACTCACACGGGATGTGAGTACCTTTTACCTTACCTCCATGGCAACGGCGCCAGAAAAGAGCTTGATGTCTACACTCGCTTCTATTCTTGTAGACAGTGTTGGGTCTCCAAGTGCAGAGGTTTGTAGAACAGCCGCAAGTGTCAGATGTAGCTTCACATCAGATTATAAACATGAAAATGTAAATTTTTTGACTCGTATGAGATGAACTTATATTTGTGTGACACTTCCGTAGTCGACGAGGCAGTGCCGAGTGACAGAGTCGACAAATATTGCCGGAATCGTTGAAGCGGAGTCGACAAGGCACCAGACTCGTGTGTCGAGTGCGGCTGTTTCGTGCCTCAGCCCCCGAGTGTCGAGTGCGGCTGCGGCAAATTCTCGAGTGCGTATACTTTGCAGCATAGCCTCCGAGCAACGAGTGTGGCCGCGGTGAAGGACGACTCCCGAGTCGTCTAGCGGAAGTAGTCGACGCATCGGACGTAGTCGCTGTGGCGGAGTCGCGGTGTTTGGCCGAAAATACTCGACGTAGCGGACAGAGTCGACGCGGCGGAGTCGCGATGTTTGCCGGAAAGACTCAACACGGCGGACTGAGTCGACGCGGCGGAGTCGCGATGTTTGCCGGAAGGGCTCAACGCGGCGGACCGAGTCAACGCGACGGGGTCGCGATGTTTGTTGTGCGTACATGGAGGGAAATGTTGATGTCGAGCCCCCGGGCACTATTATGGCGAGTCTCCATGTTTTTTTTACGTTGTTTGGCCTTTGTATCGACTTGCAAATTGACAAAATAGGCTCGGGATACGCGATTTGAATTCGCGAACTCGCAGAGATCCAAAACGTGTCGCAGTGTGCGAGCCTCTGATGGAGATCTAACCGTTGGAATTGGATAAAAAAGGATGAAGTGGTGCGGGATTGTATTCCGCAGCTTTTCAACAGTATGATCTTCGAATTAATGTCTGAGTCGACCGTGAGAATTGTTTTCCCAAAGTCGCACGAAGTTCCATCAGATTCTGATAGGGCTTCAGTGTTCGGGTCATCCACGGAGATCTATCCGTCGGAATTCACCGATTCTTTTTGGATCTGATAGGTTATTTGATTTCTCATCTTTCCACTGAAGGAATTGTCCAGATGAATTTCGAGTCGCCGTTGATGGCGTCCGCAATATGTACGTTGCTGCTGTCCTGCAGCCTGCACGCGAAGAACGATGTCGATGTAGACGATGAAGGCCGTGCGTGATGTCGGCGAGTGCTTGATGAAGTTGAAGGAGCCGAAGTAGATCAAATCCGTGGGGTTCGATAACCCGAAGCTTAATGTAGATGAGGCCGGCGAGACCATAGATCCAGCGCGTGTCGTTCCCAAAGACGGCGCCAATTGTCGATGTCTCATGTTGACAAATCCCTCGGGTGATACAGTAGCGTTTCGAGTAGAGGAACGATTTACGCGCTGGTAATTTCTACGGCTAACAAGGAGGCAAGATTTACCCAGGTTTGGGGCCCTCGTAGAGGTAAAACCCTTACTCATGCTTGTCTGATATGTATTATGGCCAGATAGTCGAGCTGTTACAATGACGATGCCGTGGTGGTGTGTACAGGGTATCCCGTGTATTGTCTAGTCTAGGATTGCGTCTAGTTGTGGATTGTCCCTCTTTCTCTCCTCCCTCCTTGCTTTATATATGGAACCAGGAGGGGTTTACATGAGTCCTAGTATACTACGAATAGGAGTTCTTGTCTCGTGATTCAAGAAATTGACTATAGCTTCTTGGACCCTGATGGGCCTTCGAGTGGGTTTCCCGTAGCGCAGCAGCCGGTAGGCTCAAGTAGGGGACGTGTTGAGTGTCCCCGTCACCGGGTAGCCTCATCCAATAGGACTGAGAGTCATCCCCACGTCAAGCGGAATACCACTTTGCTATGTTTCCTATGCTCGAAACAAACGTATACCTTTCAGTGCGTTTTTATTCATGATCTTTTGTTTGTGTTACTTTTCATGTTGCAACATAGTTGCTAAGTTTTATTATTAGAATTATATCTATCATTCCTATGTTTAGAGTACTTTGATCTCATCTTGCAATGATTTTACAATAAAGATGATCAAGATTGTGTTGGTAGAATGTCACCTCGGAAATTATTTTGTTTTTATCGTTTTACCTACTCGAGGATGAGTATAACTAAGCTTGGGGATGTTTGATATGTCTCCAATGTATCTATAATTTCTGATGTCCCATGTTGTTATTATTCCAATTGCTACATGTTTTCTATACACTTTATATCATTTTTATGGATTTTCTGGGACTAACCTATTGACAAGATGCCACAGCGCCAGTTCCTTTTTTCTACTGTTTTTTGTTTAAGAAAAGTTGTTCTAGAAATATTCTCGGAATTGGACGAAACAAAAACCCAGGGTCCTATTTTTCTGTCACGTACACAGAGTCCGGAGGAGACCCGGAGGGAGGGAAGAGGGATGGCCACGCCATATGGCGGCGCGGGTCCCCTTTGCCGCGCCACCACATGGTGTGGGTCCCTTGGGCGCCCACCGACATCACCCTTTCTCCTATATAATGCCCCCGACGCAAAAACCCTAAATCAATCAGCCCCCATCCACGAAAAGTTCCGTAGCTCCGCCGCCATCGAATACAAGTTTTGGGGACATAAATATCTGTTCCGGCACCCTGCCGGGACGGGGAATTGTCCTCGGAGCCATCTCCATCGATTCCACCTTCATCTTCATCGCCGTTGCTGAGTCCCATGATGAGGAGGGAGTAGTTATCCCCCGAGGCTGAGGCCTCTACTGGTAGCTATGTGGTTCATCACTCTCTCTCCCATGGTGTGATCTTTATGGGATCATGAGCTTTGTAATCTAGTTGATTAAGTAGATGTTACTCTTCATTTATTATGCTACTCAAGTGGTTTTTATTAATGTGACCTTCGGAGACACCTTGTCCCATGGTGTGAAGGTGACAGTGTGCGCACCGTGTGTGACTCTTAGGCTAAAGTTTATATAATTTGTGTTGGATGTCTCTATGTAATTGTGGTGTTTGTCTGGAACCATCTAGTGTGCTCAAGGTGACATTGTGGGGTTGCCTAGATGAGGAATGCAACTTAAAGGTGTGCTTTCATAGCCCTATGCAATTAATTGGTGTTCGTTATCCAACCGGAGAGTGGTTCGGAGTAGCATAGTGAAGAGAAGATTTTTATGTATTCAATTATGTTATTATTGTTGAGAGTGTCCACTAGTGAAAGTATGATCCATATGCCTTGTTTCTAAGCATTAAAACACCGTTTACAACCAGGTCTGCTACATGTTTGCTTGCTGCCATTTTTATTTCAGATTGCAATTACCACTTATGATCATCCATATTACTTGTATTTCACTATCTCTTTGCCGTACTAGTGCACCTATACAACTGACAATTGTATTAGGTGTGTTCGGGACACAAGAGACTTCTTGTATCATAATTGAAGGCTTGCTTGAGAGGGATATCTTTGACCTCTACCTCTCTGAGTTCGATAAACCTTGGGTGATCCACTTAAGTGAAACTTGCTGTTGTTCTACAAACCTCTGCACTTGGTACAAGAATAGAAGCGTGCTTAGACATCACTCCGCATGCAGCTCACCGGCACCCAGTAGACCAGCTAGTCACCTCGTACTGGCTGGTGGTGCAGGATGAGCATCACAACGGCGGCGCACCGGCGAGGCTTTCGCAAGAGATGCACATAAGCCAGATGCAGTGCAGCAAGGACGGTGTCGTGCATACTTACGTGGTGTTCTCCAACGACACCGAGTGGCAGTGCACCAAGGACGGCCCCGTGGCCGAGGGGTGCTGGGACTCGGCACGGGGCATGCTCTGCGTCAGAGCGTGCCGGATGGGCTGCACCGGCCGTGGGGCGGAGCTGGGCGCGGGCGTCGTGGGCGGTGGTGTGCGTGGGGCGGAGCTGGCCGTCAGGCGTGGGAAGGAGGTACGTCCGGACTCGGACTGGGCGCGGGCGCGGGCGAAGCTGGTCGTCGTGCGTGGGGAGAAGCTGGGCACGGACGGAGCTGGCCGTCGGGCGTGTGGAGGAACTGGGCACGGGCGGAGCTGGCTGGCGTGCACGCGTGAGCGGCGGCGGAGGGGCAGAATGCCGGGGCGGGAAGCGACGCTACAAACTACGGCGAGGAGGCGCGTGGCGCAGCCGACCAGGGCTAGGAACACGACCGCCGACGAGCCCATCCCCGCTAAAGACACACGCAACCGGTGGACCATGTGCTACCAGCAGCCTGGGTGCAGGCATCGGCCATGGGCGGAGCTGGGCGGCGACGAGGAATAGGCGAGCGGCGTGGGCACCGACCAGAGATTGGGGAGGAATAGGAAGTGCTAGTTATTTTTTAACGTCGAAGCCCCCCGGTGCGCTGGGTGGGCTTGGATTGCGGCTATAATTTTTGTCCAATCCTGCGAAAATCATGCTGAGTGTCCCCACGTCACCGGGTAGGCTCATCCAATAGGCCCGAGAGTCATCCAGGTCAAGCGGAATACCACTTTGCTATGTTTTCTATGCTTAAAACAAACGTATACCTTTCAGTGCATTTTTATTCATGATCTTTTGTTTGTGTTACTTTTCATGTTGCAACATAGTTGCTAAGTTTTATTATTAGAATTATATCTATCATTCCTATGTTTAGAGTATTTTGATCTTAGGTTGCAATGCTTTTACAATAAAGATGATCAAGATTGTGTTGGTAGAATGTCACCTCAGAAATTATTTTTGTTTTTATCGTTTTACCTACTCGAGGACGAGTAGAATTAAGCTTGGGGATGTTTGATATGTCTCCAATGTATCTATAATTTTTGATGTCACATGTTGTTATTATGCCAATTGCTCTATGTTTTCTATACACTTTATATCATTTTTATGGATTTTCTAGGACTAACCTATTGACAAGATGCCACAGCGCCAGTTCCTGTTTTCTGCTGTTTTTGGTTTCAGAAAAGTTGTTCTGGAAATATTCTCGGAATTGGACGAAACAAAAACCCAGGGTCCTATTTTCCTGTCACGTACACGGAGTCCGGAGGAGACCCGGAGGGAGGGCAGAGGGATGGCCACGCCATATGGCGGCGCGGGTCCCCTCTACCGCGCCACCACATGGTGTGGGTCCCTTGGGCGCCCATCCACATCACCCTTTCTCCTATATATTGCCCCCGACGCAAAAACCCTAAATCAATCAGCCTCCATCCACGAAAAGTTCCGTAGCTCCGCCGTCATCGAAGACAAGTTTTGGGGGACAGTAATATCTGTTCCGGCACCTTGCCGGGACGGGGAATTGCCCCCGGAGCCATCTCCATCGACTCCACCTTCATCTTCATCGTCGTTGATGACTCCCATGATGAGGAGGGACTAGTTATCCCCCGAGGCTGAGGGCTCAACCGGTAGCTATGTGGTTCATCTCTCTCTCCCATGGTGTGATCTTTATGAGATCATGAGCTTTGTAATCTAGTTGATTTAGTAGGTGTTACTCTTCATTTATTATGCTACTCAAGTGGTTTTTTATTAATGTGACCTTCGGAGACACCTTGTCCCACGGTGTGAAGGTGACAGTGTGCGCATCGTGTGTGACACTTAGGCTAAAGTTTATATAATTTGTGTTGGATGTCCCTATGAAATTGTGGTGTTTGTCTGGAATCATCTAGTGTGCTCAACGTGACAGTGTGGGGTTGCCTAGATGAGGAATGCAACTTTAAGGTGTGCTTTCATAACCCTACGCAATTAATTGATGTTCGTTATCCAACCGGAGATTGGTTCGGAGTAGCATAGTGAAGAGAAGATTTTTATGTATTCAATTATGTTATTATTGTTGAGAGTGTCCACTAGTGAAAGTATGATCCATATGCCTTGTTTCTAAGCATTGAAACACCGTTTACAACTAGGTCTGCTACATGTTTGCTTGCTGCCGTTTTTATTTCAGATTGCAATTACCACTTATGATCATTCATATTACTTGTATTTCACTATCTCTTTGCCGTACTAGTGTACCTATACAACTGCCAATTGTATTATGTGTGTTGGGGACACAAGAGACTTCTTGTAACGTAATTGCAGGGTTGCTTGAGAGGGATATCTTTGACCTCTACCTCTCTGAGTTCGATAAACCTTGGGTGATCCACTTAAGGGAAACTTGCTGCTGTTCTACAAACCTCTACACTTGCTACAAGAATAGAAGCGTGCTTAGACATCACTCCGCATGCAGCTCACCGGCACCTAGTAGACCAGCTAGTCACCTCGTACTGGCTGGTGGCGCATGATGAGCATCACGGCGGCGACACACCGGCGAGGCTTTCGCAAGAGATGCACATAAGCCAGATGCAGTGCACCAAGGACGGCGTCGTGCACGCTTACGTGGTGTTCTCCAACGACACCGAGTGGCAGTGCACCAAGGACGGCCCCGTGGCCGAGGGGTGCTGGGACTCGGTACGGGGCATGCTCTTCGTCAGAGCGTGCCAGGTGAGCTGCACCGGCCATGATGCGGAGCTGGGCACGGGCACCGTGGGCGGTGTTGTGCGTGGGGCGGCGCTGGCCGTCGGGCGTGGGAAGGAGGTACGGCCGGACTCGGGCCGTCGAGCATGGGGAGGAGCTGGGCGCGGGCGAAGCTGGCCGTCGTGCGTGGGGAAAAGCTGGGCGTGGGCGGAGCTGGCCGTCGGGCATGTGGAGGAGCTGGGCGCGGGCGGAGCTGGCTGGCGTGCACGCGTGAGTGGCGGCGGAGGGGCAGAATGCTGGGGCGGGAAGCTACGCTGCAAACTGCAGCGAGGAGGCGCATGGCGCAACCGACCAGGGCCAGGAACATGACCGCCGACGAGCCCATCCCCGCTAAAGACACACGCAACAGGTGGCCCATGCGCTACCAGCAGCCTGGGTGCAGGCACCGGCCATGGGCGGAGCTTGGCGGCGACGAGGAATGGGCGAGCGACGCGGGCACCGACCAGAGATTGGGGAGGAAGAGACACTGCCAGTGGGCCTGCTGCTCATTTTTTAACGTCGAAGCCCCCCGGTGCGCTAGGTGGGTTTGGATTGCCGGCTATAATTTTTGTCCAATCCTGCGAAAATCAAGAGCCTGGGGGCTTGAGTGGCCGTTATTTTAGAGCGAAGGCGGCAAAAAAAATGGCTTGGGAGGCTCCCGGGGGACCCGTGGAGATGATCTAAGAAGGTAAGGGCTTTTTGCTTAGTTGGAGGAGAGATAATTAAGAGAAAAAAGGTTGCCTTCTCTTATCTAAGTGATGGTCTCTTAGAAAATAAGAGAAGACTATTCTCTCTATTGTACAACATGTCTTCTCTTAGACACACAATTTTCTACCAAAAATAATTAATTATCATTAATTGCTAGAAGATGACAATAAGAGATAATGCATTGTATAATTATATATTTTGACTTCTCTAGATGACATGTATAGCTAAGAGAAGGCGTGTCTTCTCTACCATTATACATGGCCTAAGGCTGGTGCCAATGCATCACTCGTTATAGCCTCGCCACGTCAGCTTTTCCCCTCACTCTCACCCCACTCTCACCCCACGGTGCCGGTGCACGGGCTATATTCCCCACTCTCACTTCTCTCTCCTCCACATCAGCATTTCTCTCTCCTCCACATCAACATTTATTTTTCAGACTAAAACATTCAAAATAATGCAAGAAATTTATTTTATTCAACTAAAAATGTTACCGATTACATAATAATAAATAAAATTGCATAATAAATTTTAAAAATTACATAATAAATAAAAAATAAATTCTAATCCTCCTCCTCCTCGTCGTCGTCATCTTCCAGCCCAAACTCTTTTTCCACCATCTGGATGGCCTTCGCATGTTTGCGCTTTTCTGCTTCGTTCATGTCGGGTTGTTTCCGCGGCATCGGACCCGGAGCTTGGAGCACTGGCTTTAGGAGGTGGTGGGGGTACGAACCATATGGCCCGTATGGATACGGAGGTGGAGCGTATGAACCGTACGAAGGTGGTGGGTACGGAGGTAGAGTCCCACTCCCGCTACCTGTAGGTGGAGCATGTGGAGGTGGTGGGGGGTATGGATACGGAGGCGGAGGGTATGGACCATATGGTCCCGGAGGTGGAGCGTATGGACCCGGAGGTGGTGTGCCGGAGGAGTATAATACTCGGGGAACCGACGAAGAACCGACATTGGAGCGACGAGGTGTCAGAGAGATATCATCTAGGTGAGGGGCTTGTGACCCGTCGGACTGCAAGAGATCCGTGAATGAGGTCATATCTGGAGTCCAACCAGACATGGTGGACAAGATGTGAGAGAGCGAAGGAGAGAAAGGAGATGAAATGGGTGTGGAGTGAGTGAAAGGATATGGGGGGTATTTATAGGGGGTGAGGATGAAAATTTGGGGGTTTTTTGCTTTTTTTCCGCATTTTTTGAGCCAGCAACGGTTACCCCAACGGCTAGCTGGCGTGGACGAATCAGCATGTGCCACGTCAGCTAGCCGTTACGCTCCCGCCCCGCTCTCGCCCGCACGGTGCCAACGCGCCGCTCCCTCTCGCCCCCCTCCCGCCCCTCTCTCTGCGCCAGCGCGGGCGGTAGCGGGCGCTACCGCCGGACGATGACACCGCCGCCCCTGCGCTACCGTCTCGCCGCCCTACCGCCTCGCTATCGCCCGGACGCGGGCGGTATACCTCCGCTGGCACCAGCCTGATGTATCAAAAAAAAAAAACAGCAATAGGGCCACCAGTCGGTCGGGACTCCATTCGCCTTTGTGCTGTCGCTCGCCTCTCTCTCCCATCTATATCGTCTCTGCTCCCCGAGAAAATGACAGAGAACCACCACATTTATGGTCGAGTTGTCAGTTAACCACCGTTTTCGGGGAAAATGACACCGAGCACCGCGTTTCGGGGCAGACGTGTGACGCGGAGCACCGTTTTTGTCTGATCGCTCGGTTTAGGCCGCATAACAACATTTCTGACTGTCGTGGCCCACTGTCAGGCCTACGTGGCAAGGGGAGACGACGGACCTGTTGACGCCCGTTGAGAAAATGACAGAGAACCACCACATTTGTGGTCGAGTTGTCAGCTAACCACCGTATTCGGGGAAAATGACACCGAGCACCGCACATTCTGTCGAACACTTTGCGTGCACCGGCGACCCTCTTCGCCATTGCCGTCTACTAGACATCTCAGCCGATTCTCGCGGCCCTGCCGGTAGGGCGTACACGAGCGCCTGCGCCACAACTGTCTGCGCAAAGAGGAGTAAGAGGAGCAGCCTTGAGCGCCACCGCGTCGCTTGCACCCTGCGATGGCGAGCCACCGGACGACATGGCAGCCATGGTGCGGGCGCAGGGGAGCTCCGACCATGGGCGGGAGAGCTCTCACCAGTAGCGATCCAACATCTATGTCCATGGTCGGGCGCGGGCGTCCTCGGAGAAACAAACGCCGCACGCCTGCTCTCCCATCCGAGGGCGCCGACGCGGATGCTACGTTGCCGAGCTGGAAAGAGGCTCGTCGGCCGGATGGAAGATGGCGCCGGGAGCGCGGTGGAGATGGACGTGCTGGAGCAGCGAGTCGCTCGCGCAATGCCGCTCGAGGAGGCGTCGGTGGCCGATTGTGGGAGCAAGGGCACGGCACGCGGTGGTGGTGTCGAGTTGCGGGTGCGGTCAGAGGACGGCGGAGGCGGACAAACTTGAGAGGAGGGGCCGGGGAGCTAGTAGTAGGAGCTCGGGGAGCAGATAGGGGGCTGCTCCGCCCCCGCACCTGCACTGGCGGTCCCGCCTGGCCATGGGCGCGCCACGCCTACATGCGTGCTCACCACGCTCGCGGCCGTGTTAGCTGCGTTGCTGCTTGCGGGTGCGTGCGTACTGCGATTCTGCTTGCGAGTGATGTCCGAGTTTGCGTGCTCCGCTGCTGCTTGCGTGTGTGCGCTGTTGTTTGTGCACGCGGTGGTGCGGTGGGCTGGTGTTGCGACGGCCGGCCACCAGCACGCACGGCTCGCCGGATCCCCGGAGCCCCTATCCAGGACGGTCTTGAGCATCTCATTTCTGAGATCGCCGAAAACGGTGGTTAACTGACAACTCGACCACAAATGTGGTGGTTCTCTGTCATTTTCTCAACGGGCGTCAACAGGTCCGTCGTCTCCCCTTGCCACGTAGGCCTGACAGTGGGCCACGACAGTCAGAAATGTTGTTACGCGGCCTAAACCGAGCGATCAGACAAAACGGTGCTCCGTGTCACATGTCTGCCCTGAAACGCGGTGCTCGGTGTCATTTTCCTCGAAAACGGTGGTTAGCTGACAACTCTACCACAAATGTGGTGGTTCTCTGTCATTTTCTCCTGCTCCCCTGTTCCCTCGCTCGCTCGCTCGTGCTCTGGACCAAGCCCGGCGCCGCCCTCCTCTCTCAAAGTAGCCAGTCGGCATCTCCAAATTCCAATATGTTCCTCCTATCCTTGGCCCCACTTCCCGCCATGGCGATTCCGCATCTAGCAACCCGCGGCGCTCCGCCATTCCGCTCCGTGGCGCGGGCCGCCCCCTCTCTCTCAGCTGCCGTAACGGCCGTCTCGTCGCCGCCTTCTACCACGAAGAAGGTCTGACCTCCACTCACCGCCTTCCTCTTTTAGCAGCGTGAGTCACGAACCTGAAACTGCCGCGGTTTGTATTATGATGTGAAGGTTCTGGTGCCCATCGCCATGGGCACGGAGGAGATGGAGGCGGTCATCCTGGCCGGCGTCCTCCGCCGAGCCGGCGCTGACGTCACGCTGGCCTCCGTGGAGGACCACCTCCAGGTGGAGGCGTCGTCGGGCACCTCCATCGTAGCAGACAAGCACATTGCCGCGTGCGCCCAGCAGGTGTTCGACCTCGTGGCTCTCCCGGTAATTTACTCACGTTTCCTTCTCCTACCTAGGTACTCATAGCTCACGGTTTCAGTAATCAGGAAAAAAGATACACACCACTTGTTTGTTAACCCATGTTATATAAATATATTTTCCAAAAAAACAAAAGTGCACAGGAAGATGACCTGAGAGCTTCAGATGTTTTCTGGGGCACAACTGAACTAATCCAAAAAAACAACCGATTACTTGCGTGGTTAGAATTTTGGTACATTGATGTTGCTCTGTTTATATAGTTTACACAGCCTCAAATGATTGAATACTTCAGTTGGACACTAAGCTAGAGTGTATCAGTACCAACTATGTGGCAGTTAATTTGCACATATTTCCACTGCCTAGTGTTTCTTCACTGGATTTAGATTAAGTTTATAGATGTTCCCAAGAGCACCTCATACAAAGGTGATCTAGTCAGCATAGCCATGGCAGTAGGATGTCAACTAATTCATCTATGAACGTTGTAACCCTCTCTGTCTCCCTCGTGTTCTTCTGAATATTAGACCCGTTCCATAATAGACAAATGGTTTCTCCTTCAATAAAATTAGGAAGCAAACAGGTGCTATGTTCTAGCAGAAAAACCCTGAGAGTTATTCCTCGTGAATTCAACTTACTTTACCATTCCAGTATAGAGCTGGCCACCTCACCTTGGAAAATTTCTTGCCCTTGACTCCAATCTCAACATATTGAGAATACACCCAGTTCGCGGCTTCTACTTTTGTTCACGCGAGGATGATAGATCCGGTCATCGAGGTCTTCCGGAAGACCCTAGTGTCGTGCTCATTCCAAATTTTCAGGAGACTGGCATGACCAAATACGCGATGGATTTCCAATGGCTTCCCAAGGGAGTAGCAACGTTTTAATATCTTTAATAGTATATGCCACTTCACTTCATGTGCTGATGGCAACCCATAAACCCTGGTTGTTCTTTAGCTTTTTTCGAGCTGTGGTGTATATGTGTGTTACAAACTGGCAGATCTCATCTTCAGTTATTGGAATAATGTGTTCAGGGAGGGATGCCTGGTTCGGTGCGGTTGAGAGACAACAAGATCCTTGAGAGTATCACGGTTAGACAGGCGGAGGAGAAAAGGTTGTATGGTGCTATATGTGCTGCGCCAGCTGTTGTCCTAGTGCCGTGGGGTCTTCACAGGGGAAAAAAGGTGGCCATTTTGCTGCATGACTAAAATTTAGCTGATCAAGGTCTGATATTTTTTTTTGACATTCCTTTTTCCTTGTGTGTGCATGGCTAGATCACGTGTCATCCGTCCTTCATAGGAGATCTGCCAACATTCCGAGCTGTTGAATCAAATGTTCAGGTTTCAGGAGAGCTCACAACAAGTCGTGGGCCAGGGACAGCGTTTCAATTTGCTTTATCATTTGTCAAACAATTATTTGGGCCTCATGCAGCTGAAGACATGGACAGCACACTGGTTTGTAAAAAAACTTACATTTCTTTGCTCATATGCTGTTAAAATGTTAGAAAAATGTAAAATGCTAACTCAATTTTTTTTTCTTGGACCAATGGTATTTATCTTTCAGTTGGCTAGCAAGGTTTTTATATTAGCTTAGCAAGGGGCAACTACTTTTTGCAGTATATATGCTATGCTGACCGCTGTGCAATTATTTTATATCCGTAGATGGCACAAGTTGATGCTGGTCTTGAGAGAAGTACAGAAGTGAACAAAGTTGAGTGGTCCTTTGATCACAACCCTCAGGTAAGTTCATGAGTTTGTGCAGTATTAACTATGGGGGCATCATTTGCATGGAATTTATGTCCCAGTGAACATAACTCACTCATGTGAGATTGTGAGTATGGGATAATGAATTGCGCCAATGTTTGGTTGAAACATGGATGACTAAAGCATTTATATTGAGAATATGGATTGGAGATCACCAACTTAAATTTGTGCACTTAATTTTTTTTTTGAACCATTACTGTGGGGGAAACCCTCACAGCTCCACTTTATTAATCAACAGAATAAATTACAAATATTTACAATATGTACAAGTCAGATCAAGGAAGTTTAAGTAGCCATGATGGCAAAATGGGGACAAATTTTTTTTTCACCCTGTATTTAAGCAGGGTTACTTCATAAACAAAACAAGCCTTCCATCCTCTGAAAGTAGGTCTGATGCCTTTGAAATTCCAACCATTCCTTTGTTTTCAAATACCCCAACATGCCAGAATCACAATTTCTGTGAAACAAGGCCAACAAATTGTTTTTGAGCTCTGACAAGGACCTCAGCTGAGTACCAGGAATCCAAGAAATTTGTAAATAGTTCCAAATCCTGGTACTGAATACACAATTGAAGAACAAATGCCTGCAGTCTTCATAGATGTGGGCAGAACAAAGAATGCAGTTAGAGCTATCAGCAATCTTCCAGTTTCTCCGCAAAACTGAATTGATAAACTGAACCTGGGGAGAAGCCAGTTTTTTGTAATTGAGCTAGACCACTCATCTTTTTTCTGAGAATTCAAACAAACTGCCTGAAGCATGGTGTGCATTTCCTGTTATTCTTGATGGGCCTGTATTGATAAAGCCAAAAAGAAATTCTGAAGCCAATCCTCGGAGAGCAAAAACTCAGATACTGATTGAACTTTATCTAGGACAGAAGAATAAAGCTTATGAAACTGCTGTTTCATAATTTGAGGTTGCCATTTATCCTCCCAAAATAAAACAGTAATACCATTGCCAATAGAACAGGAACTGATCTTCCTGTAATCTTCAGATAAAGCAAACACCCCTTTCCACCAAAAGGAACCTGAAGACACCACAGCATGGGGAACAGAATTGTGATAGTATGCATCAGTAATAAGCTGTACCTATCTAAAATTTGTGCACTTAATTTGGTTTGTTATTTATGCCGATACCTATCTAAAGGTCCATGCTTGAATTAATAAAGTTCAATGTGGTTGCATATGATTTAGTATGTTAGTTGATCTATGTATTGACTGCTCCTCGCGTGCGATGGTTCTATGTGTAAAACAGAACCCATATATCTAACGTGTCCTCATTACTTCCAGCTGCATGCGACGTCATTGGAGAAAGTGTTGGAAAGTATTAAATTGGAGCACATATTATATTGTTCCGTTGCAGACTTGTGCGGTTTCTTATAGTATAGTGTTTGTCTGGCGATTTGACTTCTGATGCAGGTTCTCATTCCGATTGCAAATGGGTCAGAGGAGATGGAGATCATAATATTGGTGGATATTTTAAGACGGGCAAACATAAATGTGGTGTTGGCATCAGTTGAAAAATCTACAAGTATTGTTGGATCTCAGAGGATGGAGATTGTTGCCGATAAATGCATTCTGGACGTTTCTGAGTCAAAATATGATCTAATCATTTTGCCGGTAAGCTTTTCTACATTTTACATTTTTATTCGATAGTCATAAAAGCCAATGTCAACGCAAAATGTCATGTATTTCATGTAAGATATTTGACATATAGTTTGTTTGTGGATAACGAACAAACTTCCCAAGTTCTATAGCATGCTTGTGTGTTACTGATAAAAGACCATTCGAAGTGCATGCCTAACATGTCATGAGCAGCTTTAGTCCGCTTCCTTGCGTAGGAGTCGTGATCTAATAATCTTAGCTGAATGTGAAAGGATCCAGATACAAGAACGTTTCAAACAAGAACTAAACTTACATGTGCATCGTGCTTGTACTTATGGTAAATGCTGTGTGCTCTGCAAGCATGAAGTCATATCTCCATCTTCCTCGCCTCACATTTCTCAGTTATGTCTAGAAGTGCCGCATTAAATTCCAGACCAGCTAGAGCTTTGAGGTGTTCAAGTGTTTGCATTAGCAATTTATGCTCAAAGTATGCTTGACTTTTCGTTGTTCATTAGTTTCTTTGTGATATGTTTATCTCTTGAAATTGTCTAGGGAGGACCTGCTGGAGCTGAGCGGCTGCACGAGTCCAAAATTCTTCAGAAGTTACTCAATCAACAAAAGCAAGCCGACAGGATGTATGGTGGGATCTGCTATTCTCCACTGATCTTGCAGAGGCAAGGTTTACTTGAGGTGATGTTTGGACTAAATAATCGCTGCATCTTAGCATCTCATGTTTCCCAGAAACAGAAGTATATTGACATTGGAATTGTTACTCAGGATAAAAAGGTAACAGCTCATCCTGCCATAGTCAGTCAGCTCACTTGCCAAGTTATTGACCAATCAAAGGTTGTGATCGATGGAAATGTGATCACCGGGAAGGGGCTTGGGACAGCCATTGATTTTTCCTTGACCATCATTAAGAAATTCTTTGGCTATAGACGAGCCAAACTTGTAGCAAATGGAATAGTTTTTGATTACCCCAAGAGCCAAAACACCTAACATTCCTGGTACAACATAATGTTCTGAAAGGAGACATGTTCATTGTACTATGGGGATCTTGCGGCAGCTATGATGAGACTAAAAGGCGACCATGAATCTTCTGGAGAAAACAAAACGTTATTATGTTGCTGCCTTGCTGGACAGCTGGGTGGGACCAGATTTTACACCGCGAAGATTTAGTTGCAGTCAGTTCATCTTGACACGATCACTTTTTATATAAATGGTGGGTGGATCGCCAACTGGTAAGTTCGATTTGATGCTGATAGACATTAATTCTTCTTTTTTGTAAATGATATTTCTTGGATTATGAAGCTCTTTTTTGTTTACAGATAAACCTAGCATTGCAACGTGTACATCGACTACAATTTCAATTGTTTATACAGTGTTATAAAAAACAGCGATTTTGCTCTTTCCAAGTACTTGATAATTTGCATGAACAAGCCTATTTGTAGGATTGAGCTGATGTACCGTAAAATAAACGTGTTGCACTAACTTGCTATGCTCTAACATTGCACCTAATACTTTGAGCTTAGCTGATATTTTTATTTGTTTTCCCAGAGGAAAAGGTTCGATCTCTGTATATGTTTAAGGGTGGCCTTCAAGAGATCAGAACCCATTTGACACTGCTCCATGCCTCATTTCTGAAGCTTGGCTATCTAGACTTGCGAGCAGAGACTGATTCAGAGTATATCCACTTACAAATCTGTTCTCGCTGTTTCGACCTGTAATCACTCTAGATGTTCCCATGGTGTAAGATTGGTATACTGGGCCCTCCTGCTTCTAATTTAATTCGATAATGCATTGTGTCTTTTCCCCTGCACATGCATGCATGGATGAATGTTTCGCTTTCTGCTGGCATCACCACATTAATGACTAAATTTGAAAATTCAAAATGATTTATCTTCTAGAATGATAATACGATTAGCGATCCGTCTTCACCGTTGAGTTTGTCTCGACGACAGTAATGAAACTAGATCACCTGTTGTTATGTTTGGATTAAAAACATTCGCCGCATCAGCCAAATAATTATGCAAAACATATTATGGACTGATACTCAATAAAAAGTGCATTTATTTCATTCAAGTAAAAACAATTTAGTCACTAGTACTATCAGTACCAACTATTGACTCCAGGATTTAGCATTCAACAGATAATAAGTGTTTGCTCAAGAGACTCAAGGATTTTGCATTCAACAGATAATAATGGTGGTTCCGCATAAAAAATGCACTAAAAACATTAGACACCCATGCTTTCCAAGGGGAGCAAAAATTGCATTTCTTTTCTCAGTTTTCACTTTGCTAGATATAATATCTTAAATATGCTCTTAAAACTGAGAATAGCACTTGTTAGTTCAAATCGAGTTGTATGAACCGAAATGTGACCAAGATCTGGAACAAACAGTGAAACCATGCATGTATGCATCAACAAGAGTACTGACCAAAAATTAGAGATGATTGGATGATTGGCGCAAAGATAAAATCTATGTTCCCCATCTCAGTCCAGGAAAATGGATGCTGAGTTTGATTCCACTGATAGGGAGTGTCCTTTTGGCTACTGTGATTTGCATCTTCCTGCTTCAGGCTATCCATGCTGCCCAGAGAAGTACGTTTGCCTTTTACATGCAAAGCAACTTTGCTCATGTGACTCCCTGCTCCGCTATGATGTCAATGAGCTCAATATCTGAGCTCATGCTTTGGGGGGCAAGTTAAGTGCTGTTCACAGATGGGGTGTCTCTGATCTTGGCTTAAGTTTGAGCCCGTATGTCAAAAAGAAAAGGTTCATGATCACAAAACTGTTTGCAGATCAACTGATGGCCCTAGAAGGTCTACATGTCACAGAAGTCAACAGTATCCTTGCTTCCTTGGTACATTCCTTTGTTTGCAACGAAAAAAAGGATAAAGGGAATAAGATGCTGAGCTAAGCTAGTCTGGAGACTAATAATGTCTCCACTTCTGCCGAGCTGATAAAATTGGGAAATGTTTTGCCATCAAGGAGCCATGGATCATCCTGTCCAACAAACAATGACACAAGCAGATTGCAATGTTGATGGAGGGCTTGGAGACCAGAAAAGCTCTGCACCCGCCTTCTTCCAGCCAAGTATTTTCTTCCAATATTGTGACAAGGCCCTTTAATTCTTCAAGTGAATCCACAAAAAGTGTGCATGGCTTGACGTATTGAAAGAAAAGGAGTAGAGAATCTTCTTTTCAAACTGGCGTCTAGATCATCACTTGAGGAGCATCATAACAGGTCACTAACTACGATCCATGACTTAACCAACAAACGTCAAGCCCAGCTTTGGAAGCTCAAATACTTATCATAGGTTGATTGCATCTGATTCTTCTGCAACTGTCAGTCACTCTGACAACTTGTCTTGGCGTTTCTGATACCACTCAGAATTATGAAGAGTTGATCTTGTTTTCAGTTGTTACATCTGATACCACTCTATTATCTTGCAGATGCTGACATGTAAGTTACTTTTTATGCATCTGCTCCTATTACTCTACTCCATTCACAATAAAGAAAAACTCACTTTCATGTGCTGGATACATGCTCTACTAGATTCTAGTTTCTCTAGTTGGCTCTTCTAGCCGGTGTCGTATACAATGTCTTGTTGCATATATGTAACTTCTTGTTGCAACAATATTACTTACAAAATTATTTGAGAAGCACACTGTGGTAAGTACCTGTGTGTCTCACTGCCCTAAAACGCAATGTTATTAGTAGTCAAAATGATCACATATTTTTCAATGGATCTCCCGTAGGACCTATCTACATGGTTTGGTCACTGTTAGCTTCCACGCTCCTAATTGTTTCCGTCTTGAGTGTAATCGTTCTTCACCACCACTTCTTTGTCACATTTCTTCTCCTCTACCTGCACACTTTCAGTCTTGATCTCATTGGCATCTCTTTTCTCGTCCACCTGCTCAGTCTTGATCTCATTGGCAGCATCGTTCTTCTTTGAGTTTAGGAGCTCGACAAGACTGTTGAGCGCGACATCAGTGTCATCATTCCTCATCAGAACCTCGGCGACCTCTGCGGGCGTCACAGTCACCTCCTTGATCAGCTCCTCGATCTCTGGATATGTGGCATGAGAGTCGATGGCGTGGTAGTTATTGGCAAGGATCCGGAAAGCCTCCGGGGTGCAGTACCCCATGTGGATGTGCATGTCCATCCTGCCAGGCCGCAGAAGTGCTGGGTCAAGACGCTCCTTGTAATTGGTCGTGAAGATGATGATCCTTTCCTCCCCACTTGTTGACCACAAGCCATCGACAAAATTGAGCAGTCCGGATAATGTTACCTGTTAACAGCAGCCAAATTGCCATCAGCAATCTATGGAATCAAGGAGTGGGAGAGGTTTATGTATATGTAGGATTATTTTGACTCAAAAAGTTACCTTGTCTTCTGCCTTCTTCTTTTCTGTAGAATTGGACTTAGCATGTTCCTCATCTTCATCCTCCCGTTGCTTCAGTTTGATGGTACAGTCTATGTCTTCAACCACGAGAATGGATCGGTTGGTCATGCCAACAAGAAGCCTCCTGAGGTCCGAGTTGGACTCGACCCCAGTCAGCTCAAGGTCATATATGTCGAACCTGAGATGGTTGGCAATGGCGGCGATGAGGCTGGACTTTCCGGTACCTGGCGGGCCATACAGCAGGTACCCTCGCTTCCACGCCTTTCCGATCCTCCTGTAGTAGTCCTTCCTCTTGATGAATCTGTTAAGGTCATTGATGATGGACTGCTTCTGCTTCTGGTCCATGGCGAGCGTGCCGAACGTGGAAGGGTGCTGGAGCTCCATGGGAGCCCACTCGTCTGAATACTCGTTCATGTAGATACTCAGGCTCCTCTCCCCGTCTTTGATCGCCTTGGCCGTGGCGACGATGAACGGGAGGTACTCCTTGAGGGCTTTCTCCTTGTACCTCTTGTGGAAGCTCACCTCGTAGGACCTGATCTCTCGCGCCCCAGTCCCGCCATTGGGGTCGCCCTTGACCTGGCGGATCACGAGGCACCACCTGAACTCGGTGCCCTCATACACGTCGCTCATCTCCTCTCCTGCCTCCATGCTGACCACCATCTTCTCGGGCTCGCTCTCGGCGCTGCAGACCCGTAGGCGCTGCAGGGCGATGTTGGCCTCGGCGTCGACGCGTGCGGCGAGGTAGGCCTTGACGGCGCCGTAGACATGGTTGTAGGACCACCCCTCGCTCTCCTCGACGACGATGGTGTGCTGCCACGTGAGGCGGGAGCGGAGGCTGGTGAGGAGCGCGGAGAGGGCGTCGCGCGCCTCAGACGGCAGCAGCTCGTTCGCGAGGCCGCGGACTAGCATCAGGGAGGCTGCCAGGGAGGCCGCCGTGGCGATGGTCTTGTCATAGGACGCCATGGCTGTGTGTTTTTGGTGTTCTGTTGTGCTGCTCTCTGTTTTCTTTTATAGGCAGCGAGTGGGATTCGGGGGCTGACTGGGTGATGTCGTCCTCTGAAAGGAATAGGTCTGAATGATACCCTCACACACACGGTCCGGTCTTACTTTGCAAAAGGCGTAGCATCCCATTACCACGCAACTTCCAACGATTGGCTGATCGATTCGTTCTCCTGAAACCTTATGTGGAAAATAGTAGTTTACACCCTCTATAATTTGCGGTTTACTAATTTTTTTTCGATGCGGCACGTGGTTAATTAATTATATGCTACTCCAAAATATAAGCCTTTTTAGCAAACTGTTTTAGCTCGTTAAAAAGGCTTACATTTTGGAAATAGCAGAACGTAAGCAACTTCCATGCATACATTCTCATGGATGGGAGCCTCCATATGGTGCAATATTTTTGT
Source organism: Alopecurus myosuroides (assembly GCA_028641055.1). NCBI lineage: Eukaryota > Viridiplantae > Streptophyta > Magnoliopsida > Poales > Poaceae > Alopecurus > Alopecurus myosuroides. The sequence continues at coordinate 111,359,356 of CM054057.1, read as the reverse complement.
CTTGTTGATACGGTCTGTGATTGGCACTCGCTAACATGCCGTCCTCGTTTGACATTTTCTTGGTTAAATTAATGTGCACTTTTATTCTCTGAATCACACGCTTTGGAGGTTATTACCGTACCGATCACTATTAGTTTTGTGCTAACTATAGAGTGGATTCGTTTCAGACTCGTGAAGCGGCTGGGGAGAGCGGTGCCACTTTTGCTTCCTTGGCATCCAAGGTTGCTCGGGAATTGTGCTAGCACTACTTTTTCTCAGGAAGAGTGGAGAGAGAGTACGCGCCAAGTTTCCTGAAGGAAAAATGTGCAGACGAATAAGGTTTCTTCCCTCAAAGATTTCTTCCTGGAAGACGGCCGAAGACCGGTCGACCACGTGCGGTCCGCGTCCGGTCAGTGGAATTAGCTGCTCTCTTATCCAGGGAAAAGTGGTGTCCATTTAAGCATACGTCGCGTTCTGAAATATGCCCTTGGCTTAAAACATCAGCCCTGTTCTGATTGATGGAAATGTGACACGTTGAAGGGGCTTGCTGGACATCTGGGATGTACTAAAATCTAAAAGGGTTTTTTAACATAGTGCCCTCAGTTAGCACCATGACCTCAGTTTTAGCCCTAGCGTCGAATCGACCTTGGTTTTGCCCCTAGTCTGTCCGCAAGGACTCATTTCGCTGCTTCCACCGTAACTTTCTGCCCCCGTTAGGATGCTGACCTGTGGGACCCATCATAGAACCGTTGGCGCGGCATGTGGGCCCCAGCTGTTGAGCGTTGGCGCGGCTTGTGTGCCCCAACTGTTGACGGCTGGCGCTGCATGTGGGCCCAGCTGTTGACGAGGCCCAATGTCAACATGCAGACTACACATTATCCATTTATATTTATTAATCCCTACATGCAGATACACATTATCCATTTATTAAACCATCAAATTATCCGTATTAATAATATAAAATATATACTGTGATCAACTGAAATTTGTATATTATCTTAGAAAACATAATGCATCACATCTCTTATATATAAATTTTGTTTACAATGTGCATATTTTAAAGCGATAATTAGAAATATTAAAAAAACGATAATTAGAAAGGATAAAACTTCTAAACAGTGGGTACATATTTGGACAAATATAAGAACATAACTTTATATATAATTAAACATACTTAGAATTCGATAACTGGCCCCACTTTACATATAATCAGTGGGGCCCGAGGGACATTACATCTAATTTAAAAAAAACTAACTGCTCCCGCTCTGCATGCGGGAGCCCTAACTGCTCCCGCGCTGCATGCGGGAGCCCTTGCCGCCCTACTTCCATTCCGCCGCCCTGCCCTCCATCTCCTTGTTGACGCGGGCGCGGCGGTTCTTCGCCCGCATCCTCTCCTCCTCTCGCTCACGGACCCGCTTGATGCTGGCCCGCATTGCCTCCACGTCCTCCTTCGCCTTCTTCTTCTCCTCGGCCTTCAACTCCTTCTTCTCCAGCCGCTCCAGTTCCTTGAGGCGGCGGATCGTCTTGGGGGAGAGGTCGTTGTGGGCGGTGAGGGCGGGCTTGGGGTTGTGGACGAAGGGCGGCGATGGCGATCTCTCCCGTTTGGGAGATTCGACTTCCTCCGACGTATAATCGGCCTCGTACCAAGGCCGATCTTTTGGGCGGTTGTCCTCGTCGGAGACCGACTCGGGGCTAGATGGTAGAGAGTAGGAAGACATGTTCGGGCTTGAAGCTAGGGAGAGAAGGGCAAAGGGCTGGAGAGGGATGAGAAGATGGAGGACGAGTGAAACGGTCTATTTAAAGGCACGATTAGACGTGAATTAATTGTGGTAGATGAAGCAAACAGTGTGAAAACGTTGGGTGCAGTGTAGAAGAGTCGATGCATGGTCAAAGCGGTGTAGAACAGGCGTAGGCGTAGGCGTAGGACAGCTAGTGATACGGAGTACGAGCGCGTGTGCATTAGGCAGTCAAGTGATTCGACGTTGCATGCGTGTATTAAAGAGGTGAAGAGAAGAAAGTCCAAAGTCTCACGCCAAATCCTGCCTCGCTGCATATGCATTGATGCGTATCTTCTGAAAACGAGGCGTGGAGGGTTGCGTCGCTGCAAATGCGACGCGACTCGTGTTTCTGAAACGAGGCGTGCAGGGCTGCTGCAAATGCGACGCGACTCGTGTTTCTGAAACGAGGCGTGCAGGGCTGCTGCAAGTGCGACGCGACGTTTACTCTTTTCTTCTTCTGCCACGTTGTTTACTCTGAAAAAACGAGGCGTGCATGCAAGTCCATGCATGCAAACTACGGCGGCAACGGCCTGCAGACGCTGAGACGAGCGCTTCTCTGTGCGGGAACGCGATCCCCTGACTTTAGGTCACTGACAAATGGAGCCCATCACACACCGGACCCACGTGTCATGGGAGAAAGTCAGAGAACATAAGGTGGGCAAAGTAAGAGGATCTGGTTCCCTCTGTTTTTAGGGCATGTACAATAGTGTAGACGGGTGCTGTCTGCACTACTCGGCCATGTCATTTCTAGACATTTTTAGAGATAGTTGGTACAGTGTGGTGACCCCCTAGCTTGTGTTGGGATCCAGACGCTCCGTAGCCCCCCTCCCGGTGAAACCCTAGCCCCGCTGGAGAAATACCTGACTTATCGGAAACACGCGGTAACTGCGTCGAAAGGGGGTAGCAATGTGGAACTATTTGCTTGGTTGTGCTAGGATAACCCATAGGAACACAAAACAAAAAGGTAGAACCCACCTCTTCGGAAGATTCACGATGTTTGGTCCGATACAGGAGTTTCACCCTATAAGCGCTCACGAGAGAGAAGTGGATGCCGGTGAAGCGGGTCACACCCCGGAGAGAAATCTTTGACATCCAAAGCGCACAACACACCTATACTAACATGGTATGGCACCCCCTAGCTTGTGTTGGGATCCAGACGCTCCGTAGCCCCCCTCCCGGTGAAACCCTAGCCCCGCTGGAGAAATACCTGACTTATACGGAAACACGCGGTAACTGCGTCGAAAGGGGGTAGCAATGTGGAACTATTTGCTTGGTTGTGCTAGGATAGCCCATAGGAACACAAAACAAAAAGGTAGAACCCACCTCTTCGGAAGATTCACGATGTTTGGTCCGATACAGGAGTTTCACCCTATAAGCGCTCACGAGAGAGAAGTGGATGCCGGTGAAGCGGGTCACACCCCGGAGAGAAATCTTTGACATCCAAAGCACACAACACACCTATACTAACATGGTATGGCACCCCCTAGCTTGTGTTGGGATCCAGACGCTCCGTAGCCCCCCTCCCGGTGAAACCCTAGCCCCGCTGGGGAAATACCTGACTTATACGGAAACACGCGGTAACTGCGTCGAAAGGGGGTAGCAATGTGGAACTATTTGCTTGGTTGTGCTAGGATGGCCCATAGGAACACAAAACAAAAAGGTAGAACCCACCTCTTCGGAAGATTCACGATGTTTGGTCCGATACAGGAGTTTCACCCTATAAGCGCTCACGAGAGAGAAGTGGATGCCGGTGAAGCGGGTCACACCCCGGAGAGAAATCTTTGACATCCGAAGCACACAACACACCTATACTAACATGGTATGGCACCCCCTAGCTTGTGTTGGGATCCAGACGCTCCGTAGCCCCCCTCCCGGTGAAACCCTAGCCCCGCTGGGGAAATACCTGACTTATACGGAAACACGCGGTAACTGCGTCGAAAGGGGGTAGCAATGTGGAACTATTTGCTTGGTTGTGCTAGGATAGCCCATAGGAACACAAAACAAAAAGTTAGAACCCACCTCTTCGGAAGATTCACGATGTTTGGTCTGATACAGGAGTTTCACCCTATAAGCGCTCACGAGAGAGAAGTGGATGCCGGTGAAGCGGGTCACACCCCGGAGAGAAATCTTTGACATCCAAAGCACACAACACACCTATACTATCATGGTATGGCACCCCCTAGCTTGTGTTGGGATCCAGACGCTCCGTAGCCCCCCTCCCGGTGAAACCCTACCCGCTGGAGAAATACCGGACTTATACGGAAACACGCGTTAACGGCGTCGAAAGGGGGTAGCAATGTGGAACTATTTGCTTGGTTGTGCTAGGATAGCCCATAGGAACACAAAACAAAAAGGTAGAACCCACCTCTTCGGAAGATTCACAATGTTTCCACCTCATATTCTTTGAAATCTCTACTCCTGTATTCGAGGAATCTCATTTTAGTGATGGCTTTCGTTCTAATGTTTATAAATCCTATTTATATTTTTCCTAGACTTGTATTAGACCTATATAATGCAATTCCGAAGCCTGAAAATTTATTGGATGAATATTTGTATTATTTATTTTCTTTTGAATAATAATGGTTTTAATCGAAAATCGTAAATAAAACAAGTTTAAAACATCAAAATGAAAAAATAACTTTGGATCTTTCTTAGTCACACCAAAATGAAGCTTTGGTGAGATTTTGACCTTATTTGAGTTCCAAAGGTTTGAAACTCATCTCATTTTCTTGAACTCTCTACTAGTCTGTTCAAGATATCACATGTTACACAAGGCTTTTTCGTTCCATTCTTTATAAGACAGGTTTATATTTTTTTCTCGTTACTATATGACATAACACTACTATGTGCGTCGGCTTTATATTTTTTCGATTTTTTTTGAATTATGTATGCTCATTTCAAGCTTGGTCAACCCTCTGTTTGACCAGCCGAAAAGCTTCTAGAAGGAAACACAGAGATTCGACCTGGGCTGTTGGATCGACGCCTTCTAGAAGGAATCGTGCATCGGACGGATGCGCTCGCAGCCACAGCGATCCGCGAGACGCTCGTTCTGCGCTCTGATTGGTTGGTCCGTTGGCCACAGGGATCCATGGTTTCTATGTGTTCTACATATGATTTCTTTGCTGTTAAGTATTAAACCATGTTATTTAAATAAAAAAATATATAAAAATAGAAGAATTATTCAAAACATAATGAAACTTCAGATTTACTAGAGCGATGATTTTTATCTGTTTTACATATGATTTTTCTATTAAACCATGTTATTTAAATAAAAATTAAAAAAATAGAAGAATTATTCAAAACATAATGAAACTTCAGATTTACACTATATATGTAGAATAGATGTCTAGGAAATTAATTTGGCTGATTTAGACAAGATGCCAAAAAATGTTGAAGCACAAATGGGGTATTTACACTAGCTTCGGACCTCATTTGAAGCACATTTCTCATGAGAATAGAGCGATGGTTTCAAATGAGCATAAATAATTCAAAAAAAAATCAAAATGACATGAATCCAACGCACCATGTTGTTATATGCGATATAGTTGCTCCTCAAATTTATTTGGATAATTTTGACAAGGTAGAATTTTTCATGAAATTACAAACGGGGGTGTTTACCCTAGCTTCACACCTCATTTGAAGCACATTTCTCATGAGAATAGAGCGATGGTTTCAAATGAGCATAAATAATTCAAAAAAAATCAAAATGACATGAATCCAACGCACAATGTTGTTATATGTGATATAGTTGCTCCTCAAATTTATTTGGATAATTTTGACAAGGTCGAAATTTTCATGAAAATTTCAAACGGGGGTGTCTACCCTAGCTTCAGACCTCATTTGAAGCACATTTCTCATGAGAATAGAGCGATGGTTTCAAATGAGCATAAATAATTCAAAAAAATCAAAATGACATGAATCCAACGCACAATGTTGTTATATGTGATATAGTTGCTCCTCAAATTTATTTGGATAATTTTGACAAGGTCGAAATTTTCATGAAAATTTCAAACGGGGGTGTCTACCCTAGCTTCAGACCTCATTTGAAGCACATTTCTCATGAGAATAGAGCGATGGTTTCAAATGAGCATAAATAATTCAAAAAAAAATCAAAATGACATGAATCCAACGCACAATGTTGTTATATGTGATATAGTTGCTCCTCAAATTTATTTGGATAATTTTGACAAGGTCGAAATTTTCATGAAATTTCAAACGGGGGTGTCTACCCTAGCTTCAGAACTCATTTGAAGCACATTTCTCATGAGAATAGAGCGATGGTTTCAAATGAGCATAAACGATTCAAAAAAAATCAAAATGACATGAATCCAACGCACAATGTTGTTATATGTGATATAGTTGCTCCTCAAATTTATTTGGATCGGATAATTTTGACAAGTTCGAATTTTTCATGAAATTTCAAACGGGGGTGTCTACCCTAGCTTCAGACCTCATTTGAAGAACATTTCTCATGAGAATAGAGCGATGGTTTCAAATGAGCATAAATGATTCAAAAAAAATTCGAAATGACATGAATCCAACGAACAATGTTGTTATATGTGATATAGTTGCTCCTCAAATTTATTTGGATCGGATAATTTTGACAAGTTCGAATTTTTCATGATAATTTTGATAATAGCTTCAGACCTCATTTGAAACACATTTGCCTAAAATTTTGGAATGACTTGGTTCAACATCATACAAAATTATTCAAACATTCTTTTCGCTTTTAATCTACATTCTGGCTCGTGATTTTGTTCAGAAATACTCAAAATTAATTAAAAAACGTCGAACTCGTTGAAATAGGCGCAATTTCATAGATTCGACGATAGTTTTACAGAAAGACGGCATAATTTAACTAAAAACATTGAAAAAACTTAAAAAAAACTACGGTTGGCCGAGGATCGCCGCGATCACCCGGCCTGGTCGTCGCCCTCCTCCTAGACGTCGTCCTCTTCCTCGTCGTCCTCGTCGCTGTCGTCGTAGGCCAGCATGTTGGAGGGCCCCGCCTCGTGGTCGTTCGCCACCGTAGCGAGCCCATGCCGCTCCGCTCTGCCTTGGATCCGCAGTCGGTGCAGCTGCGCCTGCTCGGAGGGATGGCGGCGGTCCCGCCTCTCGCTCTGCAGGGCAGCCTTGCGCCGGTCGCTCTCGTACAGCGCGACGAGCGCCTGCTGCTCATCCGACGCCGCGGTTGCGGTGAGCTGCCGGTAGACCTGGCGCTCCGCCTGCTCCCTCTGGTGGGTCTCCAGGGAAGCACGAACAGCGGCAGCCTCGGCCGCTGCCGCCGCCTCCTCGAGCCAAGATCGGGCCTGGTGGAACGCCACCTCGTTCCGCCATGTTTCGAACGAGTAGATGGCGGCGTGCTGCTCGGGCCAGATAGGCTGCCTCCTCCTGTGCCTCCTCCAGCGCTGCGCCTCCTGCGGCGGTTCCTGCTCGGGTGCAGCCTCCTCCTGCGGCGGCTCCTGCTCGGGCGCCGCCTCCTCCTGCGGCTGCTGCTCGTTCTCCTCGTAGTAGAACTCGTTGTCGCTATCGCCGTCACTGTGGCCCCGCATCGCGGCCGCGGGGCGGCAGTACAACGGCGAGTTGCGGTTTGCACGGAGCCGGCGAGGCATCGTCTCGGGGTGTCTAGGTGGAAATGCGGCGATGAGAGCGAGTGCAGTGAGGGCGAGATTAACGGCTAGAATGGGGAGAGCGGCGAGCGGCGAGCGGCGAGGGGCCTTTTGTAGCCCTGGCGGGGCATTTGCTGCGCCGCGCGTGACGTTACTCCGGCAGCCTTTGACCGACGCGGGGCCCGCGGTTTTCCCACGCGTCGCTGAACCCAGCGGGAAGCTTGGGTGTGGACTATTCAAACTGCGCGGTCCCACCTGTAAGCTCCGGACGGTTTCAACGAACTTGGCAGTCCCACCCGGACCCACTTCGCGAAACGGAGTCTGACTCCTCGGACCCACTTCGCGGAACGGATTCGACTCCAAACTTACCGTTCCGGCCTCTCCATAGTAGTTGCGCACGGACTAGTGGCAAAACTGAGTACCATTCGGCGTTAGGGGTAAAACTGAGTAGAAGTGGTCCGCTATGGCAATTCTAGCCCAATCTAAAAACTGTGTGCTGGTTGCGGTCAATTCATCTTGACATGATCAGCTTTCATATAAATGGTATATATGGATACGGGTGGATGGCCAACTGGTAAGTTCGATTTGGTGATGACGATGATAGACATTATAACCTACAATTTCAATGGTACAGTGTTCTAAGAAACAAGGCGATTTTGCTCTTTCCAAGTATTCAAAAGTCTGCGTGAATGAACCTATAAACTATACATGTTGCGCTAACTTGCTATGCTCTAAACATTGCACCTGAGGAAGTGACGATTGCCTTCAGCTTAGCTGATTTTTCAGTGTGTCATAACCTATAACCTATAGAGCTATGTTTGCTATGCTCTAAACACGACTTACATCATATGCACAACTTCACCAACATCAATTCAGTGTGTCATAGATGAAGTTGAAGTTGAAGTTGGTCCGACCGAGTTGGCTTGTGCTCGTTCATCCAACCCTATTTGAAGCTTCCTCTTCCACTGCCAGACCGTCTCTCTGCTAAGCCCACGGCATGACATACCCTACTCGTGAAGAAGATATTCTGGTCAGGGTGAACAACAGTAACTCTATAACATACAGGGTAGACACATGAAGCATCACCTTATACAAATCTCCGTTGAAATGGACCATAAGCAGTTATTGTATGCTTCGACTACTGTCTGTTATTTCACCGACACTTCACAACATGCTTGAAGGACTAACAAACGGAAGATCATTATGGTATTAAGTAAAACGGAATTCAACATCGTATTTTTGAGTAAACCATATATTTTGCAGTATCTTAAGCAAGGAAATCCACTACGTCCACAAAAAAAAAATCCACTACGTCCACAAAATGTAATAGCATAAAATAGATATATCAAGCACTACAATTCAACATCCCATAAATGTATGAAAAGGTCATGGTGTTATAGAGAACATTAGTCACTTACCATCTCATCAGCTGCAGGTATTTCTCTAGATGTAGCTTTAGTTTTTTGTGCCAGACTCTCATTCTAGCCCCTCCATCAGTATGTTGCTCACAGTATCATCATCAGTTGTTTGGAAGACATTGTCAACTTCTCTAGCCTCCTCCCCATCAATGGTGCCAACCAACACACGATGTGTCTTTGAATCAGGTACCCATCCCTTGTCTAGCATTTGATCTAGAAACTTACACGCTTCACTCTTGAAGCCTTCTTTGATAAGGCCATAAATAATAATGTTAAAAATTCTAGGGCTTGCCATTCCATCTATATTTACCACTTTTAGTAAACTTTCTGAAACACTGCTAAGTAACGAAAACATGGCCATATCAGGGACTAAGAGTTCAAATGTCTCTTGGTCAGGAGCAAAGCCATCATTCACCATTCTGTTGAACAACATAGCAGCCTCATGAATTGTCTCCTTGGTCAGGAAACAATGCAGAACAACGTTGTATGCATAGCTGTCCAACAGACAACCTTCCATCAGCATCTGTGCAAGGACAATCAATAGATACTTCTCCTTCTTCAAATGGACTAGTGCTTGGATAATTGTGTTATAAGTGGAAAATGTACTAGAAGTGCCAGTGCATACAGCTAGTGAACGCATTCTGATAGCTTCACGTGTCATTCCAACCATACAACTCCCTTGAATTAAGGTATCAAGGGCCTCGTTGGTAAGGCTGCAACCTCTTTTACAGTGATACTTGAAAACTTCAGCAGCTTCTTGGATCCTCTTCATGTGACACAAACCTTCTACCAGCTGCGAGAAAGATTCTGAATTCAGCAACAAGTTGCTAACACTGGCCCTTCTGAACATATCTAGGGCATTCTTGTACAAACCTAACTGGCAGTAACAAGATACAACAGAAGAAAACACACTCTCATTAGCTGTAAACGAAGAAATTGTCATCCTACCAATAAGCTCAGATGCTCTTCTAATGTCCCCTTCATTGCAGAAGTGAGTGATTATTATGTTCCATGAGTGACAATCAACCAAACCCTTTTTGCGAAATTCCTCAAGATAACAAATTGGATCTCGCAGTCTGCTTGTTTTACATAACGCTCTCAACAGTACATTATACGGTTCTGTTTCTGCAACATCATTTTCCTCAAGAAAAATCACAGCTTCATGGAACTGGGATAATGTACAGTAGCAATCTACAATGTTGACATATGTACTTGTTACGGGTGCATGACCTGATGCTATCATCTCATTAAAGATTGTGACAGCATCATCCAACATTTTGTTCTCACACAAACATCTAATCAAGGCACTATACAAATGAAGGTCCAACTGAATGCTACCTTGTTTCATCATTTGATGCAATTTACTCGCCTCACTGGGTTTACTGAACTTACAAAATTGGGACATCACTTGACGATAAAAACAGCTATCAGGGATGCATTTCAGCTGCTGCATCTTCTGAAAGAGTTGTACTGATTCATCTGCTCCGCCGTGAGAACAAAGTGCTGTTATGAGTATACTGAAAGTGCGGCTATTAGGAGTACACAGTTTCTTGCTCATCCTGTCAAACTGAATCATCGCCAGGTCTAATTTTCCAGCTTCGCACAACACCTCAATCAACCAATTCAAGGTTTCCACATCAGGAAGGACACCAGCCTTCACAATCTCCATGTACGCACGGACAAACGGTCGCAAGCCCCTCCCTTCCTTGACCAAACCACAAAGCAAAGCATTGCAAGATGAGACTGACATCTTAAGCTTCCTCAAGCAAGCATTCTGAATCACCAGCAAGGCTTCGTCGCAACGGTTTATGTTGCTCAGGGATTGAACTAAGTCATTCAAGATTTTCTCCAATGCAGGGGCATTCAGTTTGATCATCTCCTTTAGGAGGTCGTCCATCTCATCACAATTCCCAGCACCACCGAGCTTGGAGATCATACAAGCATATGTGTCAACCGTATGGACAAATTTCCTCTGACTTGATGCCCATCGGAAGATCCGAAGGGCCAAGTTCAAATCTGAAGTAGAATCGAGAACACGGGTCAGTCTCTCTGGCTGGAGACTGTTCTTGAGTGACCGGATCGCAGACTCGAACTCGGCAGAAGTCCCAATTGCCCCACAAGAGCGAGTAGCAGGCACATTGGCGCAAGAGCAGTATGTCAGACTGCTAGGCAATAGGTGCAGTCTTGTAAATCGAACGAGAGATGCAACCTTAAGAGCCATGGAGGCAACTACATGATTCCAGAATCATGCTAAGCTGCAAAGGTACAATTCATGGAATTCGTATTGGAGTTAGCGTCGTTAAGCCTACTGCAATCCTGTGATTCCCTGAAATCAAAACAGGAAAAACAAAAATGAAACCAGAAACAATTGTGGTTCCAATGACTGCAACCTGTTAACACTAGAAACAATACAGCTACTGTACTAGCATTTCTGATGACTGAACTGCGATCAAGAAAGGAGCAAACCACGGAATTCTGCATTAAAAAGGCTCTTCACTAAACATTTCATGGCGTTGAAGCAATCGATCACACATACCCAGATTCCCTGATAATCTGAACACCCCCGGAAATAGCATTTTCTCAGTAATCATGGAACAGATCAACAGATCTTCTGTGGGTTAGTGACTGTTATGCAATAACGAGGTCAGCATATGCATAATCAGGCATCCTTTCACTATCAGTAAACACTATGCAAGATAAAAAATTCCACTTACAAATAGGATTTGGTATTTCCATTGACTGATTTGGTGCATTGAGTTGATGAGAGAGAGCATAAATTCAGATATCATATCAGAAGAGAGCTAGAGAAGAGGAGCTGCGTCACGCACCTGCCGCCTAGTCGCCGGGACGGCTTCGGTGATCTACCGCGGAAGCCAGGCCACCGCACGCCACGTCGTCTTGCCGTGCCGCCCGTGCGCCTGCCGCCCTGCACGCGCACTAGCCTTGTCCTGCTGAGGCCTGCGTACCGACCTCGCGACCTGTTCCGTTGGCTACCGCGAGGCGACACGGTGCATCGCTGCCGGGGTACTGGGTATCATCAGAGTTGACGGTCCAGGTGAGAGCCGAGACCTGCGGCGGGCGGCGGCGGACGGGCTAATCCGGCGGCAAAGGTGGACGGTGCCGCAGAGGGAAGGCCGGAGGGGATAGTAGAGCAAGTGACAACTAGCTTGACTGTGGCCTGTGGGCCGTGGCCCGATTAGAGTCTGGGTAAGAGCATGTAAAAAGAAAGGGAAACGCTGAAGATCCCCCGGGGGACGATCGCCCGGGTAGCTGCAACCTCACGTGGCGTGGCCCCGCGTGGCCCCCACCCACGTTTCTTCCCCAACTGGCCAACTCCATTTTTATCCGCTCGCGGGTCAACTGCCTACACACGTTCCTCTCCCGCGCCGGGAAAGAATCGCCGCGCCGCCGCCGTTCCTCTCCCGCGGGGGGCTCGCCGGAGATGGATGGTCGCGCCGCCGCTGTTTCCTTTTTTTCCCCGCGCACGCTGTGGTCGGCCGGATCAGGAGGAGAAGACAGCGGAGCCCCGAGGTGCTCCCGACGGAGCTCGGAGGCGCTCCCATGGTGAAGGCGGCGGTGCCCCGACGGGAGCTCGGAGGTGCTCCCATGGTGAAGGCGGCGGTGCCTCGACGGAGCTCGGAGGTGCTCCGATAGGAGCAAGGAGATGCTCCAATAGGGGGGTGGAGATGCTCCCATGGCGAAGGCGGGATGCTCCCGACGAGCTCGGATGTGCTCCGATAGGAGAAAGGAGATGCTCCAATAGGAGGTTGGAGATGCTCCCATGGTGAGGCGGCGGTGCTCCCATGGTGAAGGCGGCGGTGCTCCCATGGTGAAGGCGGCGTTGCTCCCGACGAGCTCGGAGGTGCTCCGATGGGAGGGTGGGGATGCTCCCATGGTGAGGCGGCGTTGCTCCCGACGAGCTCGGAGGTGCTCCGATAGGAGGGTGGCGATGCTCCCATGGTGTGTCGGCGTTGCTCCCGACGAGCTCGGAGGTGCTCCGATAAGAGGGTGGGGATGCTCCCATGGCGAGGCGGCGGTGCTCCCGACGAGCTCGGAGGTGCTCCGATAGGAGGGTGGGGATGCTCCCGGCCGCCGTCGTTGCTGCTCCAATAGGGTGGACCATGGCTGACGGGGAGCGACGCCGGCGGTGCCACCGGCGGCGCGGGGTGTGGTGTGGTAAGGGGGCATGAAAGTTTTGGCCGGGCTTCCATGGCCGTGCTGCTGGAGAGACGTGCTCCTGGCGAGGCAAAGGAGGACGAACCGGTGGGGACCACGCACGTGGTCGTTTCCAGGCTTTTGAGCGTGCGAGGTGGGATGCCAGTTCAATCGTACGGGTCATAATCGAGCGAACGGAGCGAACGGACGGCTGGGGACCCGGAGGATCGAAGCGCGCGATCCTCCGGGGGACGCTCAGCGCTTCCCAAAAAGAAAACTGGGCAAGCAATACCGCATCTACTATATGGATTATAGTGATTCCTATCCCGACTCGCTCACTGTCTATCTTCCTCTTGGACCGGCCCATTATTTAAGGAAAAAAATATAAGAAAAGCCCATTATTTAAGGAGAAAATATAAGAAAAGAACGTAGAGAAGAGAGGGATCCAACATGGGACGTCCGGTTCGTGGCTGTAGGGGCACAATGAATAGGCTAAAACATGTACATGTCATAACATCTTTCTTAATCCTTTTTATCGTCTCCTTTTTTCTGTTTTCAATTTTTGTTTTCATTTTTTTCTGTTTTTTTTTTCGTTTTTATTCCTTTTCTTTTTGTTTAAATTAAAAAAAATCAAACTTTAAATGTCCGAACAAAATCTGAATATGAACAAATTTTGAACGTGAACAAATTTTAAAAATGAACAAATTTCTAAAATAAACAATTTTTTGAAATGAACACTTTTCTAAAGTGAACAATTTTTTTCTGTTTTTTGTTGGTTTTCTTAAAAAATTGTTCATTGTGAAAAAAGTCAGAATTTTTTAAATTTGTTCACAATTTCTAAAAGTATTTATTTTTCAAATAAAAACTTATTTTTTTTATTAAATGAGCTAGCATACAACTTTTTTTTAGAAGCTAGCGTACACCTTTTTTTTAGAGACGCAAGGAGGAGCATAGGCCGCTGCGCTGCCGTTTGACCACGCCCAGGAAGCTGTGTTGTCCCCTTTTTCGATTTGTCCTTTTTGAGAGAAGCTGCGCTAGCAGAGCATATGAGCTGAGTCGCTCGCTCCCTCGTGTAATTGGGCCAGCCCACAATGTGCAATGCGAGCGAGGCGGGATCCTGCCAGCAATACAAACAAAAAACACTTTATACAATACTTAAAAAAACACTCTATACGATACTTAAAAAAACATAGTATACGACAGATCAATAGAGCGGCAGCTCTCAATTTAAAAAAAATAGAGCTTGCATCTCTCTCTCAAAAAAAAAAAAAGTCGCAGCTCTCCCTAAAGCTAGGCGTGGTTAAATTTGGCAATGGGGCCCCATTTCCCGTTCTCCGGTGGATAATTATTCTATTAGGGGATAGTGATGGTAGACGTATAATCCCCGTGGGGCTGTTAACAGAGGCAAATCACTTCCCAACAGTTATACCGAAGCGGTTATGGTTCTTTGATCCCCATACCTAATAATATCTGTCCCCGATATGACATGTGGGGCCAAATATACAGTGTACTGTAGAAGAGCCCTAGCAGCCCGATCCCACAACCCACTCCCACGATTCCCCCTCCAGTTCCCCTCCCCTGATGCCCCGTAGAAGAACCCTAGTCGCCAGAATCGCCACTCTCTCCTCTGCCCCCGCGATCTCCCTCCTCCTTCCCATCCCGCCGCTCGCCAACTCCCTCCTCCTTCCCGCCGCGCCGCTCGCCGCAGACGCCGCATCCACGCCTCCGTCCAATCACCAAGCCGTATACCCACGCCTCCGTCGCAACACCCATCGGCAGAAGCCGCATCCACGCCTCCGTCCCGAACAAGCACCGCATGCCTACCGCGAACTAGACGACGTCCTCTGACGATTGGCTTGCCTCTCCAGTGGTGGCGGGGTCCTTGTACCTCGCCGTGGTGTCGGGTACCACCGAGCAACCTCTTGAGCTAGATCTCGTCGTCGACCCGGGACCAACACCGGACGTCCCCGCCATCCCTGCAGTTCGACGCACCACCGCCTCCATCATCATCCGCCTCCGACATCCAGACAAGGTGAGCCCCGGTCGTCCTCTAGGTGCCAACAAACGGCCTCCACGCCGTGCTCTAGCTTCTCCAATGGCCAGCTCCACGGGTACCCATCTTGCTACTCCAAGTTCAAATCGGTGAGGCCATTTCTTGATTAGATGTGCATGTATGCAAATTTTTGGATTGCTAAAACTGCATGAGACATTACAGAACCTGATGAGCACAATTATTTGCAACTCCATTGACATATCTGGATATATGCTGCTGCATATATGCTAAATTATCTGATGTGCAGTAGATTAATTAGGCAGTAGAGGAATGAGACATTACAGAACTTGATGAGCATTTGGGATGTGCAGTAGAGGAATTAGGCGAATTGACTATATTTTGCTGCCTAGACTAAAGCTAAATTATCTGTCCAAAAGGTAGGGCTCGGGATTCAGGCCTGTGCTGCAAGGAGGAGAGCTTGCTGGTTATACAGAATGATGTAGACTTGCTGGTTAAATAGTAGTAGTTGAAAATAGTAGTAGGCTTGTTGTTTCCTTGCTGGTTATATTGAATGATGTAGGCTTGCTGGTTATACAGAAGTTGCTGGTTAAATAGTAGTAGTAGTAGTAGTTGAAAATGATGATGAATGTTTGCTGGTTATAGTTTAAATAGTAGTAGTTGAATTTTTTTTGATGATGAATGTGATATATATGCTTGCTGAACAAATTTGTGTGTTTTGCTTTATAGGAACATGACCTCTAGTCCTCGGGATGGGAGCAGCAGCCCAACAGGATCATCTTCACAGCCGGTCGGAGGGCCAATACTTGTGAGCATTAAGAGGGAGGAGATTGAAATATCTGATGATGAAGAGGGGTGATGGTGCAGATCGTGCACTCGTTGGGAGACCCCAAGAGGAGGGTGTGATGAGCACAACAGTAGGAAATTCCCCTTAGTTAAGAATTAAGGTTATCAACTGTCGCACCCTGGTTTCTAGGGGATACTCATCGGGCCGAACTGGATAGCAGATGCTTGGATTATGGGGCATAACTGCTCCCACGTCCCAGCTTCCTGGTAGGCCTGCGCTTATGCGCGACAACACAAGCCCTGCTATTCCACCGTCGATGTAAACTATCCACTAGAGACCATAGGCACTACTGTCGACGTACTTCATACCAATCACACATGGTACGTCAACAGCGTTAAACGGAATGATACCACAACATATCTCTAAGACACAAAAGATTGAAATAAGATTGCAAATAGCCTTCACTAAGGCAGAGAATAGCAAATACACTCATACAGAGGACACATGTCCCAACATAGCATCATTACATAGCAGCGGAAGCATTCAACAGATCTGAGTACAGACAAATCCAAATAGGCCTAGGAGGCCGGCGATGAAAGGAAAATGGAGCCCATCCACGAAGTCTCGGATCCTGCCCGGGTCCGCTATCTACTCGTCAACAGCGTCGTCGTACTCCACGTAGTAGCCTCCATGGGGATCCTCGGAATCGTCGTCTGCGTAAACCACAGCCCCAACGGGGTCAGTACATCCAAGTACTGGCAAGCAAGACTCACACTTCATCAAAGAGTTACCCGTCAACACAAGCATTGATGCTTGGGATCAACGGAAGAGATAGGTGTTATAAAAGCTGCAGCGGGCTGCTCTAACCAACTACAGAAAATAATACAAGTTCCGGCTAACAGAAGAAGATAAGATCGAGGATTGTAACCAACTGAAAGATAACTTCAAACAAACCCATCCTGGATCTCGCCCCTTATCCGAAGAAGCAATCCGAGGATAACTCACACCGTTGTATTAAAGATGAGTCAAGTTATTGTGTGAATAACCTATTACTAGTCAAGTTATTTAGCATTGAGTGATACGTGGTTGATCATTATGTTTAAGTTGTCCTGAGTACTTGTTAGCCAGTACTTTCACCAAGTAATCCATAACCGCGGAAAACACGGCTTCTCGAGAAGATTTATCCCTGCAGGGTGTGCTCCAGTACCCGTACACACTCAAGCCACCAACTAAAACTTAGGTGGACTTGACACGACCCAAACCATCTCTACAATCCATCCTAGGAGCCACGGAGCTATAAGGTCCCGGCCAGTCCGCCTAACCTAAGCGCAAGGGTGAAAACCACACCCCCCGGCACCACAGGCCTCGCCCTATATGCATCATCATCATCACCAGTAACCAATGGGGGTACCTCCCATTATGCAAGGAGCAAATGGAACACCCGAACTAAGTGTGGCTCTTCGGACAAACTGCAGATCAAGTCTAAGTCGAGGGGGGTCCCATACTACCACCCGGATGCGGTGAGCACGCTCATCATGGATCAGTAGACAAGACCCTTTTCCTATTAGGGTCGACACCAGCAGGCCTCAAAACCACTTAGGGCCTCCTGCCGGTGCCTTATCATCAAATTATTATTACCATTAGCAATTAACAGGATTGATTGATTAAATTCGAGCCCCCGGTACAATAATAATAGTAAAAGAAGTAACCGACAACAGACTCGAGCAAAAGCAACCCTAAGCATGCTAGATGAGAATAGGCACAAGCAATGGCTGTAGGTATGGAGGTGAGGCAATATCATTGGTTCAGGGTATCATGTGATAGGTTCGGAGAACAAGCAACAATACATAGGGCTAGCAATAATAGACAAAAGGATAGTATCGACAACAGGTGTGGAAGGGAACTCGATGATTCATGTGAGTGATAACTTGCCTGCAAACCCAGTAGCCTGGTACTGAGCAAAAATCCTTAGAAGGGGTACCGTACGTCTCTTCGGTCTCAACGTCGTCGTCTAAAGCGAGAAGAAGCAAACACACAATCGAAAGAGACGAACAATCAATACATGGCATAGGATGCACAACCATGGGATGATGCATGTCATGTTAATAGATGCATCAAAGTAAACTACTTGACAAGATAACACAATTTAATTGGACCCATATGCAATGTGAATTGCATATGGATGCAAATGGTTTAGGTTGAAGCAATGATCTACATTTGATTAACAAGTGTAAGTAGTTAAACATGATGCATGCATGATGAAAACAAATAGGTAACAATATTAGATGCAATTGAAAATGGGAATTAACAAGTTAAGGAATTAATTATTAAGTTTGGGAATTTTGGTTACTTAGTAGTGTTACACAAATAGTTGTTGTTTTCATCAAGTTAAGTTGCTCATAACAAATGACAGAGTTGATATTTGAAAAGGTTATGTTTTTCTGGTTGGAAAACATATTTTACATGTTCAAGAATAATTTAATTTGAGCAAGTTATGGTTTTATCAAATTTAAATGAATTAAACAAGTATTAAATTATTTAGGCAATTTAAATTATTCAAAACATGAAACAAAATTTATATTTGAATTGGTGGTTCAAAATGGTATGGAAAACATATTTTATTTGTATGATTTGGATTAATAATGAATTAGTTATGGATTTTAGCAAATTGCAGTTGAATTATTTGAATTCAAATTTGAATTGCATTTTGAAAATTCAAAACAGGAAACAAAATTCATAGTTGGGTAGAATATACTTTTCTGATTGGATTACATATTTTATTTGTTCAATTCTGAGTTAGGATGGCCAAGATATGATTTTTACAATTTGTTTGGTTCAAAAAAAAACATTCTGTGAAAAAAAGAAACACATCAGGACTTTTCCCACCGTGGGGAAAAGAACCCACACTGGCTGGCCAGTGGGCCAGTGCCACGGTGGCGCTGACTGGTGCGGGTAGGGGCTGAGGTGGCCGCGGCAGTCGATGACGTGTGGGACCTGGGGTGGGGCGCGCAGAGGAAAAAAATGGGGAGGCAAATGCCTCCCCTGGGATTCGAACCAGGGAGCTAGGCCTTGGGCGCACGGTTCGCTGGCCAATCGGGCTGGTTTCAGTTTCTTGTCAGGTTCGTGGTGCGAAGGAAGATAACCTTCAGATAAACGATAACTGAACTTTTCTGCATCTTCTTGTGCGTGCAGGTGCAGGCAGCGATGGCGTACAGGGAGGCGGCCAGCGAGCGGACAGGGAGCGGGCAGCGACCGATCACTGCCGTGCGTGCGGCGCTCGGCGGGCCGGCGTGCGTGCGGCCGGTGCGGTGGCCGTGCCGCCGTGTGGTGGCCGGGCTCGTGCGAGGCCACAAGGGCAGGGAGCGGGAGGAGGCGACGGATGGCTTACAGCGATGGCGTCGGTGGCGCTCGGTGGCGGCAAACGGAGGATGGCGGCGCCGATTCCGTGGTCGTCGAGGAAGGCCGAGGGCACGGGGAGGAAGAGGGCGGCGAGCCGGTTCCGTTCCCGGCCCTAGCGCGGCCGGGCGGACACCGTGGCGGCGGCGCCTCGCCGGAGAGAGGCGGCGGTGGAGGAGCTTCGGTGGTGGAACAGAGAGAGAAGAGGGGGAAGGAGAAAGGAGGAGATGCGGCGCGAGGGAGGAGAAGGGGGAGGAGATGAACGATTAGGGCTAGGGGAGCTCGGCCATGTACTTTTAAGGGGAGGAGGAGAGCTGCGATCACCGTTCCCTCCTCTGCAACTGCTACGTGGACAGGCTCATCTGCCTGCCGTACAGAGGTAGGAGATGAGCCAGGGGGGTACCAGGCCTGCGAAAGATGGGCTGGCCCAAGATGGGCTGTTTGCCCCTTTTTTTTCCTCTCCCTCTCTATTTTTTTCTGTTTATTACCCTTTTTTTGTGTGCAGATTTGGAATAGAGAGAGAAAACAATGGTCCTAGGGTTTGCAACTTTGGAAAAGATTTGTATTATTCTGTTTTTGTAACAATCACCTTAAAACAAACATTGTTCTCCAAAAATAAATAAATTTAATTTATGTTATTGTTCTGGAAATTAAAATAATTTGAGCAATGTTGGTATAAAAAGAGATAAATGAACCTAAGCCAAGATTAAAGTCTTGATTCCAATTTTAGTGGAACAATTTGTTTGTTTATTTTGTAGTTGTTAATTGAAACATTGTAACATAACAAATATGAACCGAAATTGAATTTTGGTTTTGGAATTCAAATAGAAATCAGATGGAAACAGATGCAAAGAATATGATGACATGATGCACAACAAAAATAAAACACGAAACAAACATCTAGGGGGGAGATTTCAAACCTGGGATGTTACAAAACGCCCCCCCTTGAAGGAATCACGCCCCGAGATTCCTACTGAGAAAGGAAAAGGTCCGGATACTTCTTGCGAAGATCCTCTTCGGTCTCCCATGTTGCCTCTTTATCAGAATGATGCGACCATTGCACTTTCAAGAACTTGGTGCTCTTGTTGCGAGTCTTACGCTCGGTCTCATCGAGAATACGAACATGATGCTCCTCATAAGATAGATCATCTTGCAGTTCAATGGAATCATGATCAACTGCACGATCTGGATCTTTGAAACACTTCTTGAGCTGTGACACGTGGAACACATCGTGCACCTTGGATAGTTTTTCTGGAAGTTCAAGACGATAGGCATTTTCCGCACGCCTTGAGAGAATGTTGAACGGACCAATGTATCTCGGTGCTAGCTTTCCCTTGACACCAAAACGATGAGTGCCTCTGAGGGGAGTTACACGGAGATATGCTTTGTCACCAGGTGCATAAATCATATCCCTGTGCTTGCTGTCATAGTAGCTTTTCTGACGAGACTGAGCAATCTTGAGATTGTCACGAATGATTCGAACTTTCTCTTCGGCTTCCTTAACAATGTCAGGTCCTAAGAGTGAACGTTCACCAGCTCCAGACCAATTGATTGGACTCCTGCATCTGCGGCCATAAAGATCTTCAAACGGTGCCATGCCTAGGCTTGCCTGGAAACTGTTGTTGTAGGAGAATTCAGCATATGGAAGGCAATCCTCCCATTTCATGCCAAAGGAGAGACCACATGCTCTGAGCATATCCTCGAGAATCTGATTGACTCTTTCGACTTGCCCTTGAGACTGAGGGTGATAAGCTGTGCTGAAGAGAAGTTTGGTGCCCAATGCTTCTTGAAAACTCTTCCAGAAATGCGAAGTGAATATTCTTCCACGGTCTGAGCTTATTTCCAATGGAACACCATGAAGAGGAACAATCCTTGTTGTGTAGAGTTCTGCTAACTGGCTAGCTGACATTGTTTCTTTGACAGCAAAGAAGTGAGCTACCTTAGTGAGACGATCAATAACAACGAAGATTGCATCGTTGCCCTTCTTGGACTTTGGAACACCAGTGACGAAGTCCATTTCAATCATGTCCCACTTCCACTCAGGAATTTTCAGCGGTTGGAGAAGACCGGCTGTTTT
This sequence comes from Alopecurus myosuroides, assembly GCA_028641055.1. Lineage (NCBI taxonomy): Eukaryota > Viridiplantae > Streptophyta > Magnoliopsida > Poales > Poaceae > Alopecurus > Alopecurus myosuroides. Next base: position 111,338,146 of record CM054057.1, on the reverse strand, counting down.
CTGATGAACTGCCTTAACACGTTGACAAACGTCGCATTCAGAAACGTATTGAGCAATTTCACGTTTCATGCCAGACCACCAGTACAGAGTCTTGAGATCCTGGTACATCTTTGTACTTCCAGGGTGGATGGAGAGAGGAGTTTCATGAGCCTCCTTGAGAATAACATCTTTGAGACTTTGAACTTGAGGAACCGCAATGCGTCCTTCGAAGAACACCGTTCCCTTGTCATCAATTGAGAAGCACTGATACTTCACATTGCCTGCTTTGATGTTATTTGCGATCTTCTTGATCTCAGCATCACGAAGTTGTTCAGAACGAATCTTGTCCTCGAGAGTTGGACTAGCTGTCAAGTTTGCAACATAACCTTGAGGAACAAGACCAAGGTTCAGCTTCTGGAATTCTTCATGAAGAGGAGGTTGGCTTTCCATGATCATGAGATTATTGCAATACGACTTGCGACTGAGAGCATCGGCCATAACATTAGCCTTGCCTGGAGTGTAAGAAATGGTAAGATCGAAGTCTTTGATATTTTCAATCCATCTCCTTTGCCTGAGGTTTAGATCTGGTTGAGTGAAGATGTATTTCAGACTCTTATGATCGGAAAAGATTTCAGTGCGATTACCCAACAAGTATTGCCTCCATTTCTTGAGGGCAAACACCACTGCTGCAAGTTCAAGGTCATGTGTGGGATAATTGAGCTCATGTGCATTCAACTGACGTGAAGCATAAGCCACAACTTGACGTTCTTGCATAAGAACTGCTCCTAGACCTTGGAGAGAAGCATCACAGAATATCTGGAAGGGTTTGGTAGTATCTGGGCCAACCAGAACTGGTGTAGAAGTGAGTTTAGTCTTCAGGAGATTGAAACTTTCATCACATTGTGGAGACCAAACGAACTTCTTGTCCTTCTTTGTGAGATCAGAGAGGGGCTTGGCAATCTTGGAGAAGTTTTGGACGAAACGACGGCAATAGCTAGCCAAACCAAGGAAACTTCTGACTTGCTTCACCGTCTTAGGAGGTTTCCAATCAACAATTGCCTTAACCTTTTCTGGATCAATGGCTATGCCCTTGGCAGAGATGACATGACCAAGGTAAGCAACTTCTGGAATCCAGAACTCACACTTGGAGAACTTGGCATACAGACGATGCTCGCGAAGTTTCATTAGAGTGAGACGAAGATGTTCTCCATGCTCTTCCTCGGATTTTGAGTAGACAAGAATATCATCAAGATATACCACAACGAACTTGTCGAGGTATTCATGAAATACAGAATTCATTAGTCTGGAGAATGTCGCCGGTGCATTGGTGAGACCAAAGGACATGACAGTGTATTCATATAGACCGTAGCGAGTGGTGAAAGCTGTTTTTGGAATATCTTCCTTTCTGATCTTTATCTGATGGTAACCCATCCTCAAATCCAACTTGGAGAATATTGAGGCTCCAGCAAGTTGATCAAAAAGATCATCGATACGAGGAATTGGATATTTGTTCTTGATTGTTTTCTCGTTAAGAGGACGATAGTCAACCACGAGTCTCTTTGTTTGATCCTTCTTTGCAACGAACAGAGTTGGGCAACCCCAAGCCGAGGAACTAGGTTGAATGTAACCTTTCTCCATGTACATATCGATTTGCTCCTTCAACAACTTCAGTTCAGGAGGAGCTATCTTGTATGGATGCTTAGAGATTGGAGCAGTGCCTGGTTCAAGTTCGATCACGAACTCAACTGCTCTGTCAGGAGGCATTCCTGGCAATTCTTCTGGAAAGACGTCAGGGAATTCACAAACACCCGGAATAGTTTCAATAGATGGTAGAGGATTTGCACTGAGAGTGTAGAGTTGAGCAACTGGATTTTCAGCATGGAAGTAGACTATCTGGCCAGAAGGGTGTGTGATTTTGACAGAGTTAGCAGGACAATCAATGACTGCTTTGTTGGCTACCAGCCAATCCATCCCAAGAATGACATCAATATCTGAAGAGTGGAGAGCTATCAGAGATGCCTGGAATGGAAGGTTTCCAATTGTGATCTCGATGTTCTGGCTAACTTTATTGCTTTGCCAGCTAGATCCCGGTGATTTCACTAGGAGAGGGATAGACAACTGTTCGAAGTTGATTTCACTGTTGTTTGCAAAGCATTGGGAGATGAAAGAGTGTGAAGCACCAGAATCGAACAAGACTTTAGCACGAAACGAGTTCACAAGAAGTGTGCCCATTACAACCTCTGGAGATTCTTCTGCTCCCTGGGCCTTGACATGGTTCACCTTAACGGTTCTCACGCCAAGGTCGTTGCTGTTGTAGCAACCCAACGGAGGACCATGTATTCTTGTCGGGGTCGACCTGTGGCGAGGTGGACGTGGAAAGAGGTGCCTTTGCGGACACTTATCGGAATAGTGGCCCGGCTGTCCACACTTGTAGCATGTAACAGCAGAACGAGGAGCTGTTGGTCTTGGCTGAGATGGAGCACCTCCTAAAGATACCACTGGGGTGGGAGGGCGGGGAAGAATTCCTGCCGGGCTTGGCAAGCAGATGGGTGGTGTTGGAGTGGTATATGGAACCCAAACTCTTCGTTTTTGTGGAGGCATGATAGCTTTTGAAAGATTAGCCTGTTCACGAGAGTGCTTACGAGATTCCTCAACCAACTTGCGCCCATGCTCTTCATTTAGAGCGATGTTGACGAGGTCCTCAAAATGCTTGGCCTTGACGTTGGTGAGAGCGTACTTGAGTTCCGGGTTGAGACCCCTGCGTAACTTTGCCATCTTTCTCGCTTCCGTGGAGATTTCATCTCCGGCGTAGCGAGCTAGACGATTGAACTCTCTTTGGTATTCCAGAACGTCCAGATTGCCTTGTGTGAAAGAATAGAATTCCTCACGCATTCTCTCCATGAGCCCATCGGGAATGTGATGGCGCACGAAGGCTTGCTTGAAATCCTCCCATGTGATTGCCACACTAGGACCTCTCATTTCTTGGAAATTCTCCCACCAAGACATAGATTGCCCACGGAGAAGGTAGGTCACGTAAGGAACACGGTCCTCGTCAGCCACATGAGCTACCATAAGAGTACGGTTCATTTCACGGAGCCAGTCATCAGCATCCAATGGCTCGGAGGCGGTATCAAACGTGCGCGGATTGAGCTCAAGGAACTCCCGAATAGACACCCGGGCGTTGCCATTACTCCCAAGGTCTTGGTTCTGCTGCATCTGCTTTATGACTTGTGTCATCTGAGACAGCACTTTCCCCATCTCGGGTGGCAGTGTGGGTTCTTCGTCACCACTTTCCATCCTGAGGAGGATACCAAGGTTAACACACTAACCGGATAACAAAATCCAATATAAGTGCTTAAAAGGAATACTTCAGACGGTAAGAAGTTAGCATGGATCAAACATATACTACCCTCAACGTTCTCCATAAATGGTTTGAGTACGAAAGGATAACTAAACATAGCTAGGAATGGATACATCAATGGACGAAAGGTTCTTGAGAGAAACATGATATTGAAGCAACATCGGGAAACTCGCGACCAAAACTCCTAAGTTACTACGGAAGAACCCAGAACACGTGAAATCCTAACTTGAAAGTTTAGATGAGAAAGAGAAAACAACGTTGCACTTCCTTACCAGAAAAGGGAGGGTGGGTGGGGAAAGAAATAAAATGGCAGAATTCCTACTCTCACGTTTCATTTTTCCTATATAGCTACAAAATAGTTTCTAGACTCAACTGCGACCAGTAAAAGGGATCCTACAGGCAGACAGGCTCTGATACCATTTGTCGCACCCTGGTTTCTAGGGGATACTCATCGGGCCGAACTGGATAGCAGATGCTTGGATTATGGGGCATAACTGCTCCCACGTCCCAGCTTCCTGGTAGGCCTGCGCTTATGCGCGACAACACAAGCCCTGCTATTCCACCGTCGATGTAAACTATCCACTAGAGACCATAGGCACTACTATCGACGTACTTCATACCAATCACACATGGTACGTCAACAGCGTTAAACGGAATGATACCACAACATATCTCTAAGACACAAAAGATTGAAATAAGATTGCAAATAGCCTTCACTAAGGCAGAGAATAGCAAATACACTCATACAGAGGACACATGTCCCAACATAGCATCATTACATAGCAGCGGAAGCATTCAACAGATCTGAGTACAGACAAATCCAAATAGGCCTAGGAGGCCGGCGATGAAAGGAAAACGGAGCCCATCCACGAAGTCTCGGATCCTGCCCGGGTCCGCTATCTACTCGTCAACAGCGTCGTCGTACTCCACGTAGTAGCCTCCATGGGGATCCTCGGAATCGTCGTCTGCGTAAACCACAACCCCAACGGGGTCAGTACATCCAAGTACTGGCAAGCAAGACTCACACTTCATCAAAGAGTTACCCGTCAACACAAGCATTGATGCTTGGGATCAACGGAAGAGATAGGTGTTATAAAAGCTGCAGCGGGCTGCTCTAACCAACTACAGAAAATAATACAAGTTCCGGCTAACAGAAGAAGATAAGATCGAGGATTGTAACCAACTGAAAGATAACTTCAAACAAACCCATCCTGGATCTCGCCCCTTATCCGAAGAAGCAATCCGAGGATAACTCACACCGTTGTATTAAAGATGAGTCAAGTTATTGTGTGAATAACCTATTACTAGTCAAGTTATTTAGCATTGGGTGATACGTGGTTGATCATTATGTTTAAGTTGTCCTGAGTACTTGTTAGCCAGTACTTTCACCAAGTAATCCATAACCGCGGAAAACACGGCTTCTCGAGAAGATTTATCCCTGCAGGGTGTGCTCTAGTACCCGTACACACTCAAGCCACCAACTAAAACTTAGGTGGACTTGACACGACCCAAACCATCTCTACAATCCATCCTAGGAGCCACGGAGCTATAAGGTCCCGGCCAGTCCGCCTAACCTAAGCGCAAGGGTGAAAACCACACCCCCCGGCACCACAGGCCTCGCCCTATATGCATCATCATCATCACCAGTAACCAATGGGGGTACCTCCCATTATGCAAGGAGCAAATGGAACACCCGAACTAAGTGTGGCTCTTCGGACAAACTGCAGATCAAGTCTAAGTCGAGGGGGGTCCCATACTACCACCCGGATGCGGTGAGCACGCTCATCATGGATCAGTAGACAAGACCCTTTTCCTATTAGGGTCGACACCAGCAGGCCTCAAAACCACTTAGGGCCTCCTGCCGGTGCCTTATCATCAAATTATTATTACCATTAGCAATTAACAGGATTGATTTATTAAATTCGAGCCCCCGGTACAATAATAATAGTAAAAGAAGTAACCGACAACAGACTCGAGCAAAAGCAACCCTAAGCATGCTAGATGAGAACAGGCACAAGCAATGGCTGTAGGTATGGAGGTGAGGCAATATCATTGGTTCAGGGTATCATGTGATAGGTTCGGAGAACAAGCAACGATACATAGGGCTAGCAATAATAGACAAAAGGATAGTATCGACAACAGGTGTGGAAGGGAACTCGATGATTCATGTGAGTGATAACTTGCCTGCAAACCCAGTAGCCTGGTACTGAGCAAAAATCCTTAGAAGGGGTACCGTACGTCTCTTCGGTCTCAACGTCGTCGTCTAAAGCGAGAAGAAGCAAACACACAATCGAAAGAGACGAACAATCAATACATGGCATAGGATGCACAACCATGGGATGATGCATGTCATGGTAATAGATGCATCAAAGTAAACTACTTGACAAGGTAACACAATTTAATTGGACCCATATGCAATGTGAATTGCATATGGATGCAAATGGTTTAGGTTGAAGCAATGATCTACATTTGATTAACAAGTGTAAGTAGTTAAACATGATGCATGCATGATGAAAACAAATAGGTAACAATATTAGATGCAATTGAAAATGGGAATTAACAAGTTAAGGAATTAATTATTAAGTTTGGGAATTTTGGTTACTTAGTAGTGTTACACAAATAGTTGTTGTTTTCATCAAGTTAAGTTGCTCATAACAAATGACAGAGTTGATATTTGAAAAGGTTATGTTTTTCTGGTTGGAAAACATATTTTACATGTTCAAGAATAATTTAATTTGAGCAAGTTATGGTTTTATCAAATTTAAATGAATTAAACAAGTATTAAATTATTTAGGCAATTTAAATTATTCAAAACATGAAACAAAATTTATATTTGAATTGGTGGTTCAAAATGGTATGGAAAACATATTTTATTTGTATGATTTGGATTAATAATGAATTAGTTATGGATTTTAGCAAAATGCAGTTGAATTATTTGAATTCAAATTTGAATTGCATTTCGAAAATTCAAAACAGGAAACAAAATTCATAGTTGGGTAGAATATACTTTTCTGATTGGATTACATATTTTATTTGTTCAATTCTGAGTTAGGATGGCCAAGATATGATTTTTACAATTTGTTTGGTTCAAAAAAAACATTCTGTGAAAAAAAGAAACACAGCAGGACTTTTCCCACCGTGGGGAAAAGAACCCACACTGGCTGGCCAGTGGGCCAGTGCCACGGTGGCGCTGACTGGTGCGGGTAGGGGCTGAGGTGGCCGCGGCAGTCGATGACGTGTGGGACCTGGGGTGGGGCGCGCAGAGGAAAAAAATGGGGAGGCAAATGCCTCCCCTGGGATTCGAACCAGGGAGCTAGGCCTTGGGCGCACGGTTCGCTGGCCAATCGGGCTGGTTTCAGTTTCTTGTCAGGTACGTGGTGCGAAGGAAGATAACCTTCAGATAAACGATAACTGAACTTTTCTGCATCTTCTTGTGCGTGCAGGTGCAGGCAGCGATGGCGTACAGGGAGGCGGCCAGCGAGCGGACAGGGAGCGGGCAGCGACCGATCGCTGCCGTGCGTGCGGCGCTCGGCGGGCCGGCGTGCGTGCGGCCGGTGCGGTGGCCGTGCCGCCGTGTGGTGGCCGGGCTCGTGCGAGGCCACAAGGGCAGGGAGCGGGAGGAGGCGACGGATGGCTTACAGCGATGGCGTCGGTGGCGCTCGGTGGCGGCAAACGGAGGATGGCGGCGCCGATTCCGTGGTCGTCGAGGAAGGCCGAGGGCACGGGGAGGAAGAGGGCGGCGAGCCGGTTCCGTTCCCGGCCCTAGCGCGGCCGGGCGGACACCGTGGCGGCGGCGCCTCGCCGGAGAGAGGCGGCGGTGGAGGAGCTTCGGTGGTGGAACAGAGAGAGAAGAGGGGGAAGGAGAAAGGAGGAGATGCGGCGCGAGGGAGGAGAAGGGGGAGGAGATGAACGATTAGGGCTAGGGGAGCTCGGCCATGTACTTTTAAGGGGAGGAGGAGAGCTGCGATCACCGTTCCCTCCTCTGCAACTGCTACGTGGACAGGCTCATCTGCCTGCCGTACAGAGGTAGGAGATGAGCCAGGGGGTACCAGGCCTGCGAAAGATGGGCTGGCCCAAGATGGGCTGTTTGCCCCTTTTTTTTTCCTCTCCCTCTCTATTTTTTTCTGTTTATTACCCTTTTTTTTTGTGCAGATTTGGAATAGAGAGAGAAAACAATGGTCCTAGGGTTTGCAACTTTGGAAAAGATTTGTATTATTCTGTTTTTGTAACAATCACCTTAAAACAAACATTGTTCTCCAAAAATAAATAAATTTAATTTATGTTATTGTTCTGGAAATTAAAATAATTTGAGCAATGTTGGTATAAAAAGAGATAAATGAACCTAAGCCAAGATTAAAGTCTTGATTCCAATTTTAGTGGAACAATTTGTTTGTTTATTTTGTAGTTGTTAATTGAAACATTGTAACATAACAAATATGAACCGAAATTGAATTTTGGTTTTGGAATTCAAATAGAAATCAGATGGAAACAGATGCAAAGAATATGATGACATGATGCACAACAAAAATAAAACACGAAACAAACATCTAGGGGGAGATTTCAAACCTGGGATGTTACATCAACCCAGTAGGAGGAAGAGGACCTTCGGAAGGTTGATGCCACTAACGGTGGTGCTGGCGCTTCATCGGTGTCAGCAACAACGTGGAACCTGCACACAACACAATCAAAATACTTTGTCCCAACGGTACAGTGAGGTTGTCAATCTCACCGGTCTTGCTAAAAACAAAGATTAGACGTATAGTATGGAAAATGGTGTATGCTTGCAGTAAGTAAAGAAAGCATGAAATAGCAGTGGTTTGTTTAACAGTGTTGGAAATGGACCGGGGTTCATAGGTTCACTAGTGGCGTCTCTCCATAAAAGATAGCATGCTGGTGAACAAATTACAGCTGGTCAATTGACAAATAGAGGTTGCACCGTAGTGCATTATAACATGATGACTACTATGATATTTAGTATGGGCATTACAACAATATACATAGACCGAAATCCATCTGCATCTATGACTAATAATCCACCCTCAGGTTATCATCCGAACCCCCTTAGGTATTAAGTTGCAAGCAACAGATAACTGCATTAAACAAAGTGTGTAATGTAAGCAATGATTATGCACGCGGGCACTCTCACCGTTTTGTTCTCTCTAATGGCAACAGAACATCCTCCCCCTTCACGTTTCTCTCACTCGAGCAAGGCGAAGAGGAGGCATGAACCCACTATCAAGCATAAATACTCCCTCTTAGAGTCACTAGCAACTACTTGGCCAGAGCAACCACTAGCAACGGAAAGCATGCAAGATCACAAATAAAATATGCAATAAAGACTATAATCAACTTGGCATAAGTTCAATATTCATCGGATCCCAGCAAACACAATATATAGAATTACATAAGATCAATCTCGATTATGATAGGCAGCTCACGAGATCTAAACATGGAGGCATATGAGGAGAAGACAACCATCTAGCTACAGCTACGAACCCGTAGTCCAAGGATGAACTACTCACGCATCACTCCGGAGGCAGGCATGGTGATGTAGAAGCCTCCGGTGATGATTTCCTCTCCGGAAGGGTGCCGAAAACAGTTTCAGAACCCCGCTGATCTAGGGTTGACGGTGATGGAGGCTGCGAAACTTTTCGTGGATTTTTGATAAGGTCTTTAGGGTTTTCCACCAGGGGGATTAAATAGGCGAAAGGGCAAAGGCGGTGGAGCTCCAGGGGTTCCACACCCATAGCTGGCGCGACCAAGGGGCCGTGCCACCTTATGGTGTGGCCCCCCTGGTGCTCGTCTTCGACTCTCCTTCGGTCTTCTGGATGCTTCCGGGGAAAATAGGCACTTTGGGCTTTATGGGGTCCAATTCCGAGAATGTTTCCAGAACAACTTTTCTGAAACAAAAAACAGCAGAAAACAGGGAACTAGCACTTGGCATCTTGTTAATAGTTTAGTCCCGAAAACACATAAAAATGCTATAAATAAGGGAGAAAACAAGTAGCAATTGACATAATATGATCATGGAGCATCATAAATTATAGATACGATGGAGACGTATCAAGCATCCCCAAGCTTAGTTCCTACTCGTCCTCGAGTAGGTAAACGATAAAACACAATAATTTCTGAGGTGACATGCTACTAACATAAACTTGATCGATCTAATGTAAAAGCATATGCACGCCGAGATCATAGAACTTCAAACACAAACATGGTAAATAAAACTTTAATAATAAATCATAGTAGTTACTTTGAATCATGAATAGTATCTCAAATAAAGGATCAAGGATAATAATGCAAAGAAAGATAAACGTTTGTTTCAGTTATAGAGAAAGCATGACAAAGTGATATTTCGCTAGTCCTTAAGAGTGGGGCAAAACATAAATGCCAGGAAATCTTCAAAGTTCATGAGGAAGACTAGAGACAATAATTTAAGAACAAATAATATCACATCATGAAATAATTATTGATGTTTATGTGACAAATGCACATAGAACTCAGAATGGCAAAAATGCTCTCTCAACTGTGCATAAAGTTAGAAGATGGAGACTCAACATAAAAGTAAAAGAAAGACCCTTCGTAGAGGGAAGCAGGGATTACTCATGTGCTAGAGCTTTTATTTTATTAAACAGAGATATTAAAAGTTTGACACTCCTCCCATCCATCTTTCACAAACCATGGCTAACCAAATCCTCAGGTGCCTGCCAACAATCACATACCGTGGAGGAGTGTCTATATTTTGGGAGATGTATGCTAATGTCAACGAATGATAAACAGAAAATACAGTACGTCACAAGCCAACTGGATTCACAAGAGAAGCTCCCATGTGAAGAACGCATCTGGGTAGAAGGTCATCCCTCTTTCTCTTTTGTTTACACAATTATGTTTTAACTGATAAATCAGGGGCAAAATTAGTTAAGAGAATTTGTTTGTATTAATTTGGGGCTAGGCACCCCGCTGCCAGCTCTTCTATCATTTGGATAAGCGGATGAAGCCACTAGTCCAGGGTGTGAAATCCAATCAACAAGTGAGATAAACATTCTTTATTGACGTCCTCATGAGCAAAAACAGGAACATAAAGCAGGAGTAATTTTGAAAGTTTTAAAGGTAACACGTGAGCAATTTAGTTGGAGTGGCAGTTAAATACCACATGTAGGTAGGTATGGTGTACACAATAGGAAATATTTTGGTTTAAGAGAGTTTGAATGCACGAGTAGAGCTCATACTCAGTACAGGTGGAGGCTAGCAAAAGACTGGGAGCGACAAATCAAGAGAGCATAAGAGCCATAATCATCCATAGCGACATAAGCATCATTAATTAAAACATAAGCAGTGTTACAAGTTCAAAAACTAAGTGGTAATGGAGGCTATTCGTGAATGGTTAGTATTCATAAACATGGTGTGAGCATGCGCCAAGTCAACCAAATAAAACATTCGAAAGAGAATACCATATATTGACGCTTTGCTATGACAAGAACAACTCATGAATCTTTCAAGACATATTAAACACTCTCAGATATTTGAGGCTATTAATGCTAATCAATAACCACAAGGATTTAAAACTAAAATAACATTTAGCATGTCATGAAAAAGTTCTAGCCACAGTCTATACAAGCTTCTACTAGCACTGTTATAAATTCTACTTCAAGCAGCAGTTTTCTTCTCCCGACAAGCACCATACAAAACATGCTTTAACAAAAATACTCTTTATGATACAACAAGAAAACATGAGAGTAGTCACATAATACTACTAAAATTAACAGCTCTGATAAGAGATGCATGCAAAACATGAGCTAAATAAATGCAGCAGCCAGACAAGATTAAGAATACAAAGTATTCCCAAGAAAAAGCGGAGAGTGTCACTCTCCAATAAAAGAATGCTGGGGTCCAACCAAGTTTATTGAAAAAGTAAAAACAAACTGAAAGCAAAAACAAAAACAAACTGAAAAAAAGACGCTCCAAGTAAAGCACATAAGATGTGACCGAATAAAAATATAGTTTCACTAGAAGTGACATGATAATTTGTTGATGAAGAAGGGGATGCCTTGGGCATCCCCAAGCTTAGACGCTTGAGTATTCTTGGAATTTGCTGGGATGTACCACCGGGGCATCCCCAAGATTAGGCTTTTCACTCTTCTTGATCACATCATATCATCCTCTTCTTTTGACCATTGAAAACTTCCTTCACACCAAACTTCTCACAATCTTCATTAGCAACATAAGTGCAGTCAAAATAATAAATTCACATGGTTCAGTTTCAACACAAGTCTAACACTCAAAAACACATTAGATACTGTCAAAACTTGTTTTAAAACTCTTTTTTCTCAAAAGAACACCAAAAGAAAGAGATTAAGATGCAAATGCAATAAATGGCTGAAATCTGTCAAAATAGAACAGCAGGTAAAGATCGATTTTTTCAAACATCTTATGTTGCTCAAATAAAAAAGTGGTCAACTAAGAAAAGTTGCGTATATTGCTCAGGATTAAGCACAAAAAAATCAGGTAATTTTGAATTTTCTGTGATTTTATACGGAATAAACAGTGGACAGTAGACATCTGTTTCCTGCGCAAAAGTTCGAAATATAGCCTCAAATTTCCACTAGAGGTTTTACTTGGCTCAACAAAAACACAAAAGAAAAGATACAGAGGAGTTTCTTAGGAAATATACAACACCCAGGTGCAAAGCACACAAAATAAAACAAAAGAAAACGGGTTGAAAAAACCAAAATAAAAACGGGTTGTCTCCCGGTAGCGTTTTCTTTAACGCCTTTCAGCTAGGCATAGAAAGGTGGAATCAAGTAGATGCTCACATAAGAAGTATGAATTGAATCAAAAGAGAGCATCAAGAATAAATAATAAAACAAATTTAAGTCTAACCCACTTCCTATGCATAGGAATATTGTAAAGAAACAAATTAAAGAAGCTCAAACTAGAAATCATGGGAAGGTGGAACAAGAGCAACTTCAAAATTTTCAACAAAAAGAGAGGTATTTTAGTAACGTGAAAATTCCTACAACCATATTTTCATATCTCATCAGTAGTATCATGAACAAACTCAACAACATAATTATCACATAAAGCATGTTTGTCATGGTCTAAAAGCACACAATTCATATCAAGCTAAAAAACAGTGGGATCAATATTTAAAATCAGCTCTTCTTTTCCCCCACTTTTAGCAATATCAAAACAAGATAATTGGTCACTCTTAAAAGGTATAGGACACATTATAGCAATCCTATTTTCAGTAGCATTATGATTTATAGCATCAAGTAACATAGGACCATCATCAAGAGCATTATCATAAGATTTATCCAAGTAGCATGGATTATCATAAATAACAGTAGAAATATCATTCTCACAAGTTTCATTCATAGTAGTATCCAGGTCACAAGTATAGAAAGTATCAATTTCATCAAATAATGTATGAGTTAAAGAGTTACTATCATTGGGAGGTTGACATGGGTAGCTCCATTATTATAGGTGGAGCACAAGTTTTAGCATAGTCATGCAATTTATTAATTTGCTCCCATAAGTGTATCCCTTTTTGTGACAAGCGGTGTTCCTTCTAATGTTTTTGTTGTTCATCTGTGAACCCACCTTGCCAAAAAGATCTAGTTTCAAAGACATCAAACATTGATATCAAGTATGATAAAGCAAATATAGCAAGTGAATGTTTCACTTGAAAATACTTGAGTTGCTTTCTATTCTATAAAGTAAACTATTTTTTTTTGTGTTTTTGATATAAAGAAGCAAAACAAGACAAGAGATAAAAACAAGACAAATAACAAAATAAAGAGGTTAAGAGTGAGAGACTCCCCTTGCCAGAAGACTTCCTTCTCCCCGGCAACGGCGCCAGAAATTATCCTTGATGGTGCAGATCATGCACTCGTTGGGAGACCCCAAGAGGAGGGTGTGATGAGCACAGCAATAGGAAATTTCTCTTAGTTAAGAACCAAGGTTATCAATCCAGTAGGAGGAAGAGGCGCTTCACCGGTGTCAGCAACAACGTGGAACCTGCACACAACACAACCAAAATACTTTGCTCCAACGATACAGTGAGGTTGTCAATCTCACCGGTCTTGCTAAAAACAAAGATTAGATGTATAGTGTGGAAAATGGTGTATGCTTGCAGTAAGTAAAGAAAGCATGAAATAGCATTGTTTTGTTTAACAGTGTTGGAAAATGGACCGGGGTTCATAGGTTCACTAGTGGTGTCTCTCCATAAAAGATAGCATGCTGGGTGAACAAATTACAGCTGGGCAATTGACAAATAGAGGTTGCACCGTAGTGCATATTATAACATGATGACTACTATGATATTTAGTGCGGGCATTACAACAATATACATAGACCGAAATCCATCTGCATCTATGACTAATAATCCACCCTCAGGTTATCATGCGAACCCTCTTAGGTATAAAGTTGCAAGCAACAGATAACTGCATTAAACAAAGTGTGTAATGTAAGCAATGATTATGCACGCGGGCACTCTCACCGCTGTTTTCTCCCTAGCGGCAACATCACATCCTCCCCCTTCACGTTTCTGTCACTCTAGCAAGGCGAAGAGGAGGCATGAACCCACTATCAAGCATAAATACTCCCTCTTGGAGTCACTAGCAACTACTTGGCTAGAGCAACCACTAGCAACGAAAAGCATGCAAGATCACAAATAACATATGCAATAAAGACTATAATCAACTTGGCATAAGTTCAATATTCATCGGATCCCAGCAAACACAGCATATAGAATTACATAAGATCAATCTCAATCATGATAGGAAGCTCACGAGATCTAAGCATGGAGGCATATGAGGAGAAGACAACCATCTAGCTACAGCTACGAACCCGTAGTCCAAGGATGAACTACTCACGAATCACTCCGGAGGCAGGCATGGTGATGTAGAAGTCTCCGGTGATAATTTCCTCTCCGGCAGGGTGTCGAAAACAGCTTCAGAGCCCCCCTGATCTAGGGTTGACGGTGACGGCGGCTGCGGAACTTTTCGGGGATTTTTTATCAGGTCTTTAGGGTTTTCCATCCGAGGGGATTAAATAGGTGAAAGGGCAAAGGCGGTGGAGCTCCAGGGGCCCTACAACCATAGTTGGCGCGGCCAGGGGTGCGCGCCACCCTATGGTGTGGCCACCCGGTGCCCGTCTTCGACTCTCCGTCGGTCTTCTGGATGCTTCCGGGGAAAATAGGCACTTCGGGCTTTGTGGGGTCCAATTTCAAGAATGTTTCCAGAACAACTTTTCTGAAACCAAAAACAGTAGAAAACATGGAACTGACACTTGGCATCTTGTTAATAGGTTAGTCCCGGAAAACGTACAAAAATGCTATAAATAAGGGAGAAAACAAGTAGCAATTGACATAATATGATCATGGAGCATCAGAAATTATAGATACGTTGGAGACGTATCAAGGGGTTGAATGAAGATGGCTCTGTTCGGTCAAAGAGGAAGCTGACGTCAAATGCCTGGCATTCTTACGAGCGTGTGAGAATTGCTGGCATAATCAAGGCAAAGTGTCTTAAATGTAGTGCACTTCTTGGAAGAGAAACCAATAATGGCACATCACATCTTTTATCCCATAATGAGACATGCTCATATAGCAAGGCAGACTTGAAAGGCAAAATGAGGGCTCAATCTTCCTTGAGGTTTGCTGCTAAGGATAAATGCAAGGTTTCATTGGAGAATTACATATTTGATCAGGAGTTTACACACATGACATGTTGAACACTTGCTTTGCTATGCTTCATGGTGTTAGTGAGGATGAAAGTGAGGTCTATGTTCAAGATGTCATTGACCTGTTAACCAAACTGCTAGAGGAGTACCAAGTGGATCAAGATGTTCCAGGAACATCAAAACCTGTAGAAGAAGCGCTAGCAGAACTTATGTCAATGTTTAGTGCCCGTGTGGCTAAAAAGAGGCCAGCAACAGGAAGGTTCTTCTCTGAGTTGGATAAGTACTTAGAGGATGATTATGTTGCACTAGATACAAAGAATTTCAGTGTCCTGGACTGGTGGAAGGTTGCTGGAACAAGATACCCAACTCTGAGAGTGGTAGCAAGGGATATCTTTGCCATTCCAATCAGCATAGTTGCTTCAGAATCTTCCTTCTCTACAAGTGGTAGAGTACTAAGTGAACATCGTAGCCGTCTTACCTCTTATTTTCTTGAAGCTCTGATGTGTTCACATGACTGGATTATGAATAGATACAGAGGTAAATGCATAGAATACATGGTCAACATTCATATTTCTTGATATCCTTTAATTCGGAAATGTTGTCTTTGTTGTTTGCTTATAGATGACGATGATGGAGTGGCGGCTAGCTTCTGGAGTGTTCTTGAAGATGTTGAAGAGGGGATGTAGGTTACTTTCTATCTGTTTATTATTGTTGATGTTTGTTATCTTGTATAGAGTTATCTGTCAACCTAACTTTAATCCTTTGCGGAACCTGAAGCTGTAATGTAGAGTGACGGCTTGCATTTTGACGCTTCGACAAGTCTAGAACAATTAAAACTTGGAGATTGGCAGCCTCCAATTTTTTTTCATTTATGCATGTCCCATTCGAATTCTGAATGTTATGGCATGTGTGCCTTTGTTGAACATACAAGTATTTTGGGCATTTGTACCTTTGGGAACTCCCATTTATGTTCTGTAATGATCAAACTTGATTGTGGTCTGTATCCATATGTTTGCTATTTCTGTTTAACACTTCTATTTATGGCAGTTTGCTTTTGTGCTGTTAAATTTGATATACTATGTTGTGATGATTTATTTAGCTAGATATGGGGATATGTTGTCCATTTTTTTTATCAATGTTGTGAGGAACCCGCTGGTTATTTGCTACCCGATGGGGGACGGTTATGGTACAACAACTGCCCCCGTGACAATTAATGGGGATGGGGGTGGTAAGATTTTTGTTAGCCGGGGATGGTTATGGTTGAGTGATAACCGGCGGTTAGGTGTCCCCGTTGCCAAACGGAGGCGTGGTGCGATGGTGGCGTGGTTTTGTGTGTTGAAGTTCCACCTAGGCAAATAGGTTTTTTTTTTGACCCCGCTAGTTCCCCTCCTTGGTTTGTGTCCGTGGTAGGGTTTTGGAATGATCACGTGGGAGCAGAAAGATGGCGTCTTCCTAAGACGCACAATGGCAGGGGGGAATAGCACAAACCGTTGTTCCATGCTGGAGCGGTTCGATCTCTAGGAGGAGGAAGACTTCCACCTTGTCATTCTGAATGACGATGAACAAAATCAGTGCTCCGAGATTAAAAAAAATCTATGTTTGGCCACTTTCTTTTCTGCACAAAGGACCACAAGTTCTACTTCATCACGAAACTATGCGCGTATATGTAGCACACCGATCATATAGCCTAATTGAGTGCAAGTTGAATAAGCTATGATCCTCTTTAGATTGTTCTGTGATATTCAAGTGGTTGCCGCAAGGAATGACGTCATAGCTCCTGCAAAAGTAATAACATTTGCTAACATGACTACAAGAACGATTCAGAAATCTGTCTTTAAAACTTTATTTCATGCGGAACGGAGAGAAGTAGATAGGACTTTTGGGAGGTTTGTTACCACTTTTTTCAGAATTTTTTAAAATATGTTACTTTTTTCTATAAATTCCTACTAAGTTAGGAGCATATGAGTTCAGGATCTGGTTTGAATTACCAAAAGAAAATACTCTTATTAACCTGATGATATCATACAAAATATTTAGGTCACATTCTTCTTGTTTGATTTTATATACTAAATTTGTGCTTGTAGTATTTCTATTTCGAGTATATTAAGTCTAACACAATAAAGTTATCGTCTTTGTCTTAGAATCAAAACAATTTTGTGAGTTACACAAACATATAACATGGGAGTACGTATCATTTAGAATAAATAGAGGGAAATAGTTTATTTAGAAGTTGCTTGAATATTTTTTTTCTTGTGAAATACATAAATATTCCCATAGATTCAATATGTTTTTTTAATAAAAATGATATTTTACTTGTTGAAATAAAATTTTGAAGTTGGGCGAGAATTTTATTGACAAGCGTGAATATAGTAATAGGTAAGAGAAATATGTTTACAAAATTTCATTTATGTGAATATATTTTTGGGAAATATGATTTTTTTCTTTCTTAAACACGATTTCTAAATCATATTTTATCATGTACTATAAAATATCGATTTTGCTAATTCCCAGCTAGCTGAGAATTAGCTTATTGCTCAGTCAAGTTTATGGCCATTGGATGTGCCTGTATGGAGATTCGTGCTACATGCCTTATTTATTTGTCTAAGCAACGGGGTGCAAATATGACTGCATCTGTTTTGGGCCTCTTTTGTCCGGCTGGTTAGTTGCTTCCTGGTGGCTAAGGCCTTTTTTTAGTTCGTTGCTTGTTGTACTAAGCTGGGTTGACTTTTGTTTTTATGGGCCTTTTGTTCGTATTTGTTTGTGTGTTTTTCGTATATTCATTTATTTTTTATTTTTTTATTTTGCGGCCCTTGGGTTGGTTGTAATTGTGATATTTATTTGAGTTGTAAATAGGGTTTGTAGCTAAAATGTAATTTTTTTTAGTTGCGGGTGAGGTTGCAACTGAGGTTTTTTGCAAGTGCAGCTGCAACTCAGACATTTTTCCTAATTGCAAGTGGGGTTGCAACTGACAATTTCCCATTTGTAAGTGGTGTTGCAAGCGAGATATTTTCTCAGTTCCAAGTGGGGTTGGTATTAAGATTTTGCTAGTTGCAATTATGGGTTGTTGCAACTAAGATTTTTCTTTAGTTGCAAGTACGGTTGAAACCGAGACATTTTTCTGTCATTTTCCTATATGTAAGTAGTGTTCCAATTGTAAGTGGCCGGAGTTGCAACTAAGTTTTTTGCTAGTTGCGACTGGGATTGCAAGTAAGATTTTCCCAATTACAAGTGCGGTTGCAACTGAGATATTTTTCTGACAATTTTTCATCTGTAAGTGGTGTTCCAGTTGCAAGTGGGGTTGCAATTAACATTTTTGCTAGTTGCAACTGGGATTGTAACTAAGATTTTTTCCAGTTGCAAGTGCGGTTGCAACTAGAATATTTTTATGCTATTTTCATATTTGTAAGCGGGGTTCCAGTTGCAAGTGGAGTTGCAATTAAGATTTTTTTCTGGTTGCGACTGAGATTTTTCCAGTTGCAAGTGTGGTTGCAACTAGGAAAGTATTATGACATCTTGCCATTTGTATATGGTATTGCAAGTGAGACATCTTTTTCAATTGCAAATGGAGTTGCAATTAAGATTTTGCTAGTCACAACTGAGTTATTTTCTAGGTACAAGTGTGGCTACAATTAAGATATTTTAGTTGCATGTTTTTTCAATTACGAATAGAGATGTGATTTTTGCTAACTTTAACGGGGTTGCAACCGAGATTTCTCCAATTGCAGGTGTGGTTACAACTGACACACTAGCAGGGACTTGTTATTTTTAAAGTGTGTTGCAAGGAGTGATAAACATGTAATAGGTATATAGTAGCATAAAAATTTGAAAAATACGGGAGCAAAGATGGTCGCAGCTTATGCTAGGGGCCGCCCGACCGGACCGGGTGCATGTATACAGATGCGTCACATGCACCGAGTGCTTCCGAGTCCATGTGAGGCAGCTGATGTCAGCTGAGATTTACTTAGGGGGTGTTTGGTAGCCCGTGTCTACCTAGAGATTCCCAGTCCAGCCAAGATTTTGCTGTTTGGTAGACCGGTCCAACCTCCTCAGCCCTGCCCACCTCACACAGAAAAGACCCCTCAGCCAGGCTGAGGAGAGAAGCCACAATCGAGCTTCCCTCCTCAACCCGGCTGGCTTCACCCGACTGAACATCCCACGCGCGCGCCAGCTCGTCCCCCCCAGACTCTGACCCCCACGTTGCTCTCCCTCTCATTTCTTTTTCTCACCTTTCTTTCCCTTCCAGAGCTCCTCCTCCCCCCGACGCCACCCTCCTCCCTTTACCCGACGTCGGCGCCGTGCTCCACAGGAAGCCACCGACTGCCGCAGAGGACGGAGCACGTCGCCGCCCGTCGCTGCGCCCCCGACACCGCCCATAGCCTCGCCCCCGAGCTTCCCGTCGCAGTGCCCCCGAGCTTCCCGTCGCCTCGCCCCCGAGCTTCCCGTCGCGGCAGAGGGAGCCGTCCACCGCGCGCAGAGAGGCAGAGGAGGTCGGCGTCCTGGCGAGGTGCGTGCGTGGGCTCTTCTCGCCAGCGCCAGCGGCTCCTCTCGCCGGCGGCGGTGCCGGAGCTTGAAGAGAAGATCGCAAGGACCCGATTGCTTTTTGATTTTTGTCTAGCAGGGACCTGAAGGCTTTTTATTTTGTGCTTAGGGACCAGACTGCTTTTAATTTTTTGGGGGGCATGGCTCTAGTCATGCGACCGACCAAACAGCAGCTGAACTGAGCTGAGCTGATACGACCTAACAGACAGGTCCAATAAAACGAACTTGTATAGAGTCAGCATGGGTGGAGTGGGCTTGTATGAGGCGAGATAGGCCACACGGGCTACCAAACACGCCCTTAATTCTCAGTCACAGGCCCATAAAATATTGTAGTGCGAAAAATTACATTTTTTTAGGTCACGAAAAACGTTTTGTTTTTGTGATAGAACTTTTTCCCGCCGCTGGGCGCTTTGGGTCGGCCGGCCGAGTCAGCTGGATTCTTCCGGTACGCGTACCAGTCCGCTCCCTCCAAGCGGTGCAGATCCGTCTCGACCCTTCTGCGGCATTCCCCGCGCACGCATCCGACGCGCCCATCAGCCGCGGCCACGTCCCACCGCCGCTGCAGTATAAAGACAACTACGCGTCCCTGTCCTGTCGTGACGACACGGAACACTTGCCCGACTACGAGGACACTAGAAGCGTCGGACCGCACGCCCACGCGCCGACGAGGTTCCGGCTCGGGATCGATCGAGATGCTCGCGGTGTTCAGCAGGGAGGTGGCGCCGAGCCCCGACGGGCTGCGGCAGCCGGGCGAGGCCGGGGGCGGCGCGGAGGGGCTCGCCGACCAGTTCCACGAGGCGCGCCCCGGCGCTATCACCGTCAGCTTCGGCGGCGCCGCGGTCATGGCGTACTCGTCCCACGGCCAGAGCCCCTTCCTCCCCAGGTGAGTGTGAATTCTCCTTTGGCAAACATCTACTGTATTACTGTTACACATGATCGGTGGTAAGATGAGCAGCTCTCGCTAGTTCGTTGATAAGAACTGTTGCACCCTGCACTGCACCAGCACCAGCACCATACAAGCAGGGCTCTCCCCTGAATCCTGCTAAGTTACTACTGTCACTAAGCTGTACCTCGGGCATGTTTGTTGTAATTCCGAGGTCTCTGCTGAGTGCTTTCTTCAACTGAATCGCACCACTCTGTAGGTTGTTTGGCGTCGTCGACGACATATTCTGCGTGTTCCAGGGCGCGATCGACAACATCGCTGTGCTGAAGCAGCAGTACGGGCTGACCAAATGTGCAACCGAGATCAACCTCGTCATCGAGGCCTACAGAACTCTCAGGGACAGGGGGCCTTACCCTGCAGACCAGGTCGTCAGAGATCTCAATGGGAAATTCGCGTTCGTGCTGTATGATCGCTCGACCAGTTCGGTCTTCATGGCTGCCGTAAGTGAATATTACTTGGATTTTCAGTCTGCGGGTAATTCAGTTCAGTGATGTGCAAGGTCTAGTAAAACCTTGTCGACACGAAGTAGAAACACGATGCGTGTTTCCTTTTGAAGATTTTGAAATGTGCGCTACTGATCTCTCGCCATCAACGGTCTATATTCAGAGTTAGTTGTCTGTAGTGGTTTCAGTAGTTGTGCTTAAATGGCTGTCCCATTTTGGTGCACTTCTTTACTTAAGTTTTTTTGGGGGCTGTGTGGAGAATACTACTCATCAAAATGTTTAATCTTTGCTTTTACCTCGCCGGCCCAATATTCTTCAGAGAGCAGATATGTTAGTACATAGATTTATCTAAAATGTTTGTTCATAGCTATGTAACATCGCCACTCTACGCTATCAACGGAGACTAGATGCTACCAGTTTCCTCTGTTTTTTTTTTTCTGAACTAAATCTTCATCGTGCATGTCTAGCTGCCGATGTACGCGTCAGCAATTACATCAATGTTCGACAGACAAAATCATGACGTGTTCATCCAGTTGGTCCTTAACTGCATCTTCTTACAGGATGCTGATGGCGGCGTTCCATTTTACTGGGGAGTTGACTCGGAGGATCATCTTGTGGTGTCTGACGACGCCGAAATTGTGAAGAGTGCTTGTGGAAAATCTTGTGCACCATTCCCTAAAGGTATGAACAGATCATAATCAACCAACCGAAAGTCATCAGAAGTATTCTGATAATTGTTTCTTGCCCTCTGATCACCGGCACTCGATTGCTGTTGCTTCGTTATCAGGTTTCTTCTTCACGACGTCCGGGGGACTGCAGAGCTACGAGCATCCCCTGAACGAGGTCAAGCCCGTGCCGAGGGTCGACAGCAAAGGGGAGGTATGCGGCACGACGTATGCCGTCGATGCGCAGGCCAAGAAGGATCTCGCCAGCATTCCTAGAACTGGCAGTGCTGCAGATTGGTCTTCACAATACTAAACCTGTAGGCACCAATCGGTATGTCTTAGAGCTCCTGTGCAACTACATGGTTATAATTGAGCTTCTTGGGAGAGATGCCTAAGCTCAGGTGTGGCCTTTCCCATGTATAATGTGTTGTCTGCACTCTGCAGGATGAGCCTTGTTCCTGTGTTATACTACTACTATACAGAATGTATGTAATGTCTGGGGCAGCAGTTCTTTGTACGAAGTATTGAAGAAAGGGTTGTACATGTATCCAAATAAAGTGACAGAAAGCCTGTGGTTTTTTACATGTTCTGCACAGTGTACTGAAATAATGATAATGTATCACATTATCTTTTTTTTTTCTTTTTGCCATCATGTATCACATCATCTAACTTGGTTGTTTCTCGCCCTCTCGGCAAGTCCATCTACGATATCTGTACACGCTGCTTGAATATAAATCTGTGCCCAAAGCGAAGGTATATGCATATAAATTAAAATACAGTAACAATCTGTATCTTAGAACTATCTAGATACACTGTTTAGCATTCTAACTGAGGTGGAGATTTGGTGCTCCCTAGTCCTGCCTAATGAGTCTTTTCAGTGGAAGTTGAATACGTCTGGGATTTGTTCGGTTAAATCCCAATACTCCCACTTAATGAGCGGACACACTGTATTTTAACGTAAATACTTGTGGAAGCTCAAAATGTTGAACACACTTTGTATTACTCCCGTTGTAACCCCCACGCCTCCTACTATCTAGGATAGAACGAGTCTTCAGCCACACATGCACCCTGTGTGTGCTCCTTTTCTGTTATGGCTCTCTCTCTCCCTCACGCCATACATATACCCTGTAATGCTACGGCTCATATTGAACTACTGAATATACAGAGAGTGCCAAGTCAATTTGGTATCAGAGCAGAAAAGCTCCTCTTTTTTTCTCCATGGCAGATTCAGCGGCTGCGACCGCCGCCGGCACGATGCCGGCCCTGTCCGAGGTCACCCTCGGCTCTACTGCCTCTATCTTCGCCGACGCCGTCTCCACCGTGCCACCGGCGGCATCGACGGCTCACGTCAGCGCACCCGGCTTCGTCCCGGGCTCATCCGCGGCATCGTCCGCGGGTCTTCTTCGTGCCTCCCCCGCCATCGCCAGCATGCCAGGCATGGCTCCCGGCCTACTCGGCGCGTCACCAACACCCAGCTTCATGGCCCCCGCCACGGCGGCTTCTCTGGGATCACTCGGGTTCGGATCTCCTCTCGCTATGGCAACTCCCGTTCTGCCCAGGTCCACGTATCCCGCCCTTGCCAATATTGCATCTACCTCCGCTGCTCCCCCCTCTCTCACCCACACCCCTTCCATCTTCGATGTGCGCATTGAAGACTGGATCAAATTCACCGTTGATTCTTCCGGCAAGAACTACTCCAAGTGGCGCCTCATAATTTCCTTTCTCTTAAACCAGTATAATGCCCGTAACCATATACAGGATCCCGATCCATACTTTGAGGACGATCTCTGGCACAAGATCGACATCCAGATCATACTCTGGATGTGTGGCACCCTCTCCGACGATCTTCTCAACACCGTCATGTCCGTCGACTGCACGGCGTTCACGGCGTGGCACCGCCTTAACGACTTCTTCCTCGCCAATCAGTCATCCCGGGCTATGTACTTAGGCAAGGCCTTCCGCAACTCGCCGCGTGGCAACCTGCCGATCGCAGCCTACTGCGACAAACTCAAATCACTCTCCGACGCCCTGGCGGACGTCAACGCGCCCGTCGACGATCGCGCGCTCACCCTGCAGATGCTTGCCGGCCTCGGCAAGAAATTCGAGCTCCATGCCGCCATCATCGAGAACATCAAGCCGCTGCCCTCCTTCGTCGAAGCCCGCTCCAAACTGCAGCTTGTCGAGCTCGCCCTCGACGAGCAAGCGGCCACGGAGAGCGCCCAAGCCCTCGCCATGCACGGTGACCGCGGCGCACCCCCCTCGAGCGGCGCTCATCCCTCCCAGCACGGCGGATCTACCTCGACCGGGCGCGGCCAGCCACACGGTGGCGGCCAGTACCAGCAGCAGCAGCCCGGACGCGGCCAACCACAAGGTGGCGGCCAGTACCAGCAGCAAGGCAACGGCCAAGGCGGCCGTGGCTACTGTGGTCGCGGCAACGGCGGCGGGCGCGGTGATCAAGGCGGACGCGGCCAACAGCAGCAGCAAGGGGGCGACCAACAACCATGGCTCGGCTACTTTGCCCCCATGGGAGCGCCCTTCCCATACCTCAACTACCGGCAGCCCTGGGTACCCCCCAACGCCGGCAGCGTGCTCGGGGCCAACGGCGGGAATCAGGCCCGCGCATACCACGTCCAGTACCACGGGCCGCCACCAGCTCCTTACGGCCAGCCCGCCGTCCCGTACGGCGCTGCACCCTCCTGGGATCACAACTCGATGATCCATGCCGCCCCGAGTCAGCAACCCGCCTACTACCAGCCTGCAACGTACCAGCCAGAGTGGCACATAGACTCCGGCGCGTCATCGCATGTCACGGGCACTCCAGGTATACTAACCTCGTCCCGTTCCCCATCTGACATCAATTCTCAGCACATTGTAGTTGGAAATGGGTCTCGCCTTCCTGTCCTTGCCACCGGCTCCACCACGCTCTCCCCATCTCCATTTAAATTACACAATATTTTGTACTCTCCTAATATCACTCACAATTTAATCTCCACTCGTCAATTTACTCGTGATAACTCCGTTTCCGTTGAATTTGATCCATTTGGTTTCTCTGTGAAGGATCTTACTACCCGGAGTCTTCTTCACAGATCGAGTAGCTCCGGTGATCTCTACCCTTTCTACGGGACGGTATCTCCACTCACCACGGCACTCACCATCTCCTCCGGCGACTTGTGGCACCGCAGATTAGGACACCCTAGCAAACTACCATCTTCCATTATTCCGATCCTTGTAATAATGTCCCTAAATTGTCTCCACTGTGTGAGGCATGCCAGCTAGGGAAACAACCACGTTTACCTTTTTCTAGTTCTAGCTCTTTCACTTCATCACCTTTTCAGCTTATTCATTGCGATTTATGGACCTCACCTGTCATTAGTTGTTCAGGAAATAAATATTATTTAGTTGTGCTTGATGATTATTCCCATTTCACCTGGACCTTTCCTCTTAAAGAAAAATCCGACACTTGTTCCACTCTTCAACGATTTTTCTTTTTTTGTTCTTAATCAACATAACACCACTATCAAATGCATGCAATGTGATAATGGAGGAGAATTTCTCAACACTACCCTACGTGATTTCTTCTCTCATCACGGCGTCCTCTTTCGTCTCTCTTGTCCGCACACATCCCCGCAAAATGGAAAGGCTGAGCGCATGCTACGTACCACGAATGATGTTATCCGCACTCTCCTTTTGCAAGCACATCTCCCTCCCGAGTTTTGGGTCGAAGCCTTGCACACTGCCACCCACGTCCTAAACATTAGGCCATCGCGCGCAATCTCTCACGTTACACCATACTTTCTACTTCACGGTGTACACCCTACATACTCCCATCTCCGTGTATTTGGGTGCTTATGTTTTCCCAACACATTTGCCACCACTACCCACAAACTCATGCCACGGTCCACCCCTTGCATATTCCTTGGTTACCCTCGCGAGCATAAAGGGTACAGATGCCTAGACCCTGCCACGCAACGTGTTATCATCTCACGACATGTCCATTTCGATGAAACAACCTTTCCCTACCGCGACCACACCGAAACCACCAACACACCTTCCGCAAACAATCCCACACCGCAATCCCCACCGCACCTTCCAAATCGCAACAGACAAACCAACTCTCCCTCAGATTCGCTCGCCACCAATCCCTCCCCTCCGCGTGGCACGCCACCCACCTCCCCTGCGCTACCTCCCAGTCCACCCGTGCGCACCGACCCCACCGAATCTTCCTCGCCCACCGCGCGCCCCACTGCTCCCCCCGACATTCCCTCACCTGACAGCCCAGGCAGCAGTAGAGCATCTGCCTCGTGCTCCACCCCACCCACCACCGGGTCCACTCGGTTTTCCACTCCTTCCACTCCCAGGCAGCCATCTGTCCCTCCAACTCAGATTCCCGCCCGCGCGGTTCCCGTCACCGCTCCCTCTAATCCTCACCGTATGCACACAAGGGCAAAATCCGGGTTTGCTATGCCCAAAATCAATTTTGATTTACACACTACATCCGTCCCCACTTCCATTTCTCCTATACCTGCCACATACAAATCCGCACTCAAAAACACCCATTGGTACAACGCAATGTTTGAAGAATATGATGCTCTTATGCGGAATGATACTTGGTCTTTGGTACCTTTGCCTGCAGGTGTCAACGTGGTAACTGGAAAATGGATTTATCGTCACAAGTTCAATCCAGATGGGTCCCTCGCTCGCTACAAGGCAAGATGGGTCGTTCGTGGTTTCACTCAAAAACCAGGGATCGACTACGGTGAGACTTTCTCCCCCGTGGTTAAACCCTCCACCATTCGAGTTGTTCTTAGCATAGCCACCACAAACTCCTGGCCCATCCACCAACTCGATGTCAAAAATGCCTTTCTCCACGGTGACCTCAAGGAAACCGTCTACTGCCAACAACCTTCTGGTTTTGTTGATCCCACACATCCCAACCACGTATGTCTTCTTCGTAAATCCCTATACGGCCTCAAACAAGCACCACGAACATGGTTTCATCGCTTCACCACATTCATCCTCTCTCTCGGTTTCATTGTCTCCAAGTGTGACACCTCGCTTTTTATTCTCCATCGTGGCCAGTCCATCTCCTACCTTCTCCTATACGTAGATGACATCATACTCACGGCTAACACCACCGCCCTCCTAAACTCTGTCATCCACTCTCTCATGGCAGAATTTGCCATGACCGATCTCGGCGACATACACCACTTCCTCGGTGTAAATGTCCACCGCACACACGCCGGCCTCTTCCTTTCCCAGCAGCAGTACACCTTGGAGATACTCGATCGGGCAAACATGCTCAATTGTAACTCGATCGCCACACCGATAGACACCCGTGCAAAACTATCTGCCTCCCACGGATCCCCAGCTTCTGATCTCTCTCTATATCGAAGCTTGGCGGGTGCCCTACAGTACCTTACCCTCACCAGGCCAGACATCGCATATGCGGTACAGCAAGTCTGCCTTTTTATGCATAATCCTCTTGACTCTCACTTCCAACTCGTCAAGCGGATCTTGTGGTACTTGAAGGGCACCTCTCATCTCGGTCTACAGATTCACAAGGACTCCACTCGGGCGCTCATCGCCTATTCTGATGCGGACTGGGCCAGGTGCCCTGACACGAGGCGCTCCACTTCGGGATTCTGCATTTTTTTGGGAAACAACTTGGTCTCCTGGTCCTCAAAAAGACAGCACACGGTGTCACGATCCAGCTCTGAGGCTGAGTATCGCGCGGTCGCAAATTGTGTCGCCGAGTCCTGCTGGCTCCGGCAACTCCTCCTCGAGCTCCACCAGCCTACACCTCGAGCCACCGTCGTTTATTGCGACAATGTCAGCGTTGTCTACCTCTCCAGCAACCCCATCCAGCATCAGCGCACCAAGCACGTCGAAATCGACCTGCATTTTTGTTCGTGACAGAGTGGCTCTCGGCGAAACTCGAGTTCTGCATGTACCTACGAGTTCTCAATTTGCTGACATCTTCACAAAGGGGTTACCAACTAGTGTACTCCAAGATTTCAGAGATATTCTGAATATCCTTGCAGGGATAGTTCCGACTACAGGGGGCTGTTGAACACACTTTGTATTACTCCCGTTGTAACCCCCACGCCTCCTACTATCTAGGATAGAACGAGTCTTCAGCCACACATGCACCTGCACGTGCCCCTGTGTGTGCTCCTTTTCTGTTATGGCTCTCTCTCCCTCACGCCATACATATACCCTGTAATGCTACGGCTCATATTGAACTACTGAATATACAGAGAGTGCCAAGTCAATTCAAAATTCCTTTAGCTAGCTCAAATTTTTGTGGAAGCTCAAAATTCCTTAGCCTTTGTTCGGTTACGCCCCTCTATGGGTGGATTGGAGAGTATTGGAGAGAAATTTGACTTAGGTGGGATTTAATTCACCCTAATCCCTTCCAATCCCCTCCAAATTTTTGGAAATGAACAAGCCCTTAAAGATTAAGATCTTCCAAAACCAGACGCGTATTGCTAACCAAAGATAACCTTGCTAAGAGATGTCGGACAAGATGCAAAAAGTATGTTTTCCGCGATACAGATGAGTCGTGTCATGATGACTCGGCTTCATGATACCTCTCCACCGCCGCCGCCACCAAAGGATCTCCCATCTCCGGCCACCTCCGTCCAAGTCAAACGCATATCCGGGAAGCTCTCGGCGTCCTCTCTCCATCCATCCCCAAAAGATTGACTCCCGGATCGCCCCGCACGAGGGTGGCTCTGGAGGACCCCGATCCAATCTAGAAGACGGACGCCCGATCTTCTCGCGCTGGCGACCGGCCGCTGTCGTCGCTGGCGCCGGCGGTCGCGGCCATGCCATGGCTGTCAAAGACGGCGGGCGGGGCTGGAGTAGCCTGCCGGATTCCCTACGTGCGGGGGTTCGGCTCCTTGGCGGCGCAGGTGGAGGCATGGCAGCGGGACAGCGGCGCTCCGCCATGCGCGTCATCTGTCGTCCCGTTGCAGGGAGGCGTGGATGGGCTGAGAGGGGCGATCATGCGGTGATGGCCGGAGGCGACAACACGGAACCAACGGCGCTAGCGCTACTGCGCATGCCTAGGGTGCGATGTAGCCTTCCTCCTGTCGCTGTCACTTGTGTCTGATCCGCTCGATCTGTTTGCCGGAAGTTGTTCAACGGCGTGGGGGCCTGCTGACGTGCTCGAATAAAGGTGGTGGTCCTAGAGTTTCTCTTGCGCCAAGACGAAGAACTGCCTCACGCCTGTCCTCTTTGATCTGTCCAGAGTGTCGGGTTCCGAAAGGCTCTGCCGGCGATCTCCCACGGGCGTTAATGTCTCGAGATTGGTGGATCAGGTGGGATTTGTTCACAACGCACGAAGCAGCTCGAAGCTCTGCTTCTGTTGCCACCATGGGCCAATCCATGGTGAAGTCAGAGACGGAGAATGTCATGGAAGCTGAGATTGGAGGACTAGCGATGGTGATTGGAGTCTTTGCGTCGAGGAGGAACTGGCTTGGAGTTTCAGGAATTGTTGCATCGATATGGAAGTGGGGGCGGCAGCATAGGTGAAGTTCAAAGTCTTATGTTTCAGTGTGAAAATCTAAGGTCCGGCCTGAACTGGTTGTGTCTGGCAATGGTCTCGCTGAAGGCATTATTATGAGAGCGGGGACTATCTTCAGGGTGAAAACTCAAAATCTTTGATCGGGCAACTACAACGCTTCTGCACTGTTTTCTTCTTGAAGACGTTGCTTTTGGGGAAATTGGACATTAGATGTTGGATTGGTGGTGGTTGTGCT
This sequence comes from Alopecurus myosuroides, assembly GCA_028641055.1. Lineage (NCBI taxonomy): Eukaryota > Viridiplantae > Streptophyta > Magnoliopsida > Poales > Poaceae > Alopecurus > Alopecurus myosuroides. Next base: position 111,308,771 of record CM054057.1, on the reverse strand, counting down.
GCTGCTCCAAGGACTGGAACTCTGTAGCAGGACTTTTTTTTAGTTTCTTTTTTTTTTGCTATGTGCATTCGTATGCCATTAGGGTATTGAATTGGTACAGAGGCTGAGTGTAATTGGTATCTTTGAGATATTCATATATGCTTCTTTCCGAAAAAGGGTATGTGGAACACTTAATATCATGTCATTTTACAAAAAAAATATTTGGAGACTATTTCATTTCACTTATAATAATTCGCCTCCTACTAGCATCGCAAATATGTTTGGAAGTTGGTTGAATGGAGTTGACAAACTAAAACAAGGATATGTCTCGGCTCCTCTGCATTCTTATGGGAAATTTGGAATTGCCAGAATGATCTGGTTTTTAACAAAGCTAAAATTCCTCATTTTTTGCAGGTAGTCAATGGGCCATTTCCTGGGTATAAGCGTGGTCTGCCCTCCTATCGGACGACCAAAGGGGTCATTTTAGATTCCAGATGTTCTGGAATGATGGCGGTCGTTCAGGCTATCTTCAGCCAATTTGGTGGCGTCATCTTATAAGATTAGATAGATAGATCTTGCTTTTTATCTGATTGATTTTTACCATCGCTTTGTGTGATTCGTGATTGTAATAAGTGTAACGATCTATACGAAATTTGCTACTACCTCAGTTCCGAAAAATAAGGCATATTTCGCTTCATTTGACCGAGGATTTGACCAAGTATTACGTATTTAATATGTGACATATGTGATTAAACTCATAATCATAGTGAAATACTTTTGAATAGAAATACAATGATATTAATTATATGTCAAAAAAATTATATATAAATAGTCTAATTAGTGGTCAACGCATCGGTTAAAGCAAACAAAATAGGCCTTCTTTTATGGAATGGAGGTAGTACTATTTATGCTTTTATAAAATAGAAGCCGTGTGCATCATTGTGATGCAGAGGCTGGGACTTTGTTCCCGTTTTAAAAAACACAGTGCTCCTACCGTTTTGAACAATTCAAAAAATGAGTTTCACAAAATTCTGAAAAAATCGGTATATCCAAGGATGTATCCTACAAACGTGCAAATTTCAAATCCAAATTTGTATTATGAACTACACAAAAATAACAAAAGTGTAAATCTGAGCATGACTATTTCAAATCTCTAAATTTCTCATATTTTATCTTTTTTGTGTAGCCCATAATAATTTGTATTTGAAATTTTAAATTTGCACATTTATGGGATACACCGTTGGCTACTTCCAGATTTATTTTAAGATTTTTTCATAACTTAAAAAAATCAATTTTTTTGAAACGGCAGGACACCAAACACTTTCCGTCTAAGGGCATCCGCAACGGTGTAGTTTTGCCATTAGCTGGGACCCACTTATCTTATGGAGTTTCTCACAATGTATAAGGTGAGCTTTAGCCATAAGACGGGACCCACATGTACTATTGGTATGCACACATATGTGAGGGAGAGAAGAGAGAGAAACAATTTTTTTTATTGCTTGTGGACAACCCATAAGATTGAGATGCACCTTAGTCTTATGGATAGGTTCATTTTTCTCTACAATGTATAAGGGTAACTTAAAAGATGTCATGTAGGACTTAAGGTGTGTTTTTCTTTTGGCACATTGCAGATGCCCTAACTGAATGATACATTGGCGATGATACGCTGGCGTACTTGTCTTGTCGATCACCTCTTTCCGTTGGAAAACTAATAAATACTACGTATGGGGATGACAGGATTCTTGGAGCTAGCTGGCAGGCAGGCAGAGGCAGGGGGCATAACAATAACACTCTGGTGTGCTGAAACAGTGTTAGATGTAACCGACTGTCAGGCATTTGTTGTAGATGCTGCATGCAATCCCTCTGATGTCACCAATAGTTTGCAAAGTCTCTGCTGTTTACATACGACTGGATGAATCTCATGCTGCAGGGGACATATCTATTTGGTCATGTTTGACTACTGTTCTTCCTGGCCAAAGCACGGTGCAGCACTGTCCATGGAGAGCGTGCATAATTGGAGGAGCCCATCTGATTCTGATCCTCCTATTCAGACGCCGCCCGGGAGGTTTAATCACCTTTTTCATATCATCAGGACATATTTAGATTTGAGAAGGATCATAAAATATAGTTATTGAAAAAAAAAGATTATCAACAAAAACAACAACCAATAATTCTCTAGTCGTGATCCAAATTCATAATGAAAATCTAAGGCAGTGCAACTCTAGAAAAAAGATGTCTTATATAGAAGCAAAACTGCAAATTCCTGCTCATTGGCTTGGAAGATATGTTGGGTCTGAAGACTAGTCTTAAAACAGAAGTGAAGTAGTTGTTATGGGGCATCAACTGAAGATCAGTGTGGTGTTGCCAATCTTCTAAACTGCAAGCTCGGCTTCTACCCTTCTTATACATTAGAGCATCTCCACCGTGATCCCCCAAATGGCCCCCAATGGCCCATTGAGGGTGGGACCCAAAAATCGTCCACACCGGCACCCTCCAAGAGGCTGGCCCTAACAAAAATACGTCTCGCATCCGCAGAAAACCCCCAAATTTGGGGGCCTCCTCGGGGGTGCCGGATATTGTCCAGGCAACCCATCCAAAAGGCAGGTTCCGCTCGCCGTAGAGATATAGCGGGGCGGGCGTGAATAAAGACGCCGTGGAGGAGGCCGGTCAGCATGCATTACTTTGTCGGGCGGTTTCCCCTGGCGACCTCCTGCAACATGCATTGTTCCGCAGACCATGCGGCCGGTGTTGCAGCTTTCCCACGCAGTGAACCGTCCTTTGACCAGCCCCGCTTGAGGACAAAAGGCCAACCGTGCCGTGTCGCCATGGGCATCCCCTCCCCGCTCGCCTCCCTGCCTCTCCGCCGCTCCACTAGCCTTCCCCACCTCCCTGCCGCGCTTCAATTGCGAATAACTGGGAAGCCGGTGGCCCGGGACGCTATAGCCGCAACGTCAACCTGGAAGACGCGTGGGAGTTCCACGCTACGGGCTCCTCGCCCCTCCAAACTGACGATTGCCAAAGGAGTGGAGGGCAATCCCCGTGAAGGAAACGGAGATGCGGCGCGACATCGCATGCCGCCGGAGTTGGATGACGCCGGAGCAGCGTGCCCACCCCGACAACGACTGGCACGCATGGCTCGCCCTTTTAGAAGCGGAGCGCTAAGCCTTCATCGATACCGTGGATGCGGGCATCGTGGTCTCAAGCGAGACCTGTACAATGCTAGTAGGTGGACCGGTGGTGGGATGGCACCGGTCACACCGTCGCGAGCGCGATCGCGGCGGCACGTCGGCACGCCGCGGGGAGCAAGATCCCGCTGCGGCTGATGTCGATCCGGCATGCCAACCCACCTGTTCTGGTGGTCGTGAAGCAGGAGCGCCAAGCCCAACTGCGCGGTGGTATGGTCATTCGCGACGCACCACGACACCACTCTTTCCCGCCTTGTCGCCCCAGTTCCGCACCGTGCGTCCGCCTGTTCCTCCGTTGATGTCGCGAGGAGACACAACGTCGCATTGCAAGGGAGATGACGATGGAAGTTGTGGGCTGCTCCGTGTCGTCGCCGTTGTGCACGCAGTACGATGGAGATGTCCCGGCCTCCTCTTCGCCATCTCCGACTCCATGGTGACGCTAGAGGAGGACATGTCGGGCCACACGAAAGTGGTCACCTCCTCCATTGCGGAGGCCACCTCGTCTGGCCGTGCGTCCTGCATCTGTGGCACCTCTTGCAGCTATGCGCCCTGGGACGACGCCTCCATGAGCCGTGACGCCTCCTCCTCCACCAAGGTGGTCCTCGATGAACGGATAGTATGGACACCTAGAGGAGGGTGAATAGGTGCTATGACCAATTTTAATTTTTCTTTGAATTAAGGCTTGACACAAAGATAAATTCTCTAGATAATGCAACTAAGGTGAATTTACCTGTATGACAAGAACAACAATAAATACAATACGAGTAAAGTAAAGGACAGTGAACGAGGTAACCGATAACGAAAGCACGCGGAGACACGATGTATTCCCGAGTTCCTCCTTGTTAAGGGAGTACGTCTCGTTGGAGGGGTGTGAGTTTCGCCACGAAGGCCTACTCAACGCCACAAAGGCTTCACCATATTCTCCGATGAACCCTGGCACAAAGGACTAGTCCACCTTCCACTATTGATCCCCTTTGAGGCGGGAATCGAGTCCTTTACAAACAAGTTTAGGGCACACACCCAAAATCAAATTGGGGCTCCCAACAATCACAAGAATCACCAAGAGTAGCAAGATGTCTAGGTTCTCCACACAAGGAAACCCTAGACTAGTCCCCCTCAAGAAAATGAGGGGGGAATGGAAAACCGGTTGGTGAAGACGTAGATCGGGGCCTTCTCCTTCAATCCTCCAAAGATCAACACTTTTGGTGGGAGGGATTGGGAGATCTAGAAAGGTGGGTGAGCACTAAGAATGGTGAGACCTATTCTGGACGAGCTAGCTCAAGGAAGAAGAAGGGGAGGGGGTATTTATACCCCTCACCCAATTTCTAGCCGTTTGAGCTATTCCTGCAAATTTCACACAAGAGACTCCGGTCTGAAAATTTTCCGGACAGCCTTAGACCGGAGACTCTGCAGTGGTTAGACCGAAAACTCCCGATGGTCTTCAGACTGTCTCCAAAGTGACACCAGGGGGTGACACCATCTTCTCTTCGCGTTGGGAGAACATCAAGTCCGGAGAATCCGTAGCCAAAGAGTTGGCGGAGATTCCGCCCTTTTTCTTGTCTCCTTCGCGCAGAGTATGTCTGAGGTTGTTAGAACACACTAGGGCAGAGGATAGTCCAGAGACTCCGGTAAGTCTCCGGTGTATGTCCGGGGGGTGACACCATTTGCACAGCTCTAGCTTCTCGTAGGAAAAACTTCATACCGGAGACTCCGGTCTGGTAGACCGGAGACTTCGGCCTGGAATAAATTCCAGCAAGTTTTAACACATGGAGATGTCTTTGTCCTTTTTGTTTTGCACACCGCCATTTGTAATATAATAAAAATACCCTGAAACCATCAACACACATAAATATATAAATGTGTTGTTAACAAACACCCAAAACAAGATTTTGGCGCATTTGTGCTTTCAGTCTCCCCTTTTTGGTGTTTGATGAAAACGCACATATTTGCAATGATTAACATAGATGGCTTTGGTTTGTAAAAAATAGACGGGCATCTAAACAACAGAGTCAAGAGCTCCCCCTATGTTTTACAAACTAAGCCCACAAGCACAACAATAGTGAACAATAATAAGCATGCATAGGTAAGGTAAGTAAAGCAACAATAATAGCACAAACATAATATAGCTTCACCAACATAGTATCATGACACACAAATTTAAGGTCTACTTGGAAATAAACTCAAAATCAACTAAGATAAAGGGAACACAAACCATAAAAGCAAATCAAGTCCAAATACTTGTGTTCCGAGGAAAATCAAATGAAAGCAACCCTTGCAAATCCTGAGAAGTCTATAGCTACTTCCCCCCTTTGGCATCGAGACACCAAAAAGGGGACAAAGAGCAACTACACGGAACCCAAGGATCAATCCTTCTCGTCTTCTCCATCATTCTTCTCATTGCCTTCATCCTCATCATCCTCATCACCCTTTCATCATCTTCTTGATACTCTTCTTCGTCTTCTTTAGTATGATCCTCTTCCTCTGTCCTAGGAGCCTTTCCACGGTTGTTGGAAGAAGAAGGAGCAGAAGTGACCTCTTTAAAGTCACCCACGGAAACGAGGAGGTGTTCCAGTCTTCATAGGACAAAGTCACAGACTCGGGAGGGGTAGTCACAATACCCGCACTATCCTGAAGTTTGGTGAGCATTTTGTTCATCTCCCTCCTTTCCTTATAGGACACGTGATTCTCCTTGTGAACAACTATGGTCATGCACAGAATCTTGCGCTGGAACCAAGAGAGCTTCTTCATCTCATCTTGAACCTCATCCTTGCCCTGGCGGCGAGAAGGAGGGTCGGCATTCTTCCTCCTAGCCCTCGGGGCCGCAGTCCCAGCATCACCCATAGAAGTGTCCTCATCTGACGACAAGTGAGAAGTAAGCACCTGAAGAGTATCAACGGCATGCACCATCTCACAGACAAGTACTGGGCACTGATCAAGAATGAGCTTCATCACATATGGAGCATACACCGGAACCTTCTTGATCTCAATCATGGCAGAGTAAATCTCTTCCTTAATGAAATGCCTGACGTCAATCTCAAAGCCCGCATAGTCTGGACCCGCACGGTGGCATCTAAAGGCATGCCAGAGTAAGTTCACTATTCCACCGCAAATAGCATCAACATTTCCGGCCTTGGGAGCAATGTTGTTACGGAAGATGTGGAGATGAATGTTGTAGACTCGTTTCAAGTCCTTGGCAGTGCATGTACTCAATATCTTCTCATACATAGGAGCCATCCTCTTCTTCTCATAAGCAGCACCGGACACATGCATCACTTTGCCAAAGTGTCACCATGCATAGGGTAGCCAAGCAGTTCGGAGAGCCTAAGGATAGACGACTCATAGTGCATGTGACCGGTCATCCAAGTCAAAGTGATGTCCTCATCATCTCCAAAGGTGACTGTGGCATAGATTTGCTGAACAGCCTTGACGTTGTAGTTCTGCTGAATACCCACAAGATGCTCCAGACCAAGCTTCATAGTTATCCAGACGGCTTCTTCAAAGTTCTCCCTGCTGCCTAGAGCCTCTAAGTCAAGAACCTTATGCGGATAGACTGGATGCTGCAGAACACTGTAAATCTCCCTCTGAATAAGCTCAAACTCTCTCCTCCAATAGTTAGGACTCTCAGCAGTGTGAGTCATGGTGAAGAACGACTGAGCTCTCATCACCCTATAGTCTTGCTTCCTCATCTTCTTCACAGTGGTGATCCTATCAAACCTGTCATTTTTCGCCAATTTATGCCTTTGGTGCTCTTGGATAGCTTCTTCTTGGCAACGCTCATCATCAAGGGTCCTACACTGAGCAACTTTCCCAGTCTTTGGATTGGTGATGAGGTAATTGCGAGAGTGAGCACAGGACTTTCTTGTTTTGACACGAGGATTGGAGGAGGATGCCTTAGTCCTTTTCCATGAAAAAGCAGCCAAAAAGCAACACCAAATAGCAGTAGATGAGAATGCATGTCCACAAGCCAAAGGAAGAAATCTGCAAAAGATTATGGGCACAAATCTTTGTTTCTACACCGGAATCTCCGGACACACCGGAGTCTCCGGTCGAAGGGATCGGAGTCTTCGGTCTTGCGACAGATCCACAAATGTACACTCAAAAATTTGTGCTCCAATCATCTAATGGAGGTTTCTAGAGATTATAAACAGCCTAAAGAGTGTCTACAACCTGGGGCAAGGGCTAATATCTCCAAAAACAAACATCTAGAGTAAACCCTAGATGCAAAAGAGGGAAAAAAATGGGGGAGGAGATACCCTTGCCATCCCGGTCGTCCATGGAGGAGCTCCTGGAGGGGAACCTCGAGGAGGAGTGGAGGGGAACCCGGAGGGGCGGATTCCGACGGCAGGGAGATGTCGGACGGGCTCCTGGACACGGAGACAACGCATATAGGGAGATGGGGGTCGGGGTGGATGGAGGAGAATGAGGTAACGCTCCACCCTGACCCCTTTATGTTCTGCACAAACCGCCAGACCGAAGTCTCCGGCCTAAGCACACCGGAGTCCCCGGTGTACCGGAATTTCCGTGCTTAGGCCGGAGACTTTGGTCAGACCGGAGTCTCCGGTGTTTCACACCGGATTCTATGGACCCAAAACTCCGGAAAATCCTAGAAAATTGTGGGGACATGCATGTGGCCATAAAACTTGGTTTTTAGGAAGATTTTGGATTGGGACAAGAAAAACCAAATAGGTATGGTACTTTACACTCAAAGATTGCAAGATCCAAACAACTAAACACCAAAATTTGAGTGTGTTTCCCATAAGCCCAACAAAACTCAAAAAGAGAGAAATAAGTCAAATAGAAACCAAATAAGAACCGAATAAGAACCAACTCTTCAAAAGAAGAGGTTCGTGGACTAAGCCACCATGTAAGAGATCATGGTATGACACCACGCATATATATCTTGGGTGCATTGGCACTTCTAGACATTGAATCTCACAATTCAACATTAGAAATAGAGAGATAACAATGAATTTTTTAGTTTGGCATAATGGGGGGAGGGAGAACCCAATGTGTTAGGATAACACTCCCCCTATGTCCATGCCTACACCTAAACCCAAACACGTATCAACTATAGGGGTGTGTGCAAGATCCTCAAGTCAAACTCCTTGAATCGCTGATATTTAGCTCATTCCTCAAAAACATGAATCTTGCATCATAAAGTGGCCTCGTGAAGATGTCCGTGAGATTATCCTTGGTCGGGACATATGCTATCTCAATATCACCTATTGCCAAATGATCCCGGATGAAATGATGACGAATCTCAATATGCTTCGTCCTTGTGTGTTGCACGGGGTTGTAGGCGATCTTGATGGCACTTTCATTGTCACACATGAGTGGCACCTTATCCAAATAAACATCATACTCTTTGAGGGTTTGCCTCATCCATAGTGATTGGGTGCAAGCACTAGAGGCTGCCACATACTCAGCTTCGGCGGTGGAGAGAGATATACAATTTTGCTTCTTGGAAGACCAACTCACCAAGGACCTACCAAGAAATTAGCAAGGCCCGTAAGTAGACTTCTGATGAACGACAAGTATAGGGGATTGCAACAGTCTTCGAGGGAAGTAAAACCCAAATTTATTGATTCGACACAAGGGGAGCCAAAGAATATTTATATGCCTTAACAACTGATTTGTCAATTCAGCTGTACCTGAAAGTAGACTTGCTCGCAACAATTTATCAGTGGTAACAGTTTTTAGCAGCAGTAGAAATAAAATAACAACAGTAGTAAAATAGTAACGACAGTAGAAATCACGGAAAACATCAGTATGGGAAGTACCGTAGGCATAGAGGGAATGGATGGAAGGGTGTTGCATGGATAACATAGGTCATGTAATAATCTAACACTGGGCATTGCAGATTATAATATAAAGCATCAAACATCTAGGCAAACCATAGGCATGTGTTCCAATATAGTCGTACGTGCTCGCAATACGAAACTTGCACAACATCTTTTGTCCTACCAGCCCGTGGCAGCGGGGGCTCTAGGGAAACTACTGGTAATTAAGGTGCTTATTTTAATAAAGCACCGGAGCAAAGCATTAACACTCCATGAACACACATGGTCCTCACATCACAACCATCCCCTCCGGTTGTCCCAATTTCTGTCACTTTGGGGCCTCGGGTTCCGGACAATGACATGTGTAAACAACTTGCAGATATGATCAATAAACATAATTATACTAATGAAACAATAACATGCTCAGATCTGAGATCATGGAACTCGGGCCCTAGTGACAAGCATTAAGCATAACAAGTTGCAACAATGGTAGAAACCACTAACAATGGATACTAGGCACTATGCCTTAACAATATGGCATTATTACATTATCGGTCTCATCCAATCCCTTCCACCCCTCTCAGCTTACAGTAGTGTTCACTCACACATGGACGGGGAATCATGGATGGTTGATGGATAAGAGGTGGCAGTGTCGATGGCGATGATCTCCTCTGAATCCCCGTCCCAGTAGGGCGCCAGAACAAGAACTTCTGATTCCCGAATCAAGTTTCGAGGTGGCGGCGGCGCTGTGTTGTATTTCTATGGAATATGACGAACCCCCTCGGTTTTTAGTTTACGGGGCATATGTAGTCGAAAGGGGAGTCCGAGAGGGTGAGGGAGTGGCCCACACCACCTGGCGGCGCGGCCAGGGGGTGGTGTGGCCCCCTCCTGGCCCCTCTCCTGGCCCCTCTCCTGGCCCCCTTCTGGCTCCCGGGGTCTTCTGATGTTTTAGGACCAATGGGATCTTTTCTGGGAAATTTCGCGAAAGTTGATTTTTCTGCACAAAAACGAGACACCAAGGTAATTCTGCTGAAAACAGTGTTAGTCCGTGTTAGTGGTATCCAAAACTCACAAGTTTAGAAGAAAACAATAAGAAAAGTGTTCGGAAAAGGAGATACGTTTTGGACGTATCAACTCCCCCCAAGCTTAGCTTATTGCTTGTCCTCAAGCAATTCAGTGACAACTGAGCGTGATAAAAGACTTTTACGAACACATTTGTTTCATATGATGTAAATATACTCACTACATGATCAAATGCTGAGGCAATTCATAATAAGATGTATGGAAAATAAAATTCACCTAGCAGTTATGCAAACCATGAACAGATGCCAACAAACTAATAATAGACAACATGAAGTATATCAATCTGCAAGATTGCAATGCTCATAATAGGGTATGATAAAGTTTACTCGCTTGACCTTCATAGTGGAGCAAAACATAAATGCTAGGGAACCTCTGAAGCTCAAATGAAGACTAGAAATAAAGATATCAAAGATACAAGCATCAAAGTTATACCACAATCAACCGTGTTTTGGGACAAGCACATTACACTAATAATAATAGCCATGCTCTCAAGAAGGTGCATAAATCGAGAAGGTGAAGAATCAACATAAAAATAAAAGAAAGGCTCTTCGCAGAGGGAAGCAGGGATTAACTCATGTGCTAGAGCTTTTTATTTTATTAAACAGAGGTATTGAAAACATTTTTAAGAGAGGTGTACGCATATGTCAACGAATGGTAAACAAACAATACAGTACGTCACAAGCCAACTAGACTTCACAAGAGCGTCTCCCATAGAAGAACGCATCTGGGTAGAAAGTCATCCCTCTTTCTCTTTTATTTACACAATTATGCTTTGACTGATAAATCAGGGGAAAAATAGTGAAGAGAATTTGTTGTATTAATTTGGGGCTGGGCACCCCGCTGCCGGATCTTCTATCATTGGATAAGCGGATGAAGACACTAGTCCAGGGTGTGAAATCCAATCAACAAGTGAGATAAAGATTCTCTATTTAAGTCCTCGTGAGCTAAAAGAGGGGCACAAAACATGATTAATTTTCGAAGGTTTTAAAGGTAGCACACGAGAAATTTACTTGGAGTGGCGGTTAAATACCACATATATAGGTAGGTATGGTGGACACATTTGGCAAACTTTGGTTTTTGGGAGTTGGATGCACGAGTAGAGCTCATACTCAGTACAGGTGAAGGCTAGCAATAGACGGGGAGCGATAATCAAGAGAGCAACAACTGTCATAATCATGCTTGCGACAAAACAAAATTAACACGGGCATAAAAATGATACAAATACTCTGAGGCAAAATAAATCATAGAGGCTTAATTGACTTTTTGTTTTCAGTCATAGCATGGGTGAGTATGTGCCAAGTCGATTCAAGTGAAATAATCAGAGGGAGATACCACAATGTCATACCCTTCTATGAATAAAACAATGGAAGCAAACATTTATACGACCTGCTATCTTATTTTAGTAAGTTGGAACTAACACGTGAGAGCACGAACTACTAAGCATCAATTAAATAACATACACCTTACATGAACCGACTAAGCATGTTCACACAATAAGCATATGTACAAAAAAAAAATAGAGTTCATACCAGCCTCTCACCACAACTTGGATTGTCGTAAATCGTCATTACTGCTCTTCACTTGTGTGGATCGAATAATATAGAATGATAACCAAGATCCAATGGAGACACAGAAGTCCGGTGAACTTTGCAACAAACTTTACAAAACCAAAGAAAAATAACAAATATTTTTGGGTTTTCGAATGAAAACAAGAACAGAAAGAACAAGCAAACAAAGCAAAATAATTTTGGATTTTTGAATACTAACCGAAATGGGAAAAGAAAGCAAACCAACAAAAGAAACTAAAGAAGCAAACAAAGATAAACAACAGAAATATTTTTGGTCTTTTTTTGATTTGGAAAACAAGAACAAAACAATAAAGCGAAGAGAAATGAAAGAAGCGAAAGAAAACGAAAACAAACGAAAGAAACGAAAATATGGATATACAAAGAACCGACCAAACATGATATATAAATGAGTGTGGTGTCGGTATGCCTCCCCCCAATCTTAGGATTTTGGCCTAAGAGGATATCAATCACGGCACGGGGAATATCCCCAATGTGGTGGGTCGTCCCTCGCATGGTCGTACTCGGGCGTCCAAGAAGAAGATGAAGAAGCAGACGCATAGTCATAACCAGAGTGCTGGTACGGGATCCCCGTGGTGTCGAAGGGCCGGACGAACTCACTATCATCCCCCTCTCCGGCATCCTCCCCTTGCTGGGGGTGTTTCTCAATGTATGCGTCCAACTCACTCTCAGAAAGCATCCATCCTTGCCTGTCATTAAGATTAAACAAAAGAGGTGCAGGCAAAAGTAGTTTCCTAACAGTTTTAGTCACTCTCCACCTGGCTTGTTTGGAGAAAGTTATTTCAAAAGATAAATTGTGCAAGTGATCATGGGTAGAAAGAAACTTATGTTGAACCATGGAAACAAGGTCCATCCTCTCTAAAGGAAGCTGCAGGTCTAGAGGGTGTGGCTCCAAGCCATGCAAAGCTAGCAAGCGCGAGGCAATAAGACCTCCACAAATTTTGCCCTTCTCACAGTTAAGCGAGAGACGGTAAGATTTTAAAGCACCAAAGTTATAAGACCTATCACGTCTTAAGGCAGCTGAAATAAACGCCAAATCATAAACATATAGCTTGTTGGCAGTTTTTCTAGCTAACACACATTTAGAAATGAAATAAGCAAAGTATCGAATGTTAGGGAGTTGAATTTCTCGTATTTTACCACTTTCCCCTGTGAAGCTTCTGCCTTGGAAAATCTCCTCATATAATTCCAGCAGTGGTTTAGGCTGCCCTCTTATCTTCTCACATGAACCCCACTCTGGTACCTTGATAGCTGCACAAAAATCACTGAAAGGCAAGTCTACAGCTTTATTGTAAATTTTATAGTGGACCATAGGGTTAGTTGAGGACCATCTAAAGTGAAAATCCTGCACCATAGACATGGTTAGTTTCACATGTTGGATAGGTTCATCCTCAAGAAACGGTCCAAGCCTGCATTATGCACAAGTGTATTGAAGTCCTGTAGAATTTCAGTAATCCGCATGAATTCTTGACATGGATAAATCGATGGGAACACTCTTTTTTCACGATGCACGAGCATGAGCTCATGCAAATCCAACTCAAGCTGGTTTAGTTGATGTACATTGTGCTCCATCTCTGAAAATTTTCAATAATCATCACAAAAATTAATTTCAAGCAACTATAAGGTGGAAACTACCATAGGGACTTATAGGAGAGCTAAACATGCATCAAAACTACATTATTTCTACTCAAGTCAAGCATGCAAACTCAGATAAGTTGTCACCTATAGTACCAAAATACTCAAGAAATACTCTAGTAAACAAAATTCTACTTGGAAAATCGGAGGAGTCACATACTGGAGAGCAAATGCACCAAATTTCAGCACAAAAGATGGGCTGAGCAAAGAGATCAAAAAATCTCGAGGAAGAACAGTAAGAACTCGGATTCCAGGAAATGTGTTGATTTTGGGAGGTGAGAGAGGGAACTTTGGCAGGGGAGAGAGTTTATTTTTGAGGTATTTCCAGGATTTTTATAATTAATAAAACCCAGAAAAACAAAAGTGAAAAGGTGGAAAACAAAACCAAAACCAGAACTACAGAGGTTCTATGACACTCCAATGGAAAAATAACCAAGGAAAACAAAGGTGGAAGTGGTTAAAACAAAATTATGGGTGGTGAAAACATGCATAACCACATTAATCAAGATGAAAACATGATGAAGACATGACTATGGATGATGGAAAACATGATTGTACTAAAGTAGCAAGGTGATAACAGAAGTAAACATGGTGAAAACATAATGGCCAAGGTAAAAAAATAGTGAAAACATTGTCCTCTTCATTAAAAATCATTTTGTTAACAAGGGTGATCAAGTCTTGTTACCAGAACAATTTTCATATGAAGAAAAACTTTGCTAATCACTAAATAATTATGTTACCTCAACATTGATAGATATAGTTCCAATCATAATAATTTCATACTCTTTGGGTGGTACTGGAATGGGACAATAAAATTCTCCAATCTTGATGGTCTCAATATTTTCAATTGAATTTAAACCATATCTTCTATCAATCTTCTTGGTAAAATAAATCGTATGCTCTTTATCATTAACATTAAAAGTTACTTTTCCTTGATTGCAATCAATAACAGCCCCTGCAGTGTTAAGAAAAGGTCTCCCAAGAATAATAAACATGTTATCATCTTCATGCATTTCCAACACAACAAAGTCAGTTAATATCAAACAATTAGTAGCAGCTTGAACAGGAAAATTTTCACATATACCAACAGGAAGAGCAGTAGATTTATCAACCATTTGCAAAGATATATTAGTGTGTATCAATTTTTCAAGAGAGAGTTCCTTATAAAGAGAGAAAGTCATAACACTAACTCCAGCTCCCAAGTTACATAAAGTAGTTCTAACATAATTATTTTTAATAGAACAAGGGATAGTAGGAATACCAGGATCTCCAAGCTTCTTTGGAACCTTGACATTGAAAGAATAATTAGCAAGCATAGTGGAAATTTCCTCATTAGGAATTTTTCTTTTGTTGGAGACAATATCTTTCATATATTTAGAATAAGGAGGCAATTTAATAGCATCAGTAAAAGGGATTTGCAAAAACAGAGGTTTCATCCATTCACAAAACTTGTTATAATGTTCTTCTTCCATTGATTTGTGTTTCTTATTAGGAAAAGGCATTGGTTTTTGTACCCAAGGCTCTCTTTAATTACCATGTTTATTAGCAATGAAATCTTGCATAGTATACTTTGCAGTTTTAGTTTGCTTTTCAGGTTCAGCTACAGTTTCTTCTTTATCAGAAGCATCACTTTTATCATTACCACTTTCAGTTCCAGCATCAAAAATAGATATACTATTAGGATCTTTAGTAGGTTCAGGAGATTCTACAACATTTTTATGTTTCTTCTTCTTTTTCTTAGAAGGAGAACTATTGTTTTTAGCTTGCTGAGAATCTTGTTCAGTTCTTTTAGGATGCCCTTCAGGATACAAGTGGTCCTAAGTAGAAACACCACTTCTAGTAATTATTTCACAAACATGTTTATCTCTAGAAGCATTAGCTAGCATGTATTTTTGCACTTTAGTAAGTTGATCAATCTGAGTTTGAACCATTTGAAAATGTTTAACAAGCATTTTAACATCATTAGAAGTTCTTTCAATAATACCATGCAAATTATCAATAGCTCTAGAGTTTTCCATAAGGTGATTTTGCACTCTCATATTGAAGTTGTCTTGCTTAACAACATAATTATCAAATTCATCTAAGAATTGATCAGGTGGTTTAGAATAGAGAATATCTCTATTATCGAGGTAATGGAGAGAGTGTACCTCAACAGCTGATGGATGAAGAATAAGCTTACATAATTCTTCTATAGGAGGTAAATTCTTCACATCTTCAGATTTAATACCCCTCTCTTTAAGAGATTTCTTGGCTTCCTTCATCACTTACACATTTAATTCAATCATCCCTCTCTTCTTGGGTGTTGGCATTGGTGTTGGCTCTGGTGTAGGTGTAGGCTTAGGTATATTCCAATCATCATTATTTTTGGCTATTTTAGCCATTGATTCCTTAGCTTCTTCTGGAGTTCTTTTCCTGAAAACACAACCAACACAACTATCCAGGTATGTCCTAGATTCAACAGTTAGCCCATTAGAAAATATATCTAGGATCTCATTTTAGGTAATGGATATCCAGGGCTAGCTCTTATTAAAGAACAAAACCTTGTCCAAGATTCAGGCAATTTTTCTCCTTTAATTTGCTCAAAGTTAAAGATGTCCTGCACAACAGCATGTTGGGCACTAGCAGGAAAATATTTTTGAAAGAAAGCATTAACAAAATCCATAGGATCAGTAATACACCCAGGTGACAGATTGTTAAACCAAATTTTAGCTTCATCTTTCAATGAGAAAGGGAAGATCTTGGTAACAAAATAAGTTCGCAGTTTAGTATCATCAGAAAATAAACTACTCAAAGATGAAAGCTCATTCATGTGTTCCGTAGCACTTTTACTTTCAATTCCACAAAAATGTTCCTTCTCAACAATAGATATATAAGATAAATCAAAAGAGAAATCATAATCCTTGTCTATAATGTGTATGGGAGATGTGGCAAACTTAGCATCAAGAGAAGATGTATATTTCACAGGATGTCTTGCAAGAAGACTCTTAAGAGCACTTGCACCAGTAGTAGCACGAGATTCTTAAATAAAATCATCATTAAGTTCAATATAGGTTTCACCAAGATCATCAATAATCTCAGTTGAATTAACATGTGCACCAATATTTTCAACAGAAATTTCGGCATTTGTAATTTGTTTGGATCTAGCAATAGTAGCATCTAGGAAAGGACCTAGAGAACCAGTATCATCAAGCACAGTAGAAGCATCATCAAAAGTATCAGAAACATTCTTAGACTCAGCAGAAGTAACAGTACGTCTAGCATGTGGAGGAGTAAGAAGTTTACCCATAACAGACGGTGAATCAAGAGCAACAGAGGTGTTGACAGTTGTACCTCTTCTTGTAGTGGATGGTAATATAGAGACTTTTCCATCACGAGTCTTGCCCATGATGAATGGCTTACAACAAACAATATCACATTCAAGTGAGCAAATAAATAAAGCTATGCTCCCTGTCAACGGTGCCAGAATATAGTCTTGATGGCCCACAAGTATAGGGGATCGCAACAGTCTTCGAGGGAAGTAAAACCCAAATTTATTGATTCAACACAAGGGGAGCCAAAGAATATTTATATGCCTTAACAACTGAGTTGTCAATTCAGCTGCACCTGAAAGTAGACTTGATCGCAACAATTTATCAGTGGCAACAATTTTATAACAGCAGTAGAAATAAAATAACAGCAGTAGCAATCTCAGAAAACAGCGGTATGGGAAGTATCGTAGGCATGGAGGGAATGGATGGACGGGTGTTGCATGGATAACATAGGTCATGTAATAATCTAACACTGGGTATTGCAGATAATAATATAAAGCATCAAACATCTAGGCAAACCATAGGCATGTGTTCCAATATAGTCGTACGTGCTGGCAATGAGAAACTTGCACAACATCTTTTGTCCTAGCAGCCCGTGGCAGCGGGGCCTCTAGGGAAACTACTGGTAATTAATGTGCTCCTTTTAATAAAGCACCGTAGCAAAGCATTAACACTCCATGAACACACATGATCCTCACATCACAACTATCCCCTCCGGTTGTCCCAATTTCTGTCACTTTGGGGCCTCGGGTTCCGGATAATGACATGTGTAAAAAACTTGCAGATATGATCAAGAAACATAATTAGACGTATGAAACAATAACATGTTCAGATCAGAGATCATGGCACTCGGGCCCTTTTGACAAGAATTAAGCATAACAAGTTTCAACAACGGTAGAAAACACTAACATTGGATACTAGGCACTATGCCCTAACAATCTGGCATTATTACATGATCGATATCATCCAATCCCTTCCATCCATCTCAGCCTATAGCGGTGTTTACTCACACGTGGATGGGGAAATCATGGATGGTTGATGGAGAAGAGGTAGCGGTGTCGATGGCGATGATCTCCTCCGAATCCCCGTCCCGGCAGGGCGCCTGAACAGGAACTTCTGATCCCCGAATCGAGTTTCAAGGTGGCGGTGGCGCTCTGTTGTGTTTCTGTGGAACATGACGAACCCCCCTTGGTTTTTAGGGTACGGGGCATATGTAGTCGAAAGGGGGAGTTCGAGGGGGTGAGGGAGTGGCCCACACCACCTGGCGGCGCGGCCAAGGGGGGCGCCAGGGGTGGTGTGGCCCCTCCTGGCCCCTCTCCTGCCCCCTTCTGGCTCCCGGGGTCTTCTGGTGTTTTAGGACCAATGGGATCTTTTCTCGGCAATTTCCCGAAAGTTGATTTTTCTGCACAAAAACGAGACACCAAGGTAATTCTGCTGAAAAGGGTCTTCTGGTGTTTTAGGACCAATGGGATCCTCCCTTTACCATCTTTGTGAAAAGGGTGGGGTCGATCTTCCCCACTTCAAAACCATGGTCTTCCAACAACTCTCTAAGGTGCTCATACCACACACGTGCTGCTTGTTTAAGTCCATAGAGCGCCTTATCGAGCTTGTAGACATGGTTAGGGAAGTTGGGGTTCTCGAACCCCGAAGGTTGCTTAACATATACCTTCTCTTTCAATGGACCATTCAGAAAATAAATTTTGACATCCATTTGTTGCAATTTGAAATTATGCAAAGATGCATATGCAAGAAGGATACGGATGGACTCAAGGCGAGCCACGGGAGCATAGGTTTCATAAAAGTCAATGCCTTCCACTTGAGTGTAGCCTTGAGCCACCAATCTTGCTTTGTTCCTTATGACAATACCATGCTCATGTTTCTTGTTCTTGAATATCCACTTAGTGCCAATAACATTGTGGCAATTATTTGGTTATTCAACTAGCTTTCAAAATTTATTGCGCTCAAAGTCATTGAGCTCATCATGCATACCTTCCAACCAATCGGAGTCCTCAAGAGCTTCAAACACTTTTCTTCGTTCTACCATGGATATGTGAGCTTGATGCTCACAAAAATATGCCAATTGCCTTCTAGTGGATTTTCTTGTTTGGACATCGTTCAACACCCTGTCATCGGATGCATAAATACGCTTCAAGGATCTTCTAATCTTCCTTGCACGACAGGATTCGATCTCCTGATTATTGCGAGGAGGTATCACTTGATCGTCTTGATCATTTGGGTCCCCATCTTGACCGGTTTCTTGGCCTTGATCATCATCATCATCATCACAATCATCAACACTAGCTTCAACTTGTGGAGAGGAGGACGAAGATGGTTGATCTTGGCCTTGACCTTGACTAGCCTGAATGATAGGAGTGGTTGGTTCCTGCGTAGTAACTTGGTTAACAAGAAGAGGGTCTTGATCTTGTTCTTGTTTAGGTGGATCACTTGGCTCCTTGGCTTGTTATTCTATTGTATAGGAGGGCTCCACTTGGGTAGAGCATAGTTCTTCTCGAGTTGCCATAAGGTGTCCCTCAATGGGGCGAAAAAATCCCACACCCATCATTCCTATGGCTTCTTGAGCTCGGTGCCATTGTCACTCCGAATAGCCATGATTGGAACATTGTGTTAACATTGCACTTGATTAGAGAAGTCGATGATGGTTTGTTGAGTCTCACTCTTAAACTTTAAGAAATAAACCCAAGTGTATCTTGAATAGTCATCGACAATTACCAAGCAATACTTCATGCCTCCAACACTTGCGTCAGGCACGACACCAAAGAGATCAACATGGAGAAGCTCGAAGATCCTCTTTGATGAGATAATGGTCTTGGCCTTATGGGAGGCATCATGGATCTTTCCTTCAACACATAACCTACAAACGCGATCTTTGGAAAAGGGAACATTTTCTTTTAGTCCGAGGAGTAGGCCACCTTTGTGAAGACTTTGCAAAGTTCTCATATTGACATGGGATAGGCGGCGATGCCACAACCATTCCACATCCACCTTTCCAAAAGGACACATCGCTTGAGAGTTGGTAGACTTCGAAAATTCCACCACAAACAACTCATTTTTGACATGTCCCACGTATGCGACATCTAGAGTCTTCCTCCTCAAAAGGACCTCAATATCAGGATCAAAGAAGACGGAGAAACCCATCTTCCCTAATGAGCGAACTGAAAGTAAATTGTAACCAAGGGATTCGACAAGCATGACGTCCACGATAGTGATATCCGGAGCAATCACAACCTTGCCGAAACACGTTACCTTAGACTTGTACTTATCTCCATAAGTGACGGTTGCATCATTTGTATTTGGGCGCAACTCCGTCACAAGTTCTTTTCTTATGGTCATATGACTAGTGCATCCACTATCAATTGTCCATTTAGACCCACCAGAAGCATAGTACTGCAAGAAAACATTGAGTAGAGTTAGGACCCGAGGAGGGTCACCTCATGTTAGCAACAAGGGTATTTTGAACCCAAATAGTATACTCAATGAAACCCTCAATTGGACCAATATATTTAGCTTGCACAACACCATAATAATCAACATATAAGAAATGTTGTGGATTGTTAGTTCCCGTGGGCACTAGTAGGAAATAGGCTACCAGTGACGAACAAGATTAAGCTACCGCCGGCGAACATGTGTTCGCCAGCGCTACTGCGCCAGTGGTAGCAGGTTACCGCTGGCGAACATCACTTCGCCAGCGGTAGTGCATGTTACCGCTGGCGAACAAAGCCTTGTTCGCCAGCGCTATGTTCGCCAGCGGTAGCTGCTCTGTTCGCCAGCGGTGCTGGTTCGCCAGCGGTAGGGCCCTAGTTCGCCAGTGGTGTTGTTGGCCAGCGGTAGGACATTTGTTCGCCAGTGGTAACTTTCCCAGGTTTGTATTTTTAATATTTTTTTTGTATAACAGTTTGTATATTCTGATATTATACTATACAGGTTCAAATACATTCAAATTCTGTAATTTATAAACTTCACACGTATAAATCACTGTTAGATACATATGCATCCATCCATAACGAATTTAACACATCGATAACGAAATTAACACATCGATACATATGCATCCATATCCAATTCTCAACATCGATAACGAAATTAACACATCGATACATATGCATCCATATCCAATTCTCATAAGTACGAATACAACACATTGATCTCAATAACACGTTTATGTCGGAAGATTTCGAACCCAAAATATAGCCATCTAATTAGTTCAACGATTACAAAGGTATGACGACATCTATGCAACGTACGCGCGATATAGAGATCAATCGCAAAGAAGACTAGATATACGGTCCGCCTCCGCTTTAGCTTCCGCCTCCGCTTGCGATCTTTGGCTAGGGCCAGCGCGCCGTCCACTTCTTCGATTCATCTATCTGTAGACCAAGATAAAAGCATTAGACCGGCAAAGGAAATCACAAGTTCTTATTAGGAGCAATTCGTAACGAATCGAATACATACCGTCGATCATTTCTTCCTCGATGTTGTGATCTTCTGTTTCTTCTCCGGCGGGAACGGAAGAGCACCTTCTAAAGAGTTGAATGGTCTCTCGTCAGTCTGCTCTAGCACACATTGTCGCAACTCATTGTTAGATGGTGGGGAGTTCCAGTGGAAGACGGATCCATGAGTTACTACATCCTTATAGATGATTGTGCAGAGCTTGCGCTGGATGCGACCAAAGTTTTGTCTGAATTCAGCATCAGACCATTCGACGATGCTGCGAGACCATTTGTCCACAGCAGACATGTATTGTAGACTATGTTGGTCCTTCACGATCTCCGTCATGTGTTGGATGAGGTACCATGCCTCCATATGGCCGCCTGGCGCCTGCTTGGGGCAGGGAAACTCTGTTCTGTGTCTGAACACATATTTGCCTTGAATTTGTTTCTTCCTGTCGCAGAATCCTTCCCCCTTGATGAAGCCGTCCAAAGCATCATTCAGAACAGACTTGATGAGGGAGTAGTTCTTCTCCTTCATCGTACTCCCGGAGTCGAGATATACTGCGTGCGCGTCTCTCGGGTAGAGCATGATGAGGGTGCCGTATTTGTTTCTGCGCAAAACAGGAGAGTCCATATATATAATCCTCAAAAATCGTATATGCGCAAACTTATGTAAAGATGGGAAATATAACTTACTCGGGAAAGTAAGGCACGAGGGTGATCCTCTTGTTCATATGGTTATTAAGCAACACTTGTTGGAGGTACTTTGTCGCTTTTGCCCTACCCTTGGGGTTGCTCAAGTACATGTCGTGCATGTAGTAGGGGTCTGCTAGCGCGATGTTTTTGACATCCTCTATGGATAG
Source organism: Alopecurus myosuroides (assembly GCA_028641055.1). Classification (NCBI taxonomy): domain Eukaryota; kingdom Viridiplantae; phylum Streptophyta; class Magnoliopsida; order Poales; family Poaceae; genus Alopecurus; species Alopecurus myosuroides. The sequence goes on along the minus strand of CM054057.1, from coordinate 111,286,904 downwards.
CTGATGCGCCAATGAGCGTAAACAGATGCACGATTGACGAGTGGAGGGATTTCATGTGGAACATCCGGAAAATGTCGTCAAATCTAATGATGATCTTGTTTGCGTTGCCTTCAGTGACAAATCCTGCCGTAGATGGCACCTTTGCGACCAAAACCGGCAGCGTTGGATTTTTCTCTTTCAGAAGCATCTCCTCCATATATAGTACACCGTCATGGACGCTACACATATCACCTGACAGCAAGGAGACCAACCTCGGCGGAAGCATCGGTTTGCCCAACTCATGGATCTGATGCCAGTCGGTTATGGGTATCCTGTCCAATACACGTCCTGTCTGCGGCTTGGACTTGGTCCCCTCCACCGGTTGGCTCATCGATGCAACGGCAGAACTCTTCTTAGTTCTTTTCCGTGCCGTCTTCTTAGGCTGAGTCTGATGAAATACATCCGCTACCGCCTCTTTGAGGGCATCCTGGCTGATGACTTCTTGCTCGGGGACTGCCGGTTCTTGAGAAGAGAAAAGACGCTTTGTGCATCGATATTTATCCGCTTCCTCCGCTGGCAAGAGAAGTTGATCAAGATCATCCAGGCCGGGCTCCCCCTCGTAAGGATCGTCGACGAGGTAGTCATTGGGGTTCTCATCTTCAGCATCGTCGCCGTCGTGTTGCACGGACTTTGCAGGTGAGAAATCCTTGTGTTGGCTCGGGTGCCCCGACCCCTGGACCGCTGTTGGAGTGTTGGCAGGAGTACTTTCCAAACGAATTAGTGATTTCGGCCAGGTCAATGGCCAAACCAAGCATTGCTCCAGGTTCAACTTGCTGTCGGCTGCGGGTGGTTGGTTCGGAGGATCGAGAGCACCGCAACCAGGGAGCACCCGACTTAATGTCACTCTGAACACGTCCTCGGGCATACGAACGCCGTGGGATACGCGGTTCAGAGGTGTGATGATTTTTCCTTTGGCGACGTCCTTTAACTCGCCGTTCACATTAAGGAGCAATGTGCATCCCATCTCGTCGGCCTGCGAAACGTCGCACGATCGTTGTTAGAGACTGATGCCGTCACGAATCAAGTCATAATATGTAATTAAGCAGTGCACGTTGAATTACCGTGAGGGCATTGAGCTCGGACAAGGGGGATGGACCGCTAAGTGTCGGCGGCGGCGTTGAAGAGATGTGGCGGGGCGGCGACGGATCTTTGCGACCTTCCGGCTGAGGGTTGGGGGCCGGCTCGTTCCGCGCAGCAGACGCCACGATGGGGGCCGTGTTCTGCGGCGCCACGACGGGGGCCACGTTCTGCGGCGCCACGACGGGGGCCACGTTATGCGGCGCTGGCTGCACCATTTGGGCTATGTTTATCTCCGGGAGCGGCCCTTGTCCTCCACCTGCCATCCACGGCGCTAAGGACTGAGCGACGGACGCACAGATGGTAGGGAGGAGCTCATTGAGCCTCTCGTTCACAAGCTCGTTGACCGTCTTCTCCGGGCCCTTGTTCCGCTCCTTACGCTTATCCTTGGTGTCCGGGTAGTAGTGCGCATGCCGATGACCCTTTCCGAGGCCATGCACATGGCCACGATGCGGCTTCTTGTCAAGGGGCACTCCCTTCATCGCGTTCAGCGCCCTAATGAAAGGGGTGTCATACGGGTCCTTGTTCGTCGTCGCCGAGGACCCCCCGTCAGATTGAGATAGGCGTTCTTTTTCTTCTTCCTCGAGATACTTATTCTCGAGCAGCTTGACCTTCTCGTTCAACACAAGATCGCCGGGCTTTTTGGGATCTTCCCTATAATGGGCCCTGACAAAATTTCTCACCTGCGGGTCGGTGATCTTGTCAAACGGGTTCGGCCCTTCTCTCTTCGAATCCTCCTTTTCCCAGACTTTCTGCTTCCCAAGGTAACCCCGGCTTCCGAGATTGTGAGGGCCAATGTTCTTTTTTCGCTGTTCTTTCCCCCATTTACTCAGCGCCACCCTTTCCGGTTTGAGTTCGTCGATCTTGAATTGGGCCAAGTCTTCCTCGGAAATGGAGGGCCACATCTTATGGATCTCATCAAAATCCTTACCCTTCGCAAGCATCTCCCGCAAACTGGATCTCCAAGTCGTAAACGCCTTGGCGAACTTTCCCAGTGCTAACGAGTTGACCAGATTCTTCTTCAGGTCCTGGTTGTCGTAAGGATCCGGGAATTTGTACCTTGTGTGCAGCTTCTCAATCAGCAGGGCGGCATTAGCCTTGTTTTCTTTAGCTCTGAGGTGCTCCATATTAACGTTGCCGAAGTCTCGAGCTATGCAGCCTATCTGGTTTCCATAGCCCTTGGCATAACTCTCCGGCTCGAGGGGAGCACCGCTCTTGGGGTCCACTTCCGTGAACTCTTCCCGCATGGTGGCGAGCATGTTGTGCCGCCTATCTTTGCGCTTAGCCGACGCCTCGCTACCAGAGGCGGTATCCCCGGTGCCACTACCGGTTTGATCACCTTCTGCGCCCGATGTATCGTTGCGCGGCTCTAGTTCCTGGCGAACGGTTTCGTCCATCTCGTCGTCTGCATCGTCGCCATGCATCTCTAGATCCGGGTGCGGATCTACGGGTCCTCCTCCGGCGCTTAGCATAGAAAGCCACGCATCATCGTCCCCGTGTCCGAGACCAGAGCCACCCGCCTCGTCGTTGTGAGCCATATCTAATGAAGGAGAGAAAACCCGAAATAAGTTCAACAAATCCTACAATTTAGACGATGTACCCCATATGAGTCCAAATTTCTCGGACACTCTAAGTTGTGATATTTTTTAGCAAAGATCATGCCAAAATTCACGGAAAATTTCGGCATGACCTTTGCTAAAAATATCACAAATGGAGTACCCAAATTTGCCAGAACGGAAATTAATCAACATTCCGGCAAATAGGGACTCACGTAGGGTACCTGCACATAAAATCCCACCCCTCATATAATAGATCCCACCCCTCATATTATCATCGTCATCCACACGAAGGTGGGCATCCACACGACCACACCATATCCACCCCTCATAAAATTTCATCGCCATCCACACAACCACACCATATATCCACCACCCATATAACCACGCCATCCATCACAACCAGCCACCACCATCCATACACACCATCCATCACCAACCACCCAAAATTGCTAACAATTGAGTACTAAGAGAAAACACTAGGTAAATAAATTGCTAACAATTTCATGCATAAAAAAATTTAAAAGTGGGCTGGGATTTATTTCCCTCAGTCTGGCATAGGGATGCTATGCTACACACATCCCTGGGAGATTTAAAAGTGCAAGAAAAGCATCTGTTCTTATTAAATTTGTGCCTCAGCCTTTGCATCATAGGCTTGGCCAAGAAAACAAGCATGAGTAATGTGTTCTTATCGGTTTAATCTGTTCTTATCAGATAATAGCTCCAGGGGCAACAAAACAAGCATGAGTAAACTGTTCTTATCAGATAAAAAAATTCTTATCAGATAATAGCTCCAGGGGCAACAAAACAAGCATGAGTACACTGTTTCTTATCAGATAGTAGCTACCAGTACCACAATTCACAACCATAGCTCCAGGGGCAACAAAACAAGCATGTAGTAATCTGCTGTTGGGCACAAATCCATGGAAAGGAACCTCAACCACAACATTAACACCCTAAGGTGATTTCTACACACATCCTAGCAAGGGATCTTGCTAAATTATGCACAGAAAGTGGGCTGGGATTTATTTCCCTCAGTCTGGCATAGGGATGCTATGCTACACACATCCCTGGGAGATTTAAAAGTGCAAGAAAAGCATCTGTTCTTATTAAATTTTTGCCTCAGCCTTTTCATCACAGGCTTGGCCAGAAAACAAGCATGAGTAAACTGTTCTTATCAGATAATACCTCCAGGGGCAACAAAACAAGCATGAGTACACTGTTCTTATCAGATAAAAAATCCATGGCCTAGTTGCAGCAAGGAGTGGAGCAGCAAGGATGTAGTAATCTGCTGCTGGGCACCAACACTAGTAGGGAAACCCTCTTCTGTGGCGCACCAAAATCGTATTCTGTGGCGCACCCTGGGGCCACAGGGGTGCGCCACAGAACACACGCCACAAAAATAATTTCTGTGGCGCACCAAACCCGTGCGCCACAGAAATAGTGGATTCTGTGGCGCACCTGGCCCGTGCGCCACAGAAATGGTCGATTCTGTGGCGCATCCCTTAATGGTGCGCCACAGAATTGGGTGCGCCACAGAATTCTCCAATGGTGCGCCACAGAAACATCTGCAATATTTCGAAATTTAAATTGTTTCTGCTGTATACAGTTTGAATATACAGGAATTATACAGGAATTATACAGGAATTATTCACAGCAGTGATATTTGACAACATATAACATATTACTGATATTTTACAAAGTTACTTAATCACAATAGTGATACATAGTGCAAAAGTATCGAATTTGTCTCAAAGTGATCACATAGTTACTCGAGTTGTCAAACACATCATCGAACAATAATTGTCACCACATAGTTACTCGAGTTGTCAAGTTACAAATGCCTAAGCTAAGATGAAATAGACTACAAGCACGGCGACGATGGTGAGCAAGAACGGTAGCTTGTAGGAGGCCTCCATCTTGTTCATCTTGTTCATCTTGTTCATCTGTTTCGACTGGTGGTCCCTCCACTTCGCAACCGCCTCGTGTCTAGTCTTGTATCCTTTATAGCAGTTGCCGCTGAACTTGTCGACCTGTGCTTTGCAGTCCTTCCACTCGTCATAGACTCCTGGAACCCGACCCTCGAACACCACGTAGTACGTCATCTATATAGATAGACACAAAGCATATTAGTAAGTATAATGCAAAAAACAACTAAGTCATATATGTTCACAAAAAACAACTAAGGAAACAAAAAATAAACATCAAAGATATACAAACATAAAGCTAGCTAGGCCTAAGTTAATTTAGAGCAAACTAATAGTAGCTAGCTAGGAGTTTAGAGCTAACTAATAGTAGCTAGCTAGGCCTAAGTTTAGAGCAAACTAATAGTAGCTAGCTATGCCTATGTTTAGAGCTAAACTAATATAGTAGCTAGGCTTATATAAGTTAAGCAAATTTTGTTAAACAAACTAATAGTAGCTAGCTACGCACACCTCGATCAACGATACCTCAACTGGAGCGGCGCCGGAAACGGCTTATATAGCTCCTTCGTCATCCACGACCTACGATCAGCCTGCCGCTCTAGGCGTTCCTGGATATCCCTCTGGCATAACCCTATGGGTTGGTGCAAGGGCCCTCCCTTTTTGTTGACATCTTCAATGATTATCTCCGACAACTTGACTTTGATGCGATGAAAATCTTGTATAAGATCTTCCTGTGAGATTTCCCCCGCCATTTTGTTGGACCAGTCTCGGAGTCTAGAAGGATGATTCAAATTGTTTGCATCGCGGACAATCCCTTTGAGGTGATGGAGGGCATAGAAGGCCTCTTTCGTGCTCCAAGCCGGCTGCTTGATGCAGGGGAAATCGGTCACGTGCCTGAACCCGTATTTGCCAGTAGCCGGCCTGATACATTCTTGTTTCTTTTCGAATGTGCCTCCATTTTGGGCGTAGCCATTGATAGCCTCATCGAGAACACCCCTTATTCTGGTGTAGTCTTTCCTCTTCGTCACATTCGACGAGTCGAAGTATTGGGCAAGTGAATATTGTGGGCAAAGCACAATGAGTGTGCAGTATGTGTCCCTGCTCAACACATGCAATTGAATCGAGGATAAGCAATGGATGAAACCTAGAAAAAAAACATTAGCTAAGACGATCGCGAGACTTACTCGGGGAAGACAGGCAAAAGAATGTCCGTCTTGTTCTGACCGTTTCTCAACATGAAGCTCTCGAGGTACTTCACTGCCTTGGTCCGTGTACTTGATCCTTCCTCCAGCTGGCTATCACGCATGTAGTAGGGATCCGCTACCATAACGTGAGGGGGTAACTCTCGCTGGATCTGCAGCTGAGCATTTAGCGCGTATAGGCGGACCAAGTTATAGTCCAGCCGTCTCGAGTGAAACAGACTGAAGATATCCTCATACGCTATGAAGAACAGTCCCGCGGGGTCTTCGTTGACGAAGTCCGGGCCCTCTGGCACCTTGACCGTGAACACAGGGTAATTTGGACACTTGTCTTGAAGAAGGAGACCCTCTAGCATCACGATAATGTTCTGCAATGTGAGCATTGGTCCAGTTGCCCCATGTATCTCGTCCGGACCCAGTATCGGTTTCCCAGCTTCATGCAAGCGGGTCAAGCCATCCTTAGGGGGTCGTATCACGGCGTCGGCCAAGATCTTAGTATGCTGGACCTTTTTAGCAGGTCTCTTCCTAATCTTCTTGTTGCCGGTGGCTTGATCTGCTGCGGGAGCTGGGGGTGAGGGAGCTGGGGGTGCGGGTGCTCGGGACGACCCTTCGACTGTCTTATGCAGTGTGCCAGGGCTGAATACTGTACCCTCCGGGTAGGTCAGACGCTGCGTGACTTCAGTACGTCTAGGTTGATCGTCGTGACTGCGGAAGGCTTCGTCGTCACGATTCATATCAGGCATGTACCTATCTTGGCGGTAGCCCGTGTTGAGGTAGGCATTGATGTCGACATTGTCATCGTAATGATAGTCTTCGACACCGGCGGCTCCAGCAAACTGGTTGTCCACGTCCTTTGGTGGTGACGGCGGCTGTGATGCCGGTGGCTGTGATGCCGGCGGTTGAGGCACAACTGCTTTTGACGATCTTTTGGGCGGTCGTTGCGGCATATTTCCCAACAACACTTTGTGCCTTGTTGTGGTGGCAACAACCGCCGGTTCCCTCTGGGTGGTGGTGGCAACAACCGCCGGTTCCTTCTGGGTGGTGGTGGCGACGAGTATTGTTTCCTTCTGAGGGGCGGCGGCCTTGGGTGCAGTCTGGAGGGCTCTTTGCTTCGTGGGCCGGACGATCTTATTCTGCGGGGCCATAGGGGATGTGGCGCCGGTGTTGCGCTTGATCACAAGACCCCCCCCCAAGACGAATCTGGCTCTTCGGCCATTGCATCACCCAAGTCGTGCACTCTCCAAGTACCAAGTTGTCCTCCTCGTCGCAGCCTGGAGGTTGAAAGGGGGGGGAGGACGTCGCGATACTCCGGCACTACATTGGCCAACTTCACCTTCATCACGTTCTCGTCCATTCGAGAGTGGTGCATAGTGCGTTGCATGGGTTGTATAATAGTGCCGGTAGCAACATCCACCAACTCTCCGCCCGGCACCACACGATGCAGTAGTACGCAAGGTTCGTCCTGTTGTGCAACATACCAGGCATCATGAGATGACAGTCATCTTGAGAATGCGTAGTTAGATCACGATTAACTAATTAGTTACCTTGGTGATGGCGTCTAGCTCGGCGGGTGTCGAGACAAGGGCGACGGTGCCGGCGGCCGGCCCATCATTCTTCGGCATTGCTGCCGAAGGGGGCGGCGATGTGACCAGAAGGAGTGGCGCCGGCGTCTGGGGGGTCAGCTGTTGCGGCGGCACTTGCTGGTTCATGCTTGAGTTGCTGCCGATGAAGCTGGGCAGATGGATCGGTCCAATTTGACCCCCCGCATTCCAGGAAGCTAGCCCCTCCATCAGCCCAGCGGGGATGACTTCCTTGAGCCTCTCATCCACTAATCGGTTGAGCCTGTCGGGGTCCACCTCTCTGCTCTCAAGTTTCTTCTCTAGAGCCGCCATCTGCTTCTTCAGCTCCGCGACCTCAGGATCATCCTTAGTCGATTTCGTCTTCCTCTTCTTTTCTGACTTGGCATCTGATGAGTAGTACTCGGCTACCTTCATGTTTAGCCCAAAGCCGGAGATACGGCCAGCTGACGTCGGCGGGGCATCCAACGGCCTTTTCTTGTATGCGTTCGTCGCTCTGTTGAAAGGCGTGTCCCACCGACTCGTCGACCCTTCGGACGAGTCAGATTTCTGCAACTCCCTCTCCTTCGGACAAAAGGAAATTAAGGTGAGCCCATTATCTAATTATTAGATCAATGCAATATACATGTACTTGAGATATATGTGTCCTTACCAAATGTTTCTCAAATTGCTTCACGTCCTCGTCATTCGTCTTGAATTCCCCCGTCTTCCAGTCTAAGAAGTACCGGGATCGGACAAAGTTCCTAACTTGTAAGTCCGTGATTTTGTGCCAGGGGTTATCTTTTCCGAGACGTTCCATCTCGCGGTCCTCCTTCTCCCAAGTAGGCTGTTTTCCTTGGTAACCACCGCTTCCGAGATGTTGGTGCCCTATGTTTTGGTCCCGCATATCCTGCCCCCATTTTGTCCATTTTTTACACTCCTCGGTGTTCAAGTACTGCTTAAATATCTCGAAATCTTCTTTCTGAAGCGTCGGGTCTTTTCGACTGATCTCCTCCCAGCTTTTACCTTTTTCAATCTTCTTCTTCACCCGGGATTTCCAGCTGCTCAACGCGGTGCTCATCTTCGTGATGGCTAAAGAGTCCACCATTTTGTTGAACGGCTCCGGGAACGTGTATCGCTGGTGAAGCTTCTTCAGAAGGATTTCGACCAAAGCCTTGTTGTCGTTGTGTCTAAGGTCAGTCGTGTTGATCGACATGCTTTCCCGCACGATGCACCCTAGCTGCATGCCGTACCCTGAGGTAACAGATCGAGGCGCCAATGGTAGGCCACTCGGCGAGACCTCGGTGATTGTATCGGTGACGTTCGCGAGCACTTGCGGCCTACGATCCTTCCTTGGGGCCCGGGGCTTCTTATTCTTCTTATCGGTCGTCGGGGCGGCGTCGCCGCTACCACCAGCCGCCGTGCGGTCAGTGCCACCACCATCGGTGCTCTTATCCTGGTCCTCTTCCTCCAAGGACCCCCAATCAACGTCCTTTTCCTCACTTCTGGTTGCAGCGTGGGCCTCCCCGCCCTCTTCCTCGGCACCGGCTTCGGGCACGGACACGTGCTTGGAAGAGCCAGACATGTTTCTGTAATAACATTCAAATTTGAGTTTTTAAGTTGGATTTCAAATTATTCAATATAGACGTGCTTGGATAATACACACACAAAATCATTTTGTGGTAAAACCATCTTGTGAACTTGGGTTAGTAATGTGGGCTTGCATAATTGTGATAATTTAGACCACTCTGATACTAGACACACCATGAGCAACCAAAATTTTGGCTAGCCAAATATTTGGTGGGGCAACCATGGGAAGAACCAAACATACCATGAGTGCTTAAACAAAAGCCTGCAAGTTCCCTAAGGACAAAAGAGTGCCCTTGTTTTTGAGTAGCTAACTAACTAGCTGTTCCAAAATATTTTACTGACAGAGGATAGAGTTTTTTGTTTCTGGGCACACGGTCGTAAGGAAGTAGGAGGGTGTCGACTACCACAGACAAACAAACAACCCTCTTGTCGGAACTGACCTACGATATCCTCAAGTGCCGACCCTTAGTTACAATCTCGCTCTATCCTCACCCAAAATTGCTGGAGTAACAATTGGAATCTCAGCAAAATCAATCTAGTACTAGTAGAGAATTTACATCATTATTACTGCTGATAAGTATGAGTAGTACAAAGTAGGGGATTTGCGCTGCTCATTATCTATCTGATATGGCTCTTGGGAGCCCACAAACCAATCAGAAGATGGCCGATGGACAGTCTAAGTTTGTAAGTTCAGGCGGCAAGACCACCAGGTAGGCAGAGTACAAGTCGTGGCATAACATGGCGAAGCAACAAAGTAAAATAGCCGGTGCATATCTAGTAGCGGAGACGGCGGGACACTGGCCCAGTGCGGCACTAGACTAGTACGTAGCATCATCCTAGGTTAGAAGTTGGTCAGTACCTATGTTTGCAACAGGATTCGACGGAACCAGGGGATTTTGAGCCAAAGTTAGTTGGCAACGCCGAGTGTACGGGCGGTCGAAATCATCCAACCCAACAGAACAAGTGTCGCGGAGAAGAAAAAGAGAGGGGGCGCCGGCGACAGAAATATATTTGTACATTCTTCCAACTTGCAACTTGCAAACAGAAATATATTTTAATTGGCTAGGATAACAGAAATATATTTTAAGATGTTAGTATCTACACTCCTAGCACAAAGAACGTGGCAGTATTTAACAACCGCGAGCACGAGCCAAGTGGACGACCCTGACAGACCGGCTACTAATACTGCGACAGGCGCAAGCCGTATATGGATGGATCATGGATGGATGGATAGTAGCTACTAGTATAGTGCCATTTTGGTTCTGTTCTATTCTATCAGGTTGCTGTCTGATTTGACCAAAGCATATACGGGTTTGTATTATTATTATCTGGTACTAGTATAAATAATAAGTTCAGGTAGGGGAAATACTTGTAATAAGAAGGCAGATAGCTACCTAGCACCGCACATCATAAAGAAATGGTCACCACCTGTAGATCAGAATGGCTTGACATATTAGCCTCTTTTATGGGAGGTACCAGCTGTTGTTTTCTACTAGTATATGTTCAATGGTTTCTTTTTTGCGTTCTATATTTTGTTGGACAAGGGTGGGCATACAAAAACGTACTACTAAAACTATATTTGTTACTAGTACTATGATGCAACCTCATTCATCTACTTTTTAATAATAACTTAGTGTGACAGGTTGTATTTAGCCAAGTCAAAACCAGATTTTGTTGACCTTTGCTTCATAATTCTTGACATATTTGCAGTAAACTTTAGTGGATGGAGGACCACATATGTTCCTATATTAGTTTTTACTTATTAGAGTAGCTAGCAAAAATAGCTAAGGTTTCATTGTTAGAGTAGTACAGTGCGCCTATTTAGAATGAGCAGCGGAAGAAGCGTTCAGCAACAAAAAAAATACTACCTTAGTTTTTCATTTCCCCATATACGTGCAACTCAAGCATTGCAGCCGGTACAATTAAAATGCAACTGACTTTCCTGTAGTTCAGGTAGGGGAAATATTATGTGGTATCTGATGGAGCCGGTGAACCTACCGTCTAGACCGTACTGACTTTTTCTCTGTATGAGCTAGCATTTTTCCATAGATGGTTTTCCATAGATGGTTCTGTTCTATTCTAGCTAGCTACTGCTTAAGTATATATAATTAATGCTTATATTCCCATATATAGTCTTGAATTAATCTGTTCCTAACTGACTGTCTTCTAACTGAGAAGAGGTGAGGAACATACAGCTGCTATATACCCAATCCAACTCGTAGAGTACGATAACCGTGGGTGTGGCTGTACACTTCCTACTACCATAGTGCCATCCTGTGCAGCAGGTGTTACTACAGTTGGCTCCATACTGATCTGTGCCAGTGCCAGTGCCACTGATATGCCCCAGTTTCTCTGAATGAGCTAGCATTTTTGTCTTCTTTTCTCTGTATGTGTGTGTGCATTTTTGACTGAAGCAAGCATTATTGGTTGTTTTCAAGTCTAACACAACTAGCTCATGGATAATTCAAAAACCAAAGATGTAAATTGGTTTTGCATCTAGCAGTTACAGTTGAACTGAGCTATTGACCACCAGGAAACTAGAAGTGAAACTACTAAGTATAAAAAAATTCATAGAAAAATTTGGCATGACCTTTGCTAATTTTCCTATGTCTAAGAGTGCCAGAAATTTGCTCGGAAGGAAATGAATCAACTTCCTCGCAAAACATTGGCATCTCAAAAAGAAAAACCTGCACAAAAACATGTACATTCTCAACTGTGGCCTCTACGGCTGCTGCTGTAACAGGCTTGAGTAAGATAACAGCCACATGAAGAAAACTTGTCGCAATCACCTGCATAATCTAAGCTGTAGTCCTGACCTGAGATTTGTGAATGCTAGCATGAACATCATGAGTGTCAGTATGTTATTGGGCTTGCATTATTGAAGAAACTAACAGCTGGAGAAACACCGGCAGATCAAAGGCTAGCTACATGCTACACAGACCTAGTGAACCAGACTGAGCTTTTAGATTTTGCCGCACTGCTGCTAGGAACAGTTTTTTCCTAGCTTTACCTTCAGTTTTTTCTGTTCGTTTGACCCTTGTACATCTTGTACCCTTCTAAAATTAATGAAAAGCAGGCTAGTCTGCCTTTTCGTAAAAAAAGGGCCCTAGAAGGCAAATTAATTTCATAGCAAGTAGTTAGACATCCATATTTTAGCAGATATCTCCTCTTGTACATCGTTCAGTTGAACATTCTTGAATTGGTTTAGCATGTTGTTAACCAAAGAAACATCCAGTGAAAAGTTCGAAAGATCCATCAAGAGGACATGCTAAGTGATAGTTCTGCTCCCTGTGTCCCAAAATACTTTGACTTCCATTTGTCCAAAATATGGATGTATGTATGGACCTTTTCTATGTTGAAATTGGGTTGACATGTTCCTGATATTTTCATACTGACACATTTTTTTCCTTTTCTTTTTCGTTCCTTAGGGTTTAGATGGATGCAGAGTGCAGATTTTTCCTATGCTAGTATAGGGCAACGGGGCGGGGCGAGCAGCGAACTGACCTGGGTGGGCGCGGGGCGAGGAACCTCGGTGGGGCGAACGGCGGTGTCGAGGAAGACGGCGGTGTCGAGCGGCCAACGGGGCGGGGCGCGCGGTCGATGAGACGGCAACGGCACGGCTCCTCTCGATCCTAGGCTAGGTCACGGCGCGCGCTCCTCCTCCTAGCACCTCCTCGATGCTCCTTCACCTCCACACGAATTCTCCACGGTGGCGAGCGCCGTCGCGGTTCAGATCGAGGTTCGTCGTCGCGCGCTTGAGAGAGATGGATGAACTGCGAATTGGCTAAGTGTGGAAGATGGAGATGGGGGCCACATGTCATTGGCTGAGAGGACGATTCTGTGGCGCACCAAAACCCCGTGCGCCACAGAATTGTAAGAATTCTATGGCGCATCCTCTAAGGGGTGCGCCACAGAATTTCCTGGGCCTATTCTGTGGCCACGATGCGCGGGGCCACATGTCATTGAGTCAACAAGATTTCTATGGCGCATCTTTCCAGTGGTGCGCCACAGAATTGGGTCGGTAAATAAATAAAAAACGAAACGCTGTATATGTGACAACTATCTATTACTAGCACAGTTGGTTTAGCTGTGAGGTACCTAATGGCCTGGGTTCGAATCCTGGTTGCCCCACATTTTTTAATATTTTATTTAATTATAAAGAAAGAAAGAATCACATACACATACATACATACATGCACATATATAAAGAATAACATACATACATGCACATATATAAAGAAGTGCTTGTCTCACATATATATATATAGAAAAAAGTGCTTGTCTCACATACATATATATAGAAAAAAGTGCTTGTCTCACATACACATACACATGCACGTATATACACACAAAAATCTTCTTAATTTGTCTCGATCTGTTCCGATCTAGCGTCTCTTTCCCTTTTTGTTGGCGACTGGATACTTTATACCGGCCACCTTGAGATTTCTTCGCGTGAACGGACAACCGTGTGTAGGTAGGGATGTCTTCCTTCTTACTTTACCAGTAGTAGGCATGTCGAAGTGCTTGTCGAACTCCTCCTCGATCTTCGGATCACCGTTCTTGTTGAAGTCTTCCTCGTTGGCGTCTCCTTCCATTCCGATGATGCTCCTCTTGCCCCTTCTCACGACAACACGGCTAGGCCTTGACGGGTCGGTGATAAAGAAGCATTGGTCAACTTGGCTAGCGAGTACCCATGGCTCATTTTTCGCGGATGCGTTCTTCGATTTGGCATCGGGTATAACCATTGTGGTGAAATACCGTCCTTCTTTCTTGACATTCTTGGCCCATCTCACACGGAACATTGGCACCACCGTCTCTCCGCAGTAGTTGAGCTCCCATATCTCCTCGATCTTTCCAAAGTATCTTTCTTCCACATTAGTCTCGGCATCGCCATATGATAGCATAGTTACTCCTGAGTTTTGATTTTCGCTACTCATGTCCTTGTCCTCGGTGGAGAATCTGTAACCGGAGATGTCGTACCCCTGATAGGTCCTTACGTTCTGCCCGGGGCCCTGTGATAAGATGTATATGAGTTTTTCATCTTCCGTAGAAGGCATTTTTCTACGTGCTTCAATAAGTTGACTTTGCTTGAACCAACGCGTGAAGCCGGAGTTGTGCTCTTTGGTTACGTCTCCCATCTTCCTCGGCCCGCCCATTTCAATATAATTCTGATTGATTAAGCTTTTGTGCTCTTCCACGAAAGGCTCGATCAACTTTAAGTGTTGTAGCGCGACCCGGTGAGCCCTATCAAAGTCGTCGCGTCGTTTTTGAATGCCGACATGGACGTCGCGGCAGCCCTCGCGGTGACCGACTCCGTTGAGTCTGCCACGGTGCGTCCTGGTGGACAAACCGACATCCTGATCGTCTTCGGTGCTTAGGTAATTATCGCAGAAAGAGATGCACTCGTTGGTTAGAAATCCTTTGGCCATGCTTGCGTCTGGACGGGCCCTATTGCGAACGTATCCTTTCAGGACACCATTCTGCCTTTCCATCGGCATCATGTAGTGCAGAAACGTCGGGCCGAGATGCCTGATGTCATCAACGACATGGAGAAGGAGATGTACACATATATCACAGAATGCCGGCGGGAAGTAAATCTCGAGCTCGCATAGTATCACCACGATCTCATCCTGTAGCATCTTGAGCTGCCTCACGCCGATCGATTTCCGGGTGATAACGTCGAAAAAGTTGCAAAGGCCAAACAACGTATCACGGACATGCTCGTCCATTATCCCTCGGATCGCAACAGGAAGTATCTGCGTCATGAGCACATGACAATCGTGAGACTTCATCCCGGTGAACCTCTTCTTCGCTAAGTCCAGATATCTTCTTATACTCCCTGAGTATCCGTGAGGAACTCTGACTTCTACGAGGCACCTGAAAAACTGCTCAAGCTCCGGCGGACTCAATGTGAAGCAGGCAGCGGGAAGCACCACGGTGTTCTTCTTAGCCTTTTTGCGGGGAGGACCTTCCGTCTTATCCTCATCGTCATCATCATCATCACTATCGGCGGGGACCTGTAGATTTTTCCTAATGCCAAAATGTTTTAGATCGTATCTTGCTTTCGGCCCATCCTTGGACTTCTCCGAATTGCAAATAGTGCCAAGCAGACTCTCCGTAACGTTCTTCGTAATGTGCATCACATCAAGGCTATGAGGCGCGTGGAGGACCGGCCAGTACTCCAAGTCGTGGAAAACAGACCTCGCTTTCCATACACCCAGCAGCGGCTCTGGCTTGGGTCGTTTCTTTCCCGGCGAAGGGCACTCGTCCCAATTTTTCAGAAGCTCGTCGATTTCTTCGCCGCTCCTCGTGCGCGGGGCTCCATCGGGCTCGTCTTTACCATTGAACAACTCACCGCGTTTTCTCCATGGGTGATCCAGGCGAAGCCACCTTCGAGCCCCTGGGTACACGGTTTTCGAAGACCCAGGATCCCTTGGTAGCTGGAGATGCGGGGTCCCGTCCATGCACTTCACGCAGCCGCAGAATCCGTGGCCGACCTGGGCAGATACATACGCGTAACCAGGATAGTCTGTGACCGTCGTCAGCAACGCGGCTCTCATATGGAAATAATCTCTAGTGTACGCGTCCCACGTAACGGGTGGCGTCTTCCACAACGTGTCTAACTCGTCTTTCAGCAGCCCGAGATACAAATGCATGTCGACACCTGGTTGTTTTGGCCCCTGGATGAGAATACTCAAGTGTATGTACTTTTGCTTGGTGCACAGCCACGGGGGTAGGTTGTAAGGCCATACAAACACGGGCCAGCTGCTATGTGTGCTACTCTGGTTGCCGAACGGATTGAGTCCATCGGTGCTCATACCCAGCCTGACGTTCCTCGCGTCGCCCCCAAAACTCGGGAAAGCTATGTCCAATGCTTCCCACTGGGCAGCGTCTGCAGGATGTGTCATGATATAGCCCTTCTCCGGATCTTCTTCCGGCTTCTCCCTTTTTGCGTGCCATTGCATGAGCTTTGCTTCCTTAGGGTCCACGTAGTACCGTTGAAGACGGGGAGTGATAGGAAAGTACCATACCACTTTTCGAGGAATTTTCTTGTTGTTGGTTCCACACTTGTATCGTCCGTGGCCGCACTTCGGACATGCGATTGTGTCCTTGTACTCCCCCCGATAAATTACACAATCATTGATGCAGGCGTGAAATTTTTCGTGAGGTAGGTCAAGAGGGCACACGACTTTCTTAGCCTCGTTGATACTGCTTGGCAATGTGTTCCCCTCGGGAAGGCGATCGTGCCAGAATTTCAAGTTCTTGTTGAAGCTCGAGTCGGTCCATTTGTTTTGCGTCTTCATCTTCAGAGCAGCAAGCGTTACATGCAACCGCGTATCCTCGGGGCGGCACCCAGGAAACAACGGAGTCACCCCGTCTATCTCCATTTGCGCCAGTTTGGCTTTCTCCCTAGCTGCAGCTATGTCGTTGCTCGTCTCCTTAAGCAGCAGATCCTGAACATGAGAGTCCCGCAAGGCCGAAATTAGCGGGGTCTCCGTGTTCTCGCCTTCATCGTCATGTCGATCTTCTCCGCCGACATATCCTTCTTCATGATGATCTTGTTCGCCGTCATATCCTCGCTCGCCCTCCTCTTCGTGCACAACTTTTGCTGCCGGCGGTGCCACGTGGTTGCGGTCGTCAAAGAAACCGCGTCTGAGAAGGTGCTCCTCCAATTGTCCGGAATCAGGGTCAATCCAGCGCACGAGTTTGCATGATCGACACGGGCATCTTATCTGCCGCCTGTTGCACCGAATCATGTCCGCCTTCGCGTCTTTTTTGTATCTAGCGATTCGAGCAGAGCTCATTTCTAGTACCATGGTTGCCTGCACAGACACATAGAGAGCAGAAAATTAGAACCACAACATGCATGCATAGTCGCCGGAAAAATTCGGCATGACCTCTCCTATAAGTAGGACATATGGGGTGCAAAAGTTTGCCGAAATGGAAGTGAATCAACATTTCGGCAAACATCCATACACCACCGCGCCCGCACGCGCGACAATCGATCGGTCCACCTGCACATGCATGACAAACACCCATACACATCGATCGATGGCCACACAAGACATATGAACCTCCAACACTATACTCACCGAGTAGATTCGATACCGACACGAGCGAGGGAGAGGGAGGCACCGGAGTATAGATGCAAGGTAATTAGGCCCCCCCAACAACAACAAACTTCACCAACAATTATACATCGAATAAATAGGTTCACCTACCTAAAAAGGAGAACTAAATGTGTAAAAATAGAGTGGAGAGAAGGGGGGGGGGGGGCGAGTGAGCAACATCCACTTGCAATGAAGTGAGTGGGGGGGGGGAGAGAGGGGGCAGCCACCTTTATGTGCACAGTGCGCATATTTCTGTGGCGCACCTGTATGCTATTCTGTGGCGCACGGCACAGGTGCGCCACAGAAACAACATATTCTGTGGCGCATTGGGTAGGATGCGCCACAGAATATGGTGTTTCTGTGGCGCACCTGTGCAGTGCGCCACAGAAGTTGCCCTTTCTGTGGCGCACGCGTCAGGGTGCGCCATAAAAATATGGCCTCTGACACCCAGCCCAATGATTGGTGTGGGCCCCGCACGCTTTCTGTGGCGCACGTCCACCACATGCGCCACAAAAATATGTATTTCTGTGGCGCACCGCGCAGGGTGCGCCACAAAATAATATTTCTGTGGCGCACCAGAGAGAGGTGCGCCACAGAATCCATTCCATAGAATGGCAATTCCCTACTAGTGCAACCACAACAAAACAAGCATGTAGTAATCTGCTGCTGGGCACAAATCCACATGGAAAGGAACCTCAACCACAACAGATACACATGCAGTTGCAGCAAGGTGTGGAGCAGCTAGCAAGGAACTAGTTGCAGCAAGGTGTGGAGCAGCAAGGAACTAGTTGCAGCAAGGAGTGGATCCACTGATCAACCTCAACCACAACAGAGCAAGGAGGGCAAGGTTGCAGCAAGGAGCGGTTGCAGCAAGGAGCAGCAAAGTTGCAGCAAGGAGCAACAAGGTTGCAGCAAGGAATAGGAGCAGGAACTAGTTGCAGCAGGAACTAGGAGCAGGAACTAGGAGCAGGAACCACAACAGATCCACTGATCAACCTCAACCACAACAGAGCAAGGAGGGCAGAGGGAATTTGGGTACGAACCTTTCTGTCGAACACCTTAAGGGCGTGGCGGTGCAGCGAGTAGCAGCGGGGGCAGAGGGAGCAGCGCCGCCGCAGGAAGCAGGGCGGGAGCGCTGCTGAGTCTCCCAGGAGGTGGCGGTGGCAGGTGGTGGCCGGCGGTGGTCCTGGGCGCGCGGTGGCCGGTGGTGGCCGTGGGCGGGCGCACGGTTGCAGAGATGGGAGGGCAGGTGGTGGGCCGCGATCAGAGGAGAGGAGAGAGGGGAGGAAGGTGCGGCGAGGGGAGGTGGACGACGGCGAGGGGAAGTGGACGGCGGCGTGAGGCGTATCGGACGGCGGCGGCGCGCGGTGATCACAGAGAGGGAGGAGGTCGACGGGCGCGGACGCGATCGATCGAAACGCGACTAAGTCCTTTCCCTGTGCGCGCGTCTGCTCTGTATAGAAGGGAGGAGGTGGGGCCCAGGTGTAAGTGAGAGGGGGAAACATACCGCTGGCGAACAAAGCTTTGTTCGCCAGCGCTATGCCCATACGCTGGCGAACAAAGCTTTGTTCGCCAGCGCTACCTTTTTTTTTTGAATTTATTTACTGTATTATTTTTTATTAGTTTTTCTTTGAGAAACATTACTGTTTTTAAATTATTCAAAGACATTTAATTTATAATAATTCAAACACATTACAAATTAATTTCAAACACATTACAAATAATAATGTTTTTTTTGTTTTCTTTATTTGTTTAAATTATTCAAAGACATTTAATTTATAATAATTCAAACACATTACAAATTAATTTCAAACACATTACAAATAATAATGTTTTTTTGTTTTCTTTATTTGTTTAAATTATTCAAAGACATTTAATTTATAATAATTCAAACACATTACAAATTAATTTCAAACACATTACAAATAATTATGTTTTTTTTGTTTTCTTTTTTTTTAAAAATTATTCAAAGACATTTAATTTATAATAATTCAAACTCATTACAAATTAATTTCAAACACATTACAAATAATAATGTTTTTTTTGTTTTTCATTATTCCCTTTATGTTTTCAATTATTCCCTTTATGTTTTCAATTGTTTTCCAATATTTCCTTCTTGTTTTCTCTTTTCATTATTTTGGTTTTAGTTGTTTTCTATTGTTTTTTCTTTATGTGTTCTATTGTTTTCCGTTGTTTCCTTCTTGTTTAATTTCTATTTGTTTCCTTTATGTTTCAAATAATATAAGTCCACACATTTGAAATACAGAACAAGGTACATTAAATTTATAATAAGTGCACATCGATATCAGACCCCATGCATATACATAGTTTCGTCGCATACAATTGGCAGACAGATATATACATAGTTTCTCAGTGTTTGATGATCTTTTTGCCTTTTTTGGTCGCAGTTGCATAATTTAACCCCACATTATGACTTCTTCTTATGAATGGAAGACCATGCCTAGGTAGCGTAGTTCTGCTTCTTCTTGTTGTGTATGTTGCATGACTATCATCATCATCTTCTTGATCATCGTCAATATTTGGGTCGCCGAACGTGTCGAACTCGTCCTCGTCAACGACTCCATCCATTCCGATGATATTTCTTTTCCCTCTCCTCACGACAACACGGCTAGGCCTTGCGGGGTCTGTTATGAAGAAGCATTGGGACACATGCTTAGCCAATACCCATGGCTCATTTTGCGCTGTGACATTCGCGCTTGATGAGGTTCCGGCTTCGGGAATAACCATGGTTGTAAAGTATTGGTCTTCTTTTCTGACGGTCGACATCCTAGCCCATCTGACGCGGAACATAGGCACCTTCTCTCCAGAGTAGTTAAGCTCCCATGTCTCCTCGATCCTTCCGTAGTATCTTAACTTTTTGTCACCGGTGTAGGATTCCATCGTTACCCCTGAGTTTTGATAATCGGAAGTTTTGTCTTTCTCCTCTGTGTAGAAAGTGAACCCGTTGATATCATATGCTTGAAACGTCGCTAGGTTGGGAGCTGGGCCATGTGCCAAGGCGTACAATAGTTTATTTTTCGCACAATCCCTTGGCGGTGGATTAGCGATGATCACATCTTTAAACCAACGCAAGAAAGTGGAGTTATGCTCTCTGATTATTTCTCCTTCGGTCCTCCGCTTGCCTTGTTCACTGTACTTTTTCATAATCGAGCTCTTGTGTTTTTCCACCCAAGTATCGACCATGTCAATGTGTTGGAGAGCTACTAAGTTTGCCCTGTTAAAGTCGGTGCGTCGACAAGCCCGATCCACATGCACTTCTCTACGTCCATTTTTGTGACCTACTCCATCGAGCTTGCCAATGTGCTTGTTTCTGGGCAGACCAACTGGGTCCTCCACGTCCATATGATTCGTGCAGAAAGAGATGCACTCTTCGGTGAGAAAGCCCTGAACGATGCTTCCGTCCGGACGAGCTCTGTTGCGAACATATCCTTTGATGGCCCCATTCATCCTTTCAAACGGCATCATGTTGTGCAGGAACAACGGCCCGAGATGGATGATATCGTCCACGATATGGACCAACAGATGAACACATATGTCAAAGAATGATGGTGGAAAGTACATCTCAAGCTCGCATAGTATCACGACAATCTCTTCCTGCAGCCTTGAGATCTTCTTCCCCGTGATCGACTTTCGAGATATAACGTCGAAGAAGTTACAGAGGCCAAACAGGGTTTCCCGGACGTGTTTGTCCATTATTCCGCGGATCGCAACCGGAAGTATCTGCGTCATCATCACGTAACAGTCATGAGACTTCATCCCGCTAAACTTTTGTTTCTGCGCGTCGAGGAATCTGCTTATTAGCCCTGAGTAACCGCTAGGGACTTTGACTCCGAGAAGGCACATCATCAATTTTGTGATCTCGTCCGGACTAAGAGTGAAGCAGGAGGGGGGGGCAGTAATAGTCATTCCTCTTAACCCTTTTGGCCTTGCGACCATCCGTCTCCTCATCACACGATTGATCGCCGTCGTCATCATCCGGGCGTCCCCCTGAAGATCTACCCTAATACCAAAATATTTCAGGTCGTTTCTTGCTCTCACCCCGTCTTTGGTCCTCTCCGGCATGTTGAGCAGCGTGCCAAACAAACTTTCAAACACATTCTTCGTGATATGCATCAGATCAAGGCAGTGAGGCGTATCGAGAATGGGCCAGTATGGCAAGTCCCAAAACACCGACCTCGTCTTCCATACATCCAGAAGCGGTTTTGGCGCCTTTTGCTTCTTTCCCGGCTCTGGGCATTCCTTCCAATCATTCAGCAAATTGTAGATTTCTTCGCCGCACGTCTTACGTGGAGGTCCACGGAGCTCATCCTCACCGTTAAAAAGGTCTCCTCGCCTTCTCCACGGGTCTTTGTTGGGTAGCCACCTTCGATGGCCAACGAAAACTGTTTTCGAAGACCCAGGATCTTTCGGAAGTTGCATAAACGTGGGGTCATCCATGCACCTCACGCAACCGTTATGTCCGTAGCACACCTGGCCCGCCACATATCCATAGCCGAGTAGGTCGTGAACCGTACAGAGTAAGACAGCTCTCATTGGGAAATATTGTTCACCGAAGGCGTCCCATGTGTTCACCCCTTCCTCGGCCCATAGCGTGTCCAGCTCATCTTTAAGCAGCTTCAGGTATAGATTGATGTCGTTTCCTGGTTGTTTCGGCCCTTGAATTAGCATACTCATGTGAATATACTTCCTCTTCATGCACAACCAGGGAGGGATGTTGTACATCCATACAAACACGGGCCATGTGCTATGGGTGCTGCTCTGGTTGCCAAACGGATTGAGTCCGTCGGTGCTCACACCCAACCTGATGTTCCTTGCCTCCGCCCCAAACGTTGGATATTCACAGTCAATTGCTTTCCATTGACTTGCATCTGAAGGATGTGTCAGAATTACTTTTTCACTCCGATTTGGATGTTTCAAAACTTTATTCCTCCTTTTCGCGTGCCAGCGCATGAGCTCTGCTTCCTTGCGGTCCGCGAAATACCGTTGCAGACGGGGAATGAGCGGAAAGTACCACAC
The DNA here is from genome assembly GCA_028641055.1 of Alopecurus myosuroides. Taxonomy (NCBI): domain Eukaryota; kingdom Viridiplantae; phylum Streptophyta; class Magnoliopsida; order Poales; family Poaceae; genus Alopecurus; species Alopecurus myosuroides. The sequence goes on along the minus strand of CM054057.1, from coordinate 111,264,814 downwards.
AACTTTCCGAGGAGCTTTCTTCTTCCCTTTCTTGTATCGAGCGGCGCTGCAAACTGGACAAATGGTTTTGTTCGCGTCCTCTTTCCGATAAATGTAGCAATCGTTGATGCACACATGGTATTTTTCGTGAGGTAAATCAAAGGGGCACACGACTTTCTTGGCCTCGTCGCAACTTTTAGGACAGGTGTTTCCCTCTGGAAGGACATCGTGCCAGTATTGCAGGCTTGCATCGACGCTTATGTCGCTCCATTTGCATCTCGCCTTCATCTGCAGAACATCGAGGGCCACTCTCAGGCGGGAATCTCCCGGACCGCAGCCTGCATACAACGGTGTCTTCGAGTCTATCTCTAGTTGCGCCAGCTTCGATTGCTCTCTAGAAGCAGATATCGAGTTAGTCGTCTTTCTCAAAAGCAGTTCTTTCAGATGAGGGTCACGCACAACTTCCGTTAGGGGTGTCCTTGTGTCCTCGTGATCTTCTTCGACGTCTTGTTCAACATCTTCTCCATGATCATGTGCGGGGTCATGAGGCTGATCTTGGTCCTGCTGTAGTTGGTACTGCTGTAGTTCTAGTCGATCGTTGCTATTGTCCTGTTGCACATCATTTCCTACCGCCGCCGCCCCATGGACTTCATCATCTTCATCATCACTTACCCACCGACTGTTATACCCATCCATGAAACCATACCTTAGGAGGTGACTGAGCAAGTCTCCAGTAAAGGGATTGAGCAAGCCCCCTAGTTTGCACTTTCGACATGGACATCGTATCTCCTTGCGGCCATTTTGTAACATGTCTTCTGTCGCGTGTCTCAAGTAACTATTCACGACACGTTCACTCTTAACGACCACCATTATATGTCGCCTGCACGAGAGCGCGCCGATATAATTAATATTAGAACCAAACATAATATATATATATATATATATTTCGATATTCACGAAAAAAATCGGCATGACCTTCCTACAAATTGGAGGTTAGAGGAGTGCCAAACTTTGCCGAGACGGAAATGAATCAACATTCCGGCAAAGTGGCAACTCATTTTCATATCAAAAATTTCACTTCATGTCGTATTCACGAAAAAATTCGGCATGACCTTCCTACAAATAGGAGGTTATTAGGGAGTGCCAAACTATGCCGAGACGGAAATGAATCAACATTCCGGCGATAGTTGGCTACTCAATTTCATTCCACAACAAATTGCGCACACATGCATTTATCGTCTCCATCACACGACCATTGTTGAATCCGGTGAAATTTCACACATATTGCATATCGCGTGTATCCGGACAAAATTTATATACAAACTCATTTAATTATATATTATCATTCATCCCACCTCAAATTAATAGATGACTACACGATGATATCCGGAGAATTTTGGAGCTTTGGAGACAAAGGGGGTAATTTTAGATCTAGATGGCTAGGGAGGGAAAATTTTGGGTAGAAATGGTGTTAGGAGGGAGATAAACATATATATACCAACTAAAATAAATTTAGTTGGTTCAAAATAGAGTAGGAGGGTGGAGAAATTGGCATAATTTCGAGCTAGAGAGAGAAGAGGGGACAAGGTGAAGAAGGGAGAGTGGAGGGGAAAGTTGGTGGTGGGGGGTACCACTTATGGCAGATCTGCCAGAATACCGCTGGCGAACAGGTGTTGTTGTTCGCCAGCGCTAACATGCGTCCTGGGCCCACATGTTAGCGCTGGCGAACAACAACACCTGTTCGCCAGCGGTAGTGAGCGTAGCGCTGGCGAACCCCAAGCCCTGTTCGCCAGCGGTAAAATGAGGCAGCGGCTGTAGCGCGCGCAGGTGGAGCCCGGCCTTAGCGCTGGCGAACCAGATGAAATGTTCGCCAGCGGTAGTATTAGAAGCGCTGGCGAACAGATAATTCCGTTCGCCAGTGCTGTTAGCGCTGGGCAACCGAAATTCTTGTTGGCCAGCAGTATGCTGGTGGCTATAAGCCATTCCCTACTAGTGGGGGTTACTACGAGTAGTGTTGTCCCTAATGACAATACCACTCGAAGCAACACTCTTCTTAGCTTGTGCGGGATTGACCTTGTTCTTGTTATTGTTCCTCTTCTTGACAACATAGCCAAGACCTTGCTTTCCCACTTGTGGTTTAGGAGCAACTAATCGTGGCTTGGGAGCAACTTGCGGCTTAGAAACCACAACGTTCTCAACACTAGGGCCCTTGCCCTTGATTCTTGCTAGCTCTCCCTTCAACCTAGAGTTCTCCTCAATAATATTTGCATGATCACAAGAACAAGTAGAGGTACTAGGCACATTGAATAGATTGAGTTGAGTTTGAAGTTGCTCATGGTACTCTTTGAAGGTAGAGTGTTCACTCTCCAAAGCCTTGTGAGCCTTGGTGAGCTTCTCAAACTCCTCGGTTAGTTTACCATGACCAACCCCAAACTCAACCTTATCCTTTTTTAACTTCATTATATTTAGAAAGTTCACATCCTTTAGTGATATTAGCAACAAGTTCAGTATGTGACTCTTCAATAGTTCCAAGTTCCTTCTCAAGAGAAACTCGACCCTCATGCTCTTCCCCAAGAGTCATAGAGAGAGATGCCTTTTCATCTGCATCTCTCCTTTCAATCTCACTTTTCTTCTCAAGAGCTTCATGGGCCTCTCCCAATTGGCTCATGAGGAGATCAAAGCACCTCTTGGTCTCACCTTGCATGTTAGACATAAAACGTTCCAAAGAGGCAATTTCATCTTCTACACTAGGACTATCAATGTTATTCATTTCATTTGGAGTCTTACAGATGATAGAAGATGCTACCTCTGAGGCCTTAGCCATGAAGCACTTGGCGAAGGGTTGAGGAAGATTCTCATTGGGGGATTCGAAGAGAGATGTGGAAGATGAAGTTGATGCAATAGCAAGAGGGCCCACTTCACTTGTGGATTCTTCTTCTTCATCACTTCCGGAATCATACTCCTCTTGAGTCACTAGCACAGACTTGGTGGGAGGCTTCTTGTTGAAAGGTTTCTTCTTGAAGCGAGGTTTCTTGTAAGCAACCTTAGATTTGTCCTTGCAGATGAGATTTCCTCCATGATGTTCTCTATTCTCATATGGGCACTCCGCAATGAAATGGTGCTTGTCTTGACAATTGAAGGAAGACCTCACTTTTTGAGTCCATTCCTTGCCATAGCTAGACTTGGTCTTCTCCTCAACATATGCCCTATCCTTGGGAGGATTCTTCCAAAACTTTTGCACGGCAAGAGCAATGACATCCTTGAGGACGGGGTCATATTCTTGATCCTTCAGAGGGGCCAAGTCCTCAATGCATGCTTCTTGATGTTCAACCTCCCTTGACACCACCTTGGCCTTCAAGGTAACATAGGCTCCTTTGTGCATTCTCATGGCTCTAGCACGGTTGTCAACAACATTCTTTATTTGCACTTGGAAGAAGCTAATTTCTTGCATCACTTGAGTTGAGGTCAAATATGCATAGTCAGGTCTTTCTTGAAGACTCTTCAAGTCCACGAGCTCAAAAGGCATGAGAGCACTCACGTACTTCATCTTGATCCAAGCATCATTAATATACTTGGCACCAACATTATTAAATGCGGTGGCAAGTGTCTTGAACCTCCGGTACATGTATTCATGGTTCTCACCATCATGCATATAGAATCCTTCGGCTTGATTGCTCAAGGTATCATACCTATTCATCTTCATGCTTTCATTGCCCACAAACATGACGACAAGATCATCCCATGTTTCTTTGGCGGTGGAACATTGTTGAAGATGATGCATGTGGTTTGGACCCACGTCTTGTTGAATAATGGACAAGGCGGTGTAGTTGAGTTGAAAATCTACGACTTCTCTTCTTGTTAAGTTCTTGGGGTCATGAGGCTTGTATCCATCACGAGTGACCCTCCAAAGTTCAATACAAGAAGAGTTTAAGTGAGTTTCCATATAATATTGACAATCACCAAAAGAATGTGCATCAAGTTTAGGAGGTTCTCCTCTAGGAATTATATGAGGATGTGGGACGGGAGGATCGGAGAGTAGTGTCCTTAGACGGAATGGTAATCTCCTTTCAGTTCCATACCCTTATCGGTGGATTTATTAATGGGATCACTTTTAGGTTTTTCACCATTAACCCCATCTTTAGCACCTCCCGGAATTTCTTCCGGAGGAGATGATGTGGAAGTCTCCGGTTACTTGGCTTTCATGAGTTGCAACAAGAGAGTTCGCAACTTGTCGATTTTACGATCCATGGATGAGGTCAAGGACTTCTGCAAATCCTTGAGATCATCCGTAGCGACATGTTCCGCGAAATCGGTGACTACCACATTATCGTCCATACTAAAACTCTTAGGCGGTTAAGCCCAAAATAAGAGACGAGGCTCTGATACCAATTGAACAGATAGTATGGGCACCTAGAGGGGGGAGGGGTGAATAGGTGCTACGACCAATTTTAATTTTTCTTTGAATTAAGGCTTGACACAAAGGTAAATTCTCTAGATAATGCAACTAAGGTGAATTTACCTATATGATAAGAACAAAAATAAATACAATACAAGTAAAGTAAAGGAGAGGGAACGAGGTAACTAATAAAGAAAGCACGCGGAGACACAATGTATTCCCGATCCCGAGTTCCTCCTTGTTAAGGGAGTACGTCTCGTTGGAGGGGTGTGAGTTTCGCCATGAAGGCCTACTCAACGCCACAAAGGCCTCACCCTATTCTCCAATGAACCCCGCCACAAATGCCTAGTCCACCTTCCACTATTGATCTCCTTTGAGGCGGGAATCGAGTCCTTTACAAACAATTTTCAGGCACACACCCACAACCAAATTGGGGCCTCCCAACAATCACAAGAATCACCAAGAGTAGAAAGATATCTAGGTTCTCAACACAAGGAAACCCTAGACTAGTTCCCCTCAAGCCAATGAGGGGGAATGGAAAACCGGTTGGTGAAGACATAGATTGGGGCCTTCTCCTTCAATCCTCCGAAGATCAACACTTTTGGTGGGAGGGATTGGGAGATCTAGCAAGGTGGGTGAGCTCTAGCAATGGTGAGATCTATTCTGGATGAGCTAGCTCAAGAAAGAAGAAGGGGAGGGGGTATTTATACCCCTCACCCAATTTCTAGCCGTTTGAGCTATTCCTACGAATTTCACCCCGGAAACTCCGGTCTGAAAAGTTTCCGAACAGCCTCAGGCCGGAGACTCCGCACTGGTTAGACCGGAGACTCCGGACAGTTTCCGGACTATCTCTGGAGTGACACGAGGGGGTGACACCATCTTCTCTTCGCGTTGGGAGAACATCAAGTCCGGAGAGTTCGGTGTAGCTGGAGCGTTGGCGGAGATTCCGCCCTTTTTCTTGTCTCCTTCGCGCAGAGTATGTCTGAGGTTGCTAGAACACACTGGGGCAGAGGATAGTCCAGAGACTCCGGTAAGTCTTCGTACAATCTCCGGTGTGTGTCCAGGGGGTGACACCACTTGCGCGGCTCTGGCTTCTCATAGGAAAAACTTCATACCGGAGACTCCAGTCTGGTAGACCAGAGACTTCGGCCTAGAATAAATTCCAGCAAGTTTTAACACGTGGAGATCTATTTGTCCTTTTTGTTTTCACACCACCATTTGTAGTATAATAAAAAGACCCTTAAACCATCAACACACATAAATATATACATGTCATGTTAACAAACACCCAAAACAAGATTTCGGCGCATTTGCGCTTTCACTCGACAACGATGACTTGGAAGAATTTGACTAGAGAGGCGACGAGTAGTCGGCTGGGATTAGGGTTTAGGCCGGTCTACGTTGCTTTTTCATTCAAAATATGTAAATTATCTTTAATATTTTAATGAAAAATAAATTATCATTAAATTTGTGTGTTCAATTTTGTTTTGATACATTTTGTTTGGAGGATGCCGCTGTGGGCAGCACCCATCATTGCGGACACATGTCTGATGCCCCTCAAACAGGCCACAATTGGGGGTGCCCGACAAAAATTAGATGGGTGCCGGTGGAGATGCCCTTAGGCCTCACTTTAGTGATGAACATAAGTAAATACTACCTGGCAGGACAAAATTTCTTGCTTGAGAAGCTGGGGAAACACGTTAAACTCCTACAGGGCAAAACACGGTGAATGGTACAATCTACTCCCTCCGTCTCGAATAGGATGTCTCAATTTTTTTAGATTTGCATGTATCTACACACTAAAACATGTCTAGATACATGCAAATTTGGAAAAAGTTAAATCATCCTTTTTGTGATGGAGGGAGTAGTAACTAACCGGCGGTGTGTCAGCCAAAGGAGTATGGTCGTCTTGGTATGCTCAAATCTAAGCATTTAACTTATGAATAAATAATCTAAAACTTTATCATGGTGAGAGGCCCATCGGAGATAATTCTTGGAGAGAAGGACAACCATTTCTACGACATCTTTGCCAGCGAGGACAAGGGTTCAATTTTTTGGAAACCTTTAAACATTATTAAGGACTATTTCAATCTTGAAGCTAAGGCCGGGATGCGCGATGGACGATACACCGTCTTCTCGACTCTCGTGTTGTGCCTATTGATTGCTCAACCTTCTCCATTAGTTTGGATTTTGGTTCTACTTGTTGGTGAATTAGTTGCTTGAAAAAAAATAGCCACTTCAATTTTTACATGTTGAAAAAACTTCCTTTATAAAATGATCTTCGAGGAATGTACATTCATGTCTTTCAACTCAAATGACCCGTCGCCATTTTCGGACCATCTTGATGACAAATCCTCTATTTTTGGACACAAACATGTCTCTATCCATGATGAAAAAATGAAAAACTAATGCCGTAATTTCTGTTTTGTAAACTTAGTATGGTGTCGAAGGAGGGGCTTTGGGTTCAAATCTCGGATTTTATAATTTAATTTGAAAATTTTGATTGCGATCTTTCCTATTAAGTCACACGTGAGAGTGAGTGTTGAACTGTATGTGGATTGTCCAGCCTAGAATTTAACCACACAAAATCCAAACTCTATATTGGATCCTACAAATCTAGTGGAAAACATGCCGCCTCCTATATGAATATTTTTCCAAGTTTTTTTTCACTATTTTTCATGAAATTTACAATATTTTTGTTGAATTTATAATATTTTTCCTGATTGTTCCCTACTTTTCCATGAATTTTACAAAAAAAGTCATAAGTGCAGAATATTTTGTTTTCCTAAATTTTCACTATTTTAGTACCATGGAACTGCACAAGTTCCTAGAGTTGAAGCCAGTGGTAGAGGGAGATCAAGAAGAAGAGGGTCATATTCCATAGACCCTAGCAGTGCTCAGTGTTTGCTATTTGGAGATGAACATCAGGAAATAGTAACTTAAGTTCAAAAATTCCATCCCAGATCTGAGTTATGATCTTGTCCCAGGCTTCAATGTAGAAGAGGTTTCTCTCAGTCAAAATGTTCTATTTGTTGATGATAAATTGCTGGAAAACACCGTGTAGCTTGTTTTAGAATCTTTTGATGCTCAATGTATTTATTGTGAACTAAATATAACATGGCCCCCCGTTTTATTTTGCTACAATTGTGTATCATATGTACTATCAAACGTTATGTGGCATTATGGTGATGTTTAACATGAATATGATACATATGTTATGCCTTAGATGTGACTTTCAATTTATTTATGTATAAACGTAATGCAATACAATGATCAATTTTCAAGCACATATTCCGGAAGTTTTTAGGTAGATATTCTATTAGGTTTTTGCGCATATTCTATCAGCTTTCATCATACACATATTATGTATGTTTCATGCATATATTTGACATTGTAAACACTTCACTCAACCTAACAACATGTTGCACATACATAAAAAATAGAGCTCTAAAATAACTTTATTTATCAATTCCAACATATTCAGTTTAAACACAACTGCACATCAACATATCCCACACACACACAAAACCCTTGACTAACGGAGCAAAAGAAACATACATGACCAAACAAGCAGCTACTAATAGCACAAAGGGTATCTCCTTTCTATCTCTACTTCTCATCTCTACCCTACATGTTTTTTGCATTATTTTCTTCCCCATCTTCACTTTCTTTATCTCACTTTTCGGTTAAAGGATCTTCCTCCGTAGGTTCAAATCTACTCATGCTATTTCCGCCATATTTCCTCTTGTCAAATCCCGGTCATTCTTCTTGTACTCGTACTAGCATTGATCATAATCAGCAAGTTCAACATTGTCCTAAAAATCAATTTGGTCAGAACCAAATGGCAGAAATTCTCAATGAGAAAAATAATGTTCTGATCATGTATTATTTAATGCCATGGAAAAAATCAGCAGAAGAATCCTTAATCTTGTCACCTTGGCCCAGCTGTCGATGCGGGTTGTGTTGTTTTGCCGCTCACTCCACATCCGACCTTGCATTGCAGCCGCTCGGGTCCCCGAATCGAACACGTCGGACATCCTTACGTCTCGCCATACCCTACCGCACTTGATGCACCCCATCAATCTGTGAGCGGTCAACCATGTCATTTTTCTGGTCAACCACGTCAGACTCATAATTCCGAAATTTATGGCCCAAAAAGCCTCCCTAGATCAATTCCGGCCGCCCGCGCGACGCAGATCCAGCAGCCATGTGAAACTGCTCTCCTTGTCCGCTCTATTCTCCATGCTGCTTTCCAGACTCTGCTCTCCTCATCTCCCCTCATATCTGTCCGCATTGCTTCAATCCTCTCATCCAGGGCAACATCTCCGCCTCCGTCAGGAAGGTGGCTCTGCCGCGGGGATATGTCGTTAAGGCATCACTAACCGCCTCCGCATTGCTTCCATGTACTATCTGTTGTTCTTCAGGAGAATGGCATTTTTTCTTGTTGTTGACCATTCTTCCCAAGAATTATACGGTGATGATAAAATTAGGTAGTACGTAGAAATATGAATTGGTGCCATCCATTTTTATTTTATACTTTCCAAATTTTCTACTTCTACGAGGATTTTTTTATGTCGTGTATCATCAAAATTGATGCTTCTGTTGTCCATGCTTCCAATTAATGTTCACAACATGTTTCTTTGTTACGGAGTACTGAATGTTTGCTTGTACATAATTTTCAACAATTATCAATTGTACCATGCTTCCGATAATTTGTTCTAGTTTTTAGGGGCTTTTATTAATGTTCCGAACATTAATTGGACGCCGATTCCTAGCAGCGCCCTAGTTTTTAGGGGCTTTTATGTATGGTTTGGATTTTATTAATTTTGTATAGCGGAGCGCCTAGTGCCTTTGGCCTTAAAGAAAAGCTAAACAGATAGCCGGTAACTGACAGAGCCTCCAGTAAACAAACAAAACGTGATTGAACATGGGCGGGTACGGCTCCTGCATCATGAAGCGGTAAAACCAAGGAAGGCGATCGATCGACGGAGCTGGAAGCATGTGACTGATCGCACTGACACGTAAAAATTGACATGTTCAAGTCTGACCGGAGAAATGGACGAAAGAAACGAAGCAAACTGGTCACTGACGAGACAAGTTATTGCGCCGGCCCGTCTGCATGCATACAGCTGTTTACATTCAGATCTTGTCTTGCTCGTCCGTACATGCACGCACCGCTAAACAAGGTACCGGTCCTCACCCTGCCACAAAAATATTTCGGAATTGAAGAGTTTTAGGTTTCATCCGGATCAGGACTGATCCGGCAAATATCATAAGGATTAAAGACAGCCCTAATTTTTTTAGAAATAGTAAAGACGACCCTAATGGCGCCGTTTATTAAAAAATTACTCTACTTTTGTCTTTTTTTGGCAATGTTCAGGATATCGCTTATCGGTTACTTATCGGTCGGCCCATGATAAGAGATAAGCCGATAAATCGATTTTATCGGTCAACTGTTTATCAGCCATTTGTTTTAAAATCCTAAATTGTAGCACTAAAATATGATATTGAAATATATCATATCGGCATTAAAAACTCTAAATTATGATATGTAGACATATTGTATTCAATAATTCTAAAAATTCTATGATAAATGTCATTTATCATATGTTCCAGTGCTGGAAAATCGATATATCGGCCGATTTATCGGCACATCGACCGATAAATCGCTTGTAAGACTGATATAATAGCCCGAATGATAAACTCCTCTGATATTCATTCATCATATCGGCCACCACCCGATAAGCGATAAATCGGCCGATAAATCGGCATACAGGATGATATTTGGAACAATGCTTTTTGGTGCCGCTGCCAAGCCTGTGCAGATTGTCCGTACGCTGCACCCAAAGGTACGCCAAACGGACAAACACATGTCCAATTTTCCATATTTTTCATATAGATTGTAGTTGCATATTAGTTTCAAGATTTTTTAATAGAAAAAATATTAAGTTGTCGATTTTATGTACAAAATTGCTCCTTGATGATCAGGCTTCATTTAGAATTTCGTTTTCATTGTAGATGTCCAAACAAACTTTACGTAAAATTATGTTTTCAATTCTAACATATCAAGTTATCTTGATACCTACTTAGAGCCTGTCTATGAGTTTCATGTAGCCTAAGATATAACGTGCTTTTTTCAACAAACTTTACACATTCATATGAATCATTTTTATTTACAACTTTTTTTATGTTCCCAAGGCAAAAACTTATGTTAATTATTTACGTTCATGTTTGATCCATAAGAAAATAATCGGCATAAAAATGAAAAAATATGAGTTATAGCAACATAAAAGTCATAAAAACAACGTAAAAATATATATTTTTTCATTTTTTTTGTAGTGTCACGTAAATAAATGGTTTATGTGATTTATATATTTTTATACGTTCTACTCGACATAAGGAAAACGATAAAATTTACGTGACGTAAAAACCATGTACGGTTTAAAAGATACATAGTGGGTGTAGAATAACTATTCTGCACCCTGGGTGATATGTTTTTTTTTAATGCTGAGTTCACCGGAGCTCAAGGTTCATATGTTCTTACTCACATCAAAGTTTATTTTTGGTATTTTTATTTAATATAAAATACATGACTAGCACGATGATTTCCTTTTTATACAACTCAACATTTTAGAATTTATGTGTTTGGACTCTTTATATAATCATGCCATACACATAATTCAAGTCTTTTTCAGCCAATTTCAACCCCACTTAACAGCGGAAAAAGAAATGTTATTGTTGCCTAGCACTTTAGGATGATGGCTTCCGGCATGCTTATCTCGTTATGCTTCGCTGGTTAATGTAGTTAAGAATCCTTTTGGAAGGGAGGGAGTGCATGATCATACATATTAATCATATTTAGATTCAAGTGGGCCGACCTTTTGCTCTAATATCATCAACTATGTGGAACATAATTGGGGACATAGGACTCTCAGTGTTTGTTTGTTTGAATATAATGTCAAGTATAATCATTGTTTTCAATTCTAACACTTCCATGCACAATTTGCATGATATGCTGCCACGACGGGGGTGTAAATACTTCCATGCCAGAGTTTGTTGAAAGAACAACAATTTGACCATATACTATGGTTTTCCAAAATGATCTTAGAAAATAACCACATAAAGGTTTCCACTATGAAGTCTACATATAGTTTCATTAGGACAACAACACCTCAAAGAACGTGTTGCCCAGCATAGGTTGGGGAGATCTTCCTTGGAGAAATTCCGCGGATACGATTACTACACATTTTGGCCAAGCCTAAAATAGGACGATATTTGTTGGATTTGTAAGATAGTTTCCATCTTTAGCAAAAGCGCAATGACACCAAAGTTCAGCTCAAACAATGACATCTCCTGGCTGGAGCTAAACAAACAATGACATAAAATTGTCTTCAATGATCTCCCAAAACCTTTGACAAAACTCTATAGAAACCTATCTGGTGCAAGCCGGCCTGCCATCCTTCTCTTGTCTAGCCATCAACCTTTGTTGTTCCCCTCACTTGACTGCCACCGCACACATCCTTGATGGCTGACTTTTGACGATATATCATTGAAGAATCTGCTAGTACTTAGTATTAGCTTACTATTACGTGCAACTCACTATCAATAAAATTTGGGATTTATTGGCTGGCCTCTATATACCCATTTTATTAGTATGTACATTGACAATCGAAACTCAAATGCGACACTGGCATAGCAAGGATTCGATCGGGGCGAGGTCCGAGAATTCAAGGTTTAAGACAAACTTTACTCAACATGAGTGATGTAAATGTGATATTTACGTGTCTTACAAAGCCACAAATGTAGCCAAGTTCCTGGCGGTGGTTAGCCTGTCCCCAATTCATAGTACTCTGAAATTATACAGAACCGGCCCCTTCACATGGACTTAATTACTTCAGTGCATGCAAACAGCCTCTTGGATCGCAGCAACAGACAGCCCAATTAACAGGTACAGTGCAGTTTGCACGGATACAGGCAAACGGCAGTCAAACTGTACGTAAGGCGAGAGCATAATCGGAGAGAATTAGAGGAGAATTACACTAGTTTGACAACGAGGGGAATTACACTAGGTTGACGACAGGGCCAAACTGCTGAATACACCACGTAGTAACGTAAAATCACTATGTTTTGCTGAACGTTGTTGCCGATCCCCAATTAGTACGTTTAAATTAATCTCTGTGCTTTACAAGCGGTTTATTTAATCATGTGACAACCAAATTGATGCAATTGATTCGTATTCAGAAGTATTTCTTTATGTTAAGATTATACACCATTCAAAACACATTAATGAAATGTTGGTCCAAACATGTTCCTAACCAACCAAAGTACCATCTGAACATGTAATTTCAGGTATTCATTCAAGAACAAAATATTATTTTTCCCTCTTTGGAAAAACATTTCAACACATGTTCCACCATGCAATTATGGCAAACCTTGCCAGTATGCAACTAAGGCCCCATATATAGGGAGTACAAAAACAAAAATAATTTTCTTAAAAGCTAGTATTGAGATAAACAGGGTATGCACATAGGAACAACTGATGACAAATGAGAGCACAAAAGCATTCTTTACCTGCAACAACGACAAGTTAACACACACATATATAGGGTGTTTATTAAATAGGGATTCCTCAACTGTCGCTTTCACGTCCGATCTAGGAAAAAAGTTAGCCTCGAGGTGATAATATTTTTTACCAATTCAAAGTAAACTATTGTTAGTTTGTTACATTTCCTGAAGAACAAACAATATGGTTGTTCAACTGACCATAATGACAAAACTTTCTGCTTGTCTAGCCACCATGTCTGAAGCAGCAGCATAAACTACCAGTATGGTTTCAGAGCGCAGTTCAGCAAAGGCAGATAGCTTAACGGTACCCCAGGGCTGGGGCGATGAAGAACACTGGCACGCGTTTCAGAAACTTGGTGATACCATGAGCTAAGTACTACAAATAATTAGTTCTTATAATGACAGGCAGCTAAGAGCAAGTGGTTGAAGGCATAGCTCGGTAACTAAGCAGCTGGAGACAAAGTGACAAACACTAGAGTAGATCACTACAACAAAACCGCTGGGAGAGCCATATGAGGATGCCACCAATACCATGCATACTAGACGCTATAGAAACTACTGATGAAAGAAGCCATGACAAATCAAATCAAAGTTAATCAGAGTAAGCAAGTGACAGTTCCAGTAACAAATTAGCCAAAACACACACACACACACACACAAAAAGACGAAGCCATGAAAGCCCCAAACAGTTACCTACATTTTGTGGCAAATTGACCAGTCAATTAACCAATTATATCGGAGTAAGGCATATTTATCCAAAGGAATCAGTGAAAACGGATTTGTAGTATACCTACCTTTGCATGCCATAGGTAGTAGCCGTGCCCAACGGCGGGAAGAAGTGAGGCTGCCGCAGCATGACCTAGCAAGGTGTGACCACAAGAGCTCGAATCCACGAGGGAGCTTCCTTGGTCGATCACTCGGAGCTAGATCATGCTGGCAGCTTCACTCGTTCCCTCGGGCAGTCTCTCCAAGATCAAGATCGCATGAAATACAAGGAGTAGGCGCAAACAATCACAGCGAAGAAAATCCTACACATAAGGCAGAAAAACATTTAGGGGGGGGGGGGGGGGGGGGTGGAGTGGAGAAGCCATGAATGGGAGAAGAAGCCAGCTGCTGCTGCTACAAGTTGTGCATCACAAAGAGCAAATTTGGCGGGCGGCAAGAGCTCGAGAAAGATGAGAGGACGCGACAGCGGCGAGGAGCCAAGGGTGAGTAATCATCATCGATCAAGAACACAGCAGAAGAAGGGATGATGAGATGGATGGAGGCGAGGAGGAAGATTTATAGAAAGGGCCGGGGCTTGTGCTGTGCTGTGTGTGTATGGTGGTGGGCTGGTGGGGAAGATGAGATCCAGACTCCAGAGTAAACAATACTGCAACTCTCATCAGCTGTTCAGAATAGTGGTTGAATGGCAGTAAAGTAGAAGAGGCCAAGGGAGCTAGTGGTGTAGGGGGAGAGGCCTAGAGGGGGCTAGGGTTCTTGTAGAGCCTAGGTACTCTAGCTAGCTCAGGGGACCTAGACAGCCATCGCTGCCGCAGAGATGCCAGGACAGGAGGGGGTGGGTGCAGAAGGGGGGGCAGGAAAAAGAGGAGGAAAGATCTCGCGTCACGTCGCGTCGAGTCGAGCTGATGCTTGCATGATGGATGGACAGGGGTCAGGTGGTAGATTCAAGAGCAAGACAAACCCAGCCGGCCGTTAACGCTCGGCTTGAATTTACACCATTTTTACTCCCTCCGATCCGTAATAAGTGTCGCTCATTTTGTACTAAGTTAGTACAAACTTTGTACTAACTGAACGACACTTTTTATAGATCGGAGGGAGTATATAATTTTTTTTCTCAAAAGGACCGTACCTGGCCGTTAACATGTACCCTAAACCAAGCAATGCATTACACAATCTATTAAGAGACTATATGCTTAGAGCATCTCATCATCAAAAAAAAAAATGTCCAGCACCATCAATTGTGTTATCTTTGGGGTATCGAACATGTGTTCACCCTGAAAGTGGTGCTGCGTACAGCGTCGCTTTCGAACAAAATAAATCAATAAAAGTGAACAAAAAAATCTATGATATTTTATAATTTCATTCAAATTTAGAGATATAATACAAATTTGAAAGAAAATACAAATTTAGGCGCCACATCTCACTGTATTTTCGTTCTAAAATACAGATTTCCTCCTCGTCGTTGCCCTCGTTGGTGGGTGACGCATCGTCCTGGCAGCATGGCCGAGGGAGCATGGTGCTATCATACCACCTGTGTACTTGAAGGTGAGAAGCCAACCCTGCTCCAGCTGGTGCATACGGGTGGTCACCCGTTCGCGAGGAACAAGTCCGAAACGTCCCTGAACATGACCGCATGAACGAGGTCGTTGGTGCAGTTCTCCATTTGCAGCCAGAAGGAGTGGGGCTTGTGGCTTGCGAGCTCCTTCGGTATTTTCTCCGGCGGCCACAGCCGGCCGTCGGGACAATGGCTCGTAGAATTGCACAAAGAACTCGGGAAAATAAACTCCATCATCGCCACCTCGGCTATCGTGGCCACCAGGGCCCACGCCCCTGCCACGTCCGCCCTGTGCACCATGGCCGCCGCGTACGCCACGCTCACCACGTCCGGCACCTCTTGGATATCTCGCCACGGGGAAAAAGAAGGAGATGCCACAAGGGGATTTGGAGAAAGTGAGGGCAGAGATAATCCCCTCTCCGGCGAGAGGATTTTTATAGCACCTGGTCACATGGGGAAGTGGGAAAATCGGGGTAGTGGTTGTCGGGGTGTCTCCTTGGTGTCCTGCACGCGTTGGGAAGGCGTGCATTACCTCGCCTTATGTCGCCGCCTGGCCTGCTGCCACCGTCTCGTCTCGGGAGACGTCACGTCCCATCGGGATAAGATAAATGGAGCCCATTGGGGTTCTTTGTAACTGCGACTGATGACCCACAAGTGTAGTGGATTGCGACCATCTCCGAGGGTAGTGATAACCAAATTTATTGGTTCGAGACAAGGGGCAAAGAATACCTATAAGGCTTAGCAAAACAGTTGTCAATCCAGTCACACCTGGAAAGATACTTGCTTTGCACAATATATTATTAGCAATAGTGATATGATGGCAACATTAATGTGATAGTAAAAAACAATAGTAAATTAACAGTATCTATAATAACAACGGAAGTAATTGTGGTAAACAGCCGGATTAAAAACACCGTAAGCATATGGATGGATGAACGGGTGTTGCATCAATGAGATATATCATGTAATAGTAATAACATAGGGCACGACACAATGAATAATAAATAAGTATCCAATATCAATCAAACATAGGCATGTATCTCAAATATTGTTGTACGTGCTTGTTATAAGAACTTGCACAACATCTTTTGTCCAACCATCCCACTTCAGCGGGGCCAATCATGGAACCTAATGGTAATTAAGACGCTCCTTCTAGAAAGCACCGGAACAAAGCATTAGCACTCAATACATACATGTAATTCTCAAATTACAACTCTTTCCTTTTGATATCTTGACCTGTCACTTTGGGGTCACCGGTCCCGGACTATAATACACTACGAGGAAATAGCCTACCACCAGCGTGAGGCTTTTGTTACTACTGGCGAGAAAGTCACACGTCAGTGACTTCGCGCCTGTGTTATTTGATAACACCGGCGTGTATTTTCCACCACTAGTAGTATTCTTAGTAGTACTGGCGTGGAATTACACCGCCGGTAGTATTGTGATCAGTGGCGCTAGGATATAACGCCAGTGGTACTACAATGGGCAGTGGCGTCGTGAAGTTGTGGCACGCTAGTTACGGATACGTGTTTCTTATACACTTTATGTCATTTTTATGTATTTTATGGGACTAACCTATAGACAAGATGTCACAAACCAGTTACTCTTTTCTGCTGTTTTTTGTTTCGGAAAAGTTGTTCTAGAAATATTCTCGGAATTGGATGAAACAAAGCCCAGAAGTCTTTGAAATCTGTCACGTACACGGATTCCGGCGGGGGGCCTCGGGGGCCCCCACACCATAGGGCGGCGTGCCCCCTCCTCTGGCCACGCCTAGGGGTGGTGTGGGCCCCCTTGCCACCCACCGCCGTTGCCCTCTCGCCTATTTATACCTCTCCACGGGTTAACCCCAAATACGAGAGTCTTTTCCACCAAAAAGATCGGTAGCCGCCGTCATCGTCAACCCTAGTTCTGGAGGGTTCTGGACCTCTCCCCGGCACCCTGCGGAGAGGGGGAATCATGACCGAAGGGCTCTTCATCACCATGCCTGCCTCCGGAGTGATGCGTGAGTAGTTCATCCCTGGACTACAGGTCCATAGCAGTAGCTAGATGGTTGTTCTCTCCTCTTTATGTCTCATGTTTAGATCTTGTGAGCTGCCTAACATGATGAAGATCATCTTATTGTAATGCTACATGTTGTGTTTGTTGGGATCTGATGAATATTGAATGTTATGTCCAGTGATTATCAATCTATCATGTTCTTTCATGTGTATGTTATTTATGATCTTGCATGCTCTCTGTTACTAATAGATGCTCTGGCCAAGTTGATGCTTGTAACTCCAAGAGGGAGTATTTATGCTCGATAGTGGGTTCATGCCTCCCTTTCATTCACGCTCGAGCGACAGAGACGTAACGGATGGGGGGTGTGTTGTTGCCATTAGGGAGAAAACAACAATGCTTTGTCTAAGGATAATTTTATAGTTTACATTACACACTTTTCTTAATGCAATTATCTGTTTCTTGCAATTGAATACTCAAAGTTTGCTCGGATGACACTCTAAGGGTGGATTATTAGTCATAGATGCAGTTGGATAACGGTTTATGTATCTTGTTGTAATGCTTGCATGAATCACATAGTAATCATCATGTCATGCATATGCACTACGGTGCAGCCTTTATATCTGTCAATTGTCCAGCTGTCATTTGTTTACCCAACATGTTATCTATCTGTTTTGGAGAGACACCTCTAGTGAACTGTGGACCCCGGTTCATTTCTTTACGCTGATATAGAACCATTGTAACCGCTGTTTTACTACTACAACTACTGTTTTTCCTACTTCAAACAAATACTATTTTCCACGCTATACGTCTAATCCTTTGTTTAAGCATAATCGATGATATTGACAATCTCACTACTTCATTGAGGCAAAGTAATTTGATTGTGTTGTGTAGATTCCACGTTGCTGCTGAACCGGTCGTGCGCCCTGCCAACATCAGCTCCATCAACCTTCAGAAGTGATTTCTATCTCCTACTGGCGATTCAACCTTGGTTTCTTTTTGAGGGAAATCTTGCTGTTATGCTCTTCATACCTTTCACTTGGGGTTTCCCAACGAGAGCATCAGCCTCCATCAAGTAATTTATGTCGCCGTTGCTGGGGAGGAAGAGGATTTCTGCAAGGGGAGTCTCTCCCCTCCAATCTCTTTAATTTGTTTTTGTTTTGCTTAGTTTATTTTATTTTGTCTTGTTTGCTTCTCTAGTTGTTATTTGTGTCCTGTTTTTAATCTTACTAAAATGAGTACTACTGAGAACACTAAGTTGTGTGACTTCACTAGCACAAACAACAATGATTTTATTAGCACACCTATTGCTCCACCTGCACCTACTACTAATTTTTATGAGATAAAGCCTGCCCTGTTAAATCTTATTATGAGAGAGCAATTTTCTGGTGTTAGTACTGATGATGCTGCTGCCCATCTTAATAATTTTGTTAAACTCTGTGAGATGCAAAAATATAACGATGTAGATGGAGATATTATTAAACTGACATTGTTTCCTTTCTCTTTGAGAGAAAGAGCTAAAGAATGGTTGCTATCTTTGCCTAGAAAAAGTATTGATTCATGGACTAAATGTGAAGATGCTTTCATTAGAAAATATTATCCTCCTGCTAAGATTATATCCATAAGAAGTAGCATTATGAATTTTAAGCAACTTTATTATGATCATGTTGCTAAATCTTGTGAAAGAATGAAATCTTTGGTAAAGAATTTCCCCACTCATGGACTGACTACTTGGATGATCATCCAAACCTTTTATGAAGGTCTGAATTTTTCTTCAAGAAACCTTGTGGATTCAGCTGCTGGAGGAACCTTTATGTCCATCACTTTGGGCTCTGCAACAAAGCTTCTTGATGATATGATGATAAATTATTCTGAATGGCACACTGAGAGAGCTCCACCAGGTAAGAAGGTAAATTTTGTTGAAGAAACATCTTCCTTGAGTGATAGGCTTGATGCTATTATGTCTATGCTTGTTAATGGTAAAACTTATGTTGATCCAAACAATGTTCCTTTAGCTTCTTTGGTTTCTCAAGAAGAGCATGTTGATGTGAACTTCATTAAAAATAATAATTTCAACAACAATGCTTATAGGAATAATTTTGGTAGCAACAACTATTGGCCATATCCCGTTAATAGTGGTAATAATTATTCTTATGATAGATCTGGAATGTCTAATGAAAGAATTTCAGAAGTTGAAAGAGCCACTAAACACTTTATGCGAAGGAAATATGAGGAAAACAAATTATATACTAAGACCATGGAAGAACAATCTGTTATGTTGAAAAATATTAGTCATCAACCTGAGAATTTAAATAGGAAAATTTCTGGTTTACAAGTTAAAATTGCTCATGCTGAAACTTGTACCTTATCCATGTCTGAGGCACAATCTTATTTAATCAATACAATGGCTGCTAAAACTGAAACTATAGATGAAAATCCTTTTACTGCTACTAATTCCATTCAAGTTAGAATTGATGACAATGTTAGGATGTTAGCTGAATTGCATGCTAGATGGGAAAGAGAAGATGAAATAGTTAGAACGAATAATATAACTAATGTTTGCACCATTACCACCACTAATAAACTAAAGCTTCTCATGCTAATAAACTTTCTACTATTAATGGTAAAGTAATTGGTGTTGGCAGTACTTCCACTTCTGCTGTTAAACGTTTAAAATTGCCTGAAACTACTAAAATTGTTCCTCATAAAAGTGCTGAAATTTTTCGAAATATGGGAGACAATGATCCCATTACCTTTGATAAAAATGATCTTGACTTTGATGATTGCAATATATCTGAAGTAGTTGTGTTCCTACAAAAGCTTGCTAGTTGTCCTAATGCTAGTGCTATGAATATGGCTTTCACAAAACATATTACAAATGCTCTCATGCAAATTAGAGAAGAAGAATTAAGATGTGAAGCCTCTATCCCTAGGAAGTTAGTTGATGGTTGGGAACCCATCATTAAAATGAAGGTTAATGATTTTGATTGTAATGCTATATGTGATCTTGGTGCTAGTATCTCTATTATTTGGATGTTCGTCTTGATGATAATGTTAGAAAGAAACCTCTGGGGAGAGTTGATGATGTTCTTATTATGGTTAACAATAACCTTGTCTCCGTTGATTTCATTGTTATGAATATTGAATGCAATGCTTCTTGTCCTATTGTTTTGGGAAGACCTTTTCTTAGAATTGTTGGTGTTGTTATTGATATGAAAGAGGGGAATATTAAATATCAATTCCCACTCAAGAAAGGTATGGAAAACTTTCCTAGGAAGAGAATGAAGTTTCCTTTTGATTCTATTATAAGAACAAGTTACAATTTGGATGCTTCTTCACTTGAAAATACTTGATTCTAGTTTTCTGGGCCTAGCTAAAAGGCGTTAAAGAAAAACACTTCTTAGGAGATAACCCATGGTTTTATTTTTTGCATTGTTTTCTTCTGTTTTCTTTGAGTCAATGTGTTGTTTACTTATGTAGCAACTCCTTTGTATCTTTATTTTCTCGCATTTGTTGTGCCAAGTAAAGTCTCTAGTGAAAGTTGAGGTTAGATTTCAATCTCTGCGCAGGAAACAGATTTCTGTTGTCCATCGTTAAATTCGTGTAAAATCACATAAAGATCAAAATGACCTGAAAATTTTGTGTTTATTCCTCAGCAAATTCTGAAACTTTTTCTCTGCCTTTTTACTTGCATTGTCTCTTTTACTATGTCGAGTAGATTTCTTCGCTCCAGAAAACATCAGTGGTTGTAGCTAATGTTCAAAAAGTATTAATAATGCTTGTGTCCAAGGAGAACATGTGAATTTATTATTGTGCACTAACCCTCTAATGAGAATTACATTGAGTTTGGTGTGAAGTAAGTTTTCAAGGGTCAAGAGAAGAGGATGATATAATGTGATCAAGAAGAGTGAAAAGCCAAAGCTTGGGGATGCCCCCATGGTTCATCCCAGCAAATTCTAAGAAGACTCAAGAATCTAAGCTTGGGGATGCCCAAGGCATACCCTTCTTCATGAAGCGTCATATTTTTATTTTGTCACATCATATGCACTTTACTTGGAGCGTCTGTTTGTTTTTGTTTTATTTTCTTTTGTTTTATTTGTTGCAATAAATATGTTTGGAACCCATCATTCTTTGTGTGCGAGATAGACACGCTCCGCTTTTTCATATGAATACTCCTTTTCTTCCATGCTCGTATTCTTAGTTTTTCTTCTAGCTGCTGCAAATATTTTTAGCCCTTGTTGTTCATGCACCTCTTATTCATAGATGTTAGTTCTAGTAGAGTTATGTTATTTATCTCTTGTTTGATTTATATATCTCTTGGAGAGTTTTTGTTTAGTATAAATTGATTGGTGTTGGAAAGCAGTAGTACAATTTTCGTGCTTATAACGCTGCAAAAAAAAGAAGCTTGTATAGACTGTGGCTAGACTTTTTCATGTCATGCTAGATGTTATTTTAATTGTATGCTTAGTAGTTATTATTTTAGCATGGTTTGTCTCAAATAGCCGAGAGTGCTTAATGTGTCATTGAAAGAATCATGAGTTGTTTTTATCACATTGAAGCATGAATTTGTGGTGTTCTCCTTTGAATGCTTTATTTGGTTGACTTTGCGCATGCTTACAGCATGTTTATTACTACAAACCAGTCACTTATAGACTGTATAATCATTTAGTTTTTGACTTTTAATACCCTTAATGCTTTGATTAATAATGGTTTTATCGCTATGCATGATTATGGCCATTATTGCTCTCTTGATTTGTCGCTCCCAGTCTTTTGCTAGCCTCCACCTGTACTGCGTATGAGCTCTACTCGTGCATCCAACTCCCAAAAACCAAAGTTTTTCAAATGTGTCCACCATACCTACCTACATGTGGTATTTAACCGCCACTCAAAGTAAATTTCTCATGTGCTACCTTTAAACTTTCAAAATTATTCCTGTTTTGTGCCCCTGTTTTCGCTCACGAGAAAGTAGTAGTTGGGTTTGTTGTCTTCCATACTAATTAATGTAGCATCCCAACTTTTTAATAAAGATGGAATACCTGTGTTATTGTGCTAGTCCCTGGATCAAATGCTAGCACCACAGTACAAAAATGAAATATCATGCAAATGCATCAAATTCTATTACATCGCATGATCCAGTCTTTACAAAATAGTATTACAACTTGCATAGTCTTAGAAGACTAGCAGTAAACGAAGATATACAGCGGAAAACATGAATAACATTGAGCCCATCTTCTTCATGTGCCACAGGCAAAACATGTTGGCGATAGTCTCGAGATCCTAAACGAAATCCTCACTCGTCTTGAGAAACATCTGCAATATGGAATATGCAGCCACAAGGGAGTCAATACAATTTAATGTATTGGCAAGTAACACTATGGTGGATATAAATGGCAAGACAAATACTACATGCTTATTTGGCTGAGTGAAGTTTAGGCTAAGTTTGCATAAAGCCACTTTTGTCCTATCTCTTTTGTAAAACAAACTTTTCTTTTCAAAGGGGTGGCAACATTGGATTAAGATCCAAGCACCACAATACTCTTCACTTGGTCAAAATTTTACTTATTGAAATTGGTGATGAGATTCTTCCGTCAATCCTTGTCCAACTGCTCATAGTTGTCCATAACCGGGGACACGGCTAAGATCTTAGTTTGTTGACTTTGCAAAGGTTGTGCACTTTCACCCTTTGTCTTCAATTAGCCCAAACATCCTATACACCCGGAGTGCATCATGGAAAGGAGAGAATTGAGACGAGATCTTTCAGAAGAAGAAGTCCAAACCCACCGGCCAGACCGTTCCACCTATAATTTTGCTACATCTGCTAGTCAAGCCTGGGCTGAACTCTCACAACTTAGTTGATCAAGACAGAGCCCATATGTCAAAAGGCTGCACGGGAAGCTACTAAACTTAGAAGGACATAGTAATCTCTTTGTTCGTGGGTGGCCATCGGCAAGTGACAACCTCAAGTGGAATAACCCTTAGATAAGGGCCCTGAGGAAACACTCAACATAATCCAGTCTTACCACTTCCACCCAGGTGGTTCATTTATTAGTTATACTTAGAATTTTTCCTCAACATCTAGTAAAACAATTTGTAATATTGCATAGCATCTACTAAGTTCTAAGGATATCAAAATAACAAGGTATAAGAGATGGCTATACACTACTAGGATAATAGCATAGCATAATATAACTTAGTAAAATTTCCTATCATGCATACTACTCAAAATCAACTAATGCATATAGAAAATAATGGGTAGTTGATGGTGTGTTACTTGCCTTGTTGAAGTTGGTGAATATATTCACACTCTCTTCACAAAAGATCGTTGCTCTCCGTACAATCTATTCATTGAAAACACAATAACAAAATAAATAAACATTCTACCAAACAATCATACAAGTGAAGAAAAATACAAAGCAACAATCATGGAAAAAGGGATGTAACCAAGTTGGCTAGGATAAGGCCAAGGTTTGAGTTTTGAATGATTCATTCTATAATGGTCCAGTCATTGGGAAGGACTAGGTTGATTTTGTAGAAAACTAACTTTATTATAACCATACTTGTCGAGGAAGTTCCAAGAGTTCACCAAGGTGATCTAACTATCTCAACTATTGTAACACATAACCATGTGTAACACTTAGTCATATTCATTTTGGTTTAGGGTAGGTCTAGGTTCAACTAACCCCTTGACAATAGATAAAAACAATATAAAGTCTTGGGATTTTCCATTTGGGTCAATGGTTGGGCAAAAACAACTTGTTATTCTTCAACTTGTGTGGATGGCTCCAAGTCTTCACATGCTTGTCTTCTTGAAGATTATCTTCATGCTTCTATTGTAGTATTTTCCTTGGATGGATTCTTCTCTTGGTCTTGATAGATTTCTTCATGGCTTTCGCTTCACTAATTTGGTTTGGTATGGGATGGGCACAAAATACCACTAAGTCAAGAGAAAGAAAATAAGAAGAGAGATAGAAAGAGAGAGGGAGATGTTTTCTTCTGGATTTCTTCACACTTGTACTTCCTTGAGTTGCTTCTAGTGGTGGAGTCTTTTCTTCAAAATTTCTTCATTGATCCTCCTTGTAGCTCTTCATGTTGCCACCAAGTTGAAAGTGAAGAGCCTTCTATTGCTTGAGTCTTGTTTTCCATTTGCTAACTTGATGGATTCTTGAAGCAAGAATAGGGGATGGAGGAGTAGATAGAAAACTATAGTACTAGTGTTTGAGGTTCAGTACTTGGTCTCTTAGATGGTTTACATACTAGGGACTTGGTCTTGGATTCAAAATGTCCACAACCAACAATGGTAGAAAGAATAGAAACAAAATCTAAGGCATGATCAACTAGTGGTTCACTAAGATGGATTTTTGGTCCAACTTACAAGGAAATGGTTCAAGGTTGTCCAAAAGGTTTAGGTACTGATGTCTCTGGTTCAAGGTTACCAAAAGGAGCAATTTTTCTTAAGGGAACATATTCTAATTATTTATAAAATTAAATCTATGCCAAAAATACTTAAATATACTACTTAATTCTAATTTCTAAACTAACTTGTTCAAAAATTATTTTGGAACAGAGGATATGAAATTACACATCCTAAGGTTTCCAAATATATTTTATTTGCAATTTTTGGGTTTGTAGAATTTGAATTATGTCAAAATTCATCAAACAAGCATATTAAAATTTGAACCAACTTAAGTCTGTAAAATTTGAATTTTAACAGTTCTAAAAGTTTCTACAGATCCAGGGGATTTCAAAAAGTCCAAATTTGCTAAATTTGGCCTTATGGTTAAAAAGATATGATGTTTGTAAGTTCTAGGGACTATTCTGCAAATTTACAATTATATTTTTATTCGGAAATAAATCCAGAGACAGGCTGGGCCGAAAATGGCTATTTGCCGCGCGGTGCGACACATAAGAGGTGGGCTTGGGCCGGCTGTGCGCTGCGCTGGGCGACAGATAAGGTCATAACGCGCAAGCTGACGCGACGCTCTCTGATTGGCCCGTACCACTTCGAGGGGGGATCTAATCTCGGGCGTTCCTGATAGATCCGACGGCTAAGGGAGAGAGAGGAACTCACCGCTGTGAATCCCGCCGGAATTTGTCGCCGGCAATGGCGAGGACGGCGGCGCTCGCTCGGGTTCGGACTGCAGTGCTTCTCCGGTGGTGTTCGAGCTCGATGGAGACCACTGGGAGATGCAGCGCGACATGGCGGAGGTGAAGATGACCACGGGGAGGCTCCTGGGGCTCTGCAACCACGGCAGCGAGGTGGTCCCGAGGCGGCCGTGCTCCGACGATCTCGTCCTCGTTGCTACGCTACACGAAATGGTACGACACGGGAATGAAAAACGCACGCAAGGACACGGGAAAGAAAGAGAACCACAGAGGGGCGGCGGAGACTAACTTAGTTGGCCGGAAACGGCAAAACACGGCGGCGGATCCCACGGATTCCGGCGAGCGATTTCTCCCGAATAGAGTGATGAAACGAGGGGGAAAGGGAGGGGAAATGGGGAGGCAGTCGTGGGCTATAAGGAGGAGGAAACAGCGAATTGATTTGGGGTTTAAATCTCACGCAATCAAAGGATTTGATTTCGGGAGGAAACGGTAGAAAACAACGGGCTGAGCTTGATGACGAGGTGATGTCATCATGACGTCATCATTTGTTTTTTTCATTTTTTTTCTCTTTTTAATATCTTTTAATTGGTAAATCCATTTAACCTCAAACCAATTGCATTTGATTCATAAAATTCAAACCTTTCAGATTATAACATTTTTGTAAACTTTTTATCACATTTGAATTTTCATATTTTGCAATTATAAATAAAGCATTAATAGAACTTAATGTTATTAAAATTGAAAAATAAAATCAAATGATGTTTTTAATTAAATAAAATTTTAGAGACATTAAACATGTAAAATACTATTTTGGAAGTTATTTTTAAAACATTTTTATATTTTATAATTTTAGGATATGAAGGATTTATTAATAGTAACTTAATGCTGTTTAAAAAATAGAATATTCAATAATTATCAAAGTGGATTAGAAAAATTCCACAACCCATAATATTGTTTTCTAACTCCTATTTTATATTATTTTCAAAGCAAAACTTTTTATGAATAGCACTTTATGTTTAAAACTTGGAATAACATTTGCATATAAATATAAATAGTTGTTATTCTCATAAAATAATTTTTGAGGCATAAAAATTATTAGAGATAATAATTTTGTGGTTTCAAAAGATATAAAACATTTTCAAACTAATTGTTGATTTGAAAACATGTTATAAAATAAGGTTTTCTAAGAGAAAACAATTTCTTTGATTAATGAATATTTATTTTGAATGGGCTTTTAGGGTTTATGGAATAGAGGTATAATGGATTCTTAATTTCAATTTTCATTGAGTTATGTATTGTTTCCTTTTATTTCTTGCATCTCATTGGGTTTTGGTGACTTGCATAACATGAAAACAAAAAGTTTCAATTTTTAGTGATTTTTGGACTTTCCAAAAATGAGGGATGTTACAATTAAGTACCATGACTTGCATGCTTAATCTACTCGTTGATTCATCCAAAACACATCTCATTTTCCGAACACTTTTCTTATCGGGTTCCTCTAAACTTGTGAGTTTTGGATACCACTAACACAGACTAACGTTGTTTTCAACAGAATTACCTTGGTGTCTCGTTTTTGTGCAGAAAAATCAACTTTCGGGAAATTGCCCAGAAAAGACCCCATCGAGCTTATATCACCAGAGGACCCCGGGAGCCAGAAGGACACCTGGAGGGGGGCCAGGAGGGGCCCAGACCACACCTGGGCGCCCCCTAGGCCGCGCCGCCAGGTGGTGTGGGGGCCACCTCCACCCTCTCGGGCTCCCCATTCGACTACATATGCCCCGCAAACCTAAAACTTGAGGGGGTTCGTCATATTCCACAGAAACACAACAGAGCGCCGCCGCCACCTAGAAACTCAATTTGGGGATCATAAGTTCCTGTTCGGGTGCCCTGCCGGGACGAATTCAGAGGAGATCATCGCCATTGACACCGCCACCTCTTCTCCATCAACCATCCATGTTTCCCCCGTCCATGTGTGAGTAAACACCACTGCAGGCTGAGAGGGATGGCAGGGATTGGATGAGATCGATCATGTAATAATGCCAGATTGTTAGGGCATAGTGCTTAGTATCTATTGTTAGTGTTTTCTACCGTTGTTGCAACTTGTTATGCTTAATGCTTGTCACTAGGGCCCGAGTGGCATGATCTCATATCTGAACATGTTATTGTTTCATGAGTAGAATTATGTTTCTTGATCATATCTGCAAGTTGTTTACACATGTCATTGTCCGGAACCCGAGGCCCCAAAGTGACAGAAATTGGGACAACCGGAGGGGATGGCTGCGATGTGAGGATCACATGTGTTCACAGAGTGTTAATGCTTTGCTCCAGTGCTTTATTAAAAGGAGCACCTTAATTACCAGTAGTTTCCTTAGAGACCCCGCTGCCACGGGCTGGTAGGACAAAAGATGTTGTGCAAGTTTCTCATTGCGAGCATGTATGACTATATTGGAACACTTGCCTATGGTTTGCCTAGAACTTGGATGATTATTTATTAATATATGCAATGCCCATGTTTAGATTATTACATGACCTATGTTATCCATGCAACGCCCGTTCATCCATTCCCTCTATGCCTACGGTACTCCCATCCTGCTATTTTTGTGATTGCTACTGTTGTTACTATTTTATTCCTGCTGTTATTTTACTACTACTGCTGCTATAAAACTATTACCACTAATAAATTGTTGCGAGCAAGTCTACTTTTAGGTGCAGCTGAATTGACAACTGAGTTGTTAAGGCTAATAAATATTCTTTGGCTCCCCTTGTGTCGAATCAATAAATTTGGGGTTTACTTCCCTCGAAGACTGTTGCGATCCCCTATACTTGTGGGTCATCAAGACTATTTTCTGGCGCCGTTGCCGGGGAGCATAGATTTATTTATTTTCTCACTTTAACGTGATATTGTTTGCTGCAAGCCTTTCATCATGGGCAAGACTCGTGATGGAAAATTTCCTATATTACCATCCACTACAAGGAGAGGTACAACTATGAACACCTATGTTGCTCTTGATTCACCATGTGTAATGAGTAAGCTTCTTACACCACCACATGCTACAAGGAGGAAGACCATTATAACAAGTTTTGTGAGTGGATGAAACCTCTATTTTGGCAAATCCCTTTGACTGATGCTATTAAACTGCCTCCCTATTCTAAATATATGAAAGGCTCTAACAAAAGGAATATTCCTAACGAGGAAATTTCCACTATGCTTGCTAATTACTCTTTCAATGGCAAGGTTCCAAATAAGCTTGGAGGTCGTGGTATTCCTACTATCCCTTGTTCTATTAAAAATAATTATGTTAGAACTGCTTTATGTTACTTGGGACCTGGAGTTAGTGTTATGCCTTTTTCTCTCTATAAGAGGCTTTCTCTTGAAAAATTGATACACACTTATATATCTTTGCAAATGGCTGATAAATCTATTGCTATTCCTTTTGGTATATGTGAGAATGCTCCTGTTCAAGTTGGTACTAGTTGTTTGATATTAACTGACTTTGTTGTGTTGGAAATGGCTAAAGATGATAATATGTCTATTATTCTTGCGAGACCTTTTCTTAACGTTGCAGGGGATGTTATTGATTGCAATCAAGAAAAGTAACTTTTAATGTTAATGATAAAGAGCATATTGTTTATTTTCCCAAGAAGATTGATAGAATATATGGTTTAAATTCAATTGAAAATATTGAGACCATCAAGATTGGAGAATTTTATTGTCCCATTCCAGTGCCACGAAAATAATATGAAATTATTATGATTGGGACTATGTCTATCAAGGTTGAGGTAACATAATTATTTAGTGATATGCAAAGTTTTGCTTCATATAAAAATTGTTTTGGTAACAAGACTTGATCACCCTTGTTAACAAAATGATTTTGCATCAAGAGGACTATGTTTTCACCTTCCCCATTATGTTTTCACCATGTTTACTTCTGTTATCACCTTGCTACTTAAGTGTAATCATGGTTTCCATCAGCCATAGTCATGTTTTCCTCATGTTTTCATCCTGATTACTGTGGTTATGAATGTTTTCACCATCCACATTTTTGTTTTCATCACTTCCACATTTGTTTTCTTTGATTCAAGGGGTTGTATACTTCTGTAGCAACTCCTTTTTATCTTTATTTTGGTGTTTTAGTTGTGCCAAGTAGAGTTTCTAGCGAAAGTTGGAGTTGGTTTTGGATTTCTGCGCAGGATACAGATTTCTATTGTCCATCGTAATAAATCGTATAATTCACAGAAAGATCAAAATGAGCTGAAACTTTTTGTGCTTATTCCTCAGCTAATTCCGAAACTTTTTTGTTCTTTATGTTTTTTTATCTGAGAAGCTTAAGTTCCCTGGAAAAATTCGTCATTACAGACTGTTCTGGTTTTGGCAGATTCTGCCATTCTTCTTACATTTTCTCTTTTGCTATGTCGAGTGGATTTCTTTGCTTCACAAAACATCAGTGGATATAGCTAATGTTTAAAATTATCAATAGCACTTGTGCCCGCGCATAACCCATGAGTTTTTTTATTGTGCACTAACTCTCTAATGTGAATTACTTTGAGTATGGTGTGAAGGAAGTTTTCAAGGGTCAAGAGAAGAGGGTGATATAATGTAATCAAGAAGACGCCAAAAGCCTAAGCTTGGGGGTAGGTATACCGACATTAAACTCATCTATATATCATGTTTCTGTCGGTTCTTTGTATATCCATGTTTTCATTTCTTTCGTTTGTTTTCGTTTTCTTTCTCTTCTTTCGTTCCTTTTGTTTTTATCATTTTTATTCTGCCTTTCCAAAACACAAAAAGACCAAAAATATTTATGTTGTTTCTCTTTATTTGCTTCTTTAGTTTCTTTTGTTGGTTTGCTTTCTTTTCCCGTTTTGCTTTAATATTCAAAAATCCAAAAAAAAATTGCTTTGTTTGTTCGTTTCCTTCTGTTCTTGTTTTAATTCGAAAACCCAAAAATATTTGTTGCTCTTCTTTGGTTTTGTAAAGTTTGTTGCAGAGTTCACCGGACTTCCGTGACTCCATTGGAGCTTGGTTATCATTCTATATTATTCAATCCACACGGGTAAAGAGCAATAATGACGGTTTACGACAATTCAAGTTGTGATGAGAGGCTGGTATGAACTCTATTTGTTTTATTTTTGTACCTATACTCGTCCATGTGAACACGCTTAGTTTGTTCGTGTAAGGTGTATGTTATTTAATTGATTCTTAGTAGTTTGTGCTCTCTCATGGTTAGTTCCAACTTATTAATATAAGATAGCATGTCGTATGAATGTTTGCTTGCATTGTTTTATTCATAGAAGGGTATGACATTGTGGTATCTCCCTTTGATTGTTTCGCTTGAATCGACTTGGCAGATGATCACGCATGCATATGACTGAAAACAAAAAGTCAATTAAGCCTCGATGATTTATTTTGCCTCAGGGTATTGGTATCATTTTTATGCCCCTATTCATTTGGTTTTGTCGCAAGCATGATTATGACAGTTGTTTATCTCTTGATTGCCGATCCCCGTCTATTGCTAGCCTTCACCTATACTGACTATGAGCTCTACTCGTGTATCCAAATCCCAAAAACCAAAGTTTCCAAATGTGTCCACCATATCTACCTATATATGTAGTACTTAACCGCCACTCCAAGTAAATTTCTCGTGTGCTACCTTTAAAACCTTCGAAAAAATATTCATGTTTTGTGCCCCTGTTTTAGCTCATGAGGACGTAAATAGAGAATCTTTATCTCACTTGTTGATTGGATTTCACACCCTCGACTAGTTGCTTCATCCTCTTATCCAAATGATAGAAGATCCGGCAGCGGGGTGCCCAGCCCCAAAGTAATACAACAACTTCTCTACACTATTTTCCCCTGATTTATCAGTCAAAGCATAATTGTGTAAACAAAAGATAAAGAGGGATGACCTTCTACCCAGATGCGTCCTTCTATGGGAGCCGCTCTTGTGAAGTTTAGTTGGCTTGTGACGTACTGTATTGTCTGTTTACCATTCGTTGACATAAGCATACACATCCCTTAAAATTTAGACACTCCTCTACGGTATGTCATTGTTGGCAGGCACCCGAGGATTCGGTTAAAAATGTTTTCAGTACCTCTGTTTAACAAAATAAAAATCTCTAGCACATGAGCTAATCCCTACTTCCCTCTGCGAAGGGCATTTCTTTTATTTTTTATGTTGAGTCTTCACCTTCTCGCTTTATGCACCTTCTTAAGAGCATGGCTGTCATTCTTAGTGTAATGTGCTTGTCCCAAAACACGGTTGATTGTGGTATAACTTTGATGCTTGTATCTTTGATATCTTTAATTCTAGTCTTCATTTGAACTTCATAGGTGCCCTAGCATTTATGTTTTGCTCCATTATTTGTAACAGCCCAATTTTTGGAAGACAGGAAAAACTTTTTTTCAATAACCCAAAAATCAGGGCCAACAAAAACTTTTTAATATGTTGGACTTATGCTTGTGTTTTCATTTCTATTTGCTTATTGTTTGTGTTTGTGTTTGAGTTTGTTAACAAGTGACATTAAAACCAATGATCATAACTTTCTTAAAACACAACCCTTGTGATCAAGTCATGACAAGAAAGCTTATCATCTTCGTCCATCACACTCTTTTGGCAAAAACCTTTTTGAAAATGTTTTGATTTTAGAAGAAACCTAAAAGCCAAGTTTTGAGAAAACAAATGATAATTTCCAAAGCTATGTGAAAAGTATTTTGGAGGTAATCATCTCCTACCTGTTTTCAACCAAGAGATGTTTTGCAAGGATTCCAAAAAACCTCCTTTCTGAAAAGACAATAAGAGGGGACTATGTTACCCATGTGTTTTACCTCAATTATATTCTCTTGGAAATAACAACTTTTGAGCTGAAACTCTTTCCAAAATCCTCTTGTCATGGTATGTATTGATCACTACCTCAAATTAACACTTGAGAAAACACCTGGAAATTAAATTGAAGAACTCAGTTGCTTGAGTGATCTTGTGTATCTTGTTATTTTATCTTCTTATTGTGTGATCCCATCTTGTGTTTGCTTTGAAGTATTTATTTCTGTTTGTTGATAAGTGTGTGTTGTTTTAAGGAGAATAAAACCTAGTAATAACAATATCAAGCATCTATATCATATTCCATCACATGTCCATATCATCTTCTGTTTTCCTAAAAATTTCTAACTTTGGAGACATGCCTTTATGTCAAATCTTGATCTAATCATCAATGCACCTTCATGGATATCATGTTTAATATCTATACCATGCATCCAAGTTGTTATTCTGGATATTGAAACCCTTTGGTATCATCTATCAAAGTCCTATTGAAGGCATCCCCAAAATAATGATCATATCACCTTTATCATGAAGCACTTTGTCCATGTTACTCCAAATCACTAATTGTTTTCAGGCCCAATGAACCTACCCTTGTCATATCCATGACCTATACATCATATCCATGTGGTCCATTTATTTTTCAATGGCCATTTAATTATTTATCTCTCATGGTTTTTAGCCTATTAAATAAACCACCGTTTTCACCCCTTTTCCACTTGGTGCCTCAAATATTTTCAGAAGAGTTGTTTAATAAAATCATTTTTGAGACTTATATTATGTACTCTCTCATCCCAACTCGAAAATATTTGTTTTGAAAATATTTTACTATTTATTATTTTCCATTTTTCAAAAGGCTAGAAATGGACTTTAACATATTTTGTGAAGAAAAATATTTCCTAAAATCTTGGAAAAATTACCCAACATGCCTATGGTCATGTGGGACTTAACTATACAAAAACATTTGTAAGTTGTGTTGAAAATTTTGGAGAAAACATTTAAAAACTGTTTCTGCCATTTTTGAATTCCCAAAATTTTGTGAAAGAAATATTTTCAGAAAACCTTGAGATCACCATCCCTAGACTCAATTTTTTATTCTCTATCCAATAGAAATGATCTTGTACTTGTGTTCTATTTGAAAATTTGGAGAAAACAATCAAAAACCCTCTCTGTTATTTCTGGACACTGTTGAGTTCATGCCTCTACTAGTCAATCAGTGCTCTCTCTCTACCTCTCTCTTGCGCTGGGAGGTGGAGAACTCCTCTCTTAACACCCTGGACATGATTTCTACCCCCAAAACCCCCTCCCTTCTTCTCCACAATTCCTCCATGGACTAGATGCCAAGCTACATCACAGGTGGACGTCGAGCTCTGCCTCACTCGCCACACATTGCTCCCTCACCTTGTCTACTAGCATCACGTGATATCCAGGATCACACCCGTGCACTCCATTTCCCTCCCCTCGCCCTCCTTCATCCTCTTTCCACTATCGAACACCTGCGGGTGCGTTGGTAGAGCACAAGAAATCAACTCAGTCGAGCTTCCAAATCCTCCACTCTTTTTCACTGCATGTTTGCCTCACCGTTACCCTCCCCGTGCTAACGATTTTCCCCTTGTTCTCGCCTGAAGAAAAGCCGTCGTGGCCACCGTGGGCGCCGAGCGCCGACCTCTGAGGCTAGGCCATACCGAGTCTTCCCGTTGCGCTCAAGCTTGCCAATACACCTCCTCTACTCCCCAATAGCACTGTCATTGCAAAACCCCTCTCCCTTACCCTCCTAATCAAAGGAATCGAATCGAAACCCTCCGCCGGCAACCTCACCATCGAACGGAAGGTACAACGTACCTCTGCCCTCGATGATTGCTTCCCTGGCCTACCCTTCCACCTCTCTTGCCCACTCCCACGCTTATTCACTTCCTTGTCCATCGCAGGTTCGCCGCCATCCATGGCATGGCCGGCCGCCACGGGTTCCCGCCGAACTCCGGTTGGAAGTCTTCCCCAGCAAGCACCGATGGGGGCATCAGCTTCGCGCCATCGCCCTGGTTCCCCTCGACCTTCTTGCGCATCCTGACGGCCTCCGGAGCGGCGTACAACATTTCTCCGGTGAAGCTCCGCCCTGGGACGCCATTTCCTCTATTCTCTGCTGCCAAAGAATGGTCGCCGCCGGCCCCTAACGACGTGGACTCTTCTCGGCCGTTAGATCCAAATCTGACGGTGACTTACCTCTTCGCCGGCCTCGCCCGCTGACCGGTGGGTCCCGCTGGGCCCGGATCAGCAGCCGTTTGACGTGGTCCCCGACAGGAAAAGCTAGCGGGCCGGCCCAGCTCGCAGATCCGGCCTGTGTGCCGTTCCCCTCCGCAGATCTGGCCCATTCACCATTTATCTGCAGGTTGTATTTTTCTTTTCCTCCAGAGATGAATCTTGGTGCATTGGTTTAATCCTTTTAAAAATGCTAAAGCTGTAAATCTTGCCAAACTAAAATTCACAGAGGTAGATCTACAAATTCTTAACCACCTCCAACTTGCAGATCCATGTTTGGTACAATATTTTAGGAGAAATAAAATAAATGGAAGAAGTACTCTTTTTCACCAATAAATTCATAAGTTGATTTTTATGTATCCAAAACATGCAAAATCAACTGTTCTGAGTAGCTCTTGAAAGTGTCTATCTGTGGCAGTTGGCCTTGTGTTGACTTGAGTCGTGG
The DNA here is from genome assembly GCA_028641055.1 of Alopecurus myosuroides. NCBI lineage: Eukaryota > Viridiplantae > Streptophyta > Magnoliopsida > Poales > Poaceae > Alopecurus > Alopecurus myosuroides. The sequence continues at coordinate 111,229,982 of CM054057.1, read as the reverse complement.
TTTGAAAATGACATGCATGTTAGTTTTAGGCCAGAGAACACTTCTGTGATTTATTTAATTTTATTGGTGGTGCATTTTGAGGTGAATCCAATTGTGTTGGTTTTCTAGTTACTAGGAGCACCTAATACTAGATTTTCATGATTTTAGGAGTTACAGAATATCCTTGGTGCATTATTTAGTCTTTAGCCCTCTTCTGCATATTATTGCTATGCCTTTATTAAATTGCGTGTTATATTGTTTTTGATATAAAATTTATTCCTAGCATGTGTAGGGTATTAATTCATGTTTAAGATGTGTCTTGAGTGTTTCACTAGCATGATAGGGTTTGTGTGTGAAAACCATGCTTGTTATAGTTTAAATCTCATAGGGTTGTTTTCCTAGTAATAATAGGTTAAATTATGTTATTCTTCATATTGGTATGATGAATTGAATAAATTATTTAGTATTGTTTTCCATAGCATAACTACTATTATTCTAGCATATTATACTTGCTTGCATGCTTGAGTGAGCTCTAGATCAAATTGTCATGCTATATTAGTTTTAGATGATTTTCTGCCATAAGTTGTTACCTGCATGCTTAATTTTTGAGGCATTGACTAGATTGTTATTTTGATAGCACTAGCATGTCTAGGTGTTGTTTTCTCTGTTATTTGGATGCTATCTTATAGATCTATCATGTTAGAATAAATCTTGTTTAATGATCTCTTATGGTTATGCATGTATGCATGTCTAAATATGTCGTGGTGAGGAGAACACAGATGCCATAGGATGGCTAAAGTTGGGGCTGATGGACGCTGTAGGTATTCGGGGAGGGATCGCACGTCGAGTAGACGCACTCAGGAACACTTCAAACAACAAGATCTACCCAGGTTCGGGGCCCTCGTGTGGAGGTAACGTCCCTCGCGTAGAAGGGGGCTGGCCACCTTATATACTGGTAGCCAGCCACTAAACTAAGACTAGAAAGTACAGATTAGACAACACCTCTGTGACAATGGCGCACGCCTCCGTGTTCCCGCTGACGCCGTGCTGAAAGTCCCCGCCCCGTCCGGCTGACAGGTCTTGTCCACACTGTCAGCCCCTTAGGGTAGGTCACTGACATGTCCTGTCCCCCTGTCAGTGACAGGACTTGATAGGTGCCTACCCGTACTGTGCCCACGCCTCAACGCGGATAATCATGCTCCTAGTAAGTTGAACCGCACGCTGGTACGGCTCCGGGATACGTGAGATCTTCCTCAAAGGCTCCATTGACTTTGTGCCCGAGTAGGATAGCTTCCCATCTACTCGGATCACCCGAGCTCTACCCGGTTGATCCAGAATGACGCATGTTATCTTCTCTTGGCCTTCAGTACTTATCTCCGAATAGTGCCTACCGGATAACGGGTACCCGGGTAGCCACCTACTCGGCCAAACCGTACCTCAAGCACTGTTTACCACCAGCCTTACCCCTACTCGGGGGTAGCCCCCCGACATTAGTCCCCGAAGCTGGTAGACTCCGATGAACTTGGTCGTTGGGCCCTGCCAGCTTTAATCAAATTGCCTCCATGATGAAGTGTGGCCGAGTTGCTCCTCAACTCGGACGCCCATAATCTTTATTCGAACTTTTCTTATCATGGCCTTTGGAGTTTTCATCTCTGCACCGAGTAGACCACGCAATGCTGAGTTCCACCGAGAACCCAACACTTAGGGAAATTTTCAACATTTTTCCACCCGATCCAGAGCAGCTCTATCTTCTCGTCTCCAGGGTGGGCACATGTCACGCACCCGTACCCCCGACGCCTCGGTTCTAGCATGACCGCACTGCACGCGCCCATCACTACACCTAGGGCCCACAGGCCATTGTGTCACCTCACGCACGTACTCGATAGCCCACGACACACATCGTGGGATTAACTGCGCCCGTTACGCGCGTTTTACACGCCGTGTGCATTTCTAACAGGCGCGTTAACTCCCGCGCTGCACGATCTCGCCACGATCAATCCTGAGTAGTAACCGCACTTGAGGTGGGTTAAATACCCCTGCGCCGCCCTCTGCCCAATCTTCCTTCCACTTTCCCCACTCCCGCTTCCTCTTCGCCTTTGCCTCCACCGCGAGAACCAGCGCCGCCGTGAACTTGCAGCACACAGCCGTTCCGCAAATCTAGAAAGGAAGAGCTCATCCCGCATGCCGCCGCGCTCCGCCTCCGTCTGCGCCCTCGCGCCTCCGCTTCTTCACCGGAGGAACACCAATGGAGCTCGAGGCCGCCGTCGAGGATCTGCACGAGGAGGAGGCCGCGTTGCTGCGCGCCAGATGGGAAGGCTCCGACGTGAAAGCGTCGGACTTCCAATGGCTCGTAAACACGCGCCGGGTCCCTCCCGGCGTCATCTGCCGCCCACCCGGGAAGGAGCTCGTCCCAACTCCCAATCTCGGTGAGTATATGGTATTCTTGAGTCATTTCAAGCACGGATTTGGCCTTCCCATTTCCAAGTTTATGCAAGATTTATTGCGCCATTTTGGCCTTCAGCCGCATCACCTACCCGCTAATGCCATCTCCATGCTTTCCACCCACACCGCCGTCTGCGAAGCCTTTCTCAGTGTCGACCCCACGGTAGACACCTGGGCCAAATGTTTTTTCCTCCGCCAACAAGTAGTTCCTAATCCTTCCAATCCAATCGCCCCGAAAGAGATGACGCAGGCGGGTGCAGCGATGATGCTACAGCGCCCCACAAGTATCCACCCGCGGGTACTCGGGCTGGATACCTGCCGCAAGTGGCAGAGGGGCTTCCTCTACGTGAAGAATCCAACTCCTGCAGAGGGTGAGGAGGCGGTGGATCTCATCAAGTTGCCAGCTTTCCAGGATGTGCCCCCAATCGAGATGCGGAATTGGGGCTACCATCCCAGGAGGACGCTGAGGGACGTCAACCAGGTTGACGACCGCCTAAAAGAGCTGGTAGAGGAAGGGCTCCTCAAAGACGATCCGGTGGCCTGCTGGGTAGAGCGCCGAGTACTCCCTCTCCAAGAAAGAGTGCACAAGATGTGCTACATGGGCGGTGCCCGGGACTGTACTCGGACCACCACTTTTGAGCTTACCAAGGCGGAGGTGGCGATCTGGGCCAAGTCCGTCCTCAGGGCTACGCTCTCGGATACTTAGTTCTACGGCTTTGTGCCGTATAGCCGCAATAAGCCCATTCCCCAAGTAAGTATTCCTCTATGCACACTTAGTTGATCTTAATTCTTATTTCTCCATTTCATACCGAATAGGGGGCACCTCATACTTTTCCCCTTGGGCTTATCCCAATATGCTTTATGTCTGCATGTCATACCGGATAAAGTTCCTCTATTTAGAACTCAGCTTATTATGCTTTATGTGTGCATGTTGTTCAGAGTAGAGCCTCCATCTTTCCAACTTAAGGCTTACTCGTAAACGCTTTCTGTTTGCATATTAGGCCGAGTAGAACTTCTACTCGATTTCCTCTTCTAGGCCTTAGCCCTTTGTGCTTTATGTTTGCACGCTAGACCGAGTATAACTCCTCTGTTGAGACTTAGCTCACCGTGCTTTGTGTTTGCACTTTCAGAAAATCGCTCGTCAGAAAAAGGAGGATGATCCTGTCTTCGGGAGGAACTGGAAACCGGACAGGACCGAGGACGACGCGAAGGCGTTTGACGTGCAGGATACGCTTTGTATCCCTCGTGTCGGCCAAGACGGTAAGTCCCGAGATTACACCTCTATTCGGGACTGGTCCGATGATGAAGAAGGTGACCGAGTTCATATGCGTGCACCTCCCTTCATATTTTGACCTTTCTCATTTCTTACTCTCATACTTGCTTATTCCAGCTGCGGACTACCTGGAGATGGAGGAGGAGGGGGAGGAGCCACTTGACGTGGCGTCTGTTTCCATGGCCGCCCCTACCGAAACCAGGAAGAGAACGGGCAGCGGAGCACTGGAGCCCCCTGCCAAGAAGATAAAGAAGAAGGCTGGCAACAAGACCGCCGGGCGCAAGAAACGCCCAACCGTGGGCGGATAAGTGCTTCCGAGTTTTCTTTATCGCTTGCATTTCATAATCTTCTCTGTTCTCCTTATGTTCTCTTTCTTCTCTGCATCCCTTTGATTCTGTTTCTTCTCTTTTTATCTTTTCTCAGGGAGGCAGTTGACGCTGAGGCCACCAACGAGCCGCCCCCAGAGAAGTGCGCCCCCAGAAGTCGTGAACCTTTCCGACGATGAAGGGAACAGACAGCCAGAGGGTAGGACGAATGTCCTCCCCTCCTAGAGAAGAGCACGATCTCGGTGCCGAGAACGCCGACGCCGAGATTGAGACAGAACAAGCTCCAGAGCAGCCGCAACCCAACTCTCAACAGGCTGCCCAGGATCCCATCACCGAGATACCACCATCGCCACCTGCGGCATCCACTGAGGGGCCCAGAGAGAACGCTGCCGAGCAGCGGCAAGATGACTCTGCCATGGAGCGACCGGATCCCGGTGCCAAGCAGCGGCAAGACGACTCCGCCATGGAGCGACCGGATTCCGCCGTCGAGCAGCGGGAAGAGAGCCATGCCGCTGCTGAGGATGAGTACGAGTTCCCAGAGGATGCAGACACTGTCCTTGACCGGATAGGATACATCGAGAAGGACTGGGACAACAAGAAATGCTTGACCATCTTACAATGCTTTCTTCTTCTCTGTAGGAGTGCACTGAGACCCGTACCAAAGTTTTTTGTCAACTTCTGTGGTCGCACCGGGCTATCAGGGACAAGAACAGGGAGTTGGAGGCCGAGAAGGGCGAGAGGGCGATTCTAGAGAAGAACGTCACTGAGACCGTCACCAAACTATCCTCTGTAGAGAGTAAGTGCTAGCATTTTGGTTTGTGCGTTTTATGTTTACGCCATTTTTTTTTGCTTTTGTTCAATCTTTGTGTTCTCTGCAGGTGAACTCAAGGCGCTCGTTGATAGGCACCAAGACTGCGAGGTCATGGCTGCATCAACGCAGAGTAAAATTTCCTCCCTGGAAGGTGAACTGACCCTTCTCTTCCCTTCTCCTGGTTTATGTTGCTTGCTCATGCTGCTAAATGAGTTGCTCTACCAGCAGAAGAGTACAAAGTCTTCCGTGAGCAGCACCAAGGGTGCCTCACCTCGGCCGAGGCGCAGCAGCAGGTGCAGGCCCGAGAGGCCCAGATGGAGAAGAACTTGGACCCCGAGAAGGCTGAAGTCGCCAAGCTTAAACTTGAACTTGCAGATGCCCTCAAGACTGCGCTGGAGGCCGGGAACGAGAAAACTGAGGCTCTAAAACTAGCTGCTGCGGAGAAGCTGGACCTCGAGAGGGAGATAAGATCTTTGAGGGAAAGAAATCAATCTCTCGAGGTCATGGTGGACGATTCTCGCCGTCTCCAGGATAAGAGTTCCGGGATGCCGAAGACTGGACGCGCCGACTAGGGGCCCTTGTCCTGGAACTGAGCTGTAAGTTACCGCTACTCTTTACCTGGCCTTCATTTTCTTACTTCTTCCTTTCTGTTTTTTTCTTCTCGGTTCCCCCTTCTGACTCAACCCAGCAATCACCATGCTAGACACCATCCCGGATCTCAACCCTGCTGCCAAAACCGTTGTGGAGAAGTCCAGGAGATTGAGGGCATCCCTAGGCCTCAACGTGGATGCCACGGCCACCATGGACAATCATATAGAGAGCATCAAGACCCGGGTTCTCGCCCTCAAGGGCATGGGTTCCTCCATAGTCTCCACTGCTATGAATCTGCACAAGCTGTTCTGGCCCGAGAAGAAAATCCCGGAGACCATCAACGTGATGGCTGCTGATCTGAACCACGTCAAGGAGGAGCTGAAGAAGTGGCGAGACTCCGCAGCCCGTGCTGGTGCGGATGAGGCCCTGCACTTCATACTTTCCTGGTATGAAAATCTGGATCTTGACAGGATCAGTACCCTCTGGAATGGCTCTAAGTGGACTGTCCGGGAAGAGTGCATTCTGCGCTGGAAAGAGGTTGCAGACGAGCTTGCATCATACGCAGAAACACAGCAGTACATCGATGGCCCTACGGAGCCGGATACCGATGTCGACGAAGATGAAGAGGATGAAGCTGAGGACGACGGCGATGCTAGTGAAGACGGCAACATTGGTGATGAATAGGAGGAGCTATAGGACCTTGGTGACGAGGAGACCGAGTAGAGCCATGCTCAGGAAGAAACTGAGGAGCGGAACGTTGAGGGGGAGACTGCAATAGAGGTGGACCCGGAAATCATCAAGCCAGGAGCTGGTTCTGACGAGGCCCGGGTTGAGTCACAGCCCGCCGCTCAGGATGGAGTTGTCACCACCGAGATGGTGATCGAGACTCCCGTTCCCGAGTTGGGCGCGGCTGGGGCTGCAACCGAGAACATCGTCTCCGAGCTTGCTCCTCCATCCGGTGACTCTGCTGCCCTGGCTACCAATGCCGCATGTGAGCTTGCCTCTGCTACTCCAACTCCCACTGCTCCAGAGCCTGCTTCCACAACTCCATCCTTCGAGCCCGCAGAGTCAACCAACACCAAGACGACCTCTACCACATCAACAGTTTCCTAGATTCCTGCACTTTTATCCTTAAACACTTATCAGATCCCCGGTATGCCGGGTGCAAATGTATCAAATACTTTTATGGTTCCTCGTGCTACTCAATTTTAGTTGTTTCTTTAGCAAGACTGGCTCAATACTGGATTGCGTTAAAATGCAAGTCCTCGAGTTGCTTTTTTCATCCACTCGGTTCTTTTTTCTTTGCTCTTACCCGCCACTTGTGGATTTTTTGGTAGTCGAGTCACAAGATTGCAAAAACCAAGTTTCCGATACTTAACCACTTTGAGATTTGAATATTAACGCTACCCAACACTTAGACTGGAACACAGAAGAAAAGACACCCTACTCGGTTGCTACACTTCTCCTTTACTTAGAAATTTTTCGTGTGTTCATGGACCTTTGGCTTGTTCTCTTGCTTGCCATGAAGCCGGGTCGCGGACAGCAGCAAAGTCGAAGATTTGGCCCTTGGGTTTAAACAGATTACTAGATATGCACGTGAAATTATAAGTAAACCAACCGAGTAGGCAAAGTAAAGACAATAAACAACACATAGCAATTTTAGCACAGGCATTCCCCGAGTTTAATTCGGAGTGCCGACTTGGAATTTAACTCGGTTGAAGAGATACATACAATGTTTTCTCATGAATGAAAACGGCGGAGTAGAGCTACATTCCAGGGACGTTTGGATTCCTCTCCGGATTTATCCGCCCTATTCTTCTGTGGTGCCTGTGCATCGATGAGATAATAGGCATCATTATGTAAAGCCTTGCTCACAATGAAAGGCCCTTCCCACGGAGGGGATAGCTTGTGCATCCCGGCTGTGCGCTGCACAAGCCTAAGTACCATGTCTCCTTCTCGGAAAACCCTTGGGTTTACTTTCCAGCTATGATATCTTCTCAGATTCTGTTGATATACAGCTGAGCGGGACAGAGTTAACTCTCTTGCTTCCTCGAGCAGGTCCACATCATCTTCTCGGGCTTCTCTTGCCTCTGCCTCAGTATAGAGGGTTACTCGGGGTGAGTCATGCTCAAGGTCAGTGGGCAACACGACCTCAGCTCCATATACCAGGAAGAATGGTGTGTATCCGGTTGATCGGTTAGAGGTAGTCCTTAGACTCCACAACACCGCCGGCAACTCGTCCAGCCAACAACCAGGGATTCGTTGTAATGGCTCAATTAGCCTTGGATTTATTCCGGATAGGACCATGCCATTAGCTCTTTCAACTTGGCCATTCGAGGCCGGATGCACGACTGACGCAACGTCTAGTCGGATCCTCTTCTCTTTGCAGAACCTAGCAAAGGCTCCCTCAGCAAAGTTTGTTCCATTGTCCGTGATGATCTCATGCAGGTAGCCGTATCTCAGAATGATATCCTTCAAGAAGCTCATTGTTGTGTTTCCGTCACACTTCCGGATAGGCTTCACTTCAATCCACTTGGTAAACTTGTCTACCATGACTAAGATGTGAGTCATGTTGCCTCTAGCTGGTTTGAAAGGGCCCACCATGTCCAAGCACCAAACAGCAAATGGCCAAGTGATAGGGATGGTCTTCAACTCGGAAGCTGGCATGCGAATCTTGCTTGCATATCTCTGGCACCCATTGCGCTTTCTCACTAGATCTTCTACTTGTTGCAAGGCAGTGAGCCAAAAGAATCCATGTCGGAATGCCTTCTTGACCAGAACCCGAGATGAGGCATGATTCCCACACTCTCCTTGATGTATTTCTCTGAGAATTTCTTCTCCTTCTTCTGGTTCAACAGAGTGTTGGAGCACACCAGTAGGACTTCTCTTGTGCAGCTTCTTGTTGATGATGGTATAGCCCTTAGATCTTCTCTGTATCTGCCTGGTTGTGACCTCGTCACTTGGCAATGTGCCATCCATTAGAAAGGATAATATGGGCAAAGCCCAGCTCGGTGTCTCCCGGATAGGAAACACTGGTCCGTCCACTTCCATTGGATCAGCAGACATGACTTGCTCCGAGTTGATGACGAGTCCCCGTGTACTGAGAAATGATCCCCTCGATGAATGCGACAGTCCCCGGGTTTGCAGAGGCAGTCCCCGGGTTGGATGGAGCAGTCCCCGGGTTCTCTTTCGAGCCCTCCCAATCAATCTCCATGGGAACAACTTCCAAGTCCACCAGCCCTGGAATGAAAATTGACTCCGAGTTTGGAGATGGCTCGATGGATGGCTTCCTCAAATGCTCCAGAGCAATTCCCGGCGGGATAAACTGCCGAGAGGATCCCAACTTGGACAAAGTATCTGCTGCATCATTCTTAGCTCGGTGGATGTGATGGAACTCACACCCATCAAAGAATCTAGTCATATTTTGGACGAGGAATCGGTAGGACGCCATGTTGGCATCCAAGGCATCCCAAGTCCCCGAGACTTGTTGAACTACCAGGTCTGAGTCACTATAGCAGATAATCCGCCGGACTCCAATCTCCTTGGATACTCTAAGGCCGTGTACCAGTGCTTCGTACTCGGCTACATTGTTGGACGCCGAGAAGTGGATCTGCAGCACATATCTGAGTTGATCTCGCTTGGGTGAGGTGAGCACCACGCCGGCACCGAGTCCTTCTTTTACTTTGGAGCCATCAAAATGCATCTTCCAGAAATTGGTTTCCGGCAAGGGAGGCTCATACTGCATCTCGGCCCAATCCACCAAGAAATCTGTCAGAGTTTATGACTTGATTGCTTCTCTTCTCGCGTACAACGGGGCGTACGCGGCTAGCTCAATTGCCCACTTGGCTACCCGGCCGCTTGCATCCTTGTTGCCCATGATCTCCGAGATGGGAGCAGTGCTCACCACTGTGATGGGATGCTCCTGGAAATAGTGCTTGAGCTTCTTGGCACCCAGGTACACGCCGTATGTCATCTTCTGGTAGTGTGGATAATTCTTCTTGGAGCTGGATAGCACCTCACTGAGATAATACACCAGCCTCTCCACGGTCTTGCCCTCCTCTTCTCGTTCCACTACCACCACCACACTGACTACCCGGTTGGTAGCTGCGATATAAAGCAGCATTGGTTCCTTGGGCAAAGGGCTTGCCAAGATGGGAGCGCTACCCAGCATGGTTTTGAGCTCTTTGAAAGCCACATCAGCTTGCGGGGTCCAGATGAACTTGTCACTTTTCTTCATGAGCTGATAAAGAGGCAGTGCCTTCTTGCCCATTCTTCCCAGGAAGCGGCTAAGAGAAGCCAAACATCCGGTAAATTTCTGCACATCGTTCAGTGATCTCGGCAAAGACATGCTCTCTATAGCTTTTATCTTTGAAGGATTGGCCTCAATGCCCCGACTGGATACCAAGAAGCCGAGTAGCTTGTCAACCGGGACGCCAAATGTGTACTTAGTTGGATTCAATTTCATCCGGTATTTTCGCAAGCTGGCAATGTTTCCTCAAAATCGCTCAGCAGAGTGTGTTTTTCTTTTGTTTTGATGACAATGTCATCTACGTACACCTGCACATTCTTGCCTATCTGGTCATGCAAGCATTTCTGCATGCACCTCTGATATGTAGCCCTAGAATTTCTCAACCCAAAACACATGACAAGATAGCAATAAGCCCCGTACGGGGTAATAAAAGCAGTCTTTATTTGATCAGCCGGGTTCAGAGGTATCTGGTGAAAACCAGAGTAGGCATCAATGAAAGACAAAATTTCACACCCGGCAGTGGAATCGATCACCTGATCTATGCGGGGTAGCGGAAACGGGTCCTTGGGCCAGGCCTTGTTCAAGTCGGTGTAGTCCACGCACATGCGCCAGGCTACAACAGCCTTGGGATCCTCCTTCTTCTTCTCCACCATGACCGGATTGGCCAACCAATCCAGATGCAATACCTCCATGATAAATCCACTTGTCAGCATCTCTGTGATCTCGTCACCAATAGCTTTTCTTCTCTCAGCCGCGAAGCGGCGCATTGCCTACTTAATCGGCTTGGCGTCAGGGCGCACATGCAAAGAGTGCTCAACCAACTCCCTCGGGACACCCGGAAGGTCCTGATTGGACCATGCGAAGACGTCCCGATTCTCACAGAGGAAGTGGATGAGCTCGCTTTCCTATTTCTCCTCCAACCCGGCACCAATTATGGCCACACGCTCCGGGAACTCTGGATCAATCTGCACCTTCTTTGTCTCTTGGGAGGCCTCGAAGGTGGCCCCATACTGAGAACTCGGCATGCCAGGCATACCGACTTGAGCCGCTTGGGCCATGGCCACCACCTCGTGTATCTTCTTCTTCTCGGCAGCAATAACCATGGACTCGGCAAGCCGAGATCCAGTAGATGCACACTCCAGGGAGCGCTTGTAGTCACCCAAGATGGTGATGATGCCATTGGGGCCAGGGATCTTCATCTTCAGATAGGCCGCATGAGTTGAGGCCATGAACTTGGTCAGAGCATGTCTGCCGAGTAGAGCGTGATATGGGATCTTAAGATCAACCACTTCAAATTGTAGGCACTCGGTCCAGCAGTTCTTCCTGGTGCCAAAAAGCACATCCATCCAGATGCCGCCGATAGGAGCACAAGACACTCGTGGCACAATGCCGTGAAAGGTCTCTGGCTGGGTAGCAGCATGTTCTCGGCAAGGCCGAGCTTCTCCATGGTATCTCGGTACATGATGTTGATGCTGCTCCCGTTGTCGATTAGCACCTTGCTAAACTTCACATTCTTCTTGGTCCCCAAGAAAGTGGGGTCCACCACCAGAGCATATGTACCCGGGTTGGGCATTATCTTGGGATGATCTGCTCTGGACCATACTATCTCCTGGTTGCACCACTCCATATAATGCGGCACAGATGGCATCACGACATTCACCTCCATCGCGCGCCTGCGCTGGAACTGCTTGTCATCCGGCTCAGTGGTGAACACCATGTAGCTCTCGTGGTGCTCTTGGTACTGGTTCCGGTCCCCAGCACCACCATTGTTTCTGTTGTTCTGGTTGGCATTGTTGTTGTTGCGGTTGTTGTTGCGAGTGTAGTAGTTGTTGTTGCGGTTGTTGTTGTTGTTATTGTTGAAGTTGCGGTTGTAGTTGTTGTTGGCTCCCTGTGCCACTTGGTTCACGTTCTCCCTCCTCTGGTTCTCGGCCGGCCTGGGAGCAGCTGCCCGAATAGGCTGCACATTGGCACCCGATAACGGAAGAGGAGGAGGAGGGGGCAGCTGACTGAAAGCCTCACTCTTGATCCTGTCCCACCAGCTGCACTGCCGGGTAGTGTGATTGGCGGGCCTACTCGGATGCCGAGTATGGAAGCTACACGGTCCATCCTTCATGTTCTCAAAGACAAATCTTGCAGGATCTACGGATTCCTGGGGAGCATTGTACGACTTCTTGAAGTTCTGGCCCTGAGTCTGGTTGGTTTTGCCCGTATTGGGCTCCAGCAGTTTTTTGCCGTTGGCTGCTCCCGGCAGTGCCTTGATCTTGAGTGACAGTAGCTACGTGGTCAGACCTGTAGAGGATATCCGGACGGTCTTCTCTTCTCTTGTTGTGGAAGTCCTGGCGGTCATGGCGCCGGGATCCATCATGGTGCTTCCTCTTGGGCTCGAAGGAATCAAGGAGAGGCTGAGTAGGGTCACCGAGAGCATACATATCTGCAATCTTGATTGTCTCGGCGAGGGTACTCGTCATCTCCCTCTGCAGTTTCTGCCACAGCATGCTGCCTTGTCGGCAACCTTGTGCGAACCAGGCAATGGCCTGTGACTCATTCACACCCTCACATGTGTTCCTCAAAGTGCTCCACCGAGTAAGGTACTCGCGGTCAGTCTCCTCTTCTCTTTGCTTGCACGCCGAGAGCTGCTGCGGCCGGTTTGGCCTCTTGTAAGTGCTGGTGAAGTTGCTGATGAAGGCTTCCGAGAAGTCAAGCCAGCAGTTGATACTGTCTTTCGGCAGATTATTGAGCCAGATCCGGGCAGAGCCCTCCAGCATCTGGGGTACATACCAAACATCCCATCTCCTGTTGCCACCTGCAACGTACACGACAATCACATAGTCATTCAGCCAGTCCTCTGGCTTGGTTCTTCCATCATAGGTCTTGGTTCCTCTAGCCAATTGAAACTTGGGCACGAGCGGCTCTCCCATGATCCTGGGACCAAAACAGCTTGGCCCGGATGGGCCTCTTGCTTCTATCTCCTCGGACCGGTAGATCCGTTCCAGCTTGTACCTTGCATCACTTGGCTCCAGCATTCTTCCTCCCAGCCAAGCTGCGAGATCTCTTGGGTCGGCGTACCCGGCTAGCTCCATTGCCGAGTACCCATCGTTGTAGCGGTCTTGATATACTGGACCGCGTTAAACAACCGGGTTGACCACAGCAGCAACCACATGTGGCTGAACAACATGTTGGAGTGGGTTAGCAACATGCTGCCGAGATGGGCCATCTCGGTTTCCTCCTTTCCCCTCTTGGTGAACTCTGGCAGCCTGACGGCCAGTACCTGCAGCATTGTGTTTTTAACCAGGCTGCCGCACTACAGCGTGCTGTTTTCCGGCAACAACAGGGTCGTACACCTGCATCTGTTTGTTCTTCCCGGAGTTTACACTCTGGGCCCTCTCACCACCGGGAAGCGGCGATGAAGCCTGGTCCACGGATCTTGCCCCATGCGAGTGAACAACATGAGACGCGCCACCTCCCGGATTGGCCTGCCGAAAAGCCTCATTCTGCCTACCCGCTTCTTGGACGAGCTCATTGAGCTGCTCCTGCTGCCTAACACGGGCCTCGCCAGTCAGATTTGGCAACTCGGCAGCGACTGCCTCTGTAGCACTAAGTGTTTTTGCAGGAGAACTATATTTCGGCCTACCAGCAGTGTTTTGACTGGCAGACTTGCTAGCAGTTCTACCATCTCTAGCTAGCTCAGCACGTAAGTTGCGCCGAATAACCCCTATCTTGCTACGATTTCTAGATACATGAGTAAAACCATGTGCTCTGTTGTACTCATTCTGTTCCAGGTTGAGCTCAAGTCTAAACTTTTCCAGCTCCTAGGCCTCCTGCAGCAAAGCGAGTCGCTGCTGCTCGAGTTGTGCCCTCACCACAGCCGGATCCACATCCATGGCGATAGGCATACCGAGGTGCGCGACACCGGCGCGAGCAGCCGGTATCACGGTCTATGTAGAAGGATCCACGTAGCCAGGTTGGTTCTACGGCATGTCGTAGGGCTTGTGGTCCCTGCGAGCAGCCGGCTCATCGACGATTTAAGGCGCAGTGGGCGCGCCTTTCCCGGAATCGATAGCCGGGCCGGTCATCATCACCTCCACGCTGCCCACAGAGCAGCCAGCCGGCTTCCCGCGGACAACGAGAACAGCGGGAGGGTCCTCAGCGACGAGCACCACCTCGGGGTACTCGCGGATGACGGTGGTGGCGACGTACACCAAATGCGCGCTGATGGAGAGGACGGAGCCGCCTGCAGGCATAGGCCTGTCGCCGAAATCACCGGCGTTGTCGGTGACGAAGTCGAAGGAGCCGAATATGTGGACAAGGCCACAAACCACGCGCTCCCCAGATGGAGAAACAGGTCCCGTCTGAATATGCACCCCAGCCAGCGCCGCTGCTGGCCCCACGGTGGGCGCCAACTGTCGTGGTGAGGAGAAGACAAATGCCATAGGATGGCTAAAGTTGGGGCCGATGGACGTTGTAGGTATTCGGGGAGGGATCGCACATCGAGTAGACGCGCTCAGGAACACTGCAAACAACAAGATCTACCCAGGTTCGGGGCCCTCGTGTGGAGGTAACACCCCTACTCCTGCCTACCTCTCTGTATTGGGTCACACAGAGTACAGAAGTTACAAACTCTCAGTGTCTCACTCTCTACCGAGTAGCCAGTGCTCAGCTCTCTCTACTGTTTCCTCTCTCAACTACCAAGCCTCGCAATAAATGCGCTCAGCTGCAATGCCACTCACGCAGGAGGGGGCTGGCCACCTTATATACTGGTAGTTAGCCACTAAACTAAGACTAGAAAGTACAGATTAGACAACACCTCTGTGAAAACGGCGCACGCCTCCATGTTCCCGCTGACGCTGTGCCGAAAATCTCCGCGCCGTCTGGCTGACAGGTCTTGTCCACACTCTCAGCACCTTAGGGTAGGTCACTTACATGTCCTGCCCCCCTGTCAGTGACAGGACTTGACAGGTGCCTACCCGTACTGTGCCCACGCCTCAGCGCGGATAATCATGCTCCTAGTAAGTTGAACCGCACGCCGGTATGGCTTCGGGATACGCGATATCTTCCTCAACGGCTCCATTCACTTTGTGCCCGAGTAGGATAGCTTCCCATCTACTCGGATCACCCGAGCTCTACCCGGTTGATCCAGGATGACGTCTGTTATCTTCTCTTGGCCTTCAGTACTTATCTCCGAATAGCGCCTACCGGATAACGGGTACCCGGGTAGCCGCCTACTCGGCCAAACCGTACCTCGAGCACTGTTTACCACCAGCCTTACCCCTACTCGAGGGTAGCCCCCCGACAAAATAGCCCCTTTTGCATCTCTAGTTTTAGTGGTCATTTTGCTCCATGATTATTTTCATGTATTGAGTGATGGCATGATATGTTTGGTATTGTTTTGTCTTCGTTATTAGGTTGTTTAGATACTGGTTATATTATTTCTCCATGTTTAGAAAAGCATGTGTTACTATGGGCTTGTATTACTGCTTGTTATTAATTTCCTGTGCATGTGTAGTTGTTTCTAGATTGTTTTCTTGTTATTTTGTTCATCCTCATGAATGACCAGAGAGTCATTTAGCCTTATTTGAGCATGATATGAGAGTGGCACACCCATTGGACCCATGCCAATTTGGTTAAGGATCCATAGCATCAATTCTAGTGTGTTTCATGTGT
This sequence comes from Alopecurus myosuroides, assembly GCA_028641055.1. NCBI lineage: Eukaryota > Viridiplantae > Streptophyta > Magnoliopsida > Poales > Poaceae > Alopecurus > Alopecurus myosuroides. The sequence goes on along the minus strand of CM054057.1, from coordinate 111,214,650 downwards.
GTTTTCTGTGCATGTTTTGCTCGTTGGTGTGCAACCTAGTAATATTGTTGTGAGTGTACTTGTTTGATGAAATGCTTGATGTATGTTTACATTTTATCAAGTGCTTGCCTTCGTTTGGTTCTGATTGGGTGTTTTCCCTTTTGAGTCTACGACGTTAGATAACGAAGACGGTATTATTTCCCGGAGAGGTTTTTATTGCAACTCTTGTTTATTTCAAGAGCAAGACCAAGACCAGTGCCAAGGAAAGCCAGTCTAAATGATTTCTTGTTGATTACTTATCATTATCTATCATGCATATTTTACTTCTGAAGTTTTACAAAAGTTTGATTCAAAAACTATTTTTCTTAGTGGACTATACCACTACCTGTATTTTGTATCTATTATGCTATATCCACTTTATAATCTTGGTGTTACCAGGACCTTTAGATATTTTAGTATCATCACTTCATTCACTTAAGTCCCCTAGTGGACATTTTAACTTGATGTTTTTGGAAAGCAAAAGCTTGGAAAACCCCCGAGGAAAGGTGGGACCTTGTCCGAGGGAGGTTTGTGAAGAAGGAAATGTTTTCGACTTGTTTTTCCAAAAATGACACGTAACCTAGTCTTCGCCGGACAACCAAGCCGTGCTGCCACATTACCCCAATATGGGAACGGGGTCTAGCTAAAAGCTTGTCGGTGTTAGTCCATGTCTACCTCAATGTGCTATAGGGGTTAGAGTCCCCCGAACCGAATTGTCGCCAGAAAGGAAAACATGGGACATTCAGAGTGTGGGGATTAAGTTCCCCACCAGTTGCAACAGTTGGGTCTCCTGTCATGGCGGTGTGTTGTCAGGGGAAACCGGATCGATACGGCTGACTCACTCGGTGCCGGGGAGAACAAACCCAGTTGAAGAGGTAGCCATTTACTAGCACTTGCATAGTGGATAGTTAGGACCAGTTATTTGATGTTTGCATACTGTCTTGGATAGTCCGTGGTTGTTCACGGCGGATGTACTGGATCTTGTGGATTGTGTACACCTCTGCAGAGTAAAACTATTCAGAATAGCCGCGTCCTCGGATATGGACAGTTGAATGGCCATGTAGCTAGCATTGTGTCAATGTTTTCAAAAAGCTGGAAAAGTGTTTAGGAATTTGTACCTGGGAGGTACGTGGCAAGGGAAAGACTATACCTTTGAGGTACTGGAAATGATGCTTTTGAAGTTGTGATCTTCCAAGAAGTTTTGTAAAGAAAAATGTTTTCTTTATTTAGAATGCTTTATCAAAACCTTGTGGACATGCTATATCAACAAGAGAAATTAAAGGTCTTTTGGAGTATCTTCTTCAACAAAGGAACATAAAACTTGTGCAGCTATGATGGGCCTTAAATTCATCATGGCTAGTCGAACCCTAATTACAGCCTTCCTACCACTTGTATATATGCATACTTGCATGATCAGCTTTCATTTGGGGTGTCTTGCGAGTACAATCCAATGTACTCACAATGGTTTCGTCCCTGGCTTTGTCTTAGCCAGACTTTGAGTAGAACAGAGAACCTGAAGAAGATGGTGTCGCCGACGACTATGCGAACTAGGAACGTCTCCGAGTAAGTAGCCTGTAGGTAGTCAAGGCATGACTTGGGTTTACCACGAGTGTGTTTTGTAGACTTCCTCTGTTTTTAGTGTGTGTTCCTGCCCTGCGTGGCAGTTGTTTTCAACTAGGTCATGTGACCAGTTGTTTAAGAAGTGTAATCGTGTAGTGGATGTTGTATCTGTAATGCCAACTCGAGTATGTTGTTCACGACTAACTGGTCATGGGATCGTGAATGTATGCATACTTGAGGTCTCGGACTGCTAGTCTGGGGTCCCCACATTATTAAGGGCCAGCGAGTACCCTATTATGAGCATTGCAATCCTGCAGATTGATATACTTCATGTTGTTTATTATTAGTTTGTTGGCATCTCTTCATGGTTTGCATAACTGCTAGGTGACTTTTATCTTGCATACATCTTATTATGAATTGATCAGCACTTGATCATATAGTGAATATATTTACATCATAGGAAACAAATGTGTTCGTAAAAGTCTTTTATCGCACTTAGTTGTCACTGAATTGCTTGAGGACAACCAATAAGCTAAGCTTGGGGGGACTTGATATGTCCAAAACGTATCTCGTTTTTTGAACACTTTTCTTATTGTTTTCCTCTAAACTTGTGAGTTTTGGATACCACTAACGCTGTTTTCAGCAGAAATACCTTGGCGTCTCGTTTTTTTGCAGAAAAAACAACTTTCGGGAAATTGCCCAGAAAAGACCCCATTGAGCTTATATCACCAGAGGACCCCCGGAGCCAGAAGGACACCTGGAGGGGGGCCAGGAGGGGCCCAGACCACCCCTGGGCGCGCCCCCCTAGGCCGCGCCGCCAGGAGGTGTGGGGACCACCTACACCCCCTCGGGCTCCCCTTTTGACTACATATGCCCCGTAAACCTAAAACGCAAGGGGGTTCATCATATTCCATAGAAACACAACGGAGCGCCGCTGCCACCTCGATACTCAATTCGGGGATCAGAAGTTCCTGTTCTGGTGCCCTGCCAGGACGGGGATTCGGAGGAGATCATCGCCATCGACACCGCCGCCTCTTCTCCATCAACCAACCATGTTTCTCCCGTCCATGTGTGAGTAAAACACCACTGTAGGCTAGGAGGGATGGAAGGGATTGGATGAGATCGATCATGTAATAATGCCTGATTGTTAGGGCATAGTGCCTAGTATCTATTGTTAGTGTTTTCTACAGTTGTTGCAACTTGTTATGCTTAATGCTTGTCACTAGGCCCCGAGTGCCATGATATCAGATCTGAACATGTTATTGTTTCATGAGTATAATTATGTTTCTTGATCATATCTGCAAGTTGTTTACACATGTCATTGTCCGGAACCCGAGGCCCAAAAGTGAGAGAAATTGGGACAACCGGAAGGGATGGCTGCGATGTGAGGATCACATGTGTTCAGAGAGTGTTAATGCTTTACTCCAGTGCTTTAGTAAAAGGAGAACCTTAATTACCGGTAGTTTCCCTAGAGGCCCCGGTGCCACGGGCTGGTAGGACAAAAGATTTTGTGCAAGTTTCTCATTGCGAGCATGTTTGACTATATCGGAACGCATGCCTATGGTTTGCCTAGAACATGGATGCTTATTTATTATTATATGCAATGCCCATGTTTAGATTATTACATGACCTATGTTATCCATGCAACACCCGTTCATCCATTCCCTCTATGCCCATGATACTCCCATCCTGCTGCTTTTCGCGATTGCTGCTGCTGTTACTATGTTATTCCTGCTGTTATTTTACTACTACTGCTGCTATAAAATTGTTACCACTGATAAATTGTTGTGAGCAAGTCTACTTTCAGGTGCAGCTGAATTGACAACTCAGTTGTTAATTCTAATAAATATTCTTTGGCTCCCTTGTGTCGAATCAATAAATTTGGGTTTTACTTCCCTCGAAGACTGTTGCGATCCCCTATACTTGCGGGTCATCACTCGTCATTAATTTTGCAAAGAGCTGGTTAGACCATTATAACATCAAAAAAGCTAAACAAATAAATATGCACTCCTCCATGGTATGACATTGTTGGCAGCCACCCGAGGATTCGGTTAGCCATGGTTTGCGAAAGCAAGGTGGGGAGGAGTGTCATACTATATAAAGAGCATGCTATAAATGTTTAATATAAATAATTCAGAAACGCTCTCAACTTGTTTAGTATGGAAGATGACAAGAACTCTATTACCATTCGTTAACATAAGCATACACATCTCTAAAAAATGTTTTCAATACCTCTGTTTAATAAAATAAAAAGCTCTAGCACACGACTTAATCCCTCCTTCCCTTTGCGAAGGGCCTTTCTTTTACTTTTATGTTGAGTCTCCATCTTTTAACTTTATGTACAATTGAGAGAGCGTAGTTTCCATTATGAGTTTAATGTGCATCAGTCCCAAAGATTATTATTCATTGATTCATGATGTGTTATTACTTGCTCTCAAATTATTTGTTCTAGTCATCCACTTGAACTTTGAAGGTGTCCCGACATTTATGTTTTGCCCCACTCTTAAGGACAAGGGAATATCACTTTGATATGTTTTCTTTATGCTCGAAACAAACGTATACCTGTCAAGTGCATTATTATTCATGATCTTTTATTTGTGTTACTTTTCATGATGCAAAGTGATTGCTAAGTTTCATTGTTAAAATTTTATCTATCATGCATGTGTTTAAAGATCTCAGCGTACATATACTTTTACATTATGATGATCAAGTTTATGTTGGTAGCATGTCACCTCAGAAATTATTTGTTTTATTGTTTACCTACTCGAGGATGAGTAGGAACTAAGCTTGGGGATTCTTCATACGTCTCAAACATATCTATAATTTCTGATGTTCCATGTTGTTTTGATAACCCACAAGCATAGGGGATCGCAACAGTCTTCGAGGAAATTAGAACCCAAATTTATTGATTTGAAACAAGGGGAGCCAAAGAATATTTATAAGCCTTAACATATGAGTTGTCAATACAGCTGCACCTTAAAGTAGACTTGTTCGCAATAGTTTATCAGTGGTAACATTTTTATAATAGCAACAATAGTAAAATAGTAACAGCACTAGCAATTGTGGGAAACAACAGGATTAAAATACTATAGGCATAGGGAATGAACGGGCGTACATGGATAAGATAGATCATATAATAGTAATAACATAGGCATTGTAGATAGATAATAATAAAGCATCCAAGTTCTAGGCAAACAATAGGCGTGTGTTCCAATATAGTCATACGTGCTCGCAATGATAAACTTGCACAACATCTTTTGTCCTACCAGCCCATTTGCAGCGGGGCCTCAAGGGAAACTACTGGTAATTAAGGTGCTCCTTTTAATAAATCATTAACACTCTGTGAACACATGTGATCCTCACATCACAACCATCCCCTCCGGTTGTCCCAATTTCTGTCACTTTGGGGCAACAACGATGTGTGTAAACAACTTGCAGATATGATCAAGAAACATAATTATACTCATGAAACAATAACGTGTTTAGATGTGAGATCATGGCACTCGGGCCCTAGTGACAAGCATTAAGCATAACCATTTGCAACAACGATATATAGCACTAACAACGGATACTAGGCACCATGCCTTAACAATCTGGCATTATTACATGAACGATATCATCCAATCCCTTGCATCCCTCTCAACCTATAGCAGGGATTACTCACACATATGTGGGGGGATCATGGGTGGTTGACGGAGAAGTGGTGGAAATGACGATGGCGATGATCTCCTCCGAATCCCCATCCCGGCAGGGCGCCAGAACAGGAATTTCTGATCCCCGAATTGAGTTTCGAGGTGGCGACATCGCTCTGATGTGTAGGGCGCCAGAACAGGAACTTCTGATCCCCGAATTGAGTTTCTAGGTGGCGGACGCGCTCTGATGTGTTTCTCAGGAAAATGACGAACCCCCTGATGTTTTAGGGTTACGGGGCATAAGTAGTCGAAAGGGGAGCCTGAGAGGGTGCCTGGGGCCACCACACCACCTGTAGGCGCGGCCTAGGGGGCGCGCCCATGCATGGTGTGGGCCTCTCCTTGCCCCCCTCCGGCTCTTATCCTGGCTCTGGGGGTCTTCGGGTAAAATTAGGACTTCGGAATCTTTTCCGGACAATTTCCTGAAAGTTGATTTTTCTCCACAAAACGAGACACCAAGGTGATTGTGCTGAAAATAGCGTTAGTCCGTGTTAGTTGTATCCAAAACTCACAAGTTTAGAGGCAAAAAATAGCAAAAGTGTCCGGAAAAGGAGATACCTTTTGGACATATCAACTCCCCCCAAGCTTAGCTTATTGCTTTTCCTCGATAAAAGAACTTTTACGAACACATTTGTTTCACATGATTTAAATATTCTCACTATATGATCAAGTTCTTAGGAAATTCATAATAAGAAGTATGCAAGATAAATTCACCTAATAGTTATGCAAACCATGAAGAGATACCAATACACTAATAATAAACAACATGAAATATACCAATCTGCACGATTGCAATGATCATAATAGGGTATGATAAAGTGCACTCGCTTGCCCTTAATAATGGAGCAAAACATAAATGCCAGGGCACCTCTGAAGTTCAAGTGAAGACTAGAAGTAAAGATATCAAAGATAAAAGCATCAAAGTTATACCCCAATGAACCGTGTTCTGGGAAAAGCACATTAAAGTAAAAATGACACCCATGCTCTCAAGAAGGTGCATAAAGTGAGAAGGTGAAGACTCAGCGTAAAAGTAAAAGAAAGGCCCTTCGCAAAGGGAAGCATGGATTAACTCATGTGCTAAAGCTTTTTATTTTATAAACAGAGGTATTGAAAACAATTTTTAAGAGAGGTGTATGCTTATGTCAACGAATGGTAAACAGACAATACAGTACGTCACAAGCCAACTAGACTTCACAAGAGCGGCTCCCATTGAAGGACGCAACTGTTATAGAAGATCATCCCTCTTCTCTTCTGTTTACACAAGTATGCTTTGACTGATAAATCAGGGGCAAAATGGTGCAGAGAATTTATAGTAACCAACTTTGGGCTGGGCACCCCGCTGCCAGCTCTTCTATCATTTGGATACGCAGATGAAGCCAGTAGTCTAGGTGTGCAAAGTACAATTAACAAGCAAGATAAAGATTCTCTATTTACGTTGTCATGAGCTAAAACAGGGGCACAAAACATGAATAAATTTTGAAGGTTTTAAAGGTAGCACATGAGAAATTTACTTGGAGTGGCGGTGAAATACCACATATAGGTAGGTATGGTGGACACATTTGGAAACTTTGGTTTTTGGGAGTTGGATGCACGAGTAGAGCTCATACTCAGTATAGGTGAAGGCTAGCAATAGACTGGGACCGACAATCAAGATAGCGGCAACTGTCATAATCATGCTTGCGACACAACAAAATTAACGAGGGCATAAAAGTGATACAAATAATCCGAGGAAAAAATAAATCATCGAGGCTTAATTGACTTTTTGTTTTTAGTATTATGAATGCGTGAGAAAGTTCCAAGTCGATTCAAGCGGAACATTTAGAGGGAGATACCACAATGTCATACCCTTCCATGAATAAACCAATGCAAGCAAACATTTATATGACATGCTATCTAATAGTAGTAAGTTGGAACTAAACATGAGAGGGCACGAACTACTAAGCATCGATTAAATGACATACACCTTACACAAACAAACTATGAATGTCCACATCGATGAGTATATGTACAAAAATGAAAACAAATAGAGTTCATACCAGCCTCTCACCACAACTTGGATGGTCGTAAATCGTCATTATTGCTCTTCACTCGTGTGGATTGAATAATATAGAATGATAACTAAGCTCCAACGGAGTCACGAAGGACTACTGAAATCTACAGCAAACTTTACAAAACCAAAGAAGAAACAACAAATATTTTTGGGCTTTCGAATTTAAAACAAGAACAATAGGAAACAAGAAAACAAAGCAAAATACTTTTGGATTTTTGAATATTAAACCAAAACGAGAAAGTAAATCAAACCAACAAAAGAAACTAAAGAAGCGAATAAAGAGAAACAACAGAAATATTTTTGATCTTTTTGTGTTTTGGAAAGCAAGAACAAAACAATAAAAAAAGCGAAAGAAACGAAAACAATCGAAAGAAATGAAAACATGGATATACAAAGAACTGACATAAACGTGATATATAGATGAGCGTGATGTCAACATACCTCCCCCCAAGCTTAGGATTTTGGCCTAAGTGGATATTGATGCGTGTGAATACACGTTCGTTGGGAGACCCCAAGAGGAAGGTATAAAGAGGGCAGCAGCAAGTTTCCCTTAGAAAGAAAGCAAGGTTGAATCGACCAGTAGGAGGAAGGAGTAACTTCAGAAGGTTGATGCAGATGAGATGGTAGGGCGCACTACCGGTTCAACAACAACATGGAACCTACACAACACAATCAAATCACCTTGCCCCAACGAAACAGTGAGGTTGTCAATCTCACTGGTTTCGCTGAACACAAAGAGGTTAAACGTATGGTGTGGAAAACAGTAGGAGAATAGTATGAAAGCGGTAGTAACCGTATGAAAGCAGTATGAAAGAAGTAGGTGTTTTATCAGTATGAGGAAAAATGACCGGGTTCCACAGTTCACTAGTGGTGTCTCTCCGTGAAAGATAAATAACATGCATGGTGAACAAATTACAGCTGGGCAATTGACAGAAACGAAGGTTGCACCGTAGTTGAAAGTGCATATCGTTCTCCCGGTGTTTTGTGTGTTAGTTAACAATACTAAGTACATTATTTATCGAGGTGTTTAGCGTGCAGGTGTTACACTTAACATCGGCATCGATCACCTAAAAGTCGGTGAAGTTTGGCCTGAGAGATTTGGGGTAGAAGGCAACCGGATTATTTGGAACCAGATTATTCGGAGGAGCCGGATATTCCGGTCTGGAGATTTCTGGAACATTTCCGGACAGAGATGAGCCGGATTATTTGAACCGGATTATTCATCTCGGACCGGATATTCCGGTTGCTGTGTGTTTGCTCGAAAACGGCTAAGGACTGGAAGAATTTCTGACAGATGCGAGCCGGATTATTTGTACCGGATTATTCCGGAGGAGCCGGAATATCCGGTACAGCTGCCTGCGCGGTTCAGAAGCGAGCCGGATTATTTGAACTGGACTATTCGCGGGCAACCGGATAATCCGGTTAAAGTCAACAGGATTCGAGAAGATGAGCTGACCGGATATTCCGGTCCAAAGTTGGACCGGATATTCCAGTCCCAAAAATCCTGCACAACGACTAGTTGTGAGGAGGGGCTATAAATACCCCTTCTCTTCTTCCTCAAGATCTAGTTCTTCCCCTTAGCATTTATTAGCATTTAAGAGCTCACCAAATCCCTCATATCTCCCAATACCTCCACCCAATCTTGAAGATCTTTGGAGGATTGAAGGAGAAGGCCCCGATCTACATCTTCACCGAGCCGTTCTTCATTCCCCCTCTCTAGCTCGAGGGATCTAGCCTAGGGTTTCCTCTTGTGAAGAACCTAGGCATCTTGATTCTTGTTGGCGATTCAAGAAGATTTGGGAGCCCCCAATTTGGTTGTGGGTGTGTGCCCCAAGCTTGTTTGTAAAGGACTCGATCCCCGCCTCAAAGGGGTTCAACAGTGGAAGGTGAACTAGGCCTTTGTGGCGGAAGTTCATCGGAGAATAGGGTGAGGCCTTTGTGACGTTGAGTAGGCCTTCGTGGCGAGATCACACCCCTCCAACGAGACGTACTCCCCTAAAAAGGAGGAACTCGGGAATACATCGCGTATCCGTGTGCTTCACTTTGGTTACCTCGTTCCCTCACTCTCTTTACTTACCGCTTGCATTGTGTTTAGCATTATCCTTGTCATATAGGTAAATTCACCGTAGCCGCATTATCTAGAGAATTTACCTTTATGTCAAGCCTAAATCAAAAGAAAAATTAAAATTGGTCGTAGCACCTATTCACCCCCCCTCTAGATGCCCATACTTTACTTTCAATTGGTATCAGAGCCCCGGCTCTTGTATCGGGCTTAACCGCCTAAGAGTTTTAGTATGGGAGAAGATTTGGATACCGAAACGTCTGTTGGCAAGGTGGCAATGGATGATCTCAATGCTTTGAGAACTTCATTGACCTCATCCATAGACACCAAATTTGATGAGTTGCGTCAACTAATGACACAACTCCTCAAAGCCAAAGGACCGGAGGTAGTCGAATCCTCTCTTCCGGAAATTCCTCCGGTGGGCGCCAAGAAAGGGGTAGATGGTGATCCACGTAAAAATGCTTTCGCCGAACACTCCACTAAGTCGGGTACGGAAGGAAGCGGAGAATTTCATGCCGTTCCTGGAAGTTATTCTCCCGATCCTCCCGTCCCTCATCCTCATATAATCCCTAGAGGAGATCCACCTAAAATTGATGCGTTTTCTTTTCGTGAATGGCAATATTACATGGAGACTCACTTGAACTCTTCTTGCATAGATCTTTGGAGGATCACTCGTGATGGATACAAGCCATTTGATCCCAAGAACTTAACAAGAAGAGAATCGTAGATTGCCAACTCAACTACACCGCCTTGTCCATTCTTCAACAAGCCGTGGGTCCTAACCACATGCCGCATCTTCAACAATATTCCACCGCCAAGGAAACATGGGACGCTCTTGTCGTCATGTTTGTGGGCAATGAGAGCATGCAAAGGAATAGATATGATGCCTTGACCAATGAGGCCGAAGGGTTCTATATGCATGATGGAGAGGATCATGTGGACATGTACCAAAGACTCAAGACTCTTGCCACCGCCTTCTCAAATGTTGGGGGCACGTACATTGATGATGTTTGGATCAAGAGGAAGTACATGATTGCCATTATGGCATTTCAGGGCGCGGACATGAAGAGCATTCAAGGGAGACAGGATTTCTCCTCCATGACCTCAACTCAAGTGATGCAAGAAATGTGCTCCTACAAAGTGGAAACCAAGAATGCGCTTGACAACCGTGCTAGGGACATTGGAATGCACCAAGGAGCATCCGTTGCTTTGAAGGCCAAGGTGTTGTCAAGAGAGGTTGAGAATGAAGATGAAGGAGAAGAGGCGTTGCCTCCTTTGAAGGAACAAGACTATGATCCCGTTCTAAAGTATCTCATTGCTCTCACCGTGCAAAAGTTTTGGAGCAATCCTACCAAGGGAAAGAGATTTGTTGAGGAAAAGACAAGGTCTCGCTATGGCAATGATGGGGCTCAAAAATTGAGGTCTTTCTTCAATTGTCAATATAACCATCACTTCATTGCGGAGTGCCCTTATGAGAATAGAGAGCTCCATAGTGGCAAGCTCATTCGCAAGGACAAGTCCAAGGTTGAGTACAAGAAACCTCATTTCAAGAAGAAGCCTTTCAACAAGAAGTCTCCCACCAAGTTTGTGCTCTTGATTCAAGAGGAGTATGATTCCGGGAGTGATGAAGAAGAAGAAACCACAAGTGAAGTGGCCGCTCTTGCTATTGCTTCTATTCCATCATCTTCATCTCTCTTTGAATCCCCCAATGACGATCTCCCTCAACGTAATGCCAAGTGCTTCATGGCTAAGGCCACAGAGGTATCACCTTCCCCCAACTCTAAGACTCCTAGTGAACTAGAACATCTTGCTAGTCTTAGAGAAGAAGAAGAAGAAAGGGTCTCCTTGGACCGTTTTATGTCTAACATGCAAGGGGAGACCAAGAAGTACGTTGAGTATCTCATGAGGCAATTGGGAGAGGCCCAAGATTCTCTTGAGAAGAAAGGTGAGGTTGAGAGAAGGGATGCGGATGAAATTGCATCTCTCTCTATGACTCTTGAGGAAGAGCATGATGGTAGAGTTTCTCTAGAGGATGAACTTGAATCTATTGAATTAACTCATAATGAACTTGTCTCAAACATCACTAAGGAACGTGATCTTGCTATTGCTAAATATAAAAAGGATAAGTTCGAGTTTGGGGTTGGTCATGGTAAACTAACCGAGGAGTTTGAAAAGCTAACCGAGGCTCACAAAGCTTTGGAAAGCCAGCACTCATCCCTCAAAGAGTTGCATGAACAACTTCAAACTAAACTTAATCAAACTAACAATGCTAGCACCTCTACTTCTTCTTGTGATCATGCAAATATTATTGAGGAAAATGCTAGGTTGAAGGATGAGCTAGCAAGGCTCAAGGGTAAAGGCCCTCAAGTTGAGAAGGTTGTGACCCCTTCCCCACAAGTGGTTGCCCCTAACTCTAATGTGGTCATTGCTAGACCACAATTGAGTACTCCAAGGCAACAAGTGGGCAAGCAAGGTCTAGGCTATGTAGCCAAGAACAAGAACAAGAAGAATAAGAGCAAGAAGAAGACCAACAATGGTTCTTCGAGTGGTGTTGTCATTAGGGACAACACTACTCTTAGTACACCCGCTCAAGCAAACAACACTGCTCGTAGCACCTCCGCAGGAACTAACAATCCACACCATTTCTTATATGTTGATTATTATGGTGTTTTGGAAGCTAAATATGTTGGTCCTATTGGGGGTTTCATTGACTACACTATTTGGGTTCCAAAGACCCTTGTTGCTAACATGAAGGGACCCTCCTCAGGTCCTAACTCTAGTCAATGATCTCTTGCAGGACTATGCTTCCGGTGGGACTAAATGGATAATTGATAGTGGATGCACTAGCCATATGACCGGAAGCAAAGAACTTGTGACGGAGTTGCGCCCAAATGATATACAAGCAACCGTCACTTATGGAGACTCGTCCTCGTCTAAGGTATCCGGATTCGGCAAGGTTGTGGTCGCTCCCGATATCACTATCGTGAACGTCATGCTTGTCGAATCCCTTGGTTACAATTTACTTTCCGTCCGCTCTCTTGGAAAGGTGGGTTTCTCCGTCTTTTTTGATGTTGATATTGTGGTCCTTTTGAGGAGCAATACTCTTGATGTTGCTTACGTGGGACATGTTGAAAATGAGTTGTTTGTGGTGAACTTTTCGAAGTCTACCAACACTCAAACAATGTGTCTTTTCGGAAAGGCGGACTTGGGATGGTTGTGGCATCGCCGCCTATCCCATGTCAACATGAGAACTTTGCAAAGTCTTCACAAAGGTGGCCTTATTGTCGGATTAAAAGAAAATGTTTCCTTTGCAAAGGATCGCGTTTGTAGGTCGTGTGTTGAAGGGAAGATGCATGACAAGGTGCACAAGGCCAAGACTATTATCTCATCAAAGAGGATCTTGGAGCTTCTCCATGTTGATCTCTTTGGTGCCGTGCCCGAGGCAAGTCTTGGTGGCAAGAAGTATTGCTTGGTGATTGTTGATGATTATTCAAGATACACTTGGGTTTATTTCTTCAAGTGCAAGAGTGAAACTCAACAAACCATCATCGACTTCTCCAACGAAGTGCAACGTCAACACAATGTGCAAATCATGGCTATTAGGAGTGATAATGGCTCGGAGTTCAAGAACTACACTTTGAATGGATTCCTTAGTGAATAAGGCATTCGTCATCAATACTCTGCCACTTACACTCCTCAACAAAATGGTGTTTCCGAAAGGAAGAATCGCACCCTCTTGGATATGGCAAGGACCATGTTGGCGGAGTACTCTTCTCCCCAATACTTATGGGCTGAGGCCATATCCACCGCATGCCACTCCTCCAACCGCCTCTACATCCGCAAAGGCTTGGACAAGACCCCATATGAGATCCTCACTGGCAACAAGCCCAACGTCTCCTACTTCTGTGTATTCGGTTGTAAGTGTTTTTATTTGATCAAGGGTGTTAGGTTGTCTAAATTTCAATCCAAAACTATTGAGGGTATATTTGTTGGTTATGGTGCCGAATCCCACACTTATAGAGTCTTTTACAAAGCCTCACGGATTGTCATAGAATAGTGTAGTGTGGCTTTCGAGGAAAATGATGGCTCCCAAGTGGCACAATTTCATGTTTCTAATGTAGATGTTGAAATACCTCAAGAAGCCATAGGAAGGATGGGTGTGGGATTTTTCTGCCCCATTGAGGGACACCTTATGGCGACTCGAGAAGGACTATGCTCTACTCAAGTGGAGCCCTCCTCTACAATATAAGAACAAGCCAAGGATCCAAATGTTACACCTAACCAAGAACATGTTCAAGACCCTCCTCTCATTGACCAAGTGATTCCGCAAGTCGTACCCACTCCTCTCACTAATGCGAGTCAAGGTCAAGGCCAAGATCAACCATCCTATTCTTCCTCTCCTCAAGTTGAAGCAAGTGTTGAAGATATTGTTGTTGTTGATGATGATGATGATGATGATCATGGCCAAGTTGGTCAAGATGGGGACCCAAATGATCAAGATGATCAAGTGATCCCTCCTCGCAATAATGAGGAGATTGAAGCCCGTCGTGTCAAAAGGATAAGAAGAGCTTTGAAGCAAATTAATGCCCAAGAAAACAAGGTCTTGGAGGATATTCAAGCTCGAAGATCCACAAGAAAGCAATTGGCACATTTTAGTGAGCATCAAGCTCATATCTCTATGGTCGAGCCTAAGAAAGTGTATGAAGCTCTTGAGGACTCCGATTGGGTTGAAGCTATGCATGATGAGCTCAATAACTTTGAGCGCGAGAAAGTTTGGAGATTGGTTGAGAAGCCCAAAGATTGCCACAGTGTTATTGGCACTAAGTGGATTTTCAAGAACAAGCAAGATGAGCATGGCATTGTCATTACGAACAAGGCAAGATTGGTTGCTCAAGGTTACACTCAAGTTGAAGGCATTGACTTTGATGAAACCTACGCACCCGTGGCTCGCCTTGAGTCCATCCGTATCCTCCTTGCTTATGCATCTTCTCATAATTTCAAATTGCAACAAATGGATGTGAAAAGTGCTTTCTTGAATGGTCCACTAAAAGAGGAGGTATATGTTAAGCACCCTCCGGGGTTCGAGAATCTCAACTTTCCTAACCACGTTTACAAACTTGAAAAGGCTCTCTATGGTCTCAAACAAGCACCACGTGCTTGGTATGAGCACCTTAGGGAGTTGTTAGATGATCGTGGTTTCGAAGTTGGGAAGATTGACCCCACTCTCTTCACCAAGAGAGTAAAGGGAGAGCTCTTCATATGCCAACTATATCTGGACGATATCATCTTTGGCTCAACTAACCAAGCTTTCAATAATGAGTTCTCTAAGCTTATGACTGACAGGTTCGAGATGTCTATGATGGGTGAGCTTAAATTGTTCCTTGGCTCTGAGATCAAGCAATTGGCTCGTGGGACTTTCATTTCTCAAGCCAAGTATACCCAAGATATGATCAAGAGGTTCAATTTCCAAGATGCTAAGATCAAGACATCTCCTATGCAAGTCAAGTGCCACCTATCTCGTAATCCAAAGGGGAGTAAGGATGTGGATCAAAAGTTGTATCGTTGTATGATTGGTTCTTTGCTCTATCTTTGTGCGTCTAGGCCCGATATCGTTTTAAGTGTAGGTGTGTGTGCAAGGTATCAAGCGGCTCCTAAGGATAGCCATTTGATGGCGGTCCATAGGATCTTTCGTTATTTGGTTCATACCCCAAGATTTGGTTTGTGGTACCCAAAGGGGGCACAATTTTCTCTCAAGGACTACACGGATTCTGATTGGGCGGGTGATCAAGATGATAGGAAGTCCACTTCCGGGGCTTGCCAATTTCTTGGTAGGTCCTTGATGAGTTGGTCTTCCAAGAAGCAAAATTGCATATCTCTCTCCACCGCCGAAGCCGAGTATGTAGCCACTGCAAGTGCTTGCACTCAATTTCTATGGATGTGGCAAACTCTCAAGGAGTATGGAGTTCATTTGGATAAGGTGCCTCTTTTGTGTGACAATGAAAGTGCCATCAAGATTGCATACAATCCCGTGCAACACACAAGGACCAAACACATTGGGATTCGCCATCACTTCATCCGAGACCATGTGGCAAGAGGGGATATTGCACTATCTTATGTGCCCACCAAGGACAATCTTTCGGATATTTTCACGAAGCCACTTGATGATGCAAGATTCTTGTTCTTGAGGAATGAACTAAATGTGATTTATTCTAGGAGTTTGACTTGAAGATCTTGCACACACCCCTATAGTTGAAACGTGTTCGAGTTTAGGTGTAGGCATGGACATAGGGGGAGTGTTATCCTAACACATTGGGTTCTCCCTCCCCCATTATGCCCAAAGCAAAAATTCATTGTTATCTCTCTTTTTCTAATGTTGAATT
Source organism: Alopecurus myosuroides (assembly GCA_028641055.1). Lineage (NCBI taxonomy): Eukaryota > Viridiplantae > Streptophyta > Magnoliopsida > Poales > Poaceae > Alopecurus > Alopecurus myosuroides. The sequence goes on along the minus strand of CM054057.1, from coordinate 111,198,891 downwards.
GTGAGCTTCAATGTCGAGTAATGGCAATGCCCCCATGATATATCTTCGCGGTTGCATACCATGAACTCTTACATGGTGGCTTAGGCCACCAACCTCTTCTCATTTGAATAGTTGGATCTTAGTTGGGACTTATTTGATATTTCATTGCATTTCTTGTTTTTCCCTTCTTAGTGTTCGTTCGTAGGAAAATCCCACTCAATATCTTTTGTTTGTTTGGTTCTTACTTTGAGAATGATAAGTACTACTCTCAGTTTGGTGTTTCTAAACCTAAGCCATTCTACCACATAGACTTTTTATTCCTGCACGTGTGTCGTCCATTGAAACGAAGAAATTTCGAATCAGTAGGCAGCCGGAATTTCCGGTCCAGTTTTGGACTGGAATATCCGGTTCAAACTTGAACCGGAATATCCGGTTCGGCGAAAATCACTTATCCAGGGGACGAACGGGGAAGAGGCAGTTCGTGCCTTTCTTCCCCAACTCCTCTTCTCCACCCCAAAATGCCGCCGCATCGATTCTTGGCCTCCCGGGCCGATTCCTCCGCGGGATCTTCAAGCTTTGGCTCAGATCTGCTTCCCCTCGTCCTTGGGAGCGTTTCCATCCAAGCATCGTTGTCCATGGAATCCGGTAAAGTTCAATCTCGTTGAATCTTGGTGCTATAACCATACCACTCCATGGATCTGAGTTTTTGTTGTCAATGCTTGGTAGAAATTGTTCCCTAGGGTACCCATTGCATGCTAGTTACAATAGATTAGATTCACTTGTCACCGATATACTTTTGAACTCTAGATTGAGATTGTTTGTGTGCTGTTTTCGCAGTACCGGAATATCCGGTCCACGATTGAACCGGAATATCTGGGTGCACCGGAATATCCGGTTCAGTTCTGAACCGGAATATCCGGCTGTGTCCTGTACCTATTGAGAACAGCTCAAAAATAATCCTTGCTAGATTTCAACTTAGATTAATATCTGGAATCTTTTCTATTGTTTTTATGCATGTTTCTTTCGTTGCTTGACATACGAGCACTCATCCCCATTGCTATCCTTCTGTTGTTTCACAGGTGGTTCTGACAGGGGTTCGAGCAAGCGCCCCAAGAAGCAGGTTTCATATAGGCACAAGAGGAAGACTCGGCTCAACTATAAGACCGACATCACTGTTCCGGATTTCTCTGTGCTCAGGCAGAAGGATGTCTACCTCACTCCTCGAGATGCTGCTTGTGATTCTCGTTTATGGAACTTGGAGCAGTCCTACATTTATGATGATATTTACTGTGACTTCAAGTTCCCTATCCGAGAGATGCACCCATTTGACTTTGCTGCTATCAAGGAGAAGGAGGAGTTTGCTGATGTCGCGAGTATTGTTGAGAGGTTCGGGCTTGTGAAGCTCATGGAGACCCAGTGCAACTACAACACTCTGCTCGTCACTCAGTTTATGTCTACTCTGGTGTTCAGTAAGGATCAGGTTTGCTGACTCAAGTGGATGACTGAGTCCACTCCTTGTGAGGTTCCTTTTCACCATCTGGCTCGTCTTCTTGGATACAGCTTCAGCTCTCATCCTCCTGTTGGTCGCCGTGTGCATGAGGTAGAGAGACCTCGGAGGGAGATGTTCATGTCTGAGTTATATGCTCCTGGATTCACTATTGGAGGCATTGAGGGACTTCTTCCCCTCTATGATCAGCTGGTGTGCATCTTCAGATCCTTCTTAGTGCCGAGTGGAGGTAATAATGATGCTCTCACCTCTCCTTTGTGCAACCTTATCATTCTGGCTAAGGAGTGCATGGAAGATGAGGATCCGACTACTTCATATACTGTGGATGTTATGGACATCATTTTTCACGAGCTGTACACTGCTATGATTGGTGGGAACACCATTCCCTATGGTCCGTACATCATGATGCTTATCAAGGATGTGATGCAGATGGATTTTGCTGAGCTTCCCATGGTTGAGCACAAGGTGAAGAAGTTGTATGTCAAGAGGAAGAAGAAGACCACTCCTGCTGCTCATGTTCCTCCATTTGAGGGTGGTTCCTCTATGGAGGGTATGCCCTCTTCTAGTGCTCAGCCCACGTCCACTCCTGGTTCTAGCACTATGCGCCATGTCAGGAAGCTCTCCTGGTTTCAGCGCAATGTGCTCTGCATGAAGATGGACATCCATCAGGAGCAGTACAGGGCCTATTGCAGGGACACTGAGTTGGCCAGTTCACAAAGTCAGATTCTTCACCACGTGAGTGGTGCTACTGGTGATCTGCCTACTCCTCTTGTTACTCAGTCTTACTTTTCTTGGTTTGCTGATGATCGTACCCTTTGGGAGCGCATTGAGGAGGCTCTCTGGGTCACACAGGCTACCACTTCTAGGACTGCTGCTGAGGAGGATGAGGAGGATGATGTTGACTCTAAGGATGAGCGCGAGGCACAGGGAGAGTCCGAGGAGTCTGCTGGCGAGTCCTCTGAGCATTCTGATGCTTAGACTGTGTTGGGACGTTAGCTTAGTTATTCCTCTCCTTTTTGGTGTCTCGATGCCAAAGGGGGAGAAGTAACTACTAGACTACGGGATTTGCATGGGTTCGGGCACAAGCGTATGCTTTTATCATTTCTTGAGAGCTTGTGTCCATTTTAGTTCGTTTTTTATCTCGTTTAAAACTATGTGTTATCGTGTGTGAGACTATGTTGGTTACTATGTTGGTTATCTTGGATATTATCATGGATTATCTATGTTGGTGGCTATATGTTTCTCTATCTTATTTGTTGAGGGTATTATCTATTGATTGTGCTCGCTTATTATTGGTTATCATCCCTACGCACAAGGTATATACTTCTATCCTATTCTCATCATGTTTGTGAGGTTGGTTCTTTGGCATGTTTGCGACTAGTTGGGAATTCTCCTCGTATATTATTGCATCTATTTTGCATTTGAGGCAAACAAAAGGTATGCATATAGATAGGGGGAGACATTCTCATTTTGTCTCAAACATGTTCTAGTCAAGGTTTTATTGCAAATCTTAGTATTGTCATCTAACACCAAAAAGGGGGAGATTGAAAGTGCATTTCGTTTTCCCGGTGTTTTGTGTGTTAGTTAACAATACTAAGTACATTATTTATCGAGGTGTTTAGCGTGCAGGTGTTACACTTAACATCCGCATCGATCACCTAAAAGTCGGTGAAGTTTGGCCTGAGAGATTTGGGACAGAAGGCAACCGGATTATTTGGAACCGGATTAAGGAGCCGGATATTCCGGTCTGGAGATTTCTGGAACATTTCCGGACAGAGATGAGCCGGATTATTTGAACCGGATTATTCATCTCGAACCGGATATTTCGGTTGCTGTGTGTTTTCTCGAAAACGGCTAAGGACAGGAAGAATTTCTGACAGATGCGAGCCGGATTATTTATACCGGATTATTCCGGAGGAGCCGGAGTATCCAGTCCAGCTGCCTGCGCGGTTCAGAAGCGAGCCGGATTATTTGAACCGGATTATTCGCGGGCAACCGGATAATCCGGTTAAAGTCAACAGGATTCGAGAAGATGAGCTGACCGAATATTCCGGTCCAAAGTTGGACCGGATATTCCGGTCCCAAAAATCCTGCACAACGACTAGTTGTGAGGAGGGGCTATAAATACCCCTCCTCTTCTTCCTCAAGATCTAGTTCTTCCCCTTAGCATTTATTAGCATTTAAGAGCTCACCAAATCCCTCATATCTCCCAATCCCTCCACCCAATCTTGAAGATCTTTGGAGGATTGAAGGAGAAGGCCCCGATCTACATCTTCACCGAGCCGTTCTTCATTTCCCCCTCTCTAGCTCGAGGGATCTAGCCTAGGGTTTCCTCTTGTGGAGAACCTAGGCATCTTGATTCTTGTTGGTGATTCAAGAAGATTTGGGAGCCCCCAACTTGGTTGTGGGTGTGTGCCCCAAGCTTGTTTGTAAAGGACTCGATCTCCGCCTCAAAGGGGTTCAATAGTGGAAGGTGAACTAGGCCTTTGTGGCGGAAGTTCATCGGAGAATAGGGTGAGGCCTTTGTGGCGTTGAGTAGGCCTTCGTGGCGAGCTCACACCCCTCCAACGAGACGTACTCCCCTAAAAAGAGGAACTCGGGAATACATCGCATCTCCGTGTGCTTCACTTTGGTTACCTCGTTCCCTCACTCTCTTTACTTACTGCTTGCATTGTGTTTAGCATTATCCTTGTCATATAGGTAAATTCACCGTAGCCGCATTATCTAGAGAATTTACCTTTATGTCAAGCCTAAATCAAAAGAAAAATTAAAATTGGTCGTAGCACCTATTCACCCGCCTCTAGATGCCCATACTTTACTTTAAAATGGTATCAGAGCCTCGGCTCTTGTATCGGGCTTAACCGCCTAAGAGTTTTAGTATGGGAGAAGATTTGGATACCGAAACGTCCGTTGGCAAGGTGGCCATGGATGATCTCAATGCTTTGAGAACTTCATTGACCTCATCCATAGACACCAAATTTGATGAGTTGCGTCAACTCATGACACAACTCCTCAAAGCCAAAGGACCGGTGTTTACCACGTTCCTGTCACTCGAGCATAGATGCAAGGGAGGCATGAACCCACTATCGAGCATAAATACTCCCTCTTGGAGTTACTAGCATCTACTTGGCTATAGGATCTACCAATAAAGGAGAGCATACAAGATCATAAATAACATATGCCTGAAGATAACATGATAGATTGATAATCGGAAGACATAGCATTCAATATTCATCAGATCCCAGCAGACACAATATGTATCATTACATAAAGATGATCTCGATCATGTGAGGCAGATCACGAGATCTAAACATGAGGTACAAAGTGGAGAGAACAACCATCTAGCTACTGCTATGGACCCGTAGTCCAGGGATGAACTACTCACGCATCACTTCGGAGGAGGGCATGGTGGTGTAGACGCCTCCGGTGATGAATTCCCCTCCCGATAGGGTGCCGGGGAAAGCTCCAGAACCCTCCCAATCTCGGGATAACGATGACGACGGCCTCGGGTGTTTCTCGGGACGAAGTGGTATATCCTTAGGGTTTACGCCTCGGGAGGTATAAATAGGCGAAAGGGCAAAGGCGATGGAGGCCTGGGGCCCCACACCACCCCATGGCGCAGCCAGGGCGCGTGCCGGCCTATGGTGTGGGCCCCCTATGGCCCCCTCCGGGTATCTTTGGGAATCCGTGGAACCTTCAGGAATTCTAGGACCTCCGGACTTCGAATTTTCCAATTCCGAGAATATATCCAGAACAACTTTTCTGAAACTAAAAACAGCAGAAAACAGGGAACTGGCTCTGTGGCATCTTGTCAATCGGTTTAGTCCGGAAAATCGATAAAAATGACATAAAGTGTATATCAAACATGTGGGAAACAACATGGAACATCAGAAACTAAGTATACGTTTATGACGTATCAATATCCCCAAGCTTAGTCCCTACTCGTCCTCGAGTAGGTAAATGATAAAAACACATAACTTCTGAGGTGACATGCTACCAACATAAACTTGATCATCAATAATGTAAAATCATAAGTAAGCTAACATCATAGAACTTAAACACAAGCATGATAAATAGAATTTTAATAATAAGGCATAGAAATCACCTTGCATCATAAGAAGTAATCGAAATAAAAGATCATGAATAACAATGCAACGAAAGATATACGTTTGTTTCAAGTATAGAGAAAACATGGCAAAGTGATATTTCGCTAGTCCTTAAGAGTGGGGCAAAACATAAATGCCAGGACACCTTCAAAGTTCATGAGGAAGACTAGAACACATAATTATAGAACAAGAAATTACACATCATGAATCAATTAATAATGTTTCTGGGACAAATGCACATACAACTCAGAATGGCAACTATGCTCTCTCAACCGTGCATAAAGTTGAAGATGGAGACTCAACATAAAAGTAAAAGAAATGCCCTTCACAGAGGGAAGTAGGGATCACTCATGTGCTAGAGCTATTTTATTAAATGGATGTATACAATCATGGCTATGTGAATCCTCGGGTGCCTACCAACAATCACATACCGTGGAGGAGTATCTATATTTTTAAGAGAGGTGTATGCTTATGGCAACGAATGGTAAACGGGAAATATAGTACATCACAAGCCAACTAGACTTCACAAGAGCGGCTCCCATAGAAGGACACATCTGGGTAAAAGGTCATCCCTCTTTCTCTTTTGTTTACACAATTATGCTTTGACTGATAAATGAGGGGCAAAAATAGTGAAGAGAATTTGTTGTTATTAATTTGGGGCTGGGCACCCCGCTGCCAGCTCTTCTATCATTGGATAAGAGGATGAATCCACTAGTCCAGGGTGTGAAAGTCAAATCAACAATTGAGATAAAGATTCTCTATTTACGTCCTCATGAGCTAAAACAGGAGCACAAAACAAGAGTAATTTTGAAAATTAAAGGTAACACATGAGAAATTTACTTTGGAGTGGCGGTTAAATTCCAAATGTAGGTAGGTATGGAGGACACAATGGGAAAACTTTGGTTTTGGGAGTTGGATGCACGACTAGAGCTCATACTCAGTACATGTTGAGGCTAGCAAAAGACTGTGAGTGACAAATCAAGAGAGCATAAGAGCCATAATCATGCATAGCGACATAAACATCATTAATCAAAGCATAAGTGGTACCACAAGTTCAATTACTAAATGATCATGGAGGCTATAAGTGACTAGTTCATAGTCATAAAAATGGTGTGAGCATGCGCCAAGTCAACCAAATAAAACATTCAAAGGAGAACACCAAAAAAAAATGCTTCAATATGACAAGAACAACTCATGATTCTTTCAATGGCACATTAAACAATCTCAGATATTTGAGGATAATAGTGCTACTAAATAACCACCAGGCTTTACAAACTTCTACTTGCACCGTTAAAAATTCTACCTCAAGCAGCAATTTCTTTTCCCAACAAGCACCATACAAAACATGCTTTAACACAAACTCTCTAAATTCTACAGCAAGCAAACATGATAGTACTCACATAACACTACTAAAACTAACAACTCTGAACAAGATATGCAATGAAAACAAGAGCTAAACATGAATTTTACAGCAACTAGAAGAAAAACTAAGAATACGAGCATAACGAGTATTCAAATGAAAAAGCGGAGCGTGTCTGTCTCCCAAACAAGGAATGCTAGGGTACAAATATATTATTGAAGCAAGGAAAACAAAAGAAAACAAAAGAAAAACAAACAGATGCTCCAAGTAAACTTCATATGATGTGACCGGATAAAATTATAGTTTCACTATAAGTGACTTGATAGATTGTTGATGAAGAAGGGGATGCCTTGGGCATCCCCAATCTTAGATGCTTGAGTCTTATAAAAATATGCTTGGATGAACCAAGGGGGCATCCCAAGCTTTGACCCTGCACCCATCTTGATCACATATATCACCCTCTTCTCTTGACCCTTGAAAACTTTCTTCACACCACACTCAAAGAGTAATTCGCATTAGTGAAACAATAAAAAATCCATGGGTTCTATATCGCACAATTGCTATTGATACTTTTAAACATTAGCTACAGCCAATGATGTAAAACTTAAAGAAAACAAATGTTGAGGAATTAGTCGAGGAATAAGCACAAGAAATTTCAGGTCATTCTGATTTGTCTGTGATTTATATGATTTTTTACTATGGACAACAGAAATTTGTTTCCTGCGCAGAAATCCAAAAACCAACTCCAACTCTCGTCAGAAATCTTACTTGGCACTACTAAAACATGAAGATAAATATACAAATGAGTTGCTACAGAAGTATACAATCCCTTGAATCAAAGAAAACAGAGAAAAACAAAACAAAACTAAAACCATGGGTTATCTCCCAAGAAATGCTTTTCTGTAACGCCTTTTAGCTAGGCCCAGAAAAGTGGATTCACGTGGATGCTCACATAAGAAATATGAATTGAAGAAAAACAGAGCATCATGAAGAAAATGTAAAACAAATTTAAGTCTAACCCACTTCCTATGCATAGAAATCTTGTAAGGAAATAAATTAAAGAATCTCAACCTAGAAAGCATGGGAAAGTAGAACAAGAGCAACTTCAAAACTTTCAACAAAAAGAGAGGTGTTTTAGTAACATGAAAATTATTACAACCATATTTTCCTCTCTCATAATAATTTTTAGTAGCATCATGAAGAAACTCAACAACATAATTATCACATAAAGCATGTTTGTCATGGTCTAAAAGCACACAATTAAAATCAAGCTCCAAAACCCTGGGATCAAAATTTAAAATCAGCTCCTCTTTCTTCCCACTTTTAGCAATAGCAAAAAAAGATGATTGATCACTCATAAAAGGTATAGTACACATTATAGCAATCCTATTTGCAGTAGCATTATAATTTATAACATCAAGTAACATAGTACCATCATCAAGAGCATTATCATATAAATTTTCTAAACAAACTTCCTCATTATCATGCATATCAATAGTTGTAATAAATAGAGGATTATCATAGGATTTATCAAAGTAGCATGGATTATCATAAATAACGGTAGCAATATCATAGGATTTCATTCATAGTAGTATCAAGGTCACAAGTATAGCAAGTATCAATTTCATCAAGAAGATATATTTCAAAAGAATCAATAGGATCATCACAATTATGAGTTAAAGAGTTACTCTCATTGGGAGGTAGACACGGGTAGCTCCATTCTTCCTCCTCTTGATCATCACCCTCCTCCTATTTTCATGCAATGAGCTTCCAGATACAACAATTTTTTCTTCCATAGGTTCCTGCAAGGCATTAGTCTCTTAGGCTGGGAGCATTTATTAAGATATTCCATTATGTAGTAATTACAATCCTTGCAATTATCAAAGCAATATTCAAGTATAGCAGAAATCTCGTATTTATAAGGTGCATTGATGCCTACACACACTTCTATTATTGTAGACAGTGTTGGGCCTCCAAGTACAGAGGTTTGTAGAACAACAGCAAGTTTCCCTTAAGTGGATCACCCAAGGTTTATCGAACTCAGGGAGGTAGAGGTCAAAGATATCCCTCTCAAGCAACCCTGCAATCAAGATACAAGAAGTCTCTTGTGTCCCCAACACACCCAATATACTTGTCAGGTATATAGGTGCACTAGTTCCGAGAAGAGAGAGAGTAAAATACAAGTAGTATGGATGTTTATACGTAATAATATCTGAAATAAAAATGGTAGCAAGCAAACATGTAGCAGAACAGGCAGAAAACGGTGTTTCAATGCTTAGAAATATGGCCTAGGGCTCCTACTTTCACTAGTGGAGACACTCAACAATGATCACATAAATGAATGCATAAATATCATATCTTCACTATGCTACTCCGAACCACTCTCCAGTCAAAAAACAAACACTAATCGTTGCGTAGGGCTTAAACAACACTCCTCAAGTCTATCTTCCCTCTCTAGGGCACCCCAATGTCACTACGAACGCCATAAATTAGTAAACAAACGCCAAAATTTCATAGGTTCACCTTCCAACACAAGATATAAATATCATGCTAAACCACATGATGCACACACTATCACCTTTACCCCGTGATCAAAGTGTTTACGGAGATAACAAAACCACTTGAGTAGCATAACAGACGAAGATCAATCTACTTATTCAACTAGATTACAAAGCTCATGATCACATAAATATCACACCACGGGGGAGAGAGATGAACCACATAGCTACCGGTAGATCCCTCAGCCCCGGGGGAGAACTACTCACTCCTCATCATAGGAGACAACAACGACAATGGAGATGGCGGTGGAGTCGAAGGAGATGGCTTCCGGGGGCACTTCCCCGTCCTGGCAGGGTGCAAGAACAGAGATCTGTCCCTCGAAACTTGTCGGCGGCGGCGGCGGAGCTACAAATGTATTTTGCGGAAAAGGTCGATTCTTTTAGGGTTTATGCCTCGTGGAGTATATATGGGCGAAAGTGTCACACCCCAGTTTTTGGAATCTTGTACTGTGTTCAAGAAGACAAAAATTAAGGCCAACAATTTTTTTTTCTAACAACATGATTGTTTCAACTAACATGTGTTTATGATCTTAATCATGTTTGCAATACAAGTTTTGTTTCTTGATGAAACCATTATGAAATTTTTCTTAAAACATTTTTATAATATTTTTTACCTGTTGTTTTCTCTGTTGATTACTTGAGTGAATTTTATTCCAAGACTTGGATCATCTTGTTTGCATCTTAAAATAAAATTTTAACTTTGTTGGATCCAAGCAAAATGATTTATGGAAGTTTTCTTTTAAGTTTTCTATAGAAACTATTCCCTGAAAATATAGCCAAGTACATGTTTTCCACCTTTGTTTTCACTAGGCTATAAAATGTTATTTTATGTTTTTTGACTTCTATTTGTTCCTTGATATATGGACTAAAAATCCATAAGATTGGTTTTAGTTTTGGATTAATAAAAATGATCTTTTGCTTGTTGTCTTTGTGAACACCCTCCATAAGAAAAAGACATTTTTGAAAAACAGAGAAAAACAGAAAGTACACCTTTTCACACATTGTTTCCATGGCCTTAAACTATTTCAAAAAAAAATCAAAAGATGTTTCTAAAAGTTTATAACTTGTTTAACAAACTCCAACTTGGAAAACAAATTTTGGAATCCATTTGATCCCTGGTAACAATCCAAACTTTTTGCTCTTTTCATCTGTTTTCAACACTTAGGAATTTCACTAAGTCCCTAAAACTGAATTTTCTGAATTTGTTTGGAACAGTAGCAGATACAATTTTTGGGCTGATGTCTTCTTTGCTTTTCTTTGCAAGTTTTGAAGTAAGGTGTTGTCTAGTGGGTTGACTAGGGTGTGCACTCAACCTAGGAGGTTTTGTTTTACTGCTAGAAGCCTTGTGGAGGAAGGCATCATGTGGGAGAAGAGGATGGAGACTTGGTGAGGTGGAGAGGTAGGGGCCTCCATACCTTGCCCCTTTCTCTCTTGACCTTGACTCCCTTAGCTCCCAAAGGCTAAGTTTTGACTGCCCCCAAACATCTTCTTGCCCCTTGGCATCATGCCTTGCTTGTGCAGGGTCTAAAATGCCCTCTGGACTCGCCCATGCCGCCCCTAGACATCAAACCGAGCCTCACCCATGTCCTTGCCCTCATTCCCATGGCTATATACCTCTACTCGCCTGTCCCTTGCGCCACACCACTCCCTCACCCCCACACACCCTCCTCGAGCAACCAGAGGAGCATAGGATCCTCCAAGAACTCACCCGAGCTCGAACACGACCACCGAGCACGGGCTCGAGGTGGATCCCCGCGTACACTCCTTCCCACCCCTCCTCATCGCCCTGGATGAACACCCTACATCCCCACAACACCGCCTGACCCCTCCCCTTGGCCTCTGTCCCGCAGGATCGCCGCCGCCGTCCACGGTCGCCGTCGTGGATGCCCGTCGAGCCCCGCCAGCACCCGCAAGCCGCGCCCCTTGACTCCCCGTGACCCCTGCATCTCCCCCGAGCACGCGCCACCGCCCGTGAGCCCCCACCATGAGCCACCGTGCAACCCCGTCGCCGGCCGCGTCGAGCGAGAGAGAGAAGAGAGGACATGAGGAAGAGAGAGAGAGAGAGGGCCGTTCGATCTACGATCGACAGCCACGCTTGAACGGCCAGATTTCCCGCGCCCGCTCGTGCTCGCCTTTGCGTTGGGCCATGTTGGCCGCCTAGTTGGGCCGCGCGGTAGCAAAGCCGGTCCGTTGAGTGTTTTCTTTTTCTTTTAAATTGATTGCAGTTTTTGCTGGTATGCTTTGAGCTTGGGAAAAATAACTAGATTGAAAAATGAATTCAACCAAAAATCTTGACCCTAGTAATATGTTTTCTTAACCATCTAAAATTGGTAGATCTAAGTTTTGATGTATATTTTTGTCACAATGTCTGTGTTGCCACAGAGTGTTTGTAAACTTTTTTTGGGCATAACTTTTTGGATCTGTATCCGAAATGGATAAACTATATTGTTTCAGATATCTTAGGACTAGATCTATCACTGGGACTTTTCCCCACATCAATCTGAGTTACCAAATGGAAATGCCATCCATTTTGGTAAAAGACCAGTAGGCTTTTATAGGATTTTTAGAATGAGTTTAAAAATTATTTTTGAGGTGAATCCAATTGGATGAGTTTTCCTATGACTAGATCTATCTAATCCTAGCTTGTATTAATTTTTTGAGCCCTAGATTATTTTTAGTGAGCAAAACTAGAAACAACAACTTTTCTGTTTTTATTTTTACTTGTGTGTTTGTTTGTAAACAAGTGTGTGATTGTTTGTATGTTTGTTCCTAGAATGTATAGATGTTTTACCACTTTTTATTATGTTGTTTTCTTGCAGTACATCTACCTTAGAAAGTGTGTGCATGTTTGGAAAGTCAAATAGGAATAGGAATAGCATTTGTTATTTTCTAGTTCTATTATTTGATTATTGAGTGCACCAAATCTTTGTAGGTTTTTTTTACCTAAGTTTGTGCTATGCTTGAGTTGAGTCCAGTACCATTTTGGTACTGTTATTTTTATGGTATTATCTCTGTTATCTTGCACTTTATTTTATAGCAAAGCATGTGTAGCAATTGTTGTTTGTTTTCACTAGTATAATGGTTGTGTGATGATTGCCTTGTTAGGTTATTTTTGTCATGTGTGACCAGAGGCTTTGTTACCTCTAAATGTCTTGGTATTAGTGGGCCCATAACCCACTGGTCCCATTTTATTTAGGTTAGGGATGCAAATCCCCAACCTTACACTTGTGTGAAAATAGCATGCATTACTATATGTTTGTCTAGTATTTTTCACCAAGGAAAATGGTTGTCAATTCACTTATGTAAGTGAGGTGTTTAGTATTCCTTTGTGAATCCTAATATGTTTAGGCGTGTTTCATTTGTTAACATAATATTCCCTTAGGAATATCATGTTAAGAAGTATCCACCATTGTGTGGTTAATATGATTATTGTTTGCAAATAGAATGTTCCTTGTGGTTGGTAAATTATGTGTGATTGATTTTTATTGAGTGTTTGGATTTTTGAAAATTCTTAGTAGAGATTTTATTGAGTGCATAGCTACTGGTTGTGTAGTTACACTTTGATTAGTTGCTACTTAATTGATTAGAAAAGCATGTATTATTAGGATGGATATATGCTTGCTTAGTAGATGTTTTCATAAAATTATTTTAGTATATTTCTTACTAGCATGTGTAAGGTGTATGTTATGATAGAAGGTATTTACATTCATGAGTTGCCTGTTTAGGATCAAGCATCCTTGTAGCGATGTTTGCATATCTAGTGATGAATTAGTGTCACCACTAGATATTATGAGTTTGCTCTAGTATTGTGTCTTTTGTGTCATGAGTGTGTGATTATCCTAGTATGTTTGGGATGTTATTACTTCTGTTATTATTCTATGACTTCTTGAGTTTCTTGTTTCCATAGTGTAGAATACAATTATTTCTTATAGCATGCTTGTGTAGAATTTTCATACTAGTATGCTTTTAGTGCACTCCTGTTATCATGTTATTTGTAGGAAGTGTTATCTCTTGTGATGAGTGTGTTGTAGATTATGTTTTATGACTTGTTACCTTTGGTAGAGCTAATGTTTTGTTTGTTTGTTTTCATGATTGATGGATTCCTTAACTTGGAGTAGACATAAGCATAGTCTATAACTAGCCTATTCATATGTGGTGTGTTTGCTTGTTGTTTGGAAATTGTCTGAGTGATTGCCTTAGCATGAGTATTGTATTTATGTTATTTGTTGTGCTAATGTTGTTGGTGTGCTTAGTAGCATCTTGTTATCTAGGCATTAGTTTAGTAGTGATCTTGTTTGCTGATGATTGCTTGTGGTTGCTGATACCCACTGCCATGGGTATTGTTTTGATTAATTGTTAGTATTTTAGTAGCCTCACCTTTTGTGCCCACAAGCTATATTTTTAGCTTCTTGTATATCTTATTATGAGAGTGGTACACTGTCGAGACATCGTAGTAGAATTCATAGACGGGGGTGCCATGAGACTACCGATAGAGATTGTGGGGGGATGTGGTTGTATGACAAACAATGACACCAGGGTTTTACCCAGGTTCGGTACGTCGCAACTAGGCGGCGTTCCTACTCCTGCAATCTCACTAAATCAGGGCTGAAGCCTGAAATATACAGGGTACAATGTGAGTTAGGTTTAGCTACTCGACAAGGATCAACCTCTCGGCGAGTTAGCTTCTAGCTTATTCTCTATATGTTCTTCTCCCCCGTCCGGCTTTATATAATAGCCGGGTTAGGGCTTACAGAAAAGGAAACCTAGAAGACTACGGTAAGTCCTAACTTGGAAGGAAAGAATCCGCCTTCTACTCCAAGCCGTACCACGTGGGCCGTGGTCCGGGTTCTTCTAGAATCCGGCTCCTGTGTGTCAGCTTACTGGGCCGCCTAATGGACCGTAATACATTACCATTCAGGCCACCCTGGTAATTTGGCACTTTAGGACACCATCTGATATACCCCTAATTGGTATATATCCGATAGTAGCCCCCAAGAAGGATTAAGACTCGGAATCGCCGTCTTTCGTCAAATTGCATTCTTTCCGAGAAATGTTGGCTCTTCGTCTTGATTCTTCTTTTCCTTCAAATCATGCTTTAACACGAAACTTGGATTTCGGGAAATCCGGCTTTTTCTTCCACGAGCCTTCGTGGAGAAGTAACTTCCTACATTTGGGTTTTCGCGTGTGAAACCCTGAAACGTATCTCTGACAGATTCTCACGAGAAACGAGGAGATAACCATTATCACCTGTTGATTCATTTCCCGGATTTTCTGGCGAGTGACACGCGTTGATCATCCAACGGTCAAAAGTGTCTTTAGCGCGCATCGTAAAGGATTTCCGGCTCTAAATAGCCCATTCATCTCCTCCGACAAACCTTCCGCTCCCCTCTCACCTCCAGCTCAAGCGCCATAGCCCTCGAGCCTTAGTCCAGTGAGAACGAAACAAAGCTCGTGCTCGCGCAAGCGCCGTCCCCGGATTTCACGTCGGAGAGTTCAAGGTCCTCGTCGCGCCGCCGCGAAATGGACTCACCACGCGCGTCCCCGGAACGCTCCGTTACCACGGAAATCTACGACATCATCAACGAAATGGATCCATTGTTGGATTCGCCGAGCCGCGCCACTGCCGTCATGCCGGAGAAAACTTCCGGTGGCTAGGACTGCGAGGATCTGCCTCTCGCGGCCGATAACCTGGCCACGTCTTCTTCTACTCCTCCTCCGCCTCCAGCTCCCAAAATGGCGGAGGAAAAGCTCACTCTCGTCGGAGAGGAGCTCGCCGCCGCGGCCGCCGCTACCGGAGCCGAGGAAGAAGGTGAATCTTCCGACAATTGGAGCCGGTGCAACATCCCTCCTTCCCTTCTCCCGACAATGGAGAAGGAGGGGTTGATAGAGAAAGGGAAATGGCGGAGCGAGGAGGACTAGTCCAAGCCCTTACCTAAGGCTGGAGAGCGGGTTCTTCTCACTTCTCATATCTCCCGAGGTATGGGATTTCCGTCGCCCGCCTTCTTTCTCCAGGTACTCAATCATTACCACATCCAACCTCACAACTTTCCGCCTAATTCCATTCTCTACTTAGCCGGGTTCCAGGCCCTCTTCGAAGGGTATAAAGGTTTAGCCCCTAGGTTAGATTTCTGGACTTATTGTTTCGGGGTTAAGCGAAAACCTTCAGAGGGCGCACTCCCGACTTGCGGAACCATTTCTTTCACCCTGCGTAGATTCAGGGAAGATTGATTCCCCAAGATAAAAACTTCGGAATCCATCAAATTTTGGACGGGTTCCTTCTTCTACCATCCAGATGTCCCCTTTCCTGAAAAAACAACTGGGATTCCACCTTTCGCCAAGACTGCCGCCACTCCCCAGGAAAACTGGGCAACTGAAGTAGTGTAAACCCTGCCGCCAGATCTCCTTAAGATCAAGCGGCACATCGCCAAACTCGTCACTTCCGATCCACCTCTGACCGGCATGGACACAGTTCTATGCTGGTTAGAGAGGCGAATTCAGCATTTGGCTGACCACGGTCCCCAGCTTTTATGCGACTACACGGGAACCACGGACGCCATGCGGACGACGGACAAATCCCTGACGGCGAAGGATTTACGGAAGCGCGTGAATCAGTTGGTCGCAGCACGTGACCAATATGAAGAAAGTCGGACGATGTACACGGCAACTAACCCGGCTCCACAGGTACGTCTTTTACATTTTGGGTTTCACGTTATTTTCTTTCTCGGATAATTGTCTTAGCCCGAACTTTGTCTTTTTTGATAGATCTTTGATCTTCCCGAGTCAGACCTTGCAACCGATGCCGAGCTGGACGCATTGCGCGCCAACTTCGCAGGACGGAAACGCAAGAAAATTTCCACCTCCCAGGAAGTAATCGATCTTGACGGTGTCCCCGTCGTTACCTCCAGGTTTGACATCCGGGTTTTCTATTTTTGTCGGAATTTTTCTTACCTTGTCTCGCATTTTTAATTCTACGGTACTTCGCTTTTTAGCTTGCCTCCTTCAACCTTAAAGCCTAAAAAACTTAAAAGGTTTAAGGCTGTGGCCAAAAGAGGTCCACATCCTTCTCCTGCAACTGCCCCAGATACTCCAGTTGCAGATACAGAAGAACATGCTGCTGCTATGAACGAAGAAACCCAGCAGACCAGCCATCCCATTGTGCCGGAAACGGTCACGAGGGAAAGGGCGGCCCTGGAAATGGGAGTTCCTTCTCAGCCAGCTGAGAAGGATCCCATTCCCACCTTTGATAAGGATTTCAAGGATATCCATGAAGGCCTTAGCAATGTCGGGACTCTTTTTGCCGAGTTTGCAAAAGAGTTTAACGAAACCTGGTCAGGTTTGCAGCGGATGAGCCAGGTAATACCTCTAGCCCCCAAGCAATAAGTCAAATGCATGCTTTTGTCTTACTGCTTCTTTCGCTTGTACGCTTGTTTTTAACTTAAGCACTTTTTGTCTCTTTTCCGTGTTTCAGCAAACCGCTGAAAACATAAACATGGAAATTTTCAACAAACTTACCATCAAGAACAAGGAGGTGAAATCCCTTCTTTCAATTCTTGAGGGTAAGGAGGCAGAACTGGTATCCACTCAGCATCAGCTGAAGGAAACAGCATGTAAGAAATTTCTCTGCTTCCAGTTGTGTAGATTTTTTCTAAGTATTTTTCCGAGTTTTCTAACTCATCTCTTTTACTTGCTTTTCAACTTCTTTGGATAAAGCCAAACAAATTGCTGAAGATGCCGGCAATGCCGAGAACCTGTGCCGGGAAAACCTGGACCTTCATAAGCTCGATATGAAGTTGCAGCAGGACCTGGAGGCCAGCCAATTGGCCATCAGCATTGCCGAGTCCAATGCCTCTGACCAAGCAGCCAAGGACAAGGACACTATCCGATACTTGGAGAATGCCTTGAACCAGTGCTTGGAGGAAGGCGCCGAGATGGAAAAAATTCTCGGTAAGCACTTTACCTTTTACCGGATTTCTCCTGTTTATATCTTTCTCTGTTTTTCTAACACTTTTGTGTTTTACTGAAACGGGAGATAGCCCCCAGCTTATTCGGATTGAGAAAATCCGAGCTTTTGGGAAGGTATTCACCGCAATCAAGGCTGCGGGGATGTTGCTGGTCAACAAATGCCTTCCCGCCAAGACTGGGGAGTTCTCGGAAGTTGCAAAACTTTCGGAAGCTATGGTGGAGGTGGCGGAGTCCAGGGAGTCCATCCTGCACTCCGCGGCGCGTGGTGGTGCACGCATGGCTCTAGGGCTCATGCGCATGCACTACCCTGACGCCAAATCTTGGCGTGTGGCGTACGACATCGCGCAAGGATACACGGAGGCGCAGCGGGCCAGCATCTTTGAAGCCATCAAAGGTCACGCCACCAAGATCGCCACCATGGTCAACATCTCCACCTTCTACCCAGAGGAAACCATTCCAGATATTCCCGAGGAATCTAGCAGTGAAGATGACTTGGATGCCTGAAGGATGCCTTGTCCTGGGTAGAAGATAGGAAATAGGAGCATTACTGATCTTACAATGTAAACTTATTGTAATGCTTTCTATTCCTTTGTAGAAACAAGTACTCTCCTTTTGCAGCAATATTTATTAAGTCCTTTGCAAGTTTTCCGGGTTTTTATTTCTTTATCTTCTAAGCTCTCTGGTTTGTATGCTTTAACTGTCCTTAGTGTTTGAAATGGCTCGATAGTATTTTAATCTTCATGCCAAGTGACTGGGTGTAACCAATTAGTCGAAACTCGGAAACATGGATCATACTAAAGGCATTTTTACTTACTAGCTCCAGTGACACAACATAAAAACAATCAGATAATACTTAGAGAACAGAAAGGAATTTTTTGAATGAAACTCAGACACGCAGGCACAATCTGGGTTTCCTTAAGCCATTTCTAGGCTGAAAATCATTCAGTTTTTTAACACCGAGCATGCAGGCACAATTCGGGTTAGCATTGAGTATTTTGAAAGATCATTGGGAAATAGATAAGATGGAATTATGTTTTAAATTATAATAAACATGTAAAAAACACAGATGTATGAATTTCGACAACTTTATTTCATGATCTCAAAGATGTTTACATAGAAATTGAACTAAGTATAGAAGGGACGTAACTGCTGGATACTCCAGGGTCTTTTGGTCTCCCCTAGTTCGCCATCTATCTTTATCTTTCTTCTGCAATTCGGCTTTTCGGGATCATCTTCCGTGTCTCGAATATCTACAGGATAGTATGATCCATTTTTCATATCTTTGCTGATGACGAATGGTCCTTCCCAAACTGGAGCCAATTTGTGCTTTTTTTGTTGTACTAGGTCACCTTCTTTAAAAGAATGATGCCTGATTTTCCGACTATGGTAACGTCGTAAACCTTGCTGATAAATGGCAGATCTTTGAAGCACAAGTTCTCGTTCTTCCTCTAAGAGATCGACGGCATCCTGTCGTGCGCTTTCGGCATCCGAGTCATCGAAAGCTTGCACTCTTGGGCTATCATGGATCATGTCCGTTGGAAGGACTGCTTCCGCACCATAAACTAGGAAAAACGGGGTTTGCCCTGTTGACCTGTTTGGTGTCGTTCGAATACTCCAAAGCACAGAGGGTAACTCTTCCACCCATGCTCCAGCTGCACTATGAAGAGGAGATTTGAGTCTTGGGCGTATTCCTTGCAGGATTGAACTTTTCATTCTTTCAACCTGTCCATTGAATTGTGGGTGTGCCACCGATGCAAGATCTAGGCGTATTCCCGTTTATCGGCAATATTTTGCCAACTCTCCAATAGAGAAATTTGTCCCGTTGTCGGTTATTATGATGTGTGGAACGCCGTATCTCATGACTACGTCAATGTTAAAATTTCTGACTGTTACACCATCAAACTTTTTGATGGGTTTTGCCTCCACCCACTTGGTATACTTATCCACTGCAACCAGTATATGTGTAAGTCCGCCTCTTGCAGTTTTGAATGATCCCATCATATATGGGCCCCAAACTGCAAATGGCCATGTAATAGGGATAGTTTTGAGTGCTTGGGCTGGCATATTCGTCTGCTTGGCGTAATACTGGCATCTGGCACATGTGTTGACTATGTGTTCGACATCTGTCTTGGCTGTTAGCCAGAAACACCCTGCACGGAATGATTTCTTAACTATGTTTTTTGATTGAGAATGATGTCCGCAATCTCCAGCATGGATTTCTTGCAGAATTTCTCGGCCTTCTTCTCGCGAAATACATCGCAGAAAAATTCCGGTAGTGCTGCATTTATACATGCAACCATTGATTACCGTGTATCCTCTGCATCGACGTTTTATTTGTCTTTGCAAGACCTCGTCTGCTCCATCCGGGTACTTCTGATCTACTAAGAAGTTTAGATATGGAATTGTCCCATCCGGTTTAACGAGCAAAACTTCGATTGACTCGGAAACTAGAGGATAGTCGACATCTCCACCTTTTATGGATGGTTCGTACAAATGCTGGACAAACACACTCGTGGTAGGGTTTTCACTCTTTCCGAGCCCATGCGGGCTAATGCGTCCGTGTTCCAATTATGTTCCCTCTTGAGATGAAGTACTTCAAATCACAACAAGCAAATTGCAAACTCGTCCACCGTTCTCCGATATTCGGCCATGATGGGGCATTTAGCTTCCCATGTTTGGTTAAGCTGATGATGTACCAAAACTGAGTCACCATAGAATAAGATGCGCTTGACACCTATTTCTTTTGCAATATGCAAGCCATGAAGCAAAGCTTCGTATTCTGCCACATTATTGCTGGCGTTGAAGTGTATTTGTAATACATACTCCATTGTATCTCCCTTGGGGGATTTTAGGACTACACCAGCTCCAGCGCCTTCCTTCATCTTGGATCCATCAAAATGCATAACCCAGTATTCCGACTCCGGCATTGGTGTGTTTTCCATTGCTTCTGTCCAATCAGTGACGAAATCTGCCAAGACCTGGGATTTTATCGTCGTCCGGGGTTGGTACTTAATGTCGAACGCAACTAACTCGATGCCCCATTTGGCTACTCGTCCTGTTGCATCCGCATTGTTCATTATATCCCCTAGTGGTGCTTTGCATACCATTGTTATGGAATGTCCTTGGAAGTAATGGCGGAGTTTTCGAGATGCGAAAAATACGCCATATGCCAGTTTTTGATAGTGCGGGTATCGTTGCTCGGACTTGGAAAAAACTTCACTTACGTAATACACCGGATGTTGATCTGGTATGGTTTGCTCGTCTTTCCGCCTTTCCACAACTATCACTGCACTAATAACCCTGTTTGTTGCTGTAAGGTACAGTAACATGGGTTCTTCGTCTTTTGGCGATGCCAAAATCGGAGCTTGCATCAAGGTTTCTTTTAACTAGGTTAACGCTTTGTCTGCCTCTTCTGTCCATTCAAATTTGTCGGATTTCTACAACAATTTGTATAATGGCAGAGCTTTATCTCCTAGCCGGCTTATAAACCTGCTGATAGACGCTGCGGAACCCGTCAATCTTTGTACATCTTTTAAGCACGTAGGCCTTGAGATGTTTAGGATTGCCTTGATCTTTTCCGAGTTTACCTCTATTCCTCTGTGAGAAACGATGAAACCCAGAAGTTTTCCTGAGGGAACCCCAAATACGCACTTTAATGGATTTAACTTCATTTTATAAGTGCGCAAATTTTCGAAGATTTCTCGCAAATCTTCAAGGAGCGTGTCCTTTTCCTTGGAAACGACGGCAATGTCGTCCACGTAAACGTGAACATTTTTGCCAATCTGACTATGCAAACATCGTTGCATGCAACGCTGGTAAGTTGCACCTGCGTTCTTCAGGCCAAAAGGCATGGTTATGTAATAGTATGTTCCATATGGGGTTATGAAGGAGGTTTTGATTTGGTCTTCTTCCTTCATACGTATTTGATGGTACCCGAAATAAGAATCCAAAAAGCAAAAAAACTCGGAGCCAGCAGTGGCATCTATTATTTGATCGATTTGCGGTAACACAGACCTATCTTTTGGACACAATTTGTTCAAGACGGTGTAATCTATACACATCCTAAGAGCAGTACTATATTTCTTCGGGACTAATACTGGGTTTGCAGACCATTCAGTATGTATAACTTCCCGGATAAAATCAGCTGCCAATAGCCGGATAATTTCCTTGCCAATAGCCTTCCATCTTCTTCTGTCAAATCGACGGTGACCTTGTTTGACGGGTTTAGATCCTGGAATTACCTTGAGTTGGTGCTCAGCAAGTTCCCTGGGTACGCCTGGCATGTCCGCTGGACACCATGCAAAAATATCCCAGTTCTCACGAAGGAACTTGATGAGGTCACTTTCCTATTTGTTGGTCATGCTAGTTCCCACTACAACAAATTTTGTCGGATCTTTAGAATCTAGGATAACCTGTCTTGTATTCTCGGAAGCTTTGAAGCTATTTGTCGGCTTCCGGCTTTCTTTTCCTACCGGCATTTCTGTCAGCGATACTTATTTTGCTAGCTCCTTCCGTTCCTCCTTTGCTATCACTTTTTCTGCGCAAAGGGCGTTTTCTTTTTCTAGCTCGTTTGCCAATTTGAAGTCTCCATTTATGGTGATTACTCCTGCTTTTGACCCTGGCATCTTCAGCTTGTTATATATATAACATGATCTTGCCATGAATTTGGCGAAAGTTGGACGTCCGAGTATTGCATGATAGACGCTTTCGAATGGCACAACTTCGAATGATATTTTTCCTGTCGGAAATGTTCTTTCTCTCCGAAGGTTACTTCTAGGGAAATTTCTCCTAGGGATCATGCTTTCCTGCCAGGGACGATGCCGTGAAAACGTATGTTACTATGATTGAGCTGGGTCTCGGAGATTCGCAGATGCTTCAATGTATCCAGGTACATTATGTTAATGCTGGATCCTGCATCCATCAGCACTCTTTTTAGCCTAGTGTTTTGAACAATAGGACTTACAACTAGAGCTTGTGTGCCGGGTTCTGGGATATTTCCGGGATGATCAGACTGATCCTAGGTAATTGGTGTATTTGAGTACTTCAAGAATTTTGGGGTTGGTGGGACAACCGCGTTTATTTCTTGAAGTGTTCTCTTTGCCACCTTTGCTGATGGAGTTGCCAGGAAAGTTAGGTTGCATTCTCCCTCAACTCTCGGAAACTTAGGCTCGCCTTTTCGCTGTTGTTCATAGATTTTTTCGTCAGTGTCCGATTCACTGTGTTCTTTTTCAGCTTCTGGCTTTTTCTTGGAGAATTTCCTCTTGGAATGTTTCCCCTTGCTTCCGGATCCTGCACTGCCTTTCATATGCTTGTTGAGCCGGCATTGTGCGTTTGTATGGGTGGGCTTCCCAAATTGCGAATGGTGGACACAGTTTTCCGACTTTATTCTTTCCTACTCTTCTTTTGTGTAGTTGATAGGTTCTGTGCCTCGTCCTTTCCATTTGCTCCTATTTTCTCTTCCAAAGGCTATGTTAACTTCTTTGGGTTTTTGCTGTGCTTCTGGAGTTGCTTTTTTCTCAGGACGAGGGGTCTTTTTTGCTTGAATCAACGCGTCGATATTGACACCTCTCGCTCTGATGTCATCTTCAGCCGTTGCATGCTCATTTGCGGTTGTAAGCATAGATCCGAGTTCTTTGAGCTTTTTGGAACCGATCATTAACGGTACAAGTCCGGGTTTTAAACCATTGATGAAAGCATGCATTGTTTGTACGTCAGTTACTCCAGAGCAGTTGTTCTTCATTGCAGTCCACCTTGAGATAAAATCCACGTATGGATCATCTTCAAACTGGCGCAGCGGTTTAACTAGTTGATGTTGTTGGGGCGTTTGTAAGTTCCCCGAAAATGCTGAGTAAATACTCTAGCCATAT
Organism: Alopecurus myosuroides; assembly: GCA_028641055.1. NCBI lineage: Eukaryota > Viridiplantae > Streptophyta > Magnoliopsida > Poales > Poaceae > Alopecurus > Alopecurus myosuroides. Next base: position 111,175,552 of record CM054057.1, on the reverse strand, counting down.
CATCTCAGCTATCGACAGTTCTTGACGGAAGACCGTTGATCCAATCTCTGGCTCCATCCAGTAACATAAGGGGGGGGATTTACTGCCTCTAGGTCTGTCCTATTGTTAATGTGGACGGCTGTGTAATAGTCTGAGAGCCAGGTATCCGGGTTTGTACTACCGGTATATTTTTGATATGTTGGACCAACTTTGGCGAAGCCAGAATGTAGAGTTATTCTTCGGATCCTGTCAGTGAAACACTTAGGTCCGAAGTATAGATCATCTCTTTCCGCTCTGTCAATGTGTGCGGAGTATCTATAGGCTGAATGGATAGAAGGGGATCTGCTCCTTTCTTTTCCATTGTTGCGTGAACACGCTCTTCCGGGATTGTCTCTATTTCCTCTGTTATCGTGCCCTTTGGGATAAGGTGGATTTCTACTCCCTTGTCTTTCCTTATTCCTAGGTGGTGTACGGGATCTCTCACGCCTTGAGTAATATCTTGTCTTCCGGCTTTTTCAGCAGGGAGTCTCGGAGGCGGCATTGCTTTTCTGTCCTTCTGGTTTTGTTCTTCCCGATCTCGGGGATTAATTCCATCTTTCGGCAGATGGGATCCCATTCTCGATGCTGCATCCTTGTTATCGGGATTTTTCTTGTCCTTTCTCGGATCTTCTTTCTTTTCTTTCGAATTACTTGAATCTCCAGGTTCTTCAGGTCCAGGTGCTCCGGCGGCGCAAGTAGCTGTTTTGCATAGGGCTGAGTTGTCGTGCAACTTCCCTGGTCTTGCTTGTCCTCGCTGTTGCTGTTGCAATGCCTTTCCGAAGAAAGCATACACCCCTTGAAGTTTTTCTCCATTGGAGTACAGATCGTTGTTGAGGATGGCGAACGCGGCTTTCGCATTCTCTGCTGCGGTTTTGTATATAGGTTCGCTCCTCGCATCTGTGCAGTTTATTTTCTTTTGCCAGGCCGGGTTTTGAAACCTTTCCCTTGGCGACAGTACTTCCGGGCTTGCGATTCCAGGGAACCGTGTAGGTTTTATGCCAGATCTATTCCTTCTCTCGTACTCCTCGATTTCTTCCTACTTTAACATAATGCCAGCTTGGGTTGGAGATGTTCCCGAGTTCGGAATAGATGTTGCTGTTGCCTTTGGAGAGCTTGTCTCCTGGCTTCCAGCACTTCAGGGGTTCATGGGGTCCCACTGGTGTTTGGAGTAGATCCTGTTCGTCTTGTTCTGACATTGGCGGAACAGAGATTTCCTTTGCTTTCTTCTCCACCGGCTTAACTCCACTTCCTCCTCCTGCTTCCAAGTTTTCGTTAGCTGTATCAACCAATTTTTTCTTCCGGAGCTTGTACTGGAGTTTCTTGGAAGCTTTGTGTTTTTTCTTGGAAGAGGGAGGTTTTTTACCAGGTTCATGCTCTGTCAATTCCTTGACATCCGGGTATGTTGGACTGGCTTCCCCATCCTCTCTTTCCTCATCTGGCGGAGGTGTTCTAGGGCTTTCCTGACTTTCGGCATCCGTGTTTTCAGCCAGTTTTTCCATTAGTACTTCGTGGAATCCCTCTTGAAAGGATTTGACCTTTCTTTCAAAAGCGTCTACATCTTCGTCTTCGGAATCGAACTGGTCCGATCCGGGTTCCGACTCTAATCTCGCCTCAATGGCGGCTAACACAGAGTCAGCTTCCGAGTTCGTCGTCAGATTGACGGATGTCGGATCTTCCACCTCTATTGTGGGATTGTTGTTTTCTACCTCTTCCACGGGATTTTTTTCATCCGTGTTTTCGGCGATCTCGGATTGCACCATACCGATAAAGTGCGATTCAAGAGAGTATCAGCGATCTGAGCAAAATCCGACGTCATAGTCTTATTCGACTGGGTATAGGGCGGGTGGGATAAATTTGCTTCCACCATAGAATCCCATTTCCTCTACAGTTAATCCGATAAAGATGCTTGCAGATCTAATCGGTAAAACGCAGGCACTTACCAGATGATTCCGTGCTGGCATGTACGATCCGTTGTCGAGGAAGCGTGTGACGTCGTTGTCGAATTCCAGACTTCCGGCAGTTATGGTACTGCCAATTCCGCCGAGTATCCCTGATCGAAACATAACGCCTGACATCGTTGGCCCCACGGTGGGCGCCAACTGTCGATACATCGTAGTAGAATTCATAGACGGGGGTGCCATGAGACTACCGATAGAGATTGTGGGGAGACGTGGTTGTATGCCAAACAATGACACCAGAGTTTTACCCAGGTTCGGTACATCGCAACTAGGCGGCGTTCCTACTCCTGCAATCTCACTAAATCAGGGCTGAAGCCTAAAGTATACAAAGTACAATGTGAGTTAGGTTTAGCTACTCGACAAGGATCAACCTCTCGGCGAGTTAGCTTCTAGCTTATTGTCTATATGTTCTTCTTTCCCGTCCGGCTTTATATAATAGCCGGGTTAGGGCTTACAGAAAAGGAAACCTAGAAGACTATGGTAAGTCCTAACTTGGAAGGCAAGAATCCGCCTTCTACTCCAAGCCGTACCACGTGGGTCGTGGTCCGGGTTCTTCTAGAATCCGGCTCCTGTGCGTCAGCTTACTGGGCCGCCTAATGGACCTTAATCCATTACCATTCAGGCCACCCTGGTAATCCGGCACTTTAGGACACCATCTATACCCCTAATTGGTATATATCCGACATACACCCACTTCATATATGGTATGTAAGATGTGGGATATGGTTTCTCAACCATATATTTATCTGACGATAGTTTTGTACCATGAGAGTTTGTGAGATAGTTTCCTCGATACCTTTTGAGTGCTTGCGCTAGTATAGGTTTGCTTGCTTTATGTGTTGTTTCTTTAGTTGTTTGGCCTGTAGTTCTGAGTGTGTGTCTTTTATTCTTTTACGACGCTAGAAAACGAAGGAGAAGAAGCAGCAGTTGTGGAGCTATGTGTCAAGTTCAAGCTACTTCAAGGCCAGGGACACTAAGAGACTTAAGGCAAGCCATCCTGATGCTTGATTTTACTATACTTATCATTATCTATCATGCATGTTTTACTTCTAAAAAGTTTTACAAAAAACCTTGATTACCAAAAACTATTTTTTTAGTGACTTCTACTTCTATTAATATTATACTATTACTATGCCACTAGTTGCTACTTGGTGTTACCAAGCCCATAGCCACCATATGGTATTTATTACCACCAAAGGTATAAGTCCCTAAGTGGACACCCTAAAAATATGTTTTTGCAAAACGAAGGCTTTATGGAAAAACCCGGGGAAAAGGCCGAGCCTTATTCACCGGAGGATTGTTGAAGTGGTCATTTTTGAGAGAAAGGTGTTTTTTACAAAAATGACACATTACCTAGTCTTCGCCGGACAACCTTTACCGTACTGCCACTTTACCCCAACATGGGCACGGGGCTTAACTTGAAGTTTGTTCTTGTTAGTGTGTGTTCTATCTCAAATCGCTATAAGGGTCGTCGAGCCCTCGAACCGATCGTTGCTAGATGGTATATACGGGACATACAAAGTGAGGGATTAAGTTACCCCCCGGGTGCGAAATTTGAGTCTCCTATCTTGGCGGGGTTGGACCTGCTGCCGGGGAGATTACACTCAGCTGAAGAGATAGACATGTACTAGATTGGACATAGTGGATGGTTAGGATCAGTTATCTGATGTTCACATACTGTTGTTATAGTTCGTGGTTGTTCACGGCGGATGTACTGGATCTGGTGGATTGTGTACACCTCTGCAGAGTCAAACTATTCTGAATAGCCGCGTCCTCGGATATGGACAGTTGAATGGCCATGTAGCTAGCATTGTGTCAATGTTTTCAAAAAGGAGTTTTCAAAAGGGCGTTGGACTTGTGAAGTACTGAAAGGAGGAAATCTTGTACCGTGGAGTTACCGTTGATGAAAAGCCGGAACTTTTTTTTACAAGAAGTTTTGCAAAGAAAATCTTTCTTTTCTTAACAAAAACTGGAAGTTGATTCCAAGAAGTTTTGCAAAGAGAAAACTTTATTTTAACAAAGTTTTACAAAACCTCTTGTACATGTGATATCTACAAGAGAAAGAAAACTATATTATTTTCTTTTGAAGTATCTTCTTCAACAAAGATACAGAGATCTTTCAAAATCAACTATGATATGTCTTACATATATCATTGATAGTGAACCCTATGTATAGCCTACCTATTCCACTATATAAGCATACTTGCATTTTGGTAAGCTAAATGATGGGTGTCTTGCTGAGTACATTCAAATGTACTCATATTGGTTTTGTCCCTGGTATTTACTTGCCAGACATCGAGAAGGAGTCCCAGAAGGAGATCTACGAAGAGGAGTACGGAGCTGATGGCTTTGCGAACTAGGATCGTCTCCCTGTCAGCAGCCTGTAGGTTAAGGCGTGACTTGGGATCTACTACGTGTGTGTGTGTGTTTAGTCTTCCGATGTGTGTGTTGTGTGTTTGCCCTGCGTGGCAAATGTGTGGACTTGGTCATGTGACCACGTCTCTTTTGTAAGTGTTTTATCTAATCGTGTAATGGATATTGTATCTGTGTACCAACTTGATATGTTGTTCACGACTGGTGTGATCTGGGATCGTAAATGTATGCATATCAGAGTTGTCCTTGAACACTGGTTCTGGGGGACCTTACAGAAAGGGCGATGCCGGGAGGTGGCCAGGGGGCCCACACCCCTAGGTGGCGCGGCCAGGGGGACATGCGCCACCCCATGGTGTGGCCCCCGTCCAGGGCTCTTCGGGGCTTCTGGATGCTTCCGGGACTTTTAGGACTTCTCGCTTTCGAATTTTCCAATTTCGAGAATATTTCCAGAACAACTTTTCTGAAACTAAAAACAGCAGAAAACAGGGAACTGGCTCTATGGCATCTTGTTAATAGGTTAGTCCCGGAAAACATAAGAAAACGTAGGAAAATATACGGAAAACATGTAGCAATTGGCAAAATATCAACATGGAACATCAGAAATTATAGATAAGTTTGAGATGTATCATGCAGCATCAATACTTTCAAGTAAATAGGCAATTTTGAATGCACCCTTCCAAGCAATAAATTCTTCAATTTGTTCCACATCATATAATTCATAATGTCCTTTAACATAAGAAGATATGGTAACATCATCATTAACTCACATTGAAAAGGGAGATGTTTATACCTCCTACAGCTGCAAGATTTATCAAAGCAATAAGTAACATTATAAGTAGTGCACAAGTTTTTAGCATAGTCATGCAATTTATTAATTTGCTCCCATAAGTGTATTCCTTTCTGTGACAAGTGGTGTTCCTTATAATATTTTTGTTGTCATATGTGAACCCACCTTTCCTGTAAGATCTAGTTTCAAAGGCATCAAATATTGCTAGCAAGCATAACAAAGCAAGAATAACAACTAGAATAAGAACTATGTTTTTGTGTGTTTTTGATAAAGAGAAGCAAACAAGACAAAATAAAATAAACTAAGCAAAACAAAAACAAACTAAGAGATTGGAAGTGAGAGATCCCTTGCAGAAATTCTCTTCCTCCCCGGCAACGGCGCCAGAAAAGTGCTTGATGCGTGTGAACACACGTTCGTTGGGAGACCCAAAGAGGAAGGTATGAAGAGTGCAGCAGCAAGTTTCCCTCAGAAAGAAACCAAGGTTGAATCGACCAGTAGGAGGAAGGAGTAACTTCAGAAGGTTGATGCAGCTGAGCTGGAAGGGCACACTGCAGGTTCACCTTGCCCCAACGAAACAGTGAGGTTGTCAATCTCACTGGTTTTGCTGAACACAAAGAGGTTAAACGTATGGTGTGCAAAATAGTAGGAGAACAGTATGAAAGCAGTAGTAACAGTATGAAAGGAGTAGGTGTTTTATCAGTATGAGGAAAATGACCGGGGTCCACAGTTCACTAGTGGTGTTTCTCCGTGAAAGATAAATAACATGCATAGTGAACAAATTACAGCTGGGCAATTGAAAGAAATGAAGGCCGCACCGTTGTGCACATGCAAGACATAAAGATTACTATGTGATTCATGCGGGCATTACAACAAAATACATAGACCGTCATCCAACCGCATCTATGTCTAATAATCCACCCTCCGAATATCATCCGAACAAACGTTGGGTATTAAGTTGCTAGCAACATATGATCGCAGTAAGCAAAGTGTGTAATGTAAACAAGGTAAACATCGTTGTTTTCTCCCTAATGTCAACAACACATCCTCCATCCGTCACGTTTCTGTCACTCGAGCACAGATCCAAAGGAGGCATTAACCCACTATCGAGCATAAATACTCCCTCTTGGAGTTACTAGCATCTACTTGGCCAGAGCATCTACTAATAACGGAGAGGATGCAAGATCATAAATAACATATGCATGAAGATAAGATGATAGATTGATAATCAGAAGACATAGCATTCAACATTCATCAGATCCCAACAAACACAACATTTAGCATTACATAAAGATGATCTCGATCATGTGAGGCGGCTCACAAGATCTAAACATGAGGTACAAAGTGGAGGGAACAACCATCTATCTACTGCTATGGACCCGTAGTCTAGGGATGAACTACTCACGCATCAGTTCGGAGGAGGGCATCATGGTGTAGACCCCTCCGGTGATGAATTCCCCTCTCAGAAGGATGCCGGGGAGAGCTCGAGAACCCTCCCGATCTCGGGAAGATGATGATGGCGGCCTCAAGTGTTTCTCGGGACGAAGTGGTATATCCTTAGGGTTTACGCCTCGGGGGTATAAATAGGCGAAAGGCCAAAGGCGGTGGAGGCCTAGGGGCCCCACACCACGCCATGGCGCGGCCAGGGGGCGCCTCCCTATGGTGTGGCCCCCCTCCGGGTCTCTTCGGGACTCGGTGGAACCTTCGGGAATTCTAGGACCTCAGGACTTCGAATTTTCCAATCCCGTGAATATTCCTAGAACAACTTTTCTGAAACTAAAAACATCAGAAAATAGGGAACTAGCTTTGTGGCATCTTATCAATAGGTTGGTCTGGAAAATCGATAAAAATGACATAAAGTGTATATCAAACATGTGGGAAACAACATGAAAACAACATGGAACATCAGAAACTAAGGATATGATTATGACGTATTAGATATTGTCATGGTGAAGTAAAGACATATGCCATAGGGTGGCTAATGTTTGGGGCCGATGGACGCTGTAGCTATTCGGGGAGGGATCGCACGTCGAGTAGACGCGCTCAGAAACACTGCAAACACCAAGATCTACCCAGGTTCGGGGACCTCGTGTGGACATAACACCCCTACTCCTGCCTACCTCTCTGTATATAGTTCAACCGGGTAGCCACAGTACAATTTCTACTCTCTGCCGAGTAGCAAACTGCTAGCTCTCACTCTGTGTAGCACTAAGACTCGTAATAAATGATCTCTGGTCCAACGTCCCTCGCGCAGAAGGGGGCTGGCCACCTTATATAATGGTGGCCAGCGAGTAAACTACAATAAAAAGTACTAGAAGTGACAACACCACTGTGCAAACGTCGCACGCTTCCGTGTTCCCGCTGACGTCGTGCCGAAAGTCACCGCGCCACCCGTCTGACAGGTCTTGTCCACCCTGTCAGGCCCTTAGGGTAGGTCACTGACATGTCCTGTCCCCCTTGTCAGTGACAGGTCTTGACATGCGCCTACCCTCACTGTACCCACGCCTCAGCACAGATAATCATGTTCCTAGTAAGTTGAACCGCACGCCTGTATGGCTGCGGGATACGCGGGATCTCTCTCAATGGCTCCATGGACTTTGTGCCCGAGTAGGATAGCTCCACATCTACTCGGATCGCCTGAGTTCTACCCGGTCGATCCAGAACTTCGCTTGTATCTTCTCTTGGCCTTCAGTACATATCACCGAGTAGCGTCCACCGGATACAGGGTACCCGGGTAGCCGCCTACCCGGCAAACTGTACTTTGATCACTGTTTTACCACCAGCGTATCCCCTACTCGGGGGTAGCCCCCCGACATTAGTCCCCGAAGCTGGTAGAGTCCGGCAAACTTGTTCGTTGGGCCCTGCCAGGTTTAATCAAATTGTCTCCATGATCAAACATGGCCGAGTTGCTCCTTAACTCGGATGTCCATAATCTCTACTCGAACTTTTCTTATCATGGCCTTTGGAGTTTTCTTCTCGGCACCGAGTAGACCACATGATGTTGAGTTCCACCGAGAACCCAACACTTAGTGAAATTTCCCGCAGTTTGCCGCTCAAACCAGAGCGGCTCTATCTTCCCGTGTCCAAGGCGCACACGTGTCACGCAGTCGCGCCCCCGACGCCTCGGTTCTGGCGTTACTGCATGGCACGCGCCCATCACTGCGCCTAGGGCCCACGGCCCGTTGTGTCACCTCGCGCGTGTACTCGAGAGCCCACGACGCGCGTCGTGGGATTAACTGCACCCGTTACGGGCGCATTTCGCGCCGTGTGCGTTTCTAACGGACAGTTAATCCCCACTTCGCACGATTTTGCCCACGATTGATCCCGATTGGTAACTACAGCCGTGGCGAGATAAATACCCCCGCGCCGCCCTTCGTACTCTTTTCCTCGCACTTTCCCTACCTTGCGCCTCCATCTTCGCCTTCGCCTCCGCCGCCGAAAACCAGCCGCCGCCAGCTCGCAGCGCACCGCCGTTCCGCGCGTAGAGGGAGAGAGAGAATCATTGCCGTGCGCCTCCGCCTCCGGCCTTCGTCTCCGGCCTCGACGCGCCCGCCTCTCTGTCGACAGAACCGCCATGGAAATCGAGAACATCGCCGGAGACCAGCATGAGGAGGAGGTGGCACCAGCGCGTGCCGGCTGGGAGGGCTCCGACGTCACGACGGCGGACTGCCAGTGGCTAGTCAATACGCGCCGTGTCCCTCCCGACGTCATCTGCCGCCCTCCCGGAAGAGAGCTCGTCCCCGATCCTAAACCCGGTCAGTATTTGGTCTTCCTTAGCCACTTCAAGCGTGGATTTGGACTCCCTATTTCCAAATTCATGCAGGATCTCCTCCGCCATTTTGGCCTTCAACCTCACCACCTACCCGCCAATGCGGTAGCCATGCTTTCCACCCATGCCGCAGTCTGCGAGGCCTTCCTGGGTGTTTATCCCACTATCCATACTTGGGCCAAATTCTTTTTCTTCCACCAGCAAAGTGTCCCCAATCCTTCCAATCCTCTTGCCCTGAAGGTGATGACCCAGACGGGTAGCGCCATGATACTCCAACGTTCCACTGGGCACCATCCGCGGGTACTTGGCCTGGAGACTTGCCGCAAGTGGCAAAGGGGTTTTCTCTACGTGAAGAACGCCCCTGCTGCAGAAGGAGAGGAAGCTGTGGACGGGATCATGCTTCCTGAGTTCCAGAATATTGCTCCCGTGGGACAGAATTGGGGTTATGTGACGCCCCGAGATCGGGCACTATGTAGATTTCAGCATTCCCGCCAAAATCCACATAATAACCGATTCCAGGTTGCCACTTGTGATAACATTACAATAGTTCACGAATAATCCACAACAACAACAGAAAAGATATATACAAGAAGACTCAAACGAGCCAAGGATACAACTGATACAATACAAAGATCCAAATAACAGCGGAAGAACAACATAGCGTCCGACTACGGACAAGATACAAATTGGACTAAGAGTCCTGAAGATAACCGAGAGCGTCCAATCCCTGCCCAGGCCAAGCCGGAGGGATTCCCAAGCTAACGTCGTCAGACTTCAAACCTGTTGACTGCAATGTTGAATATGCAGCCACGAAAAAGATTCGTGGGTCAGTACGGTTAAGTACTGGCAAGTGGATAAACCATACTCACAAGATACCGGCGTAACCAGTCATCACAAGATACAAATACTTTGGGTACGACGGAAGGGAAAGGATTATTGCAAATAAGCGGCAGCGGGCTGCACTAACCAACTACAGAAACACACTACAAATTTCCGGCTAAAAGAGGGGGATAAGATAGCGTATCGTAACCAACTATAACTAACCACCAAACAAACCCATCCAATGTTACCCCCTACTAAGGAAGCAACCCAAAGATAACTCACACAGTTGGATTAATGATGTTCAACTTATTGTGTCAATAAGACTATTACTAGTCAAGTTATCATTAGTTAGGTGTAAGTTGTTCTGAGTACTTGTTAGCCAGTACTTTCACCAAGTCGTCACATAACCACGGACAACACGGCTTCTCGAGAAGATTTATCCCTGCAGGGTGTGCTCCAGTACCCATACACACTCAAGCCACCAACTAAAACTCAGGTTGGCTCGACACGACCCAAGCCATCTCTACAACCCATCCTAGGAGCCACAGAGCTATAAGGTCCTAGACACGCAGCTGAATACTCAGCGCAGGTGTGCAAAACTCCCGCAGGACACAACACCCCGGCACTACAGGCCTCGCCCTATATGCATCATCATCATCATCATTAGTAACCAAGGGGGGCCAACCCATTATGCAAAGGAGCAAATGGAACACCCGAACTAAGTGTGGCTCTTCGGACAAGCTGCAGATCAGGTCTAAGCCGAGGGGGGTCCCATACTACCACCCGGATGCGGTGAGCACGCTCATCATGGATCAGTAGACAAGACTCTTTTCCTAGTTTCGACACCAGCCGGCTCCAAAACCCTAACCCGGGCCTCCTGCCGGTGCCTTATCATCAAATTATTATTACCCCAGACATTAACATGTTGTTGATTGAATTGAAACCCAACTATCAACTAAACAGGTGATACGTCAAAGGATAACAAGACTCGAGCACAAACAAATCTAAGCATGCAACTACGACACGAGGGCCAACAAGGTAAACAAACAACAGGTAATAGGAAGTGGAAGGAAGGCTGTATCATGGTGGCAAGGAAAACATATGATAGGATCGAGACACGAGCATCGAATCAACAGGCTAGAATAAGAACAACGGAAAGAATCGGTAACAAGTGATGAAAGGCCGCCATTTGGCAGCAAGTGAGTATACTTGCCTGGAATCCAGCAAGTAGAGGTACATCCGCAGAACTTGTCGTTGCTCACATCATCTCAGCGTCCTATCCGCGAAGAAGCAACGAACCTCGAACAAACACCGGATGCAACAATTACTACTACGGCAAAAGATCCAGCATGATCAAGATATGGATGCATGACAAGTTCAAAGATGCATCAAGATAAACTAGTTGACATGATAACATAACATAATTAAATGGACCCATATGCAATTTGGATTACATATGGAAAAGCTCATGAATTAAGGTTGAAATAATTGTTCTACAACTAATCATCATGTGTAAGTGAATTAGCATGATGCATGGATGAGGAAAACAAAAAGAAAACAACAATAGCTTCAATTTGAAAAGGTGTTTACCAAGTTTGGAATTTTATTTATTAAGTTAGGAAATTTGGCTTCTTAAGTGAGTTACACAAACATTTGTTGTTTTCACCCATTTTAATTGTTCAAAACAGATAACCAAAATCATATTTGGAAAGAACACAAAATTTTAGATGGAAAACATATTTCATTTGTTGAATTTGGATTTAAAATGAGCAGGTTATTAATTTGGCAATTTTTAATTGCATTAAATAAGAAACAGTTGTTTTCAGCAATTTAAATTATTCAAAACAGAAAACAAATGTTATATTTGGGAAGAACATAAAATTTTGGTTGGAAAACATATTTTATATGGGCCATTTGAAATATATTTGAATTTGTTATGGATTTAATCAAATTCATAAGGATTATTTGAATTTGAAGTTTTGAAAATATTTGGAACGTTCAAAACAGCAAACAAAATACATATTTGAAAAGTTCATGAAATTTTGATTGGGATACATATTTTGTTTGTGCAAAACAGAGTTGGAATGGCAAAGATATGATTTATGCAAGTTTTTAGGGTTATTAGACATTTCTGGAAAAAGAAAACAGGGGATTGAACTTTTTTTTTTGCACCGTGGCTTGGCTACTCGCACTGGCTGACTGGTGGGGCCACGCCAGGGTGGCGCTGACTGGTGCGGGCTGGAGACCAGCTGGGCCTCGGGAGCCTATGCCAGGTGGGCCCAACGCCCATGCGAATAATTCGCAAAAAGGCGGCTGCGGCTTGCGCCCGCGGGGATTCGATCCCACGCGCTAGCGCTGCGCGCAGCAAGGGCCAAGCCACTAGGCTGCTCTCTGGTTTGTGAAGGAAAGTAGATCTGAAACAAGATGGACTTCAAAGGTGCGCTGTTTTCTTTTTCTGACGAACTGCAACTGGAACATCTCTCGGTTGCAGATCGGAAGGGGGCGGGTGGACATAGTAGGCATCGACCACGCACCAACGTTGATGGCGGTGTGCAGGGGTGCAGATACGGTGAGGCACATGTGTACGTGCGGGAGCCTGAGGGTGCAACGCAGGGGGCAATCGATCCAACATTCAGGTTACGTACTTGAATTTCACGGCGTTCATGGCGACAGGAAACGGAGAAGACGACATCGACAACCACGGCAAGCAAACGAGGTAAAAAGGAGCAGGAATTGGACGGGGTGCTCACCGGGAAGGGTTCGTAGTAGGCGATCATGCTTGGAGTAGGACGACGGCGACGAATTTCGACGGTAATGGTGGCTGTTTCTGCCACTCCCTCTTGATAGGGTACAGAGGAAAAGAAATCCGAGAGGTGGGAGGAAGAGAGGAGAATTGGCGGCGGCTGAGGAGGGGAGGGGAGAGCATTAGGGTTAGGGCAGGGGTTGTTGTCTTGTAGGGCTCGGGAGCAGGTGAGCTAGGGGGGGGGTCCATGGTGGGGATGACAGCGACGTCTCCACCTCCCTGTTCGTCCGTACGAGGGAGAAGAGGTAAGTGGGCTGCAGCGCTAAGGGTTGGGCCCGTGGTGGGCTGGGTTGCCTCCTTGTTGTTTTTAATTTTTTTTTTTGCACACTTTTCTTTTTGTAGAAAAGAGCGAGGTAGGGAGAGAGAGAAAACAGGGTTTGGGGTGTTCATTTTATGCAATATTTTTATTAATTTTCAAAACAGAAAATAAAAGCAATGTTAGCATAGATTTCAAAAATTTGAATTATTAATGTGACTTTAATTTGTTAGTTGGATTTCATATAGGGTTTTCAATTGGAATTTTGAAATAACAAGTTTTATTTAATAAAATCAAACTCTATGAAAACTTAGTGAGTTTAAAAAATGTTTGGAAGATTTTAATTGTTACACCACAACTGGATCATGTCAATTATGAATGGATTTGCTTTGAATTTGAAATTACCATTTGGATGTTAATAGAAAGGAATTTTGTTAACAAGCAAATCAACTTCAAACTATTTGAAAACAAGTTGAGTGTGTTAGGTTGCAACTTTTAATTGGAAATTTCAGGCATGTGTGAAAGTTTAAAGTGGTTTGAATTTTTGAGTTGTTTTGAAAACATGATGCAATGCATATGATGCATGTGATGCAAAGCAAAATAAAACAAACAACTTTCTACTTAGGGTAACACCCAAGGTGTTACAGACGACACCACTAACAAGGGATTGCGCCCTCGCAATCCACCTGCTAACCCGGGAGGGGAAAGAAGTTCGACTATCGATTCTTCATGCTTCCAGCTGATCTCCTCGACACCACTAACAAGAGATTCTTGCTCGAAGTGATGACGACGTTCTTCCACTAGGAATCTTCCGATGATCGAACCTATTAGGTTAAAGGCTCAGAAAACGTCCACCCACGTAGGATCCTAAAACTTTGAAAGATAGGTACGAGAGTAGACTCCAAAACAAATGAGATAGAAGGAGAAGTAGAATAGAGATAAGGAGAAAACAAGAATCCTATTGAGATGTTTCCAAAATAGTTTAGCAGAAAATAGTTTTTGACACTCTAGAAACAACGACCGTTAGCGAGGTTAACCTACGGGCTTTGCGGAACCGTTGCTTCGATAACCATTCGTATCGAAACAATCTCGGGAATCGGAACCAAGGCTCTGATACCATTTGTGACGCCTCGAGATCGGGCACTATGTAGATTTCAGAATTCCCGCCAAAATCCACATAATAACCGATTCCAGGTTGCCACTTGTGATAACATTACAATAGTTTACGAATAATCCACAACAACAACAGAAAAGATATATACAAGAAGACTCAAACGAGCCAAGGATACAACTGATACAATACAAAGATCCAAATAACAGCGGAAGAACAACATAGCGTCCGACTACGGACAAGATACAAATTGGACTAAGAGTCCTGAAGATAACCGAGAGCGTCCAATCCCTGCCCAGGCCAAGCCGGAGGGATTCCCAAGCTAACGTCATCAGACTTCAAACCTGTTGACTGCAATGTTGAATATGCAGCCACGAAAAAGATTCGTGGGTCAGTACGGTTAAGTACTGGCAAGTGGATAAACCATACTCACAAGATACCGGCGTAACCAGTCATCACAAGATACAAATACTTTGGGTACGACGGAAGGGAAAGGATTATTGCAAATAAGCGGCAGCGGGCTGCACTAACCAACTACAGAAACACACTACAAATTTCCGGCTAAAAGAGGGGGATAAGATAGCGTATCGTAACCAACTATAACTAACCACCAAACAAACCCATCCAATGTTACCCCCTACTAAGGAAGCAACCCAAAGATAACTCACACAGTTGGATTAATGATGTTCAACTTATTGTGTCAATAAGACTATTACTAGTCAAGTTATCATTAGTTAGGTGTAAGTTGTTCTGAGTACTTGTTAGCCAGTACTTTCACCAAGTCGTCACATAACCGCGGACAACACGGCTTCTCGAGAAGATTTATCCCTGCAGGGTGTGCTCCAGTACCCGTACACACTCAAGCCACCAACTAAAACTCAGGTTGGCTCGACACGACCCAAGCCATCTCTACAACCCATCCTAGGAGCCACGGAGCTATAAGGTCCCAGCCACGCAGCCGAATACTCAGCGCAGGTGTGCAAAACTCCCGCAGGACACAACACCCCGGCACTACAGGCCTCGCCCTATATGCATCATCATCATCATCATCAGTAACCAAGGGGGGCCAACCCATTATGCAAAGGAGCAAATGGAACACCCGAACTAAGTGTGGCTCTTCGGACAAGCTGCAGATCAGGTCTAAGCCGAGGGGGGTCCCATACTACCACCCGGATGCGGTGAGCACGCTCATCATGGATCAGTAGACAAGACTCTTTTCCTAGTTTCGACACCAGCCGGCTCCAAAACCCTAACCCGGGCCTCCTGCCGGTGCCTTATCATCAAATTATTATTACCCCAGACATTAACATGTTGTTGATTGAATTGAAACCCAACTATCAACTAAACAGGTGATACGACAAAGGATAACAAGACTCGAGCACAAACAAATCTAAGCATGCAACTACGACACGAGGGCCAACAAGGTAAACAAACAACAGGTAATAGGAAGTGGAAGGAAGGCTGTATCATGGTGGCAAGGAAAACATATGATAGGATCGAGACACGAGCATCGAATCAACAGGCTAGAATAAGAACAACGGAAAGAATCGGTAACAAGTGATGAAAGGCCGCCATTTGGCAGCAAGTGAGTATACTTGCCTGGAATCCAGCAAGTAGAGGTACATCCGCAGAACTTGTCGTTGCTCACATCATCTCAGCGTCCTATCCGCAAAGAAGCAACGAACCTCGAACAAACACCGGATGCAACAATTACTACTACGGCAAAAGATCCAGCATGATCAAGATATGGATGCATGACAAGTTCAAAGATGCATCAAGATAAACTAGTTGACATGATAACATAACATAATTAAATGGACCCATATGCAATTTGGATTACATATGGAAAACCCATGAATTAAGGTTGAAATAATTGTTCTACAACTAATCATCATGTGTAAGTGAATTAGCATGATGCATGGATGAGGAAAACAAAAAGAAAACAACAATAGCTTCAATTTGAAAAGGTGTTTACCAAGTTTGGAATTTTATTTATTAAGTTAGGAAATTTGGCTTCTTAAGTGAGTTACACAAACATTTGTTGTTTTCACCCATTTTAATTGTTCAAAACAGATAACCAAAATCATATTTGGAAAGAACACACAATTTTAGATGGAAAACATATTTCATTTGTTGAATTTGGATTTAAAATGAGCAGGTTATTAATTTGGCAATTTTTAATTGCATTAAATAAGAAACAGTTGTTTTCAGCAATTTAAATTATTCAAAACAGAAAACAAATGTTATATTTTGGAAGAGCATAAAATTTTGGTTGGAAAACATATTTTATATGGGCCATTTGAAATATATTTGAATTTGTTATGGATTTAATCAAATTCATAAGGATTATTTGAATTTGAAGTTTTGAAAATATTTGGAATGTTCAAAACAGCAAACAAAATACATATTTGAAAAGTTCATGAAATTTTGATTGGGATACAAATTTTGTTTGTGCAAAACAGAGTTGGAATGGCAAAGATATGATTTATGCAAGTTTTTAGGGTTATTAGACATTTCTGGAAAAAGAAAACAGGGGATTGAACTTTTTTTTTTTGCACCGTGGCTTGGCTACTCGCACTGGCTGACCGGTGGGGCCACGCCAGGGTGGCGCTGACTGGTGCGGGCTGGAGACCAGCTGGGCCTCGGGAGCCTATGCCAGGTGGGCCCAACGCCCATGCGAATAATTCGCAAAAAGGCGGCTGCGGCTTGCGCCCGCGGGGATTCGATCCCACGCGCTAGCGCTGCGCGCAGCAAGGGCCAAGCCACTAGGCTGCTCTCTGGTTTGTGAAGGAAAGTAGATCTGAAACAAGATGGACTTCAAAGGTGCGTTGTTTTCTTTTTCTGACGAACTGCAACTGGAACATCTCTCGGTTGCAGATCGGAAGGGGGCGGGTGGACACAGTAGGCATCGACCACGCACCAACGTTGATGGCGGTGTGCAGGGGTGCAGATACGGTGAGGCACATGTGTACGTGCGGGAGCCTGAGGGTGCAACGCAGGGGGCAATCGATCCAACATTCAGGTTACGTACTTGAATTTCACGGCGTTCATGGCGACAGGAAACGGAGAAGGCGACATCGACAACCACGGCAAGCAAACGAGGTAAAAAGGAGCAGGAATTGGACGGGGTGCTCACCGGGAAGGGTTCGTAGTAGGTGATCATGCTTGGAGAAGGACGACGGCGACGAATTTCGACGGTAATGGTGGCTGTTTCTGCCACTCCCTCTCGGTAGGGTACAGAGGAAAAGAAATCCGAGAGGTGGGAGGAAGAGAGGAGAATTGGCGGCGGCTGAGGAGGGGAGGGGAGAGCATTAGGGTTAGGGCAGGGGTTGGGGTCTTGTAGGGCTCGGGAGCAGGTGAGCTAGGGGGGGGGGTCCATGGTGGGGATGACAGCGACGTCTCCACCTCCCTGTTCGTCCGTACGAGGGAGAAGAGGTAAGTGGGCTGCAGCGCTAAGGGTTGGGCCCGTGGTGGGCTGGGTTGCCTCCTTGTTGTTTTTAAATTTTTTTTTGCACACTTTTCTTTTTGTAGAAAAGAGAGAGGTAGGGAGAGAGAGAAAACAGGGTTTGGGGTGTTCATTTTATGCAATATTTTTATTAATTTTCAAAACAGAAAATAAAAGCAATGTTAGCATAGATTTCAAAAATTTGAATTATTAATGTGACTTTAATTTGTTAGTTGGATTTCATATAGGGTTTTCAATTGGAATTTTGAAATAACAAGTTTTATTTAATAAAATCAAACTCTATGAAAACTTAGTGAGTTTAAAAAATGTTTGGAAGATTTTAATTGTTACACCACAACTGGATCATGTCAATTATGAATGGATTTGCTTTGAATTTGAAATTACCATTTGGATGTTAATAGAAAGGAATTTTGTTAACAAGCAAATCAACTTCAAACTATTTGAAAACAAGTTGAGTGGGTTAGGTTGCAACTTTTAATTGGAAATTTCAGGCATGTGTGAAAGTTTAAAAGGTTTGAATTTTTGAGTTGTTTTGAAAACATGATGCAATGCATATGATGCATGTGATGCAAAGCAAAAGAAAACAAACAACTTTCTACTTAGGGTAACACCCCAGGTGTTACAGGTTACAACCCCAAGAATACGGCGAGGGATGCCGTTCAGGTTGACGAACGCCTGCAGCAGCTGGTGGAGGAAAGACTCCTCCAAGATGACCCGGTGGCCTGCTGGGTGGAGCGCCAGGTACTCCTGCTCCAACACCGGGTACACAAGATGTGTTATATGGGCGCCCCCCGCGACTGCACCCGGACGACCACCTTCGAGCTCTCGAAATCGGAGGTGGCGATCTGGGCCAAGTCCATTCTCCGGACGACGCTCACCGACAACTTGTTTTACGGCTTCGTGCCGTATAGCCGCACCAAGCGCATCCCTCAGGTACGTTTTCCTCTCTGCGCCCTTGCTGATCTCAGTACCTTTCTTCTTAGCCTTATACCGAGTAGAAACTGTCTTAGCCTCTTATCCAATCATGCTTTATGTTTGCACTTCACACCGGGTAGGGCTCCTCTGCTAGAATTTAGCTTTATATGCTTTATGTTGGCACGCTATCCAGAGTAGAGCTTTCATTAGTATACTTGTTTAGGACTTAGCCACAAATTCCCTCTGTTCGCTTGTCAGGCCGGGTAGAGCTTCTACTCGCGTTCCTCTTCTAGGACTCGGCATTATGTGCTTTGGCGTTTACACGCTAGACCGAGTAGAAAACCTACTCGTTTCTTTCTTCCAGGCCATAGCATTTTATGCTTCACACTTGCACGCTAGGCCGAGTAGAACACTTACTCGGTTCTTTCTTTCAGGACCTAGCATTTTATGCTTTATACTTGCACGCTAGGCCGAGTATGATTTCTCTGTTGAGACTTAGCTCATTATGCTATTGTATTTGCACCTTCCAGCATATCGCTCGCCAGGAACAAGAATACAACCCCGTCTTCGAGAGGAACTGGTAGCCAGACCGGACCGAGGATGACGCAACAGCGTACGACATCCAGGATACACTCTGTATCCCCCCTTCCGTCCAAGATGGTAAGTCCCGAGACTATGCCTCTATTCGGGACTGGTCAGATGATGAAGAAGGTGACCGAGTTCACCTTCTTGCTCGCTTGCAGCACACCCTGACTTTCTCTTTTCTCATTTTGATCTCTGCTTTTTTCAATCACAGAAGAACCAGAACTGGAAGAGGGGGAGGAACCACTGGACGTGGCTCCTGTTTCTGTGGCCGCCCTCGCCGATACCAGGAAGAGGACGGGTAGCGGGGCACTTGCTCCCCCTGCCAAGAGGATAAGGAAGAAGGCAGGCAACAAGCCGACTGCTACGCGCAAGAAGCGCCCCACTGTTGACGGGTAAGAGCTTCTGAGTTGAACCGAGTACTTGCCTTTCGCAATCCTCTCTGTTTTCTCCCTGGACTTCTTCTCTGCATCCTTTTGAATCTATTTCTTCTCTTTTTGTCTTCTCTCAGTGATGCCCTAGATGCTGAGGCCTCCACCGCACCGGCCCCCAAGAGAAGCGCGCCACGAGACGTCGTGGAGCTCTCCGATGATGAGGGGAATCAACAACTAGAGGGTAGGACGCAGATGTCCTCCCTCCGCGAGAAGATCATGACCTTGGCGCCGGGAACACCGGCTTCGAGATGGAGACCAAACACGCTCCTGAGCAGCCGCAGCCCAACACCCAGCAGGCTGCCCAGGAGCCCACTGTCGAGAGGCCACCAACGCCACCTGCTGCCTCCGATGAGGAGCCTATAGATAATACTGCCGAGCAGTGGCAAGATGACACCGCCATGGAGTGGCCAGAAGAATCCGTCGTGGAGCGGCCAGATCCTGCTACCGAACAGCAGGAAGAAAACCCTGTCGAGGAGCGGCCAAGGACCCCGCCTGCGGATGACCGGGTTGTGGAGCAGCCACCACCTCAAGACCAAGTACAGCCAGATACTGTGCCGGATAGCCAGCCTCAGGCGCCGCCAACTAAGAAGGTGCCTCCGCCTCCGCAGCAAGTTCCTGAGCCCGCATCCAGGAAACTACTAGCACCCTCAACAGCAAAGACGGCTTCACAGCCAACCAGGGTGCAACCCAAACGGGGTGTAGGACAGACCGGTTCGCAACCAGCCGAGAAACGGCAGGCCGGGCAGCAGCAGCAGATCCCTCAGTCTTCAGCGCCCCAGCAGACAGGCGCTCGGCAAGGTGGGCAACCTGCACAGCAGCTGTCGCCACCCAAGAAGGCCGACTAGCCACTTAACAAGCTCAAGCAGGAAAATGCCCCCAATCCAAACACCAAATTGGTACAGACCAATATAAAATTTGGACCTGCTGATAAACAAGCTACTGGCTCAGGCGCCAGTGTCACCAAGAAGCCTCCTACCTTCCCAGATTATTGTGTCGAGCTGCAGGAGCGGCATAAGATTAAGATGTCGCAAGAGGCCGAGCGGTTGGCCGTTTTGAAAGAGAGGAAAGCTATGAAGCGCTCCGGATCCAAGCAAAAGAACACCTCCCTGACCATCCGAGATAACACTCCCCGCGCAGAGGACGAAGAGGAGCTCCCAGAAGACATAGAGGCCATCCTTGACTGGATAGGATTCATCGAGAAGGCCTGGGACAACATCAAATTCGGCAACGCCGCATGGGACTGTGTTGAGCTGAGGAACCTTGACAACTACCGACAAGCGGGGAACAAGGCCGATATCGGTCCTGTTAGCATGGCCGTGATCTCCTCCAGTAGCACCCTAGCTGGCAAGCTGTTGTGCCTGCGCAAAACTGCTGAAGACATTGAGCAGGCCTATGTGGTAAGTGCCTTTCCTTTTTTGATTTTTCCGAGTTGCTTTTCCGAGTTGCCAGCTTTCTTATTTACCACTACCCAGTCCCCGAGATTCGGGTTGAGTAGGTAAAGCTCAACCGAGTTGCCATCTACTCGGGCCAAATCTTCCAAACTTACAAAATTTCCTTCTTCCCTGCAGGAGAGCACCGAGGCCCGGACCAAGGTTTTCCGCCAGCTCCTGTGGTCGCACTGATCTATCACAGATAGGAACCGGGTGCTGGAGTTTGAGAAGAGCGAGAGGGATGCTCTAGAGAAGAATGCCACGAACACTACCATCAAGCTGTCCGTTTTCAAAAGTAAGCATCTAGCATTTCGGTTTGTGCGTTTTTTTGCTTACGCCCGTTTTATGCTTTTTTCTCAATCATTGTCTTCTCTGCAGGTGAGCTCAAGGCGCTCGTTGAGAGGAACCAAGACTGCAAGGTCATGGCTGCATCAGCGCGGAGCAAAATTTCCTCCTTGGAAGGTGAACAAATCCTTCTGTTCTCTTCACTTATTTTCTGTTGCTTGCTTACTTTGCTAACATGTGGCTCTCCTCGCAGAAGAGTACAAAACCTTCCGAGAGCAACACCAGGAGTGCCTCACTCCCGCTGAAGCGCACCATCAAGTGCAGGTCCGAGAAGCCCAACTGAAGAAGGAGCTGGACGCCGAGAAGGCGAAAGTTGAGAAGCTCCAACTCGAGCTCACTGATGCGCTCAAGACTGCGATTACTGCGGTGAACGAGAAGACAGCAGTGGGGAACCGGGCTGCCACAGAGAAGCAGGAGCTCGAGAGGGAGATCAGATCTCTGAAAGAGAGAAATCAAGCTCTCGAGGGCATGCTCAATAATTCGCGCCGTGTCCAAGACCGGCACATCCGACTTGCTGAAGACTGGAGGTCCCGACTAGGGGCCCTCGTCTTGGAATTGAGCTGTAAGTTCTCACTATCCTTCATTCTACTCGGTCTTTGCCCTTTTGATTTCTTTTATTTGGTCTTTCTTCTTCCCGGTTCTCTTCTCTGACTCAAACTAGCATGCCCTGACCCAGATACCTTCCCGGACCTCCATGAAGCCGCTGAGTCTGCTGTGGAGAAAGCCAGAAGAGCCAGGGCAACATCCGGTCTTGATACTGATAACTCTACCAGCATCGATGATCACATTTTGAACATCAAGAATCGGGTGACATCCCTCAAAGGTCTGGGCACACCCATGGTATCCACTGCCATGAATCTGCACAAATTATTCTGGCCAGAGCGCCAAGTTCCGGATACGATCAACGAGATGGCAGCCGACTTGGACCACGTCAAGGAAGAATTAAAGAAGTGGCGTGCCTCTGCAGCCCAGGCTGGAGCTGATGAAGTCCTGCACTTCATATTATCCTGGTATGAAAACGTTGACCTTGACAGGATTGGCTCCCTTAGGAACGGCTCCAAGTGGACTGGCCGGGATGAATGTGTCCTGCGCCGAAAAGAAGTGGCCTACGAGCTCGCCTCCTATGCTGAAACCAACCAGTATATTGACGGCCCCATAGAGCCGGATACTGACATTGAAGAAGATGACGAGGAGGAGGAAGAGGCTGAGGGTGGTGAAGATGCTGGCGAGGACCGCAACTTGGACGACGAAGAGGAAGAGCACGAGAAAACCGAGGAAGAGGGAACCGAGCAGCACAGCACTGCGGAGGAGTCCGGGATGAAGACTGACCCAGAAATTGTCAAGCCCGCAGCTGGCTCGGACGAGGCCCGAGTTGAGTCGCAGCCCACCGCACAGGAGCAGATTGTCACCACCGAGATGGTGATCGACGATCCCGCTCCCGAGTTGGGCGCGACCGGGGCCTCAACCGAGAACGTCACCTCCGAGCTCTACCCTCTTCCCAGCGCTTCCGCTGCTCAATCCATGAACTCTGCATCCGAGCCGGCTTCCGCTACTCCAAATTCATCTACACTCGAGCCAGTTTCCACAACCGAGCCCGTGGCGCCTATCAGCACCGAGACGGACACTACCTCATCCACTGTAGTTTAAATTCCTACATCATTATCCTCAAAACACTTATCAGATCCCCGGGATGCCGGGCGCAGATGTAATAAATACATTTAAGGTTCCTCTTGTTACTCAGTTTTAACTATTTCTTTAGCAAGACTGGCTCAATGCCGGATTACGCTAAAATGCAAGTCCCCGAGTTGCTTTTTTCATTCACTTAGTTCTTTTGTCTTTGCTCTTACCTGCCACTTGTGGCTTTTTTTATAGTCAAGTCACGATATTTCAAAAACCAAGTTTCAGATACTTAACCACTTAGAAATTTGCATGTTAACACTGCCCACCACTTAGCCGAAAAGAAAACAGAGAAGTAAAAACACCCTACTCGGTTGTTGTGCTCTTCTTTCCTTAGTAGTTTTTTCATGTGTCCATTGACCTTTGGCTTGTTCTCTTGCTTGCCATGAAGCCGGGTTGCGGACAGCAGCAGAGTCGAAGAGTTGGCCTTGGGTTTAAACACACTACTTAACGTACGCGTGAAATTTTGAGTAGAAGAACCGAGTAGGCAAAAGAAATAAAGTAAATGACACAAAGCAAGTTTTAGCACGGGCAGTCCTCGAGATCTAATTCAGAGTGCCGACTTGAATTTAACTCGGTTAAGAAGATACATACAATGTTTGCTCATGAATGAAAACGGCGGAGTAGAGCTACATTCCAGGGACGTTTGGATTCCTCTCCGGATTTATCCGCCCTGTTCTTCTGTGGTGCCTGTGCATCGATGAGATAATAGGCATCATTGTGGAGAGCCTTGCTAATAATGAATGGCCCTTCCCACGGAGGGGACAACTTGTGCATCCCGGTTGTGCGCTGCACGAGCCTAAGAACCATGTCTCCTTCTCGGAAAACCATTGGGCTCACTTTCTGGCTATGATACCTCCTTAGATTCTATTGATATACAACTGAGCGGGACAGAGTTAACTCTCTTGCTTCCTCAAGCAGGTACACATCATCTTCTCGGGCTTCTCTTGCCTCCGCCTCAGTATAGAGGGTTACTTTGGGTGAGTCATGCTCAAGGTCAGTGGGCAACACGGCCTCAGCTCCATATACCAGGAAGAATGGTGTGTATCCGGTTGATCAGTTAAGGGTAGTCCTTAGACTCCACAACACCGCCGGCAACTCACCCAGCCAACAACCATGGGTTCGCTGTAATGGCTCAATTAGCCTTGGCTTTATTCCGGATAGGACCATGCCATTTGCTCTTTCAACTTGCACATTGGAAGTCGGATGGACAACTGACGCAACGTCTAGTCGGATCCGCTTCTCTTTGCAGAACCTGGCAAAGGCTCCCTCAGCAAAATTTGTTCCATTGTTCGTGATGATTCCAGGCGGGTAGCCGTATCTCAGGATGACATCTTTCAGAAAGCTCACCGTTGTGTTCCCATCACACTTCCAGATAGGCTTCACTTCAATCCACTTGGTGAACTTGTCCACCATGACCAAGATGTGAGTCATGTTGCCTCTAGCTGGCTTGAAAGGGCCCACCATATCCAAGCACCATACTGCAAAGGGCCAAGTGATAGGGATGGTCTTCAACTCGGAAGCTGGCATGTGAATCTTGCTTGCATATCTCTGGCACCCATTGCACTTTCTCACTAGATCTTCTGCTTGCTGCAAGGCAGTCAGCCAAAAGAATCCATGCCGGAACGCCTTCTTGACCAAAGCCCGAGATGAGGCATGATGCCCACACTCTCCTTGATGTATTTCTCTTAGGATCTCTTCTCCTTCTTCTGGATGAACGCATCGTTGTAGCACGCCGGTAGGGCTTCTCTTGTGCGGCTCTTTGTTGATGATGGTGTAGCCCTTAGATCTTCTCTGTATTTGCCTGGCTGTGACCTCGTCACTCGGCAATGTTCCATCCGCTATAAAGGATAATATGGGCAAAGCCCAACTCGGTGTCTCCCGTATGGGAAACATTGGTTCGTCCACTTCCATTGGATCAGCTGTCATGACTTGCGCCGAGTTGGAGACGGGTCCCGGGTCCCCGAGTACTGAGAAATAATCCCCTTGATGAATGCGATAGTCCACGGGTTTGCAGAGGCAGTCCCCAGGTTGGATGGAGCAGTCCCCGGGTTCTCTTTTGCGCATTCCCAATCAATCTCCATAGGAACAGCCTCTGAGTCCAGCAGACCTGGAATATATATTGACTCCGAGTTGGGAGATTGCTTGATTGATGGCTTCCTTAAATGCTCCAAGGCAATCCCAGGCAGGATGAACTGCCGAGAAGATCCCAACTTGGACAGAGTATCCGCTGCATCATTTTCAGCTCGGTGGATGTGATGGAACTCACACCCATCAAAGAATCCAGTCATGCTCTGCACCAGAAAACGATAGGACGCCATGTTGGCATCCAAGGCATCCCAAGTCTCCGAGACTTGTTGAACTACCAGGTCTGAGTCACCATAGCAAACAATACGTCGGACTCCAATTTCCTTGGATACCCTCGGGCCGTGTACCAGTGCTTCATACTCGGCTACGTTATTGGACGCCGAGAAGTGGATCTGCAGCACATATCTGAGTTGATCTCGCTTGGGCGAGGTGAGCACCACGCCAGCACCGAGCCCTTCTTTTACCTTGGAGCCATCAAAATGCATCTTCCAGAAATTGGTTTCCGGCAAGGGAGGCTCATACTGCATCTCGGCCCAATCCACCAAAAAATCCGTTAGGGTTTCTAACTTGATTGCTTCTCTTCTCGCGTATAAAGGGCTATACGCAGCCAGCTCAATCGCCCACTTGGCAACTCGGCCACTCGCATCCTTGTTGCCCATGATCTCTGAGATGGGAGCGGTGCTCACCACCGTGATGGCATGCTCTTGGAAATAATGCTTGAGCTTCTTGGCACCCAGGTAAATGCCATAGGTCATCTTCTGGTAGTGGGGGTAATTCTGCTTGAAGATGGATAGCACCTCGCTGAGATAATACACCGGCCTCTGCATGTTCTTTCCTTCCTCTTCACGTTCCACTACCACCACCACACTGACTACTCGGTTGGTGGCCGCAATATAAAGCAGCATTGGCTCCTTGGGCAAGGGGCTTGCCAGGATGGGAGCGCTACCCAACACGGTCTTGAGTTCCTTGAAGGCCACATCAGCTTGTGGTGTCCAGACAAACTTGTCACTTTTCTTCATGAGCTGATAAAGAGGCAGCGCCTTCTCGCCCATTCTTCCCAGGAAGCGGCTCAGAGAAGCCAGGCATCCGGTAAATTTCTGCACATCCTTCAGTGATCTCGGCAAAGACATGCTCTCTATAGCTTTTATCTTTGAAGGATTGGCCTCAATGCCCCAACTAGATACCAAGAAGCCGAGTAGCTTGCCAGCCGGGACGCCAAATGTGCACTTGGTTGGATTTAATTTCAACCGGTATTTGTGCAAGCTGGCAAATGTTTCCTCAAGATCTCTCAGCAGAGTGTGTTTTTCTTTCCTTTTGATGACAATGTCATCTACGTACACCTGCACATTCTTTCCTATCTGGTCATGCAAACACTTTTACATGCACCTTTGATAAGTAGCCCCAGCATTTCTCAACCCAAAACACATGACACCATAGCAATAAGCCCCGTACGGGGTAATAAAAGCAGTCTTTATTTGATCAGCCGGGTTTAGAGGAATCGTGTGAAAACCAGAGTAGGCGTCAATGAAAGACAAAAGTTCGCACCCGGCAGTGGAATCGATCACCTGATCTATGCGGGGTAGCGGGAGCGGGTCCTTGGGGCAGGCCTTGTTCAAGTCGGTGTAGTCCACGCACATGCGCCAGGCTATAGCGGCCTTGGGATCCTCCTTCTTCTTCTCCACCATGACCGGATTGACCAACCAATCCGGATGCAGCACCTCCATGATGAATCCACTTGTCAGCAGCTTTGCGATCTCGTCACCAATAGCTTTCCTTCTCTCAGCCGCAAAGCGGCGCATTGCCTGCTTAACCGGCTTGGCGTCAGGGCGCACATGCAACGAGTGCTCAACCAACTCCCTCGGGACACCTGGAAGGTCCTGAGTGGACCATGCGAAGACATCCCGATTCTGACGGAGGAAGTGGATGAGCTCGCTTTCCTATTTCTCCTCCAACCCGGCACCAATGATGGCCACACGCTCCGGGAACTCCGGGTCAATCTGCACTTTCTTTGTTTCCTGGGAGGCCTGGAAGGTAGCCCCATACTGATAACTTGGCATGCTAGGCATACCGACTTGAGCTGCTTGGGCCATAGCCACCACCTCATGTATCTTCTTCTTCTCGGCAGCAATGACCATGGACTCGGCAAGCCGAGACCCCGCAGATGCGCACTCCAGGGAGCGCTTGTAGTCACCCGAGATGGTGATGACTCCATTGGGACCAGGGATCTTCATCTTCAGGTAGGCCGCATGAGTAGAGGCCATGAACTTGGTCAGCGCAGGCCTGCCAAGTAGAGCATGATAAGGGCTCTGAAGATCAACCACCTCAAATTGCAGGCACTCGGTCCGGCAATTCTCCCTGGTACCGAAAAGCACATCCATCCAGATGCGGCCGATAGGAGCACAAGATACACCCGACACAATGCCATGGAATGTAGTCCGACTGGGTAGCAGCATGTTCTCGGCAAGGCCAAGCTTCTCCATGGTATCTCGGTACATGATGTTGATGCTGCTCCCGTTGTCAATCAGCACCTTGCTGAACTTCACGTTCTTCTTGGTCCCCAAGAAAGTGGGGTCCACTACTAGAGCATATGTACCCGGGTTGGGCATAATCTTGGGATGATCTGCTTTGGACCAGACTATGTCCTGGTCACACCACTCCATGTAGTAAGGCACAGATGGGATCACGACATTTACCTCCATCGCGCGCTTGTGCTGAAATTGATTGTCATCCGGCTCAGTGGTGAACACCATGTAACTCTCGTGGTGCTCCTGGTACTAGTTCCGGTCCACAGCACCACCATCATTGTTGTTGTTCTGGTTGGCATTGTTGTTGTTGCGATTGTTGTTGCGGGTGTAGTAGTTGTTGTGGTGGTTATTGTTGTTGTTGAAGTTGCGGTTGTAGTTGTTCCGATTTGATCCCTGAGACACTTGGTTCACATTCTCCCTCCTCTGGTTCTCGGCTGGCCTGGGAGCAGCTGCCCGGATAGGCTGCACATTAGAGCCTGAGAGCGGAAGAGCAGGTGGAGGAGGCAGTTGACCAAAGCCCTCGCTCTTGATCCTGTCCCACCAGCTGCACTGCCGGGTAGTGTGATTGGCTGGCCTACTCGGATGCCGTGTATGGAAACTACACGGTCCATCCTTCATGTTCTCAAAGATGAACCTCACTGGATCTCCAGATTCCTGGGGGGCATTGGGCTGCTGAGGAGCATTGTACTGCTTCTTGACATTCTGGCCCTGATTCTGGTTTTGCCCGTACTAGGCTCCAGCAGTTTTTTGCCTTTGGCTGCTCCCGGTAGCTCCCTGATCCTGAGTAACGGCAGCTACATGGTCAGACCCGTAGCGGATATCCGGACGGTCTTCTCTTCTCTTGTTCCGGAAATCCTGGCGGTAATGGCGCCGAGATCCATCAT
The DNA here is from genome assembly GCA_028641055.1 of Alopecurus myosuroides. Taxonomy (NCBI): domain Eukaryota; kingdom Viridiplantae; phylum Streptophyta; class Magnoliopsida; order Poales; family Poaceae; genus Alopecurus; species Alopecurus myosuroides. Next base: position 111,147,312 of record CM054057.1, on the reverse strand, counting down.
GCTGTTTCCTCTTGGGCTCGAAGGAATCAAGCAGAGGCTGAGTAGGGTCACCGAGAGCATACATATCAGCAATTTTGATTGTCTCAGCAAGGGTACTTGGCATCTCCCTCTGCAGTTTCTGCCACAGCATGTTGCCATGTCGGGAACCTTGCGCAAACCACACAATGGCCTGTGACTCATTCACACCCTCACAGGTGTTCCTCAGAGTACTCCACCGAGTAAGATACTCCCGGTCAGTTTCCTCTTCTCTTTGCTTGCACGCCGAGAGCTGTTGCGGCCTGTTTGGCCTCTTCGAAGTACTGGTGAAGTTGCTGATGAAGGCTTCCGAGAAGTCAAGCCAGCAGTTGATGCTGTCTCTTGGCAGATTATTGAGCCAGATCCGGGCAGGGCCCTCCAGCATACGGGGCACATACTGTCGGGGGGTTACCCCCGAGTAGGGTAAAGACAGGTGGTAAAGGCAGCTTACAGAAGAGAGGTTTGGTCGAGTAGCCGACTACCTGGTACTCGCTACCCGGTCGACTGCTACTCGGTCTCACCTCAAGATGACCAGAAGGAGATATCAATCAAGTTCTATCCTTTCGAGTAGAAGGGTTGGCCCGAGTACAATTGGCGGGAACAATTGGCGGGAACCTACTCGGGCCAGAAAGTCAAAGGAGCCGTTCTGACACAGGATCCCGCGTATCCTGGGTCCGTACTTGGCAGCGTTCGAACTACTGTTCATCTGGGACCGGCCTGCCTGACAGTGACAGCATGGAAGCAGGCCGTGGCAGGATAAGGGGGCCCTACTCTGTGCCTAGGTACAGTGATACCAGTCTGTCCCCTAGTTTTGCCCAACGACTTTACGGAAGCAGCCAAGATTAGGAACCAAAGCTGTCAGCGGGTACCCGGAAGAAGGACGGTGTGCACACTATGTCGACACTTGTCTAGATTTGGACGTAACCGGCTGGGCATCGTGTATATAAGGTGCCCCGCCGCCTCCTGCGCGAGGGATCTTGCTCCACGCTCACTTTGGAGCCCTAGAAACCCTAAGTTCTTGACCTAGCTCTACTCGGAGAGGAGAGAGAGGCTACTCGGTAGAGATACCATTTGTACTGTGGCTACTCGGAGAGACATCGTAATACATAGAGAAAGGCAGGAGTAGGGGTTTTACCTCCTCACGAGGGCCCTGAACCTGGGTACATCGTGTTGTTTGTGTTGTGTGGATCTTACCTCACGCGGCTATTCGTCGCGTAATCCCTCCCCGAATACCTCCAGCGTCCATCGTTCCCACATCTTTAGCCATCCTATGGCATCTGCCGTGACACCACCACGACAGTTGGCGCCCACCGTGGGGCAACCAGCGGCGCTGGCTGGAGTTTCTGTTCGGACGGGATCTTCTTCAGCGGAGCGCGTAGTTTGTGGCCTTGTCCACAGATTCGGCTCCTTCGACTTCGTCACCGACAACGCCGGCTGTTTCGGCGGCATGGCCATGCCCGAGGGCGGCTCGGTGATCTCCTTCGGCTCTCACCTCGTCTACGTCGCCACCGTCGCCAACAGCGCCTACCCCGAGCTGGTGCATGCCGCGGAGGATCCCCCTGCGGTGATTGCAGCTCGCGGAAGGCCTGCATGCAGCTCGGCAAGCTGCGCTGAGGTGATGGTGACGGGCTTGGCGGCAAATACTGGCGCAGCTGCTACTGGCGCTGCGGCCGTTGTCGAGGAGGTTGACGACCCGCCTGCTGGTGGCAGGAATCACCGGCCCTACGAGAAGGAGAGCAACTTGCCACCTTCCACGTCTACGTTCATCCCCGCGTCTGCTGCGCGAACCGGCATGCCCACTCCCACCGACATCGAGCTCCTAGCCGCGAGGGAGCAGCTCGAGCGGCAACGCCAGGAGCTGCTTGCCGAGCAGGCGGAGTTGGAGAAGATCAGGCTTGAGCTGAGTCTAGACCAGCTCGAGTACAACAAGGCTCACGGCTTCACGCCAGTCGCCAGGAGGCCCAGCCGAGTAGGCGCTACGCGGCGTAACTTGGGTGTCGAGATGGCGACAGTTGCGGAGGTGCCCGCGCAGTCTGCCACCGCGAACACCTTCACCAGGCCAAGGTACAGCACACCCGCCAAGACGCTTAGAGCTGCACAGGCCGTGGCTGCCGAGTTGCCGCGCCTGGATGGAGAGGCGCGTCTCAGGCAGCAGGAGAGGCTCAACGAGTTGGTGTTGGAGGCCGCTAGGCAGAACGAGGAGTTCCGGAAGGCCAACCCGGGAGCTGGAGCTTCGCAGGTGGTTCACTCGCACGCGGCTAGATCTAACGATCAGGCCTCGTCTCCGCATCCCAGCCGCGAGAAGAGCCGCAGTGGGCGCTCGGGTAGAGACAGGCAAGTGCAGGTGTATGACCCGGCTGCTGCCGCGAAACAGGTTGCTGTGCCGCAGCAGCCCGGGCAGGAACACAACGCTGCAAGAGTAGGCTCTCAAGCCCATCAAGCTCAAAGCCGTGCCCGAGAAGCCGCGCGTTCGCGTACTTCTCGGCAACCCGCAGCTCAGCCTACTCGGCAGAGGCAGCAGCCGCGCCCAGTGGCACCAGTCGCCAACCCGGTGGAGCAGCCCGCAGCTATGCAGGTGGATAGGTATGATGATGGCTACTCGGCTATGGAGATGGCTGGTTATGACATCCATGATCGTGTTGGTGAGCGCGTGTTGGCGCCTGGAGATGCAAGGCACCAATTGGACCGTATCAGCTTGTCTGCGCGGCTTGAGAGCACGGGTCCTCCTGGCCCCGAGTGCTTTGGCCCGCGCATCATGAACGAGCCTTCCGTGAAGGGCTTCCAGCTCGCAAGAGGCACCAAGAGCTACAATGGCAGCACCAAGCCTGAAGATTGGCTCAATGACTATGTCACCGCGGTTCATAGCGCGAATGGCAACAGGAGATGGGCGGTGCGCTATGTGCCGCAGATGCTAGAGGGTCCAGCTCGCACTTGGCTCAACAACTTGCCCAAGAACAGCATTAATTGCTGGCTGGACTTCTCGGATGCCTTCATCAGCAACTTCACGAGTACATACAAGAGGCCGAATAGGCCACAGCAGCTGTCGGCTTGCAGGCAGCGAGAAGATGAGACGGACCGCGAGTACCTTACTCGGTGGAGCACCTTGAGGAACACTTGTGAGGGTGTGAATGAAGCACATGCCATCACTTGGTTTGCGCAGGGTTGCCGACATGGCAGCATGCTTTGGCAGAAATTGCAGAGAGAGATGCCGAACACCCTGGCCGAGACCATCAAGATTGCGGATCAGTATGCACTCGGTGATCCTACTCAGCCACTGATGGACTCCTCTGAGCCGAGAAGAAACTTCAACAGCAGCAAGCGCAACGAGTTCCGCAACAAGCGCCGAGTAGATAATCGGTATGATCCCGAAGAGGTGAATGCAGTGAATGTTGGAGGCGGTGGTGGCCAAAGGCAGAAACCTGCTGGAGCCTACGGGCAGAACCAGAACCAGGGCCAGGGCAACAAGAAACCGTTCCGCACTGCGCAGTCGGGTAGCGGGAACTCCGAGCAGCCGAAGAAGTTTGTCTTCGATGACATGAAGGATGGCCCATGCAGCTTTCACACTCATCATCCCTCGAGGCCCGCTAACCACACTACTCGGCAATGCGAGTGGTGGGATGTGATCAAGAGTGATGGCTTGCCTCCTCCTCCTCCTCTGCCAGCCGCCAATGCTACTGTTCAGCCTACTCGCGCACCCGCAACTCGGCCGCCAGTGTACCCGAGAAGAGAGAATGTGAACCAAGTGGCTCTAGGAGCCAACCGGAACTTCAACAATGAGAGATACCGCAACAACAACAACAATTACAACCGCAACAACAACAACAGAGGCAACAACAACTATCAGGGCAACAACAACAACAATGGCAACAATGGGGGCAATGGCTCCAACCAGTACCAAGAGCACCATGAGAGCTATATGATCTTCACTTCTGAGGCAGTCGACAAGCAGTCACAGCACAGGCGGGCCATGGAGGTCAACGCAGTGATTCCTGCTGTCCCTCACTACATGTATTGGTGTGACCAGGAGATCAGGTGGACTCGGGCAGATCACCCCAAGGTGATGCCCAATCCGGGTACCTATGCCTTGGTGCTAGATCCTACCTTCCTGGGCCCCGAGAAGAATGTGAGGTTCAGCAAGGTGCTAATCGACAACGGCAGCAGCATCAACATTGTGTACAAGGACACACTCGAGAAGTTGGGCCTGGCCGAGAACATGATGCTGCCTAGCAAGACCACTTTCCATGGCATTGTGCCCGGGATCTCATGCAACCCGATTGGCCGAGTGTGGATTGATGTGCTATTCGGTACCCGGGAGAACTGCCGCACGGAGCGCCTGCAGTTTGAAGTGGTGGATCATCAGAGCCCCTATCACGCTCTACTCGGCAGGCCTGCTCTGAGCAAGTTCATGGCCTCTACACATGTGGCTTATCTGAAGATGAAGATCCCTGGTCCCAATGGCATCATCACCATCTCGGGAGATTACAAGAAGTCCATGGAGTGTGCCTCTGCTAGCTCCCAACTGGCGGAATCGATGGTGATTGCTGCCGAGAAGAAGAGGATGTACGAGGTGGTGGCCATGGCTCAGTCCGCACAAGCTGGCGCACAAGGTGTGCCGAGTACCCAGCATGGTACAGCTTTCCAAGCTGCCAAGGAGACCAAGACAGTCCAGGTTGACCCCGAGTTCCCGGAGCGCGTGGTCATCATTGGTTCCGGGTTGGCGGAGAAATAGGAAAGCGCGCTCATCCACTTCCTCTGTGAGAATCGGGATGTGTTCGCCTGGACCAATGAAGATCTACCAGGAGTCCCGAGGGAGTTGGTTGAGCACTCTTTGCATGTGCGTCCTGACGCCAAGCCCGTGAAGCAGGCTTTGCGCCGTTTCGGAGATGAGAGAAGGAAGGCCATCGGTGATCAGATCACCAAGCTGCTGATAAGTAACTTCATCATGGAAGTGCTGCATCCGGATTGGTTAGCCAACCCGGTCATGGTCGAGAAGAAAAAGGAAGATCCCAAGGCTGCCACTGCATGGCGCATGTGCGTCGACTACACCGACTTGAATAAGGCATGCCCCAAGGATCCTTTCCCGCTACCTCGCATCGATCAGGTGATCGATTCCACTGCTGGTTGTGAACTGTTGTCTTTCATAGATGCTTACTCTGGTTTCCACCAGATTGCACTCAACCCTGCTGATCAAATAAAGACTGCTTTCATTACCCCGTATGGGGCTTATTGCTATCGTGTCATGTGTTTTGGCTTGAGGAATGCGGGTGCAACCTATCAGAGATGCATGCAGAAATGCTTGCACGACCAGCTCGGCAAGAATGTGCAGGTGTACGTAGATGACATTGTCATCAAAACGAATAAAACACATACTCTGCTTGCCGACCTGGAGGAAACCTTTGCTAACCTACGCAAGTACAAAATGAAACTGAATCCGAGTAAGTGCACCTTTGGGGTACCAGCTGGAAAGCTACTCGGTTTTCTGGTTTCTAGTCGGGGCATTGAAGCCAATCCTTCTAAGATAAAAGCTATTGAGAGCATGTATTTACCGAGATCACTGAAAGATGTGCAGAAGTTCACGGGTTGTCTGGCATCTCTGAGCCGTTTTCTGGGCCGAATGGGCGAGAAGGCTCTGCCTCTATATCAGCTGATGAAGAAAAGTGACAAGTTTGTCTGGACTCCGCAAGCGGACGTGGCGTTCAATGAGCTGAAAGCAATGCTGGCTAGCGCTCCCGTCTTGGCTAGTCCGCTACCCAAGGAGCCTATGCTGCTGTATATTGCTGCGACTAACCGAGTAGTCAGCGTGGTGATAGTGGTGGAGCGAGAAGAAGAAGGCAAGAGTGTGCAGCGCCCAGTTTATTATCTCAGTGAAGTGCTGTCCAGTTCCAAGCAAAACTATCCGCACTACCAGAAGATGACATATGGTGTGTACCTGGGCGTCAGGAAGCTCAAACATTACTTCCAGGAGCACCCCATCACTGTTGTGAGCTCTGCTCCCATCTCGGACATCATGGGGAACAAGGAGGCGAGTGGCAGAGTAGCCAAGTGGGCAATTGAGCTAGCCGCGTACGCTCCCGCGTATGCGAGAAGAGAAGCAATCAAGTCTCAGGTCCTGGCAGAGTTTCTTGTGGACTGGGCCGAGATGCAGTATGAACCTCCTGCTCCAGTTTCCAACTATTGGAGGATGCACTTCGATGGCTCGAAAGTAAAGGAAGGCCTTGGTGCTGGTGTCGTGCTCACGTCACCCAAGCGAGATCAGCTCAAGTATGTGTTGCAGATTCATTTCAAGGCATCCAACAATGTAGCCGAGTACGAGGCGGTGGTGCATGGTTTGCGAGTAGCAAAGGAGGTTGGTGTGCAGCGCATTATATGCTATGGCGATTCAGATCTAGTGGTGCAGCAAGTCTCAGGTACCTGGGATGCTTTGGATGCCAACATGGCATCGTATCGATTCTTGGTGCAGTCAATGACTGGGTTTTTCGAAGGCTGTGAGTTCCAGCACATTCACCGAGCAGAGAACAAAGCAGCAGACGAGCTATCCAAGTTGGGATCTTCTCGGCAGTCCATCCCGGCAGGGATTGCCTTGGAGCATTTGAGGAAGCCATCCATCAAGCCTTCCCCCAACTCGGAATCCATCTTTGTTCCTTCTCTGCCAAGTGAAGAATCTGACCCAATGGAAATTGACTGGGAGAGTGCTGCAGGGAACCCGGGGACTGCCATTCCTTACTCGGGGACTGCCACTCTGTACCCGGGGACTGCCACTCCTTACTCGGGGACTGCCACTCCTTACTCGGGGACTGCCACTCCTTACTCGGGGACTGCCGCTCCCTACTCGGGGACTGCCACTCCCTACTCGGGGACTGCCACTCCTTACTCGGGGACTGCCACTCCGTACTCGGGGACTGCCACCCTCAACCCAGAGGCTGTCGCGTTCATTGAAGAAGTTCTCGCCAATCGGTCTGGGCTGCAGAGAAGCGCTCCTACTCCTCCTGTGCAACCGCCAGAGCCTGTCCCAATGGAACTGGACGAACCAGTGTTTCCCATACGGGAGACACCGAGTTGGGCTATGCCCATATTATCCTTTCTAAGGGACGGCACTTTACCTGAAGATGAGGTGACTGCGAGGCAGATTCAGAGAAGGTCCAAGGGCTACACCATAGTGCGAGATGTGCTGCACAAGAGAAGTGCCACTGGTGTGCTGCAACGCTGTGTGAGCCCAGAAGAGGGAGAAGAAATCCTGGTGGAGATACATCAAGGGGAATGCGGGCACCACGCCTCTTCTCGGGCATTGGTCAAGAAAGCTTTTCGGCATGGCTTCTACTGGCTCACTGCACTGCAACAAGCCGAAGATATCGTGAGGAAGTGCAACGGCTGCCAGATGTTCGCAAGTAAGATTCACATGCCTGCTTCCGAGTTGAAAACAATTCCTATCACATGGCCATTTGCTGTTTGGTGCTTGGATATGGTTGGTCCTTTCAAGCCGGCTAAAGGCAATATGACACATATCTTCGTCATGGTGGACAAGTTCACCAAGTGGATTGAGGTGAAGCCTATTCGGAAGTGCGATGGGGCCACAGCTGTGAGGTTTGTGAAGGATGTGATCATGAGATACGGCTACCCGCATAGTATCATCACCGACAACGGCACCAACTTTGCAGAGGGGGCAATGGTGCGATTCTGCAGAGATAAGCATATCCGACTAGACGTTGCGTCAGTCGCGCACCCTGCCTCCAATGGGCAAGTTGAGAGAGCAAATGGAATGGTACTGGCAGGCATAAAGCCAAGGCTGATTGAGCCATTGCTGAAAACACCTGGGTGTTGGCTAGAAGAGCTGCCAGCGGTGTTGTGGAGTCTAAGGACCACCCCTAACCGGTCAACAGGCTACACGCCATTCTTCTTGGTATACGGGGCTGAGGCCGTGTTGCCAATAGACTTAGAGCATGACTCCCCCCGAGTAGCCCTCTACACGGAGGTGGAGGCGAGAGAAGCTCGAGAAGACGACGTTGACCTGCTTGAAGAAGCAAGAGAGCTGACTCTGTCACGTTCGGCTATCTACCAGCAAAACCTGCGGCGTTATCATAGCCGAAAGGTGAACCCAAGGGTTTTCCGAGAAGGAGACATGGTCCTTAGGCTGGTGCAACGCACAGCCGGGATGCACAAGTTGTCCCCTCCTTGGGAAGGGCCTTTTATCGTGAGCAAAGCACTGCACAATGATGCGTACTACCTTGTAGATGTGCGCCCATCACAGGCGAACAGGGCTGATAAAGCTGGAGAGGAAACCAAGCGCCCTTGGAATGTAGCCCTACTTCGTCGTTTTCATTCGTGAGCAAAGATGTGTATGTACCCTCTTATCCGAGTTGAAATTCTACTCTGCAATCTGAAATTGTTCTCGGGGACTGCCCTCGTCCAAAATTGCTTTAAGTGTTTTTACTCGGCTTGGTCTTTTGTCTATTCGGTTGCTCCACTTCAGAACTCATAAGTGCATTGAGTACTGTGTTTAAACCTATATGCCAACTCTTCGACTCTGCTGCTGTCCGAAACCCGGCTTCATGGCAAGCAAGAGAACAAGCAAAAGGTCAATGAGCACACGAAAATCGCTAAGGAAGAAAGAGTGCAGGAACCGAGTAGATTGTTGGTCACTTTTGTTCCCTGTTTTCGTCTTCTCGGCTAAGTGGTGGGCTGCGTTACCATGATTGTTTCTAGCGGCTAAGTATTTGCAGCCCTACTACTTGAATCTTGTGACTCGAATACCAAACAAGCGACAAGTCGCGGGTAGAGCAGAGATGAAAAGATAGGGTGAATAAGAAATGCAACTCGGGGACTCGCATGGAAACGCAACTCGGCATTAAGCCAGCGTCGTTCAATTTGATTAATGTCGAAATAAACAGAGTGGGCATAAAAACTGAGTAGCAAGCAAAACAAAGATAGTCTATTACATCTGCTCCCGGCATCCCGGGGATCTGATAAGTGTTCGAGTTGAAAGAGAGTGCAGGTTGCTTCAAGATGAGGAGGCAGTGTTCTCGGCGCTGGCCTTGGCTGCTGTTTCTTCGGCGGCGGTCTTGGCAGCAGCTTCTTCGGTGGCGGTCGTGGCAGCTGTTTCTTCGGTGCTGGCATGGGTGGCATCCGCTTCCGTCTGGACGGTGGCGGATTCCTTCATCTCGGCATCATCCTGGGTGGCCGCCTGCTCAGAAGTGGCCGTGGCCACCGAGACGAGTCCTGGAGCCGAAGAGGAGCCTGAAGCCTGGCCAGGAGGGGGCACCGTGTCGTCGAGAGCAGCACCTGAGGAGGTGCCAAAGTCGAGTGCGGCGGTGTCGATGTGGGCGTACTCGTCCTCATCGCTACTCGCGACGGCGACGTTCTTCCCCTTCCCGGCCTTGCCCTCAGGAGATTCGAAGAGGCCTTCCAAGTCGGATTCTACTTCGTCGTCCTCTTCCTCTTCCTCTTCCTCTTCGTACTCGGTGTCGGGCTCGGGGAGGCCCTCGATGAAGGTCTCCGTCTCAGCGCACTCCGCGACCTCGTAGGCGATCTGCTTGCGTGTGGCCACGCAGTCGGGATCTACCTCCCACTTGGAATTGTTGCGCTTCCCGCGGATGAGCTGCATGTTGAGGTTTTCATACCAGGATGCTATGCAGAGAAGCATCACGCCCGCACCGGCCCGGGCTCCCGAAGCACGCCACTTCTTCAACTCTTTCTTCACATTCTTCAGCTTGAAGGCTAGGCCCTTCATGGTGGTTGGCTGAAGATCATGAGGCCAAAACAGCCTGTGGAGCTCAAAGCCCTCGTGCACCAAGTCAGTTCCGACGCCAGCCAGCTGTTCGAAATAGCCTTTGAGCACCAGCAAGCTGTCCTCGATCTCGGCTCTGGTATCTGCTGCCTCACCTTTCGCAAGGCGAGCTGCTTTGGCCTTGGCCACCGTAGGCGCAGAAGGGGAGTCAAGATGAGGCCAGATCTCTGAAATAGCATGTGGTAACTTCAGAACCGAGAAGAGAAGAACCGAGTAGAGGAAAACCGAGAAGAAATACGACCGAGAAGAAAAGAAGCAGCGAAGAAAAGACTCACCGGACAGTTCGTTGCGCAGCCGCTGCAGCTGGGTCTTCCAGGACTCCTCGTTAGAAATGTGCTTTTCTTGGATCAGGCGCAAGCTATCCATCTGAGCGAAGAGATCAGCGTTGGTCTTCTTTAAAGTTTCGCATTCCTGCTCGAGGGCCATCTCCTTGGCTCTGAAAGTGGTCTCGGCCTTGGCCTTCTCGGCGATTGCCCTGTCCCTCTCGGCGCCAATGGTGAGGGCATCCTGGAGTGCCTTTTGCAACTGGAGTTGCAGCTTCTCGGTCTCGGTGACGTGATCCTTCAGCAACACAGCGGCCTGGTTGGACAGTTGGTTCTGCACCTCTGCTGGTTTGACACAATCTTGGTGTGCCTCAGCAAACAACTTGTGATCTTCTGCGAAGAGCCAGACAAGGTCAATAGAGAAGCAGCGAAGAAACGGATTCAAGATCAAACCGAGTAAACAACAAACTCACCTTCCAGCCTTTTGATGGTGGCTTCGGCGTTCTTCACGAAAGTGCGGCATTTCTCGTGCTCTTCGGCTAGGCTCTTCATTTTCTCTGCAGAGTGGAAAAGGTTAGCGCAAAAGAAAGCATAAGCGAGCGTAAACAAAAAACGCATGAACCGCACAGCTAAAAGCGTACCTTGCACTTCAGTCAGCTGCTGGGTGCTATCGTTGGCGTTCTTGCTGGCTGCCTCCGCAACTGCCTTTTCCTTCTCTAAAACAGCAATTCGCCTCCTGGCGATAGAGTGGTTCCAGAGAAGATGGCGGTATAGGTTGGTCCGCTTCAGGACGCTATCCTGAGAAGCGAGAAGAAGCAAGTTAAAAAAAAAGCAGAGTAGATTCAACCCGAGTAGGAGGCTACTCGGAGAGTATCCACCTACTCGGCTAGAATCTCGGGGACTGGGAGTGATGGAAAGGAGCAGAAAGGCGAATAGAAGAGAAGAAAATTCAGCTCGGAAAAGATAAGGAAAACTTACTGCGTAGGCCTGCTCGATGTCCTCGGCATTCTTGCGATGCAGGAACATCTTGGCTGCGAGTGTCGCGGTCTCGGTGGAGACGGACATGGGATTGCGTCCCAGGTCAACCTTGTTCCAGTCCACGCGCATGTGGTCGATGCCGCCAAGGCTAAGACCGTGCCACTTCTCCACGCCGAGAGCCTTGCTATCCCATTTGGCGTCGATGAAGCCAATGGTGTCCAGTACCTGCTCAAGGCCTTTTGAAGTTATTGGTTTGTCTTGGACTCCACGAGAAGCGATGTTGACAGACTGGGGTTGGCTTGGATCTGGAGGAGGGGAGTTCATGGCTACAACCTTCCTTCCCCTCTGGATAGCTAAAGCTTTGTCCTTGGGAGGGAAGCCGATTGAGTGCTGATAGCTAACCTCAATCATGTACTCCGGGTAGCAAGGCTGGCCAGCAGCGCGAGCATCAGCTGAGAGCGCGGCGGGAATCGGGCCAGACTCGTGGATCACGAATGCTCCACCTGAGGCTGGTAGCGGCACTTGGTCTCTGGACCGCTTCTTCGTCCTTTCCTTCTCGGGATCTTCAGTTTTCTTCCCGTCAGCTTTGGCCTTCGCCTTCTCGGCGGCTTCCTTCTCGGCCTTGGCCTTCTCAGCAGCTTCCTTCTCGGCCTTGGCCTTCTCAGCAGCTTCCTTCTCGGCTGCCCTTCTGACAACCTCATCCTTCAGAGCATCCAGGGCTCGTTGCCTGGTTACTCGCCCGGCAGGAGGGCTGGATGTATCCTTGGTCTGCGGCGGCGAGGAGGAGTTCGGCGGTGTAGGGCCTTGCACAGTGGGTGGCGCCACGGATCCGTCGCCTTGTGCAGCTCCTGGCTGGGAGCTACTCGGTGCGTCGCCCGGCTGCACGCTGCTCAATGGATAAGCATCTCTTGTGGTGGCATCCGTGGCGGTGGTGTCTTCTACTCGCTGCTCGGCAGCGAGATTCTTTTGCGCAGCAGCCCCTGTGGTGGGCTGCTCTTTCTCTGCTTCTGGCCGCTCGTCGGCGGTGTTGTCTTGCATCTCTTGATCTTGGTTCTCCTCGGCATTGCTAGCCGGAGGAGAAGGGGGTCTCTCATGGTGAACGGTGGTGTCCTGCGCCGCTGGCTCTGACTCTGCTCCTTGTGCATCGGCGGCCTGTGGATTGGCAGCAGCAGCATTGGCGGTGTGGTCCTCATCATCATCGATGTTGATCAGAGGTACTGATGATTCCTTAGCTTGGTCGGACGCGAGAGCTGCGCTCGCATCCATGGCAGGTCTGTAAAGAAGGAAGAAACCAGAAATTAGAAGGAATTTGGGAAGAATAGCACAGCGCAAGAAGGGAGGCGACCGAGAGGAGGGCTTACGCGGTGGTGGACTTAAGCTGTCGTCTGGGCTTCTTTACGACCACCTTCTTCTTGTTCTCGGTAATCTCTTTCTTCTCGGCGGGCTTCTTCCTCTTGGCAGGAGGCGCTGGTGCCCCGCTACCAGTCCGTTTGCGGGTCTCAGGAGCGGCGACGGACAGAGGCTTGACGACTAGGGGCGCATCGCCCTCGTCCTCGTCTTCGTCCTCGTCGTCCTTTTCCGCGGCAACTTCATCTGAGAGTCCAAGAGAAAAGAGGAAAGAATCAGAAACAGCAAACGAGGGACTGGTGCTTCTCGGAAACAAACAGAATGAAAGGGTAGTTACCGTCAAAGTCTTCATCAGACCAAGTGCGGAGAGCGTCGCGCTTGTCAGTAATGGGGGAACGAGAAAGGTTGGTCTGCTCCGCGGCATCGAAAGAGGGCACATCGTCCTCCTCACGATCAGGAGACCAGTTGCCCTCGAAAACCTCGCAGCTCTCGATTATCTGGCGAGTGAGAACCTGAAAAACAGAGAAGGATCACAAACTAGCCGAGTACCAGGAAGGAATTCTACTCGGATAGGCGTGCAGGTACAAAGCACACGAAGCCTAGGCAGTTTACTGAGTATTCTACCCGGATAGGCATGCAAACACAAAGCATACTAAGCCTAAGGCGATTCGGCTAGATGCCCTACTCGGAACGCAAGGCAATTGCTAGTTGATGCAAGAAGGAGAAGTTATCTACTCGGAAAGTAAATACAGAGAGCAAAGTAAGAAAGGCGTACCCGCTCAATTGGCTTTGTACGGCTGTACGGGACGAACCCGTATTGCCAGTGGTCGCCAAGATTCGTCGTCAAGATGTTCCTTGCGTGCCAGGGAACATCGATGTTGTCAATCTCGATGGTGGTTGTCCTGGTGCAGTCGCGGGGGCCTCCCATGTAACACATGAGATGGCAGCGCTCCTGCAAGGGCAGCACTCGGCGCTGGATCCAGCAAGCCACCGGATCGTCATTCTTGAGGCCTTGCGCCTTTAGCCAGCCAAGTCTATTCTCCATCTCGATGGCGTCCTCGTCATTGACGGGCTTGTCCTTCCAGTACATCCCGATTGGAGCGCGATTGCTCCAAACGGGCAAGTTGATTCGATCGTCCACCTGGGCTCCTTCCGCGGCGGCAACGTTCTTGACGTAGAGGAACGTCTTCTGCCACAGCTTGACGGAGTCCAGCCCCTTGATGCGGGGGTGGTTCGTCCCGGACCGCTGCACCATCATGGCGCAGCCGGTGTCGGTGGCGCGGGCGACGCCCGCGGAGTCTTTCTTCCCGGTGGATTGCTGGCGCAAGTGGAAGTACCTGAGCCACGTCTCCCACGTGGGCCGGATGCCGAGGAAGGCCTCGCAGACCACGGCGTGGTAGGCGAGGAAGACGACGGCATTGGGGGGCAGATGATGCATCTGGATGCCGAAGTGATTGAGGAACTTCCGCAGGAAATCGGAGGCGGGCAATCCGAACCCGCGCTCAAAATGCGACAGGAAGACGACGCGTTCTCCTTCCCGCGGGGATGGCACGATTTCACCGTCTGGCGCCCGGCACTCCACGCCGGGAGGAACTCGCCTGGTATTGACGAGCCAGGCGCAATCTTCCGCGGTGACGGAGGAGCCGGCCCAGCCAGCTTTGGCCATTGCTGCGGGTGGAAGGAGTGGAAGATTTCGAGGGGAGTTGGTTGGGGGATTGAGTCCGCGGCGGCGCGAGAGCTTGCGCGGCGGCGGAGGGCTCGGTGGCGGAGAAGAGCAGGAGACAAAGGAGGAATAGTGCAAGGGAAGGGGAAAAGGAAGTTACCGGCGGAGGTATTTATATCTCCTCCGCGAGTTTACCGTTACCGTCGTGGAAGTGGGATCGATTGTGGCGTGTGGTGGATCCTGTGGCCGGCTAGAAACGCACACAAGCGCCGGTTGCGCGCGTAATGGCCGCAGTTGATCCCACCACCGAATCGTGGTCTATAACTACACTTGATGGGACATGACGGCCGGTGGGCCCACTGCGTGAAAACTGGACGCGTGGCAGGTCGTGTCCTGGGCAACGAAACGACGAGGTCGTGGATGCTTGACACGTGTGCAGTTGCTGCGCGAAGGGCTGGATTGTGCTCTGTGCTGCAGAGGCTCAATCTGAGAAATTTCTCTAAGTCTTTTTACTCGGTTACAGAGTAGAAAGCAAGTGCTACTCGGGAAAGAGGAAACTCAAGGTACTTTCCAGATAGCTACTCGGAGGTTCTACTCGGCATCTTGAGGTTCAAGGGCTGAGATGCAAAGGCTGGTTTTAAGCTGGCAGAGCCTAGTGAACAAGTTCGCAAGACTCAACCAGCTTCGGGGACTGCTGTCGGGGGGTTACCCCCGAGTAGGGTAAAGACAGGTGGTAAAGGCAGCTTACAGAAGAGAGGTTTGGTCGAGTAGCCGACTACCTGGTACTCGCTACCCGGTCGACTGCTACTCGGTCTCACCTCAAGATGACCAGAAGGAGATATCAATCAAGTTCTATCCTTTCGAGTAGAAGGGTTGGCCCGAGTACAATTGGCGGGAACAATTGGCGGGAACCTACTCGGGCCAGAAAATCAAAGGAGCCGTTCTGACACAGGATCCCGCGTATCCTGGGTCCGTACTTGGCAGCATTCGAACTACTGTTCATCTGGGACCGGCCTGCCTGACAGTGACAGCATGGAAGCAGGCCGTGGCAGGATAAGGGGGCCCTACTCTGTGCCTAGGTACAGTGATACCAGTCTGTCCCCTAGTTTTGCCCAACGACTTTACGGAAGCAGCCAAGATTAGGAACCAAAGCTGTCAGCGGGTACCCGGAAGAAGGACGGTGTGCACACTATGTCGACACTTGTCTAGATTTGGACGTATCCGGCTGGGCACCGTGTATATAAGGTGCCCCGCCGCCTCCTGCGCGAGGGATCTTGCTCCACGCTCACTTTGGAGCCCTAGAAACCCTAAGTTCTTGACCTAGCTCTACTCGAAGAGGAGAGAGAGGCTACTCGGTAGAGATACCATTTGTACTGTGGCTACTCGGAGAGACATCGTAATACATAGAGAAAGGCAGGAGTAGGGGTTTTACCTCCTCACGAGGGCCCTGAACCTGGGTACATCGTGTTGTTTGTGTTGTGTGGATCTTACCTCACGCGGCTATTCGTCGCGTAATCCCTCCCCGAATACCTCCAGCGTCCATCGTTCCCACATCTTTAGCCATCCTATGGCATCTGCCGTGACACCACCACGACACATACCGAACAACCCATCTCGTGTTGCCACCTGCCACGTACACGACAGTCACATAATCATTCAGCCAGTCTTCTGGCTTGGTGCTTCCATCATAGGTCTTGGTCCCTGTAGCCAGCTTAAACTTGGACACGGGTGGCTCCCCCATGATCCTAGGACCAAAACAACCTGGCCCTGGCGGGCCCTTCACTTCTATCTCCTCGGACCGGTAGAGCCGGTCTAGCTTGTATCTTGCATCACTTGGTTCCAGCATTCTTCCTCCCAACCGAGTTGCGAGATCTCTTGGGTCGGCGTACCCGGCGCGCTCCATTTCCGAGTACCCGTCGTTGTAGCGGTCTTGAGGCACAGGTCTGGGTTGAGCAACCGGGTTGGCCACAGCAGCAACCACATTCGGCTGAGGAACATGTTGGACTGGGTTAGCAACATGCTGCCGAGATGGGCCTTCTCGGTTTCCTCCTTGCCCCTCTTGATGAACTCTGGCGGCCGGATCGCCAGTACCCGCAGTGTTGTGTTTTTGGTCGGGCTGCCGCACTACAGCGTGCTGTTTTCCGGCGACAGCCGGGTCGTACACCTGCATCTGTTTGTTTCTCCCAGAGTTCACACTCTGGGCCCTCTCTCCACCGGAAAGCGGCGATGAGGCATGGTCCATGGATCTTGCCCCATGCGAGTGAACAACATGAGACGCACCGCCCCCCGGGTTGGCCTGCCGATAGGCCTCATTCTACCTACCCGCTTCCAGAACGAGCTCATTGAGCCGCTCCTGCTGCCTAACACGGGCCTCGCCAGTGAGATGCGGTAACTAACCAGCAACTGCCTCTGCAGCTCTAAGCGTCTTTGCAGGGGAACTATATTTTGGCCTACCAGCGTTGTTTTGACTGGCAGACTTGCTAGCAATTCTACCATCTCTATCTAGCTCAGCGCCTAAGTTGCGCCGAATAACCCCTATCTTTCTAGGATTTCTAGAAATAGGAGTAAAGCCATGCACTCTATTGTACTCAGTTTGATCCAAGTTAAGATCGAGCCTAACCTTATCCATCTCCTGGGCCTCCTGCAGCAAGGCGAGTCGTTGTTGCTCGAGCTGCGCCCTCACCACAGCCGGATCCACGTCCGTGGCGATAGGCATGCCGATCTGCACGACACCAGCACGAGCAGCCGGTATCATGGTTGATGTAGAGGGATCTACGTAACCAGGTTGGTTATGTGGCATGTCGTAGGGCTTGTGACCCCTGGGAGCAGCCGGCTCCTCGATGACTTCAGTCGCAGTGGCTACGCCCTTCCCGGAGTCGATGATCGGGCCTGTCATCATCACCTCCACACTGCCCACAGAGCAGCCAGCCGGCTTCCCGCGGACAGCGAGAATAGCGGGGGGATCGTTAGCGACGAGCACCACCTCGGGGTACTCGCGGATGACGGTGGTGGCGACGTACCCCAAATGCGCGCTGAAAGAAAGGATGGAGCCGCCTGCAGGCAAGGGCCTGCCGCCGAAATCGCCGGCGTTGTCGCTGACGAAGTCGAAGGAGCCAAATCTGTGGACAAGGCCACAAACCACGCGCTCCCCTGACAGAGAAACCGGTCCCATCCGAATATGCACCCCAGCCAGCGCCGCTGCTGGCCCCACGGTGGGCGCCAACTGTCGTGGTGAAGTAAAGACAGATGCCATAGGGTGGCTAATGTTTGGGGCCGATGGACACTGTAGGTATCCGGGGAGGGATCGCACGTCGAGTATACGCGCTCAGAAACACTGCAAATACCAAGATCTATCCAGGTTCGGGACCCTCGTGTGGAGGTAACACCCCTACTCCTGCCTACCTCTCTGTATATAGTTCAACCGGGTAGCCACAATACAATTTCTACTCTCTGCGGAGTAGCCAACTGCTAGCTCTCACTCTGTGTAGCACTAAGACTCGTAATAAATGCTCTCTGGTCCAACGTCCCTCGCGCAGGAGGGGGCTGGCCACCTTATATACTGGTGGCCAGCGAGTAAACTACAATTAAAAGTACTCAAAGTGACAACACCACTGTGCAAACGTCGCACGCTTCCGTGTTCCCGCAGACGTCCTGCCGAAAGTCACCGCGCCGCCCGCGTGACAGGTCTTGTCCACCTTGTCAGGCCCTTAGGGTAGGTCACTGACATGTCCTGTCCCCCTTGTCAGTGACAGGACTTGACATTTGCCTACCCTCACTGTACCCACGCCTCAGCACAGATAATCATGTTCCTAGTAAGTTGAACTGCACGCCTGTATGGCTGCAGGATACGCGGGATCTCTCTCAACGGCTCCATGGACTTTGTGCCCGAGTAGGATAGCTTCACATCTACTCAGGTCGCCAGAGTTCTACCCGGTCGATCCAGAACTTCACTTGTATCTTCTCTTGGCCTTCAGTACATATCACCGAGTAGCGTCCACCGGATACAGGGTACCCGGGTAGCCGCCTACCCGGCAAACCGTACTTTGATCACTGTTTTACCACCAGCCTTTCCCCTACTTGGGGGTAGCCCCCCGATATATATCAATCGCGGCGAGGGAAATATCCCAACGATGGTGGGTCGTCCCTAGCATGGTCGTACTCCGGCGCCCATGAAGAAGATGAAGCAGAAGGCGCATAATCATAACCGGGGTGCTGGTATGGAAACCCCGCAGTGTCGGAGGGCTGGACGAAATCATTATCGTCCCCCTCTCCAGCGTCCTCTACATGCTAGGGATTCTTCTTAATGTATGCATCTAGCTCACTCTCTGAAAGTGACCATCATTCCGTGCCATTAAGGTTAAACAGAAGAGGTGCAGGCAAAAGTACTACTCTATCAGATTTAGTCACTCTCCACCTTGATTGCTTGGAGAAAGTTATTTCATAGGATAAATTGTTCAGGTTAGCATAAGTGGAAACAAACTTATGTTGTATCATGAATTAAGATCCAGCCTCTCTACGGGAAACTGGAAGTCTAAAAGATGTGGCTCCACACCATGCAAAGCTAGCAAACGAGAGGCATTGAGACCTCCACAAAATTCTGCCCTTCTCACGGTTAAGTACGAGACGGAAAGAAATTAAAGCGCCAAAATTGTAAGACCTATCACACCTCAAAGCAGCTGAGATAAAAGCTAGATCATATACAGATAACTTGTTGGCAGTTTTTCTAGCAAGCACACACTTGGCAATAAAATAGGCAAAATATCGAATAGATGGGAGTTGCATTTCTCGAATTTCACCACTCTCTCCTGTGAAGCTTCTACCTTGGCAAATTTCTTCATATAGATCTATCAATAGTTTGGGCTGCCCTCTTATCTTCCCATATGATCCCCATCGTGGCACTTTAATAGCTGCAAAAAAATCATCGAAAGGCAAGTTGACAACTTTATTATAAATTTTATAATGGACCATGGGGTTAGGCAAGGACCAGCTAAAGCAAGAAATCCTGCCCCACAGAAATAGTTAGTATAATATGTTGGGTAGGTTCATCATCAATAAAACTTTCCAATCCTGCATTAGCCAAAAGAGTATTAAAATCCTGCAGAATTCCCGTAGCGTGCATGAATTCCTGACATGGACAAATTGATGGAAATACTCTTTCTTCACGGTGTACTGACCTCACGCAATTCCAAATCATGTTGGTTAAGTTGATACACATTGTTCTCCATTTCTGAAATTTTTGAACAAGCATTACAAAAATTTATTTCAAGCAACTATATGATAGGAACTACTATAGAGAGTTCTGGGAGAGCTAAACATGCATCAAAACTAAATTATTTCAACTCAAATCAAGCATGCAAACTCACATATGCTTCCAACTACAGTACCAAAATACTCAAGAAATACTCCACCAAATAAAATTCTACTTGGATAATCGGAGGAGCCGCGTACCAGAGGGCAAGTGCACCAAATTTCAGCGACAAAGATGGGCTGAGCAAAGAGATCAAAAAATTCACGAAGAAGAACATCAAGAGGTCGGGTTCCAGGAATGTTTTATAGTTTGGGGGAGAGAGAGGAGTGTTTGGCCGGGAGGAGAGCTAGTGGAGGGCCAGGGGACCCCACACCATGTGTTGCCGCCACCAGGGCCAGGCCGCACCTAGGCATGGTGTGCCTGCATGGTGGGTCCCCCTGGGATCTCCCATGTGCCTCTCTGCCTCATTTTTTACGTAGAAATTTAATATATATTTTCCGGAATTTTTAGAGAAACTTCATTTTCGAGCAATTTCCAGAATTTAGTAAATGATTAAAAACCAGGAAAACAAATATAGGAAGGTGGAAAACAAAACAAAAACCAGACCTACAGAGGTTCTAAGACATTCCAAAGGGCAAATAACTAGTGAAAACAAAGGTGGAAGTGGTGAAAACAAGATAATGGGTGGTGAAAACATGAGTAACCATAGTAATCAAGATGAAAACATGACTATGGATGGTGGAAACATAAAGATACTAAATTAGCATAGTGAGAACATGGTGAAAACATAATGGTGAAGGTGAAAACATAGTGAAAACATTGTCCTCTTCATTCAAAATTATTTTGTTAACAGGGTTGATCAAGTCTTGTTACCAAAACAATTTTTATATGAAACAAAGCTTTGCTTTTCACTAAATAATTATGTTACCTCAACCTTCATAGACATAGTCCCAATCATAACAATTTCATATTCTTTTGGTGGCATTGGAATGGGACAATAGAATTCTCCAATCTTGATGGTATCAATATTTTCAATTGAATTTAGACTATATCTCCTATCAATCTTCTTGGGAAAATAAACCGTGTGCTCTTTATCATTAACATTAAAAGTTAGTTTTCCTTAATTGCAATCAATAACAGTCCCTGTAGTATTAAGAAAAGGTCTCCCAAGAATAATAGACATATTATCATCTTCAGGTATTTCCAACACAACAAAGTCAGTTAATATCAAACAACTAGTAGCCACTTGAACAGGAACATTCTCACATATACCAACAGGAATAGCAGTAGATTTATTAGCCATTTGCAAGGATATATCAGTGTGTATCAATTTTTTCAGAGAGAGCCTCCTATAGAGAGAAAAAGGTATAACACTAACTTCTGCTCCCAAGTCACATAAAGCAGTTATAAGATAATTATTTTTAATAGAACAAGGGATAGTAGGAATACCAGGATCTCCAAGCTTCTTTGGAACCTTGCCATTGAAAGAATAATTAGCAAGCATAGAGGAAATTTTTTCATTAGGAATTTTCCTTTGGTTAGAGACAATATCATTCATATACTTTGAATAAGGAGGCAGTTTAATAGCATTAGTCAAAGGGATTTGCAAAAACAAAAGTTTCATCCATTCACAAAACTTGTTATAATGTTCTTCTTCCTTTGATTTATGTTTCTTATTAGGAAAAGGCATTGCTTTTTGTACCCCAATGTTCTCTTTCATTACCATGTTTATTAGCAATGTAATCCTCCTTAGTATACTTTGCAGTTTTAGGTTTCTTTTCACGTTCAGCTATAGTTTCTTCTTTATCAGAAGCATCACTTTTATCATTACCACTTTTAGTTTCAGCATCAGAGATAGATATACTATTAGGATCTTTAGAAGGTTCAGGAGATTCTACAACAGTTCTATGTCTCTTCTTCTTTTTCTTAGAAGGAGAACTATTGTTTTTAGGTTGTTGAGGATCTTGTTCAATTCTTTTAGGATGTCCCTCAGGATACAAGGGATCATGAGTAGAAATACCACTTCTAGTAATCATTTCACAAACATGTTTTCTCTAGAAGAATTAGCTAACAAATATTTTTGCACTTTAGTAAGTTGATCAATTTGAGTTTGAACCATATGAAATGTTTAGCAAAAAATTTAACATCATTAGAGGTTCTCTCAATAATACCATGCAAATTATCAATATCTCTAGAGTTTTCCATTAGATGATTATGTATCCTCATATTAAAATTATCTTGCTTAACAGCATAATTATCAAATTTATCTAAGCATTCGTCAGGTGGTTTAGAATAGGGAATATTTCTATTATCAAAATATTGGAGAGAGTGTACCTCAATTGTTGATGGACAAGGAATTGGCTTACATAATTCTTTTATTGGTGGTAGATTCTTCACCTCTTCGGATTTAATACCCCTCTCATTAAGAGATTTCTTGGCTTCCCTCGTCACTTCATAATTTAATTCAATCATTCCTCTCTTCTTGGGTGTTGGTATTGTTGGTGGCTCATGTGTTAATGTAGGCTCAGGTATAGTCCAATCATCATGATTTTTGGCTATTTTAGCCGATAATTCCTTAGCTTCTTCCAGAGTTCTTCTCCTGAAAACACAACCAGCACAACCATCCAGGTATGTCCTAGATTCAATAGTTAGTCCATTATATAATATATCTAAGAGGTCATTCTTAGGTAATGGATTTCTAGGGCTAGCTCTTATTAAATAACAAAACCTTGACCAAGATGCAGACATTTTCTCTCCTTCAACTTGCTTGAAGTTAAAGATATTCTGCAAAGCAACATGTTGACCACTAGCAGGAAAATATTTTTGAAAGAAAGCATTAACCAAACCAATAGGACTATCAATAGATCCATGTGACAAATTGTTAAACCAAGTTTTAGTTTCATCTTTCAATGAGAAAGGGAAGATCTTGGTAACAACGTAAGTGTGTATCTTAATATCATCAGAAATAAACTACTCAAGGATGAAAGTTCATTCATATGTTCTATAGCACTTTTACTTTCAGTAACACAAAAAGGTTCTTTCTCAATAATAGATATATAAGATAAATCTAGATATAAATCATAATCCTTATCTTAATGTGTATGGGAGATGTAGCAAACTTAGCATCATGAGAAGTTTTATATTTAACAGCATGTCTTGCAAGAATACTCTTAATAGAACTTGCACTAGTAGCTTGAACTTCCTCAATAAAGTCGTCATTAAGTTCAATGTTGGTTTCATCGAGATCATCACTTGGAATTTCTCTAGACTCAACAGGAATTTCAGTGTTTTCATTTTGTTTAGCTCTAGCAATTGTGGCATCTAGGAAAGGACCTAGTGAACCAGTATCATCAAGCACGGTAGAAGCATCATCAAAAGTATCAGAAGCATTTTCAGACTCAGCAGAAGTAGCAGTGTGCGTAGCATGTGGTGGTGTAAGAAGCTTACTCATTGCACACAGTGAATCAAGAGCAACAGAGGTGTTCAGAGTTGTACCTCTCCTTGTAGTGGATGGTAATATAGGAACTTTTCCATCACGAGTTTTACCTATGATGAAAGGCTTGCAGCAAAAAATATCACGTTCAAGTGAGAAAATAAATAAAGCTATGCTCCCCGACAACGGCGCCAGAAAATAGTCTTGATAACCCACAAGTATAGGGGATCGCAACAGTCTTCGAGGGAAGTAAAACCCAAATTTATTGATTCGACACAAGGGGAGCCAAAGAATATTTATAGGACTTAACAGATGAGTTGTGAATTCATATGCACCTGAAAGTAGACTTGCTCGCAATAGTTTATCAGTGGTAGCAGTTTTATAACAGCAGAAGTAGTAAAATAGTAAAAGCAGTAGCAGTTGTAGGAAACAGCAGGATTAAAATACTGTAGGCATGCGGAATGGATGAACGGGCGTTGCATGGATAAGATAGTTCATATAATAATAATAACAAGGGCATTGCAGATAGATAATAATAAATCATCCAAGTTCTAGTCAACCCATAGGCATGTGTTCCAATATAGTCATACGTGCTCGCAATGAGAAACTTGCACAACATCTTTTGTCCTACCAGCCCGTTTGCAGCGGGGACTCAAGGGAAACTACTGGTAATTAAGGTGCTCCTTTTAATAAAGCACCGGAGCAAAGCCTTAACATTCTGTGAACACATGTGATCCTCACATCTGTCACTTTGGGGCCTCGGGTTCCGGACAACAATTTGTGTAAACAACTTGCACATATGATCAAGAAACATAATTATACTCATGAAACAATAACATGTTCAGACCTAAGATCATGGCACTCGGGCCCTAGTGTCAAGAATTAAGCATAACAAGTTGCAACAACGATGTATAGCACTAACAATGGATACTAGGCACCATGCCCTAACAATCTGGCATTATTACATGAACGATATCATCCAATCCCTTCCATCCCTCTCAGCCTACATCGGGGATTACTCACACATGGATGGGGGAATCATGGATGGTTGATGGAGAAGTGGTGGAAATGACAATGGCGATGATCTCCTCCGAATCCTCGTTCCGGCAGGGCGCTAGAACAGGAACTTCTGATCAACGAACTGAGTTTCGAGGTGGCGGCAGCGCTCTGATGTGTTTCTCTAGAATATGACGAACCACCTGATGTTTCAGGGTTACATGGCATAAGTAGTCGAAAGGGGATCCCGAGGGGGTGCCTGGGGCCACCACACCACCTGTAAGCATAGCCTAGGGGGGCTTGCCCAGGCATGGTGTGGGCCCCTCCTTTCCCCCTCCGACTCTTCTTCTGGCTGCGGGGGTCTACGGGTAAAATTAGGACTTTAGGATCTTTTCCGGAAAATTTCCTAAAAGTTGATTTTTTTCTGGACAAAACGAGGCACCAAGGTAATTCTGCTGAAAACAATGTTAGTCCGTGTTAGTTGTATCTAAAACTCAGAAGTTTAGAGGCAAACCATAGAAAAAGTGTTTGGAAAAGGAGATACGTTTTGGACATATATGTTTTCATGCCATATGCTATGTGTTTCTTATACACTTCCTGTCATTTTTATGGATTTTCTAGGACTAACCAATCGACAATATGCCACAGAGCCAGTTTCCGTTTTCTGCCATTTTTGGTTTCAAAAAAGTTGTTCTACAAATATTCTCGGAATTGCACGAAACAAAGCCCAAAAGTCTTAGAAATCTGTCACGTACATGGAGTCCGGAGGGGGGCCTCAGGGGCCCCACACGATAGGGTGGCGCGCCCCCCTCTGGTCGTGCCTAGGGGTGGTGTGGCCCCCCTGGCCGCCCACTGACATTGCCCTCTCGCCTATTTATACCTCTCCATGATTTAACCCTAAATACCACAGCCTTTTCCACCAAAAAGATCCATAGCAGCCGTCATCGTCAACCCTAGTTCGAGAGGGTTCTAGATCTCTCCCTGCACCCTGCCGGGAGGGGGAATCCTCACCGGAGGGCTCTTCATCACCATGTCTGCCTCCGAAGTGATGCGTGAGTAGTTCATCCCTGGACTACAGGTCCATAGCAGTAGCTAGATGTTTGTTTCTCCTCTTTATGCCTCATGTTCAGATCTTGTGAGCTGCCTAACATGATCAAGATCATATTATTGTAATCCTACATGTTGTGTTTGCTGGGGTGTGATGAATATTGAATGCTATGTCCAGTGATTATCAATCTATCATGTTCTTTCATGTGTATGTTATTTATGATCTTGCATGCTATCCGTTACTAGTAATTGCTTTGGCCAAGTTGATGCTTGTAACTCTAAGAGGGAGTATTTATGCTCGATAGTTGGTTCATGCCTCCCTTTCACTCACGCTCGAGTGACAGAAACGTAATGGTAGGGGGGGTGTGTTGTTGCCATTAGAGAGAAAACAACAATGCTTTGTCTAAGGATAATTTTATTGTTTACATTAAACACTTTGCTTAATGCCATTATCTGTTGCTTGCAACTTAATACCCAAAGTTTGCTCGGATGACACTCTGAGGGCGGATTATTAGTCATAGATGCAGTTGGATAACGGTCTATGTATCTTGTTGTAATTTCCGCATGAATCATATAGTAATCATCATGTCATGCATATGCACTACGGTGCAGCCTTTATATCTGTCAATTCCCCAGCTGTAATTTGTTTACCCAGCATGTTATCTATCTGTTTTTTAGAGACAATTCTAGTGAACTGTCAACCCGGTCCATTTCTTTATACTGATATACAACCACTGAAACTGTTGTTTTACTACTGCAATTACTGTTTTTCCTACTTACATTATTGTTCTCTTTCATTTACTGCAAACAAATACTATTTTCCACACTATACATCTAATCCTTTGTTTCAGCAAAACCGGTAAGATTGAAAACCTCACTGCTTCGTTGTGGGCAAAGTAATTTGATTGTGTTGTGTAGATTCCATGTTGCTGCTGAACCGGTAGTGCGTCCTGCCAACATCAGCTGCATCAACCTTCAGAAGTGATTTCTTTTTCCTACTGGTCGATTCAACCTTGGTTTCTTTCTGAGGGAAATCTTGCTGTTGTGTTCTTCATACCTTCCACTTGGGTTTTCCCAACGAGAGCATCAGTCTCCATTAGATATCATATTGTATTTTCCAACATCGTTCCATAACAGAATACATTCCGCGTTTATACTATGCAGGAAATTGCAATGGGCATTCATATAATATACAACATTAAGTAAGTACGGTTTCGATAACGTTAATAATTAACACATCCAAAATAACAAAGTCTTGCTATCGATTGATTGAAGAACCTAACATTAGTTTTTCGGTGTGGTACTTAAAGGTCTTAGCCACTATTACAACGATAAGTTTCAAAATGTGCGATTACAAAACTAGTTATAGGAGTTGATGAACTTTCCTGAATCACCACGTGCCTTCAAGCATGTCAAAGTGTCTTTTGTGCTAGTTTGTGGGGCATGAACTTTTCTTGGGACTGGTATACATCATTGTTGGTGACCTCTGCAAACCTTTCCTATATGCGCCCCCACATATCTCTCATGCCTGCATCTGTGATTTCCTTCAAGTTGGGAAAGTTTTTACCTTGATCTTGCTTGCCCAAGCTATATCCCTCCCTTACATACTGCCACATATGAAACATGACGTAGTAGCCATCCATGGCATTGTCTTCCGGCTGTTGCACGGAGCAGAAAATGATATGATGGTAGAAGCAAACGATGCGAGAGTTGTCAACTTTGATGCAAGTCATTTCTATGTGTCCATTTTGGTTTGAGTACGTGAAGAGATCCTGATCAAGAATGTTCTTCAATGGCTTCTAATCAGCTTTATTTTAGCGGGCCGAATCCGGAAACCGAGTGTTGATGGGCGGTGGGTTGATAACGATGAGGATGTAATGAAGATTGCTACGCAAAAAGGTCAACATAGCAATTATATTCAATTTAATATTTGTATATGCGTACAACTAAAATTGACAACTATAAAAGCATAAGTATTTGTAGCGAATGACTTACATATGACAATATTGCAAGAGAAGGGTTGAGTTATTCTGATTGGCGAGCATAAAATCTGTGACATATCGAAGAAATGTTTTACGACCTTTAGTGGTTCTCCAGGTTTTCTCGAACAGTAGGTATGGGTCTGCAATCACGATGTTCTCAAGCATGTCGTTTTTTTTTATAGAAAGCATGTCGGTTATGATAGCAGAGTTCAGGTGCAGCACCCACATGCAGAGTAAGGAAGAATCCAGCTGATACAGGTGAAGCATGTTGAAGATTTCTTCGAATCTCGCGCGGGGTAATCATGGCGCCAGTCCGCATATTCGTCAGGCACCCTCACCGGTAGCACCGGAAAGATGCCTTGAATTTACAAATTGTGTAGAAACTCCTCTTGAGTGAGAACTTGTGCAATAAGATACTTGACTTCGGCAGCAACCTCGAACTGTTTCTTTGATAGCATGGGCTTATGCAATAGAAGGATCGAGTTGGTGGTTCATTTCTAGGTTTTGACATGTATTTTAGATGTTGCTTAGTAATTTATGATGCATAATGATTAGTATTAAATAACCGAGAGTTCTTAATGTGCTATTGAAATTAAATCATGTGTTGTACTAGATCATAATAAAGCATATTATTGTCGACTTGGCGCATGCTCACATCATATTATAACTATAAATAAAGTCACATTTAGCCTTGATGATCATTTATTTTTAAACTCGTAATATTGCTTTATGCTTTGATCAATGTTGTTTTGTCGCTATGCATGATTATGGCCGTTATTGCTCTCTTAGTTGGTCGCTCCCAGTCTCTTGCTAGTCTTCACCTCTACTGAGTATGAGCTCTACTCATGCATCCAACTCTCTTGAACAAAAGTTATTCCAATGTATACACCATATCTACCTATGCATGTTATTTTATAGCCATTCCCAGTAAATTGCTCGTGTGCTACCTATAAAAATTTCCAAATTATTAACCCATGTTTTGTGTCTCTATTTTAGCTCATGAGGATTAGTTTATAGCTTATTATATCCTTTGTCAAGCAAGGTTATTCTTTCTTATTCACCCAAGGAGTATAAAATACGTGCTAATTTAAATTGCATGAGATCTGGTGCCAAATAATATGTACTCAAATAATAAAAAAGGCACTCCGCCATGGTTTGATGATTGTTGGCAGAGAGCCATGAATTTGGCTAGTCATGGTTTGTGTAAGACAAGGCTGGGGGAGTGTCAATAATAAAAGAAAGGAAAAATGTGCTAATGGAAACCACACTCAAAAGTCTGTAACTTTGCTTGACATGGGTTATAATAAGTTCTTCACTATCATTCGTTGACATAGACATACACCTCTCTCAAAATTATATTTTTATTATGCTGTGTTTTATAAAATAAAAAGCTCTAACACATGAGTGATCCCTGCTTCCCTTTGC
Source organism: Alopecurus myosuroides (assembly GCA_028641055.1). Taxonomy (NCBI): domain Eukaryota; kingdom Viridiplantae; phylum Streptophyta; class Magnoliopsida; order Poales; family Poaceae; genus Alopecurus; species Alopecurus myosuroides. The sequence goes on along the minus strand of CM054057.1, from coordinate 111,119,134 downwards.
AAAGGTTCTTTATTTTAGAAATATGACGAGTCTTCACCTTCTTACTTTATGCATCGATTAAGAGAGTGTATTTGTCATTCTGAGTATAATGTGCATAGTCACAAAATATATTATTGATTGAACTATGATTATGTTATTGCTTTCTAAAATTATTTGTATCTATTCACCACTTGCATTTTGAAGGTGTCCTAGCATTAATGTTTTGCTACCCCACGGAGGAAAAGCGGAATACCACTTTATCATGATTTTCATCATGATTGAACAAATGTATCACTTTCAATGAATTATTGTTCATTGTCAATTATTTATGTTACTTTCAATGTTCAACATAGTTGCGAAGTTTTTCTTGTTCAAATAACATTTAGAATGCCTTTGTTAAAGTGTTTTGATCTCAACTTACAATAATTTTACATATTGATTTATCAAGTTTGTGTTGGCTGCATGTCACCTCAAAAATTATCTTTTATATTACTTACCTACTCGAGGACGAGCAGGAGTTAAACTTGGGATGCTGATATGTCCCAAACGTATCTATAATTATAGATTCTCCAAGCTTGTTTTATATATATTCTTCCATGTTTTCTACATCTTTTTCGGGACTAACCTATTAACCCAGTGACTAGTGCCATTTCCTGTTTATGGATTGCATAAAATAGCCAAAAATGAAAGTTTTCAGAATGATCTAAAAAAATTATTCACCAAAGACTCCGGGAGCCAGAAGGGCTCCTGGAGTTGGGCTCCAGGGCCACCCCGTGACCGGCAGGTGCGGCCTACCCCTGTCCCGCGTCGTGGGGTCACCTCGTGGCCTCTGGACCGCCCCACATTGCCTCTTCGCCTATAAAATCACTCTTGACCTAAAAAACCAGATACCGGAGGATTTCTCCAGAAACGTGTCCGAGCTCCGCCGTTATGCAAAACCCTAATTCGGGGGATAGAAGTCTATGTTCTCGCACTCTTCCGGGACAAAGAACTACCCAGAGCCATCTTCATCTGTGTTGCTACCTCCCACGATGATGCGGAAGTAGTCCCTCCACGGGGCTGAGGGTCCTTGATGCGTCCAAAAATGGCACATCTTTATCTATGTTTAAACTGTATCTCTGTCATGAAAATGGTAGAGATATCCCTCTAAACCTGCCACTAATCACTAATGTGCAATTTATTTGCAAATATCCATGCTATTATTTTTATTGCATATATTAGACAGAAATCAAGGAGATCGGGGCTAAAAGGAAGGAAAGTATAAAGATTGAAAAACCAATTAAAACTGACCTCGTAGCTCACTTAACGACCATAGTGCCCACCGTAACAGATGTCAGAAGCACCGTCAGAACAAAGCGACCAAAAGTCATCAAAGGGCCCAGAGCCAATTCGCGAAGGAAGTTGCACAAAACCCTAGTCCAGTTGCTGGAGCCCCTTATAATGAGAAGAAATAAACAACCACCAGAAGAGAGCCACACACCATATCTGAAGGGTTCGTTGCATACAACACAAAAAAAATTCCTACACGAAAGACACCCGAAGGGCCAAGATCTAATATAAGAGATGAAAGCAACATGGAGAACATACCCTCAAAGAATCTAAGCGTGACGAGATCGAATCTCGTTGTTGATGTATTCGAACTCACATCGATCTCAAGACCGTGAAGATGTGCGCTGCAATCCGGCAACGCCTCCGTGATCGGTCATCCGTACGGCTCGATGACGACCTCTGTTCCCTCGATCCAGCAGGGCAGCAGAAGTAGAGGATCCCTCAGAATTCCAGCAGCACGACTGCGTGGTGTGGTGGAGAACATGAGGTGGAGCAGCGGGAGGAGGGAGGTGGAGATTACACCATGTGTTTGTGTGTGGGGGGGAGAGGGAGCTCCCACCCCTCCTTATATAGGAGGGGAAGGCAGCCACAAATTTTTGAGTGTCTCCACCTCTCCCTCATCATGTGAGTGGAGTCTCCACTCAACCCACTCATTTTTTCATTAATTCCCACTCAAAATTCCCAGGGTTTCATTAATAAATAAATAAATAAACAATTTCATTTCTTTATTTTAATATTTGTTAATTCCATTAAAAAACATTAACACAAAAACCCTTGAGTTAGTTGTTAAATCTATTCTCACCACTTGACAAAAATCCCTTTGAACTATTTCAACCGAAAAAATTCGGTGCTATCCAAACTTTTCTCCGATATTCCGTATCCCACTCAAACGCGTCATCGAACCTTAAGTGTGTCACCCTACGGTTCATGAATAATATAAACATGATCAAGACACCTCTCCGATCAATAGCCAACAGCGGGATATGGAGATTCGTCATGACCCCTACACATTCAACGATGAATATAGTGATCCTGTGAACCATAAATGTCGTAACCAATTCCCTTTGTCTTGCAATACTTTACTTGTCCTAGATTCAATCATTGGTATCAACCATACCTAGTTCAATCTCGTTACCGACAAGTACTCATTTACTCGTTCCGTGATATGACATCCCTGTGACCTAGTCACGTGCTTGCAAGCGGTGTCGATGTGATATCACCAAGAGGGCCCACAGTATATCTCTCCGTCATTTGGATGGACAAATCCCACTCTTGATCCATGAGCCTCAACTAATACTTTTCGAATAACCAACGGCACCTTTATAGTCACCTTGTTACGGTGTGACGTTTGATGACATCAAAGCGCTCTTCTAGTGTTTGTGATTGACATGATCTCATGGTCTAAGGATTAGAGTTACTTCGTATGTTTGATATGATAATGTAAACTTAATGACTTGATCGCATTGCTATATACACTTTGGGTCTATGTTCATCAACAAATTCTTCCAATGACATGACCCCGTTACTAACAACATCCAATGTTCATGATCAGGAAAACTTGATCATTAGTTAATCAACGAGCTAGTTAAACAAGAGGCGTTACTGGAACTCTTGTTTGTTTATTAGACACACATGTATCAACGTTTCCGTTTAATACAATTCTAGCATGAGAAATAAACATTTATCATAAACAAGGAATAAGATAATAACCACTTTATTATTGCCTCTCGGGCATATTCCTTTCAGTCTCCCACTTGCACTAGAGTCAATAATCTAGTCTGTAAGCACTTAACACATATGGCGTTCCAGTGTTATTACCTTGCTTCGCACATGGTAAACTTCATCAAAATATCTGACAGGGCGGGTCCTTTTGTATTTGCACATCTTTGCATCTACACGCATTACTCATTCTCCAATGAGAGGACTTTATATATATATTTGGTCAACCGGTGAGACCTTAATTCCTCAGCTTAAACTAATGTTACTAACATTGTGAAAATGTAGCTTCATAGTGTCAGCATTCTTGAAAATTCACCAAGTTCAATAAAGAACTCCTTGACACAAAATACTCCTATTATTTGTTGTCAACACAACGATATACTTAGCCCTTGTTGTTGTACCCGTCACAATACTTTAATTTTGAAACTCATTTAAATCCAGCATGGAACTTTCTTCCAGCCTATTATGCTACCCTTCAACACATATTTTAATTTAGATAGGTTTACTTGAATAGATGAATAGACTATTAGTGTAACATATTATAACAAATAATTTGTCATTAATACATAGGAAAACATATCCTTAGAATTTCTAAAAATTGCATAAGGATCTCTCTCACTGTTGTTTAATCATCATTTGAATTATCCTTCTATAACATTCTATAGCATAGGACTCATCTGGTTGTGTACAGAGTATAGAACACATGACTTTCAAATCTCAATTTCAATTATGCTCATCATGTGTCAAAACACTTGAATATTGCTCAATTCTTTTCCATGTGGCAAGAGCCCCTTCTTGTCATTTCGATATCGACTTACTTCAATACTTCATCTATGTAATCTGGCTCAACCATATCAGGTGGTTCAATCCATCTCTTATAGATATCGATACGCAATATCTCCTAAGTCTTCCATCAATATGAAAATCTTAACCGTGTTAATTTAAAATACATATTTTCCGACAACTATATGTCATCTACATAAAGCATTAGAAATATGTCTTAGAGCTCCCACTTAATTTCTTGTAACTCTACAAGCATATTTACCGTTCATGAAGGAATCAAACTATTTTGATAACTTCATTAAAGTAAAGATTCCAACTTCATTATGCTCACTTCAACCATTAAAGTTTGCATACGTTTCTGGCAAACTTTTGAATTTTGCAAAACTCTCAGACTGTGTCAAGTACACATCCTTGATCAAACTTCCTATAGAGGAGAGTTGGTTTTGTTATTCAACTGCCATATCCAAATATGTAAATTTTGATAGAACTATCTGCAAAGACTAAAGCATCACTACAGAAGATCAAAATCTTGTCGTAGTCAACTCCTTGAACTTCGTCGAAAACATGTTTTCGACAAGTCGAACTTTCAATGGATGTAAATATTCATGTATTTATTGCAATATAGACCTGTTTGTTACCGTTAGGCATCATGCCTTTCGAAAGGACTACACAGTCACATACTTGATATTCATAAAGGGATACTGTCGCGGATATAATGACTCATAGCCAATTTACGAAGTCAGGGCTCATCATTTGCTTCCTTTATAAGTTGCAGGTCCTTTGTTGTCAAAACAACACTTCATTCTGAAACCACAAGTTGTTCTAAGTATAAAGTTTAACGAATTTTGTGGTTCAGTTCGCAAACTCATTCGAAGTATCTACAACATATGTAGTGTCTTCTACTTAGTGAGAATAGGAAACCCAAGAACAGCTTCCACTGAGGCGCTACTCTTGACATGATAATGAATATTCTCTAATCTCGTCAAGTTTGTACTGTCCTCCCACTCACTTCTTTCGCAAGAACTAGTTTCTCGAGAAATAAACCCTTTCTGACAAACAACATTTTGTCTTTGGTTCGGTGATAGGAGAAATACCCAGTGGTTTCTTTGGGATAAACTTATAAACACATATGTATCCTGTTTTGGTTGTAAACATTTTACACATTCTATGCATGCCAAAATTTAAGAAAAAGACAATTCGGGTCACTACGCAAGCCATAACTTATATGATGTAAATTTCAACACATCATGATGGCGGTATTTTCAGTGTAAAAGCGGTAGTCACTAATGTATAAACTACACAAATTATAATGGAATTTTATTTATCGTAACATGTTGAACACGGTTTGATTATTTCTCTCAAACACTCCATACTTATGTGGGGTATTCGAGAAGGATAAGTTATAGAACAATTTTGCAACTCCTCAAATGTTTCGCTAAACTTGTAACTCTAACTTTATCCTTTATGATCCAACCAAAAATACTTGATTATCTTGTTACGATTTTTTTTTACTTCATACTAACAATAGTTTGAACCAATTCAAAAATGTCAAACTCCATTCTCTTTAAATAGATATACTCATATATCTACTCAAATCAGCGACAAAATTTTATGAAGGAATAATTAATCCACCACACACGACTACACTTAATGGACTATATACATAAATATCTATAATCTCCACTAAATTAGTCGCTCATTCTACTTTGGCCTAAGAATGGGGTTTTAGTCATCTTTTGGAAGAGGTCTCACAAGTGTTAATTTATTCAAAACAAAATGACTCTGGAAGTACATTAACATGGAGTTCCTTCATGTTTTCCTTTCCGATATGAACTAAAATGGTGGTTTCACAATTTAAGTGATAGTCTTTTACGTCTTGCAACGTTTAACATTTAGTCTTATAGATGTTTACTTTACCAACACGATTTATATTAACTCATCCATCAATTATGGAATATGGTCATAGTTTCGAACAATCTTATTTGTTCTCACAAAAGACCCGAAAAAAATAACAACTTATCAAGTTCTTAAAATAAATCTTGAATGTTTGGTTCGATACGACAGTGAACACAATAACACTTTATTTCTTTTCTTATCATGATCGATCCCACATCTACTACTAGTTCCTTTTAGGCCCTTGTATTTCTTGCATTTCATTGCTTTGTATGACAACTCATACCAACCAATCTGGTATCAAAATACCCAAAAATACTTTTTTAACTAGTAATACATCTATAACTTCTATATCAAGCATATACTCCCGAGCTAGACTTTTCAAGTTATCTTCTTTTCTGCCATATACCTTTTTGTAATTCTACTTTCAATATTCCTTTTTCTTTACACAAGATTCATTCAACATCAAACAATGCTAGTCGCACTAGCACATTTTCCTTGGCGTGTTAGTCATATACTATCACCCATTAATTCATACGTTGAGTTTGATTGTTCTACTAATATCACCATATTAATAGCATTCTTCTGGCTTCCACTCTTAGCAATATCCATGCAAGGTAAATGATTTTGCCCATAATTTTAATCCATCCAATCATAACAATTTTGTGATGAAGCTACTATAGCTCGAAGGAAGGAATTAAGAAGATAATATTAACACCCAACTTCTTGGAAGATTCAAAGGCCTAGCGTCTTCAATCATTGCATATATTAAGATAATATAAGCACACATTGTCGCGCTAAATTATACCCAGTCATGTTGCCATAAACAAGGTTGTAGATATCAATATAACTTTCACTCCTTGCTTGTTTCTAAAAACAATTCTTTTAGTTCCTAAATCACCTTGATCAACAAAACAATCTTTTGAAGTATTTTACCAATCTTAAATGGTTTTACCAGATCATAACAGTTATATCTCAATTAACAATCTAAGTGTAAGGTAGTTTGTGGATTCCAGTGAATACTACAATTTATGCAAATTCACTTTGATTGGTTGTTCATGATAAAATATGTTCAAGTTAATTCAAAATTACTGTGTGAACTCCCACTCAAAAACAACATCCCTCTAGTCGTTTTAGTGATTACACAAACCAAATTACGTACACCAAAACCGATCATCACGTGAGATGATGTAGTTGCAAAGGCGAACATCGACATGTTCATCATATCATCCATGTGACTCATGCTTTACCTTTTGGTTACGTGTTCCGAGGCCATGTCTGTACATGATAGGCTCGCCAAGTAGAACTGTAGTATTGCGTGTGTTCCGAGGCCATGTTTGTACAGCTAGGCTTGTCAGCACCCGTTGTATGCGAACGTTGAGTCTGTCATAGCCAATCATCACATGGTGTCTGATACGTCTCCAACGTATCTATAATTTCTGATGCTCCATGATCATATTATGTAAATTGCTACTTGTTTTCTCCCTTAATTATAGCATTTTTATACGTTTTCCGGGACTAACCTATTAAAAAGATGACAAGTGCCAGTTCCCTGTTTTCTACTGTTTTTGGTTTTAGAAAAGTTGTTCTGGAAACATTCTCGGAATTGGACACCACAAAGCCCGAAGTGCCTATTTTCCCGGAAGCATCCAGAACACCGAAGAAGAGTCGAAGACGGGCACCAGGGGGGCCACACCATAAGGTGGCGTGGGACCCCCATGGTCGCGCCAGCTATGGGTGCGAGCCCCTAGAGCTCCACCGCCTTTGCCCTTTCGCCCATTTAATCCCCCGGGATGGAAAACCCTAAACACCTGATCAACCCCCCCCCCCCCCCGAAAAGTTCCGCAGCCGCCGTCACCGTCAACCCTAGATCAGGGGGGTTCTGAAGCTGTTTCCGGCACCCTGCAGGAGAGAAGATCATCACCGGAGGCTTCTACATCACCATGCCTTCCTCCGGAGTTATGCGTGAGTAGTTCATCCTTATACTACGGGTTCGTAGCTGTATCTAGATGGTTGTCTTCTCCTCATATGCCTCCATGTTTAGGTCTCGTGAGCTGCCTATCATGATCGAGATTGATCTTATGTAATTCTATATGCTGTGTTTGCTGGGATCCGATGAATATTGACCTTATGCCAAGTTGATTATAGTCTTTATTTGCATATGCTATTTGGGATCTTGCATGCTTTCTGTTGCTAGTGGTTGCTCTGGCCAAGTAGTTGCTAGTGACTCCAAGAGGGAGTATTTATGCTTGATAGTGGGTTCATGCCTCCTCACCGCCTTGCTCGAGTGACAGAAACGTGAAGGGGGAGGATGTGTTGTTGCCATTAGGGATAAAACAACGGTGAGTGCACGCGTACATAATCTTTGCTTACATTACAAACTTTGTTTAATGCAGTTATCTGTTGATTGCAACTTAATACCTAAAGGGGTTCGGATGATAACCTGAGGGTGGATTATTAGTCATAGATGCAGATGGATTTCGGTCTATTTATATTTTTTTAATGCCCGCACTAAATATCATAGTAATCATCATGTTATATTGTGCAGTACGGTGCAACCTCTATTTGTCAATTGCCCAACTGTAATTTGTTCACCCAGCATGCTATCTTTTATGGAGAGACACCACTAGTGAACCTATGAACCCCGGTCCATTTTCCACACTGTTAAACAAACCACAACAATTTCCCGCTCTCTTTACATACTACAAGCATACATCATTTTCCACCTATACGTCTAATATTTGTTTTCAGCAAGACCGGTGAGATTGACAACCTCACTGTACCGTTGGGACAAAGTATGTTGGTTGTGTTGTGTGCAGGTTCCACGTTTTTGCTGACACCGGTGAAGGGCCATCACCACCGTCAGTGGCATCAACCTTCCGAAGGTCCTCTTTCTCCTACTGGATTGATAACCTTGGTTCTTAACTAAGGGGAAAACTCCTACCGCTGTGCTCATCACACCCTCCTCTTGGGGTATCCCAGCGAGTGCAAGATCTGCACCATCAAGGACTTTTTTTAGCGTTGTTGCCGGGGAGAAGGAAGTCTTCTGGCAAGGGGAGTCTCTCACTCTCAACCTCTTTATTTTGTTATTGTCTTGTTTTTATTTTTGTTTTGTTTTTCTTCTCTATAATAAAAACACACAAAAAAATAGTTTACTTTATAGCTGTTATTTATTTGCTTGCCTTTATTATGCTAAAATGAGTTCCTCTAATAATACTAAGTTGTCTGACTTCACTAGCACAAACAACAATGATTTTATTTGTACACCTATTGCTCCACCTCCTCCTACTGCTGCTTTCTATGAGATTAAACCTGCTTTATTAAATATTGTGATGAAAGAGCAATTTTCTGGTATTAGTACTGATGATGCTGCTGCCCACCTTAATAATTTTGTTGAACTATGTGAGATGCAAAAATATAAAGATGTGGATGGAGACATTATTAAACTAAAATTATTTCCTTTCTCTTTGAGAGGAAGAGCTAAAGAATGGTTGCTATCTTTTCCTAGAAATAGTATTGATTCATGGACTAAGTGTAAAGATGCTTTCATTGGAAAATATTATCCTCCTGCTAAGATTATATCCCTGAGAAGTGACATAATGAATTTTAAATAATACAACAATGAACATGTTGCTAAAGCTTGGGAAAGAATGAAAACTATGGTGAAGAATTGTCCCACTCATGGACTAACTACTTGGATGATTATACAAACCTTTTATGCAGGACTGAATTTCTCCTCAAGGAACCTATTGGATTCATCTGTTGGAGGTACTTTTATGTCCATCACTTTGGGCAATGCAACAAAGCTTCTTGATGATATGATGATAAATTATTCAGAGTGGCACACTAAGAGAGCTCCACAAGGTAAGAAGGTAAATTCTGTTGACGAAACCTCCTCTTTGAGTGAAAGGCTGATGCTATTATGTCTATGCTTGTTAATGGTAAAGCTCAAGTTGATCCTAATAATGTTCCTTTATCCTATTTGATTGCTCAACAAGAGCATGTTGATGTGAACTTTATTAGAAATAATAATTTTAACAATAATGCTTATAGAAATAATTTTGGTGGAAACAATTATAAGCCCTATCCTCCTAATAATGGTTATGGTAATTCTTATGGCAATTTCTACAAAAAAAATAAAATCTCTACCTCTGATACTGAAAACATGCTTAGAGAATTTATTAGCACACAAACTGCTTTTAATAAATCTGTTGAGGAAAAGCTTGGTAAAATAGATGTTCTTGCCTCTAAAGTAGATAGCCTTGCTATTGATGTTGATTTTCTAAAACTAAAGGTTTTTCCACAAGATGTTAAACAAAGTAAAACTTTGAATTCCATTCAAGTTCGAATTGATGATAATGTTAGGTTGATGGCTGAATTACGTGCTAGGTGGGAAAGAGAAGATGAATTGGCTAGAAAGAATAATATTGCTAGAGTTTGCACTATCACAACCACTAGTGAAACTGAAGCTCCAAGTTCTAGTAAACCTCCTACTATCAATGGTAAAGTAATTGGTGTTAATAAAGTCCCTACTCCTTTGGTGAAACGTGCTAAATTGCCTCAAACTGCTGAAATTGCTCTTGATAAAAGTGCTGAAATTTTTAGAGGTATGGGAGATAATGATCCCATAACTTTTGATGATAATAATATTGATTTTGATGATTGCAATATCTCTGAAGTTATTATGTTCCAACAAAATCTTGCTAGAAGTCCCAATGCTAGTGCCATGAATATGACCTTTACTAAACATATTACCATTGCTCATGAAAGTCAGGGAAGAAAAGTTGAAACTTGAAACATATATCCCTAGGAAATTAGATGATGGTTGGGAGCCTATAATTAAGATAAAAATAAATGATTTTTATTGCAATGCTTTGTGTGATGTTGGTGCTAGTATCTCTGTTATGCCTCAAAAGCTTTATGATATGCTTGATCTACCACCGTTGGAACACTGTTATTTGGATGTTCATCTTGCTGATAATGCGAAGAAACCTCTTGGTAGAATTGATGATGTTCTTATTATGGTTAACAATAACCTTTCCCCTGTTGATTTTGTTTTTATGAACATTGAATGCAATGCTTCTTTTCCTATTGTTTTGGGAAGACCTTTTCGTAGACCTGTTGGTGTTGTTATTGATATGAAAGAGGGGAGTATTAAATATCAATTCCCCCTCAAGAAAGGTTTGAAACACTTTCCTAGAAAGAAGATGAAGCTACCTTTTAACTCTATTATTAGATCAAGATATGATGTTGATGCTTCTTCACTTGAAAATACTTGAGTTGCCCGTTTATGCCTACCTGAAAGGCGTTAAAGAAAAGCGCTACCGGGAGACAACCCATTTTATTTTGTTGTTTTCAACCCGTTTTCTTTCATTTTCTTTGATGTGCTTTGCATCTGGGTGTTGTCTATTTCCTTAGCAACCGCACTGTATCTTTTCTTTTGTGTTTTTGTTGAGTCAAGTAAAGCCTCTGGTGGAAAGTTGAGGCTATATTTTGGATTTCTACGCAGGAAACAGATTTCTGCTGTCCACTGTTAGTTCCGTAAAAAATCATAGAAAATTCAAATTGATCTGAGTTTTATTTTGCTTAATCCTGAGTTATATATGCAAAATTTCTTAGTTGACCACTTTTTGATTTGATCAACAGAAGATTTTTGAAAAAATCGATCTTTACCTGCTGTTCTGTTTTGACAGATTTCTACCATTTATTGCATTTACATCTTAATCTCTTTGTTTTGATGTTCTTTTGAGAAAAGGAGTTTTAAAACAAGTTGTGAAAGTACCTAATGTGTTTTTGAGTGTTAGACTTGTGTTGAAACTGAACCATGTGAATTTATTATTTCAATTGCACTAATGTTGCTAATGAAGATTGTGAGAAGTTTGGTGTGAAGGAAGTTTTCAAGGGTCAAGAGAAGAAGATGATATGATGTGATCAAGAAGAGTGAAAAGACTAAGCTTGGGGATGCCCCGGTGGTACATCCCAGAAAATTCCAAGAATACTCAAGCGTCTAAGCTTGGGGATGCCCAAGGCATCCCCTTCTTCATCAACAAATTATCACGTCAGTTCTAGTGAAACTATATTTTTATTCGGTCGCATCTTATGTGCTTTGCTTGGAGCGTCTTTTATTTTTGTTTTCAGTTTGCTTTTGTGTTTTCTTTCAGTTTTTTTTTTACTTTTTCAATAAGCTTGGTTGGACTCCAGCATTCTTTTATTGGAGAATGACACGCTCCGCTTTTTCATGAGAATACTTTGTATTCTTAATCTCTGTGTAGCTGCTGCATTTATTTAGCTCCTGTTTTGCATGCATATGTTATTAGAGATGTTAGTTTTAGTAGTGTTATGTGAGTTATCTCATGTATGCTTGATGTATCATAAAGAGTATTTTTGTTAAAGCATGTTTTGTATGGTGCTTATTGGGAGAAGAAAACTGCTGCTTGAAGTAGAATTTATAACGGTACTAGTAGAAGCTCGTATAGACTGTGGCTAGAACTTTTTCATGCCATGCTAAATGTTATTTTAGTTTTAAAGCCTTGTGGTTATTGATTAGCACGAATAGCCTTAAATAGCTGAGAGTGTTTAATATGTCTTGAAAGATTCATGAGTTGTTCTTGTCATAGTAAAGCATCAATATATGGTATTCTCTTTCGAATGTTTTATTTGGTTGACTTGGCGTATGCTCACACCATGTTTATGACTACAAACTAGTCACAAATAGCCTCCATGACCACTTAGTTTTTGAACTTGTGATACTACTTATGTTTTAATTAATGATGCTTATGTCACTATGCATGATTATGGCTCTTATGCTCTCTTGATTTTTCGCTCCCAGTCTTTTGCTAGCCTCCACCTGTACTGAGTATGAGCTCTACTCGTGCATCCAAACTCCCTTAAACCAAAGTTTTTTCCATTGTATCCACCATACCTACCTACATGTGGTATTTAACTGCCACTCCAAGTAAATTGCTCATGTGTTACCTTTAAAACCTTCAAAATTACTCCTGCTTTTATGTTCCTGTTTTTGCTCATGAGGACGTCAATAGAGAATCTATATCTCACTTGTTGATTGGATTTCACACCTTGGACTAGTGGCTTCATCCGCTTATCCAAATGATAGAAGAGCTGGCAGAAGGGTGCCCAGCCCCAAATTAATACAAACAAATTCTCTTCACTATTTTTGCCCCTTCTTTATCAGTCAAAGCATAATTGTGTAAACAAAACAGAAAGAGGGATGACCTTCTACACCAGTTGCGTCATTCACCATGGGAGCCGCTCTTGTGAATCCAGTTGGCTTGTGATGTACTGTATTTTCAGTTTACCATTCGTTGACATTAGCATACATCTCCCAAATATAGACACTCAGTGTCAAACTTTTAGTACCTCTGTTTAATAAAATAAAACCTCTAGCACATGAGTGATCCCTGCTTCCCTCCGCGAAGGGCCTTTCTTTTACTTTTATGTTGAGTCTCCATCTTCTAACTTTATGCATAGTTGAGAGAGCATTTTGGCCATTCTGAGTTATATGTGCATTTGTCCCATAAATGTCGCACCCGGACTTCTAGAGGATACTCACAGCCCGCTAAACAGTAGATAATTGGCTTACGGGGCTTACCGGCACCCGCATCTCAATATGAGTAGGCCAACACGTAATCGTGTGACAACCAACCTCTACTATTCATCGTCTGCGTAAACCATCCCATAGAAATCTGACTACTTCCATTGACGTACTTCATAACATACACACATGGTACGTCAACGGCATTTGAACAAGTGATATCACAACAAATCTCTAAGACACAAAGAAATAGAAATAAGTGGCAAATAGCTCTCACTAGAGCAGAGATAGCAAATACAATCATCCAGAGGACACATGTCCCAACAAGTCATCATTACATCACAGCGGAAGCATCCAAAGTGTCTGAGTACAGACAAGATCCAAATAGGCCTAAGAGGCCGGAAACGAAAAGACGGAGCCAATCCACGATGTCTCGGATCCTGCCCGGGGTCCGCTATCTACTCGTCAGCAGCCTCGTCATACTCCACGTAGTAGCCACCATGGGGATCCTCGGAAACGTAGTCTGCAGAACACGCAGCCCCAAAGGGGTCAGTACAGACGAGTACTGGCAAGCAAGACGCACAAGATACCAAAGTGTACCCGGCAACACCAAGTACAGATGCTTTGGGTTCAACAGAAGATAGGTGATATAAAGATGCGGCAGCGGGCTGCTCTAACCATCTACAGAGACACGCTACAACATCCGGCTAAGAGAAACAGATAAGATAGCGTATCGGAACCAACTACCACTATCCTCAAACAAACCCGCCATCCTGTATCTCGCCCCTTATCCAAAGAAGCAATCCGAGGATAACCCACACAGTTGGATTAATGAAGGTTCAAGTTATCGTGATAATATGCCTATTACTAGTCGAGTTATTATTAATTAGGTGTAAGTTGTCTAATCCTTGTTAGCCAGCCCTATCACCAAGTCATCCATAACCGCGGACAACACGGCTTCTCGAGAAGATTTAACCCTGCAGGGATGCACAGGCCGTACACGTAAGAATATCCCGCCAGACGGGGATCAAACCCACCAAGCGAGACACTCAACACAACCCAACTCTTCTTCGCATCAAGCCCAAAGAACCCCGTGCAATTGAGCGCACGGCTAATCAAGCCCCACGAAGAAAAGGGGACCCTCATAGCACTCTAAGAATGTGTCTCCCTAAATGCCGAATACAAAAGTTACCACCCTGGCCTCGGGTTCGCACCTGCATATGCATGCGGCAAATGGAAAACCCGAACTAAATGAGGCGATTTGGACGAGATGCGAATCGAATCAAAGTTGAGGGGGGCGCCCATACACGCTTCCCACATGTGGTTAGCACGCTCATCATGGATCTAGAGGACAAGAACTTTTCCTGAGTTCGACACTAGCAGGCCTCAAAACCATACCCGGCCTCCTGCCGGTGCCTTATCATCAAATTAGCATTACCTCAAACATTAACAGGTTGTTGTTTAAAACATCGAGCCCCAGAACATAATAAATAAGGTAACAGAAATAACAGACATCAGACTCAAGCATAAACAGCCCTAAGCATGCTAGTAAGACACAGGCACAAGCAACAGGGTTATAGGTGTGGAGGGTACGCTATATCAGGGTTACAGGGTAACATGTGATAGGATCGGAACACAAGCAACGAATCTTAAGGCTAGCAGAATAGACAACGGAAAGTATCGATATCCAGTGTGGAAAGGACACAATGGTTCATGTGAGTGAATACTTGCCTGCAAACTCAGTAGCCTGGTACTGGGCTAACTCCTCAGAAGTAGTGTCGTAAACCTCGTCTGTCTCAACGTCGTCGTCTATTCGAGAAGAAGCAAACAAACAACGCAGAGAGACAAACAATCAATAACATGGCATAATGCACAATCATGGGATGATGCATGGCAATTTAATTGATGCATCAAGATAAGCTAGTTGACATGACAACTTAATTAAATGGGCCCATATGCAATTTGGATTGCACATGGAAAAGCCCATGAATTAAGGTTGGATTAAATGATCTACAAGTAACCATCATGTGCAAGTTGATTAGAATGATGCATGGATGAAGAAAACAATGAGAAAACAACAATAGCTTCAATTTGAAAAGGTGTTTACCAAGTTTGGAAATTTATTTATTAGGTTATGAAATTTGGCTTCTTAAATAAGTTACACAAGCATTTGTTGTTTTCACCAATTTTAGTTGTTTAAAATAGATAACAAAAATCATATTTGGAAAGAACACAAAATTCTAGGTGGAATACATGTTTCATTTGTTGAAAAGGAACTAAAATGAATTAGTTATGAATTAAACAAGTTTAAACAAGGTTTAAATGAATTTAATTCAATTATAAGATTATTTGAATTTTTTATTTGTTCAAAACATTAAATAAAATCCATATTTGAAAAGATTATATTTTTCTGGTTTGAAAACATATTTTATATGTTCAAAAAGAATTTAGTTTGACCAAGTTATTAACTTAGCACATTTAAATGATTTAAACAAGATTTAAATTGTTTAACCAATTTTAATTATTTAAAACAGGGAACACAGTTTATACTTGGAAAGCTTGTTCAATTTTGCATGGAAAACATATTTCATATGTGCCATTTGAATTAAATTTGAATTAGTTATGAATTTGACCAAATTTGAAATAGTTATTTGAATTTGAAATTTTGAAAACATTTGAAATGTTCAAAACAGTATACAAATGGTTTAAACATGTAAAGAATTAAATTTGGTATGGAAAACATATTTTATTTGTTAAATTTGGATTTGATTTGCAAAAGTTATTTGAACTTGAATTACAGGGGCTATTCTGTGATTTTAAAAAGTTTCAGATTTGGTCCAGGGGCTTGGATGCGAAAAGAAACTTCAGAAAGGCCCCTGGAACCTTTCCTACGCATCCAGAGCAACCCCTGGGTCACTGGCAGTGGGCCAGTGCCCAGCTGGTGCATGCGTGGCGCGTGGGTGGAAGCTGGCGTGGCCACCACGTCGCTGACGGGTGGGGCCAGCACGGTTGCGTGGCAACGAGCGCAAAACGATGGTTTTATTCTGCGCTGCGGGGGATCGAACCCGCGCCCTCGCGCTGCGCACCGTTGGATCTAGCCACTACGGTGCGGATCGAATCGTGACAGAGGAGGGGAACGCGCGGTTTTGAGGCAAAGCCTCGAGATTTCTCTGACGAAACTGAAACTAGTTCAGTTGTTGAACCTGACGGAGAGCACGGTGGTCGCCGGCGGCGACGCTACGCTGCTGCTGCTGCTCGTGGGCCCGTACAGGGAGTGCAGGGAGTGCGTGCGGTTGCCAGGAGGAGAAAGGAGGGGATGGAAGAGGTGCTCACCCCCGTTGTCGTCGAAACAGCGGCTCGGGGGAGAGGCGGTGGCGACAGGCGGCGATGGACGGCGAGGTGTCGATGATCGGGCGTCTCCCTGGCTCAGACGAGGAAACGAGGAGGGAGAGGAAGGCGCAGGGAACTCGTTCCCGTGCCCGTGGGGACCTGACGGCGACCACAACCACCAACCACACCCACGATCAAGCTCCGGCCATGGCGATTGCAGAAATTCAGAGAAGAAACAGCAGGAGAAAGGAGGGGTTCCGAGAGGTAGGAGGAGGAAATGGCGGTGGCTGGGAGATGGAGGAGGGAGAGGGAAGCTAGGGCACGGCCCCGGGAGGTAGATATAGGGGAGGAGGGGAGCACAGGTGGCGCTGCCGGTGGGGGAGCCTCCCCTCTCCTCTGTCTCCGTACAGAGGAGGACGAAAGGGACAGGTAAGGGGGGCTGGGCCTTGGGGCTGTGGTGGGCTCAGCCCACTTGGGCTGGCCTGCCCCCCCCCCCCCCCCGTTTACTCTTTTCTGTTTTTATTTTTTTTTTGTTTCTCTCTGTTTTTTTTTTGCAGAAAAGAAAAAGGGAAGTAAAGAATGGTTTTTGGGGTTGGAAAATTTTGGGGAATAATTTTTATAGGTTATTATTTACAAAAGCCCAGTTGTGCAACTTTTTATTTTTCAAAATTTTAAGTTTTGTTGCTGTTTGTAAATTCAAATGAATTTGAGTGAATTTGGTATTAATTGAATTATTGAAAAGAAGCAAGTTAATAGTTTGAACTTTCAAGTTTAATGGAAACAAATAATTGGTTTGATTTGAGAGTTTCATTTGAAAAATTGTAACAGAACAAGTATGAAACAAGGATTTGAATTTTTGGTTTGAAATTCAAAAGGAAAAACAAATGAAAACAAATGCAATGCTTATGATGACATGATGCAAACTTAATTTAAACAAGAAACAAGCATTGTAATGGTGTTTTTCATACTTGGGATGTTACAATAAATATCAATAATTACTTCATAATGTGATATTATTTGTTCTTAATTTTTTTGATCTAGTCTTCCTCATGAACTTTGAAGGTGTCCTGGCATTTATGTTTTGCCCCACTCTTTAGGACTAGCGAAATATCACTTTGCCATGCTTTCTCTATACCTGAAACAAACGTCTACCTTTCTTTGCATTATTATTCATGATCCTTTATTTTAGATACTCTTCGTGATGCAAAGTAATTGCTATGCTTTATTATTAAAGTTCCATTTATCATGTTTGTGCTTGAAGTTCTATGATCTCAGCGTGCATATGCTTTTACATTAGATTGATCAATTTTATGTTAGTAGCATGTCACCTCATAAATTATTGTTTTATCGTTTACCTACTCGAGGACAAGTAGGAACTAAGCTTGGGGATGCTTGATACGTCTCAAACGTATCTATAATTTCGGATGCTCCATGATCATATTGTGTCAATTGCTACTTGTTTTCTCCCTTATTTATAGCATTTTTATACGTTTTCCGGGACTAACCTATTAACAAGATGCCAAGTGCCAGTTCCCTATTTTCTGCTATTTTTTGTTTCAGAAAAGTTATTCTGGAAACATTCTCGGAATTGGACCCCACAAAGCCTGAAGTGCCTATTTTCCCGGAAGAATCCAGAACACCGAAGAAGAGTCGAAGACAGGCACCAGGGGGGCCACACCATAGGGTGGCGCAGGTCCTCCTGGCCGCGCCAGCTATTGGTGTGGGGCCCCTGGAGCTCCACCGCCTTTGCCCTTTCGCCTATTTAATCCCTCCGGATGGAAAACCCTAAACACCTGATCAAAAACCCCCCAAAAAGTTCCGCAGCCACCGTCACCGTCAACCCTAGATCAGGGGGGTTCTGAAGCTGTTTCCGGCACCCTTCCGGAGAGGAGATCATCACCGAAGGCTTCTACATCACCATTCCTGCCTCTGGAGTGATCCATGAGTAGTTCATCCTTGGACTACGGGTTCATAGCTGTAGCTAGATGGTTGTCTTCTCCTCGTATGCCTCCATGTTTAGATCTCGTGAGCTGCCTATCATGATCGATATTGATCTTGTGTAATTCTATATGTTGTGTTTGCTGGGATCCGATGAATATTGACCTTATGCCAAGTTGATTATAGTATTTATTTTCATATGCTATTTGTGATCTTGCATGCTTTCCGTTGCTAGTGGTTGCTTTGGCCAAGTAGTTGCTAGTGACTCCAAGAGGGAGTATTTATGCTTGATAGTGGGTTCATGCCTCCTCACCTCCTTGCTCGAGTGACAGAAACGTGAAGGGAGAGGATGTGCTATTGCCATTAGGGAGAAAACAACGGTGAGAGTGCCCGCGTGCATAATCATTGCTTACATTACACACTTTGTTTAATGCAGTTATCTGTTGCTTGCAACTTAATACCTAAAGGGGTTCGGATGATAACCTGAGGGTGGATTATTAGTCATAAATGCAGATGGATTTTGGTCTATGTATATTGTTGTAATGCCCGCACTAAATATCATAGTAATCACCATGTTATATTGTGCACTATGGTAAAATATCTATTTGTCAATTGCCCAGCTGTAATTTGTTCACCCAACATGCTATATTTTATGGAGAGACACCACTAGTGAACCTATGAACCCCGGTCCATTTTCCACACTGTTAAACAAACCACAACAATTTCCCGCTCTCTTTACATACTGCAAGCATACATCATTTTCCACACTATACGTCTAATCTTTGTTTTCAGCAAGACCGGTGAGATTGACAACCTCACTGTACCGTTGGGACAAAGTATTTTGGTTGTATTGTGTGCAGGTTCCACGTTATTGCTGACACCGGTGAAGCGCCATCACCACCGTTAGTGGCATCAACCTTCCAAAGGTCCTCTTTCTCCTACTGGATTGATAACCTTGGTTCTTAGCTAAGGGAAAAACTCCTACTGTGCTCATCGCACCCTCCTCTTGGGATATCCCAACGAGTGCAAGATCTGCACCATCAGTGTCTCGAAACGACGAACTTTCTTAACAGTGCATACTAAGGAAGAACACATTATTATCTTCATATTAAGTGAGAGTGATCATCTTATAATGCTACTGTGATGATCTAAACAAAATAAGATGCATAGAAAGGATTAACATCACATGCATGGATAATGTGATATGATGTAGTCCTTCTTGCACTTGATCTCCATCTTGTGCATCGTGGTATGATCTCCATCATTCCACCGGCATTGCACCAAGGTCCGTGGCGTCTCCATCTTGATTTTCCATCAAAATTACAACATATCACATGGATATGATATACAACACGCATGCCATAAATAATAAGACAACCATATGGCTTCTGCCGGTATGTCATTAATTTACAAAACAGATCATCTCATACATAAAATTAGTAACACTGACCATATCACCTCACATGCCCTGCAAAAGCAAGTTACATGTCTCTAATTTATTTTTGCATCTTTTACATCGCTTAGGGCTTTCGAAGATAGAACCGTTCATATCTACGAACATGAACCACAAAGTTGATGAAAAAATTATTAACAACCCGTTGCAGATTGGATATTAACAATAGTAGAAGAAACATGACACTACCTCAGCCACAAGTGAGACAGTTCTCGTCTACAAGTACACATAAAGTTAGTCTAGGGCCGCTTCATCTCACTATGTGATGGTGCAGGTCTTGCACTCATTGTGAAACCCCAAGTGGAAGGTATGATGAGCACAACAGCAGTTTTCCCTCAGAAAGAAACCAAGGTTGAATCGACCAGTAGGAGGAAGGAGTAACTTCAGAAGGTTGATGAACCTGAGATGGCAGGGCGCACTACCGGTTCAGCAACAATGTGGAACCTACACAACACAAACAATTCACTTTGCCCCAACGAAGCAGTGAGGTTGTAGATGCTACACCTTGATGGTGCCTTGATGGGGAAACTTCTTGATGATGATTAAGTCCCCGGCAACGGCGCCAGAAACTTCCTTGATGCTTGTGATGTCGTGTTGGGAACCCCAAGAGGAGGGTGTGATGAGCAAGTGGTAAGAATTTCCCTCAGTTAAGAACCAAGGTTATCAATCCAGTAGGAGGAAGAGGATCTTTGGAAGGTTGATGCCACTGACGATGGTGATGGCGCTTCACCGGTGTCAGCAACAACGCGGAACCTAGACACAACACAACCAAAATACTTTGTCCCAACGGTACAGTGAGGTTGTCAATCTCACTGGTCTTGCTGAAAACAAAGATTAGACGTATAGTGTGGAAAATGGTGTATGCTTGCAGTAAGTAAAGAAAGCAGGAAACTGTAGTGGTTTGTTTAATAGTGTAAGAAAATGGACCGGGGTTCATAGTTTCACTAGTGGTGCCTCTCGATAAAAGATAGAATGTTGGGTGAACAAATTATAGCTGGACAATTGACAAATAAAGGTTGCACCGTAGTGAACATTCATGACATGATGACTACTATGATATTTGGTGCGGGCATTACAACAATATACATAGACCGTAATCCAACTGCATCTATGACTAATAATCCACCCTCAGGTTATCATCCGAACCCCCTTAGGTATTAAGTTGCAAACAATAGATAATTGCATTAAACAAAGTGTGTAAAGTAAGAAATGATTGTATACGCGTGCACTCACACCGTTGTTTTCTCCCTAGTGGCAACATCACATCCTCCCCCATCATGTTTCTATCACTCGAGCACAAGCGAAAAGAAGACATGAACCCACTATCGAGCATAAATACTCCCTCTTGGAGTCACTAGCAACTACTTGGACAGAGAAACCACTAGCAACGGAAAGCATGCAAGATCACAAATAGCATATGCAATAAATACTATAATCAACTTGGCATAAGTTCAATATTCATCGGATCCCAGCAAACATGGCACATAGAATTACATTACAACAATCTCGATCATGTTAGGCATCTCACGATATCTAAACATGGAGGCATATGAGGAGAAGACAACCATCTAGCTGCTGCTATGGACCCGTAGTCCAAGGATGAACTACTCACGCATCACTCCGGAGGCAGGCATGGTGATGGAGAAGCCTCTGGTGGTGATTTCCTCTCCTGTAGGGTGCCGGGAGACAGCTTCAGAACCCCCTATTCTAGGGTTGACGACGACGGCGGCTGCGGAAATTTTCTTGGATATTTGATCAGGTGCCTAGGGTTTTCCATTCGGGGGGATTAAATAGGCAAAAGGGCAGAGGCGGTGGAGCCCTGGGGTCCCCACACCACCAGCTAGCGTGGCCAAGGGGGGGGGCACCCCAGGGTGTGGCCCCCCGGTGCCCGTCTTCGACTCCTCTTCGGTCTTCTGGATGCTTCCGGGGAAAATAGGCACTTTGGTCTTTGTGGAGTCCAATTCCGAGAATATTTCCAGAACAACTTTTCTGAAATAAAAAATAGCAGAAAACAGGGAACTCGCACTTGGCATCTTGGTAATAGGTTAGTCCCGGAAAACGTGTAAAAATGATATAAAGAAGGGAGAAAACATGTAGCAATTGGCATAATATTATCATGGACCATCAGAAATTATAGATACGTTGGAGACGTATCAAGCATCCCCAAGCTTAGTTCCTACTCGTCCTCGAGTAGGTAAACGATGAAACACAATAATTTCTGAGGTGACATGCTACTAACATAAACTTGATCATTATAATGTAAAAGCATATGTAAGCTGAGATCATAGAACTTCAAACACAAACATGATAAATAGAATTTTAATAATAAAGCATAGCAATCACTTTGCATCATGAAGAGTATCTCAAATAAAGGATCATGAATAATAATCCAAAGAAATATATACGTTTGTTTCAAGTATAGAGAAAGCATGGCAAAGTGGTATTTCACTAGTCCTTAAGAGTGGGACAAAACATAAATGCCAGGACACCTTCAAAGTTAACGAGGAAGACTAGAGAAAATAATTTAAGAACAAACAATATCATATCATGAATCAATTATTGATGTTTATGGGATAAATGCACATAGAACTCAGAATGGCAAAATTCTCTCTCAACTGTGCATAAAGTTAGAAGATGGAGACTGAACATAAAACTAAGAGAAAGGCCCTTCGCGGAGGGAAGCAGAGATCACTCATGTGCTAGAGCTTTTTATTTTATTAAACAGAGGTATTAAAAGTTTGACACTCCTCCCATCCATCTTTCACAAACCATGGCTAACCAAATCCTCGGGTGCGTGCCAACGATCACATACCATGGAGGAGTGTCTATATTTTGGGAGATGTATGCTAATGTCAACGAATGGTAAATAGAAAATACAGTACGTCACAAGCTAACTTTACACAATTATGCTTTGACTGATAAATCAGGGGCAAAAATAGTGAAGAGAATTTTTTTGCATTAATTTGGGGCTGGGCGCCCCGCTGCCAGCTCTTCTATCATTTCGATAAGCGGATGAAGCCACTAGTCCAGGGTGTGAAATCCAATCAACAGGTGGGATAAAGATTCTCCATTGACGTCCTCATGAGCAAAAACATGAACATAAAGCAGGATTAGTTTTGAAAGTTTTAAAGGTAACACATGAGCAATTTACTTTGGAGTGGCAGTTAAATACCACATGTAGGTAGGTATGGTGGACACAGTGGGAAAAACTTTGGTTTAAGGGAGTTGGATGCACGAGTAGAGCTCATACTCAGTACATGTGGTGGCTAGCAAAAGACAGGGAGCGACAAATAAAGAGAGCATAAGAGCCATAATCATGCATAGCGACATAAACATCATTGATTAAAGCATAAGCGGTATCACAAGTTCAAAAACTAAGTGGTCATGGAGGCTATTTGTGACTGGTTCATAGTCATAAACATGGTGTGAGCATGCGCCAAGTCAACCAAATAAAACATTCGAAAGAGAATACCATAAATTTATGCTTTACTATGACAAGAACAACTCATGAAGCTTTGAATGGAATATTAAACACTCTCAGCTATTTGAGGCTATTCATGATACTCAAAAAACCACAAGGCTTTAAAACTAAAATAACATTTAGCATGGCATGAAAAAGTTCTAGCCACAGTCTATACAAGCTTCTACTTGTACTGTTATAAATTCTACTTCAAGCAGCAGTTTCTTTTCCCAACAAGCACCATACAAGATATGTTTTAACAAAAATACTCTTTATGATACAGCAAGCAAACATGAGAGTACTCACATAACACTACTAAAACTAACAGCTCTGATAAGAGATGCATGCAAAACAGGAGCTAAATAAATACAAGAGCCAGACAAAGATTAAGAATACAAAGTATTCCCACGAAAAAGCGGAGCGTGTCACTCTCCAATAAAGAATGCTGGGGTCCAAACAAGCTTATTGCAAAAAAAACTGAAATAAAAAAATAAAAGACGCTCCAAGTAAAGCACATAAGATGTGACCGAATAAAAATATAGTTTCACTAGAAGTGACCTGATAATTTGTTGATGAAGAAGGAGATGCCTTGGAAATGCCCAAGCTTAGATGCTTGAGTATTCTTGGAATGTGCTGGGATGTACCACCGGGGCATCCCCAAGCTTAGGCTTTTCACACTTCTTGATCACGTCATATCATCCTCTTCTCTTGACCCTTGAAAACTTCCTTGACACCAAACTTGTCATAATCTTCATTAGCAACGTTAGTGCAATAGAAATAATAAATTCGCATGGTTCAGTTTCAACACATGCCTAGCACTCAAAAAAACATTAACTACTGTCACAACTTCTTTTAAAACTATTTTTCTCAAAAGAATACCAAAAGAAAGCGATTAAGATGCAAATGCAATTATTGGCAGAAATCTGTCAAAACAGGACAGCAGGTAAAGATGATTTTTTCGAAAATCTTCTGTTGCTCAAATCAAAAATTGATCAAATAAGAAATGTTGCGTATACAGCCTAGGATTATGCACACAAAAAAACTCAGGTCATTTTGAATTTTCTTTGATTTTATACGTATTTAACAGTGGACAGCAGAAATCTGTTTCTTGCGCAGAAATCCGAAATATAGTCTCAACTTTCCACAAGAGGGTTTACTTGGCTCAACGAAAACACAAAAGAAAAGATACAGAGGGGTTTCTAAGGAAATAGACAACACCCAGGTGCAAAGCACACAAAAGAAAACAAAGGAAAAATGGTTGAAAACAGAGAAATAAAACGGGTTGTCTCCTGATAGCGCTTTTCTTTAACGCCTTTCAGCTAGGCATAGAAAACAACTCAAGTATTTTCAAGTGAAGAAGCATGAACATCATAACTTGCTATAATAATAGATTCAAAAGGTAGCTTCATCCTCTTTCTAAGAAAGTTTTCCATACCTTTCTTGAGTGGGAATTGATATTTAATACTCCCCTCTTTCATATCAATAACAACACCAACAGTTCTAAGAAAAGGTCTTCCCAAAACAATAGGAAAAAAAGTATTGCATTCAATGTTCATAACAAAAAAATAAACATGGACAAGGTTATTGTTAACTATAATAAGAACATCATCAATTCTACCAAGAGGTTTCTTTTTAGCATTATCAGCAAGATGAACATCCAAATAACAGTGTTCCAACGGTGGTAGATCAAGCATATCATAAAGCTTTTGAGGCATAACAGAGATACTAGCACCAAGATCACACAAAGCATTGCAATCAAAATCATTTATTTTTACCTTAGTGATAGGCTCCCAACCATCATCTAATTTCCTAGGGATAGATGTTTCAATTTTCAACTTTTCTTCCGTAACTTTCATGAGAGCATTGGTAATATGTTTAGTAAAGGCCATATTCATGGCACTAGCATTGGGAATTCTAGCAAGATTTTGTAGGAACATAATAACTTCAGAGATATTGCAATCATCAAAATCAATTTTATTATCATCAGAATTAATGGGATCATTATCTCCCATACCTCTAAAAATTTCAGCACTTTTATTAGGAGCAATTTCAGCAGTTTGAGGCAATTTAGCACGTTTCACCAAAGGAGTAGGGACTTTATTAACACCAATTACTTTACCATTGTTAGTAGGAGGTTTACTAGCACTTGGAGCTTCAGTTTTACTAGTGGTTGTGATAGTGCAAACTCTAGCAATATTATTATTTCTAGCCAATTCATCTTCTCTTTCCCACCTAGCACGTAATTCAGCCATCAACCTAACATTATCATCAATTCGAACTTGAATGGAATTCAAAGTTTTACTTTGTTTAACATCTTGTGGAAAAACCTTTAGTTTTAGAAAATCAACATCAATAGCAAGGCTATCTACTTTAGAGGCAAGAACATCTATTTTACCAAGCTTTTCCTCAACAGATTTATTAAAAGCAGTTTGTGTGCTAATAAATTCTCTAAGCATGTTTTCAAGATCAGAGGTAGTGCTTTTATTGGTATTGTAGGAATTGCCATAAGAATTACCATAACCATTATTAGGAGGATAGGGCTTATAATTGTTTCCACAGAAATTATTTCTATAAGCATTGTTGTTAAAATTATTATTTCTAATAAAGTTCATATCAACATGCTCTTCTATCATTTGGATAAGCGGATGAAGCCACTAGTCCGGGGTGTGAAATCCAATCAACAAGTGAGATAAATATTCTCTATTGACGTCCTCATGAGCAAAAACAGGAACATAAAGCAGGAGTAATTTTGAAGGTTTTAAAGGTAACACATGTGCAGTTTACTTGGAGTGGCAGTTAAATACCACATGTAGGTAGGTATGGTGGACACAATGGAAAAAACTTTGGTTTAAGGGAGTTTGGATGAACGAGTAGAGCTCATACTCAGTACAGGTGGAGGCTAGCAAAAGACTGGGAGCGGCAAGTCAAGAGAGCATAAGAGCCATAATCATGCATAGCGACATAAGCATCATTAATTAAAACATAAGTAGTATCACAAGTTCAAAAACTATGTGGTCATGGAGGCTATTCGTGACTGGTTTGTAGTCATAAACATGGTGTGAGCATGCGCCAAGTCAACCAAATAAAACATTCGATAGAGAATACCATGTATTGATGCTTTACTATGACAAGAACACTCATGAACATTTAGCATGGCATGAAAAAGTTCTAGCCACACTCTATACGAGCTTCTACTATTACTGTTATAAATTCTACTTCAAGCAGCAGTTTTCTTCTCCCAACAAGCACCATACAAAACATGCTTTAACAAAAATACTATTTATGATACAGCAAGCATACATGAGAGTACTCACATAACACTACTAAAACTAACATCTCTAATAACAGATGCATGCAAAACAGGAGCTAAATAAATGCAGCAGCTAGATAGAGATTAAGAATACAAAGTATTCTCATGAAAAAGCGGAGCGTATCACTCTCCAATAAAAGAATGCTAGGGTCCAACCAAGCTTATTGAAAAAGTAAAAACAAACTAAAAGCAAAAACAAAAACAAACTAAAAACAAAAAACAAAAATAAAAGAAGCTCCAAGCAAAGCACATAAGATGAGACCGAATAAAAATATAGTTTCACTAGAAGTGACCTGATAATTTGTTGATGAAGAAGGGGATGCCGTCGGCATCCCCAAGCTTAGACTCTTGAGTCTTGGAATTTTTTGGGATGTACCATCGGGGCATCCCAGAGCTTAGGCTTTTCACTCTTCTTGATCACATCATATCATCCTCTTCTCTTGACCCTTGAAAACTTCCTTCACACCAAACTTCTCACAATCTTCATTAGCAACGTTAGTGCAATTGAAATAATAAATTCACATAGTTCAGTTTCAACACAAGTCTAACACTCAAAAACACATTATCTACTGTCACAACTTCTTTAAAACTCTTTTTCTCAAAAGAACATCAAAAGAAAGAGATTAAGATGTAAATGCAATAAATGACCGAAATCTGTCAAAACAGAACAGCAGGTAAAGATCGATTTTTCAAAAATCTTTTGTTGCTCAAATCAAAAAGTGGTCAACTAAGAAACTTTGCGTTTATAACTCAGGATTGAGCACAATAAAACTCGGGTCAATTTGAATTTTCTGTGATTTTTTACGGAATTAACAGTGGACAGCAGAAATTTGTTTCCTGCGCAGAAATCCGAAATATAGCCTCAACTTTCCACTAGAGGCTTTACTTGACTCAAAAAAAACACAAAAGAGAAGATACAGCGGGGTTTCTAAGGAAATATAAAACACCCAGGTGCAAAGCACACCAAAGTAAACGGGTTGAAAACAGCGAAATAAAATGGGTTGTCTCCCGGTAGCGCTTTTCTTTAACGCCTTTCAGCTAGGCATAAAAGGGCAACTCAAGTATTTTAAAGTGAAGAAGCATCAACATCATATCTTTCTCTAATAATAGAGTCAAAAGGTATCTTCATCTTCTTTCTAGGAAAGTATTTCAAACCTTTCTTGAGGGGGAATTGATATTTAATACTCCCCTCTTTCATATCAATAACAGCACCAACAGTTCTAAGAAAATGTCTTCCCAAAACAATAGGACAAGAAGCATTGCATTCAATTTTCATAACAACAAAATCAACAGGGTAAAGTTTATTGTTAACCATAATAAGAACATCATCAATTATACCAAGAGGTTTCTTCTTAGCATTATCAGCAAGATGAACATCCAAATAACAGTGTTCCAACGGTGGTAGATCAAGCATATCATAAAGCGTTTGAGGCACCAAGATCACACAAAGCATTGCAATAAGAATCATTTATTTTTATCTTAATTATAGGCTCCCAACCGTCATCTAATTTCCTAGGGATAGATGTTTCAAGTTTCGGCTTTTCTTCCCTGACTTTCATGGGAGCATTGGTAATATGTTTAGTAAAGGCCATATTCACGGCACTGGCATTGGGACTTCCAGAAATCTTTTTTAGGAACATAATAACTTCAGAGATATTGCAATCATCAAAATCAATGTTATTATCATCAAAACTAATGGGACCATTATCCCCTACATCTCTAAAATTTCAGCACTTTTATTAGAAGCAGTTTCAGCAATTTGAGGCAATTTAGCACGTTTCACCAAAGGGGTGGAGTCTTTGTTAACACCAACTACTTTACCATTGATAGTAGGAGGTTTACTAGCACTTGGAGCTTTAGTTTTACTAGTGGTTGTGATAGTGCAAACTCAAGCAATATTATTCTTTCTAGCCAATTCATCTTCTCTTTCCCACCTAGCACGTAATTCAGCCATCAACCTAACATTATTATCAATTCAAACTCGGATGGCATTCAAAGTTTTACTTTCTTTAACATCATGTGGAAAACCTTTAGTTTTGGAAAATCAACATCAATGGCTAGGCTGTCCACTTTAGAGGCGAGAACATCTATTTTACCAAGCTTTTCCTCAATAGATTTATTAAAAGCATTTTGTGTGCTAATGAATTCTCTAAGCATGTTTTCAAGATCAGAGGTAGAGCTTTTATTGTTATTGTAGGAATTTACATAAGAATTAACATAATCATTATTGGGAGGATAGGGCTTATAATTGCTTCCACCAAAATTATTTCTATAAGCATTGTTGTTAAAATTATTATTTCTAATAAAGTTCACATCAACATGCTCTTCTTGAGCAACCAAAGAGGCTAAAGGAACATTATTTGGATCAACTTGAGCTTTACCATTAACAAGCATAGACATAATAGCATCAAGCCTTTCACTCAAAGAGGAGGTTTCCTCAACAGAATTTACCTTCTTACCTTGTGGAGCTCTCTCAGTGTGCCACTCTGAATAATTTATCATCAAATCATCAAGAAGATTTGTTGTATTGCCCAAAGTGATGGACATAAAGGTACCTCCAATAGCTGAATCCAATAGGTTCCTTGAGGAGAAATTCAGTCCTGCATAAAAGGTTTGTATAATCATCCAAGTAGTCAGTCACTGAGTGGGACAATTCTTCACCATATTTTTCATTCTTTACCAAGCTTTAGCAACATGTTCATTATCAAATTGTTTAAAATTCATTATGTCACTTCTCAGGGATATAATCTCAGCAAAGGGATAATATTTTCCAATAAAAGCATCTTTACACTTAGTCCATGAATCAATACTATTTCTAGGCAAAGATAGCAACCATTCTTTAGCTCTTCCTCTCAAAGAGAAAGGGAATGATTTCAGTTTAATAATATCTCCATCCACATCTTTATATTTTTTCATCTCACATAGTTCAACAAAATTATTAAGGTGAGCAGCAGCATCAGCATTACTAACACCATAGAATTTCTCTTTCATAACAAGATTTAATAAACCAGGTTTAATTTCATAAAAAACAGCAATAGGAGCAGGTGGAGCAATAGGTGTGCAAATAAAATCATTGTTGTTTGTGCTAGTTAAGTCACACAACTAGTATTCTCAGAGGAACTCATTTTAGCAAAATAAAAGCAAGCAAATAAATAACAACTATAAAGTAAACTATTTTTTTTGTTTTTGATATAGAGAAGCAAAACAAGACAAAAATAAAAACAAGACAATAAACAAAATAAAGAGGTTGAGAGTGAGAGACTCCCCTTTCCAGAAGACTTCTTCCTCCCCGGCAACGGCGCCAGAAATTCTTGATGCTACACCTTGATGGTGCCTTGACGGGGAGACTTCTTGATGATGATTAAGTCCCCGGCAACGGCGCCAGAAATTCTTGATGCTACACCTTGATGGTGCCTTGATAGGGAGACTTCTTGATGATGATTAAGCCCCCGGCAACGGCGCCAGAAATTTCCTTGATGCTTGCAATGGCGTGTTGGGAACCCCAAGAGGAGGGTGTGATGAGAAAGCGGTAATAATTTCCCTCGGTTAAGAACCAAGGTTATCAATCCAGTAGGAGGAAGAGGATCTTTGGAAGGTTGATGCCACTGACGGTGGTGATGGCGCTTCACCGGTGTCAGCAACAACGCGGAACCTGCACACAACAGAACCAAAATACTTTGTCCCAGCGGTACAGTGAGGTTTTCAATCTCACCGGTCTTGCTCAAAACAAAGATTAGATGTATAGTGTGGAAAATGGTGTATGCTTGCAGTAAGTAAAGAAAGCATTAAATTGTAGTGGTTTGTTTAAGTGTAAGAAAATGGACCGGGGTTCATAGGTTCACTACTGGTGTCTCTCCATAAAAGATAGCATGCTGGATGAACAAATTACAGCTGGGCAATTGACAAATAAAGGTTGCACCGTAGTGCACATTCATGACATGATGACTACTATGATATTTGGTGCGGGCATTACAACAATATACATAGACCGTAATCCAACAGCATCTATGACTAATAATCCACCCTCAGTTTATCATCCGAACCCCCTTAGGTATTTAGTTGCAAGCAACATATAATTGCATTAAACAAAGTGTGTAAAGTAAGCAATGATTGTACATGCGGACACTCACACCGTTGTTTTCTCCCTAGTGGCAACAACACATCCTTCCCCGTCATGTTTCTGTCACTCGAGCACAGGCGAAAAGGACGCATGAAGCCACTATCGAGCATAAATACTCCCTCTTGGAGTCACTAGCAACTACTTGGCCAGAGCAACCACTAGAAACGGAAAGCATGCAAGATCACAAATAGCATATGCAATAAAGACTATATTCAACTTGGCATAAGTTCAATATTCACCGGATCCCAGCAAACACAGCACATAGAATTACATAAGAACAATCTCGATCATGTTAGGCAGATCACGAGATCTAAACATGGAGGCATATGAGGATAAGACAACCATCTAGCTACTGCTATGGACCCGTAGTCCAAGGATGAACTACTCACGCATCACTCTGGAGACAGGCATGGTGATGGAGAAGCCTCCGGTGATGATTTCCTCTCCGGCAGGGTGCCGGGGGACAGCTTCAGAACCCACTTGAACTAGGGTTGACGATGACGACGGCTGTGGAACTTTTCGGGGCTATTTTATCAGGTGCCTAGGGTTTTCCATCCGGGGTCGAATAAATAGGCGAAAGGGAGAGGCGGTGGAGCCCTGGGGGCCCCACACCACCAGCTGGCGCGGCCAAGGGGAGCCGCGCCACCACATGGTGTGGCCCCCTGGTGCCCGTCTTCGACTCCTCTTCGGTCTTCTGGATGCTTCCGGGGAAAAGAGGCACTTTTGGCTTTGTGGGGTCCAATTCCGAGAATATTTCCAGAACAACTTTTCTGAAATAAAAAACAGCAGAAAATAGGGAACTGTCACTTGGCATCTTGTTAATAGGGTAGTCTCGGAAAACCTGTAAAAAATGCTTTAAATAAGGAAGAAAACATGTAGCAATTGGCATAATATTATCATGAAGCTTCAGAAATTATAGATACGTTGGATATGTATCAGTTGTCAATCTCACCGGTTTTGCTGATAACAAAGAGGTTAAATGTATGGTGTGGAAAAACTTATGATAACGGTATTAAAACAGGAGCAGCAGTGTGAAAACAGTGGAAGCAATGTGAAAGCAGTGGAACAGTGTGTGTATTATCAGAATGAAAAAATGGACCGGGGTCCACAGTTCACTAGAGGTGTCTCTCAAAAAAAAGATAAATAACATGTGTGGTGAACAAATTACAGCTGGGCAATTGACAGAAATGAAAGATGCACCGTAGTTCATATGCAAGACATAAAGATTACTATGTGATTCATGTGGGCATTACAACAAGATACATAGACCGTCATCCAGCTGCATCTATGTCTAATAATCCACCCTCCGAATATTATCCGAACAAATGTTGGGTATTAAGTTACAAGAAACAGATAATCGCAGTAAGCAAACTGTGTAATGTAAACAATATAAACTAAGTAAACACCATTGTTTTCTCCCTAATGACAACAGCACATCCACCATCCGTCACGTTTCTGTCACTCGAGCACAGATGCAAAAAAGGCATGAACCCACTATCGAGCATAAATACTCCCTCTTGGAGTTACTAGCATCTACTTGGCCAGAGCATCTACTAATAACGAAGATCATAAATAACATAAGCATGAAGATAACATGATAGATTGATAATCAGAAGACATAGCATTCAGCATTCATCTGATCCCAGCAAACACGACATGTAGCATTACATAAAGATGATCTCGATCATGTAGGGCAGCTCACGAGATCTAAATATGAGGTACAAAGTGGAGACGACAACCATATAGCTATGTCTATGGACCCGTAGTCTAGGGATGAATTACTCACGCATCACTTCGGAGGAGGGCATGGTGGTGTAGACCCCTCCGGTGATGAATTCCCCTCCCGGCAGGGTGCCGGGAGAGCTCCAGAACCCTCCCGATCTCAGGATGACGATGACGGAGGCCTCGGGTGTTTCTTGGGACGAATTGGTACTATATTTTTAGGGTTGTCATATCAGGGGGAATAAATAGGCGAAAGGGCGATGGCGGTGGACGCCCGAGGGGCCCACACCACCCCCACGCGCGGCCAGGTGGCGCGCCGCCCTATTGTGTGGCCCTCCTACAGGCCTCTTTGGGACTCCGTGGAACCTTCGGGAATTCTAAGACTTCTGGGCTTCGAATTTTCCAATTCCGAGAATATTTCCAGAACAAGTTTTCTGAAACTAAAAATAGCAGAAAACGGGGAACTGACTCTGTGGCATCTTGTCAATAGGTTAGTCCCGGAAATCGATAAAAATGACATAAAGTGTATAACAAACATGTAGGAAATAACATCAAAACAATATGGAACATCAGAAATTAAGGATATGTTTATGACGTATCAACATCCCCAAGCTTAGTTCCTACTCGTCCTCGAGTAGGTAAACGATAAAAACACATAAATTCTAAGGTGACATGCTACCAACATAAACTTGATCATCAATAATGTAAAAGCATATGTAAGCTGAGATCATATAACTTCAACACAAGCATGATAAATAAAATTTTAACAATAAAGCATAGCAATCACCTTGCATCATGAGAAGTAACACAAATAAAAGATCATGAATAATAATGCACTGAAAGATATACGTTTGTTTCAAGCATAGAGATAACATGGCAACATGATATTTCGCGTGTCCTTAAGAGTGGGGCAAAACATAAATGCCAGAACACCTTCAAAGTTCATGAGGAAGACTAGAACAAATAATTAGAGAACAAACAATAACACATCATGAATCAATTAATAATATTTCTGGGACTAATGCACATTAAACTCAGAATGGCAACTATGATCACTCAACTGTGCATAAACTTAGAAGATGGAGACTCAACATAAAATTAAAAGAATTTCCCTTCGCAGAGGGAAGCAGGGATCACTCATGTGCTAGAACATTTATTTTGTTAAACAGAGGTATAAAAAACTTTTTTAGAGAGGTGTATGCTTATGTCAACGAAAGGTAAACAGAAAATACAGTACGTCACAAGCCAACTTGACTTCACAAGAGCGGCTCCCATAGAAGGACGCATATGGGTAGAAGGGCATTCCTCTTTCTCTTGTGTTTACACAATTATGCTTTGACTGATAAATCGGGGGCAAAAATAGTGAAGAGAATTTTTTGTATTACTTTGGGGTTGGGCACCCCGTTGCCAACTCTTCTATCAATTGGATAAGCGAATGAATCCACTAATCTAGGGTGTGAAAGTCCAATCAACAAGTGAGATAAAGATTCTCTATTTACGTCCTCGTGAGCTAAAACAGGATTAGAGTTACTTCGTATGTTTGATATAACAATGTAAACTTAATGACTTGATCGCATTGCTATATATACTTTGGATCTATGTTCATCACATAATTCTTCTAATGACATGACCTCGTTATTAACAACTTTCAATGTTCATGATCAGGAAACCTTAATCATCAGTTAATCAACGAGCTAGTTAAACGACGGGCGTTACTAGGAACTCTTGTTTGTTTGTTAGACACATTTGTATCAACGTTTCTGGTTAATAAAATTCTAGCATGAGAAATAAACATTTATCATAAACAGGGAATAAGATAATAACCACTTTATTATTGCCTCTCGGGCATATTTCCTTCAATATCATCTTCACCGATGTCACCACCCTCCTCTCCACACAAGACCACGAAGTGTTGCCACATCTCCACCACATCATCTCCACCACCATCATAGTCATATTGATACTTCTACTTTGTAATCTAGATCTCTTGAGCACATTTCCCCCACCATTTTTGTCCCTTAAAAGATCATTCCCTCCTCATTCCTACCAATGATTTTGCACCATTATAAGGTAAACGAGACATGAGATCTGGATCTATATATCCATAATCCATTACTTTTCTAAGCGAAGGTAACCCATTGGATCTAGATTTTGGAGTCATTGTTTGACCCCTCCATTGTTCCTCCTCTTATTTTCCTCCGTAACATTTATTTCTTTGGGGTAATTTGAGAGAGAAACTTGCACCAGCTCATTGCCCATAGGGAGGCAGCATCTGCCAGCGCTCGCAAGGCTGCTCGCTTCGAAAATGCGGACACTCACCGCCTCCAGTTGGAACAAGCCTTCCGCCGGGCCTTTGAAGTATAGGATCTGGAGAGGAGCCATCAGGAGGCGGAGGCAACGAAGGAGACATCGACGTTGCATTTCGCGACGGTGAGGTTGCATTTCGTGGCGGAGAGGGAGGGAGGGAGGGAGAGAGAGAGAGAGAGAGAGAGATGGGCTGGAACGACGCAAACTTACCTTAGGATGCCATGCAAGCCGCGAGCGAACACGTGCGGGCATGAGAGGCGGAGGCTCACTGCTAGATGCTCGAAGGTAGGGTAGAGAGGCGCGGGTGCATGCAGGATCCTAGCTCCCATCTTACTTCACCGAGCCAATGGCAAACGACGATGAAGATGGCCCATCTCACTCCATCGTCCCCGCGCAGAACGACGATGAGGTTGCTGGCCTCGGCTCGCCTCCTCCCGACTTTTTATTAGGTTTTTTGACCGTTCGATCATAGTAGTTTGAACGTGTCTAGTTTGAAGTGTGCTGTTGCACATCTAAAATATGTCCATGTCTGATACGAGAATCGTCGAGTTTGCAAATGATCATGATCACAAATTATTATTTGAGGTGCCTATAGGGCAACATCCCTATTGTGTTGGACATGTATTTAACACCCCTACAGCCCTATTGTGCCGGACAAGTGTGCCGGTGGAGATGCTCTTAGGCTGGTGATAGTGGGGGAGTATCATACATAAGTATCATGCATATAATAGTATATGATACTACATCTCTAATGCATAATATCATATAGGAGTATCATAATAAGCATTTATTATTTTGTAGAATCTCAATGCAAATATGTGTACATGATTTTTTTGTCATTATTTTTCTTAGTTTTGCGTGTGTCACGATAGGGTATCTATATATGTTACTCTAATGTTCTCTCTCTTCCTTAATTACATGCCACATCAGTTTTTTTGTGGGACCAAATTGCATGATACTATCTAAGATACCGTCACTATGGCTAGTCTTATATGTTGAAATGTTTTAACTCGTGGTTTGGTGTGCTAACCAGACAACTAAAAATTCTGGAGTGATATGGTGTGCAGGCATAGGTGGTTAGTAACAGCATCTTCAGTTTACTTGCAACTTTCGTGTCAGAATAGTAGTTGTGCATGCCGTTGTAAAGCGATAAAATAGACCGGAGGAACGTAGATTGCGATACAGCGGTTCTAACAGTTCTATGCTGTACCTCTGGTGCTCTCGTGCGGCTTGACGTTGACCTTATCACCCTGTATATATATGGCTATATTATTTTGAAAGGGGAAAGCGACTTTTTTTTTAAGAAGAGAGCGAGAGACTGGCCCGATGGTTTACACGTTGGGCAAATCACACTGGCAACACGTCTTATTTTTTACAAAATTTATATAAATAATTCACAAGAAAGATATTTTGATATCCTCAGGCGACAATGGTATGCAAAATTATCCATGGTTATACGTTGCGCTGTGTTTTGGCAATGATAGAGTAAATCGTTTTCATTTAAAAATGTTAATTATAAACAATATATTTTCATTTAAAAAAGATATCTTATCGTAATTACCATCTTTATTTTGCAACTTCTATCTTTAGTTTTTCTCGTGAAAGAACTTTTTACATAGTTATATATGTAGTACATCAGAGATTGTGTCTAGCGCAATACCTCTAAATACCGGTGTTATTAAGCATAATAAAATAATCGTGATCAAGAATTTATTATCCTTGTGACTCAATCATCAAAGACCTCTTCGGTCAAGGAAATTCAGTAAGAGTGACATTTTTTCTTACAACTTTATTATAGAGCTAGTTTGGTTCGTATATTAAAACCGTTATAATTTTTATATGACATATGCAATTCAAGGAATATTTTCATTGAGTCTAAACCTCAAAAAAAAAAAAACGGGTACACAATTTTTTTTATAGCATGCACCTAATGTCCGTGACTCTACCAAAGAAAGTTCACTAGATATCATGCAAGTTTGGTTTTTGAGGATACAATGTGGATGACAATTTAACCCTATATTTTTCTATTTTTGCGTTCATAGAATTCCGCAAACCAAAGACCCTCTTGATTTTTCAATATCCATGTGTTTTCTTTTAGGAAAAGGGGATAGTCCTCGGGTTTTCTATCGCTGATTAGTTTGCACATATATTCCCGCAAAAACAATTTCACATATATTCGTCTTTTTTTAGAAAGGAGGCTCCAACACGGCTTTTTTCGAAATAGAGGTTCTACCCCATGCTCTGCATCAAAATGATGCACACAGCTGGCTTTCATTTATCAATAAAATAAGAAACACCATGTCTTACAAGCAAATACATCAATCAACTGAATCTGAAGCCACCAACCTAGTGACAGCACGCTACACCTATAATACTGATGAAGAGGGGTGGCTAAGAACGTGGCCCTGTGCCCCGCCAACACACCAACGCGCTTCATCTAAAAACCGAAGGCCTCACCAAGCCGCCTGACAACGTGCAATGGGCATAATCAATCCAACAAACCCACGCAAGCATCGACGTACAAGCTCAAGAAGTCACCACCTCCTTCCGCTAACCCTTCTTCACGATAGGGATCAAGGCATCGACCAAGCCAGACCTGTTGTCACGCCAGATGGCGCCACCGCCCTGCGCGCGTCCATCATCCCGCGAGCACCGCAAGACCCCGCTGCACCATGCCGCCGAGACTCGACATTGTAGATGGTAGATGACACGCCGCTCCACCTTGGTCCCCATGCGAGAAACATGCGGAGACCGATGCCCAACCACTCAGCCGTTCACATGTCTGTTCAGCCTTTAGATGTCTCCTAAGATGATGCCCCCAAGGGGGTGACGACGCAGACGTCGCCATCATCTGATCCAGGAGGCCCCCTTAACGCCTCCAACAAGGGCTACGACGCCCACGGACGCCGCTGTTAATGGTGACCTCCCCCAGATCTGAGGTTTCTCCGGAAACAAAGGCCTGAAAGACGCCCCCGCCATCGCCTCCAACGAGGAATAAGAGGCCCACTGGCGCCTCCGTCGATGGTGGCATCTTGAACCGCTTCAACGGTTGGACCACCTTCTCCAACTCACCGTGGACCGCCGCACCCCACTGGCCAAGCGATCCACCGCCGAGAAGCCTACGCAAGGCAGCACCACCACCGCAAGATCCCTTCGCACCGACGAGGAAGACAAGGAGTCCACATCGCCGCGTGACCGGCGCCATGGCCACACACACGTCGTCCCGAGGCGCCCACTGGAGATCCACCACCGCAACCACGCCTCCGAGCCGCGGTGGAGGGACGCCCCGCCGCCCCCATCATGCCCTCCGCACTGGCGGCTGGGATCCGGCAGCAAGGAGGGAAGAGGCTGTTAGAATCGGTGTTTGTAACCATGTACGTATACGTACGTGTACTTTGTTCCTGTCTATATATGTTGATCAAGTGGAGGCTTAGACCCCACGAAACCCCTAACTCAAACTTGGTATCAGAGCCTACTCGGCATCCACCGCCGCCTAGGGTTTCCCACCCGAAGCCGCCGCCGCCGCGCAGGTCTCCTCCGCCCGAAGCCGCCAACGCCGCCTAGGGTTCTCCGTCTCCGCCATGATGGTTGCCACCGGCGCGATACATGTCTCGTCCGCCGCGGGCGCTCTCCTCCCCGCGATGCCATCCGCCCCGACCGCCACCGTTCCCGCCGCCTCCGTTCGCCTCGACCAAAACAACTTCATCCTCTGGCGAGCACTCATTCTCCCGAACTTCGCGGGAGCTGGCCATCATGGCTACCTCGACGGCACGGTGGCCGCGCCTCCGAAGACCGTTCAGGAGGGCGAGGGTGCGGCGGCCAAGGCCGTCAACAACCCCGACTACACCGCCTGGTGGACTCAGGACCAGCGTGTCCTTGGCCTCCTTCTCGGAGCGATGGAGCCCGCGATTGCCGCGCAGCTCACTCGCCACACCACGGCGGCTGCCGTCTAGTCGGCGGTTCACACCATGTATGGTGCGCAGAACCGAGCGAACGTCCGTCACATCTGGCGGAAACTCCAGTCGCTGAGGAAGAACGACGCCTCGGCCAGCTCATACATGGACAAGATGAAGGAGCTCGCGGACATGATGTCCGCCGTCGGCTGCCCCCTCGACGACGAAGAACTCGTCGATCAGATGCTCACCGGCCTCGGCCCGGACTTCAACGCCGTCGCTGCCGCCCTCGCCGTCAACAACGTCGCGGTCTCACTAGTAGAGAAGTGCCTTTCTATGGAACAGATTCTGTGGCGCACCCCTATCCGGTGCGCCACAGAAATGTAATTCTGTGGCGCACGGGTGGGCATGCGCCACAGAAAACAGGAATTCTGTGGCGCACCGGATAGGGGTGCGCCACAGAAAACAGGAATTCTGTGGCGCACCGGGTAGGGGTGCGCCACAGAAATAAGTTGGGGACCCACACCATGATTGCGACACACCTATTCTGTGGCGCATGGTGGTTAGTGCGCCACAGAAATATGACAATTCTGTGGCGCACCACTGCCCTGTGCGCCACAGAATTCCCATCCGAAAAAATTCTGTCCACACGCACCAACTCCACCCCCCCCCCCCCCGGGAACGCCTTTTCTAGTTTTTGACGGAAGAGTTAGCAGTCTAAAAAGCATCAAAAAATAAATCCCTTATAGATGCACGGAGAGTTTAATGTCTACTTTTTTGTCAAATTTTGAAATATGTATTTCGACTTTCTGAGCAAAAGTTTTATAAAAAAAGTAAAATGGGCATAACTTTTGCATACGATGTCGAAAAAAAATGATCAAGATATTAAAAAAAACTAGAGAGAAAAAGGAACCCAAATTCCAAAAGGAACAAAAGTTATGGCCGTTTTAAGATTTTGACTAGAAAATAAAAAAAAAAAAAAAAAAAATTCTGTGGCGCACCAAGGGGGGGTGCGCCACAGAATTGGGAGGCAGGATTCGAAATTCCTGCCTCCCCTCCTTTTCTTCCCTTCTCCCCTCCACTTCTCCTCCACTTCTCATCTTCTACCTCTCCTCTCCTCCACCTCCTCTCCTCCTCCTCCACCACCTCTCCTCCTCCTCCTCCTCCACCACCACCACCAATCCTCCTCCACCACCACCATCCTCCTCCTCCTCCTCCTCCACCACCACCACCATCCTCCTCCTCCTCCTCCTCCTCCTCCTCCACCACCACCACCACCACCACCACCTCCGGTGAGCTCCTCCTCCTCCTCCTCCTCCACCACCACCACCTCTCCTCCTCCTCTTTCTCCTCCTCCTCCACCACCACCTCTCCTCCTCCTCCTCCTCCTCCTCCTCTATCACCACCACCACCTCACCTCCTCCTCCTCCTCCTCCACCACCACCACCACCTCCGGCGAGCTTCTCCTTCTCCTCCCCACCAACTCCGTTGACCCTCATCCTCCACCCACCAACTCCGGCGAGCATCCGACGAAATCCGGCGAAATTTTTAATTTTCGAAAAATTACCGCGGCCAGATCTGGCCGCCTTTTTTTTTGAAATTCAAAAAAACATTCTGTGGCGCACCCCTCCTTGGTGCGCCACAGAATTGCAAATTTCTGTGGCGCACGGCTGAGGTGCGCCACAGAAAAAAAATTAGTGGCGTAGATTCTGTGGCGCACCATTCTGGCCCCTTGGTGCGCCACAGAAAGCCAAAATGGTGCGCCACAGAAAGGCCTTTTTCTACTAGTGTCTCCCTCACCGACTTTTACTCACTCGTGCTCTCCTACGAGTCTCTCCCGGCGCAGCAGATGCAGCCCGACGGGGGCTGGTCTTCGTCGGCCAATGCCACCATGCGGCATGGCCAGTTCAGCCCCGCTTGTCACGGACGCGTCGCCGATCCTTTCGACGGACGCACTGGAGGCGGGCGCCCCTCTCCAGGCGGCCAGCACACCTACGGCGGCGGTCAGGACCGTGCCCCCGCCGCGGGACACGGTGCACAAGGTGGTCACGGCACCGGCCAAGGCAACGGTCGCCCACCCACTGCCAACAACACCGGCGGCCAAGGTCGCAATGGCAGGCGCCACCGATCACCTAACCAGTGATTTGGAACGTCTCCAGGTCCACAAGCGCTATGGCGGGAAGGATCAAGTTCAGGTGGCCAATGGTGCAGGTTTGTCTATTTCGCATATTGGTCATTCATCACTAGCCGGTTCATCTCTTAAGCTAAACAATATCCTTCATGTTCCGCACCTTAGCAAGCATCTCCTTTCCGTGTATCGCCTTGTCTATGATAATGACGTGTTTGTTGAATTTCACCGTCATTTTTTCTGTGTTAAGGACAAGGTCACGAAGCGCATCCTGCTCAGCGGTAGAAGCTGTGGTGGCCTCTACCCGATTCCGTCTAGCCGTGCATCCCTGCCGTCGCGTCATGCATCTTCTAGCGTCAAGGTTTCGTCATCGCAGTGGCATCATCGCCTCGGTCATCCATCAAATAATGTAGTTCGTAATACCATTAAACTGCATGAACTTCCATGTCTTTCGTCAAATAATTCCGCATCGATTTGTGATGCGTGTCAGTGTGCTAAGAGTCATCAACTGTCTTATTCTGCATCTAGTCGTGTTACCACTATGCCTCTTGAGTTAATCCATTCTGATGTATGGGGCTCTGCTATTGCTTCTTCTGGTGGTTTCAACTACTATGTCAGTTTCGTTGATGATTTCTCTCGTTTTTCCTGGGTTTACTTGCTTAAGCACAAGTCCGATGTTGAGGAAGTTTTCTATGCTTTTCAGGCTCACGTTGAGCGCCTCCTTGATTGTAAAATCAAGGCTGTTCAGTCTGACTGGGAGGGGGCGAGTATCATAGGCTCAATCGTTATTTTCAGTGTGTCGTGGTGGTGTCACGGCAGATGCCATGGGATGGCTAAAGATGTGGGGACGAAGGACGCTGGAGGTGCTCGGGGAGGGATCACGCGACGAGTAGCCGCGTGAGGTAAAAACAATACACTGCAAACAACACGATCTACCCAGGTTCAGGGCCCTCGTGAGGAGGTAAAACCCCTACTCCTGCCTTTCTGTATGTATTATGATGTCTCTCCGAGTAGCCACAGTACAAATGATATCGCTACCGAGTAGCCGCTCTCCTCTCCCGAATGGAACTAGGTCAAGGACTTAGGGTTTCTAGGGTTTATGCGTGACCCAGTTGTAACGTCCGGGGATTTTCCCCAATTGCTATGCGAGTGGTTTTTCTTTTTGTGCATCATGGCATCACACCTTTTCATGCATTTTAAAAACTTGCACACTAAATGAAATTAATTAAATTTTTGTTTGCTAAAATTTACAGAATTTTATTTGATGTTTAAATCTATTTTTCTTGGCCTAAACACTTGCTGGAAAAAAAAAATAGAACAAAAAAAAAATTTGAGAGGAAAGAGAGAGGGAGCCAGCCGGCCAGGCCCAAATTCCGGCCCAGCAAGGAGCCAGCCGAACCAGCCAGCCAACTACAACCCTAAATCTATCTCCCCCTCCTCCTTTTTGCCCCCGCCGTTCCCACAAATTACAAACAGGTCCCTCCACCCAAAAAAAAAAAAAAAAAAAAAAAAGGAAAAACGAACCGCAACGCACACACCCGCACTGGAGGGGATCCCGATCGATCCCCTCGTGCTCCTCTCGCTCGCTCGTCCCCTACCCCCGTCGCCCTCTCTCTGCCTCGCTCGCTCTCCTCCGCCCCACCTCCATGGCGTCCCTCGCCGTCCGGCCGGAGCTCCTCCTCCTTCCCTGCCTCGCCTCCCTCCCTCTCCGGCGCGCCCCAAGGCCGCAGCTCCACCACCGTCCGCCGCAAATCCTCACGCCACAACCGCCGCCCGCATGGCCGCGGCCGGCGCCTTCTGCCCCCTCTCCGGCGCCCTTCTCCGCCGCCGGATTCCCATCCCAGGCGCGCCGCCTCCACCCTCTGTCCGGCCGGCGAGCCTTCCCGGAGCTCCGCCTAACCGCCGCCGCTGCTGCACCTTCCTCCTCCCGCAGCCATGGCGCCCTCGACCTCCTCCCGAGCTGCGCCGTCGTCTCCTCCCCCTTCTCCCCGCGCCGAGACGGACGCCGGTGCCGGCGGGGACGCGCGCCGCCGGCCATGGAACAGCGTGCTCCTGGAGCCCTCCGGTCGGACCTCCCCGCGGCCCCTCGCCCGGAGCTCCGCCGCCCCAAGCCGTCCCTCGGACCACCTCCTGCCGTCGAGCTCGCTGCAGCGTGGACACCTTCGCTCGACGCCCGCCGGGTGTTCGACATAATGTCTGCTTGGGTGGCGCCTCGCCGATCCGCTCCCGCATCTGTCCGGTGACGCCGGTGTTTTTCCCTTCGCCATGTACGTGCCTGACCGAGGCCTTCGCGCCCGTGTCGTGGATGATCGTGACGCCGCCAAGCTCGACCCCGACCCGTACCTCGACGACAAGGCCTTCATCGAAAAGTTCCACAACGACGGGGTGGACATCTTCCATTGCCGTGTCCGTTTCGTCGTTGCTTGTTTGTGCCGGCCGCCTTCGTGCGCGCCATGAAGACCGGAACCGCCAAGATCCACTACACGGATGTGACGAGTACCCCGACCACGACCACGACTACTTCCTCGACGAACCGTGAACGACTACATCGCCTTCGTCGTGTTCGCTTGCGTTGGCCGCCTTCGTGCGTGTCCGGGAGAGGATGTCGTGAACCCCGAAGACCGGAGAGCCGCCAAGTTCGCCATCGACCTCGAAGACAAGGATATAGCGGTTCGCCCACGACTACTACGCCTACTTCGGCTACGGAACGGTAACGACGACGTGAACGACTACTTCCGCTACTACATCGACATCGGAACGCCTACGCCCCGACGTCGACTACTTCCCCTACTACAACTACGTCGACTACTTCCACGACATCGACGACTTCATCCACTTCCTCTTCTTCGTCTACTTCCTCCATGTTCCGAAGTTTCCGGCGTTGACCCCGGCGATCCTCTCCACACGTGCGAACCCAAACCCTAAAACCCCTATACCTATGCCCTATTTTCTATAACATATCAACTATATTTAAAATGTCATTGCCTCATGTTTGCATTGCATTTTGTGGGTTCGGGTAATAGTAATGACACCTAATAATTAAATATGGAATGTGTTGGGGATGTTGTTATATAATTGTCCCTATTCCATTTAACATTGACTAGCTCATTTTTATCTTGTTTTTGCCATGTTAAATCAACATTTAATATTGTGGGTAGATAAACAACTTGAACCAATCTTTATTCGTCCGGACTCCGGTTCCGATTAAATTGCTTAAGTTGTTTCCCCTGTTTCATCTTGCCATGCCATGCATATATAATAGGATCATGCTGGATCTTTGCCGTAGAAGTAATTGTTGCATCCGGTGTTTCTTTTAGTTTGTTGCTTCTTCGCGGATAGGACGTTGAGATGATGTGAGCAACGACAAGTTCTGCTACCTTGCGGGATCTCAGGAAAGTATACTCACTTGCTGTCATATGGCTGCCTTTCATCACTTGTTACCGATTCTTTCCGTTGATTCTTTCTGCTATCCTTAGTAGTAGTTGTTTCTGTTACGAACCCATCACATGATACCCTGAACCCTGATATTGCCTCACCTCCATACCTATACCCATTGCTTGTTGCCCGTGTCTTACTATCATGCTTAGGTTGTTTTGCTCGAGTCTGTTACCCGTTACTTTCCGTTACTAGATTACTTTTATGTTCTGGGGGCTCGATGTTTAACCAATCAATCAATCATGCCACTGTTATTGTTAAATAATAATTTGATGATAAGGCACCGGCAGGAGGCCCAGGGTGGTTTTGAGGCCTGCTAGTGTCGACCCTAATAGGAAAAGGGTCTTGTCTACTGATCCATGATGA
This sequence comes from Alopecurus myosuroides, assembly GCA_028641055.1. Classification (NCBI taxonomy): domain Eukaryota; kingdom Viridiplantae; phylum Streptophyta; class Magnoliopsida; order Poales; family Poaceae; genus Alopecurus; species Alopecurus myosuroides. The sequence continues at coordinate 111,074,417 of CM054057.1, read as the reverse complement.
GCGCACTACCCGCATTTGGGGAGTATGGGCTCCCCCTCAGTTTGACTCGATTCGCATCTCGTCCAAATCGCCGTACTAGTTCGGGCTTTCCATTTGCTGCATGCATGATCTTGCGAGCCCTTGGTACCCGGGTGGAACTTTCGTAGTCGGCATTTAGGGCGGCGTGATCTTCCAGTGCTATGAGGGTCCCCTTTTCTTCGTGGGGCTCGATTAGCCGCGCACGCACAGCACGCGGTGCTTTGGGCTTGATGCGAAGAAGGGTTGGATTGTGTTGAGTGCCCCGCTTGGTGGGAGGCATCCCATCTGGCGGGATATTCATGAGTGCGGTTGCTTTGGTGCACCCCTGCAGGGTAAATCTTCTCGAGAAGCCGTGTTTTCCGCGGTTATGGATTACTTGGTGAAAGTACTGGCTAACAAGTACTCAGGACAACTTCAACATAATGATCAATCATGTTTCACCCAATGATTAATAACTTGACTAGTAATAGGTTATTCACACAATAACTTGACTCATCTTTAATACCACGGTGTGAGTTATCCTCGGATTGCTTCTTTGGATAAGGGGCGAGATCCAGGATGGGTTTGTTTGAAGTTATCTTTCAGTTGGTTACGATCACTCGATCTTATCTCCTTTCTGATAGTTGGAAGTAATAGAATCTCTGTAGTTGGTTAGTGCAGCCTGCTGTCGCTTATTTGCAATAGCCCCCTTCCTCTCCGTTGATCCTAAAGTATTTGTATCTTGTGATGATTGGTTACGCCGGTATTCTTGTGAGTATGGGCTTTGTCCCCCTTGCCAGTACTTAACCGTACTGACCCACGAATCTCTTTCGTGGCTGCAAATTCCAAATTGCAGTCAACAGGTATGAAGTCTGACGACGTTAGCTTGGGAATCCCTCCGGCTTGGCCTGGGCAGGGATTGGACGCCTTCGGTTATCTTCAGGACTCTTAGTCCAATTTGGATCTTGTCCGTAGACGGACGTTTGTTTCTTCCGCTGTTATTTGGATCTTTGTATTGTATCAGTTGTAACCCCGGCTCGTTTGAGTCATCTTGTATCTATCTGTTTCTGTTGTAATTGTGGATTATCCGTGAACTATTGTAATGTTATCACAAGTGGCAACCTGGAATCGGTTATTATGTGGATTTTGGCGGGAATGCTGAAATCTGCATAGTGCCCGATCTCGGGGCGTCACAAATGGTATCAGAGCCTTGGTTCCGATTCCCGAGATTGTTTCGATACGAATGGTTATCGAAGCAACGGGTCCGCAAAGCCTGTAGGTTAACCTCGCTAACGGTCGTTGTTTCTAGAGTGTCGAAAACTATTTCTGCTAAACTATTTTGGAAAAACATCTCAATAGGATTCTTGTTTTCTCCTTATCTCTATTCTACTTCTCCTTCTATATCATTTGTTTTGGAGTCTACTCTCGTACTCAATCTTTCAAAGTTTTAGGATCCTACGTGGGTGGACGTTTTCTGAGCCTTTAACCTAGTAGGTTCGATCATCGGAAGATTCCTGGTGGAAGAGCATCGTCGTCACTCCGAGCAAGAATCTCTTGTTAGTGGTGTCGAGGAGATGAACTAGAAGCATGAAGAATCGATAGCCGAACTTCTTTCCCCTCCCGAGTTAGGAGGTGGATTGCGAGGGCGCAATCCCTTGTTAGTGGTGTCGTCTGTAACGTCCGGGGATTTTCCCCAATTGCTATGCGAGTGGTTTTTCTTTTTGTGCATCATGGCATCACACCTTTTCATGCATTTTAAAAACTTGCACACTAAATGAAATTAATTAAATTTTTGTTTGCAAAAATTTACAAAATTTTATTTGATGTTTAAATCTATTTTTCTTGGCCTAAACACTTGCTGGAAAAAAAAAATAGAACAAAAAAAAAATTTGAGAGGAAAGAGAGAGGGAGCCAGCCGGCCAGGCCCAAATTCCGGCCCAGCAAGGAGCCAGCCGAACCAGCCAGCCAACTACAACCCTAAATCTATCTCCCCCATCTCCTTTTTGCCCCCGCCGTTCCCACAAATTACAAACAGGTCCCTCCACCCAAAAAAAAAAAAAAAAAAAGGAAAAACGAACCGCAACGCACACACCCGCACTGGAGGGGATCCCGATCGATCCCCTCGTGCTCCTCTCGCTCGCTCGTCCCCTACCCCCGTCGCCCTCTCTCTGCCTCGCTCGCTCTCCTCCGCCCCACCTCCATGGCGTCCCTCGCCGTCCGGCCGGAGCTCCTCCTCCTTCCCTGCCTCGCCTCCCTCCCTCTCCGGCGCGCCCCAAGGCCGCAGCTCCACCACCGTCCGCCGCAAATCCTCACGCCACAACCGCCGCCCGCATGGCCGCGGCCGGCGCCTTCTGCCCCCTCTCCGGCGCCCTTCTCCGCCGCCGGATTCCCATCCCAGGCGCGCCGCCTCCACCCTCTGTCCGGCCGGCGAGCCTTCCCGGAGCTCCGCCTAACCGCCGCCGCTGCTGCACCTTCCTCCTCCCGCAGCCATGGCGCCCTCGACCTCCTCCCGAGCTGCGCCGTCGTCTCCTCCCCCTTCTCCCCGCGCCGAGACGGACGCCGGTGCCGGCGGGGACGCGCGCCGCCGGCCATGGAACAGCGTGCTCCTGGAGCCCTCCGGTCGGACCTCCCCGCGGCCCCTCGCCCGGAGCTCCGCCGCCCCAAGCCGTCCCTCGGACCACCTCCTGCCGTCGAGCTCGCTGCAGCGTGGACACCTTCGCTCGACGCCCGCCGGGTGTTCGACATAATGTCTGCTTGGGTGGCGCCTCGCCGATCCGCTCCCGCATCTGTCCGGTGACGCCGGTGTTTTTCCCTTCGCCATGTACGTGCCTGACCGAGGCCTTCGCGCCCGTGTCGTGGATGATCGTGACGCCGCCAAGCTCGACCCCGACCCGTACCTCGACGACAAGGCCTTCATCGAAAAGTTCCACAACGACGGGGTGGACATCTTCCATTGCCGTGTCCGTTTCGTCGTTGCTTGTTTGTGCCGGCCGCCTTCGTGCGCGCCATGAAGACCGGAACCGCCAAGATCCACTACACGGATGTGACGAGTACCCCGACCACGACCACGACTACTTCCTCGACGAACCGTGAACGACTACATCGCCTTCGTCGTGTTCGCTTGCGTTGGCCGCCTTCGTGCGTGTCCGGGAGAGGATGTCGTGAACCCCGAAGACCGGAGAGCCGCCAAGTTCGCCATCGACCTCGAAGACAAGGATATAGCGGTTCGCCCACGACTACTACGCCTACTTCGGCTACGGAACGGTAACGACGACGTGAACGACTACTTCCGCTACTACATCGACATCGGAACGCCTACGCCCCGACGTCGACTACTTCCCCTACTACAACTACGTCGACTACTTCCACGACATCGACGACTTCGTCCACTTCCTCTTCTTCGTCTACTTCCTCCACGTTCCGAAGTTTCCGGCGTTGACCCCGGCGATCCTCTCCACACGTGCGAACCCAAACCCTAAAACCCCTATACCTATGCCCTATTTTCTATAACATATCAACTATATTTAAAATGTCATCGCCTCATGTTTGCATTGCATTTTGTGGGTTCGGGTAATAGTAATGACACCTAATAATTAAATATGGAATGTGTTGGGGATGTTGTTATATAATTGTCCCTATTCCATTTAACATTGACTAGCTCATTTTTATCTTGTTTTTGCCATGTTAAATCAACATTTAATATTGTGGGTAGATAAACAACTTGAACCAATCTTTATTCGTCCGGACTCCGGTTCCGATTAAATTGCTTAAGTTGTTTCCCTTGTTTCATCTTGCCATGCCATGCATATATAATAGGATCATGCTGGATCTTTGCCGTAGAAGTAATTGTTGCATCCGGTGTTTCTTTTAGTTTGTTGCTTCTTCGCGGATAGGACGTTGAGATGATGTGAGCAACGACAAGTTCTGCTACCTTGCGGGATCTCAGGCAAGTATACTCACTTGCTGCCATATGGCTGCCTTTCATCACTTGTTACCGATTCTTTCCGTTGATTCTTTCTGCTATCCTTAGTAGTAGTTGTTTCTGTTACGAACCCATCACATGATACCCTGAACCCTGATATTGCCTCACCTCCATACCTATACCCATTGCTTGTTGCCCGTGTCTTACTATCATGCTTAGGTTGTTTTGCTCGAGTCTGTTACCCGTTACTTTCCGTTACTAGATTACTTTTATGTTCTGGGGGCTCGATGTTTAACCAATCAATCAATCATGCCACTGTTATTGTTAAATAATAATTTGATGATAAGGCACCGGCAGGAGGCCCAGGGTGGTTTTGAGGCCTGCTAGTGTCGACCCTAATAGGAAAAGGGTCTTGTCTACTGATCCATGATGAGCGCACTACCCGCATTTGGGGAGTATGGGCTCCCCCTCAGTTTGACTCGATTCGCATCTCGTCCAAATCGCCGTACTAGTTCGGGCTTTCCATTTGCTGCATGCATGATCTTGCGAGCCCTTGGTACCCGGGTGGAACTTTCGTAGTCGGCATTTAGGGCGGCGTGATCTTCCAGTGCTATGAGGGTCCCCTTTTCTTCGTGGGGCTCGATTAGCCGCGCACGCACAGCACGCGGTGCTTTGGGCTTGATGCGAAGAAGGGTTGGATTGTGTTGAGTGCCCCGCTTGGTGGGAGGCATCCCATCTGGCGGGATATTCATGAGTGCGGTTGCTTTGGTGCACCCCTGCAGGGTAAATCTTCTCGAGAAGCCGTGTTTTCCGCGGTTATGGATTACTTGGTGAAAGTACTGGCTAACAAGTACTCAGGACAACTTCAACATAATGATCAATCATGTTTCACCCAATGATTAATAACTTGACTAGTAATAGGTTATTCACACAATAACTTGACTCATCTTTAATACCACGGTGTGAGTTATCCTCGGATTGCTTCTTTGGATAAGGGGCGAGATCCAGGATGGGTTTGTTTGAAGTTATCTTTCAGTTGGTTACGATCACTCGATCTTATCTCCTTTCTCATAGTTGGAAGTAATAGAATCTCTGTAGTTGGTTAGTGCAGCCTGCTGTCGCTTATTTGCAATAGCCCCCTTCCTCTCCGTTGATCCTAAAGTATTTGTATCTTGTGATGATTGGTTACGCCGGTATTCTTGTGAGTATGGGCTTTGTCCCCCTTGCCAGTACTTAACCGTACTGACCCACGAATCTCTTTCGTGGCTGCAAATTCCAAATTGCAGTCAACAGGTATGAAGTCTGACGACGTTAGCTTGGGAATCCCTCCGGCTTGGCCTGGGCAGGGATTGGACGCCTTCGGTTATCTTCAGGACTCTTAGTCCAATTTGGATCTTGTCCGTAGACGGACGTTTGTTTCTTCCGCTGTTATTTGGATCTTTGTATTGTATCAGTTGTAACCCCGGCTCGTTTGAGTCATCTTGTATCTATCTGTTTCTGTTGTAATTGTGGATTATCCGTGAACTATTGTAATGTTATCACAAGTGGCAACCTGGAATCGGTTATTATGTGGATTTTGGCGGGAATGCTGAAATCTGCATAGTGCCCGATCTCGGGGCGTCACACCAGTATGCGATGTCTTCGATCCTCACGCAGGAGGCGGCGGGGCACCTTATATACCTGGTGCCCAGCCGGATACGTCCAAACATGGACAAGTGTCGACATAGTGTGCACATCGTCCTTCTTCCGGGTTCCCGCTGACAGCTTTGGTTCCTAACCTTGGCTTCATCTGGAAAGTCGTTGGGCAAAACTAGGGGACAGACTGGTATCACTGTACCTAAGCACAGAGTAGGCCCCCCTTATCCTGCCATAGCCTGCTTCCATGCTGTCACTGTCAGGAAGGCCGGTCCCAGATGAACAGTAGTTCGAATGCTGCCAAGTACGGACCCAGGATACGCGGGATCCTGTGTCAGAACGGCTCCTTTGACTTTCTGGCCCGAGTAGGTTCCCGCCAATTGTTCCCGCCAATTGTACTCGGGCCAACTCTTCTACTCGAACGTAGAGGACTTGAATGATTCTTCCTTCTGGTCATCTTGAGGTGAGACCGAGTAGCAGTCTGCCGGGTAGCGGGTACCGGGTAGTCGGCTACTCGACCAAACCTCCCTTCTGTCAGCTGCTTTTACCACTTGCCTTTACCCTACTCGGGGTTAACCCCCCGACAGCAGTCCCCGAAGCTGGTTGAGTCTTGCGAACTCGTTCACTAGGCTCTGCCAGCTTAAAATCAATCTTTGCCTCATAGCCCTTGAACCTCAAGATGCCGAGTAAAAGGCCTCTGAGTAGCACTCTGACAAGTATCTTGTGTCTCTTGTCTTCCGAGTAGCACTTGCTTTCTACTCTGTAACCGAGTAAAAAGACTTAGAGAATTTTCCTGAATCGAGCCCTTGCGGCGCAGAGCACCATCCAGCCGTCCGTGCCGCAGCCGGACGCGTGTCAAGCATCCACGACCCTGTCGTTTCGCTGCCCACGACACATCGTGCCACGCGCCCAGTTTTCACGGGGCGGGCCCACCGGCTCGTTATGTCCCATCAATCGTAATAATAGGCCACGATTTGGCCGTGGGATCCACTGTGGCCGTTACGCGCGCGTTCCGCGCTTGCGTGCGTTTCTATCCGGCCACAGGCCCCACCACACAGCGATCATTGCCACGATTGATCCCACTACGCCGATGGTAACGGTAAACCCGCGGAGAGGGTATAAATACCCCCGCCGGTAACTTCCTTTTCCCCTTCCCTTGCACTATTCCTCTTTCGTCCTCCGCTTTCCTCCGCCACCGAGCTCTCCGCCGCCGCGCAAGCTTTCACGCCGCCGCGGACTCAACTCGCCCAACCAACTCCGTCCAATTTCTTCCACTCCTCCTACTTGCAACGATGGCCAAAGCCGGCTGGGCGGGCTCAATCGTCACCAGTGAAGATTTCGCCTGGCTCGTGAATACCAGGAGAGTTCCTCCCGGCGTGGAGTGCCGGGCGCCTGACGACGAACTCGTGCCCACCCCGCGGGAGGGTGAGCGCGTCGTGTTCATGTCGCACTTCGAGCGCGGCTTCGGACTGCCGGCCTCCGAGTTCCTCCGTAAGTTTCTTGACCACTTCGGCCTTCAGATGCATCATCTGCCGCCGAACGCCGTCGTCTTCCTCGCCTACCACGCCGTGGTGTGCGAGGCCTTCCTCGGCATCCACCCGACGTCGGATACCTGGCTGAGGTACTTCCACCTCCGCCAGCAGACTGTCGGGAAGAAGGACAGCGCGGGCGTCGGCCGCGCGACCGACACCGGCTGCGCCATGATGGTGCAGCGGTCCGGGACGAACCATCCCCGTGTCAAGGGGCTGGACTCCGTTCGAATGTGGCAGAAGACGTTCTTCTACGTCAAGAACATCCCCGCCACCGAAGGAGCCCAGGTAAATGACAGGATCAACCTTCCCGCCTGGAGCCTCCGTGCTCCCACCGGGAAGAATTGGAAGGAGAAGCCCGCCAATGACGACAACACCATCGAGATAGAGAAGAGGCTTGGCTGGCTGATAGAGCAAGGCCTCAAGAATGATGATCCGGTGGCTTGCTGGATCCAGCGCCGAGTGCTGCCTCTGCAGGAGCGCTGCCATCTCATGTGCTACATGGGAGGCCCCCGCGACTGCACCAGGACGACAACCATCGAGATCGACAACATTGATGTTCCCGGGCACGCAAGGGCCATCTTGATGACAGGCCTCAGCGACAATTGGCAGTACGGGTTCGTCCCGTATAGCCGCACGAAGCCGATTGAGCGGGTACGTCCTCCTTACTCTGTTTCTGCATATGCTTTCCGAGTAGTTAAATCTTCTTCTTGCCGCGAGTAGCAATTGCCTTCTGCGCCGAGTAGGATACTTAGCCGAATCGCCTTGGCTTAATGTGCTTTTGTGCTTGCACGCCTTGTCGGGTAGCCTACTCGGGAACAATTCTTTGGCTTAGTGTGCTTTGTGCCTGCACGCCTTTCCGTGTAGGATATTCTCCAATCATGCTTAGGCCTCGTATGCTTTGTGTTTGCACGCCTATCCGGATAGAAATAATCAATGATGGTGAGGATGAAGATGGGAACGAGGGCAAAACGGCCCTTGTCGTCAAGCCTCTGTCCGTTGCCGCTCCTGACACACGCAAGCGGACTGGCAGCGGCGCCCAAGAGCCTCCCGCCAAGAGGAAAAAGCCAGCCGAGAAGAAGAAGCCGACCAAGGCGGTCGCGAAGAAGCCGAGGCGAAAGCTCCCTTCCACCACTACGTAAGTTTTCTTCTCGGTCGTCTCTCCTCTCGCGCGGTGCTGTTTTCCCCAATCTCCTTCTAATTTCTGATTCTTTCTTTCTCGGCAGACCTCCCATGGACGCGAATGCCGTTCTCGCGCCCGACCAGGCCAATAAGCCACCAGTACCTCTGATCAACCTCGACGATGATGAGGACGACACCGCCAATGCTGCTGCTGCCAATGCACAGACCACGGATGCTCAAGGAGCAGAGTCAGAGTCAGCAGCACAGGACACTGCTGCACGCCATGAGAGACCCCTTCTCCTCCGGCTAGCCATGCCGAGGAGAACCAAGATCAAGAGATGCAAGACAACACCGCCCACGAGCGGCCAGGAGCAGAGCAAGAGCAGCCCAGCACAGGGGCTGCAGCACAAGAGAATCCCGCTGCCGAGCAGCGGGTAGAGGACGCCACCACCACGGATGCCACCATGGCGGACGCCTACCCACTGAGCGATGTGCCGTCAGGCGCCACACCGAGTAGCGCCCAGCCAGATACTGCGCAAGGCGATGGGTCCGTGGCGCCTCCAATCGTTCAAGGCACCACACCGCCAAACTCCTCCTCGGCATCGCAGACCAGGGACGCAGCCAGCCCTCCTGCCGTGCGAGTAACCAGGCAACAGGCCCTGGATGCTCTGAAGGATGAAGTTGACAGAAGAGCACCCGAGAAAGAAGCTGCCGAGAAGACCGAGGCTGAGAAAGAGGCAGCCGAGAAGGAAACCGCCGAGAAGGCCGAGGCTGAGAAAGAGGCAGCCGAGAAGGAAGCCGCCGAGAAGGCGAAGGCGAGAGCTGAGGGAAAGAAGCTCGAAGATCCCGAGAAGCAGAGAGCCGAAAAAGAAAAGGCGAAGAAACGGGCCAGAGACCAGATGCCGCCACCAACCTTGGGCGGAGCGCTGGTGATTCGAGAGTCCGGCCCGGTTGCCACTGCGACCGCTGTCGCCGCCATTGCCGCTGGCCAACCTTGCTTCCCGGATTACATGGTTCAGGTTAGCCAGCAAAACACAATTGGCTTCTCTCCCCAGGACAAGCAGCTTGCCCTTCTGAGGGGACGAAAGGCCGTAGCCATGAACTCCCCTCCCCCAGATCCAAACCAGAACCAGTCCGTCACTATTGCTTCTCGGGGAGTCCAAAATCCAACGATAACCACGAAAAGCCTCGAGCAGGTGCTGGATACCATTGGCTATATCGACGCCAAATGGGACAGCAAGGTTCTCGGCACGGACAACTGGCACGGCCTTGGTCTCGGCGCAATTGACTACATGCGCGTCGAGTGGAACAAAGTGGATCTGGGATACAAGCCCATGACCGTCTCCACCGACACCGCCACTCTCGCTGCCAAGATGTTCCTGCACCGCAAGAACGCCGAGGACATCGAGCAAGCCTATGCAGTAAGCTTCAACTTGTCCTTCTCCGAGTTGAATTTTTCTTCTCTCCTACTCGCCTTTACCATCACCCAGTCCCCGAGATTCTGGCCGAGTAGGCGGATGCTCTTCCGAGTAGCCGCCTTCTCGGGTTGAATCTTTCACTTCTGCGTTTAACTTGTTTTCTTCTCGCTTCTCAGGATAGCGTTCTGAAGAGGACCAACCTATACCGCGTGCTGCTCTGGAATCATGCTATCGCCAGGAGGCGAATTGCTGCTTTGGAACGGGAGAAAGCAGCTGCGGAGGCAGCCAAGAAAGATGCGAAAGACATCACTCAGAGGCTGTCTGAAGTGGAAGGTACGCTTTTAGCCACGCGGTTCTTGCGTTTTCTGTTTACGCCCGCTTCTGCTTTCTTTTGCGCTAACCATTCCTACTCCGCAGAGAACCTGAAGACCTTAACTGAGGAGCACGAGAAGTGCCGTGCGTTTGTGGAGAACGCCGAGGCCACCATCAAGAAGTTAGAAGGTGAGTTGCCGTCTACCCGGCTTGATTATGTTTCTGTTTCTTCTCTGCTTCTCTGCTAACCTTGTTTGTCTCTCCGCAGAAGATCATAAGTTGTTTGTTGAAGAACATCAAGACTGCGTCAAACCGGAAGAGGTGCAGAAACAGCTGTCCGACCAGGCCGTTGAGCTGGTGAAGGACCACACCACAGAGGTGGCGGAACTGCAAACCCAGCTGCGGAAGGCACTCCAGGATGCTATCACTCTTGGCGCCGAGAGGGACAGAGCAATCGCCGAGAAAGCCAAAGCCGAAACAACCTTCAACGCCAAAATCGAGACCCTCAAGCAGGAGTGCGAGGTACTGACAAAGGCCAATGCTGGGCTTTTCGCGCAGATGGATACTCTGCGCCAGATCCAGGATAAGCACATATCCAATGAAGAATCCTGGAAGACCCAGCTGCAGGCGCTGCGCATCGAGCTTAAGAGTAAGCTTTCTCTTCTCTGCATCTTTCTCTTCTCGGTCGAATTTCTTCTCGGTTCTTCCTCTACCCGGTTCTTTTCTTCTCTGATTCTGAATTTCTTACTCGTTTTTCCAGAGATCTTTCCTGCCATTATTTCTTCCTGTGTGCCCGCTCTGGCCAAGGCCCAAGCAGCACGTGCTGCGAATGGCGAGCCAGAGGACACCAGGGCCGAAATTGAAGACAGCATGCTGGTGATGCGAGGCCAGTTCGAACGCCTAGCCGGCGTTGGTACTGACCTCGTGCGCGTGGGCTTTGAGCTTCACAAGCTCTTCTGGCCTGAGGATCCTGAGCCAACAACCATCCGGGGCCTCGCACTCAAGCCACAGAATGTGAAGGCCGAGTTGAAGAAGTGGCGTGCTTCTGGAGCTCGGGCAGGCGCGGACTTGATGCTTCTTTGCATCGCCTCCTGGTACGAAAATCTTAACATGCAACGCATCCGCGGGAAGCGCGACAACTCCAAGTGGGAGACAGACCCCGACTGCGTGGCCGCGCGCAAATTGATCGCGTATGAAGTGGCGGAGTGCGCTGAGACGGAGACCTACATCGACGGCCTCCCCGAGCCCGACACCGAGGTGGAGGAGGACGAGGAGGAGGAAGATGATGACACAGACTCCGACCTGGAGTCGGGCTTCTTCGATTCCCCCAGGAGCAAGGCCGGGAAGGGGAAGGCCACGGCCGTCGCGAGTAGCGATGAGGAGGCCGAGTACATCGACACCGCCCCACTCGACTTCGGCACCTCTTCAGGAGCCGCTCTTGACGACACGATACTCGCTCCCAGCCGAGCCTCCGGTTCCTCTACAGCTCCAGGGCCCATCTCGGTGGCCACGGCCACTTCTGACCTGGCAGCTACTGAGCAGGACGTCGAGATGGACGAGTCCGCCACCGTCCAGTCGGAGGCGGATGCCACCCATGCCAGCGCCGAGGAAGATGCGGCAGCCAATGCCAGCACTGACAACACTGCCTCCTCCACATGATTTTACCTGCATACTTTTCACTTGCACATTTATCAGATCCCCGGGATGCCGGGAGCATATGTATCAGACTTATTTATGCTTTTCTTGCTACTCAATTTTATTTCCACACATTATCTTCAATTTAGTCATTTTGAGCAGCCCTGGCTCGATGCCGGGTTGCGTTTCCATGCGAGTCCCCGAGTTGCGTTTCTTATTCACTCTATCTTTTCATCTCTGCTCTACCCGCAACTTGTTGCTTTTTGGTATTCGAGTCACAAGAATCAAAGAGTAGAGCTGCAAATACTTAGCCGCTAGAAACAATCATGATAACGCAGCCCACCACTTAGCCGAGAAGACGAAACAGGGAACAAAAGTAACAAACAATCTACTCGGTTCCTGCACTCTTTCTCTCTTAGCGATTTTCTTGTGCTCAGTGACCTTTTGCTTGTTCTCTTGCTTGCCATGAAGCCGGGTTTCGGACAGCAGCAGAGTCGAAGAGTTGGCATATAGGTTTAGACACAGTACTCAATACGCTTATGAGTTTCGAAGTGAAGCAACCGAGTAGAAAAACAGTAAAGCCGAGTAAGAACACTTAGAACAATTTTGGACGAGGGCAGTCCCCGAGAACGATTTCAGATTGCAGAGTAGAATTTCAACTCGGATAAGAGGGTACATACACATCTTTGCTTACGAATGAAAACGACGAAGTAGAGCTACATTCCAAGGGCGCTTGGTTTCCTCTCCAGCTTTGTCTGCCCTGTTCGCCTGCGATGGGCGCACATCTACAAGGTAGTACGCATCATTGTGCAGCGCTTTGCTCACAATAAAAGGCCCCTCCCATGGAGGAGACAATTTGTGCATCCCGGCTGTGCGCTGCACGAGCCTAAGGACCATGTCTCCTTCTCGGAATACCCTCGGGTTCACCTTTCGGCTATGATAGCGCCGCATGTTTTGCTGGTAGATAGCCGAACGTGACAGAGTCAGCTCTCTTGCTTCTTCAAGCAGGTCAACGTCGTCTTCTCGAGCTTCTCTCGCCTCCACCTCAGTGTAGAGGGCTACTCGGGGGGAGTCATGCTCTAAGTCTATTGGCAACACGGCCTCAGCCCCGTATACCAAGAAGAATGGCGTGTAGCCAGTTGACCGGTTAGGGGTAGTCCTTAGACTCCACAACACCGCTGGCAACTCTTCTAGCCAACACCCAGGTGTTTTCAGCAATGGCTCAATTAGCCTTGGCTTTATGCCTGCCAGTACCATTCCATTTGCTCTCTCAACTTGCCCATTGGAGGCAGGGTGCGCGACTGACGCAACGTCTAGTCGGATATGCTTATCTCTGCAGAATCGCACCATTGCCCCCTCTGCAAAGTTGGTACCATTGTCGGTGATGATACTGTGCGGGTAGCCATATCTCATGATCACATCCTTCACGAACTTCACCGCTGTGACCCCATCGCACTTCCGAATAGGCTTCACTTCAATCCACTTGGTGAACTTGTCCACCATGACCAAGATATGTGTCATATTGCCTTTAGCCGGCTTGAAGGGGCCAACCATATCCAAGCACCAAACATCAAACGGCCATGTGATAGGGATTGTCTTCAACTCGGAAGCGGGCATGTGAATCTTACTTGCGAACATCTGGCAGCCGTTGCACTTCCTCACAATATCTTCAGCTTGTTGCAGTGCAGTAAGCCAGTAGAAGCCATGCCGAAAAGCTTTCTTGACCAAAGCCCGAGATGAGGCGTGATGCCCACACTCCCCTTGATGTATTTCCACCAGAATTTCTTCTCCCTCTTCCGGGCTCACACAACGTTGCAGCACGCCCGTGGCACTTCTCTTGTGCAGCACATCTCTGACTATGGTGTAGCCCTTGGACCTTCTCTGAATCTGCCTCGCAGTCACCTCATCTTCAGGTAAAGTGCCGTCCCTTAGAAAGGACAATATGGGCATAGCCCAACTCGGTGTCTCCCGTATGGGAAACACTGGTTCGTCCAGTTCCATTGGGACGGGCTCTTGCGGTTGCACAGGAGGAGCAGGAGCGCTTCTTTGCAGCACAGATCGATTGGCGAGAACTTCTTCAATAAATGCGACAGCCTCTGGGTTGAGGGCGGCAGTCCCCGAGTAAGGAGTGGCAGTCCCCGAGTAAAGAGTGGCAGTCCCCGAGTAGGGAATGGCAGTCCCCGAGTAAGGAGTGGCAGTCCCCGAGTAAGGAGTGGCAGTCCCCGAGTAGAGAATGGCAGTCCCCGAGTAAGGAGTGGCAGTCCCCGAGTAAGGAGTGGCAGTCCCCGAGTAAGGAGTGGCAGTCCCCGAGTAGAGGACGGCAGTCCCCGGGTTCCCTGCAGCACTCTCCCAGTCAATCTCCATTGGGTCAGATTCTTCACTTGGCAGAGAAGGGAAAAATATGGACTCCGAGTTGGGAGAAGGCTTGATGGATGGCTTCCTCAAATGCTCCAAGGCGATCCCTGCCGGGATGGACTGCCGAGAAGATCCCAACTTGGATAGTTCGTCAGCTGCTTCGTTCTCTGCTCGGTGAATGTGCTGGAACTCACAACCTTCGAAAAACCCAGTCATAGACTGCACCAGGAAGCGATACGAAGCCATGTTGGCATCCAAAGCATCCCAAGTGCCCGAGACTTGCTGCACCACCAGATCTGAATCACCATAGCATATAATGCGCTGCACACCAACCTCCTTGGCTACTCGCAAGCCATGCACCACTGCCTCGTACTCTGCTACATTGTTGGATGCTTTGAAATGAATCTGCAACACATACTTGAGCTGATCTCGCTTGGGTGAGGTAAGCACAACACCAGCGCCAAGGCCTTCTTTCACCTTCGAGCCATCAAAGTGCATCTTCCAGTAATTTGAAACTGGAGCAGGAGGTTCATACTGCACCTCGGCCCAGTCCGCAAGAAATTCCGCCAGGATCTGCGACTTGATGGCGTCTCTTCTCGCATACGCGGGAGCGTACGCGGCTAGCTCGATTGCCCACTTGGCTACTCTGCCACTCGCCTCCTTGTTACCCATGATATCCGAGATGGGAGCAGAACTCACAACAGTGATGGGGTGCTCCTGGAAATAATGTTTCAGCTTCCTGGCGCCCAGGTACACACCATATGTCATCTTCTGATAGTGCGGATAGTTTTGCTTGGAGCTGGACAGCACTTCACTGAGATAATAGACTGGGCGCTGCACACTCTTGCCTTCTTCTTCTCGCTCCACCACTATCACCACGCTGACTACTCGGTTAGTCGCAGCAATGTACAACAGCATAGGCTCCTTGGGTAGCGGACTAGCCAAGACGGGAGCGCTAGCCATCATTGCTTTCAGCTCATTGAATGCCACGTCCGCTTGCGGAGTCCACACAAACTTGTCACTTTTCTTCATCAGCTGGTATAGAGGCAGGGCCTTCTCGCCCATTCGGCCCAGAAATCGACTCAGAGATGCCAAGCAACCTGTAAATTTCTGCACATCCTTCAACGATCTCGGTAAAGACATGCTCTCAATAGCTTTTATCTTTGAGGGATTAGCTTCAATGCCCCGACTAGAAACTAGAAAACCGAGTAGCTTTCCAGCCGGTACACCAAAGGTGCACTTACTCGGATTCAGTTTCATTTTGTACTTGCGTAGGTTAGCAAAGGTTTCCTCCAGGTCGGCAAGCAGAGTATGTGTTTTATTCGTTTTGATGACAATATCATCTACGTACACCTGCACATTCTTGCCGAGCTGGTCGTGCAAGCATTTCTGCATGCATCTCTGATAGGTTGCACCCGCATTCCTCAAGCCAAAACACATGACACGATAGCAATAAGCCCCGTACGGGGTAATGAAAGCAGTCTTTATTTGATCAGCAGGGTTGAGTGCAATCTGGTGAAAACCAGAATAGGCATCTATGAAAGATAACAGTTCACAACCAGCAGTGGAATCGATCACCTGATCGATGCGAGGTAGCGGGAAAGGATCCTTGGGGCATGCCTTGTTCAAGTCGGTGTAGTCGACGCACATGCGCCATGCCGTGGCAGCCTTGGGATCCTCCTTCTTCTTCTCGACCATGACCGGGTTGGCCAGCCAATCCGGATGCAGCACTTCCATGATGAAGTTGCTTATCAGCAACTTGGTGATCTGGTCACCAATGGCCTTCCTTCTCTCATCTCCGAAACGGCGCATAGCCTGCTTCACTGGTTTGGCGTCAGGACGCACATGCAAAGAGTGCTCAACCAACTCCCTCGGGACTCCTGGTAGATCTTCATTAGTCCAGGCGAATACATCCCGATTCTCACGGAGGAAGTGGATGAGCTCGCTTTCCTATTTCTCTGCCAACCCGGAACCAATGATGGCTACGCGGTCGGGGAACTCGGGGTCAACCTGGACTGTCTTGGTCTCCTTGGCAGCCTAGAAAGCAGTACCATGCTGGGTACTCGGTACACCTTGTGCACCAGCTTGTGCGGACTGAGCCATGGCCACCACCTCGTACATCTTCTTCTTCTCGGCAGCAATCACCATCGACTCCGCCAACTGGGAGCTAGCAGAGGCACACTCCATGGACTTCTTGTAATCTCCAGAGATGGTGATGATGCCATTGGGACCAGGGATCTTCATCTTCAGATAAGCCACGTGAGTAGAGGCCATGAACTTGCTCAGAGCGGGCCTGCCGAGTAGAGCATGATAGGGGCTCTGATGATCCACCACCTCAAACTACGGGCGCTCTGTGCGGCAGTTCTCCCGGGTACCGAATAGCACATCAATCCACACTCGGCCAATCGGGTTGCATGAGATCCCGGGCACGATGCCATGGAAGGTGGTCTTGCTGGGTAGCATCATGTTCTCGGCCAGGCCAAGCTTCTCGAGTGTGTCTTTGTACACAATGTTGATGTTGCTGCCGTTGTCGATTAGCACCTTGCTGAACTTCACATTCTTCTCGGGACCCAGGAAGGTAGGATCCAGCACCAAGGCATAGGTACCTGGGTTGGGCATCACCTTGGGATGATCTACTCGGGACCACTTGATCTCCTGGTCGCACCAGTACATGTAGTGAGGCACAGCAGGAATCACTGCATTGACCTCCATGGCCCGCCTGTGCTGTGATTGCTTGTCGACTGCCTCAGAAGTGAAGATCATGTAGCTCTCATGGTGCTCTTGGTACTGATTGGAGCCATTGCCCCCATTGCTGCCGTTGTTGTTGTTGCCCTGATAGTTGTTGTTGTTGCCTCTGTTGTTGTTGTTGCGGTTGTAGTTGTTGTTGTTGTTGTTGTTGCGGTATCTCTCATTGTTGAAGTTCCGGTTGGCTCCTAAAGCCACTTGGTTCACATTCTCCCTTCTCGGGTACACTGGCGGCCGAGCTGCGGGTGCGCGAGTAGGCTGAACAGTAGCATTAGCGGCTGGCAGGGGAGGTGGAGGAGGCAAGCCATCACTCTTGATCACATCCCACCATTCGCATTGCCGAGTAGTGTGGTTAGCAGGCCTCGAGGGGTGGTGAGTGTGAAAGCTGCATGGGCCATCCTTCATGTCATCAAAGACAAACTTCTTCGGCTGCTCGGAGTTTCCGCTACCCGACTGAGGAGTACGGAATGGTTTCTTGTTGCCCTGGCCCTGGTTCTGGTTCTGCCCGTAGGCTCCAGCAGGTTTCTGCCTTTGGCCACCACCACCTCCGACATTCACTGCATTCACCTCTTCAGGATCATACCGAGTATCTACTCGGCGCTTGTTGCGGAACTCGTTGCGCTTGCTGCTGTTGAAGTTTCTTCTCGGCTCAGAGGAGTCCATCAGTGGCTGAGTAGGATCACCGAGTGCGTACTGATCCGCAATCTTGATGGTCTCCGCCAGAGTGTTCGGCATCTCCCTCTGCAATCTCTGCCAAAGCATGCTACCATGCCTGCATCCCTGCGCAAACCAGGTAATGGCCTGTGCCTCATTCACACCCTCATAGGTGTTCCTCAAGGTGCTCCACCGAGTAAGGCACTCGCGGTCTGTCTCGTCTTCTCGCTGCCTGCAAGCTGAAAGCTGCTGTGGCCTATTCGGCCTCTTGTATGTGCTCGTGAAGTTGCTGATGAAGGCATCCGAGAAGTCCAACCAGCAGTTAATGCTGTTCTTGGGCAAGTTGTTGAGCCAAATGCGAGCTGGACCCTCTAGCATCTGTGGAACATAGCGCACAGCCCATCTTCTGTTGCCATTCGCGATATGGACCGCGGTGACATAATCATTGAGCCAATCTTCGGGCTTGGTGCTGCCATTGTAGCTCTTGGTGCCTCTTGCAAGCTGGAAGTTCTTCACGGACGGCTCGTTCATGATGCGCGGGCCAAAGCACTCGGGGCCAGGGGGACCCGTGTTCTCAAGCCGTGCCGACAAGCTGATACGATCCAGCTGGTGCCTTGCATCTCCAGGCGCCAACACGCGTTCTCCAACACGGTCATGAATATCATAGCCAGCCATCTCCATAGCCGAGTAGCCATCATCATACCTGTCCACCTGTACAGCTGCAGGCTGCTCCACCGGGTTGGCGACTGGTGCCACTGGGCGCGGCTGCTGCCTCTGCCGAGTAGGCTGAGCTGCGGGTTGCCGAGAAGAACCTGGACGCGCGGCATCTCGGGCACGGCTTTGAGCTTGATGGGCTTGAGAGCCTGCTCTTGCAGCGTTGTGTTCCCGCCCTGGCTGCTGCGGCACAGCAACCTGTTTCGCGGCAGCAGCCGGGTCATACAC
This sequence comes from Alopecurus myosuroides, assembly GCA_028641055.1. Taxonomy (NCBI): domain Eukaryota; kingdom Viridiplantae; phylum Streptophyta; class Magnoliopsida; order Poales; family Poaceae; genus Alopecurus; species Alopecurus myosuroides. The sequence goes on along the minus strand of CM054057.1, from coordinate 111,056,151 downwards.
CTGCATTTGCCTGTCTCTACCCGAGCGCCCGCTGCGGCTCTTCTCGCGGCTAGGATGCGGAGACGAGGCCTGATCGTTAGATCTAGCCGCGTGCGAGTGAACCACCTGCGAGGCTCCAGCACCCGGGTTGGCCTTCCGGAACTCCTCGTTCTGCCTAGCGGCCTCCAACACCAACTCGTTGAGCCTCTCCTGCTGCCTGAGACGCGCCTCTCCATCCAGGCGCGGCAACTCGGCAGCCACGGCCTCTGCAGCCCTGAGCGTCTTGGCGGGTGTGCTGTACCTTGGCCTTGTGAAGGTGTTCGCGGTGGCGGACTGAGCGGGCACCTCCGCAACCGTTGCCATCTCGACACCCAAGTTACGCCGCGTAGCGCCTACCCTGCTAGGCCTCCTGGCGACTGGCGTGAAGCCGTGAGCCTTGTTGTACTCGAGCTGGTCTAGACTCAGCTCAAGCCTGATCTTTTCCAACTCCGCCTGCTCGGCAAGCAGTTCCTGGCGTTGCCGCTCGAGCTGCTCCCTCGCGGCTAGGAGCTCGATGTCGGTAGGAGTGGGCATACCAGATCGCGTAGCAGACGCGGGGATGACCGTAGACGTGGAAGGCGGCAAGTTGCTCTCCCTCTCGTAGGGCCGGTGAGTCCTGCCACCAGCAGGCGGTTCGTCAACCTCCTCGACGACGGCCGCAGCGCCAGTAGCCACTGCGCCAGCGTTTGCCGCCAAGCCCGTCACCATCACCTCAGCGCAGTTCGCGGAGCTGCATGCGGGCCTTCCGCGAGCAGCAATCACCGCGGGAGGATCCTCCGCGTCATGCACCAGCTCGGGGTACGCGCTGTTGGCGACGGTGGCGACGTAGACGAGGTGAGAGCCGAAGGAGATCACCGTGCCGCCCTCAGGCATGGACATGCCGCCGAAACAGCCGGCGTTGTCGGTGACGAAGTCGAAGGAGCCGAATCCGTGGACAAGGCCACAGACCACGCGCTCCGCTGAAGAAGATCCCGTCCGAACAGAAACTCCAGCCAGCGCCGCTGGTTGCCCCACGGTGGGCGCCAACTGTCGTGGTGGTGTCACGGCAGATGCCATGGGATGGCTAAAGATGTGGGGACGAAGGACGCTGGAGGTGCTCGGGGAGGGATCACGCGACGAGTAGTCGCGTGAGGTAAGAACAATACACTGCAAACAACACGATCTACCCAGGTTCAGGGCCCTCGTGAGGAGGTAAAACCCCTACTCCTGCCTTTCTGTATGTATTATGATGTCTCTCCGAGTAGCCACAGTACAAATGATATCGCTACCGAGTAGCCGCTCTCCTCTCCCGAATGGAACTAGGTCAAGGACTTAGGGTTTCTAGGGTTTATGCGTGACCCAGTATGCGATGTCTTCGATCCTCACGCAGGAGGCGGCGGGGCACCTTATATACCTGGTGCCCAGCCGGATACGTCCAAACATGGACAAGTGTCGACATAGTGTGCACATCGTCCTTCTTCCGGGTTCCCGCTGACAGATTTGGTTCCTAACCTTGGCTTCATCTGGAAAGTCGTTGGGCAAAACTAGGGGACAGACTGGTATCACTGTACCTAAGCACAGAGTAGGCCCCCCTTATCCTGCCATAGCCTGCTTCCATGCTGTCACTGTCAGGCAGGCCGGTCCCAGATGAACAGTAGTTCGAATGCTGCCAAGTACGGACCCAGGATACGTGGGATCCTGTGTCAGAACGGCTCCTTTGACTTTCTGGCCCGAGTAGGTTCCCGCCAATTGTTCCCGCCAATTGTACTCGGGCCAACTCTTCTACTCGAACGTAGAGGACTTGAATGATTCTTCCTTCTGGTCATCTTGAGGTGAGACCGAGTAGCAGTCTGCCGGGTAGCGGGTACCGGGTAGTCGGCTACTCGACCAAACCTCCCTTCTGTCAGCTGCTTTTACCACTTGCCTTTACCCTACTCGGGGGTAACCCCCCGACACAGTGCACGGGTATAGTTCATCGTGTTTCCTGCCCACACACCTCCCAGCAAAATGGTATTGCCGAACGCAAACACCGTCACCTGGTTGAGACCGGTTTGGCTTTACTTGCTCATGCCTCTCTCCCTTTGCGTTTTTGGGATGAAGCTTTTCTCACCGCTTGCTACCTTATTAATCGCATGCCTTCACCAGTTATTCACCAAGAGACACCTCTTTTTCGTCTTCTTCGCATCCAACCAAACTACTCGTTTCTTCGCACTTTTGGCTATGCATGTTGGCCTAGTCTCCGTAAATATAACTCACACAAACTCGATTTTCGATCCAAAATGTGTGTGTTTCTAGGCTACAGTACTTTGCATAAAGGGTACAAGTGTTTGGATCCCTCTACGGGTCGTATCTATGTCTCCCGTGATGTTGTTTTCGATGAAAAAGTGTTCCCGTATTCTACTCCGGGTGTCACGGTTGACGTGTCTACCCTAGATCTCTTGGTGTCCTATCCATCCACTGAACCGGTTCTGAATGATCACATGCGAAATTATGACCTCTACCACTTGGCTACTAATCCTCCCTCGGGAGTTCTTGTTCCTCCGCATGTATCTATCTCGTCGGACGTCTCCTCTACGCCCACGATCAACGTGCATGGCCTCGGTCTCCGTACCGACCCCCTGTGCGCCTCGCCACCACCTGCTGTGCACCCGGCCCGCGCTGCGTCCCCGGCCTGCAAGTCGCCCTGCGGCGTGCCTCCCTGTGCGACGCCTAGCTCCACACCGCTCGCCAGCGCGCATGCCCACCCCGCGACGCCCCCTGCCGGATTCTCTCCGGCCGCGTCGCCCTCGGCTGGGCCTTCCTCGCCAGGCCCGTGCTCGGCTGGCCCTTCGTCGCCCGGCCCATCATCGGGCGGCTCATCTTCGCCCGGCACCTCTCCGCCTGGGTCGCCTCCGTCTGGGCCGCCTCCGCCTGGGCAGTCTCCGCCTGGGTCCCCGCGGTCGACGCCGGATGCCGCCCCCGTCACCCGATGGTTCGGCGTCCTAATCCCCGTCCCGTCGTTCCCAAAGACGGCACGGTGCGCTATGATCCCCGCCGTCGGGCTTTCTTCGCCGCTCCTGCGTCTCATCGGGATGCCCTCAAAGAACCTGCTTGGCGTTCTGCCATGTCTGGCGAGTATGCCGCACTCTGTCAGACGAAAACCTAGGTTCTGGTTCCTCGGCCCCCTGGAGTGAACGTGGTCGGCAGCAAATGGCTCTTCAAGACCAAACGCCGCCCAGATGGTACTATTGATAAGCATAAGGCTCGACTGGTAGCACGCGGGTTCACCCAGCGCCACGGCATCGACTATGGTGATACTTTCAGCCCGGTTGTCAAACCGGCCACTGTCCGCTTGGTGCTCTCCTTAGCGGTCTCTCGTGGATGGAGCCTCCGCCAGATTGATGTCAGTAATGCTTTTCTGCATGGTTTTCTGTCTGAGGACGTCTACATGCAGCAGCCTCCCGGTTTCGAGGATGCTTGGTTTCCTTCCCATGTGTGCAAACTCCGGTGGTCTATTTATGGTCTGAAGCAGTCCCCCCGTGCCTGGTATGCGCGTTTGAGCTCTTTTCTGCTTGAGCTTGGGTTTGTCTCCTCCAAGGCCGACACATCTATGTTTATTTTCTCACGGGATGGTGCTCACATCTTCATGCTTGTCTATGTTGATGACATTGTTATTGCTGGCTCTACACCTGCGGTTGTTGATCGTCTTGTAGGGTCCTTGGCTGATCAGTTTCCCATCAAGGATCTTGGCAGACTGGAGTATTTTCTTGGACTAGAAGCGTCCTATCATTCTGGGGGCATGTCATTGACACAACGCAAGTACGCACTTGATCTACTGCATCGTGTCAACATGGAGAATTGCAAGTCCACTTCTACTCCACTCGTCATATCTGAGCCGCTTACTCGCGAGTCTGGAATTCTGTTAGGTGCTGATGATTCTTTCCGGTACCGTAGTATCGTGGGTGGCCTACAATATTTGACACTCACCCGTCCGGACATCTCATTTGCGGTAAACAAGGTATGCCAGTTTCTCTCACAGCCGACAACCATACATTGGGAGGCAGTCAAGCGGATACTGCGATATGTGAAGGGCAACTTGGAGACCGGACTCCAGATTCGCAGTTCCCCCTCCACGGGCATCAGTGTATTCACGGATGCAGATTGGGATGGATGTGTTGATGACAGACGATCCACCGGTGGCTTTGCTGTGTTTGTTGGTCCGAACTTAGTATGCTGGAGTTCGAAGAAACAACCTACTGTCTCGAGGTCCAGCACGGAGGCAGAATACAAAGCACTAGCAAATGGCACCGCTGAAGCGATGTGGATGGAATCGTTACTAAGGGAGATTGGTGTGAGACAACAACGTGTCCCCATTCTATGGTGTGACAATCTAGGAGCGACTTACCTGACAGCAAATCCGGTGTTTCATTCAAGAAAGAAACACATTGAGATAGATTTCCACTTTGTGAGGAAAAGAGTTGCAGCAGGTGCTCTTAAGGTTCGTTTTATCTCCACCAATGATCAACTGGCTGATGTGTTTACCAAGCCAGCAACTAGACAGACGTTAGACCGATTTAAGACCAATCTAAATCTTGTGAGTAGAAGTTTAGATTGAGGGGGTGTGTTAGAATCGGTGTTTGTAACCCCGTACGTATACGTACGTGTACTTTGTACCTGTCTATATATGTTGATCAAGTGGAGGCTTAGACCCCACGAAACCCCTAACTCAAACTGAGGCAGCGGGCAGCGGCTGGGGTTAGGAGACGGGAGATGGGGAGCGACTTAGAAACACAACACACTTAGGGGAAACCAACCCTCCGCTGTTAAGAACAAAACAAGAGGTCTAATACAACAGAAATGTTCTTTCGTATTCTTTTGTTTTTTTTTTCGTGTTGGGGTCTGTAAAGTCAAAGAGACCATACGCTCGCTGTGTATAGAAACACAAGATAAGTTAAAGTATTGCAATTCTTGTTCAACATCCGTACTTCCGATGTGACAACACTTTGATTCGTCAGCTAAGGCTATGACCTAGCTAGGAATCTCCTATAGTCCCAAGTCCATTCCTTGACAACAATGCAGAGGCAGAGACCAGATCGTGTGATGTGAAACGAGAGAGCGATAGCAGTCAAGACCAAGTGATTGACTGTACCTTGGCTCAGCCGTAAATCTGGCCCAGGGTCTATTCAAAAGAACTTTGTTTTCTCTAGAGAGGATGGCACGCAGGTCACGCTGCAAAGCCAAACCTTTTTCTTGGATCTCATATAGTTTTGTGTAAACAAATATTCAGTTGAACACTTTGGTCCATGCTCTTAGCAAATCCATTTTCCTGGGCAGTCATCGAAATGGAGGCCTTTGCTATGGAATATTTTTTAAGGTGCAACCAAACAATTTTTATTACAAATTCGTGTAGGATCCAAAATACAATGTAATTTGAATCATGTGTTTTCCTATTCTTGCGGTTTTCGAATCCTGCTAACCAAAAGGCCCCGGAAGTAGAATCCCTTCATTGAAGTTTTAGTAGAGATAATGTAATACGGAGTATATAGCCTGATTGAACCTCAAATTGTGATAGCTTGCGCCACCGCTCAGGGACTCTTTGGTTCATGATTACAATCCTGATATTTTTTTACAACGATATATGAATATTGCAAGATTCATTGAGGTGAAAAGAACTTTGTGGGGATCTACACTTCCACCACAATCTATTTCTTACAATCATAAGCTTTTTCTTGAAGATTCGCCCGGGTAGATCATAGAGAAAAACAATCCTACAAATCAAACGATTTCGGTTGTTTTTTATGCACACACACATTTCTATCCTAATCATGTGGTGGTTACAGGATCTTGTAATTGGATCTGCTTTGCAATTGGTGAATGCTTTGTAGATGTACTCGTATAAATGTAGCAGGACAAAGAAAGCAGGCATTGAATTACATGAAATCAGATCTTTCCTACATCGGCACTAACGACATGCTCTTATGACGAGCCCAGCTAACTAATGCGAAATATTTATCGCCAAAGCAATGACAAGATCAGGCATGTCCATCCAGTTGTCCAAATGAACAGTGTGGTGAGAGGTTTTGTTGTATCTCTGTGGTGAGAGGTTTTGTTGTATCTGCGTGGTTGCTATATTTGTTTCCATATCAAAGAGAGCAACTAGCAGCAGGCATGCAGCAAATTTTGTTGTACTAGCAACGTCTACCTAGACGCACACAGCTGACATGCACACAGGCTAGTCGATCGATCTACAGGGTCAGGGAGAGTGGAAATGGACGCAGCCATGCTGCTAGCTTGATTAGGCATATCACATGCGCTTTGAATCTGCTTTCTCTGATCTAAGATTTAAAACTTGCATGCCTGCCTGCCTGTGGACTGTGGTCCAAATAAGTAATACTACGGTCCAGAGCCAGTACAAGCTATAGCTAGCAAGTGTACGACCACATTTCTTTCCTTTACTATTGTTATAGAGCTAGTAATCATTTTTGGTAGTTTTGGATTGAAAAAATATAGAGAGAGAGGACAGTCAATTGGGTGCGGTGTGGCTAAGACATCGCACGGAAACAAAAAGAAACTCTAACCGCCTCCGTTTGTCGCCCCGACAGTGGAAGGATTGGCGATCTTGGACCTGTGCTCGACACTGTAGTGAGGCCCCTAAATTTAGAGTTTAGTCAACCAGCTATGGCTATGGTGGCGCTTTGCTCAATAAGAAAGGGCTGTGCTTCGGTGTCTCCCCCTTCCCAAAACATAAAAGAGCAGTATTGTCCTTTATTATAATTAATTAATGTTAATTAGTTGTTAATCATATTAGACTTCGCCGGTCTTGCGAAGACCATACACAATGACCATGCGGCCGTATGTATACTAACTAGAAATCTGCCCGAGAACCGTCCGATGTACAAAAAGCGATAACCATGTAGCTTTACTATAGGCAAGCCTCACACACATGAGACTATTTTCATGCCGTAGTAATATGATGCCAACATAGGGCTTAATTAGTCGGTAATAACTATTTAATAGTTTGTCAATGATCATCATACCCTTAATTACGAAGGGGTATGGAGCGATCTCGGCCGTTAATGTATTTAAGTTTGGTTAGGGGGAGACACCGAAGCAGAAGCCAATAAGAATTCAGTTTTTCCTGTCTCCTCGTCCACCTCGTCGAGCATGACAGAGAATCGTTGGTTGCTGCTGCGGTGCATCTCGTTTCATCTACGTGCCTTACATGTTTGGTATTAGGAGATTCAGATCGATTTAGCTAAATAAGATGTTCTTCCTTGCCATATCATGCCATTCGTTGGTGAGCGCGTCCATTTTTCTCGGTTCATCATCAGTATCGTGTTCTTCTCTTCATTGATCTTGGCCATGTAGTTGTTCTTCTCAGCAATGGATTTTCTCTATTCAATGGTAGTCTTACGCAACCCCTATTTCTTGAGTAATTGCCACATTTCTTTCTTCTTTTGAGCCTTCTTGTCCTTCAATTCCTTCTTTGCCTCCAACATTTTAGCGACCATCATCTCATTTGACTTCACTATGTGATCTATCTTATCCCTCAAGTTTGATGCCTTCGCTTCTCTTTAGCCTTCTTGTTTACATCGGCTTTGTCCTTGTTTCTTCCTCCACGGGCGTGACATGGCTGGTGGTGAAATCTGCCCGAGGGGTTAGGTGGTCAACTGGTCATACAGGGCTCCGTAAGTCCGCGGCGAGGTCGGACGGAGCAGGGAGGAAGATCAGTGGTGGCGGCGGAAAGGGAAAGCAGGAACTGTCGCGCGGAAACATCCCTCCCGCCAAATTTCGCGAGTGATAGAGTGCACCGTTTGGTTGGCCTCGCACCGCGTGATTATAAAGGTTGAGGAGGGGGGAGGGGCATTTTCCGCACCCGTCAATTTTTTTGAGAGGGCGAGATCATATAAGGTGTCTGTTCGGATCGTTTATTTGCGTAGAACGGTAAACTGGCGGTTACTTTGCAGTTCAGTAAGTATAAAGGGTCTGGTAGAGATGCTCTAAGTATCTTTATGTAAATATTACTCCCTCGGTATCAAACTACTCCCTCCGTCTCATATTAATTGTCTCAAAATTGGACGAAAACAAATATATCTAAAACTAAAATATGTCCAGATACATCCAACTTTGAGACAATTAATATGAGACGGAGGGAGTATAAAATATTTTAGTATTTTGTAGACAAACACGTATCTAGACATGTTTTAGCGTGTAGATTCACATGCATTTCAATAAGGAGCGAGTATTATGTTAGTTTGCTTTGCACCTAAACTTAGAGCATCTCCACTGGCACTCTCCAAATGACCCCCAAAAGGCCCAATGGGGGTCCGGACAAAAAAAAGCCACAACGGCACCCCCCAAAGGTGTCCACCCGCTAATTTTGTGTCCGGATCCCCCAGCCCACCCGCCAAACTTGGGGGCCTGGCTGGGGGCGCCGGACATCGTCCCTCACCCCTCCCGACAGGGGGACTTCGCCCGTCATAGAGACAAGCCTGCACCGGTTGATATTCATTTGCTCCCCCCATCGCCCTACTGTTTCCTCTCGCCGCCGATTCACCCCGCCGCCGGCACCCTTGTCGTCGCCAACAGTAGTCAGTAGTCGAGCACACTCGTCGTTGGCCGATTCGCCGCCACTTGTCGCCGATCCCCGTCGTTTTCGCGCGCCGCCGCCGGCGATTCAACCGCATCCGCCTCTTCCTCGCATCCACCCCGCAGGTAAGGTGTTCGGCCGTTTTCCACAGGTCGCAGAAACGCCGTTAAATTTGTTTACCTCACGTCTAATGGTTGACTTTTGTCCAATATAGCATGGATAGTGACGACGAGGTCATGTTTTGCCAACTGATGGTGTCGAGACATCGTAGTAGATTTCATAGACGGGGGTGCCATGAGACTACCGATAGAGACGTGGGGGACGTGATTGTACGATGATCAAGGACACGGGGTTTTACCCAGGTTCGGTACGACGCAGTAATGCGGCGTTCCTACTCCTGCAATCTCACTATTCAGGACTAAAGCCTGGGAATACAGAGTACAATGTGAGGTTCTATTAGCTGCTCGTCAAGGATCAACCTCTCGGCGAGTTAGCCTTTAGCTTCTTGTCTATATATCTTATCTCCCGTCCGGCTTTATATAATAACCGGGTTAGGGCATACAGAGAAGGAAACCTAGAAGACTACGGTATGTGTTAACTTGGAAAGAAAAGAATCCGCCTTCTGCTCCAAGCCGTATCACGTGGGTCGTGATCCGAGTTCTTCTAGAATCCGGCTTCCGTGCGTCAGCTTACTGGGCCGCCCAATGGACCATAGCCCACTACCATTTAGGCCACCCTGGTAATCCGGCACATTAGACTACCATCTGATATACCCCTAGTTGGTATATATCCGACAGTATCCCCCAAGAAGGATTAAGACTCCGATTCGCCGCCTTTCGTCAAGAGTGCATTCTTTCCGAGAAATACAGGCTCTCTGTCTTGATTCTTCTTTTTATCAGAATAATGTCACAACGCAAAACTCAGATTTCGGAAAATCCGGCTTTTCTTCCACGAATCTTCACGGAGAAGGAACTTCCTACGTCAGCGCTTTAATCTTGCTGACGTCAGGGACGTTTAGGTGTCGAGCGGGAAACCCTGAAACGTATCTCTGACAGATTCTCGCGGGAAACGAGGAGATAGAAATAATCACCTGTCGTTTCATTTCCCGGAATTTCCGGCGAGCGACACGCGTTGATCATCCAACGGTCAAAAGAGCCGTTAGCACGTATCACGACGAGTTTCCGGCTATAAATGGCCGTCCTCATCCTCTCCGGCAAACCTTCTGCTCCCGGTTCTCTTCTCGCCTCCACATCGCCCAAGCACACTGCGAGCAGAGCGATCTTCCAGCGAACGCACGAACGCCGTCCGGGAACTCACCGGAGCGCACAGATTCCATCGCGCCGCCGAAAAATGGCTTCACCGAACTCTTCTCTGTCCCGCTCTGTCGCGGCGGAGATCGATGAGATCATCAACACCATGGATCCCATGGTGGATTCTCCGCTGCGTGCAACCGGCGACGAGCCGGAGAAAGCTGCCAGCAGCGCAGCGGGCGAGGAAATTCCTCTTGCCGCCACCAACCTCGCTGGGACCTCCTCCGCGCCATCTCCGCCACTCGCACCCGAGACGGCGGAGGAAAAAATCATCCTCGTCGGAGAGGAGCTTGCGGCTGCGTCTGCCGCGGCGTCCGCCGCCACCGGGGCGGAAGAAGAAGGGGAAACTGCCGGCAATTGGAGCCAGAGCAGTATTCCACCTTCCCTCCTTCCGACAATGGAGAAGGAGGGGCTACTGCTGAAGGGCAAATGGCGGAGCCCTGAAGACGAGTCCGAGCCAACGCCAAAGGACGGGGAGCGCGTTCTCCTTACCTCCCACATCGCGAGAGGTATGGGATTGTCGCCTTCCGCTTTTTTCCTAGAAGTCCTCCACCATTACGGTGTTCAGCCTCATAATCTCCCCCAAACTCCATTCTCTATCTAGCCGGCTTCCAAGCCCTTTTTGAAGGGTATTTAGGAATAGCACCTAGATTAGACTTTTGGCAATACTGCTTTGGAGTGAAGCGTAACCCTACAGAGGGTGTTCTTCCCATCTGCGGGACCATTTCTTTCACTCTGCAGAGATTTAGGGAAGACTGGTACCCAAAGATAAAAACATCAGAATCCGTCAAGTTTTGGACGGGTTCTTTCTTTTATCACCACGACATCCCTTTTCCCGGAAAAGAAAACGGGGTTCCTCCATTCATCAATTCCGCCGCCATTCCACAAGAGAGTTGGGCAGTCGAAGCCGTGCAGACCTTGCCAGATGATCTGTTGAAGATCAAACGGCGTATTGCCAAACTTACCTCCTCACAGCCTCCTCTGACCGGAACAGACACAATTTTGTGCTGGCTCGGTCGTCGTATTCAACCTCTTGCCCTCTTCCCCCGGCTTCTTTGTGAATACAAAGGCCCAGAAGACGAAATGAGAGGGACGGACAAAGCCTTTACAAAAAAGGACTTTAAGAAACGAGTCAACCAATTGGTCGCTACTCGCGATCAATATAAGGAGAGCTTGGAGATGTATCATGAGGAGAACCTTGTCCCTAAGGTAATTTTGGTTTTCCTTGATTTCACATTCTCTCGAATTTTTATCTTTCCCGGATATCTCGGACTTAGTCGGATTTTTTGCTATCTCTGTAGTTCAACGATCTCACGGAAGCAGATCTTGCATCCGACGCCGAACTTGACGAATTGCACGTCAGCTTTTATGGCGGTCGCAAACGCAAGAGGCAAGTGATCACAGAGGAGGTGATAAATCTTGATGGAGTTCCCATCGCCACATCCAGGTATTTTTCTGAGGTTTTTGATCTCTCATTCCGTTCTCGTTCTTCGAGGTATTTACTTCTCGGATATTTCCTTTTCAGTCTTGCACCAGTTCCTTTGAAGTCAAAGAAACTGAAGAAACATAAGGCTATTGCTGGCAAGGGAATGTCGTCTTTAGCTGCAGCTCCACCCACTCCAACAACTTTCGGTGGGGAAGATAAAACCGCAAATCCGGACGAACAATTCTAACCGTCCAGCCAGCCTATTGCATCCAACTTGGTTGCGAGGGAAAGGGCGGAACCGGAGATGGGCGGACCTTCTCGGACATCTGCAGAAGACGAGCCCATCCCTACTTTTGACAAGGACTTCCAGGTAAAGGAATAACCTTTTGACGATCTCGGATATATTCGTCCGGCAGCTAAGAAGTTCTTCGCTCCTGCTCCCCTGATCCGTCCTTGGCCACAAGGCGGGCTAATTGTCCGAAATAACTTCGTGTTTTCACCTCGTCGGGTCATCCAAGACGGCCTGCATCATGTTGGAATTCTTTTTTCTAAATATGTAAAGGAATTCAACGAGAACTTGTCAGGTTTGCAGCGGATGAGCCAGGTAATATCTCTAGCCCCCAAGCAATAAGTCAAATGCATGCTTTTAACTTAATGCTTTCAACTTTATCATGCTTGTTTCTAACTTAAGCGTTCTGGTTCATTTTCGTGTTTCAGCAAACCGCTGAAAGCATCAACATGGAAGTTTTCAGCAAACTAACTGTCAAGAATAAGGAGGTTAGAAGCCTTCTCTCTATTCTTGAAGTTAAGGAAGCAGAGCTGGTATCATCTCAGCATCAGCTGAAAGAAACAACATGTATTTTATTCCCTGTGATTTCACTTTTACTCTTTTTCCCTAAGTACTTTTCCGACTTTTCTAACTCGGGATTTTTTTCTCGCTTTTCAGCTGCTTTGGCGAAAGCCAAACAAATTGTTCAAGATGCCGGTAATGCCGAGAACCTCCGCCGGGAGACCTGGACCTTCATAAGAATCTTATGAAGGTTCAGAAAGAACTGGAGGCCAGCCAACTGGCTGTAGGCATTGCGCAATCCAATGCCTCCAACCAAGCTGAGAAGGACAAAGCAACTATCCGCGATCTGGAGAATGCTTTGACCCTTCGGCTGGAAGAAGGCTCCGAGATGGATAAGTTTCTCGGTAAGTGTTTTGACTTTTACCGGATTTTCGACCTTTTACAATCTTTCCTTGCTTTCTTTATAACTCTTTGGTTATTTGTCTGAAAACAGGAGATGGCCCTGCTCTTACTCGGATTGAAAAAATCCGAGCTTTCGGGAAGGTCTTCACCGCGCTCAGGGCTGCGGGCATGAAGCTGATCAACAAGTACCTTCCCGCAAGGACTGGGGAATTCTCGGAACTTGAGAAACTTCCGGAGGCTATCTTGGAGGTGGCGGAGTCCGAAGAGTCCACCTTGCGATTCGCAGCGCGGGGTGGTGCACGCATGGCTTTAGGCCTTATACGTATGCATTACCCCACTGCCAAACCTTGGCGTGTGGCGTCCGGCATCCCACAAGGATATACGGACACCCAGCGGACCAACATCTTCGACGAGATCAAGGGTCACGCAACCAAGATTGCTTCCATGGTCAACCTCTCCATCTTCTACCCGGAGGAGGCAATCCCGGAAACTCCAGAAGAATCCTCCAGCGAAGATGACTCAGATGCTTGAAGGAAAAATCCGGGTCCTGGGGCAATAGAAAATAGGAGCATTACCAAACTTTATGTTGTAAACATTATTGTAATGTTTCTATCCTTCTGAATGAACAAGTACTCCGCCTTTTGCAGTTTAATATTATATAACTACTTTGCAAGTTTTTTTCGGGTTATTATTCCTTTATCTTCTAAATTCTCTGGTTTTGTATGCTTTAACTGTCCTTAGTGCTTGAAATGGCTCGATAGTGTTTTAATCTTCACGCCGAGTGACTGGGTATTACCGATCAGTCAAAAACTCGGAAACATGGATCATGCTAAAGGCATTTTTTGCTTACTAGCTTCAGTGACCCAGCACAAAAACAATCAGATAATATTTAGAGAATAACCAAGGAGTTTTTTATATGAAACTCAGGCACGCAGGCACAATCTGGGTTTCCTTAAACCTTTTTTAGGCTAGAAATCGTTCAGTTTTTTTAACTCCGAGCACGCAGGCACAATTCGGGTCAACATTGAGTATTTTGAAAGATCATTGGGAAATAGAAAAGGCGGAATATGTAAAACATAGAAGTATGAATTCCGACAACTTTATTTTATGATCTCAAAGATGTTTACATAGAAATTGAACTAAGTATAGAAGGGACGTAACTGCTGGATACTCCAGGGCCTCTTTGTCTCTCCTAGTTCATCATCTATCTTTCTCTTTCTTTTGCGATTCGGCTTCTCGGGATCATCTTCCGTATCTCGAATGTGTACACGATAGTATGATCCATTTTTCATGGCTTTACTGATGACGAATGGTCCTTCCCATACTGGGGCCAGTTTATGCTTTCTTTGCTGCACCAATCTTAGCACTAGGTCACCTTCTTTGAAAGAACGATGCCTGATTTTCCGACTATGATAACGTCGTAAATCTTGCTGATATATGGCGAATCTTTGAAGCACAAGTTCTCGTTCCTCTTCTAAGAGATCCTGCCGTGCACTTTCGGCATCTGATTCATCGAAATCCTGCACTCTCGGGCGGTCATGGATCATGTCCGTTGGGAGAATTGCTTCCGCACCGTATACTAGGAAAAACGGGGTTTGCCCTGTTGACCTATTTGGCGTCGTTCGAATGCTCCAAAGCACAGAGGGTAACTCTTCCACCCATGCTCCAGCTGCTCTATGAAGAGGAGATTCGAGTCTTGGGCGTATTCCTTGCAGGATTGAACTATTCATTCGTTCAACCTGTCCATTGGATTGCGGGTGTGCCACGGATGCGAGATCTAGGCGAATTCCCGTTTGTCGGCAATATTTTGCCAACTCTCCAATAGAGAAATTTGTCCCGTTGTCAGTTATTACGCTATGTGGAACGCCATATCTCATGACTATGTCAATAATGAAATTTCTAGCAGTTACACCGTCAAGTTTTTTGATGGGTTTGGCCTCCACCCACTTGGTATATTTATCCACTGCAACGAGTAGATGTGTAAGTCCGCCTCTTGCAGTTTTGAATGGTCCCATCATATCTAGCCTCCAGACCGCGAACGGCCATGTAATAGGGATAGTTTTGAGTGCTTGGGCTGGCATATTTGTCTTCTTGGCGTAATACTGACATCCGGCACATCTGTTTACTATGTGCTCGGTGTCTGTCTTAGCTGTTAGCCAGAAAAACCCTGCGCGGAATGCTTTTTTCACTATGCTTTTTGATTGAGCATGATGTCCGCAATCTCCTGCATGGATTTCTTGCAGGATTTCTCGTCCTTCTTCTGGTGAAATACACCGCAGAAAAATTCCGATAGTATTGCGTTTATACAGACAACCATTGATTACCGTGTATCCTTTGCATCGATGCTGTATCTGTCTTTACAAGACTTCGTCTGCTCCCTCCGGGTACTTATGGTCAACTAAGAAGTTTAAATATGGAATTGTCCATTATGGGTTAACGAGCATGACTTCGATTGTATCGGAAACCACAGGATAGTCGACATCTCCACCTTTTATCGATGGTTCGTACAAATGTTGGACAAACACACCTGGTGGTAGAATTTTCATCCTTTCTGATCCCATGCGGGCTAATGCGTCCGCGTTCCAGTTTTCCTCCCTTTTGACGTGGAGTACTTCAAATCCCAAGAAGCAGATTGCAAACTCGTCCATCGTTCTCCGATATACGGCCATGATGGGACTTTTTGCGTCCCATGTTTGGTTGAGCTGGTGCTGTACCAAATCTGAGTTGCCATAACATAAGATGCGCTTAACACCTATTTCCTTTGCAATATGCAAGCCATGAAGCAGAGCCTCGTATTCTGCCACGTTATTACTGGCATTGAAGTGTATTTGTAATACATACTCCATTGTGTCTCCTTTAGGGGATTTTAGGACTACACCAGCTCTAGCACCCTCCTTCATCTTGGATCCGTCAAAGTGCATGATCCAGTACTCGGACTCCGGCATTGGTGTTTTTTCTTCTGTCCAGTCGGCGACAAAATCGGCCAGAACCTGGGATTTTATTGCCGTCCTGGGTTGGTACGTAATGTCGAATGCTGCTAGCTCGATGCCCCATTTGGCTACTCGGCCAATTGCCTCCGCATTGTTTATTATACCCCCTAGAGGTGCTTTACATACCACTGTTATTGAATGTCCTTGGAAGTAATGACGAAGTTTCCGAGATGCGAAAAATACGCCATATGCCAGTTTTTGATAGTGTGGGTACCTTTGTTTGGACTCGGAGAAAACTTCGCTTACATAGTATACTGGATGCTGATCTGGTATGTTTTGTTCGTCTTTCTTCCTTTCCACCACTATCACCGCACCAATAACCCGGTTTGTAGCCGTAAGGTACAGTAACATAGGTTCTTCGTCTTTTGGGGATGCCAAAATCGGAGCTTTCATCAAAGTTTCTTTCAACTGGGTTAATGCTGCATCTGCTTCTTCTGTCCACTCGAATTTGTCGGATTTCTTCAACAACTTGTATAGTGGCAGAGCTTTGTCCCCTAGCCGGCTAATAAACCTGCTAACGGCTGCTGTAGAACCCGTCAATCTTTGTACATCTTTTACGCACGTAGGCTTGGAGATGTTTAAGATTGCTTTGATTTTTTCTAGGTTTACTTCTATTCCTCTATGAGAAACGATGAAACCCAGAAGTTTTCCTGAGGGGACCCCGAATACGCACTTTGATGGATTTAGCTTCATCTTATAAGTGCGCAAATTTTCGAAGGTTTCTCGCATATCTTCAAGGAGTGTATCTTTTTCCTTGGACACGACAGAAATGTCATCCATGTAAACATGGACGTTTTTCCCAATCTGACTATGCAAACATCGTTGCATGCAACGCTGGTAAGTTGCCCCGGCGTTCTTCAGGCCGAACGACATGGTTATGTAATAGTACGTCCCATACGGGGTTATGAAGGAGGTTTTGATTTGATCTTCTTCCTTCGTGCGTATTTGATGATACCCGGAATATGCATCCAAAAAACATAAAAGCTCAGAGCCCGCAGTGGCATCTATTATTTGATCGATTCGCGGTAACGCAAATCTATCTTTTGGACACAACTTGTTCAAACCGGTATAATCTATACACATCCTAAGGGCAGTACTGTCTTTCTTTGGGACTAATACTGGGTTTGCTGACCATTCAGTATGTATAACTTCCCGGATAAAATCTGCTGCCAAAAGCCGGATAATCTCCTTGCCGATGGCCTTCCGTCTTCTTCCGTCAAATCGACGGAGACCTTGTTTGACGGGTTTAGATCCTGGAATCACCTTAACTTGATGCTCAGCAAGTTCCCTGGGTACGCCTGGCATGTCCGCAGGACACCATGCGAAAATGTCCCAGTTCTCACGGAGGAACTTGATGAGCTCGCTTTCCTATTTGTCGGTCATCCCAGTTCCTACTACGAAAAACTTTGTCGGATCTAGGATTACCTGTCTTGTGTTCTCGGAAGCTTTGAAGCTATCTGCTGGCTTCCGACTTTCTTTTCCTGCCGGTATTTCTATCGGCGATACTTCTTTTGCCAGCTCTTTCAATTCTTCCTTTGTTATCACTTTTTCTGCGCAAAGGGCGTTTTCTTTTTCCAGCTCGTTTGCCAATTTGAAGTCTCCCGTTATGGTGATTACTCCTCCTTTTGGCCCTGGCATCTTCAGCTTGTTATAAATATAACATGATCTTGCCATAAATTTGGCGAAAGCTGGGCGTCCGAGTATTGTGTGATACATGCTTTCGAACGGCACAACCTCGAAGGATACTTTTTCCTGACGGAAGTGGTCTTTGTCTCCGAAGGTTACATCTAGGGAAATTTCTCCTAGGGATCATGCTTGTCTGCCAGGGACGATGCCGTGAAAACATATGTTGCTGTGATTGAGTTGGGTCTCCGAGATTCGCAGATGCTTCAGTGTATCCAGGTACATTATGTTAATACTGGATCCTCCATCCATCAGCACTCTTTTTAGCCTAGTGTTTTGAACAATAGGACTTACAATCAGAGCTTGCGTGCCGGGTTCAGGGATATTTCCGGGATGATCAGACTGATCCCAGGTAATTGGTGTATTTGAGTACTTCAAGAATTTCGGGGTTGCAGGGACAACCGCGTTTATTTCTCGAAGCGTTCTCTTTGCCACCTTTGTTGAGGGAGTTGCGAGGAAAGTTAGGTTGCATTCTCCATCAACTCTCGGAAACTTAGGCTCGCCTTTTCGCTGTTGTTCCTGGATTTTTTCGTCAGTGTCCGTTTTACTGTCTTCTTTTTCAGATTCTGCCTTTTGCTTGGAGAATTTCCTCTTGGAGTTCTTCCCTTTGTTTTCGGATCCTGCACTGCCTTTCATATGCTTGTTCAAGCAGCACTGTGCGTTAGTATGGGTGGGTTTCCCGAATTGCGAGTGGTGGACACAGTTTTCCGACTTTATTTTTTCCCACTCTTCTTTGGTGTAGTTTATCGGCTCTGTGCTTCGTCCTTTCCACTTGTTCCCATTTCTCTTCCAAAGGCTATGTTAACTTCTTTGGGCTTTTGCGTTGCTTCGGGAATTGCTTTTTTCTCAGTGCGAGGGGTCTTTTTGGCTTGGATCAAAGTGTCGATATTGCCGCCTCTCGCTCTGATGTCGTCTTCGGACGTTGTGTGCTCATTGGCGGTTGTAAGCATAAATCCGAGATCTTTGTGCTTTTTGGAACCGATCATGAACGGTACGAGTCCTGGTTTTAAGCCATTGACGAAAGCATGCATTGCTTGAACGTCAGTTACTCCAGTGCAACTATTCTTCATTGCCGTCCATCTTGAGATGAAATCCACGTATGGTTCGTCCTCAAACTGGGTGCAGCGGTTTAGCTGGTTGATGCTATTTGGTCACTTGTAAGTTCCCCGGAAATGCTGAGTAAATACTCTAGCCATATCATCCCAGCTATCCACAGTCCTTGATGGTAATCCATTGATCCAATCTCTGGCTCCGTCCAGTAACATTAGGGGGGGGGGAATTTTACTGCCTCCAAATCTGTCCCATTGTTGATCTGAACGACTGTATAGTAGTCTGAGAGCTAGGTATCCGGGTTTGTGCTTCCGGTGTATTTTTGGTATGTTGGACCAACTTTGGCAAAGCCAGAATGTAGAGTTATTCTTCGGATCCTGTCAGTGAAACACTTGGATCCAAAGTATAAATCGTCTCTTTCCGCTCTATCTATGTGTGTGGAGTATCTTCCGGCTGAATGGACAGAAGGGGATCTACTCCTTTCTTTTCCATTGTGGCGTGGACGCGCTTTTCCGGGATTATCTCTATTTACTCTGTGACCTTGCCCTTTGGAATAAGGTGGAGTTCTACTCCTGCATCTTTCCTTATTCCTGGGGGGCGCCCGGGATCTCTCACGTCTGTGGGGTATATCCTGTCTTCCCGCATTTTCTGCAAGGCGTCTCGGAGGCGGCATTAATTTTCCGTCCTTCCGGTTTTTCTCTTCCCGATCGCGAGGATTAATTCCATATTTCGGGAGATGGGATCCGGTTCTGGACGCTTCATCCCTATTGTCGGGTTTTTTCTTGTCCTTTCTCGGATCTGATTTCTTCTCTTTCTAATTGTTCGAGTCCCCAGGTTCTTCAGGTCCAGGTGCTCCAGCGGCGCATGTAGCTGTCTTGCATAGGGCGGAGTCGTCATGCAACTTCCCTGATCGCTCTTGCCCCTGCTGTTGCTGTTGCAATGCTTTTCCTAACCCCTTGAAGTTTTTCACCATTGGATTACATATCGTTGTTCAGAATGGCGAATGCCGCTTCCGCGTTTTCTGCTGCGGTTTTGTATATTGGCTCGCCTCTGGCATCTTTGCCGTTTACCTGCTTTTGCCAAGATGGGTTGTGGAACCTTTCTTTTGGCGGCAGTACTTCCGGTTTTGCGATTCCGGGTAACCGCGTAGGTTTAATGCCAGATCTATTCTTTCTCTCGTATTCCTCAATTTATTCCCGCATGAGCTTGATGTCAGCCTAGGTTTTTTGGAGGTGTTCTCGAGTTTGAAATAGATGTTGATGTTGCCTTTGGAGAGCTTGTCTCCGGGCTTCCAGCACTTCAGGGGGCTCATGTGGTCCCACTGGTGTTTGGAGTAATTCCTGCTCGTCCTATTCTGTAATTGGCGGAATAAGGATTTCCTTTGTTTTCTTCTCCGCGGGTTTTACTCCGCTTGCGTCTCCTACTTCCGGGCTTTCATTGGCTGGATCGGCCAACTTCTTCTTCCGGAGCTTATACTGGAGCTTTTTAGCAGCTTTGTGTTTCTTCTTGGAAGAGGGAGGTTTCCTGCAGGGTTCTTCCTCTGTCAATTCTTTAACGTCGGGGAATTTTGGAGAAGTTCACCTTCTTCTCTCTCTTCCTCTGGCGGAGGCGTTCTAGGGCTTTCCTGACTGTCGGCATCCGTGTTTTCAGCCGGTTTTGCCATCAGCACTTCGTGGAAACCCTCTTGGAAGGATTTGACCTTTCTTTCGAAAGCGTCTTCGTCTTCGGTATCGAAGTGATCCGATCCGGGTTCCGACTCTAATCTCGCCTCGATGGCGGCTAATACAGAGTCAGCTTCTGAGTGCGTCGTGATGTCGGCGGATGTCGGATCTTCCACCTCTGTTGTGGGAGTGTTTTTTTCTGCCTCTTGCACGGGATTGCTTTCATCCGTGTTTTCGGCGATCTCAGACTGCACCACGCCCATAAAGTGCGATTTAGCAGTACATCGACGATGTGAGAAAAGTCCGGCATCATAGTCGTCTTCGACTGGGTATAGGGCGGGTGGGTTAAATTTGCTCCCACCACAGAATCCCATTGCTTCTGCAGTTAATCCGATAAAGATGTTTGCAGATCCAATCGGTAAAACGCAGGCACTTACCAGGTGATTCCGCCCGGCATGTACGATCCGTTGTCGAGGAAGCGCCCGACGTCGTTGTCGAATTCCAGGCTTCCGACAGTTATTGTACTGCCGATTCCGCCGAGTATCCCCGATCGAAACATAACGTCTGACGTCGCTGGCCCCACGGTGGGCGCCAACTGTCGAGACATCGTAGTAGATTTCATAGATGGGGGTGCCATGAGACTACCGATAGAGACGTGGGGGGACGTGATTATACGATGATCAAGGACACGGGGTTTTACCCAGGTTCGGTACGACGCAGTAATGCGGCGTTCCTACTCCTGCAATCTCACTATTCAGGACTAAAGCCTGGGAATACATAGTACAATGTGAGATTCTATTAGCTGCTCGTCAAGGATCAACCTCTTGGCGAGTTAGCCTTTAGCTTCTTGTCTATCTATCTTATCTCCCGTCCGGCTTTATATAATAACCGGGTTAGGGCATACAGAGAAGGAAACCTAGAAGACTACGGTATGTGTTAACTTGGAAAGCAAGGAATCTGCCTTCTGCTCCAAGCCGTATCACGTGGGTCGTGATCCGAGTTCTTCTAGAATCCGGCTTCCGTGCGTCAGCTTACTGGGCCGCCCAATGGACCATAGCCCACTACCATTTAGGCCACCCTGGTAATCCGGCACTTTAGACTACCATCTGATATACCCCTAGTCGGTATATATCCGACAGATGGCAGAGGAGGCCGCCCTTACAGACGAGGAGGAGAATGATATGGTCATGGTGTGGCTCTGTTTGAGGCGATGGCCATGGAGGCAGCCGAGCCAAAGCATGGAGGATCAAGGAAAGGGCGCAAGGCGAACAAGAATCGGCAAAGGGCAAGTGGCCACAAACTCTTGTGGGATGACTATTTCTCGGAGACGCCGGCAAACACACCTCAGGAATTTCGCCGGCGTTTTTGGATGAACAGACAAGTCTTTAGGAACATTGTGCACGGTGTTCGGGATTATGACGACTACTTCAGGCTGAAAAAAGACTGCGTCGGGCTTCTAGGATTTTCATCTCTTCAGAAATGCACAGTTGCAATAAGATGTCTTGCATATGGAGCTACTGCAGATTCATTGGATGACTATCTTCGTATGTCTGAGAGCACCGCCGTTGAAGCCACCTATCGATTTTGCAAGGCAGCAGTTGCAGTGTTTGGTCCCGTGTATCAGAGATTACCAAATTAAGCAGACACGGCTCGTTTATTGGCAAAAGGTCAAGCAAGAGGATTTCCTGTGATGCTTGGAAGCATCTATTGCATGCATTGGAGTTGGAAGAATTGTCCATTTGCTTGGCAACGGATGTACAAAGGTGGCCATCACGGAAAATGCACTGTTGTGCTTGAGGCTGTTGCTGATTACGATCTTTGGATTTGGCATTCATATTTTGGAATGGCCGGTTCTCACAATAATCTCAACGTGTTGCAACGCTCTCCGGTATTTCAGAGACTAGGTGAAGAACATGCTCCAGGCTGCAACTATTCGATCAATGGTCGTGAGTACGACAGAGGATGCTACCTAGGGGATGGCATATATCCCGAATGGTCTACATTTGTGAAGACAATCCGTGACCCTCTAGGTGAGGCAAATAATTTTTTTTGCAAAGAAACAGGAGGTTGTCCGAAAAGACGTGGAAAGGGCATTTGGTGTACTCTAGGCATGGTTTGTCGTGGTAAGGTATCCTTTTCTATCTTGGTAGATAGATGAAATGTGTGATATCATGAACGCTTATATTATCATGCATAACATGATCATCAAGAGCGAGCGAGACATCGGAATGGTGTTCGATGATCCATACGACTTTCAGGGTCCTCTTGTGGATCCACAACCGGGCGTGTCTACTGAGTTTGATGATTTTCTTGCTGTTTATCAGGAAATTCGTGATGAAGAAGGTCATTTTCAACTTCAGGCAGATCTTGTGGCACATTTATGGGCTATGAGAGCTCACGAGTAGTTCGATTACGATGATTTGTTCGCACGAATTTAAAGAATTTGAAGTATTTAATTTTTTATAATAACTGATGAACTATTTATGTGTTTGTATAATTATTATTTACCTAATTTATCGAGTGCATTCATCAAATAGTCAATATTTTGATCAAAACCAAAACAGGGCCGGTTGAGGGGTCGCCGGTTGGGGGGCGCCGCTGTGGAGCACGCCCATCGAATCGGCGGACACAAGTCCGGTCACCCGCCAAAGGGGGACAATTGGAGGGTGCCGGACACGTTTGTGATGGGTGCCGGTGGAGATGTTCTTAGGAAATCTCCTACGGGGCTGCTCAAATCCGGACCCAATTGGTCCGGATTTTGTCTATTTGAGCAGCCGTCCGGGCCACTATCCGCGCGATTTGTGTTCCTGCACCCTACAGGGCTGCTCATTTAGTGGCCACGGCCCTATTTTTTCTAAGTTTTTGTTCCAATGGATACTTTGAGATTAAAAACAAACACAATACTTTAAATAAAATACGATTCATTTATTACAAATTTTTAACCGTTCAATAAAGACACAAATAGGTCTTAATAACAATTATGAAGTTCAAATAAGCACAAGCGAATAAAAACTCTACCCGTTTCCTATGAAGTTCCAGATGTGTAGAACCAAATCATCCCGAAGTGTAGCGTGGGTGTCCTGATCACGCAACTCGTACAGGAAGTCGATGAAATCCTCAAATGTTGCCGCTCCTGACCGGGGCTCCACATTCTCACCCTGAAACAACATGTTCTCGTCGTAGACGCTGTCATCACGCTCATCCTCTATGATCATGTTGTGCATGATCACACAAGCAGTCATCACCGACCACATAACCTCCGGGCTCCATGTTCTAGCAGGGTGCCGAACAATAGCCCATCGAGATTGAAGCGCACCAAAAGCACGCTCCACATTCTTTCGGGCACTCTCCTGCTCTTGGGAAAATCGTTTCCTCATCTCACCTTGAGGATTGGAGATGGTCTTCACAAAGGTAGCCCACTGGGGATAGATACCATCAGCCAGGTAGTATCCCTTTGTGTAGTGGTGGTCATTGATATCATAGCTCACCTCAGGGGAGTTTCCTACGGCAAGTCTGCCAAACACCGGAGAGCGCTGGAGCACGTTGATATCATTGTGTGAACCTGCCATGCCGAAAAACGAGTGCCAAATCCACAGATCATGCGAAGCAACTGCCTCGAGAATAACTGTGCACTCACCAACATGGCCCTTGTACTGCCCCTGCCAACCAAATGGGTAGTTCTTCCACTCCCAGTGCATACAATCGATGCTTCCAAGCATCCCAGGCCACCCTCTGCTCTCGTTGATCGACAACAGCCGCTGAGTATCGGCAACAGTTGGTTTCCTCAAAGACCTGAACCACAGCTTCACAAAACAAGTACATAGACTTGAGGCATATGGATTCACTCATACGCAAGTATTCATCAACCATATCACCAGCTACTCCATATGCGAGCATCCGAACTTCCGCAGTGCATTTTTTATAAGAAGAGAAGCCAAGCTTACCGGTGGCATCTGGCTTGCACTTGAACCAATCATCAAAATCGAGCACCCCGAGTCGAATGCGGTTGAACATGTCCCTTTTCATCCGAAAACGGCGCCGAAATAGCTTCGTCGTGTACACCGAATTGGTTGGATGGAAGTAGTCCTTTTCCGAGGCCGGCGCATGGCCGAGAATGGACCCTCCGAACACCGGCCGCATCCTTGAGATGTGATAATTGACCACAAGAGTGGCAATGAGAATGTCGCTCTCGTCCTCGAAATCGGACTCCGACGAGGACGAGTACATGATCACGTTGTTGAAGAAGAACTCGTCGCAGTTGTCCGTCATTTTTGGGGCCGATGTCGGGCAAGGCACACGGACGAACACCTTGTGTGCGTCCCGTGGGGGTGGGGAGGTGGACCGGGCGGTAGACAGGCCGGCAACACGCCTGCGGGGCCGGCGGCGGCATGGCTGAGAGGTAGGGGCCGGAGGGGGGTGGTCGCCGTGGCCGGTGGGGGTCGAACGGCGGCGGGGGTCGCCAAATTGGCGAGCCAGCGGCGGTAGGTTGGGTCGGGCGCGGCGCGAGGTGGGAGGAGGGGTCGTTGTGCGCGGGCCAGAGAAGGAATTCAATGGACACTTTGTTGTCCGCGGGACTGCTGAAATCTGGACCAAATTTGGTCTGGATTTGAGCATCCACGGACAAAAAAACGGACCGTTGTCCGTATGAGCAGCCCATAGAGGCCTGGTTTTGGCTCGGCCTGCTCAAAACAGACCGGACCAGGGCAAATGAGCAGCCCGTAGAAGATGTCCTGAGGGCATCTCCAGCCGTCCCCCCCAAAGCCCCCCAAGCGGCGTTTTTCGCGCCGTTTCGCACCAGTCGCCCCCAGGATCCGATTTAGCGCCGCTTTCCGCCGTTTTTTGCGCCGTTTCGCGCCGCCGAACCCAGGCCAAATCCATCGTGCTGGGTTCGGCTTGGGGGGCGAAATGCGCGCGTGGGCCACAGCTGTCGGCGACGGAAGGCGATTCCCCTCCCTTTTTTCGGCGTTTCTCTCCACTTTCCCTCCTCATGTATGTCTCCCCCCACTCCATTCCCGCCATCCCCCTCCCCCCCGTCCCCGAGATCTAGACGCCATGGCTCCCTCCCGATTTACAGGACCCCGCGCTGCCGCCACCGCCGTATCCATTCCCGCCACCTCCGATCTCGGCAAGAAGCCGCGTAAGGCGAGAGCACCGAAGGAGAAGCCGCCCGGCATGACCAACAAGGAGTGGATCGCCGAGAGGGCGCGCCTGGAAACGACCAACATCAAACGCCGGGGGAGGGAGGCGGCGCAACGGCAGAGGCAGCTGATGGCGCAGCTGCAGGCGGAGGAGCAGGCCGCCGCCGAGGAAGAGGAGTTGGAGGACGAGGAGGAGGACGAGGTCGCGCCGGACGAGCCGCCTACCCCGGTCGCAGCCACAGCGCCGCTCGCCAAGCGGAAGAGCCCCTTCGGCCCCGTCTTCGCCGGATGGAAGCAGTCGTCGTCGCCGTCGCCACGCCTGTCACCGCACCCGACGCCTGCGTGGTTCGTCGAAGGCGACCCCCTGGGAGGTTTCAACCCCAACCTCACCTTCCCCTACCACCCGCCGATGATGTATGACGCGTCGCCGGGCTACGCAGCTTCCCCGTCCCACCGCCGTGCGATCATGGCCGGACTTCAGCCCCAGGACAGCAGCTACATGGAGGAGATCATCGTGGCCAGCACGATGGCGGCGGCGGCGAGCCCTGGCTTCCTCGAGCAGAGCGGGGAGTTCTTCACGCAGGGAGGTGGCGAAGGGTACTCTGCGGGCACGCAGGCGACCGAGGTGCAGGGCAACGACGACGAGGTGGACGAGACGCCGGTAGCACCAGAGGGCCCAGATCCGGCTGGCGAAGGCCGAAAGCGCCGTGGTCCTGGCCGCCCCCGCAAGGAACCCAAGGTACCCCCGCCCCCCGTCAAGCCTCGCATCAAGTGGTTGAACAGGGAGGACGTCCTCCTCGCCGAGGCGTGGAAAACGATCAGCATGGACCCGATCGTCGGCGCGAACCAGCACGTCAACAACTAATGGAAGCGGGTGAAGACTGCCTGCGACGAGGGCCGGATGATCGATCCCTACTTCGCCTGTTGCGTCACCGACCGCGGCCAGAAGGCCATGGCGAACCATTGGGCGAACATCCAGGCGTCCTGCAACAAGTGGCACGGCATCCAGGAGGAGATCTCGATGAGGCCGTAGAGCGGCGCCAACCGCGAGATGGAGATCGTCCGGATGCTCGAGGCGTATAAGAACGACGAGGGCTCCGACTTCAAGTTCCTCCACGTCTTCGTCGTCATCGAGAAGTGCGAGAAGTGGGCGGAGGTGCGGCGGTCGATCGGCAAGGGCAAGGAGTACGTTCCCGACGCGGTGGCTGCGTGCGCGTCCGAAAGGCGTCCGCCGATGGGTCACAAGAAAGACCAGTTGGCAAGGGAGGACGCGCCGGCAGCGCAAAGCTCCAGGCGTCCATCGAGACCTGCATCGCCGACGCCCAGGCCTAGGCCGGCAAGAGGGAGGAGGTCGCCAAACAGCGATGGGCGGCGCTCATAGCCAACTCGCAGGTCAAGATCGACCTCCTCGGGACTGGCACCGCGGCGAAGAAGAGGAACAATGACCTCGGCTTCCTCACGGGCGGCGACCCGGCCACGATGACCCCCGAGGTGAGAGCTTGGTTCCTGGCGCAGTGCACCCTCATCCTGAACGACATCAGCACGCCCTCGGCCCCGACTACGTCGTCTGGTGGCACCAGCTACACCACCGCGCCGACGAGCACGCACGTCGACCTGGAGGATGCCGCGACCGTCGTCGACAAGGATGCCGAGCCCGTCGTCGACCTGGAGGATGACGCGCCCGTCGTCGACAAGGATGTCGCGCCTGTCGTCTGCTCCGACGCCGTCATCGACCTGGAGGATGCTGCGCCGAGCTCGCCGCCTGCTCCGACGCCGGCCGACGCGTCTGCCTGATCGCCTACGTTTGCCCACGCCGCGCGCGCCCGTCTGTGATTCGATCTAGACTCTATTTGATCGCCCACCTGTGGCGTTTTTTGTAATATGATTGTCCAAAACCATGGCTGTCCTGATCGCCAAACTAGGGCTCTATTTTTTGGGGCGGGAAGAGAAGTTTCAAATGATATCGCCGTTCTCTTTTCTGGGCCGCCGAACGGCCGGTGAAATCGTCCCCCAGGTTTTGGTGCGGGGAGGCGCTTTCGCTAAAAAGCGCCGATCTGAAATCTGGGGGGCGAACGACTGGAGATGCCCTTAGCATGAGTAGATCTGGGTCGGGGAAAAAATAGAGCAAAGCAGCGTCCAGATGCAGCCCTGATCGATCTAGATCTCTTTACAAGCAGGAGCAGGCCTAGGCATAGATGCTTAGACTAGGTGCTTAGGGCAGGTACGTGGTCCTCTTCACGTCCGCAGGCATGCAACGCAATGCACGCGTACTTGCATGTGCTCCTCACCTCTCACATCCAAAGTCTAAACTCGATGCATGCAAATAAAGAGATGTGTACTACTAGGCTGCTGGAACAGTAACTGGAGTAGTACTACTACTCAACTCAATGCGTTGGACTTTCACTTGCTTGCCTTTGGATTGGAAGTAGGAGAAAATTGATGCGAAGAACACACTGAAAAATCACAAAAATGACCTTGGAGAGAAACTTCAGCACAAAATCTAAACATAATTTTTTTTTCCGAAACTAACCCTTTTGGGTAGCGTCCAACACGGAGGATGGTGGTTCAAAGGACAACTCCCTCACATCTGACGCGGTGCTTCCGCCACGTTGGCGGGGGGGCCAGATGCGGCAATGTAGCGTCGGGCAAGGAGGCATGGTGCCTCGAAGG
This sequence comes from Alopecurus myosuroides, assembly GCA_028641055.1. Lineage (NCBI taxonomy): Eukaryota > Viridiplantae > Streptophyta > Magnoliopsida > Poales > Poaceae > Alopecurus > Alopecurus myosuroides. The sequence goes on along the minus strand of CM054057.1, from coordinate 111,028,465 downwards.
GCAGCGCCCCGCTCGTGGGCGCGATGCCCCAGTTATGTAAAAGGCCGCTCGGGCGGCCCGACCCCTCTGTCTCCACCCCACTCCACCTAAGAACAAAACAATGGCCGACGGCTCCTCTCTATCCCCCTCTTAAATCTCCACCCAAATCTGGTCAGATTTGAGGATTCCTCCGTGGATTTCGCCCCCAATCCTTCTTCAAGGTATTCTCCTCCGATTCTCTCTATTTTGTCCAATAAACCTCTCATATTTGCCCAAATTTTGCAACCCTAGGTGAAACCATAGTTCATGATTTATTTCAATTTTTTTAGATGTGTGAGAGTTGTAAGATTTGTGTGTGAGCTGTGTATGTAAGAGGTGTATATTTCCATATTCTCTAATATGGTTGCTAATTTTTAACATGTGAGAACTAATTTGTTGTCTTCTCTAATATGGTTGCTAATTATTGTAACGTAAGAGATGTGAGATATGTAAGAGTTGTTGTTTGGTATATATATGAATTGTAGGTTGATGCATAAATTAATTATCATGTGTATATGAGACATGTGTGAAATATATTAGTTTGTCTAATGAAATTTTAGTGCTCCGGTGTCATGTCTATGTGTGGATGATTTTGCTCTTATTAGTTTATCTCTTACCATGTGTATACGAGGCTGTTGTCAAATTAATTGCCATCGTTTATGTCTCTTATTAGTTTGTCTATTTTGCAAAATTATAGGATACATGACGAGTATCTTCTCGAAGATAAATATGATGTCACTCACCGTGGAAAGTTGATGGTGGAGAAGAAGAGGATAATCCATATTGATGATATTTGTTCATATATATCTAGTTTCCATGTTTATTGTTCTAACTTGTATTTGTTCTTGTGGGTCTTTGCCCCCTCTTCGTTTGTGGTCCCATGAGGCCTCACACAAGGACATACCATTCGACGAGCGGTATATAGACTACATCGAGACACTTGGACTCCTTCCATTTATCTCGCTTGTGTCTCGGTCAAAGATGAACATGAATCCTGCTGCCATCACCGCTCTTGTTGACCGATGGAGGACGGAGACGCACACTTTTCACCTCCGCACCGGGGAGATACCCGTGACTCTCCAGGACGTGTCCATGCTAACGGGGCTCCCCATCCGTGGAGATCCTCTGTGTTTTCGCACCGATTCCAAGGACTAGCGTGCTGGTATGTTCAGTCTCATCGGTAAGGTTCCACCAAAGAAGACAGACTCAAGTAAGGACAGACTCTCCGCCGTCGCTACATTTGTTTTCGCTACATTTGTTTGGATCAGGACAAACTTGGGAAAATGCCCCGCCGGAGCTGATAGGAAGACCGTTGAGCAGTATGCACGGGCATACTTGTGTTATGTCATCTCGAGAACTTTGTTTGCTGGTAGTGATGGTAGGAACGCTCCGTGGATGTGGCTGAAGGCGTTATCCGTGAAAAATATTAGCTGGGGTTCCGTTGCGCTTGCGTAGTTGTATCGCCAGGTAATCCAAATAACTCTCATTTTCCGACGCGGCTGTAGCTGCATGGAAGAGTACCGCGCTGAGGTCTCCGGCGCTTCCCTCTTTTCCTTAGCCGATTCGGCGAGGTGAGGGCAAACCCCTCTCGAGTTGCGTCTCTGTTTCCCTCCGGAAATGGAGTTACGGACCACCGCGCCGATGAGGGTGGAGCTGCCCCTAAAGAGCACGACGCCCCCACGCCTGGCGCTACCCTTCCTTCCTTAGCCATTTGGGCGACGCGGGGGGGTAGCCCCTCTCGGGTTGCTTCTCTGTTTCATGTGCCTGGAAGCACCGCGATGAACGCGCGGGCGCTGCCCCTGCAAGCACCGTGCCGAGCATCCCGGAGTTACCTTGACGCACATGGGCCCCGCCTTGCCAACGTGGCGGAAGCACCGCGCCGGGTGTGAAGGAGTTGCCCTTTGAACCACCGCGATTCCGTGTTGGGCGCTACCCAAAAGGGTTAGTTTTGAAGAAAAAATTAAGTTTACGTTTATTTTGTGCTGAAGTTTCTCCGAAGGTTATTTTTGTGATTTTTCACGAACACACATATGTGAACGTGGTGTTGGAACTTGGCCTGGACATGACCAAAGCATGCAACTAAGTTGCAGCACGTAGCCACGTACGTACGTGCAACAGATCTTGGCGTACCGTACGACCTCTACAAGTACTGTACGTCCTTTTAATTTGGTTGTACTCTTGTACTCCACGTATGTACGTCGTTTTAATTTGGTTGTACTCTTGTACAAAATACAAAGAATAATAATTATTTTTTCTAGATATTGTCTACACTGTAAGTACTTGTAGCTGCTGGCTCTGTGTGTACAAGTACGCGTACTGGTGCATGCATGCGTGCGTGGGGAAACTTTTCTCCGTGCCTTTGGGAACAGTAGAAAACGAAGTAACTTTTGACTGGAGGCAGGGTGGTGCCGTCCGTGCCGTGCGTGCAGATGCCTACGCATGGCTACATGTATATTCGCCGGCAGCCAATAAACGGCGGGCCGGCGTGCGTGGTGGCGCGTGCGATCTGTGGTCGCGGCCGGCGTGTACGTGGTCCCTGCGGGGCGGCTACGAGCCAGCTACGGCCGGTTTCGAGGCTACTACTCTACTACTAGTAGCTGCGCCGCGTGCAGGTGCAGCCGGCCGGCAGCGCATGCACGGCCTGTGCGGCGGCCGCAGGCGCGCGTGCGATGCCCCTCCCGTCCATCGATGCGTTTTTTTTATAATGTTTGGACCGGACATAGCACTGGGTTGGCCTCACAACGAGCGCCGTACTGTACATGCTGACAATTGAACCCAAAGCTCAGCAGGGATAGCTTCATAGGTGCATGTTGCTAGATCGAAGATGGTGACATACATACACGTAGAGATACACACGCAGACTAGTACTAGTAGTATCTTGTTATCTCGTAGAGATACACCGCCTCAGGCATCTCCTCCCCCTCCCCCTCGCCACTCTCCGTCCCCGCATCAGGATAGCTCTTCAGAGGAGGAGGACGGAGAGTCTTCGGAGGAGGATTCTGGTGAGAGCCCCAGGGTCGTGGCCCCTGCCCAGGTGACCGTGGCTCCTGCACAGGGAGGCCCACCGCCGGCAGGGATGGACTCCCAGTTAGCCTCGACACTTCAGGTCTCCTCCCCTCTCCTGTCTCTCCCTACCTTGACTGCACCACCGCTGAGTGCTCCGGCTAGGCTGGCTCTGGTGGACGTGTCTCGCCAGATCTCGCAGGTATCTATGGGTGCCTCGCTCTCGCAGTATGGGTCCAACATCTGTGAGGGGCCAGGCTCCCTGGATCTTGCGAGTCTCGTGGCAGACGCCCTCCACGGTCTGCCCTCTTCGCAGTTAGACTCGGAGGCGGCAGACTCCGGAGGGGTGAGTATGGAGGTGACTGCTCCAGACTCTCCTAGGTCTCCTGGGGTGGTGTGCTACGCCCGCTCGCCCGGGACCCCTCCTACTCCGCCTCAGGGGTCGTCGGTTAGGCTGCCTGCCACGCCGGCGCCTGACGCTCGTACCCAGGGCGCGGTCATCGCCGCCACTCCCGCGCCTGGGGTCACGACGCGCCGTAGCGCCCGCATCGCTCGAGCCAGGACGGGAGCGGAGGTCGTTGAGCCTACGGTTGGCGAGGTGGTGTCGCGTCGCCAGGCGGTCCGCTGCCTGGAGCCTGGTACGTCTCGTCCATCCCACGCCAGTTCTTTACCATCCTCATCCCCCCTCCCTCCTGGATCAAGATTCTCGGTTCTCGACTCGGTTCCTATAGATCTTCTAGAACAAGTAGCAGCGGACAGTGGTGTGATCTTCCGTGGGGAATGCGGACCTCGGGTGGAGCAGATTGAGGCTATTAGGGCTAAGGAGATTTACGAGGGATCTCTGGCGGCTGCCCGCGCTCAGGCGGAGCGTGAGCGGCCTGAGCCCTCGACGTCGACTGGACCCTCACGGGTAACACCGGGGTCTAGTCAGGACGGTTCTTCTCAGCCCTTACAGCAGGCTGCCCCTAATGCTCCTCCTCAGATGGGGAGGAAGCGGAGGAGGCCCCCTATGGTGACGTCCAGGCCCCGACTAACGGTGGGGCCACCCGGGTCCCCCCTATGGGGATCACCCCAGACGCAGTTTCCCAATGAGTGTCTCTACATTTATTTGGAATATGCGGGGCTTCGGGGCGGACGGTCGCCAACTCCATCTCATCGACTACATGCGTCAGGAAAATGTGGATATAGCGGGCTTACAAGAAACGATTAGGCAGGACTTCTCTATTGCCGAGCTTCAGAGGCTGAGCCGGTCCAAGTTTGCTTGACATTGGCTTCTAGCCTCGGGGCACTCAGGCGGGATCCTCCTTGGGGCCAAGGAGGACACCTTTCAGGTGGATGATATGGACAGCGGGGAATTTTTCGTGAGCATGTCGCTCACTCATAGACGGCCTAACCTTCAATGGGAGGTGATTATTTTCTATGGACCTGCGGACCATAGGAGATCCACTGAGTTCATTGCGGAGCTCGCGCCGAAAGTGGAACGGTGTCCCATACCGATGGTAGTGGCGGGGGACTTTAACCTTATTCGGTCCCCGAAAGACAAGAGCTCGGCCAATGTGAACCTCCCTAGGATGCGGTTGTTTAACGACTTCACCACGGACCTGGATCTACATGAGATAGACCGGGTGGGGCCCCGCTATACCTGGACTAATAATCAGGTGGACCCTATTCGGAGCGCCCTAGACCGGGTCCTAGTCTCAGCTGAGTAGGAAATAGCCTTTCCCCTCTGCACGCTACGGGCCCTCACAAGGGTAGGCTCTGACCACTCTCCCCTCCTATTCTCTTCTGGAGGGGGTATTGTGCCAAGACCCAACCGTTTCCACTTTGAAGATTTCTGGCTTGAGCAGCCAGGATTTGTGGAATCGGTGGGCCTCAGATGGGCTGAGGCGGCGGCCACACCGCCTCGGGTGTTTAATGCGGTGGATGTCTGGCACCACTGTGCTAAGATGATCCGCCAATTTATGCGTGGCTGGGGGGCGAATGTGGGGGCGGACATTCGGAGACGAAAGGCCTCACTTCTCTCCCAGATCCAATCGCTTGACTCTGTGACTGACTCTCTAGGGCTGTCCACGGATGAGTGGCTTCACCGCTATTCCTTGGAGGCATCTTTGATGAATATCTATAAGGGGGAAGAGATCTTCTGGCGCCAGCGCAGCCGCCAGAAATGGTTGTTGCTTGGAGACGCCAACACGGCGTACTTCCATGCTATTGCTAATGGGCGGCGCCGGAAATGTTCGATTCCTTGGTTGTGGGAAGATGGTCGCCTCCTTGAGGAGGCGCAGGAAATATCTACCCACATCTACTCCTTTTACAAGGAGTTATTTTCGGCGGGTCCCCGTTCGGGGATCGCGCTATCTAGAGAGCTCTGGCGCCTAGACGCGCTTGTCTCGGAGGGGGAGAATGCGGATCTTACCCTCCCCTTCCTGACAGAGGAAGTTAGTCGTGCCATTATGGACATGAAGGCTAACTCTACCCCAGGGCCGGATGGCCTACCAATCTCCTTCTTCCAAAGATTTTGGGGCCACCTACGGGCGGTTGTTATGCCAATGTTCCATGAGTTCTATATTGGAACTCTGGTGATGTCGCGCTTGAACTTTGGTGTTATCTCCTTGATCCCCAAGGTTACTGGGGCAACGGATATCCGCCAATTCAGGCCAATCACAGTGATCAATGTTATCCAGCGCATCTTCGCTAAGGTGCTGGCGCTTTGGTTGGCTCCGGTGGTACAACGCTTAACCCACCCCCAACAGTTTGCCTTCACTAAGGGCCGACATATCCATGATGGGATTCTGGCACTTCACGAGATAGCTCACGAAGTGAAGGTCCGACACCACAAGGGTGTCTTCCTGAAGCTAGAATTCCAGAAGGCCTATGATCGGTTGGACTGGGCGTTCTTGCGCCAAGTCCTCGAACGTAGAGGGTTTGATAACAGGGTCATATCCTGGATTATGCAAACTGTTACGAGCGGTAACACGGCGATTAACATAAATGGGGAGATTGGTCCCTCCTTTAGGTCCTCCTGTGGCGTGAGGCAGGGGGGTCCGTTATCTCCCATGTTGTTCAACCTGGATGTAGAGTCCCTTGCGACTATGTAAGAGCGGGCCAAGGAGGCCGGTCACATCACGGGTGTGGTTGGCCACCTTATCCCTGGAGGTGGGGTAACCCACCTCCAGTATGCGGACGACACGATGATCATGGTTGAGGGCTCGGACTTGGATATCCGCAATCTGAAGTTCCTTCTCCTCTGCTTTGAAGCTATGTCGGGACTCAAAATAAACTTTGACAAAAGTGAAGTCGTGGTGTTGGGCTACTCCCCGGAGGAGAGGCAGCGAATTGCAGATAACTTCAACTGCAAATTAGCCTCTTTTCCGACTGAGTACCTGGGGGTTCCTCTAGGGGACTCCAGGATCCTGATTCGGGATCTTGAACCCCTCATAGACAAGGTCAGGGGGAAGGCTGAACCATGGTGCGGTAGGTTCACCTCTAAAGGGAGCAAATCCGCACTTATTGATTCTTGCCTCTCTAGCTTGCCTATGTATATGATGGGCCTCTACCTTCTTCCGGAAGGGGTCCATAAAGCGTTTGACAAGGAGCTCTCACGGTTCTTCTGGTCGGCCTCCAATGGCCAACAGAAGTACCATATGGTTAAGTGGGAACACGTGTGCGCCCCCAAAGATTTTGGGGGCATAGGTATTCTGGCCTCCCGGAAGATGAACACTGCCCTCATGCTAAAATGGGCGTGGCGTATCTTGCAGGACGAGGGAGGGCTCTGGCTCCAGCTTCTCAAAGCAAAATACCTTAGAGGCTGCCCTCTGCTGTCCTGCGAGCGCCGGGAGGGCTCCCAATTCTGGCGAGCCATCCAATCCATAAAGGGTGAGATCCGGAGAGGGGCTCGCTTCATCATAGGGGATGGGAGGAGTACCCTCTTCTGGGTAGACGTATGGTTAGGGGATCGACCACTCCAGCTGGCCTTCCCTAATCTCTTCGCGATTTGCTCAGCGCCGTTGATATCTGTGGCCGACGCGGGTCCGAATGGTCTTTGGAACATCTCGTTCCGAAGCACATTTGGTCCGGCAGAAGCGACAGCCTGGGCTGAGCTTAACGCCGTGTTACCGGGCCCCCTAGGAGGCGGCCCAGACCAAATTACGTGGAGCTTGGCTCCATCGGGATCCTTCTCAGTGAAGTCGGCGTATTGTAGTCTTTTCCCCGGACCTGGGCAGTCGTGGTCCGCTAACTTGTGTAAAGCACCCTTGCCACTAAAGATCAAGATCTTTACTTGGCAGTTGCTGCGGGACCGCCTCCCTTCGGGGGTGGAGGTGAGGAAGCGTCAGGGCCCGGGGGATGGCAAGTGTCCTCTTTGTGGGGTTACAGAGACGGAAACTCACATTCTGTTCACATGCCCCGCGGCCAGGTTCCTATGGAATTTTGTATTTGAAGGTCTGAGACCCGATTGGAGGGCCTCGGACCTTGGTGAATTCCTGGAACGCCAGTCAAGTAGGACCGGGAGGGGGCGCCGCCTCTTCTGGGTCATCCTTGCTGGGATGATGTGGACCCTGTGGACGATTAGGAATAAGATGGTGATTGAACGGATCTTTCTTCGGCGTGCTTCTCACTCGATGTTCAAATATCTTACTTTTCTGCAGCAGTGACACCCGTTGTGTAGACAGCGGGACAGGGCCGAGCTGGACGACATGATGGTCCGGCTGGTGGCGGTGGCGCGTCGCATCTCCGCCTACTCTACCCCCTCGAGCTGAGCTTGGTGTTAAGGCGGATCTCTTCGGTCTCGGCATCACCTTGGCATCACTTTCCTTATGTTTCTTGTCTCTCCTCTTGTTGTATCGTTGTTGTTCTTTGGGCTTATGTGTGCTGTTGCCCCAACGAACTATTCTATGATCTCCTTTCCTTTCTTGCGGCGTGAGTTGTATGAACTTGGTTGGTGGTTGCTTTATTTATAAAGCGGGGTGTAAAGCCTTTTTCGGCGTGATCTAAAAATAAAATAGGTATACAGTAGGATGGTGGTGGGTTCTCCCTGGAGCCGGGCGGCAATGATCGGTCGTGGCCATCAGCGGCATGACTGGGCCGGCTGATCGATCGCAGGCACAGAGCGCGCCCGTCACTGGACGCACTGTGATTTTGAACTGGGCTGTGATGATGGATCGTGCTGGCTGTTGCGCCCACCGCTACGATGATGGATCAGAAGCCCACCGCATGGCGACGCAGTGGGCACTGGGCAGGCCAGGGGGTAAAACGTGGAGCAGGCCGCCGAGCAAAACCCGGCCATACGGCTCAGCCCGGCAAAACGACCACAGTACACGCATGCCGAATGACCAGGAACCGCGACGTGATTCTTCTCATCAAAAGAGAAAAAAAAAAGGAACCGGGACGCGTGCGTGTCCACGGGACACGAGTAGCCGTGGCCGACAACGCCGGTACGGTCCCCCGGGGCGCGTGGCACGAGCTGAGCTTCAGGAATCAGAAGCGAACCTCGACTTGCTTTCAAGAACAACGAACAATGGAGGAAACCCACGCCACGCTTGAACCGAAGCTCAAGAAGTACACTTCTATCACACCAACACCCAGATGCTTTTCGGTCTCTCTGTTTCTCCACGGTAATTGCTTGTTCCTCCGGATCGCGGGCAGCTCCATGGCGTGTCACACATCGTATCGACACGACGGCACACGCGGCCGTTAAACTTTTATTTATTCATCACGCGAAGTACTACATTTTACAGCGACTTCTCTTTTTCCCAAAGCGACAAAACTACACCAAGGGGGGCGGGACGTCGGACGGCTGCGGGGGCACCACCTCCGGCGGCGCGCGCGGCGGGTCGATCTCCGGCGCTGACCACGGCGGGATGTCGGGGTTGGACGGCACGTTCGGGATCTCCGGCGTCTGCGGCGACGGTATCGACGGCCCCGGCTGCTCCGGGCCGGGAGGAGTGCCCGGCATCGGCACGTCCACGCCCGGGGGCGGCTCGAACTCCGGCGGCGTGTCGATGCTCGGCATCTCCTCTGGCGGACGCGCCGTGCCGGGCATCTCCTCCGGGCGGGCTGTTCCCGGCACCTCAGCCGGCGACGGGCCCGGAGGGAATCCTGGCGGCGTCGTGGCGCTGCAGCGCACGCCGACGCGGCTGCCGTAGGACGCTGGCCGGCGTAGGCGAGAACGCAGGCCACTCCCCACAGCTGCAGCCGTCCCTGTGCCGCAGCACCAAGGCGACGTCGCCCTCACGAGGCTCGCCGACATCGCGTCTCTGCGTGCTCTGAACAAAGCCCAAGGTCGGAGCTTTTCACTACAGTTCGAAGCGGCAACTGTGTGGAGCGCCGCACTTTAAGCGGCTTGCTAGCTGACACGTTCGGAGACACGTGGTAGCGCCTGGAGGAAAAGGCGACCTACGGGACACGTGGTGGCGTAGCAGTCCTTGTTCGAGCCAACTCCGATACTGCTTCCTCCTGCAAAGGTCGGTCTCCTCAAGATTAGCATCACTCGCAAAATCCCTCAAAAAGAGAAAACAATTTGTGTATGGATTTGTATTTATGTTACTGTATCTTATAATCTCTGTTTCTAATTATAAGATGTCTTCAATATGTTAATATAGACTATGTTCAAACTATAATGAGTGATGAGAATTGGACGATATCTTTCTCAAAACAAACAAAAAGAACATACACACTTTCTCAAAAAAAAAAAAAAACATACACACTATAACGTGCATTTGAATTAGAGAAAAGAAACAAAAAAATAAAACTTCTTATATTTAGAAACAAATAGGGTATAGAAAGGAGATGTTCTATGGTACACTCCGATGAATATTAGCCGTCCAATCACGTCCATCTAAAGGCTGTGAAGAATCCATACTAGTACCGAAAACAACATCAGTACAATTCATACTAGTGTCGGAATCAGGTCCTCCCGCAGATGGGCCTCGGTCCAAGACGATAGATGGGTGTCGTGCCTTGGCAAAATTTGCACCTCGGCCGCTGATGGTTATATTATCGGCGGCACGCGAATGTAGATTAGGAATCTCCAATTTTAGAGCTCGTCCTCTCCGACGATGACGGAGCAGAGGTACTCGTTGACGTTGCCTCTGTCTCGCCGTCGCGTTCCGGTGGTCGATGATGACCCACAGGTGTAGAGGATATTCCAACCATGTCACCTTGGGGTCTCGGGTTCCGGACTATAATAGGTGCATACACAAGTAGAATCCAAATAACAATCATATTCATGCAAACATAAAGAGTTCAAATTTAAAATCATGCTACTTATGCACTGGTAACAAGCATTAAGAATTGCAAGGTTGCAGCAACTTCTAATTTAACAACTCAACAACTGGTCATAATGTATAATTCATCAGTCCCAACAAACACAACACCAATTACATATGGATCTCAACTGAGAACATTGTATTGAGTAACAAGGGAGATAGAGCACCACCTAGCTATAGCTACGAACTCGTAGTCCATGGGGGAACTACTCATGAAGCATCACGGAGGAAGAACAGTCGATGCAGAGGCCTCCCATGATGATTCCCCTCTCCGACAGGGTGCCAGAGCAGGACTCCAGAAGCCATAGATTTAACTTTTGAGGTGACGACGCCTCTCTGTATGTTTCGTGGAAAATAACTCCGTCCCCGTGATTTTTAGGGTTGAAGGAAATTTATGGGAAAAGAGGGGAAATGAGGCAGTGGCCAGGGCTCCTAGGGGCCCACTAGGAGCGGCTAAGGAGGAGGTCGCGCCTAGCACCCTCCTGGTGGCCCCCTAGCTCCCGTCAATCTCTCCTTTGGATTCCATCTTCGTTCTGAGTAGAAATTGATCTCCGTGGATTTTGAGCCTTTTCCAAAAATATTTCCTTTTGAACTTTTATAAAATAGAAAAACAGCAAAACATCAACTCGCCTGGGGCATCTTGTTAATAGGTTAGTCGACGAAAACATCCGAAAAACAAAGGGGAACATGTGAAAACATAAGGGTATTGGATAGAAAACAAGCATGGAGCATCAAAAATTATAGATACGCTTGCAACGTATTAGCCTCCCGAAGCTTAACTCCTGCTCGTCCTCGAGTACATAAGTGATATTTTTTTTTGAGGTGACATGAAGCCAAAAAAAAAATCTTGATCAACATTATCTAAAAGCATTGCAAGCTGAGATCAAAATACTTTAATAAAGGCATGATAAATATTATTTGAACTAATGTAAACTTAGCGACTATGTTGCACATGAAAAATAACACAAACAAAATAAAATGAATAATGAGGCATTGAAAGTGTTACGTTTGTTTCAATCATAAAGAAAAACATAATAAAGTGGTATCCATCTAGTCCTTCGGGTGGTAGTAAAACATAAATGCCAGGACACCTTCAAAGTCTAAATGGTGACTAGATACAAATAATTTGATAGTAAGCAACACCACAATCATGAATCAATCAATAATAAATTTTGTGACTATGCACATTATACTCAGAATGACAACCATGCTCTCTTAGTTGGTCCATAAAGTAAGAAGATGGAACTCAACATAAAAGTAAAAGAAAGTCCCTTCGCAGAGTGAAGCAGGGATTACTCATGTACTAGAGCTTTTTATTTAATAAAATAGAGGTATTAAAAACAATTTTGAGAGAGGTGTATGTCTATGTCAATGAATGGTAATGAAAAACTTATCATGATCCATGTAAAGCAAAGTGTTCAGAATTTTGAGAGCGGTTTTCGTTGTTTTGTTAGTTTGGCATTTGCCCCCACATTTCTTTCACAAACCAGGTCTAGCCGTGTTCACGGGTACCCATCAGCTTTCATCAAACCATGGGGAAGTGACCTTTTGTTATTATTTGGCACCAGCTCTCTACAAATTTAGATGAGCACAGATTCCATACTCATCGGGTGGAAGAAAGAAGAAGAACTTTGCTTGACACAAACCATAATAAACTTTAAACTACTTCCTCATGAGCTCAAAAAAAACACAAAACAGGTTATAATTTTGAAGGTTTAAAGGTGGCACACGATAAATTTACTTGGAGTGGTTGTTAAATACCACATATAGGTAGATATGGTGGACACATTTGGGATACTTTGGTTTTGGGGAGTTGGATGCACGAGTAGAGATCATACGCAGTACAGGTGAAGGCTAGCAATAGACTGGGAGCGACCAACTAAGATAGCAATAACAACGATAATCATGCATAGTGACAAAACATCATTTATCAAAGCATGCATGAAGTGAAATTACAAGTCAAAAAATAAATTATCATCAATGCTAGAAGTGATTTTTTTAGTCATAACATGGTGTGAGCATGCGCCAAGTCAATCCAGATAAAGAATTCAAAGGAGAAATACCACAACACCATGCTTCAATATGAGAGAACAACACATGATTAAATTCAATGGTACATTATGCACTTTCGTCTATTTGAGACTAGTCATGATACATCATACATAACTAAGTACATAATTAAAATAACATCTAACATGACAAGCCAAAGCCTATACCATAGTCAAAACAAGCTTCCTATTGCACCACTATAAGCATGCAATGTTTTACTCTTCTCCAACCCCAATCAACTTGTTTGAAATAACTCTAAAAGCAAATAATCATCAAAGACCAGAGATCTAATCATAAATAACTGAAGCAACCAACAAGCTCTGAACAAAATTCGAGTGAAAAACAAGAGCCAAACGTAGTTGCAGCAAAAATTGAACACTCACAGAACATTAAGAGTAAAACTAGAGTGTTCTAGGCAATGAAAACGGACTGTGTCTCTCTCCAAACTAAAATATGCTAGGATCCAACCATTTATTACAACAATAAAACAAAAGCAAACTCAAATAAAAATAAAATGACGCTCCAAGAATAACACATATCATGTGGAGCGATAAAATATAGTGTTTTGAGAGAAACCTGATATTTTTCTTGATGAAGAAGAGGATGCCTTGGGCATCCCCAAGATTTTACGTTTGTACTTCTTGGATAGGTCTTGGGATGACATGGGCATCCCCAAGATTTGACGCTTGTACTTCTTGGATATGTCTTGGAGTGACATAGGCATACCCAAGCTTGAGCTTTTGTCCATCCTTCATCTCATCACATCATTCTTCTCTACCTACCCTTGAAAACTTCCTCCACCTAAAACTTCTCAGCAGTCTTCATTAGCGGCGTTAGTGTAATCAAAATAATAAATCCACTTGGCCCAGTTTCAACACAAGTCTAACACTCCATTTAAAACATTAGCTACTGTCACAACTTCTTTTAAAGCTCTCCCTCTCAAAAGAACACAAAAAGAAAGAGATTAAGACGCAAATGCAAATATTGGCAGAAATATGTCAAAACAAAACAGTCGGTGAAGATGATATTTTTTTGTAAAATATTATGTTGCTCAAATCAAAAAGTGGGAAGCTGAGAAAAGTTAGATAACTTCCTAGGTCAGTTTCCCCAAAATTGGCAAAAATTCCTCGGAATCTAGCTGAGAGAACCAAGGTTTTTGGTGAAGCGCAAAAATCTGTATAGAAAACAGCAATTTCCCCAAATCATACTACCTCTCTATTAGAGGTTACTATTGGCAAAAAACGAAATAAAATTGATAAGGAGCGGTTGCTACAAGAGGTAACAACTTCCAAGATGCAAAAATAACAGAAGAAAACAGAAAATAACAAAGAAATTAGGGAGGAAAACAAAAGTGGGTTGCCTCCCACAAGCGCTTTTCTTTAACGCCTTTTAGCTAGGCATTTATTAGAAGGTACTTTACTTTTATGATACAATGGAGGAAACAAAACAAAAACATATTTTTATTTGAGAAGCTTCCATGAGAAGATTTACATTGTTTCCATAGGCATGAACACAAGTGTTCAAGGTCAACCTTTTTTCATCAGTGCTCACCTTCTTAATCACTTCTCTTTTTGAAAAAAAATTAGATAACAAGACCAACTATTTTTTGTTATAATTTGTGATCCCTACCAATAAAGGAGATAAAAACCAACTCAAACTTAAAGAAAAAGAAACTGGAAACTGAAAACAAAAATAACAAGGGTTGTCTCCCAATAGCTCTTTCTTTATAGCCATTAAGATAGGCTTAGTAATTTTGCAAAGATGTTCACATAAGAAATAGTAGTTGAGGCAAAAGAGAGCATAAATTAACAAATATGAAACACATTTAAGTCTAACCCACTTCCTATGCATAAGAATCTTGTAAATATATAAATCATGAAAGCATAAAGAAACTAGCTTAGGAGGAAAAACAAGAACACCTTCAAAATTTCCAACAAAAATAGAGGTATTTTAGTAACATGAAAATTCCTACAACCATATTTTTCTCTCTCATAATAATTTTTCAGTATCATCATGAACAAACTCAGCAACATAACTATCACATAAAGCATGTTTGTCATGATCTAAAAGCATATAATTCATATCAAGCTTCAAAATAGCGGGATCAAAATTTAAAAATAGTACCTCTTCTATCCCACTTTTAACAATAGAATAAGATGATGATTGATCACTCTCCAAAGGTATGGGACACCTTATAGCAATCCCATTTTAATATTATTATAATTTAAAGCATCAAGTAACATAGGACCATCATCTAGAGCATTATCATATAAATTTTCCAAACAAACTTCCTCATTGTAATGCATATCAATGGTAGGAATAAATAGAGGGTTATCATAGGACTTATCAAAGTAGCATGAATTATAATAAATAACAGTAGACACATCATCCTCACAGGTTTCATTCATAGTAGCATCAAGGTCACAAGTATAGCAAGTATCGATTTGATGACCCACAAGTGTAGGGGGTGTATCGTAGTAATTTCGATAAATAAGAGTGTCAAACCCAACGAGGAGCAGAAGGTGTTGACAAGCAGGTTGGATAGAGAATTCACTGTAAACACTAGCAAACGGGTTTTTGGTGGTTTTTTGATATAGCAGATAAATAAAGTGCGAGCAAATAAAAGACAGTAAATATAATTGCAGCGAGTGGCCCAATCCTTTTGAGAGCAAAGGACAAGACGGTTGTTCTACTTATGATTACCAAACATTCTCGAGGACACATGGGAATTTCGTCAAGTGCTTTCGCTTCATACGGTTGATTATTATTTATTGGTTCGTTAAGTGTTGTGTGGGTGAACCTATGCTAATGCACCGCCCAACTAGGACTAATACATAATTGTGATTATACCCCTCGTAAGCATCCACAAATACAAGAAAGTAATTAAGACAAATCTAACCACAACCTTAAAACTCTGGGATTCTACGCTCCCTCGTGCATTGGTTTCCTAACAGGGGTTTAGGTTTCTGTCACTCCAGCAACCCCGCAATTAGTAGCCAAATACACAATGCATCCTCCTAGGTCCATAAAGGTGAAGTATCATGTAGTCGACGTTCACATGACACCACTAGAAGAATTGCACCACAACTTAAGTACCAAACCACTAGATATTACTTCAACATAATGCCACTACTAGCATCATGACTTGTCCTATGTCCTTAAGAACTGAATGAACTACTCACGAGAAATCACATGGATCATAATCAGAGGTGATATAATGGATAATAACAATCTGGTCATAAAGTGTAAACACCGATAAATCTCACAAGCATCAACTACTAACAAGTAATCCACACCGGAAGATAGATCTAGTGGAGAACAACGATAAAGACCCCTAATTGTTATAGAGGGATGAAGGTGGATGAAGAGGGTGATGGTGCTGGTGGTGATGATGAAGACGATGACGATCTTAATGATGCCCGGAGCAATGACGATGGCGATGATTCCCCCTCTCCGGGGAGGAATTTCCCCGACAGATTTCTCCCTGCCGTAGAGCTTTTCTCTCTCTGTTGTTTTCCGCCCCGAGGCGGTGGCGGAATATTTCTTCGATGATCCCCCGGGGCTTAGGGTTCCCTGGGGGTCAAGTACGTGAAAGGGGGGGCCAGAAGTGGGCCAGGCGGCCAGACCACCCCAGTCGCGACCAAGGGGGGGCGCCGCCTAGTGGTGTGGGCCCCAGGTTGCCCCCCTCCGGGTGCTCTTATGGCTAGCTTCCTCCTCAGGACTACTAAGACTCCTCCGGTATCCCCCCTCTTCTTCTGATCTTCTGAAATAGGGTATCTTGACAGTGCTTTTTTCCATCAGATTTCTGGTCCCAGTGTTTCTTCTCCAAAAATTATAGAACATGCAAAATAAGATAAAATAACATAAGTGATGCATCATAATATGAAATATATCAATGAATAAAAGAAAATAACAATATAAAATAGTGATGCAAAATGTACGTATCAACTCCCCCCCAAGCTTAGACTTGGCTTGTCCTCAAGCGAAACTGAACTCGGTAAACATGACCAAAGGTTTATGGAGTGAGGTGTCGATAAATAAAATACGGAAAAGAAGTATCACATCTATCAAAGCACAAGTCATTTTAGACATCAACTTCATCTCATATAATCAAACTTGAAACAAGTAGAGGAAATCACAATAAAGGTGCAAAAGGAAATCATAATTGGTGAAGGCAAACTTCGTTCTTGGTCAGAGAAAAATTAACAGTTTACTTATCTTTTGATCAGAGTCTTTATACTAGATATTATATTGCAGAGTTTATCATGCTCAATTATAACAGTCTCTTCCCAGTCATTGGTAACTTTCAAAGTGGTATTCAAACAGATAAAAGCATTCGTACTAAACAAGGAAGAATAAAGGACATGATTGAGTGAATCAACATATAGATGGATGGATCACAACAACTCAAATGCTTGCTTAAGACATAAGGGAGTAGGTTTACTGACTCAACATAAAGGTAAAAGATAGGCCCTTCGCAGAGGGAAACAGGGAACACTCATGTGTGATGCGTGTGAACACACGTTCATTGGGAGACCCCAAGAGGAAGGTATAAAGAGTGCAGCAGCAAGTTTCTCTCTGAAAGAAAAAGGTTGAATCGACCAGTAGGAGGAAGGAGTAACTTCAGAAGATTTATGAAGCTTAGATGGCAGGGCGCACTATCAGTTCAGCAGCAACATGGAACCTACACAACACAAACAATTCACTTTACCCCAACGAAGCAGTGAGGTTGTCAATCTCACCAGTTTTTCTGATAACAAATAGGTTAAATGTATGGTGTGGAAAACAATATGAGAACAATATGAAAACAGGAGCAACAGTATGAAAATAGTGGAAGCAGTGTGAAAGCAGTGGAAACAGTGTGTGTATTATCAGTATGAGAAAATGGACCGGGGTCCACAGTTCACTAGAGGTGTCTCTCCATAAAAGATAGCTAACATGCGTGGTGAACAAATTACAGTTGGCAATTGACAGATAAAGAACATGCATGACATAAACATTACTATGAGATTCATGCGCGCATTACAACAAAATACATAGATCGTCATCGAACTGCATCTATGACTAATAATCCACCCTTTGAATATCGTCCGAACAAACGTTGGGTATTAAGTTGCAAGCAACGGATAATCGCAGTAAGGAAAGTGTGTAATGTAAACAATGTAAATGAAGTAAACATCATTGTTTTCTCCCTAATGGCAACAACACATCCTCCATCCGTCACGTTTCTGTCACTCGAGCACATGTGCAAAGGAGGCATGAACCCACTATCGAGCATAAATACTCCCTCTTGGAGTCACTAGCATCTACTTGGCCGGAGCATCTACTAACAACGGATAGCATGAAAGATCATAAATAACATACACATGCAGATAACATGATAGATTGATAATCAACAGACATAGCATTCAATAATCATCGGATCCCAGCAAACACAACATTTAGCATTACAAATAGATGATCTTGATCATGTGAGGCAGCTCACAAGATCAAAACATGAGGCATAAGGTGGAGAGTACAACTATCTAGCTACTTCTATGGAGCTGTAGTCCAAGGATGAACTACTCACGCATCACAACGGAGGTGGGTATGGTGGTGTAGACCCCTCCGGTGATGAATTCCCCTCCCGGCAGGGTGCCGGGGAGAGCTCAAGAACCCTCCCTATCTCGGGTTGACGATCACAGCGAACTCAGGTGTTTCTCGGGACGAAGTGGTATATTTTTAGGGTTGACGTATCAGGGGGAATAAATAGGCGAAAGGGCGATGGTGGTGGACGCCCGAGGTGCCCACACCACACCCGGCGCGGCCAGGGGGCACGCCGTCCTATGGTGTGCCCCCCTGTGGCCCACCTCCGGACCTCTTCGAGACTCCGTGGAACATTCGGGAATTCTAAGACTTTCGGGCTTCGAATTTTCCAATTCCGGGAATATTTCCAGAACAACTTTTCTGAAACTAAAACAGCAGAAAACATGGAACTGGCTCTATGGCATCTTGTCAATAGGTTAGTCTGGGAAATCGATAAAAATGACATAAATTCTAAGGAAAACATGTAGCATATGGCATGAAAACAACATGGAACATCAGAAATCATAGATACTCTTATGACGTATCAACATCCCCCAAGCTTAGTTCCTACTCGTCCTCGAGTAGGTAAACGATAAAAACACATAATTTCTGAGATGACATGCTACCAACACGAACTTGATCATCTAAATTGTAAAAGCATAAGCATAGATGAGATCATAAAACTTTAACACAAACATGATAAATATAATTCTAACAATAAAGCATATCAATCAACTTGCATCATGAGAAGTAACACAAATAAAAGATCATGAATAATAATGCACTCGAAAGATATACGTTTATTTCAAGCATAGAGCTAACATGACAAAGTGATATTTTGCTTGTCCTTAAGAGTGGGGCAAAACATAAATGCGAGGAAATCTTCAAAGTTCATGAGGAAGTCTAGAACAAATAATTAGAGAACAAACAATAACACATCATGAATCAATTAATAATGTTTCTGGGACAAAAGTACATTAAACTCAGAATGGCAACCATGCTCTCTCAACTGTGTATAAAGTTAGAAGATGGAGACTCAACATAAAAGTAAAAGAAAGGCCCTTCGCAGAGCAAAGCAGGGATCAACTCATGTGCTAGCGCTTTTTATTTTATTAAACATAAATATTGAGAACATTTTTAAGAGAGGTGTATGCTTATGTCAACGAATAGTAAACAGAAAATACAGTACGTCACAAGCCAACTAGACTTCACAAGAGCGGGTCCCATAGAAGGACGCATTTGGGTAGAAGGTCATCCCCCTTTCTCTTTTGTTTACACACTTATGCTTTGACTGATAAATCAGAGGCAAAAATAGTGAAGGGAATTTGTTGTATTACTTTGGGGCTGGGCACCCTGCTGACAGCTCTTCAGTAAATTGGATAAGCGGATAAAGCCACTAGTCCAAGGTGTGAAAGTTCAATCAACAAGTGAGATAAAGATTCTCTATTTACGTCCTCATGAGCTAAAACAGGAGCACAAAACAAGAGTAATTTTGAAGGTTTTAAAAGTAACACATGAGCAGTTTACTTTGGAGTGGCAGTTAAATACCACATGTAGGTAGGTATGGTGGACACATTTGGAAAACTTTGATTTTTGGGAGTTGGATGCACGAGTAGAGCTCATACTCAGTACATGTGGAGGCTAGCAAAAGACTGGGAGCGACAAATCAAGAGAGCAATAATGGCCATAATCATGCATAGCGACAAAAACATCATTAATAAAAGCATAATTGGTACTACAAGTTCAAAAACTAAATGATCATAGAGGCTATAAGTGACTGGTTTGTAGTCATAAACATGGTGTGAGCATGCGCCAAGTCAACGAAATAAAACATTCAAAGGGAACACCACAAATTTATACTTCAAAAGGACAAGAACAACTCATGATTCTTTCTAAGGCACATTAAACACTCCCAGCTATTTGAGACAATTCATGCTACAAAAATAACCACTAGGCTTTAGAATTAAAATAACATGTAGCATGACATGAAAAAGTCTAGCCACAGTCTAAACAAGCTTCTAAATGCACCGTTATAAGGGACAAAACTATACTACTGCTTTCCAACACCAAGCATTTCATAATAAAGAAAAACTCTCCAAGAGATGCAGAAATGAAACAAGAGAGTACTAACACAACTCTATAAAACTAATAGCTCTAAATAAGAGATGCAAGAAAAACATGAGCTAAACAGGAATTTTGCAGCAACTAGAAGAAAAACTAAGAATACGAGCATAACGAATATTCAAACGAAAAAGCGGAGCGTGTCTCTCTCCAACACAAAGAATGCTAGGGTCCAACTATATTCTTGAAGAAATTAAAACAAAAGAAAACGAAGGAAAAAACAAACAGACGCTCCAAGTAAACTTCATATGATGTGACCGAATAAAAATATAGTTTCACTAGAAGTGACGTGATAAATTGTTGATGAAGAAGGGGATGCCTTGGGCATCCCCAAGCTTAGATGCTTGATTCTTCTTAGAATTTTTTGGGATGAACCACGGGGGCATCCCCAAGCTTTGAACTTGCACTCTTATTGATCACATTATATCACCCTCTTCTCTTGACCCTTGAAAACTTCCTTCACACCACACTCAAAGAGTAATCCGCATTAGAGGGTTAGTGAAACAATCATAAATTAATGGTTTATGTAAGGTCACAAGTCTTATTGATACTTTTAAACATTAGCTACAGTCCGTGATGTTTCGTGAAGCAAAGAAATCCACTCGACATCGTAAAAGATCAAATGCAAGAAAAATGGCAGAATCTGCCAAAACCAGAATAGTCTGTAAATACGAATTTTTTCAGGGCGCTTACGTTTCTCAGATCTAAAAACTTGAAGAACTAAAAAGTTGCGGAATTAGCTGAGGAATAATAACAAAAAATTTCATATCATTCTAATCTTCCTAGATTTTACACGATTTTTTACGGTGGACAGCAGAAATCTGTTTCCTGCGCAGAAGTCCAAAACCAACTCCAACTTTCGTCATAAACTTTATTTGGAACAAATAAAACATGAAAATAAATATAGAAAGGAGTTTCTACAGAAGTATACAACCCCTTGACTCAAAGAAAATAGAGAAAAACAAAGCAAAAAATAAAACCCTGGGTTATCTCCCAAGAAGTGCTTTTCTTTAACGCCTTTTAGCTAGGCCCAGAAAAGTGGAATGATGTGTTTTCAAGCGAAGAAGCATTCAGATCAAGATAAGGCAATTTCTTAATAATGCATTGTAGTTTATCTAAGTGAGTTTTAGAGGCTCCTCTCTTAGAACTTTTAGGCTTACTATTCTCATCAAATAAGTTCTCAGGAACAATCCAATCAAAATTCTTTTCCTGGGCTTCATGCAGTGCTACCAATTTAAAGGGGACTGGTATTTTCTCCTCCTTTTCATTTATAGATTCAGTTTTGTCAAGAGCCCCAACAATATCTACACATGAGCCTAGCATATTAAAACGATCAAATACTTTTCTAGCTTCTATAGCAACATCTCCAAATTCTTTAAGCATGGTTTCCAAGATAAAGTTTCTTTTTTCAATATCTTCGATGTTATTCAAGTTGAGGAACATATGTTGCAGTATGGGTTGGAGGTTAACAAACCTAGCTTCTATCATGTGAATTAAATAAGTTCTAGCAGTTTCATAATATGGAGCAAGTTTTACTATGGATTTTTCCTCAAAATTATCATGCTTACTAACATGATTAAATAATTCTTTAATGGTATCCTTTCCAAGTATAGAACCGCTACTAACTGGAAGATATTTCAAGGTAAACCTAGGGAACAACATGATGAAAAATAACAACGAGGTAACAAAAGTAACAACTAGAATAAGAACTAATTATTTTTGTGTTTTTGATAAAGAGAAGCAAACAAGACAAAATAAAATAAACTAAGCAAAACAAAAACAAAGTAAAGATAATGGATGTGAGAGACTCGCCTTGCAGAAATTCTCTTCATCCTTGGCAACGGCGCCAGAAAAGTGCTTGATACGTGTGAACACGCGTTCGTTGGGAGACCCCAAGAGGAAGGTATGAAGAGTGCAGCAGCAAGTTTCCCTCAGAAAGAAACCAAGGTTGAATCGACTAGTAGAAGGAAGGAGTAACTTTGGAAGGTTGATGCATCTGAGACGGCAGGGCGCACTACCGGTTCCGCAGCAACGTGGAACCTACACAACACAAACAATTCACTTTGCCCCCAATGAAGTAGTGAGGTTGTCAATCTCACCGGTTTTGCTGATAACAAAGAGGTTAAATGTATGGTGTGGAAAACAATACGAGAACAGTATGAAAACAGGAGCAACAGTGTGAAAACAGTGGAAGCAGTGTGAAAGCAGTGGAAACAGTGTGTGCATTATCAGTGTGTATTATCAGTATGAGAAAATGGACCGGGGTCCATAGTTCACTAGAGGTGTCTCTCCATAAAAGATAGCTAACATGCGTGGTGAACAAATTATAGTTAGGCAATTGACAAATAAAGAACATGCATGCCATAAAGATTACTATGAGATTCAGACGGGCATTACAACAAAATACATAGATCTTCATCCAACTGCATCTATGACTAATAATCCACCCTTCAAATATCATCCGAACAAACGTTGGGTATTAAGTTGCAAGCAATGGATAATAGCATTAAGCAAAGTGTGTAATGTAACCAATGTAAACAAAGTAAACATCTTGTTTTCTCCCTAATGGCAACAACACATCCTCCATCTGTCACGTTTCTGTCACTCGAGCATATATGCAAAGAAGGCATGAACCCACTATCGAGCATAAATACTCCCTCTTGGAGTCACTAGCATCTATTTGGCCAGAGCATCTACTAACAACGGAGATCATGCAAGATCATATATAACATACATATGAAGATAACATGATAGATTGATAATCAACAGACATCACATTCAATAATCATTGGATCCCAGCAAACACAACATGTAGCATTACAAATAGATGATCTCGATCATGTGAGGCAGCTCATGAGATCTAAACATGAGGCATAAGGTGGAGAGTACAACCATCTAGCTACTGCTATGGACAAGTAGTCCAGGGATGAACTACTCACACATCACTCCAGAGGTGGGCATGGTGGTGTAGACCCCTCCGGTGATGAATTCCCCTCCCGGCAGGGTGCCGGGGAGAGCTCCAGAACTCTCCCGATCTCGGGTTGACAATGACGGCGGCCTCGGGTGTTTCTCAGAATGAAGTGGTATATTTTTAGGGTTGACGTATCGGTTGGAATAAATAGGCGAAAGGGCGATGGCGGTGGACGCTCGAGGGGCCCACACCACCCCCCGACGCGGCCAGGGGGCGCGCCGCCCTATGGTGTGCCCCCCTGTGGCCCCCATCCGGGCGTCTTCGGGAGTCCATGGAACCTTCAGGAATTCTAATACTTCCGGGCTTCAAATTTTCCAATTATGTGAATATTTCCAGAACAACTTTTCTGAAACTAAACACAACAGAAAACAGGGAACTCGCTCTGTGGCATATTGTCAATAGGTTAGTCTGGGAAATCTATAAAAATGACATAAAGTGTAAGGAAAACGTGTAGCATATGGCATAAAAACAACATGGAACATCAGAAATATAGATACATTTATGACGTATCAATGCGCTAGAGCTTTTAATTTGACAAACAGAGTATTGAAAACAGTTTTGAGCGTGGTCTATGTTTATGTCAATGAGTGGCAAACAGAAAATACAGGATGTTGATGCGTGTGAACACACGTTCGTTGGGAGACCCCAAGAGGAAGGTATGAAGAGTGCATCAGCAAGTTTCCCTCAGAAAGAAACCAAGGTTGAATCGACCAGTAGGAGGAAGGAGTAACTTCAGAAGGTTGAAGCAGCTGAGATGGCAGGGCGCACTACCGGTTCAGTAGCAACGTGGAGCCTGCACAACACAGTCAAATCACTTTGCCCCAACGAAGCAGTGAGGTTGTCAATCTCACCGGTTTTGCTGAACACAAAGAGGTTAAACGTATGGTGTGGAAAACATTAGGAAAACATTAAGAAAACAGTAGGCAAGCTTATAACCGGACAATAGAGCCAAATTTTCTTGACTTTTCTTGCTTAAGCTCGATGTGACTCGCACAAAAGTGGCATGCTTTGCTAGCGTGTAATTACAATCAGTCATGATGCCCAATGGGACTTGCCTGACCCTGTCTTTATACAGTTATAGCAGCATTGATCATCCACGCGAAAGCCGGCTTATAGTAAAAGAAGGTCAAAAGGGTCATCTAAACCATAAGTTACGCAGAGTACAAGGTTAATAGCCGGAAACTCAAGATATATTAAGCACAACTTCAAACCCACGTGAGGAGCTCTAGGTTTTGGGCCTTAGCAGGAACAATTTGTCCTTTTGAAAAAATCCAACACCCTAGACTCGGAAATTCGGGCCTTGGGGACTTGGGAATTTGAAAAACGAAACAAATTATCTATCTATTCAGCTCACAAACCCAAAAATCCGAGTCTTGGGGACTTGGGGACTTAGAAAAAGTCCACTTGTCAAAACCCCCGAGACCCGGAAACCGAGTCTCACAGTAGGAAAAAGTAACGAAAAGTTGGAAAACCAGCAATGAAAAGTTCAAAGATAGGAAATATTAAGATCATGCAAAAGGCCAGAAGGGCCACGAAAGAGATTAAGGTCTTTAACGTATTACAAACCGAGGTGATAGTATCAAAAAGTGCACAGGCGCACTATCAAAAGAATAATTGTTTTAAAGGCCCATTGGCCGAATAAAGTGTTTGAGGCAGCAGGTGAAACTTCACTCGGCCTGTTGGGTCGAGTCTTGAGTGTTGTCCTGGGCAGCCGGGTCTCTGACTTGCTCTTCAACGGTCTTCGCGGCAGCAGCATCCGGGTGAGAAGCAGTACCGGCGCGCGCGGGAGGAGGAACAACCGGCGTGGAGGTAGTAGGCGCAGTATCGGCCTCATCCTTCCTCTTCGCGGCCTCTTGCCTCATCTGAGCAGCTTCCGCCTTCCACCATGCTAGCATGTCATAAGGCTTAGGAGGATCCGACTTAATCGGCTTATCTTCAGCATCGTATGGTGGCACAATCCGACTAACGTCCAGACTATCGGCAATCAGACTAGCCGAGTGACGAACCTCTGTCTGGATGGCTTTATAGTTCTTGGCTGAAAACTTGGAGCCGTCATTGTTAAACTCTGGAAACCCGCCAACGAGCTTTGCCGGCTCAAACTTGGGAAAGTACGCTTTCGCCAGAGCAAGCCCCCGGGTTACTCCAACCCGGCATGACGAGCGTTTCCAGTGGTCGATCCACTCAGGGATGGTGGAACACGCATCAAGCAGCGTGCTCAACCTACCATGTCCAGTACCCGGCCACTTCAAAGCTTGCAGAACCCACTTGGTGCCGGCACAGAGTTGCCGGATTGTGCTCTTTATGGTCTTCAGCTTCGCTATATCATCTTCATCCGGAATCTCATCATCCGGCCCTGCAGAAAAACAGAAAGGTTCAAGTAAGGAATTCCGAGTGTTTATCAGACTGAAAAATCCGGGTTACGATTAGTGAGTTGGGAATCATTACCAATCAAAGCACGGTGAGTATCGGCAATCTGGGCAGAGAGCTTCGTCAGTTCATCCTCTGCAGCATGGGATCTCTTTCTATACTTTCTCGCAATTTTCCCCAGTTTCTTGGCGTCAGCTTCAACTGATTCGCGCAGCTTCGTCTCCACCTCGAGGAGTTTGGTGGTTTTAGCCAACACTTCATCAGAGTGGGTTACGTATGCCTGCGTGGAAACATAAGGAAGTGTTAGTCGGACAAAAAAGAAATTGGGGACTAGACAAATATACGGAACTTGGGGAAATTATACGGAACTTGGGGACTAGACAAATATACGGAACTTGGGGACTAGACAAAAAAGAAATTGGGGACTAGAAAAATGAAAGTTCCAAGTAAATTATGCATAAGTTCACTCGGAACTTGGGGACTAGACAAATATACGGGCAGTATTAGTTGAATTTACCTGGTGCTTGGCTATCAAGGCTTCTAGAATGCCTTCTTCGTCAGCTCTCAGGGTGTGCAGAGCGCCAAGCATCTCGTCAAAGCTCATATCATCAGGTTTTGTACCGGAAGAGCCGGCGGCCGGGTTACTTGGAGGTGGAGTCCTTTCCTGCCTCGGGGGGGGGGGGGGATACCCGGGTTGCCTGGGTGTCAGGATTGGGATCACCCATCCTCGCGCCCACAACCTCGACGTCATCATCCCCGGGTCCATCTGATGGATTGGGATATTCGGCCTCCTGCCCGGCCGGGTCTGTCAGCGGGTCTCTTTCTCTTTCTTCTTCTTCAGCGCCGCCAGTCGCGGCATTCACATCATCAACCGGATCCTCAGTTTCCCGATTATCCAGATCCATGTTGTCCGGGTCACTGATTGTAACCTGGGCACTAAGGAAAGTAAAAGAAATGGTCAACATTAATGAGTAAAGGTTATCAAAAGAGCCAGTATATCGGATGACAAGAAATGTAACTTACCCAGTATTCACCACGAAGTCCGCTGGAAGCTCGTTGCTAGATCCGGACGAGGCTGATAAAGATTGAGAAAGTGAGACTCGGAGTTTTCCAGCTAGGGGGTGATTGGGAGAAGGATATCTTTGAGGTGAATTGGAAGGATGAGATTGGGAAGTACCAGCGCGGCGAGTTGGGGACGTAGGGATACCCGGGTTGAGGGCATCCTCACCTGGGGAGTTCCGGGTTACCCTGCGCTTGACCTTAGGGGGCTCCTTCAATGGTGAGTCGGACAATTGTTGATTAAGCTCGCGCATGTTAGCAAATGAATACGGTTTGGAGGACATGGAGGAATATGGAACCTTGAATACGACCCCTCGGGGTTTCCTCTTGGCCCCAACTTCAGCTTCTGGTTCTGCCTCGCTTTCGTCGCTCTCGGTCTCCTCCGGGTCTTCCTTATCTTCTTTGTCTTCCTTATCCTCCATTCCTGAGAAGCATAGTACACAGTCGGAAAAAGAGAAAGTATGGGAAGGCAAGTTAACAGAAATTAAGATGGATGAAACCCGGATGGTACCGTCTTCCGAGTCAGCCGGCTCCTCGTCCTCTTCCGGGTTTCCGGAGGAAGGGGGAGTCTCGATGTTCCAGAAGGCGCTACCTTCCTGAGATAAAGGTATAAAGATAAAAGTTAGTAGTTGCATCAGGTAAAAGCACAAGTACAAAAGAGTAAGGGCCGGATCTTACCGCTGGAGCCGGATTGTCGCGAGTGTATGGCTCTAAGCCGGCTATAGTCCGGATCACTTCTGCTTTCTCAGTCAAGAAACTCTTGATTATCTTGTTTGTATCAGCAGCTGGATAATTCCTCAAATAATAGCAGAGCGAATCCGTGACGTGCCCAGAATACTCGGACATCATCTTGGGCCGGATGGAATTAGGTTGGATTCGGAAATTCACCCAAGTTTTAACTAAATTAAGCCCAAGGAGACCCTGGGCGGAAAGGACAGCAAGTTTGGCTAAGAGGGGTTGGATGGACTCCCTTTCCGACTTAGGAGCAAAAGCATTGAAAGTATCGGATAAATCGAGGAGGCCCTCCGAGAAACCCGGCAATCTCTTTTCGCCGGGTGGGGAGATGTCCCGGCAGTAGAAAAAGGTCTTCTGCCAATGCTTAACGTGGGAGTTGAGGCTCAGAGTCGGCATCAACGAGTTCTTACGCCTCTGAATTGATACCCCACCGCATGCCAAGAGGGCCCCGTCGCTGCTTTCGCAGCACGGTTTGCATTGGAATAACTCAAGAAACAGATCAAGATTTGGGGGGACACAAAGATATGACTCGCAGAGAATGATAAAATGAGTGATGTTTAACATAGAATTGGGTCCTATGTCAAAGACTCGGAGGCCGTAATGGCTAAGCAGTTCGCGGAAAAAGGAGTGACCCGGGGGACGAAATCCCCGGATCACATGTTCGACAAAGCAAATTACCTCATTAGAGCCGGGAGTGGGCCGAGTCTCATCTCCCGGGACTCGCCAGTGGATATCCTCCTGGGAAGGCAGGACACCCGACTCAGCGAGCTCGTCTATCTTAGCCTTGGTCACGTTGGACCTTGCCCAGTTGGCGGATATGGATTGGGTCGGCCTTGTCTTCGCCGGCTGTTTTCCTTTCGTCTTCGTGTTGGCCTTGGGTGCCATGTGTGTAGTCTACAAAACAGGAGATAAAAGGTGCAGAGTATAAGTAATTAAGACCCGGAAAATGATTGATTGTCCGGTTAACCAAAGAGCAACTAAAAGATCCGGAAATTATGGATTATCCGAGTATCAAAGAGCAGTTACGGAGAATTTTTGCAGATTGGATCTAAAACTTAGAGATTTACAGAGAAATTGGTGACCACAAGTAATGGAAATATGCTATTGATCTAATTTACACATTGGTTGAGAAGGAACGGAACATGGACTACCCAATCGTTGCGGAGCAAGAAAATCGCCTAAGAACGGATTAGATCTAATCTATTTCAAGCGAGCTTGGAAGTAAAATCCATGGAGGAAGAGGACTTACCGGCGGGGTCTGGAGGAGAGCGCGGCGGCGACAGACGGCGCAGTTGCGGTGACCTTCTGGATCCTCCGGTGCGCAGCTCGACGGCGCGGTGGCGGTGGTTGACGGCGGCGCGGCACGGGCGGAAGCGGAGCGCAGGCGGCGGCGGCTCGCTCCCAGCTGCTCCCCCGTGGGCTCCGTGGCGGCGCGGCGTCGAGCTCGGGCAAGGGAGCGCCGATGGAGGTTGAAGGTGAAGGAGACCAGGAAGATGGGGGAAATGGAGCTCTTGGTTTAGGGTTACCCCTTAGGCGCTTATTTATAGGTGCGAGTGGGAAAACCTAGACTAAGGAGCGGGAGCCAAAAATTTCGGGGAAGGATACCCGCCCGGATTTGTTGGGATAAGTGATTGCGCGTGATATCCGGAAAAGATCAGAGCAAATCGTCTCCGCGATATCCGGATTAACTAGCGAACAAAGTGAGCCGGGTCTTCTGTGTTTTCCTCGGAGTGTTGACCCGGGAAAACGATGTTGGGCTCGGAGAAAGCAGGGTTATTATATGGACCACCTGCGGAGTTAGGCCTAGCTGTTTATCAAAGCAACCTAACCCGGTCTTTTATGAACTTGTATGTTTGTTGTTTTTTGCAGGGAATAGCATGCGCTTCAAGAAGGATCCTGTGAAGCCCAAGCTATTCTGGGGACTACTGATGGAGGGATGATAACCCGGTAGGCTAACGTCAAGGTGTAATTCGGCCCAAAGGGAGCTGCGCAAGACCCGGATTAAGGAGTTTCTAGAAGGCCCAAGAGTGTAGGCCTCGTAACCCGGATTGTGGGTTTCGATAAGGAAACTTAGGGTTTGTAAGCGGTGCCCAGGTAGGACTCCGAGTATGCCTTGGATTGGAGGCCATGGGGGCCGGATATTATATAAGCCGACCCCTAGGGTTAGATTAGACACGAGTTTTACTAGCTATTCGAGTATCCCTTGTAATACCGGAGTTGAGATAAGTAATATAAATCAGAGACTCGACGACTTGATTGCCGGCTACCAGATCGTTCATCACCATGATTTCCCCTGAGCAAAACCCTCTCCCAAACACCAGAGTCGAATTGCCCCAAGATAAGTTACCCTTGGTAACGTTTGCCGTGATTATCCCACGACAGAGGACAACCAACTTCTGAAGGTTGATGCAGCTGAGATGGCAGGGCGCACTGCCGGTTCAGCAGCAACATGGAACCTGCTATTGGAAATGTTGGTAAACCCGAAGTGGAAGGTTATGAAGAGTGCAGCGACAAGTTTTCCATTAGAAAACAAACCAAGTTTGAATCGAACAGTAGGAGGACAAGCAATCTCTGAAGGTTGATGAAGCTGAGGTGGCAAGGCGCACTACCGGCTCAGCAGCAACGTGGAACCTACACAACACAATCAAATCACTTTGCCCCAACGTAACAGTGAGGTTGTCAATCTCACCGGTTTTCCTGAACACAAAGAGGGTAAACGTATGGTGTGGAAAACAATATGAAAGCAGTAGGTGTTTTATCAGTATGAGGAAAAAGGACCGGCATCCACAGTTCACTAGTGGTGTCTCTCCGTGAAAGATAAATAACATGTGTGGTGAACAAATTATAGCTGGGCAATTGACAGAAATGAAGGCTGCACCGTAGTGCATATGCAAGACATAAAGATTACTATGTGATTCACGCGGGCATTACAACAAAATACATAGACCGTCATCCAACTGCATCTATGTCAAATAATCCACCCTCCGAACAAACGTTGGGTATTAAGTTGCAAGCAAGAGATTATCGCCGTAAGAAAAGTGTGTAATGTAAACATTGTAAACTAGGTAAACACCGTTGTTTTCTCCCTAATGGCAACAACACATCCTCCATCCTTCATGTTTCTGTCACTCGAGCACATGTGCAAAGGAGGCATGAACCCACTATCGAGCATAAATACTCCCTCTTAGAGTTACTAGCATCTACCTGGCCAGAGCATCTACTAATAACGGAGAGCATGCAAGATCATAAATAACATATGCATGAAGATAACATGATCGATTGATAATCATAAGACATAGCATTCAACATTCATCAGATCCCAGCAAACACAACATGTAGCATTCTATAAAGATGATCTTGATCATGTTAGTCAGCTCGCAAGATCTAAACATGAGGTACAAAGTGGAGAGAACAACCATCTAGCTACTTCTATGGACCCGTAGTTGTAACACCTGGGGTGTTCCCCCTTAGTAGAGTTGGTTGTTTTCTTTTTGCCTGCATCACCTGCATCATATTGCATTGCACCATGTTTGCATCACAACCGAAAAAATTCAAAACAATTTAAACTTTCACACCTTTCTAAAAATCCCAATTGAAAGTTGCAAGTAAACCACTCAATTGTTTTTCAAAAAGTTTGAAGTTGAATGTATTTAAATTGCCTGCTAACTAAAAATTTCCCTTTTTGTTAAAACCCTAATGGCAGATTTAATTCCCAATCAATTCCTTCTTAATGGGCATGTTTCAAATTGTGGGTTTAAAAATCAAATTCTTGCAAACTATTAAATTCATTAATGTTTGCATAATTGCTTGAGCTTATTAAATAAAATTTGTTATTTCCAAAAATTCCAAATCAAACCTTATTTGGAATTCAACTAACCAATTTAAAAGAATCAAACTAATATCCCAAATTTTGAAGTTAATGGTAAATTGCTTTTAATTACTGTTTTGCAAAGTACTAAAAATTATTCATAAAAATAAACCCAAATCCTTATTCCTTTCTCTCTCTCTCTCTTTCATCCATTACAAAAAAAAGAGGAGAAAAGGAAAAAAATCCGAGGACAAGAAAAGGGGGCAGGCCCAACCTTTTTCCCCCAGCCCACCATCTCCCCACCATCCAGCCCACTCCTACCTCATCCCCCACCTCCGTACTGCTGACGCAGCCATGGAGGAAAGCGACAGCACCACGCACCCCTACCTGCTCCCCCTTCCCTTTATCTCCCCCTCCTTCCCCCTCCAAACCCTAGGCCGCCCCCTTCTCCCTCTTCCTCCCTAGCACCGCCGCCATCCTCCCTCTCTCTCGCTGCCCCGTTCCTCCCCCTCTCGCTGTACTCTGAATCCCACCGGAAAAACCTCCACCGCCGCCGTCAGAACCCGAGCCACCGTCGCCTCCACAGTCCGCGCCAAGCAGTGCCGAGGCCGGGAATGGAATCCCCGTGCCTCGGCCCTCCACTTCGCTGAAGACCCCCGGGCCGGAGAGTGGCCGTGTCGACGGCACCATCCATGTCTTTCCGGCGGGAACCTGCTGCGTTCAGTCGCCCTGCTTCATCGACGGAAGCAACGACTCCCTCGCCTTCCCCTTCTTCGCCTGCACGCCAAGGTGAGATCCCCTCCCAGGCCTAGGCCCCCCTCCTTCCCCTCTGCTCTGTTCGCCGGCCATCGCGCCGCGCATGGACTCCTCACGGCAGGCCGCCGGCCGCCTCTTTTCTCTCGATCGGGAGGCAGTACCTGCGTGCAGTTCGTCAGTTAACCACCCGAAAGCCCACCTCTTAACCCCCCAGGCCCTATACCTATCACCAAATGTGACAGCAGCCCAGCTGGTTAAGTCCCTTGCGCTCTCCCATCAGCTCCCGAGTTCGATCCCCCCCAAGGCAGAAAAAGCCACCCTTTTTTTTCTGTTTTTTTCTTTTTCTGCCCGAAATTCAGAAACAGAGATCTGAACCATTACTTCTAAAATCAGTATAAAATTAAATATTGCTCCAATTTGAATGATTCAAAATCCTGTGGATTCATAATCTTGAGCCCTTTCTGTTAATGTCAAGTTTGCAATATATTTCTGTAACAATTTTTGCACTAAATAATTAATTACTGAAAATGCAATAAAAAGTGGAAAATTTGGAATTTCATAACTTTAGTTCTACTCATCCAATTTAAGCAAACTTGGGCTCTAAAAATTTGTCTTAACAAACTCTACACATTGGTATTTTATTTGGGCACAATTGAATTAATTTTGAACATGTTTTCCTCTGTTTACTAAAAAGGGCAGAATAAAACTATTTATGAAAAATTGCCTAATAAATTCAATAATAACCCAAAAATTATGTTTAATAGATCTAAATGTTCAATGAAACATTTGCTACATGTTTTCAAATCTTTTCAATGCAATTTGTTTATTGTTTTCCCTAATTAAAAATGGTTCAATAATTCAATGCTTTAATTAAACCCTTTTAAATTGCAAAATTCATAACTTGGGCAATTCAAATCCAATTCCAACATGTAAAATATGTTTTCCATGCAAAATTGAATGAACTTTGCAAATATCAACTTTGTTTTCTATTTTGAATAATTTAAATTGCTGAAAACAACTGTTTCTTATCTAATGCATTTAAAATTGTCAAATTAATAACTAATTCATCTTAATTCCAAATTCAACAAATGAAATATGTTTTCCATCTAAAATTTTGTGTTCTTTCCAAATATAAATTTGGTTATCTGTTTTGAACAATTTAACTTGATGAAAATAACAAATGCTTGTGTGACACCTTTAAGTAACCAAAATTCCAAAACTTAATAAGTGAATTTCAAAATGGGTAAACCTTATTTCCAATTGGTTCTATTGTTGTTATTTTGTTGTTTTCCTCATCCATGCATCATACTAAACCACTTTCACCTCTTGGTTAGTTGTAAAACAATTGTTCCAACCATAATTCATGGGCTTTCCATATGCGATCCAAATTGCCAATGGGTCCATTTAAACCTGTTTATCATGTCAACTAGTTTATTTCTATGCATCCATTAAATTGTCATGCATCCATATCTTGATCATGCTGGATCTTTTGCCATAGCAGTAATTGTTGCATCCGGTGTTTGTTCGAGGTTCGTTGCTTCTTCCCGGATAGGACGTTGAGATGATGTGAGCAACGGCAAGTTTTGTGGATGTACCTCTACTTGCTGGATCTCAGGCAAGTATACTCACTTGCTGCCAAATGGCTGCCTTTCATCACTTGTTACCGATACTTTCCGTTGTTCTTATTCTAGCCTGTTGATTCGATGCTTGTGTCTCGATCCTATTATATGTTCACCTTGCAGCCATGATATAGCCTTTCCTTCCACTTCCTATTAACTGTTGCTTGTTTACCTTGTTGGCCCTCGTGTCGTAGTTGCATGCTTAGGTTTGTTTGTGCTCGAGTCTTGTTGCCCTTTTGTCGTATCACCTGTTTAGTTGATAGTTGGGTTTCAATTCAATCAACAACATGTTAATGTCTGGGGTAATAATAATTTGATGATAAGGCACCGGCAGGAGGCCCGGGTTAGGGTTTTGGAGCCGGCTGGTGTCGAAACTAGGAAAAGGGTCTTGTCTACTGATCCATGATGAGCGTGCTCACCGCATCCGGGTGGTAGTATGGGACCCCCCTCGACTTAGACCTGATCTGCAGCTTGTCCGAAGAGCCACACTTAGTTCGGGTGTTCCATTTGCTCCTTGCATAATGGGTTGATCACCCATGGTTACTGATGATGATGATGATGCATATAGGGCGAGGCCTGTAGTGCCGGGGTGTTGTGTCCTGCGGGAGTTTTGCACACCTGCGCTGAGTATTCGGCTGCGTGGCTGGGACCTTATAGCTCCGTGGCTCCTAGGATGGGTTGTAGAGATGGTTTGGGTCGTGTCAAGCCAACCTGAGTTTTAGTTGGTGGCTTGAGTGTGTACGGGTACTGGAGCACACCCTGCAGGGATGAATCTTCTCGAGAAGCCGTGTTGTCCGCGGTTATGTGACGACTTGGTGAAAGTACTGGCTAACAAGCACTCAGACAACTTACACCTAATGATAATAACTTGATTAGTAATATAGATTACCTCCACCATATAAATGATGTCACCCTAATCAACAGTGTGAGTTATCCTTGGGTTGCTTCCTTAGTAGGGGGT
The DNA here is from genome assembly GCA_028641055.1 of Alopecurus myosuroides. Classification (NCBI taxonomy): domain Eukaryota; kingdom Viridiplantae; phylum Streptophyta; class Magnoliopsida; order Poales; family Poaceae; genus Alopecurus; species Alopecurus myosuroides. The sequence continues at coordinate 110,994,171 of CM054057.1, read as the reverse complement.
AACATTGGATGGGTAATGTTTGGTGGTTAGTTGTAGTTGGTTCCGATACGCTATCTTATCTTCTTTCTATTAGCCGGAAGTTGTAGTGTGTTTCTGTAGTTGGTTAGTGCAGCCCGCTGCCGCTTATTTGCAACAACCCCTTCCTTTCCGTTGACCCAAAGTATTTGTATCTTGTGATGACTGGCTACGCCGGTATCTTGTGAGTATGGTTTATCCACTTGCCAGTACTTAACCGTACTGACCCACGAATCCTTTTTCGTGGCTGCATATTCAACATTGCAGTCAACAGGTTTGAAGTCTGACGACGTTAGCTTGGGAATCCCTCCGGCTCGGCCTGGGCAGGGATTGGACGCTCTCGGTTATCTTCAGGACTCTTAGTCCAATTTGTATCTTGTCCGTAGTCGGACACTATGTTGTTTCTTCCGCTGTTATTTGGATCTTTGTATTGTATCAGTTGTATCCTTGACTCGTTTGAGTCCTCTTGTATATATCTTTTCTGTTGTTGTGGATTATTCGTGAACTGTTGTAATGTTATCACAAGTGGCAACCTGGAATCGGTTATTATGTGGATTTTGGCGGGAATGCTGAAATCTGCGTAGTGCCCGATCCCGGGGCGTCACAAATGGTATCAGAGCCTTGGTTCCGATTCCCGATATTGTTTCGATACGAATGGTTATCGAAGCAACGGGTCCGCAAAGCCTGTAGGTTAACCTCGCTAACGCTCGTTGTTTCTAGGATGTCAAAAACTATTTCTGCTAAACTATTTTGGAAACATCTCAATAGGATTCTTGTTTTCTCCTTATCTCTATTCTATTCCCCTCCCATCTTATTTGTTTTGGAGTCTCCCCCCCTTGTCTATCTTTCAAAGTGTTAGGATCCTACGTGGTTGGACGTTTTCTGAGCCTTTAACCTAATAGGTTCGATCATCGGAAGATTCCTGGTGGAAGAACATCGTCGTCACTCCGAGCAAGAATCTCTTGTTAGTGGTGTCGAGAAACCCTTGTTAGTGGTGTCGAGGAGAGCAGCTGGAAGCATGAAGAATCGATAGTCGAACTTCTTTCCCCTCCTGGGTTGGCAGGTGGATTGCGAGGGCGCAATCCCTTGTTAGTGGTGTCGTCTGTAACACCTGGGGTGTTCCCCCTTAGTAGAGTTGGTTGTTTTCTTTTTGCTTGCATCACCTGCATCATATTGCATTGCACCATGTTTGCATCACAACCGAAAAAATTCAAAACAATTTAAACTTTCACACCTGTCTCAAAATCCCAATTGAAAGTTGCAAGTAAACCACTCAATTGTTTTTCAAAAAGTTTGAAGTTGAATGTATTTAAATTGCCTGCTAACTAAAAATTTCCCTTTTTGTTAAAACCCTAATGGCAAATTTAATTTCCAATCAATTCCTTCTTAATGGGCATGTTTCAAATTGTGGGTTTAAAAATCAAATTCTTGCAAACTATTAAATTCATTAATGTTTGCATAATTGCTTGAGCTTATTAAATAAAATTTGTTATTTCCAAAAATTCCAAATCAAACCTTATTTGGAATTCAACTAACCAATTTAAAAAAAATCAAACTAATATCCCAAATTTTGAAGTTAATGGTAAATTGCTTTTAATTACTGTTTTGCAAAGTACTAAAAATTATTCATAAAAATAAACCCAAATCCTTATTCCTTTCTCTCTCTCTCTCTTTCATCCATTACAAAAAAAAGAGAAGAAAAGGAAAAAAATCCAAGGACAAGAAAAGGGGGCAGGCCCAACCTTTTTCCCCCAGCCCACCATCTCCCCACCATCCAGCCCACTCCTACCTCATCCCCCACCTCCGTACTGCTGACGCAGCCATGGAGGAAAGCGACAGCACCACGCACCCCTACCTGCTCCCCCTTCCCTTTATCTCCCCCTCCTTCCCCCTCCAAACCCTAGGCCGCCCTCCTTATCCCTCTTCCTCCCTAGCACCGCCGCCATCCTCCCTCTCTCTCGCTGCCCCGTTCCTCCCCCTCTCGCTGTACTCTGAATCCCACCGGAAAAACCTCCACCGCCGCCGTCAGAACCCGAGCCACCGTCGCCTCCACAGTCCGCGCCAAGCAGTGCCGAGGCCGGGAATGGAATCCCCGTGCCTCGGCCCTCCACTTCGCTGAAGACCCCCGGGCCGGAGAGTGGCCGTGTCGACGGCACCATCCATGTATTTCCGGCGGGAACCTGCTGCGTTCAGTCGCCCTGCTTCATCGACGGAAGCAACGACTCCCTCGCCTTCCCCTTCTTCGCCTGCACGCCAAGGTGAGATCCCCTCCCAGGCCTAGGCCCCCTCCTTCCCCTCTGCTCTGTTCACCGGCCATCGCGCCGCGCATGGACTCCTCACGGCAGGCTGCCGGCCGCCTCTTTTCTCTCGATCGGGAGGCAGTACCTGCGTGCAGTTCGTCAGTTAACCACCCGAAAGCCCACCTCTTAACCCCCCAGGCCCTATACCTATCACCAAATGTGACAGCAGCCCAGCTGGTTAAGTCCCTTGCGCTCTCCCATCAGCTCCCGAGTTCGATCCCCCCCAAGGCAGAAAAAGCCACCCTTTTTTTCTGTTTTTTTCTTTTTCTGCCCGAAATTCAGAAACAGAGATCTGAACCATTACTTCTAAAATCAATATAAAATTAAATATTGCTCCAATTTGAATGATTAAAAATCCTGTGGATTCATAGTCTTGAGCCCTTTCTGTTAATGTCAAGTTTGCAATATATTTCTGTAACAATTTTTGCACTAAATAATTAATTACTGAAAATGCAATAAAAAGTGGAAACTTTGGAATTTCATAACTTTAGTTCTACTCATCCAATTTAAGCAAACTTGGGCTCTAAAAATTTGTCTTAACAAACTCTACACATTGGTATTTTATTTGGGCACAATTGAATTAATTTTGAACATGTTTTCCTCTGTTTACTAAAAAGGGCAGAATAAAACTATTTATGAAAAATTGCCTAATAAATTCAATAATAACCCAAAAATTATGTTTAATAGCTCTAAATGTTCAATGAAACATTTGCTACATGTTTTCAAATCTTTTCAATGCAATTTGTTTATTGTTTTCCCTAATTAAAAATGGTTCAATAATTCAATGCTTTAATTAAACCCTTTTAAATTGCAAAATTCATAACTTGGGCAATTCAAATCCAATTCCAACATGTAAAATATGTTTTCCATGCAAAATTGAATGAACTTTGCAAATATCAACTTTGTTTTCTATTTTGAATAATTTAAATTGCTGAAAACAACTGTTTCTTATCTAATGCATTTAAAATTGTCAAATTAATAACTAATTCATCTTAATTCCAAATTCAACAAATGAAATATGTTTTCCATCTAAAATTTTGTGTTCTTTCCAAATATAAATTTGGTTATCTGTTTTGAACAATTTAACTTGATGAAAATAACAAATTCTTGTGTGACACCTTTAAGTAACCAAAATTCCAAAACTTAATAAGTGAATTTCAAAATGGGTAAACCTTATTTCCAATTGGTTCTATTGTTGTTATTTTGTTGTTTTCCTCATCCATGCATCATACTAAACCACTTTCACCTCTTGGTTAGTTGTAAAACAATTGTTCCAACCATAATTCATGGGCTTTCCATATGCAATCCAAATTGCCTATGGGTCCATTTAAACCTGTTTATCATGTCAACTAGTTTATTTCTATGCATCCATTAAATTGTCATGCATCCATATCTTGATCATACTGGATCTTTTGCCGTAGTAGTAATTGTTGCATCCGGTGTTTGTTCGAGGTTCGTTGCTTCTTCCCGGATAGGACGTTGAGATGATGTGAGCAACGACAAGTTCTGTGGATGTACCTCTACTTGCTGGATCTCAGGCAAGTATACTCACTTGCTGCCAAATGGCTGCCTTTCATCACTTGTTATCGATACTTTCCGTTGTTCTTATTCTAGCCTGTTGATTCGATGCTTGTGTCTCGATCCTATTATATGTTCACCTTGCAGCCATGATATAGCATTTCCTTCCACTTCCTATTAACTGTTGCTTGTTTACCTTGTTGGCCCTCGTGTCGTAGTTGCATGCTTAGGTTTGTTTGTGCTCGAGTCTTGTTGCCCTTTTGTCGTATCACCAGTTTAGTTGATAGTTGGGTTTCAATTCAATCAACGACATGTTAATGTCTGGGGTAATAATAACTTGATGATAAGGCACCGGCAGGAGGCCCGGGTTAGGGTTTTGGAGCCGGCTGGTGTCGAAACTAGGAAAAGGGTCTTGTCTACTGATGCATGATGAGCGTGCTCACCGCATCCGGGTGGTAGTATGGGACCCCCCTCGACTTAGACCTGATCTGCAGCTTGTCCGAAGAGCCACACTTAGTTCGGGTGTTCCATTTGCTCCTTGCATAATGGGTTGATCACCCATGGTTACTGATGATGATGATGATGCATATAGGGCGAGGCTTGTAGTGCCGGGGTGTTGTGTCCTGCGGGAGTTTTGCACACCTGCGCTGAGTATTCGGCTGCGTGGCTGGGACCTTATAGCTCCGTGGCTCCTAGGATGGGTTGTAGAGATGGTTTGGGTCGTGTCAAGCCAACCTGAGTTTTAGTTGGTGGCTTGAGTGTGTACGGGTACTGGAGCACACCCTGCAGGGATGAATCTTCTCGAGAAGCCGTGTTGTCCGCGGTTATGTGACGACTTGGTGAAAGTACTGGCTAACAAGCACTCAGACAACTTACACCTAATGATAATAACTTGATTAGTAATATAGATTACCTCCACCATATAAATGATGTCACCCTAATCAACAGTGTGAGTTATCCTTGGGTTGCTTCCTTAGTAGGGGGTAACATTGGATGGGTAATGTTTGGTGGTTAGTTGTAGTTGGTTCCGATACGCTATCTTATCTTCTTTCTATTAGCCGGAAGTTGTAGTGTGTTTCTGTAGTTGGTTAGTGCAGCCCGCTGCCGCTTATTTGCAACAACCCCTTCCTTTCCGTTGACCCAAAGTATTTGTATCTTGTGATGACTGGCTATGCCGGTATCTTGTGAGTATGGTTTATCCACTTGCCAGTACTTAACCGTACTGACCCACGAATCCTTTTTCGTGGCTGCATATTCAACATTGCAGTCAACAGGTTTGAAGTCTGACAACGTTAGCTTGGGAATCCCTCCGGCTCGGCCTGGGCAGGGATTGGACGCTCTCGGTTATCTTCAGGACTCTTAGTCCAATTTGTATCTTGTCCATAGTCGGACACTATGTTGTTTCTTCCGCTGTTATTTGGATCTTTGTATTGTATCAGTTGTATCCTTGACTCGTTTGAGTCCTCTTGTATATATCTTTTCTGTTGTTGTGGATTATTCGTGAACTGTTGTAATGTTATCACAAGTGGCAACCTGGAATCGGTTATTATGTGGATTTTGGCGGGAATGCTGAAATCTGCATAGTGCCCGATCCCGGGGCGTCACAAATGGTATCAGAGCCTTGGTTCCGATTCCCGATATTGCTTTGATACGAATGGTTATCGAAGCAACGGGTCCGCAAAGCCTGTAGGTTAACCTCGCTAACGGTCGGTGTTTCTAGGATGTCAAAAACTATTTCTGCTAAACTATTTTGGAAACATCTCAATAGGATTCTTGTTTTCTCCTTATCTCTATTCTATTCCCCTCCCATCTTATTTGTTTTGGAGTCTCCCCCCTTGTCTATCTTTCAAAGTGTTAGGATCATACGTGGTTGGACGTTTTCTGAGCCTTTAACCTAATAGGTTCGAGCATCGGAAGATTCCTGGTGGAAGAACATCGTCGTCACTCCGAGCAAGAATCTCTTGTTAGTGGTGTCGAGAAACCCTTGTTAGTGGTGTCGAGGAGAGCAGCTGGAAGCATGAAGAATCGATAGTCGAACTTCTTTCCCCTCCCGGGTTGGCAGGTGGATTGCGAGGGCGCAATCCCTTGTTAGTGGTGTCGTCTGTAACACCTGGGGTGTTCCCCCTTAGTAGAGTTGGTTGTTTTCTTTTTGCTTGCATCACCTGCATCATATTGCATTGCACCATGTTTGCATCACAACCGAAAAAATTCAAAACAATTTAAACTTTCACACCTGTCTAAAAATCCCAATTGAAAGTTGCAAGTAAACCACTCAATTGTTTTTCAAAAAGTTTGAAGTTGAATGTATTTAAATTGCCTGCTAACTAAAAATTTCCCTTTTTGTTAAAACCCTAATGGCAAATTTAATTTCCAATCAATTCCTTCTTAATGGGCATGTTTCAAATTGTGGGTTTAAAAATCAAATTCTTGCAAACTATTAAATTCATTAATGTTTGCATAATTGCTTGAGCTTATTAAATAAAATTTGTTATTTCCAAAAATTCCAAATCAAACCTTATTTGGAATTCAACTAACCAATTTAAAAAAAATCAAACTAATATCCCAAATTTTGAAGTTAATGGTAAATTGCTTCTAATTACTGTTTTGCAAAGTACTAAAAATTATTCATAAAAATAAACCCAAATCCTTATTCCTTTCTCTCTCTCTCTCTTTCATCCATTACAAAAAAAGAGGAGAAAAGGAAAAAAATCCAAGGACAAGAAAAGGGGGCAGGCCCAATCTTTTTCCGCCAGCCCACCATCTCCCCACCATCCAGCCCACTCCTACCTCATCCCCCACCTCCGTACTGCTGACGCAGCCATGGAGGAAAGCGACAGCACCACGCACCCCTGCCTGCTCCCCCTTCCCTTTATCTCCCCCTCCTTCCCCCTCCAAACCCTAGGCCACCCCCCTTCTCCCTCTTCCTCCCTAGCACCGCCGCCATCTTCCCTCTCTCTCGCTGCCCCGTTCCTCCCCCTCTCGCTGTACTCTGAATCCCACCGGAAAAACCTCCACCGCCGCCGTCAGAACCCGAGCCACCGTCGCCTCCACAGTCCGCGCCAAGCAGTGCCGAGGCCGGGAATGGAATCCCCGTGCCTCGGCCCTCCACTTCGCTGAAGACCCCCGGGCCGGAGAGTGGCCGTGTCGACGGCACCATCCATGTCTTTCCGGCGGGAACCTGCTGCGTTCAGTCGCCCTGCTTCATCGACGGAAGCAACGACTCCCTCGCCTTCCCCTTCTTCGCCTGCACGCCAAGGTGAGATCCCCTCCCAGGCCTAGGCCCCCTCCTTCCCCTCTGCTCTGTTCGCCGGCCATCGCGCCGCGCATGGACTCCTCACGGCAGGCCGCCGGCCGCCTCTTTTCTCTCGATCGGGAGGCAGTACCTGCGTGCAGTTCGTCAGTTAACCACCCGAAAGCCCACCTCTTAACCCCCCAGGCCCTATACCTATCACCAAATGTGACAGCAGCGCAGCTGGTTAAGTCTCTTGCGCTCTCCCATCAGCTCCCGAGTTCGATCCCCCCCCCAAGGCAGAAAAAGCCACCCTTTTTTTTTCTGTTTTTTTCTTTTTCTGCCCGAAATTCAGAAACAGAGATCTGAACCATTACTTCTAAAATCAATATAAAATTAAATATTGCTCCAATTTGAATGATTCAAAATCCTGTGGATTCATAATCTTGAGCCCTTTCTGTTAATGTCAAGTTTGCAATATATTTCTGTAACAATTTTTGCACTAAATAATTAATTACTGAAAATGCAATAAAAAGTGGAAACTTTGGAATTTCATAACTTTAGTTCTACTCATCCAATTTAAGAAAACTTGGGCTCTAAAAATTTGTCTTAACAAAATCTACACATTGGTATTTTATTTGGGCACAATTGAATTAATTTTGAACATGTTTTCCTCTGTTTACTAAAAAGGGCAGAATAAAACTATTTATGAAAAATTGCCTAATAAATTCAATAATAACCCAAAAATTATGTTTAATAGCTCTAAATGTTCAATGAAACATTTGCTACATGTTTTCAAATCTTTTCAATGCAATTTGTTTATTGTTTTCCCTAATTAATAATGGTTCAATAATTCAATGCTTTAATTAAACCCTTTTAAATTGCAAAATTCATAACTTGGGCAATTCAAATCCAATTCCAACATGTAAAATATGTTTTCCATGCAAAATTGAATGAACTTTGCAAATATCAACTTTGTTTTCTATTTTGAATAATTTAAATTGCTGAAAACAACTGTTTCTTATCTAATGCATTTAAAATTGTCAAATTAATAACTAATTCATCTTAATTCCAAATTCAACAAATGAAATATGTTTTCCATCTAAAATTTTGTGTTCTTTCCAAATATAAATTTGGTTATCTGTTTTGAACAATTTAACTTGATGAAAATAACAAATGCTTGTGTGACACCTTTAAGTAACCAAAATTCCAAAACTTAATACGTGAATTTCAAAATGGGTAAACCTTATTTCCAATTGGTTCTATTGTTGTTATTTTGTTGTTTTCCTCATCCATGCATCATACTAAACCACTTTCACCTCTTGGTTAGTTGTAAAACAATTGTTCCAACCATAATTCATGGGCTTTCCATATGCAATCCAAATTGCCTATGGGTCCATTTAAACCTGTTTATCATGTCAACTAGTTTATTTCTATGCATCCATTAAATTGTCATGCATCCATATCTTGATCATGCTGGATCTTTTGCCGTAGTAGTAATTGTTGCATCCGGTGTTTGTTCGAGGTTCGTTGCTTCTTCCCGGATAGGACGTTGAGATGATGTGAGCAACGACAAGTTCTGTGGATGTACCTCTACTTGCTGGATCTCAGGCAAGTATACTCACTTGCTGCCAAATGGCTGCCTTTCATCACTTGTTACCGATACTTTCCGTTGTTCTTATTCTAGCCTGTTGATTCGATGCTTGTGTCTCGATCCTATTATATGTTCACCTTGCAGCCATGATATAGCCTTTCCTTCCACTTCCTATTAACTGTTGCTTGTTTACCTTGTTGGCCCTCGTGTCGTAGTTGCATGCTTAGGTTTGTTTGTGCTCGAGTCTTGTTGCCCTTTTGTCGTATCACCTGTTTAGTTGATAGTTGGGTTTCAATTCAATCAACAACATGTTAATGTCTGGGGTAATAATAATTTGATGATAAGGCACCGGCAGGAGGCCCGGGTTAGGGTTTTGGAGCCGGCTGGTGTCGAAACTAGGAAAAGGGTCTTGTCTACTGATCCATGATGAGCGTGCTCACCGCATCCGGGTGGTAGTATGGGACCCCCCTCGACTTAGACCTGATCTGCAGCTTGTCCGAAGAGCCACACTTAGTTCGGGTGTTCCATTTGCTCCTTGCATAATGGGTTGATCACCCATGGTTACTGATGATGATGATGATGATGATGATGATGCATATAGGGCGAGGCCTGCAGTGCCGGGGTGTTGTGTCTTGCGGGAGTTTTGCACACCTGCGCTGAGTATTCGGCTGCGTGGCTGGGACCTTATAGCTCCGCGGCTCCTAGGATGGGTTGTAGAGATGGTTTGGGTCGTGTCAAGCCAACCTGAGTTTTAGTTGGTGGCTTGAGTGTGTACGGGTACTGGAGCACACCCTGCAGAGATGAATCTTCTCGAGAAGCCGTGTTGTCCGCGGTTATGTGACGACTTGGTGAAAGTACTGGCTAACAAGCACTCAGACAACTTACACCTAATGATAATAACTTGATTAGTAATATAGATTACCTCCACCATATAAATGATGTCACCCTAATCAACAGTGTGAGTTATCCTTGGGTTGCTTCCTTAGTAGGGGGTAACATTGGATGGGTAATGTTTGGTGGTTAGTTGTAGTTGGTTCCGATACGCTATCTTATCTTCTTTCTATTAGCCGGAAGTTGTAGTGTGTTTCTGTAGTTGGTTAGTGCAGCCCGCTGCCGCTTATTTGCAACAACCCCTTCCTTTCCGTTGACCCAAAGTATTTGTATCTTGTGATGACTGGCTACGCCGGTATCTTGTGAGTATGGTTTATCCACTTGCCAGTACTTAACCGTACTGACCCACGAATCCTTTTTCGTGGCTGCATATTCAACATTGCAGTCAACAGGTTTGAAGTCTGACGACGTTAGCTTGGGAATCCCTCCGGCTCGGCCTGGGCGGGGATTGGACGCTCTCGGTTATCTTCAGGACTCTTAGTCCAATTTGTATCTTGTCCGTAGTCGGACACTATGTTGTTTCTTCCGCTGTTATTTGGATCTTTGTATTGTATCAGTTGTATCCTTGACTCGTTTGAGTCCTCTTGTATATATCTTTTCTGTTGTTGTGGATTATTCGTGAACTGTTGTAATGTTATCACAAGTGGCAACCTGGAATCGGTTATTATGTGGATTTTGGCGGGAATGCTGAAATCTGCATAGTGCCCGATCCCGGGGCGTCACAGTAGTCCACGGATGAACTACTCACGCATCACTACGGAGGAGGGCATGGTGGTGTAGACCCCTCCGGTGATGAATTCCTCTCCCGGCAGGGTGCCAGGGAGAGCTCCAGAACCCTCCCGATCTCAGGATGAAGATGACGGCGGCCTCGGGTGTTTTTCGGGACGAAGTGGAATCTTCAGGAATTCAAAGACTTCCGGGGTTCGAATTTTCCGATTCCGAGAATATTTCCATAACAACTTTTCTGAAATTAAAAACAGCAAAAAACAGGGAACTAGCTCTGTGGCATCTTTTCAATAGGTTTGACCGGAAAATCGATAAAAATGACATAAAGTGTATAACAAACATGTGGGAAACAGTAAGAAAACAACATGGAACATCAGAAATTAAGGATACGTTTATGACGTATCACCTACACAACACAATCAATTCACTTTGCCCCAATGAAGCAGTGAGGTTGTCAATCTCACCGGTTTTGCTGAACACAAAGAGGTTAAACATATGGTGTGGTAAACAGTATAAGAACAATATGAAAACAACAGTAACAGTGTGAAAATAGTGGAAGCAGTGTGTATTATGAGTATCAGAAAATGGACCGGGGTCCACAGTTCACTAGAGGTGTCTCTCCATAAAAGAGCGAACATGCATGGTGAAGAAATTACAACTGGGCAATTAACAGATAAAGAAACATGCATGACATAAATATTACTATGAGATTCATGCGGGCATTACAACAAAATACATAAATCGTCATCCAACTGCATCTATGACTAATAATCCACCCTTCGAATATCATCCGAACAAACGTTTGGTATTAAGTTGCAAGCAACGGATAATCGCAGTAAGCAAAGTGTGTAATGTAAACAATGTAAATGAAGTAAACATCGTTGTTTTCTCCCTAATAGCAATAGCACATCCTGCATCTATCACGTTTCTGTCACTCGAGCAAAGATGCAAAGGAGGCATGAACCCAGTGTCGAGCATAAATACTCCCTCTTGGAGTCACTAACATCTACTTGGCCAGAGCATCTACTAACAACGGAGAGCATCCAAGATCATAAATAACATACACATGAAGACAACATGATAGATTGATAATCAAAAGACATATCATTCAATAATCATCAGATCCCGGCAAACACAACATGTAGCATTACAAATAAGATGATCTCAATCATGTGAGGCGACTCACGAGATCTAAACATAAGGCATAAAGTGGAGAGGACAACCATCTAGCTACTTCTATGGACCCGTAGTCCAGGGATGAACTACTCACACATCACTCTGGAGGCCGGCATGGTGGTGTAGACCCCTCCGGTGATGATTTTCCCTCCCGGAATGGTGCCGGGGAGAGCTCCAAGACCCTTCCGATCTTGGGTTGACGATGACGGCGTTCTCTGGTGTTTCTCGGGAAGAAGTGGTATATTTTTAGGGTTGACGTATCGGGGGGAATAAATAGGTGAAAGGGAGATGGAGGTGGAAGCCCGAGGGGCCCACACCACCCCACGACGCGGCCAGGGGAACGCGTCGCCCTATGGTGTGGCCCCCCTCCGGGGCTCTTTGGGACTCCGTGGAACCTTAGGGAATTATAAGACTTCCGGGCTTCGAATTTTCCAATTCCGAGAATATTTCAATAACAACTTTTCTGAAACTAAAAACAACAGAAAACAGGGAACTGGCTCCGTGGCATCTTGTCAATAGGTTAGTCCCGGGAAATCGATAAAAATGACATAAAGTGTAAGGAAAAAATGTAGCATATGGCATGAAAACAACATGGAACATTAGAAATTAAGGACACGTTTATGAAGTATCCATGCTACAAGAAGAAACACTTCCATCGCTGCTTGATGACGTCCTGTTTGCTTAATATTTTCTCGGGAACCATCTCCTACCCTTCTTCGGCATAGTATTTTTCATATTTTCCAAAAATCAATAATTTATAACTTGGAAAGTAATCCGCGAACTTTTTCTTAACAGAACTGTTACCTATTCTAAAAAAGACTCTGCAGGTCCTAGAAGCTCCCCTCTAATGAACTTCTCCGGAGTCATTACTTGAATAGCATCAACATCTTCATCATAAGAATCCCCGGAAATATAATGTTTTAGTCTTTGCCCATTTACCACTTGTGTAGTGTTATCTTTGAGGGAATAAATTTTGATTGCACCCGAACGATACACTTCTTCAATAACATAAGGGCCTTCCCATCTTGAGAGTAATTTTCCTGCAAAAAATCTGAGACGAGACCTATACAATAGAACTTTCTCACCAACATGAAACTCTCTTTTAAGAATTCTCCTATCATGCCATTGTTTAACTTTCTCTTTAAATAGCCTAGCATTTTCATAAGCTTCACATCTCCATTCATCTAGATGATTCAAATCAAGCATTCTTTTCTTACCAGCAAGTTTAAAATCTTTGTTTAGCTCTTTCACTGCCCAATAAGCTTTGTGTTCTAATTCTAAAGACAAGTGACAAGATTTTCCATAAATCATTTTATAAGGAGACATACTCATAGGATTTTTATAAGCAGTTCTATAAGCCCATAAAGCATCATTCAACTTATCAGACCAATTCTTCCTAGATTTACTAACAATCTTTTGCAAAATAGATTTAATTTCTCTATTTGATAATTCTACTTGCCCACTAGTTTGAGGATGATAAGCTGAGGCAATTCTATGATTAACATCATATTTAGCAAGGTTTTTTCTAAAACCACCATGAATAAAGTGAGAACCTCCATCGGTCATAAGATATCTAGGCACACCAAACCTAGGGAAAATAACATATTTAAGCATTTCTAAAGAGGTCTCACCATCAGCACTTTTTGTAGGTATAGCCTCTACCCACTTAGTAACATAATCAACAACAACAACAACAACAATATGAGTGTAACCATCTGAAGAAGGAAAAGAACCCATAAAGTCAAATCCCCAACAATCAAAAGGTTCAGTAAGAAGAGAATAACTCATAGGAATTTCATTACGTCTAGAAATATTACCAACTCTTTGACATTCAACAAGAGATAATATAAATTTACGTGCATCTTTAAAGAGAGTAGGCCAATAGAAACCTGATTCTAGAACCTTCTGTGTGGTTCTATCTCCGGCGTGATGTCCTCCATAAGCATTACCATGACACTTTTTCAATATTTCACGTTGTTCATGATCTGGAACACATCTTCTCATAATACCATCTAATCCTTCTTTATATAAGTGTGGGTCATCCCAAAAATAATGCCTTAAATCATAGAAGAATTTTCTTCTTTTTTGAGCTATAGATGTTGGAGGCAAATACTTGGAAACAATAAAGTTAGCATAATCGACATACCATGGACTATCTTGGGAATTGACCTTATTGCAGCTAACTATTGATGTATACGCACGCTTCTATTCATGTAGACAGTGTTGGGCCTCCAAGTACAGAGGTTTGTAGAACATCAACAAGTTTCCCTTAAGTGGATTATCCAAGGTTTATTGAACTCAGGGAGGAAGAGGTCAAAGGTATCCCTCTCAAGCAACCCTGCAATTACGATACAAGAAGTCTCTTGTGTCCCCAACACACCTAATACAATTTTCAGTTGTGTAGGTGCACTAGTTCGGCGAAGAGAGAGTAAAATACAAGTAGTATAGATGATTATAGGTGATAATAAAAATCTGAAATAAAAATGGCAGGAAGCAAACATGTAGCAGAACTGATTGTAAACGGTGTTTCAATGCTTAGAAACAAGGCCTAGAGATTCTACTTTCACTAGTGGACACTCTCAACAATAATAACATAATTGAATGCATAAATATCTCTCTTCACTATGCTACTCCTAACCACTCTCCGGTTGAATAACAAACACCAATTCATTGCGTAGGGACGCAAAAGGCACTCCTCAAAGTCGCCTTCCCATGTCTAGTTAACCCCACGCTGTCACTATGAGCGCCCTAGAAGGTACTAGACAAACACCACAATTTCACAGGGTAATCCAACACAAGATATAAATATCATGCTAAACCACGCGATGCACACACTGTCACTATGAGCGCCCTAGAAGGTACTAGACAAACACCACAATTTCACAGGGTAATCCAACACAAGATATAAATATCATGCTAAACCACGCGATGCACACACTGTCACCATTACACCGTGATCAAAGTGTTTACGGAGATCTCATAACAAAACCACTTGAGTAGCATACCAGATGAAGAGTAACATCTACTTATTCAACTAGATTACAAAGCTCATGATCACACCATGGGAGAGAGAGATGAAACACATAGCTACCAGTAGAGCACTCAGCCCTGGGGGAGAACTACTCCCTCCTCATCATAGGAGACAACAACGACGATGAAGATGGTGGTGGAGTCGATGGAGATGGCTCCGGGGGCACTTCCCCGTCTTGCAGGGTGCCGGAACAGGGATTTCTGTCCACCGAAACTTGTCGTCGGCGGCGGAGTGATGTGTAAGCACGCTTCTATACTTGTAGACAGTGTTGGGCCTCCAAGTGCAGAGGTTTGTAGAACAACAGAAAGTTTCCCTTAAGTAGATTACCCAAGGTTTATCGCACTCAGGGAGGAAGAGGTCAAAGGTATCCCTCTCAAGCAACCCTGCAGTTACGATACAAGAAGTCTCTTGTGTCCCCAATACACCTAATAAAACTGTCAGGTGTATACGTGCACTAGTTCGACGAACAGAGAGTAAAATGCAAGTAATATGGATCTGTATAAGTGATAATAGCAATCTGAAATAAAATGTAAGCAAGCAAACATGTAGCAGAACTGATTGTAAACGATGTATCAATGCTTAGAAACAAGGCCTAGGGATCCTATGTTCACTAGTGGACACTCTCAACAATGATAAAATAATTGAATGCATAAATATCTCTCTTCACTGTGCTACTCAGAATTACTCTCCGATCGAATAACAAACACCAATTCATTGCATAGGGCTGTAACAACACTCCTCAAAGTCGCATTCCCATGTCTAGTTAACCCCACGCTGTCACTATGAGTGCGTAGAAGGTACTAGACAAACACCACGATTTCATTGGGTCATCCAACACAAGATATAAATATCATGCTAAACCACACAGTGCACACACTATCACCTTTGCACCGTGATCAAAGTGTCTACGGAGATCTCATATCAAAACCACTCGAGTAGCATAACAGATGAAGAATAACATCTACTGATTCAACTAGATTACAAAGCTCATGATCACATAAAGATCACACCATGGGAGAGAGAGATGAAACACATAGCTACCGGTAGATCCCTCAGCCCCGGGGGAGAACTACTCCCTCCTCATCATAGGAGACAGCAACGGCGATGAAGATGGCGGTGGATTCGATGGAGATGGCTCCAGGGGCACTAACCCGTCCCGGCAGGGTGCCAGAACAAGATTTCTGTCCCCCGAAACTTGTCGGCGGCAGCGGAGCTACGGATGTTTTTGGTGGAAAAGGCCGATTGATTTAGGGTTTATGACTCGGGGGGTATATATGGGTGAAAGGGCGATGCCGGGGGGTGGCCAGGGGGACCACACCACCTGGTGGCGCGGCCAGGGGACCCACGCCACTCTATGGTGTGGCCACCCTGTGGCCCCCCCGGGGATCTTCGGGACTTCGTGGACCCTCCGGGACTTCTAAGACTTCTAGGTTTTGAATCATCCAATTCCTACAATATTTCCATAACAAATTTTCTGAAACTAAAAACAGCAGAAAACAGGAACATGCTCTGTGGCATCTTGTCAATAGGTTAGTCCCGGGAAATCGATAAGAATGGCATAAAGTGTATAGAAAACATGTGGGAAACAATAATAAAACAACATGGAACGTCAGAAATTAGGGATACGTTTATGACGTATCAACATCCTCAAGATTAGTTCCTACTCGTCCTCGAGTAGGTAAACGACAAAACAAATAATTTCTGAGGTGGCATGCTACCAACAAAAGCTTGATCATCATAGTAATGTAAAGCATGTAAACTAGGATCAAATGAATAAAGTCTGTGGTTTATAGTTGATATCAAAGAGTAATGTATAAACCATTAGCAATAACAAAGTAAAACCTTTCAATGAATCAATACTAAAATACAATCCACTGTGCACAGTATATTAAAGATGATTTAAACTTCAAGAACAACAATATAATCATCCAAGACATCAAATTCTCACAACAACCCCTCTTAGGATCAAGTCAAGTGACAACAATATGCACGTAGGAAAAGCATTCAAATAATTGTGCACTTAAAACAAGCAAGCGTTCTGTATTGGTCCCTAGCACTAGGTTGTTATGGCTAAAAGAACATTATGGGGGGTTTGGATGGTCAATGGAAGAAAGCCTCACACAACTTAAAGTGATCATTAGACAAGAGGAAGTATTATAATCGAAGTTATGCAAGGGGTAGTGATTGCCACACAACGGATGCACATAGAGCTATAAGTGTATGAAAGCTCTCCAATGGAACTAGTGGGGGTGCATCCAACTTGCTTGCTCACGGAGACCTAGAGCTCTTTTGAGGAGTATCATCACTGGAATATACAAGCCAAGTTCTATAATGTAAGTTCCCCACATATTTATGTAAGTCATACTATGAAAACTCTCTCCAAACTGAAGTAATGATGCCAACCAAGCACAAGTGTGGAATAAATGATAGTAGTGCTACCCCCTCTCTCTTTATTATCTCTCTTTTGCCTTTTTTTTCATTTTGCATTTTCTCTTTTTTATTTTTTTATTGATAACCTCACCAGTAGGGGCAAACACTCTATTTTACAATGAATCATCACACTTTTAGTACTCATAACTCAAACTGAAATATCTTTGATGTAAATAAAACTAAATGCTCCTGCCAGTGTAGCAGTATGAAAAATTACAATGAAGCATGACAAGTAACATAATGATGATGGATGTTGTATGGCAATATATCTCGGAATGCCTATGGAAATGCCATGGTAGGTAGGTATGGTGGATGTTTTTAGGAAGATATATTTTGTCTTATGTGTAGAAGAACAAAGTTCTCCCACGTGGTTTGGATGTACTAGCGAAGTTTGCACCAACTCTCAATGTGAGAATGAGCAATGCAAAGTACCGAAGAGGCTAGCAAATATGGATGGTGGAAGTGCCAGAAAACCGCAACATAGAACTCACAAGTTAAAAGATTCCAAATAAAATCATGATATCATAAGGCATATGAAAATCACTCCAAGAGGGTCCGTGGCAGTGACAATTCAGTGTTAGCTACCCCGACCGTAGCACGTAACAAAAAGCCATTATGATTGCTATCAGCAAAGGAAGTCATATACCATTATCCCATCAACTGATTATTTGAATGTGGCACATTTTCAAGCTTCTAGACCAACCATTAATTGTTTTTACTCTACTAGACCAGAAAGTTTACATTAAGAAAATTAATATCTCAAAACAACAGCAAATAATCAAGTGAAACAGTTTAATGATCTACAAGAATATGCAAGCTTTTTCGTTATACCATCTAGCACACGTAGCATTTTCTACCAAACAACAAAACTCTCCATGAGATATAGAAATGAAATAAGAGAGTACTAACACAACTCTACTAAAACTAACAGCTCTGAATAAGATATGCATGAAGACAAGGACTAAACGTAGTACTAGCAAAAAGTGAGCACTCACAGAACAATAAGAATAAAAACTAGAGTGTTCTAAGCAATGAAAACGGAGCGTGTCTCTCTTCCAAACAAGGATGCTAGGTCCAATGATATTAATGCAGCAATGAAAACAAAAGAAAACTGAACGAAAAATAAATGACACTCCAAGTAAATTTCATATGATGTGACCGAATAAAAATATAGTTTCACGAGAAGTGACTTGATGGATAATTGATGAACAAGGGGATGCCTTGGGCATCCCCAAGCTTAGATGCTTGAGTATTCTAAAAATATTCTTGGATGAACCACGGGGGCACACCCAAGCTTTAACCTTGCACCCTTCTTGATCACATACATCACCTCTTCTCTTGACAGTTGAAAACTTCCTTCACACCATACTCAAACAGTAATTCGCATTAGAGGGTTAGTGCAACAAATAAAAATCCATGCGTTCTGTATGGAACAAGTGCTATTGATACTTTTAAACATTATCTACATCCATTGATGTTTCTTGAAGCAAAGAAATCCACTTGAAATCGCAAAAGAGCAAATGTAAGAAAAATGGCAGAATCTGTCAAAAGCAGAACATTCTGTAAATACGAGTTTTTTCGAGGCACTTACATTGCTCAGATCGAAAAAATTAAAGAACAAAAAAGTTGCGAAATTAGCGGAGGAATAATCATTAGAAATTTCAGGTCATTCTGATTTTTCTGTGATTTATACGATTTTTCACGGTGGACAGCGGAAATCTGTTTCGTGCATAAAAATCCGAAAACCAACTCCAACTCTCGTCAGAAACCTTACTTGGCACTAATAAACATGAAAAGAAAGATACAAAGGAGTTTCTACAGAAGTATACAACCCCTTGACTTAAAGAAAACAGAAAAAATAAAGCAAAAATAAAACCATGGGTAATCTCCCAATAAGTGCTTTTCTTTAAAGCCTTTTAGCTAGGCATGATAATTTGAGAAGATGCTCACATGAGAAATATGAATTGAAAAAAAAGAGAGCATCAAGAAGCAAACATAAAACAAATTTAAGTCTAACCCACTTCCTATGAAAAATAATCTTGTAGAAAAACAAGTCAATAAAGCACAAAGTGGCTAGCATAGGGAAGACAAAATAAGTGCAAATTCAGAACATTCAACATAAAAAGGGGAACCTTGATATTTTTGAGATGCATAAGACTATGTTTCCCTCTCTCATCATAACTTTCAGTAGCATCATGAATAAAATCAAAAATATAACTATCACATAAAACATTCTTATCATGAGCCACATGCTTAAAAGAATTATTACTCTCCACATAAGCATAGTCATTCTCATTAATAGTAGTGGGAGCAAATTTAACAAAATAGCTATCATTATTATTCTCATCACCATAATCATCAAATATAGGAGGCATATTGCAATCATAATTAATTTTCTCCTGAATAGTGGGTGGACTGAAAATAGCATGTTCATCATTGTAATCATCATATATTGGAGGCAAAGTATCATCAAAGAAAATTTCCTCCTCAAAACTTGGGGGACTAAAAATATCATATTCATCAAAACTAACTTCCCCAAGCTTAGATTCTTCCATAGGATTAGAAATAATGGTGTTCAAAGAATTAATACTAATAACATTGCTACTAGCATGCAAATAAAGTTCCATAGGTTTTTTTCAACTTTCTCTTCAAACACTTTATGTCCTAACTCAAGAAAAAGATCATAAAGCTCTCTCATTTTTTTTTTTCCATTAAGCCTAACTAGTGAAAATAAAAACAAGAATAAAAAAGATATAATTGCAGAATCTAAAGGAAATAACTTCGAGCACTCACACAGGATGTGAGTACCTTGTACCTTACCTCCCCGCCAATGGCGCCAGAAAAGAGCTTATGTCTACGCACGCTTCTATTCTTGTAGACAATGTTGGGCCTCCAAGTGCAGAGGTTTGTAGAACAGCAGCAAGTTTCCCTTAAGTGGATTACCGAAGGTTTATCGAACTCAGGGATGAAGAGGTCAAAGGTATCCCTCTCAAGCAACCCTGCAATTACGATACAAGAAGTATCTTGTGTCCCGAACACACCTAATACAATTGTTAGTTGTATAGGTGCACTATTTCGGTGAAGAGAGAGTAAAATACAAGTAGTATGGATGATTATAAGTGATAATAGCAATCTGAAATAAAAATGGCAGCAAGCAAACATGTAGCAGAACTGATTGTAAATGGTGGTTCAATGCTTAGAAACAAGGCCTAGGGATCCTACTTTCACTAGTGGACACTCTCAACAATGATAACATAATTGAATGCATAAATATCTCTCTCGACTATGCTACTCCGAACCACTCTTCGGTTGAATAACAAACACCAATTTATTGCGTAGGGCCGCAAAAAGCACTCCTCAAAGTCGCATTCCCATGTCTAGTTAACCCCACACTGTCACTATGAGCGCCCTAGAAGGTACTAGACAAACACCACAATTTCATAGGGTCATCCAACACAAGATATAAATATCAGGCTAAACCACACACTGTCACCATTACACCATGATCAAAGTGTTTACGGAGATCTCATAACAAAACCACTTGAGTAGCATAACCGATGAAGAGTAACATCCACTTATTCAACTAGATTACAAAGCTCACGATCACATAAAGATCACACCATGGGAGAGAGATGAAACACATAGCTACCGGTAGATCCCTCAGCCCCGGGGGATAGCTACTCCCTCCTCATCATAGAGACAACAACAACAATGAGGATGGCGGTGGAGTCGATGGAGATGGCTTCGGGGGCACTCTCCCGTCCGGCAGGGTGCTGGAACAGAGATTTATCTCCCCCGAAACTTTTCGGTGGCGGCAGAGGAGCTACGGATATTTTTGGTGGAAAAGGCCAATTCCTTTAAGGTTTATGCATCGGGGGGGCATATATAGGCGAAAGGGCGATGCTGGGGGGTGGCCAGGGCCCACACCACCTGGTGGTGCGACCAAGAGGGGACCCACGCCACCCGATGGTGTTGCCACCCTGTAGCCCCCCTCCGGGTCTCTTCGGGACTTCCTTGACCCGCCGGGACTTCTAAGACTTTTGGCTTTTGAATCGTCCAATTCCTAGAATATTTCTAGAACAACTTTTCTGAAACTAAAAACAGCAGAAAACATGAACTGGCTCTGTGGCATCTTGTCAATAGGTTAGTCCCGAGAAATCGATAAAAATGACATAAAGTATAAAGGAAACATGTAGCATATGGCATGAAAACAACATGGAACATCAGAACTTAAGGATACGTTTATGACGTATCAACTGTTCATTTGGAAAACGATCATTAACAGGAATAGGGTCAAAAGAAATGTTTTCCAATCTAGACAAGTTACCAGCAATAGGATTTTCAGCACCCTTCCTATCCACAATATGTAAATCAAACTCTTGTAAAAGCAACACCCCTCTAATAAGACTAGGCTTAGCATCTTTCTTTACATAAGATATCTAATAGCAGCATGATCAGTATGAATAGTAACCTTTGAGTCAACAATATAAGGCATAATTCTTTTTAAGTAGTATCATAATTCTTTTGAGAAGCATCAAGAGTCTTACTAGCATAAGGAATAACATTCAATTTCTTATCTACTCGTTGTCCAAGAACAACACCTACAGCAAAATCACTAGCATCACACATAATTTCAAAAGGTAAATTGTAATAAGGTGGTTGAACAATAGGAGCAGTAGTTAAAGCCTTCTTTAAAGTTTCAAAAGCTTCCTTACAATCATCATCAAAAACAAAAGGTACATCTTTTTGAAGAAGATTAGTGAGAGGCTTTGATATTTTAGAGAAATCTTTAATAAACCTCCTATAAAAACCAGCATGACCAAGAACACTATGAATACCTTTAACATCCCTAGGACATGGCATTTTCTCTATTTCTTCCATTATAGCTCTGTCAACTTCAATACCTCTTTCTAAAAAATTATGTCCAAGAACAATTCCTTCATTCACCATAAAGTGGCATTCTCCCAATTAAGAACAAGATAAGTTTCCTCACATCTCTGCAAAACTTTATCAAGGTTGTGCAGGCAGTTATCAAAAGAAGTTCCATAGACGGAGAAATATTCCATGAATACTTCCACAATTTCTTCACAAAAACCATGAAAAATAGCAGACATGCATCTTTGAAACGTAGCAGGATTATTACAGAAACCAAAAGGCATACGTCTATAAGAATAAGTGCCATAAGGACAAGTAAAGGTTGTTTTCTCTTGATCTTGCTTCCTAACAGCAATTTGACAAAACCCAGAATAACCATCAAGAAAGCAAAATGGAGTTTTCTTAGACAACCTCTCTAGCATTTGATCAAGAAAAGGCAAAGGATAATGATCTTTCTTAGTAACCTTGTTAAATTTCCTAAAATCAATGCACATTTGATAACCAACTACTACTCTTTGAGAAATAAGATCATTATTTTCATTAGGCACAACAGTCATTCCTCCTTTCTTAGGGACAA
This sequence comes from Alopecurus myosuroides, assembly GCA_028641055.1. Taxonomy (NCBI): domain Eukaryota; kingdom Viridiplantae; phylum Streptophyta; class Magnoliopsida; order Poales; family Poaceae; genus Alopecurus; species Alopecurus myosuroides. The sequence goes on along the minus strand of CM054057.1, from coordinate 110,971,809 downwards.
AATGCACAGGGCTCACCCATCTACTATCAGCAATAGGAAAAATAATACCAGCATCAACGAGTTTTAATACCTGATTTCTTACCACTTCCTTCATCTTAGGAATTAAACGGCGTTGATGTTCAACTACTGGCTTTGCATCAGGTTCAGTATTAATAACATGCTGACATATAGAGGGAGATATTTCTTTCAAATCATCAAGAGTATATCCAATAGCTCCACGGTATTTCTTCAATATTCCCAATAATCTTTCCTCTTCTTCACCTGAAAGTTTAGCACTAATAATAACAAGATATATTTTCTTATCATCAATATAAGCATATTTAAGATCATAAGGCAAAGGTTTTAAATCAAAAACAAGATCCTCCTTGGGTGGTAATGTGGTATCCAAGTCCTCCACAGGTAAAGTATGTTTCAGTATTACCGGTTGACGAACAAGAATATCGTCAATCCCATTTCTCTTGTCCATAAAGACCTCACTTTCATGGTCCTCCATATATTGCTGCAAAGCATTGTTAGGAGCAAGAGCAATAGAGGAAATCTATTCAACTTTAAAATTCTCATTAGGCAATTCAGATTCATAAGGTGCTCTATCAAATTTGGAGAAATTGAACTCATAAGATTTTCCATCAAATTTAGTCAATATATTTTCCCTCTTACAATCTACAATAGCACCACAAGGGTTCAAGATAGGTCTACCAAAAATAATAGGACAAGTTTTACTAGCAGCCTTACTAAGTACTAGAAAATCAGTGGGCTATTTAGTTTTACCACATAAACTTCCACATCTCTAACAATACCAATCGGAAAGACAGTTTCTCTATTAGCAAGCTGAATAACCACGTCAATACCCTCAAGCTCACAAGACCAATTTCATGCATAATTTTCTTATAAAGCTCATAAGGAATAGCACTAGAACTTGCACCAATGTCACACAAACCATAATAGCAATGATCACCAATCTTAACAGAAAGCCCAAGAACACTAGTTTTGTTAGGTCTATTTGGATGTGAGACAATATTAGAAGCATCCTCACAAAAGACAATATGTTCATCCTCTACGTTTCCACATACAAGGTCTTTCACTATTGCTACAACAGGTTCAACAGTTATTTGTTCATCGGGTGATTTCTCTATGCTCATATTAACCACACTAGCTACAATAAAGTGTTTTTTCACCTTAGCAGGGAAAGGCATTTTCTCAATATAAGGCTCGAGAACAGTAGGATTAACAACATGCACTTCTATATTTCTAGCAGGAACAATATCTTTATAAGGTGCATGGTACTTGTGATACTCCTTTTTAGGAATATCAAGATAGGAGGCAAAAGCTTTAAGATAGTTTGCAAAGATTTGAGAATCGAGACCACAAACAACACTAACATTATAGAAATCATCAGTTCCCATAAAAGATTTAATGCATTCATAATCATAATTCATACCTAACTTTCTACCTTTGTCATTCTCCCAACCTTTAGTATTTTCTTGAATACGATCAAGAAGATCCCATTTAGCTTCTTCGTTCATATGTGTGAATGATCCAGAACAAGAAGCATCCAATAAATCGTTATCATGAAGAGAAAGCCTTGCATAAAAATTATTGATAACAATTGTCGAGACATCGTGGTAGTTTTCATAGACGGGGGTGCCATGAGACTACGGGTAGAGACGTCGGGAGACGTCGTTAGGCGAAGAACAAAAACACAGGGTTTACCCAGGTTCGGCACGTCGCAATAATGCGGCGTTCCTACTCCTGCAATCTCGCTAATCAGGACTAAAGCCTGTGTATACAAGTACAACGTGAGATTCTGTTTAGCTATTCGCAGAGGATCAACTTCCCGGCGAGTTAGCCTGTAGCTTCTTCTCTATCTATCATATCTCCCGTCCGGCTTTATATAATAGCCGGATTAGGGCATACAGAGTAGGAAACCTAGAAGACTACGACAACTATTAACTTGGAAAGTAAGGAATCCGCCTTCTACTCCAAGCCAGATCACGTGGGCCGTGATCCGGGTTCTTCTAGAATCCGGCTTCTGTGCGTCAGCTTACTGGGCCGCCCAATGGACCGTAGCCCACTACCATTCGGGCCACCCGGGCAATCCGGCACTTTAGACTACCATCCGATATACCCCTATTTGGTATATATCCGACAGTAGAACCAAGAAGGATCGAGACTCCGTTTTCGCCGTCTTTCGTCAAATGCATCCTTCCGAGAAATATCGGCCTGCAGTCTTGATTCTTCTTTTCTCCCCTTAAAGGAGTGTAACACCCGGGGTTTTTCCCCCCAGATAGTTTTGGTTGTTCCTTTCAACATGACATTGCATCATGCATCAGGCATTGCATCACCTTTCAAGCTCAACTTCAAAATTCAAACACCAACAAAATTCTCAAAAATTCCAAAACAAAAGTTCCCACACTTGGGCATTTTGAATGACAAGTGCAAAGAAATCTTTTCCATGAATTTTGAAAACTTTGAACTCCCTCAAATTCCATTTTTGGTCAAATTCACATCAAATTCAAATTCCAAAAACAATTTTGAAATTTTCAGAAACAAACATTTGTCCAACCGTGCTTTTTCAATGTTAATCACAAAGATATCAACACCTTATTTTTCTAAGGTGTAAAACCCCTCCAAATCACTCTTTTCCTTCACCCTTTTTCCTTACAAAAGAAAAAAAAATAATACAAAAATAAAATAAAAAGAACCTCAAGGGGAGGCAGGCCAGCCCACCTACTACCCCAGGCCCAGCCCCCACGACTCGATGTCGTCTTCCTCCTCTGTACGGAGACAGAGGAGGGGAGGACTCCCCCACCAGCAGGCTCCCCACCTCCACCTGCCCCCCTCCGTTAAAGCCACCTTCCTCCCTCGAACCCTAGACCCTCTCCTCCTCCATCCGCCGCCGCCACCACCTCTCTCTCCCTCCTCTGTGTTCTTTTCCTTCTCTGAATTTTCTGAAAACCGAGGGAGAGCCCGGAGTAGTTCGCCGTTGCCCCGCCACCATGGAGTCCGTCGAGCCGAGATGAGTGCGGGAATGGAAACGCCACGCCGAGCACGTCGTCCTCGCCGCAGATCGGAAGCTATCGCTTCCTAGAACTCCGGAAGGCATCGGGTCCTCCTTCCTCATGTACGACAACCGTTCCGTGTGTGTCCTCTACCGCACGTCGCTGCCTTCCCCGAGCATGTACGACTCCTCCAGCAAACCCCGACGTGAGTCCTCTGTCCGTTTCCGCTCCCTCCCACCTGTTTCCCTTCGATGCACCTGCTGGCCCGATCAATGTCGTCGCCATCGTTCTGTCTGTCGTTGCTGATCTGCACATGAACGTGTTTCTGTCCCAAAGTTCAGTTAACCGCACGGTACCACCTCATATTCAGTGAGGGATGTATCGTATCACAACCGAGCAGCCAGCCCAGTGGCTGCGCACGCCGTCCGCACGTCCTGGAGCCCCGAGTTCGAATCCCCCCCGAGGCGCAAAGCCACCTCTTTTTTTCGGCCTTTTTCTTTTATTTCTCGAACTCCAGAAAAGAAAAATGCTCCAATTTCAACGATTCAAATTTCTATGGATTCAGAATCTTGTGCTCTTTCTGTTAGTCACAAAGTTGCAACATGTTTCTGTAATAAATTTTGCACTAAATAATTAAATACAGAAATGGCTATTAAAATTTGAAACTTTGGGAATTCATAACTTGAGTTCTGTTCACCCAAATTGAGCAAACTTGGGCTCTAAAAATTTGTATTAACAAACTCTACACATTGGTATTTTATTTGGTCACAATTGAATTAAATTTGAACATGTTTCCCTCTGTTTACTAAAAGGGGCAGAATAAAAATGCTTATGGAAAAATGCATATTAAATTCAATAATGATCCAAAAATTATGTTTAATAGCTCAAAATGTTCATTGAAACATTTTATACATGTTTTCAACCTTTTTAATTACACCTTTTAAATTGCAAAATTTATAACTTGGGCAATTCAAATCCAATTCCAACATGTAAAATATGTTTCCCATGCAAAATTGAATAAGCTTTCCAAATATAAACTTTTTTTTTCTATTTTGAATAAATTAAATTGCTGAAAACAACTATTTCTCAATTAATGCATTTAAAATTGTCAATTTAATAACTTGCTCATCTAAAATCCAAATTCAACAAATGAAACATGTATTCCATCTAAAATTTTGTGTTCTTTCCAAATATAAATTTTGTTATCTGTTTTGAACATTTAAAATGGGTGAAAACAACAAATGTTTGTTTAAATCATTTAAAATGCCAAAGTTCATAACTTAATAAATAAAATTCCAAACTTGGTAAACAACATGTCAAACTGAAGCTATTGTTGTTTTCTTATTGTTTTCATCATCCATGCATCATTCTAATCAACTTTCACATGATGGTTATTTGTAGATAATTTAATTCAACATTAATTCATGGGTATTTCCATATGCAATCCAAATTGCATATGGGCCCATTTAAATATGTTTACCATGTCAACTAGTTTATATTTGATGCATCCTTAAACTTGTCATGCATATAAAATAGCATCATGCTGGATCTTTTGCCGTAGAAGTAATTATTGCATCCGGTGTTTGTTCTAGTTCGTTGCTTCTTCCCGGATAGGACGTTGAGATGATGTGAGCAACGACAAGTTCTGCGGATGTACCTCTACTTGCTGGATTCCAGGCAAGTATACTCACTTGCTACCTATGGCTGCCTTTCATCACTTGTTACCGATTCTTCCCGTTGCCTTTATTCTAGCCTTATGATTCGATGCTTGTGTCTCGATCCTATCATATGTTTACCTTGCAGCCAGGATATAGCCTTTCTTCCACTTCCTATTAACTGTTGTTTGTTCACCTTGTTGGCCCTCGTGTCGTAGTTGCATGCTTAGTGTTTTTTGCGCTCAAGTCTTGTTGTCCGTCTTAGCACCTATTTAGTTTGATAGTTGGGTTTCAACTTAATCAACAACATGTTAAAGTTTTGGGTAATAATAATTTGATCATAAGGCACCGGCAGGAGGCCCGGCGTGGTTTTGAGGCCTGCTAGTGTTGACCCTAATTAGGAAAAGGGTCTTGTCCTCCGATCCATGATGAGCGCGCTAACCGCATGTGGGAAGCGAGTATGGGCGCCCCCCGCAACTTTGATTCGATTCGCATCTCGTCCAAATCGCCTCATTTAGTTCGGGTTTTCCATTTGCCGCATGCATATGCAGGTGCGAACCACCCTTGGCGCCAGGGTGGAACTTTTGTAGTCGGCATTTAGGGAGACACGTTCTTAGAGTGCTATGAGGGTCCCCTTTTCTTCGTGGGGCTTGATTAGCCGTGCGCTCAATTGCACGGGGTTCTTTGGGCTTGATGCGAAGAAGAGTTGGGTTGTGTTGAGTGCCTCGCTTGGTGGAAGGGCCTTTCCATCTGGCGGGTCATTCTTACATGTACGGCCAAATTGGTGCATCCCTGCAGGGTTAAATCTTCTCGAGAAGCCGTGTTGTCCGCGGTTATGGATGACTTGGTGAAAGTGCTGGCTAACAAGTACTCAGACAACTTACACTTAACGATGATAACTTGACTAGTAATATAGATTACCTCCACCATAAAAATGAATGTCATCTTAATCAACAGTGTGAGTTTCCTTGGGTTGCTTCCTTAGTAGGGGGTAGCATTGGATGGGTATTGTTTGGTGAGTAGTTATAGTTGGTTTTGTCGCGCTATCTTATCCCTTTCTTTTAGCCGGATGTTGTAGCGCGTCTCTGTAGTTAGTTAGTGCAGCCTGCTGCCGCTCCTTTGCAATAATCCCTTCCTTTCCGTTGTACCCAAAGTATTTGTATCTTGTGATGATTGGTTACGCTGGTATCTTGTGAGTATGGTTTATCCACTTGCCAGTACTTAATAGTAGTGACCCACGAATCCATTTCGTGGCTGCATATTCCACATTGCAGTCAACAGGTTTGAAGTCTGACGACGTTAGCTTGGGAATCCCTCCGGCTTGGCCTGGGCAGGGATTGGACGCCATCGGTTATCTTCAGGACTCTTAGTCCAATTTGTATCCTGTCCATAGTCGGACGCTATGTCGTTTCTTCCGCTGTTATTTGGATCTTTGTATTGTATCAGTTATATCCTTGACTCGTTTGAGTCGTCTTGTATACACCTCCTCTGTTGTTGTTGTGGATTATTCGTGAACTGTTGTAATGTTATCACAAGTGGCAACCTGGAATCGGTTATTATGTGGATTTTGGCGGAAATGCTGAAATCTGCATAGTGCCCGATCTCGGGGCGTCACAAGGAGGTGGTAACGTGAAATTCGGAATCCCGAAAATTCGGCTTTTCTCGCGCGATCCTTCGCGGAGAAGGAACTTCCTACGTCAACGCTTAAAACTTGCTGACGTAAGGGACGTTTGGGTTACCGGTGAGAAAACCCAGCAACATCTTTCTGACAGATTCTCGCGGGAAACGAGGAGATAATCATAATCACCCGTCGTTTCATTTCCCGGATTTTTCGGCGAGTGACACGTGTTGAACATCCAACGGTCAAAAGAGCCGTTAGCACGTATCGCGACGAGATTTCGGCTATAAATAGCCGTCTTCGTCCTCAACGAAAAACTTCCGCTCTCACTTCGCACACCATTCCAGCGCCTAAGCTCGTAGCAGAGAAAAGCTTCCTGAACGTCACCGCGTCCAAGTCCTCACCGGAGACGCCCAAGCGCCGCTCCGTGATGGCTTCTCCGTCGTCCTCGCCAGCCCGCACCGTCGCCCAGGAAATCGAGGACATCATCAACACAATGGATCCTCAACTGGACTCCCCAGTGCCCATCGCCAGCGACGAGCCGGCGAAGACCACGTGCACCGCGGCGGACGGAGGAAATCTTTCCGCCGCCGTGGATCTTGCGGGTTCTAGCTCCGCACCCACTCCGCCGTTTGCTCCAGAGACGGTGGAGGAGAAGATCGAACTCGTCGGCGACGAGCTCGCGGCCGCGGAGGCCGCGGCATCCGCCGCCACCGGAGCCGACGAAGAAATGGAGACTGCCGGCAATTGGAGTACCTGCAGTATCCCGCCATCCCTCCTCCCGACAATGGAGAAGGAGGGATTGGTACTGAAGGGGAAGTGGCGGCTTCCGGAGGATGAGACTGAACCCACGCCGAATGACGGTGAACGGGTTCTTCTCTCCTCCCACCTTCTTAGATGTATGGGTATTCCACCTTCCGCCTTCTTCCTCCAGATCCTCTCTCACTACAACATCCATCCACACAACCTCCCACCTAATTCCATCCTGTACTTAGCCGGATTCCAGGCCCTTTTCGAGGGTTATCTAGGTATAGCTCCTAGGCTGGATTTCTGGCTGTACTGTTTCGGGGTTAAGCGGAACTCTTCGGAGGGCGCACTCCCAACTAGCGGAACCATCTCTTTTACTCTTTGGAGATTCCAAGAAGATTGGTTCCCAAAGATCAAAACATCGGAATCCGTCAAGTTTTGGGCGGGTTCCTTCTTCTATCATCCCGACATTTCCTTTCCCGGGAAAACGTTCGGGGTTCCACCTTTTTCGAACACCGCCGCTGTTCCCCAAGAGAATTGGGGAACTGAGGCAGTTCAAACCCTGCCGCCGGATCTTCTAAGGATCAAGCAGCGCATCGCCAAACTCGTCACTTCCGATCCACCTTTAACCGGCATGGACACCGTCCTTTGCTGGTTAACAAGGCGGATCCAGCCCTTGGCCAACCATGGCGCTCGCCTTCTCTGCGAGTACAAGGGAGCTGATGACGAAAAGCGGACATCCGACAAGGATTGGTCCGCAAAAGATTTGCGGCGGCGCGTGAATCAATTGGTTGCATCGCGTGACCAATATGAAGAAAGCCGGCCAATGTGCACGGCCGAAAATCCGGCTCCCAAGGTAAAATTCTTCGCCTTTTGGGATTTGAATTCTTTCTCGTTTACTCGGGTTTTGTATCTTTGGCTTAGATTTTTCTTTTTAACAGATCGCTGATCTTCCCGAGTCGGATCTTGCTTCCGACGCTGAGCTGGAAACGCTGCGTGCCACCTTTGCCGGTGGGCGGAAGCGCAAGAAGATCTCCTCTTCCCAGGAAATCATCAATCTTGACGGGGTTTCCGTCGCCACCTCCAGGTTTGAACATCTGGGTTACTTTCCTTTGTCGGAGTTTTTCTTTTGCTTTCGGATTTTTAACTTTTCCGACTTTTTGCTTTTAGCCTGCCTCCTTCCACTCTAAAGCCAAAAAAGCTGAAGAGGCACAAGGTTGTGTCCAGCAGAGGCCATCACCCTTCTCCTGCCACCGCGCCGGACACACCGTCCACGATGACAGAAGAGCATGCTGCAGCCCCCACCATCGAGTCTTTGGAGCCCAGCCAGCCTATTGTGCCGGAAACGGACACGAGGGAAAGGGCGGCTCCCGAGGTGGGAGGTCCTTCTCGGATAACTGAGGAGGAAATCCCCACCTTTGACAAGGATTTCAAGAATATCAGCGATGGCCTTAGCGCAGCCGGGACTCTTTTTGCGGAGTACACAAAAGAGTTCACTGAAAACTTAACAGGGTTACAGCGAATGAGCCAGGTATTGTCCTCAGCCCCCAAGCATTAAGTAAAATGTCTACTTTTCGCTTGATGTTTTTCAATATCATGATTTTTTCATTTCCGTGTTCCAGCAAACCGCTGAAACCATTAACATGGAAGTTTTCAATAAACTTTCCGTCAAGAATAAGGAGGTTAGAAACCTTCTTTCTATTCTTGAAGTGAAAGAAGCAGAGCTGGCATCATCTCAGCTGCAGCTTTCGGAGACAACAGGTATGCTTTATTCTCTGAAGTTTCTTTATCCAATTTTTTGTCTAAGTAATTTCTCGAGTTTTTCCTAAACTCAGAATTTTTTCCTTGCTTTCCAGCTGCTTTGGCTAAGGCCAAGGAAATAGCTGAAGATGCCGGCAATGCCGAGTTTCTCCGAAAGGAGAATTTGGACCTTCATAAGGATCTTATGAAGGCTCAAAAGGATCTGGAAGCCATCAATCTGGCCCTTGGAATTTCTCACTCCAAGGCTTCCGAGCAGGCGGAGAAGGATAAGTCCACTATACAGGACTTGGAAAGTGCCTTAAACCTTCGCATGGAGGAAGGCTCTGAAATCGACAAGATTCTCGGTAAGTTTATTTTCATTTACCGGTTTTTCCATGTCTTGCTTTCTTTCTCTGCTTTTTCGCTTAACCTTTTGGTTGTTTGTCTGAAAAAACAGGAGATAACCCAGATCTTACTCGGATTGAAAGAATCCGAGCCTTTGGGAAGGTGTGGACTGCGATCAGAGCTGCTGGCATGCAGCTGGTCAACAAATTCCTTCCCACCAGGACTGGGGAATTCTTGGAAGTTGAGAAACTTCCGGGAGCTATCCTGGAGGTGGCGGAGTCCAAGGAGTCTACCTTGCGCTCCGCAGCACGGGGTGGTGCACGCATGGCTCTCGGCCTTATGCGTATGCATTACCCTGGTGCCAAATCTTGGCGCGTGGCATCCGGTATCCCTCAAGGATACACGAAAACCCAGCGAACCACCATCTTTGATGAAATCAAAGGTCACGCCACCAAGATCGCCTCCATGGTGAACATCTCCATCACCTATCGAGAAGAGGAGATCCCCGAAGCCCCCGAGAATGACAGCAGCGAAGAAGACTCAGATGCTTGAAGGGTTGTCCTTGACCTGGATGGTGGAAGTAGAAAATAGGAGCATTACTGCACTTTACAATGTAAACTTATATTGTAATGCTTCTATCCTTTTGTATAAACAAGTACTCCACCTTTTGCAGTTTAATTATGAAATCCTTTGCAAGTTTTCCGGGTATTTATATTCCTTTATCTTCTAAGTTCTCTGGCTTATGTGTTTTAACTGTCCTTAGTGTTTGAAATGGCTCAATAGTATTATGAATCGTCATGCCGAGTTACTGGGTGAAACCAATCAGTTCAAACTCGGAAACATGGATCATACTAATGGCATTTTTACTAACTAGCTTCAGTGACCCAACACACAAACAATCAGATAATGCTTAGAGAACAGTAAGGAACTTTTTGAATGAAACTTGGGCACGCAGGGACAATCCGAGTTTCCTTTAGCCTTTAGCAGGCTGAAAATCATTCAGTTTTTAAACGCCGAGCACGCAGGCACAATTCGGGTTAACATTGAGTATTTTGTAAGATCATTGGGAAATAGATAAGGTGGAATCATGTTTTGAACTATAATAAACTTGTAAAAAACATGGATATACGAATTCCGACAACTTTATTTCATGATCTCAAAGATGTTTACATAGAATTGAACTAAGTATAGAAGGGACGTAACTGCTGGATACTCCAGGGCCTCTTTGTCTCTCCTAGCTCATCGTCTATCTTTCTCTTTCTTTTGCGATTCGGATTCTCGGGATCATCTTCCATATCACGAATGTCGACAAGATAATATGATCCATTCTTCATGGCTTTACTGATGACAAATGGTCCTTCCCATACTGGGGCCAGTTTGTGCTTTCTTTGCTGCACCAATCTTAGCACTAGGTCACCTTCTTTAAAAGAACGATGCCTGATTTTCCGACTATGATAGCATCGTAAACCTTGCTGATAAATGGCGGATCTTTGAAGCACAAGTTCTCGTTCCTCTTCTAAGAGGTCGACGGCATCCTGTCGTGCTTTTTCGGCATCCGAGTCATCGAAATCTTGCACTCTTGGGCTATCATGGATCATGTCCGTTGGAAGGATTGCCTTCGCACCATAAACTAGGAAAAACTGGGTTTGCCCTGTTGACCTGTTCGGTGTTGTTCGAATACTCCAAAGCACGGAAGGTAGCTCTTCTACCCATGCTCCATCTGCTCTATGAAGGGGAGATTCGAGTCTTGGACGTATTCCTTGCAGGATTGAGCTATTCATTCTTTCAACCTGTCCGTTGGATTGCGGGTGGGCCACAGATGCGAGATCTAGGCGAATTCCCGTTTGTCGGCAATATTTTGCTAACTCTCCAATGGAGAAATTTGTCCCATTGTCGTTTATTATGCTGTGTGGAACACCGTATCTCATGAATATGTCAATGATGAAATTTCTGGCAGTTACACCGTCAAGTTTTTTGATGGGTTTAGCCTCCACCCACTTGGTATATTTGTCCACAGCTACAAGTAGATGTGTAAGTCCGCCTCGTGCAGTTTTAAATGGTCCCATCATATCTAGCCCCCAGACCGCAAAGGGCCATGTAATGGGGATAGTTTTGAGTGCTTGGGCTGGCATATTGGTCTGCTTGGCGTAATACTGACATCCTTCACATGTATTTACTATGTACTCAGCATCTTTCTTGGCTGTTAGCCAGAAAAACCCGGCACGGAATGCTTTTTTGACTATGCTTTTTGATTGAGCATGATGTCCGCAATCTCCGGCGTGGATTTCTTGCAGGATTTCTTGTCCTTCTTCTGGCGAAATACATCGCAGAAAAATTCCGGAAGTACTACGTTTATACAGGAAATTGTTAATTACCGTGTATCCTTTGCATCGACGCTGGATTTGTCTTTGCAAGACTTCATCTACTCCTTCCGGGTACTTCTGATTAACTAAGAAGTTTATATATGGGATTGTCCAATCCGGGTTAACGAGCATGACTTCAATTGACTCGGAAGCCAGAGGATAATCAACATCTCCACTTTTATCGATGGTTCGTACAAATGTTGGACGAAAACACCTGGTGGTAGGATTTTTACCCTTTCTGATCCCATGCGGGCTAACGCATCCGCGTTCCAATTCTCCTCCCGTTTAACGTGGAGTACTTCGAATCCGAAGAAACAAATGGCGAACTCGTCCACCGTTCTCCGATATTCGACCATTATAGGGCTTTTTGCGTCCCAAGTTTGGTTAAGCTGATGCTGTACCAAATATGAATCGCCATAGCACAAAATGCGCTTAACCCCTATTTCTTTTGCAATATGCAAGCCATGAAGCAAAGCTTCGTATTCTGCCACGTTGTTGCTGGCATTGAAGTGTATTTGTAATACATACTCCATTGTGTCTCCTTTAGAGGATTTTAAAACTACACCAGCTCCAGCGCCCTCTTTCATCTTGGATCCGTCAAAATGCATGATCCAGTACTCGGACTCCGGCATTGGTGTTTTCTCCATTGCTTCCGTCCAGTCGGCGACAAAATCTGCCAAAACCTGGGATTTTATTGCCGTCCTGGGCAGATACTTAATGTCAAAGGCTGCTAACTCGATGCCCCATTTGTCTACTCGGCCAGTCGCCTCCGCATTGTTTATTATATCCCCTAGTGGTGCTTTACATACCACCGTTATGGAATGTCCTTGGAAGTAATGGCGAAGTTTTCTGGATGCGAAAAATACGCCATATGCCATTTTTTGATAATGTGGATACCTTTGTTTGGACTCGGAGAAAACTTCGCTTATATAATATACCGGATGCTGGTCTGGTATGCTCTGTTCGTCTTTCTTCCATTCCACAACAATTACTGCACTGATAACCCGATTTGTAGCCGTAAGGTACAATAACATAGGTTCTTCGTCTTTTGGCGATGCCAAAATCGGAGCTTTCATCAAAGTTTCCTTTAGCTGGGTTAAGGCCGCATCTGCCTCTTCTGTCCACTCGAATTTGACGGATTTTTTCAGCAACTTGTAGAGGGGTAAAGCTTTGTCCCCCAGCCGACTAATAAATCTGCTGACGGCTGCGGCGGAACCCGTCAATCTTTGGACATCTTTTACACACGTAGGCTTGGAGATGTTTAATATTGCTTTGATCTTTTCTGGGTTAACTTCTATTCCTCTATGGGAAACGATGAAACCCAGAAGTTTTCCTGAGGGAACCCCGAATACGCACTTTAATGGATTTAACTTCATCTTGTAAGTGCGCAAATTTTCGAAAGTTTCTCGTAAATCCTCAAGGAGTGTATCTCTTTCCTTGGTTACGACAACAATGTCGTCCATGTAAACATGGACATTTTTGCCAATCTGACTATGCAAACAACGTTGCTTGCAACGCTGGTAGGTGGCCCCTGTGTTCTTCAGGCCAAATGGCATGGTTATGTAATAGTACGTCCCATAGGGGGTTATAAAAGAAGTCTTAATTTGATCTTCCTTTTTCATGCGTATTTGATGGTACCCGGAATATGCATCCAAAAAGCATAAGAGCTCAGAGCCTGCAGTGGCATCTATTATTTGATCGATTCGCGGTAACGCAAACCTATCTTTTGGACACAGCTTGTTTAAACCAGTGTAATCTATACACATTCTAAGGGCGGTGGTATCTTTCTTCGGCACTAACACCGGATTTGCGGACCAATCAGTGTGTATAACTTCCTCGATAAAGTCTGCTGCTAAAAGCCAGATAATTTCCTTGCCGATAGCCTTCCGTCTTCTTCCGTCAAATCGACGGAGACCTTGTTTGACGGGTTTGGAGCCTGGAATCACCTTAAGTTGATGCTCAGCAAGTTCCCTGGGTACGCCTGGCATGTCAGCTGGACACCAGGAAAAAATATCCCAGTTCTCACGGAGGAACTTGATGAGCTCGCTTTCCTATTTGTCGGTCATCCCAGTTCCCACTACGACAAATTTTGTCGGATCTTCGGGATCTAGGATTACCTGTCTTGTGTTCTCGGAGGCTTTGAAGCTATCTGCTGGCTTCCGGGTTTCTTTTCCTGCCGGCATTTCTGTCGGCGATACCTCTTTGGCCAGCTCCTTCAATTCTTCCTTTGCTATGATTTTTTCGGCGCAAAGGTCGTTTTCTTTTTCCAGCTTGTTTGCCAACTTGAAGTCTCCTAATATGGTTATTACTCCTCCTTTTGGCCCTGGCATCTTCAGCTTGTTATAGATATAACATGATCTTGCCATAAATTTGGCGAAAGCTGGACGTCCGAGTATCGCGTGATATACGCTTTCGAACGACACCACTTCGAAGGATACTTTTTCCTGACGGAAGTGATCTTCTTCTCCGAAAGTGACATCTAGGGAAATTTCTCCTAGGGATCTTGCTTGCCTGCCAGGAACAATGCCGTGAAAACGTATGTTGCTATGGTTGAGCTGGGTCTCGGAGATTTTCAGATGCCTCAGTGTATCCAGGTACATTATATTAATGTTGGATCCTCCATCCATCAGCACTCTTCTTAGCCTAGTGTTCTGGACAATAGGGCTTACAACAAGGGCTTGCGTGCCGGGTTTAGGGATATTCCCGGGATGATCAGACTGATCCCAGGTGATTGGTGTATTTGAATACTTTAAGAATTTCGGGGTTGCCAGAACAACCGCGTTTATTTCTCGAAGCGTTCTTTTTGCCACCTTTGCTGATGGAGTTGCCAGGAAAGTTAGGGCACACTCTCCATCAACTCTCGGAAACTTGGGTTCGCCTTTGCGCTGCTGTTCCTGGATTTTTTCGTCAGTGTCCGATTCACTGTCTTCTTTCTCAGCTTCTGGCTTTTTCTTGGAAAATTTCCTTTTGGGATTCTTTCCTTTGTTTCCGGATCCTGCACTGCCTTTCATATGCTTGTTCAGCCGGCATTGTGCGTTCGTATGGGTGGGTTTCCCAAATTGCGAATGGTGGACGCAGGGTTCCGACTTAATCTTTTCCCATTCTTCTTTGGTATAATTAATTGGTTCCGAACTGCGTCCTTTCCACCTATTCCCCTTTTCACTTCCAAAGGCTATGTTAACTTCTTTGGGTTTTTGTGTTGCATCTGGAGCTCCTTTTTTCTCAGGGCAAGGATTCTTTTTGGCCTGTATCAGTGTGTCGATACTGCCTCCCCTAGCTCTGATGTCGTCTTCGGCTGCAGCATGTTCATTGGCGGTTGTAAGCATAGATCCGAGATCTTTTTGCTATTTGGAACCAACCATGAACGGTACAAGTCCGGGTTTTGGCCATTGACGAAAGCATGCATTGCTTGAACGTCAGTTACTCCAGAGCAGCTATTCTTTATTGCAGTCCATCTTGAGATAAAATCCACGTATGGTTCGTCTTCAAACTTGGTGCAACGGTTTAGCTGGTTGATGCTATTTGGGAGTTTGTAGGTTCCCCGGAAATGCTGAGTGAATACCCGAGCCTATCATCCCAGCTGTCGACAGTTCTGGAAGGTAATCCGTTAATCCAATCTCTGGCTCCATCCAGTAACATTAGGGGAAGAAACTTTACAGCTTCCAGGTCTGTCCCATTGTTAATCTGGACGGCTGTATAGTAGTCTGAGAGCCAGGTATCCGGGTTTGTACTACCGGTGTATTTTTGGTACGTTGGACCAACTTTGGCAAAGCCAGAATGCAGGGTTATCCTTCGGATCCTATCTGTGAAGCATTTAGGTCCAAAGTATAAGTCGTCTCTTTCCGCCCTATCCATGTGTGCGGAGTACCTGCCGGCTGAATGGATAGAAGGGGATCTACTCCTTTCTTTTCCGTTGTTGCGCGAACGCGCTTTTCCGGGATCGTCTCTATTTCTTCCGATATCACGTCCCTTTGGATGAGGTGGAGTTCTACTTCTGTATCTTTCCTTGTCCTTGGGGGGTGTCCGAGATCTCTCACGCCTGTGAGGTATACCCTGTCTTCCAGCCTTTTCAGCTGGGTTTCTCGGAGGTGGCATTGCTTTGCCGTCATTCCGGTATTTTTCTTCCCGATCGTGGGTGTTAAATCCACCTTTTGGGAGATGGGATCCGGTTCTAGACGATTTATCCCTATTATCGGGATTTTTCTTGTCTTTTCTCGGATCTGTTTTCTTCTCATTTGGTTCCTCCGGTCCGGGTGCTCCAGCGGCGCAAGTGGCTGTTTTGCATAGGGCGGAGTCGTCATGCAACCTCCCTGATCGCTCTTGCCCCCAGTGCTGTTGCTGCAATGCCTTTCCGAGGAAAGCATACACCCCTTGAAGTTTTTCACCGTTTGAGTACATATCGTTGTTGAGGATGGCGAACGCTGCTTCCGCGTTTTCTGCTGCGGTTTTGTATATTGGTTCGCCTCTGGCATCTTTGCCGTTTACCTGCTTTTGCCAAGATGGGTTGTGAAACCTTTCTTTTGGCGGCAGTACTTCCGGTCTTACGATTCCGGGTAACCTTGTAGGTTTAATGGCAGATCTATTCTTTTTCTCGTGCTCCTCGATTTCTTCCTTCATGAGCTTGATGTCATCCTGGGTTTTTTGGAGGTGTTCACGAGTTCTGAATAGATGTTGATGTTGCCGTTGGAGAGCTTGTCTCCTGGCTTCTAGCACTTCAGGGGGTTCATGCAATCCCACTGGTATTTGTAACAATTCCTGTTCTTCTTGCTCTGTCATTGGTGGAACAAGGATTTCTTTTGTTTTCTTCTCCGCAAGTTTTGTTCCGCTTGCATCTCCTACTTCCGGGCTTTCATCAGCTGGATCAGCCAATTTCTTCTTCCGGAGTTTGTATTGGAGTTTTTTAGCGGCCTTGTGCTTTTTCTTGGATGAGGGAGGCTTTTTAGCAGGTTCATCCTCTGTCAATTCTTTGACATTGGGGAATATTGGAGAAGTTTCTCCGTCTTCTCTCTCTTCCTCTGGCGGAGGAGTTCTAGGGCTTTCCTGACTGCCGGTGTCCGTGTTTTCAGCCGGTTTCGCCATTAGTACTTCATGGAATCCCTCCTGAAAAGATTTAACTTTCCTTTCGAAGGCGTCCACGTCTTCGTCTTTGGAGTCAAAGTCATCTTACCCAGTTCCCGAATCTAACCTCGCCTCAATGGCGACTAGCACAGAGTCAGCTTCCGAGTTCATCGCTAGATTGGCGGATGTCGGATCTTCCACCTCTGTAGTGGGTTTGCTGTTTTCTGCCTCTTGCACGAGATTACTTTCATCCGTGTTTTCGGCGACCTCGGATTGCACCATACCGATAAAGTGTGAATCACTTTTTTGTCGGCGATCTAAGCAAAACCCGGTGTCATAGTCGTCTTCGACTCGGTATAGGGTGGGTGGGAAAATTTTGCTTCCACCACAAAACCCCATGGCCTCTGTAGTTAGTCCGATAAAGATACTTGTAGATCCAATCGGTAACACGCATGCACTTACCAGGTGATTTTGCGCCGGTATGTAAGATCCATTGTTGAGGAAGTGTCCGACATCGCCGTTGAACTCCAGGCTTCCGACGGTTATGGAACTGCCGATTCCGCCAAGTATCCCATATCGGAATTTAACGCCTAACGCCGTCGGCCCCACGGTGGGCGCCAACTGTCGAGACATCGTGGTAGTTTTCATAGACGGGGGTGCCATGAGACTACGGGTAGAGATGTGGGGAGACATGGTTAGGCGAAGAACAAAAACACAGGGTTTACCCAGGTTCGGCACGTCGCAATAATGCGGCGTTCCTACTCCTGCAATCTCGCTAATCAGGACTAAAGCCTGTGTATACAAATACAACGTGAGATTCTGTTTAGCTATTCGCAGAGGATCAACTTCCCGGCGAGTTAGCCTGTAGCTTCTTCTCTATCTATCATATCTCCCGTCCGGCTTTATATAATAGCCGGGTTAGGGCATACAGAGTAGGAAACCTAGAAGACTACGGCAACT
Organism: Alopecurus myosuroides; assembly: GCA_028641055.1. Classification (NCBI taxonomy): domain Eukaryota; kingdom Viridiplantae; phylum Streptophyta; class Magnoliopsida; order Poales; family Poaceae; genus Alopecurus; species Alopecurus myosuroides. Next base: position 110,954,324 of record CM054057.1, on the reverse strand, counting down.
ATTAACTTGGAAAGTAAGGAATCCGCCTTCTACTCCAAGCCAGATCACGTGGGCCGTGATCCGGGTTCTTCTAGAATCCGGATTCTGTGCGTCAGCTTACTGGGCCGCCCAATGGACCGTAGCCCACTACCATTCAGGCCACCCGGGCAATCCGGCACTTTAGACTACCATCCGATATACCCCTATTTGGTATATATCCGACAACAATATTACTCGGGAGCTCACGAACAGGACATTTGAGCATTAATAACTTCATTATCCCCCACGCTTGAGAGATACTCTCTCCATCATGAGGCCATAAATTATATATTTGATTCCGATCTTTATGAATCTCACTAGGAGGATAGAATTTAGAATAAAAGAGAGGAACAATTTCCTCCCATCCAGTAGATTCACCATTCTTCAGGTATTTGAACCATTCAGCGGCTCTACCTTTCAGTGATAAAGAGAATAATTTCCTTTTAACTTGATCCATTATAATACCTGCACACCTGAATAACTCGCATAATTCATATATAAAGATCAAATGATCACCAGGATGGACAGTTCCATCTCCATAATAGCAGTTATCCATAACACGTCCAACAATTTTATAGGTATTTTATAAGGATCTAATTCAGAAGATAACGGGTCACCTACTACCCTAGAAGTAATGGTATAAGTACCCCTAAAGAGAGAACCAAAAGTATTCTCCATAATGAAATAAAACAGCAGACAGAAATAAAAACAACACTCACAGTAAAAGTTTCTCTTAACAATTACACTTACCAATAGCACTTCACTCCCCGGTAGCGGCACCAGAAAATAGTCTTGATGATCCACAAGTATAGGGAGTGTATCGTAGTACTTTCGATAAATAAGAGTGTCGAACCCAACGAGGAACAGAAGGTGTTGACAAGCAGGTTGGTTATAGAATTCACTGTAAACACTAGCAAACGGGTTTTTGGTGGTTTTTGATATAGCAGATAAATAAAGTGCGAGTAAATATAAGACAGTAAATAGAATTGCAGCGAGTGTCCCAATCCTTTTGAGAGCAAAGGACAAGACGGTTGTTCTACTTATGATTACCAAACGTTCTCGAGGACACATGGGAATTTCGTCAGGTGCTTTCGCTTCATACGGTTGATTAATATTTATTGGTTCGTTAAGTGTTGTGTGGGTGAACCTATGCTAATGCACCGCCCAACTAGGACTAATACATACTTGTGATTATAACCCTCGTAAGAATACGCAAATACAAGAAAGTAATTCAGACAAATCTAACCACAACCTTAAAACTCCGGGATTCCACGCTCCCTCCTGCATTGGTTTCCTAACGGGGGTTTAGGTTTCTGTCACTCCGGCAACCCCGCAATTAGTAGCCAAATACACAATGCATACTCCTAGGCTCAAAAAGGTGAAGTATCATGTAGTCAACGTTTACATGACACCACTAGAATAGCACCACAACTTAAGTACCAAACCACTAGATATTACTTCAACATAATGCCACTACTAACATCATGACTTCTCCCATGTCCTCAAGAACTAAATGAACTACTCACAAGAAATCATTTGGATCATAATCAGAGGTGATATAATGGATAGTAACAATCTGGCCATAAAGTGTAAAACACCGATAAATCTCACAAGCATCGACTACTAACAAGTAATCCACACCGGGAGAGAGATCTAGTGGAGAACAACGACAAAGACCCCTAGTTGTTACATCGGGATGAAGGTGGATGAATAGGGTGACGGTTCTGGTGGTGATGATGATGACGATGACTATCTTGATGATGCCCAGAGCGATGACGGTGACGATGGCGATGATTCCCCCTCTCCGGGGAGGAATTCCCTCCCCCAGATTTCTCCCTACCGGAGAGATTTTTTCTCTCTCTTGTTTTCCGTCCCGAGGAGCCGGCAGAATATTTCTTTCATGATCCCCCGGGGCTTAGGGTTCCCTGGGGGTCAAGTACGCGAAAGGGGGCGCCCAGAAGTGGGCCAGGGGGCCAGACCACCCCCAGGCGCGGCCAGGGGGTGCGCCGCCTGGTGGTGTGGGCCCTAGGTGGCCCCCCTCCGGGTGCCCTTCGGGCTAGCTTCCTCCTTGGGACTTCTAAGACTCCTCAGGTATCCCCCTCTTCTTCTGATCTTCTGAAATAGGGTATCTTAACGGTGCTTTTTCCATTAGATTTCTGGTCCGGGTGTTTCTTCTCCAAAAATTATAGAACATGCAAAATAAGATAAAATAACATAAGTGATGCATCATAACATGAAATATATCGATGAATAACAGAAAATAACAATATAAAATAGTGATGCAAAATGGACGTATCATGATTTCATCAAAAAGGGATATTATAAAAGAATCAATAGGATCACCACATTCATCAATATAACACTCATCCTCCTTTGGTAAGCATAGAGGGAAATCAAGTAAAGTATGAGTTAAATAGTTACTCTCATTGGAAGGTAGACATGGGTATCTACTCCATTCTTCCTCCTTTTTCTCATCACTCTCCTCCCCTTTTTCATCAAGTGAGCTTCCAGTTTCAGCAATTTCTTCTTCCATAGACTCCTGCAAGGTATTAGTCTCTGCCTTTTGGGGAGGGAATCTATTAAGATATTTAATTATATAGCCATTAACATCCTTGTAATTATAAAATAAATATTCAAGTATATCATAAATCTCATATTTATAAGGAGCATCATCAATATTTTCAAGCAAAATAAGCAATTTCGAATAATCCCTTCCAAGCAACAAATTCTTCAATTTGTTCCACATTATAAAAGTCATAATTTCCTCTAACATAAGAAGATATGGCATCATTATCATTACACTCACATTGAAAAGGAAGGTGTTTATACCTCCTACAACAACAAGATTTATTAAAACAATAGGAGCAAGTTTTTAGCATAATCATTCAATTTATCTATTTGTTCCCATAAGTGTATCCCTTTTTTGTGACATGAGGTGTTTCTTATAATATTTTTTTGTTCTTCCGTGAACCCACCTGTCGTGGGATAATCACGGCAGACGTTACCGGGGGTAACTTGTCTTGGGGCAAATCGACTCGAGTGTTTGGGAGAGGGTTCAGCTCAAAGGAAACCATGGTGATATGCGATCTGGTAGCCAGCAATCAAGTCGCCGAGTCTACGATCTAAATATATTAGCTCGATACTGGTGTTACAATGGATACTCGAAATCTCTCGGTCTGGCGATCGTGTTCTTGCTCACGTAAAAACTTGTCTAACCCTAACGTAGGGACCGGCTTATATAACATCCGGACCCCCTGGCTTACTCTCCAAGGCGCACTCTGAATCCTACCCGGACACTGCTTACAAACCCTAAACTTCCTTACCGGAACCCACAATCCGGGTTACGAGGCCTTCGTTCCTGGGCCTTCTAGAAGCTTCTTTATCCTAAGTCGGGTCTTGCGCAGCGTCCTTTGGGCCGAGTTACTCCTTGGCGTTAGCCTACCGGGTTATCATCCCTCCATCAGTAGTCCCCAGAATAGCTTGGGCTTCACGGGATCCTCCTTGAAGCGTACGCTATTCCCTGCAAAAATAATAAACATACGAATTTATAGAGGCCAGATTAGATTGCTTTGATAAACAGCTAGGCCTAACTCCATGGTGGCCATATAGTAACCCGGCTTCCTCTAAGTCCATTGTTTACTTTTCCGGGTCAATGCCCCGATGAGAATGTCAAATATCCGGCTTACTTCACTTGATAATTGACCCTGATATCACGGAAAGATTTCCTTCTTATCTTGTCCGGATATCGCTCTCGGGCATTTAACGCATATCCCCAAAATCTCGGACGGGTATCCCTTATCCCGAAAATTTTGGTTCCCGCCCGTTGGCCTAGGTTCCCCCACCCGTACCTATATATAGGCACCTAGGGGGTGACCTAACCCTAACGGTCCATTGCTTCCATTCTCTTCCTCCTCACCAGCGCATCCCCGTTCGAGCACTTAGAGCACCACCACGGAGATCTCGCGCGCGTCACCGGAGCAAGGCCGCCGCCGTCCGCGCTCATCCACGGCTCACCTCGCGCCGCCGCCAAACTCCACCGCCGCGTCTCCAAGCCGCCCGCCGGGAATCGCACCGGGGCACCGCGACTGTGCCATCTACCGCCGGCGCATCCCTCTCCAATCCACACCGGTAAGTTTCTTGCTCCCACTAATTTAGCTTTTGTCTGCATTATTTGACCTAGATTGGATCTTGGTCCGCCGCGAGCCGTTCCTTGTTCCGCACCGGATTAGGTCACATAGTTCCATGCTAGCTCGTCCAATAGCTTGATAGATGGTCACACATCACTCCCCTATCACTGTTAATCATCAATTTCTCCGCAGAATCGTCCGCAAATTTTCCAATCTAGATTCATTTCGCCCAAATTTTCCGCGGCTGTCATTGATACCCGGAAAATCCACTTCTTCCGGTTCTTTTACCTGCACTAGATACATGGGCAATCAACCTTCTTCCACAAATGCTTGCCAATACGTAAGTACCCCATAGTTTCTGTACTGATACTCGATACCCGGATAATTCGTAATTCTCATACTGTTTATCGATACTCGGAGAATCCATGATTTCCGAGTCTTATGTCTTGTACCTTTTTGTTTCGTGTTTCGCAGACTGAACCCATGGCTCCCAAGAAGCAAGGGAAGCAACCGGCTAAAACTAGGATGACCCAATCGATATCCGCCAACTGGGCGCGATCCACCGTCACCAAGGCCAAGCTGGAGGAGCTGGCCGAGTTAGGGGTCCTCCCCCCTCAGGAAGATATCCACTGGAGAGTGCCGAGTGATGAGACCCGGCCCACGCCAAATGCCGACGAGGTAATCTGCTTCGTTGAGCACGTGACCCGGGGGTTTCGCCCTCCGGGTCACCCTTTTTTCCGCGAGGTCTTGAACCATTATGGCCTCCGGGTGTTCGACATAGGGCCTAACTCTATGTTGAACATTACCCATTTCATTGTGCTTTGCGAGTCTTATTTGTGCATTTCGCCAAATTTGGCTCTTTTCATTGAACTTTTCCAGTGCAAACCGTGCCGCGAAAGCGGTGACGGGGCGCTCTTAACTTGCGGCGGGGTCTCTATCCAGTGCCGCAAGAATTCACCTATGCCGACTCTTAATTTGAACTCCCACGTTAAGCATTGGCAATTGTCCTTCTTCTACTGCCGAGACACCTCCCCAACCGGCGAGAGGAAACTGCCGGGTTACTCCGAGGGTCTCTTAGATCTCTCCGGGTTACTCCGAGGGTCTCTTAGATCTCTCCGATACCTTCAACACTTTTGCCCCTGAATCGGACAGGGAAACCATTCAACCCCTCTTAGCAAAGATAGCCGTCCTCTCTGCCCAAGGTCTCCTTGGGCTCAATCTAGTTAAAACATGGGTCAACTTCCGGATCCAACCCAACTCCACTCGCTCGAAACTGATGTGCGAGTACTCGGGGCACTCTACGGATTCTCTCCGATATTCTTCGAAGAATTACCCGGCGGGTGATACCAATAAGACCATCAAGAGCTTTTTGACGGAAAAGTTGGACGTCATCCGGAATATAGCCGGACTGGAGCCTTTCACTCGCGAGAATCCGGCTCCTGCGGTAAGATCCGGCACATATACCTTCATTTTCATGCTTTCACTTGATCCAATTATTAACCCCTACCTTCACACCTTTGTCTCAGGCTGATAATGTCTTTTGGAATGTTGAGACCTCCCCTTCCTCCGGAGACCCGGAAGAAGACGAGGAACCGGCTGACAATGATGAAGGTATTCATCCGGGTCTTCTATCAGCTTCACTTGCATCATTTTGCTCACACGTCTAACTTTTTTCGACTATACATACTCGTCTTACAGGATTGGAGGACAAGGATGACAAGGACGAGGAGGACCCGGAGGCCACCGAGTCCGATAAAAGCGAATCCGAACAAGAAGTAACGGTCGGGAACAAGAGGAAGACCAGAGGGGTGGTATCCAAGGTTCCCTTCTCCTTTATGTCCTCCGAACCCTATTCCTTTGATAACATGCGTAAACTTAACCAACAACTATCCAACTCATCACACTTGAAGGAATCTCTTCTGGCCAAGCGCAGGGTGACCCGGAGTTCCCCGGGTGACGATCCCCTCAACCCGGGCATCTCCACCTCACCAGTCCGCCGTGCCGGTACTCCTCCACCTCACCCTTCCAACTCTCCTCAACGTCACCCCTCCCCCAACCATCCACTGGCCGGGCAGTTCCGGGTTCCGCTATCGGTTCCCGTGACAGCTTCATCCGCTTCCAGCAGCGAGCTCCCACCAGATTACGCTGTGAACACCGGGTGAGTCTTTGCTATATGATATCCTTGTATACTTGATAATTTTCATCCATTGTCGTTAACTATTTTTCTCTTTTTTCCTTAGCGCCCAAGTCACACTTAGTGACCCGGAGTGCATGGAGACAGATAACCGGGAGACGGAGGGGCCGACTGATGATATGGACGCCGCGACTGGCGATGATGTTAAAGATAACCAGGAACAAGGCCCCTTGGGTGACCCGGCTCGCCAGGAAGCCGGGTCTCCGAAGCCATCTGAAGAGGCTGAGGACGAGGAGGTTGAGATCCTGGAAACAAAGACGGGTTCTCCAAACCCGGACACCCAGACAGTCCGGGTCTCGACCCCAAAGTCGGGGAAAGTTCACCCGCCAGGCGATCAAGCTGCCGGCTCTTCTGGTGTCAGGCCCGAAGACATGACGTTCTCCCAGATGCTTGATGCCCTGCACACCTTGAGGGCCGATGAAGAAAATATCTTAGAAGCTTTGATAGCTAAACATGAGGTAAATCCGAATAATATTGCCTGTATCCTTATGTAGTCCCCAAGTTCCGAGTGAATTTATTGATAATTTGCTTGGGACTTCGTAGTATATCCGACTAATCCTTCCTTGTGTCTCCACTCAGGCGTTCGTGACCCAATCCAAGAAAAAATTGGCGAAGGCCACCAAGCTCGTTGAGAAGGAGGCGGCTCTGCGTGAGTCGGCTGAAGCTGAAGCTAGGAGGAGTGGGAAGATCACGAGGAAGTATAGGAGGAGGGCTCATGCAGCAGAAGATGAGCTGACAAAGCTTTCTGTTCAAATTGCCGATACGTATCGTGCTTTGGCTGGTACGATTGCTAACTTGATAATTATGATCCGGATGCTCATTCTGATAAATAGTCGGATTTCCTTACCCGTTGTTTTTTGCTACTTTCTGCAGGTCCGGATGAAGTAATCCCGGACGAAAATGACATTGCCAAGTTGAAGACCATCAAGAGCACTATCCGGAAGCTGTGCGCCGGAACCAAATGGATCCTTCAGGAGCTGAGGTGGCCGGGTTCCGGGCACGGCAACCTGAAGATGCTGCTGGACGCTTGCTCCACCGTCCCCGAGTGGATTAGGCACTGGAAACGATCGTCCTGCCGGGTTGCGGTAACCCGGGGTCTTGCGCTGGCTAAGGCGTATCTTCCCAAACTCGAGCCAGCCAAGCTTATAGGCGGGTTTCCCGAGTTTAACCACGACGGGTCCAAGTTCTCCGTGAAGAATTTCAAGGCCATCCAGAAGGAAGTCCGTCACCCAGCCAGCATAATTGCCGATGGTTTGGACCTTAGTGTCATAATTCCAGCATATGATTCTGATGACAAGGCTATCAAGTCGGATCTTCCCAAGCCATACGACATGCTAGCCCGATGGAAGGCGGAGGCTGCCCAGTTGAGAGAGGAGGCCGCGAAGAAGAAGGCTGAGGCCGATTCTGCGCCTGCTACCTCCACGCCAATCGTCCCTCCTCCCGCACGGGCCGGCACTACTGCTGATCCGGGTGCTGCTGCTACCAAGAGTGCTGAAGAGCAAGTCAAGGGACAGGACCGGCTGGCAAGGGCAAGGAGAAGATGGATGCCTCAGCCCAAGATGCCGAGTGATATTTGCTATCCACTGTCATCAGATACGTTATTCGGCCAATGGGCTTTTTAAACAATTATTTTTGATGGTGCGCATGTGCACCTTTGATACTACTATTATGGTTTGTAATACATTTTGAAACTTAATAGCTTTCGTGGCCCTTTTGGCCTTTGGATGAATTTGATGTCTATCTGCTTTTGAGTTCGTTTATTCTTGATATTCCGACTTACTTTATGGTTCCTTTTGTGAGACTCGGTTTCCGGATCTCGTGGGTTTTGACAGGTGGACTTTTCTCTAAGTCCCCAAGTCCCCAAGACTCGGATTTTTGGGTTTTTGAGCTTAATAGCTAGATAATTTGTTCCTTTTTTCAAAATCCCCAGTCCCCAAGGCCCGAACTTCCGAGTCTAGGGTGTTAGGTCCTTCAAATAAAACAAATTGTCTTTGCCAAAGCCCAAAACCTAGAGCCGTTTCACATAGGTTTTGAAGTTATGCTTAATAAACAGTGAGTTTACGGTTATTAACCCTGTACTCTGCATAACTTGTGGTTTAGATGACCCTTTTGGCTCTCTTGTACTGTAAACCGGCTTTCGCGTGGATAATCATGTTGTTGCATCTATACGAAGACAGGGTCAGGCAAGTCCCATTGGGCATCATGACTGATTGTGATCATATGCGAGCAAATCATGCCACTTTAGTGCGAGTCACATCGAGCTTAAGTACGAAAATTCTAGAAAGTTTGGCTCCTTTGTCCTGTTATAAGCTTGCAGCCGTACTCGTTTGCGAGTAATCGGCCCTTATAACTCATAGGCATCATGGCCGGGTCTTTGAGTTTGTAACTGTGCTATTCAAGCAATCTGCCCCCAAGACCTAAATATACGCAAACTGCTAAAGAAGGCTAATGTACTAAAAAACAGTAAACAATACTTACCTGGAAGAAAGATAAAAAGTATAACAAAAATGAAAATTGATAAAGACGCATGCAAAGGAAATAATATGTTGTTCAACCATCTCTTTATTGATATGAGAAAAGTTAGGTCAGCAAGCCGCCTCATTAAAAACCCTCCAGTCCCTTTAGGTACCCTGGATAGGAAAAGAGTGCGTCTGAAACCTGCTGCCTGTTACATCGTGCAATTCCACTTTATGAATCTAGGCTATGCTAGGTATAGTAGGGACGCAGCTGAGCCACGTTCCATGGTCTTTTTTTTTCTTGCATAGATGAAGTGGTATGAGCGGTGTCGTTAACCGTAGCCGACTCTTCCCTTGCATCTATCAAGTAATATGATCCATTGTGCAGATTCCGGCTTATGATGAACGGTCCTTCCCATGGCGGTGATAACGTGTGTTTTCCTTCCTTTGATTGCACCAGGCGCAGAACCAGATCTCCTTCCTGGAAGACCCGGGTTTTCACGCGCCAGCTATGATACCTCCGTAGATCCTGCTGATATATGGCTGATCTCTCCAAAGCTTGTTCCCTGTATTCCTCTAGCATATCCACGGTGTCTTGCCGGGTCTTCTCGTTCTCAACCTCGACATAAGCCGATACTCGAGGCGAGTCATGAATAATATCACTCGGCAATACTGCTTCTGCGCCATAAACCATGAAAAACGGTGGCATCTGAGTAGATCTGTTAGGTGTGGTATTGATACCCCAAACTACTGAAGGTAACTCCTCAACCCATGCACCAGCAGCTCTGATACACGGGACTCGCAACCGTGGCTTTAATCCACGAAGCAACTCCTGGTTTGCTCTCTCCACTTGCCCATTAGCCCGTGGGTGAGCCACTGAGGCTATGTCCAAACGGATGCCGTTGTTTCCACAAAACTTCTCCATCTCTCCAAGGGACATGTTGGTTCCATTGTCGGTGATTATACTGTGGGGATATCCGAACCGATAGATAATCCTTTTCAGGAACTTGACTGCTGTAATTGCCTCACAATTGGTGACTGGCATGACCTCAACCCACTTTGTAAACTTATCAACAACCACTAAGAGATGTGTCTTTTTGCAAGGTGACATGTGGAAGGGGCCAACCATATCCATACCCCAAACAGCGAACGGCCAGGTTAACGGGATAGTCCGCAGTTCCATAGCCGGCACATGGGTTTGGCGAGCGTACCTTTGACATCCGTCACACCTTGCCACCAAGCGCTCCGCGTCTGCTAGGGCCGTGAGCCAGAAGAAACCATGTCTATAAGCTTTGGCCACAAGGGATCTTGTGGATGCGTGATGCCCACAATCACCTTCATGGATCTCCTTGAGGATCTGTCGGCCTTCTTCTGGTGCTACACAGCGCAAAAAGACTCCTGCTGCACTTCTTTTGTACAACTCCCCACTGATGATAGAATATCCTTTTGCTCGTCTCAGAATTTGTCTTGCTAATACCTCCTGTTGTGGTAACTCGCCCCGTGATAGGTAGGCCAGGAACGGCTCTGTCCACTCGGGAACAGCACGTACAGTGGCCACGAGCTCCAAATCCGGGTCTTGATTTGCCAGTTCTTCCTCAGACTCGGTTTTAACTGATGGTCGCCATAGCTCGTCCAGGAAAACATTAGGTGGGACCGGCTCTCTGCGCGAGCCGAGTCTGGCGAGTGCGTCTGCTGCCTCGTTTTTTCTTCTGTCTATGTGCTCCACCTCATACCCGGAAAAACATCCGGCAACCCTGTCCACCTCTCTGTGGTATGCTGCCATAGTTGCATCTTTTCTATCCCAAGTTTCTGAGACCTGCTGTACCACAAGGTCCAAATCTCCAAAGCATCATATCCTCTTAATGTTCATCTCCTTGGCTACCTTTAAGCCGTGCAATAGGGCCTCATACTCGGCCACATTATTGGAACAATCAAAATGAATCTGCAACACGTAACTTAACTTGTCTCCTTTGGGTGATGTTAGCACCACTCCAGCCCCTGATCCCTCGTACTGCTTGGAACCATCGAAGTGCATTATCCAAGACTCGGAATTTGGAGCCATGGCGGGCATGCCTGTGTGAGTCCAATCGTTAATGAAGTGGACTAAAGCTTGAGATTTGATTGCTGACCTGGGCTCGTAGTTGATGTGATAATCTCCCATCTCGATCGCCCACTTGGCTATTCTACCTGTTGCGTCCGAGTTTCTGATGATATCCGACATTGGTATAGAACTGACCACTGTTATGGGGTGTTCCTGAAAATATGGCTTCAGTTTCTGGCTGGCCATGAAGACCCCGAAAACCAGCTTTTGCCAATGTGGGTAGCGCTGTTTTGCCTCTGATAATACCTCGCTGACATAATAAACCGGCCTCTGGACCGGGTGATTTTTCCCATCCTCCTTACGCTCGACGACAACCACTGCGCTAACCGCCCGGGGCCCGGCTGCAACGTATAATAGCATGGGCTCTTTAGGACCCGGGTCTGCTAGGACTGGTGCCTCGGATAACTGCTTCTTTAGTGCTTCGAACACCTCGTCCGCCTCTTGATCCCATACGAATTTATCCGATTTCTTCAAGAGCCGGTACAAGGGTATTGCCTTTTCTCCGAGTCTGGATATAAACAGGCTGAGCGCTGCTACGCAACCTGTGAGCTTCTGAACATGCTTCAAATTTTCCGGCTTTTTCAGACTCTGGATAGCTTTGATTTTATCCGGATTTGCCTCAATTCCTCTCTCAGAAACGATAAAGCCAAGTAATTTCCCGGCTGGGACTCCAAAGACACACTTTGTTGGGTTAAGTTTCATCTGGTACCTTCTCAGATTCTTGAACGTTTCCTTTAGATCATCAATAAATGTCTCCGCTTTCCTGGTCTTGATCACCACATCATCCACGTATGCGTGAACGTTGCATCCAATTTGGTCCTCAAAGCACTTCTGAATACACCGTTGATAGGTTGCGCCCGCATTCTTCAATCCAAATGTCATGGTCTTGTAACAGAAGGCCCCAAAAGGGGTTATGAACGATGTTTTCTCCCAATCTTCCTTCTTGAGCTTGATCTGATGATACCCGGAATATGCGTCCAGGAAACATAATAGGTCACTTCCAGCTACTGCATCAATGATCTGATCTATCCTTGGTAGTGCAAACGGATCCTTTGGGCAATGCTTGTTGAGACTTGTATAATCGATGCACATTCTCCACTCATTGGTATTTTTCATCACGAGAATCGGGTTTGCTAACCAGTCCGGGTGAAATACTTCCATGATAAAGCCGGCTGTAAGCAGCCGTGCGATTTCTTCTCCTATAGCCTTCCTTCTTTCTTCATTCATTTTTCTCAGGCCCTGCTTCACAGGCCTGGACTTGGGATCAACGTGCAAACTGTGCTCTGCCAGTTCTATGGGGATACCCGGCATGTCGCTGGGCGTCCAGGCGAACACATCCTGATTCGAACGAATAAACTCCACAAGTGCTTTCTCCTGCTTGCTGTCCAAGTTAGATCCTATAGCAAATTGCTTGGAGGGATCACCCTCGACAAAAGCCACCATCTTGGTGTCCTGCGCTGCCTTGAACTTTGCTCTCTCATCTTCGGTATTCGGCCTTTTTAACGCTGTTCTGTCATCCGGGTCTACTTGAGACCGGTAATACTTGAGTTCCTCTTTTCTGCAGGCTTGTTAAGCCATTGCCGCATCTCCTTCATCGCACTCAGCCGCTATATCCCGGTTCCCATGTATGGTGATGGTCTGCTTTGGACCCCGGATTTTTAGCTGTAGATACACATAACATGGCCTGGCCATGAACTTAGCGTAAGCCGGCCTTCCGAATAGCGCGTGATAAGGGCTGCGCAACTTGACCACCTCGAAAGTGAGCCACTCAACCCGGAAATTGTCCTTCAATTCTCCAAAAGCTACCTCCAGTGTGATTTTTCCCTCGGGGCACGCTGAGTGACCCGGTACTATCCCGTGAAAAACTGTCGAACTCTTCTGTAGCTGGGACTCCTTGAGACCCATGCGTAGAAAGGTTTCCCAATATAAGATATTGATGCTACTACCGCCATCCATCAAGACCTTTTTCAACTCATAACCATTAACATGCGGCGCAACCACCAATGCTAAGACTCCCGGGTGTTCTATCCTCTCTGGGTGATCCCTTCTGCTCCATGTTACGTCCTGCTCTGACCATCTCAGGTATCTCGGAACGGCCGAGGCAACTAAGTTTACCGCCTTTTTTAGTATCTTTTTATCCTTGTTGGAAATTCCTGTAGTATGTACGTGGTATTGTCCCAACTGTTTGGGGTTGGCCTGGAAACCTCCAGCTCCCCCCTGGTTATTGCCCGGATTTCCACCTGCCGGGTTGCCGGCTGGGGGTGGGCCGTGGCCCGGGTTTCCACCCGGACCCGGTCCTCCTCCCCGACCTGCACCTCGCATAGCCTTGTTTATTTCCTCGTTCTTCCATCTCTGTAGGTCTGCACATTGCTCCAATGAATGGTAAGCCGGCCTACCGTTTCAGCTGTGCTTTGGGCACGCCATCCTGAAGATATCCCAATTGTTACCCGGCCTTGGCGGTCCTTGATAATTTCCTCCGTTCTGGTTTCCTCCATTGAAGTTTCCTTCTGCCCTAGGTCTCGAAGACCCGGCTTCTGTGCTAGCGACAAACTCGGAGCTTCCCTCAAACGGGCGCTTATTCTGGTTGTTCCCATTGTTACCTCCATTGTTACCCGGCGTTGATCCATTGCCGGTTATTCCATTGTTGCTTGTGCTTGCTTTTGCTTTCTTGTCATCGACATCCTCTTCTGTAGTATCTGTTGCAGCATGCTTGTTGCATGCATCCATTAGCTCTCCCATCGTAACCTCTGAAGCATTTCGACTAGATTTCATGCGAGTTAACTTTTGCACTAAAGGTATGTACTTGCACGTCTTTGCCATCGCTTGTAACGCATCCTTGGGCTGAATATCCGTAGATGAGAAAAGTATCTCCATGACTCGGCGCACCCAACTGCGCGCCGATTCTCCCTTCTTCTGGACACACCGCTCTAGGTCATCAATAGTAAATAGCTTTCTGCATGTCCCATGAAAGTGTTTGATAAACGCAGTCTTCAACTCCTCCCATGACTTGATGGATCCCTCCAGTAGATTATTGAACCATAACTTTGTGGCTCCTTCTGACATCATTAAGTACATGAACTTGGCTTGAAGATTTTCAGTTGCGTTGCGAATCGACATTGCCATCTGATAGCTTCTCAACCATGTTTCCGGATCCATAGTCGGCTCATAATTCACCACTTTACCCGGTTCCTTGAATTTATCCGGGTAAGGCTCAGCTCTGATATTATCTGACAGACACTTAGGCCCAGCGAGATTAGTCAGAACTGGCCTCACTCGGGAAACGTGTGATCCTGCGGGGGACGCGGCTGGACGCGGTGCTGCTGCTGGTCCATGCACCGCAGACCCGGCCGCGGCTCTCCTCGCTCTGGAACTATCCACGATGGCTTGCGCCGCTGATGCTGCTGGTACTGCTTGAACACGGGGAGGAGGCGGCACTTGCTGCTGCTCCGCCCTCCGTCGCGCTGAGCTTGTCTGAATATTGCCGGTATTGGCTCGTTGTTGGCTGATATATGGTGTCCCATGTATTCCACTTCTGTTGTCCGGGTAATTAACTTGCTGTGCCACTGCCGTATGCAATAAATCGATCGCCCGTCGGGTCTGCTCCGCATGGGGTGACTCTCTTACGGGGATCTGATTCAATGCTAACGTTGCAGCATACACGTTATCCATGGGGTTGTTGTAATGACCTGCTGGCGTGCGAAACCGCGATGGTGGTGGTGGTGGTAATGTACTGCCGGTAGTGACTCCAGTCTGTAATATGGGTAACCCGTCCTGCGTGTTTACCGGTTGTGCTACTCCAGTTGCGGGTTGATGTACAGTTCCTTGGTTTGCCGCTGGAATCGGCTGATCCTGTGATGTGATGAATAGTGTGGCCGGGTTTATAACTCCACCCGTTGCCGGTAATCTGGTCTGGTGTCTTTGACGCACCCTGGTTGTCTCTTCTCGGAGCCGGTTCTCCAATGCATCTAGATCGCGCTGGCGCGCAGCTACCCCTTGTTTTTCTGCTTCCACTTGCCTTGTTGTTCCAATGCACGACGGGCTACATCCAGATCCCTAACACGTTCCGCCGCGTTTTCCGGGGTTATGACTGTGGCTAGAACGGTGGGATCCAGGATCAGGTTGTTGTTGAACAGGGCCGGGTGTTGGGGATTTTAAGGACCCGCCCCTGGTGTCCGGTTTGCCAGATATCCGAACATGTTTGCCTGCAACTCACTATCCGCCGCATGGCTGGTAACTGATGCCGATTCTCCGTCGACCCGGGTTAAGACCGGGTTTCCGTCAATCGGATTTTGCGTCTGGGCCAATGCTTGTGTTGTTCCGACAGCGGCCGCGGTCACGTTCCCCTGATTAAGATTGGTTGCGGGGGTCGTGTAAACCGCGACCTGGCGCACAATGCTTGGCGCAGATTCGTATTCTTCTTCATCATCGCTGTCTTCCTCGTACCGGTCCTCCAGCAGGTGCAGGATAGACTCGGTGTCATCTTCTCTCATAACCCGGCCACGCGGGGTCCATGCTGGCTCCTCCGGCTGTTCCCTCTTCGTGGTGGGCTCTTCTGCCGGATCTATCGTCCCGACTGATTCCTCCCCATCGGACTGAACGCAGGTGGCCTCCCCTGACACAGAATCAAATCAGAAATCGTCAGGAGCTAAACCGGACGTACATACCATGCCAATGAAGACGTTGATCCGGCCGATTGTCACGACAGATCCGGATTCGAGCAGATCCGACTCTGGCCCCCAGCCAAAATCGTCCACCATCTTCTCTCCTTCTGGGTTGGTGTAGATCTCGCCGACGACGAGGTTCTTCATGTTCTCCCGAGCTTCTCCCGTGATGTAAACACCCTTGGACGTAGGCCCCACGGTGGGCGCCAACTGTCGTGGGATAATCACGGCAGACGTTACCGGGGGTAACTTGTCTTGGGGCAAATCGACTCGAGTGTTTGGGAGAGGGTTCAGCTCAAAGGAAACCATGGTGATATGCGATCTGGTAGCCAGCAATCAAGTCGCCGAGTCTACGATCTAAATATATTAGCTCGATACTGGTGTTACAATGGATACTCGAAATCTCTCGGTCTGGCGATCGTGTTCTTTCTCACGTAAAAACTTGTCTAACCCTAACCTAGGGACCGGCTTATATAACATCCGGACCCCCTGGCTTACTCTCCAAGGCGCACTCTGAATCCTACCCGGACACTGCTTACAAACCCTAAAATTCCTTACCGGAACCCACAATCCGGGTTACGAGGCCTTCGTTCCTGGGCCTTCTAGAAGCTTCTTTATCCTAAGCCGGGTCTTGCGCAGCGTCCTTTGGGCCGAGTTACTCCTTGGCGTTAGCCTACCGGGTTATCATCCCTCCATCACCACCTTTCCAGTAAGATCTAGTTTCAAAGAAATCCATTGATAGCAAGAATAATAAAGCAAGTAAAAAGCAGTAGAGTACTTCCCAAGTGAATTTATAGATACACCTAAGCTATAGATAAAAAGCAATAGAGTACTTCCCAAGCTATGGTACCCGAAAATGGCGCCAGAAAAAAGTCTTGATGACCCACAAGTGCAGGGGATCACGATAGTCTTTGAGGGTAAGTGTAAACCAATTTATTGATTTGACACAAGGGGAGCCAAAGAATACCTATAAGCCTTAGCAGCTAAGTTGTCAATTCAGCCACACCTAAGAAGCACTTAGAAAATGATATTAGTAACACAAGGTGCAATAAAACTGTGGATGGAGTGGTGTTGTGATGTTTCTCTTGCGTCCTCAACACACCGAATACAATGACAATTGTATAGATGCACTGGTTTAGCGAAGAGATAGTGAAAGTGGTGAAATATGGAGTGAAACAAGTGGTATGTGTAATATGTAATAAATGGACCAGCAAGAAAATAAGTAGTAAAAGCATGTAAAAATAGTAGCAATAATAGTAAAAGATGGACCAGGGTTCATAGGTTCACTAGTGGTAACCCTCCAAACAATAGAACAAGTGTTGGGTAAACAAATTACAGCTAGGAAACTGAAAAATCATGGGGACATAACAATGCTATTATGACGAGATATAGTTCACAGGTTCTAACATTTTAGGAATTATGTAAAGTCATATGAACCGCTATCCAGCATGCATCCATATCTAAAAGTCCACCACAAGAAAGCTATTCAGCAAATCTCTCTGATATTAAGTTGCAGCAAAGAAGTGATTGCTTTGGTGCAACAGAAAATTGCATTAAGTAAAGTACGTAATGTAAGCAATGGTTCTCATCCGTAGACAAGATCACCACTGTTTTCTCTGTAAGGTCCCCTAGAACCACTGTTCAAGGACACCTCCGATATGCATACATTCACGATCCCAGATCACACCAGTCGTGAACAACATATCAAGTTGGTACACAGATACAATATCCATTACACGATTACAGAAACACTTACAAAAGAGACATGATCACATGACCAAGTCTACAAAACTGCCACACAGGGAAAACACACAACACACACAACGGGAGACTAAAACACACAAACGTAGTAGAGCCCAAGTCACGCCTTAACCGACAGGCTGCTGACCGGGAGACGATCCTTGCTCGCAAGTCCATCAGCGCAGTACCCTCCTGGTAGATCTCCTTCTGAGGCTCCTCCTCAAAGTCTGGCAAGTAAATACCAGGGAAGAAACCAATATAAGTACATTTGAATGTACTCAGCAAGACACCCATCATGTATCTTACCAAATGCAAGTATGCTTATATGGTGTAGAAGGTAGGCTATACATAGGGTTCACTATCCATGATATATGAAAGATATATCATAGTTGATTTTGACAATCTCTGTATCTTTGTTGAAGAAGATACTTCAAAATAAAATAATATAGTTTTCTTTCTCTTGTAGATATCACATGTACAAGAGGTTTTGTAAAACTTTGTTAAAAGAAAGTTTTCTCTTTGCAAAACTTCTTGTAAAACAGCTTCTGGATTTTCATCAACGGTACCTCCAGGGTAAAAGGTTCCTTCTTTCAGTACTTCCTAAGTTCCAACTCCTTTTCAAAACTCCTTTTTGAAAACATTGACACAATGCTATCTACATGACCATTCAGCTCTCCATATCCGAGGACGCGGCTATTCAGAATAGTTTGAATCTGCAGAGGTGTACACAATCCACCAGATTCAGTACAGCCGCCGTGAACAACCATGGACTGTAACAACAATATGTAAACATCAGATAACCGATCCTAACCATCCACTATGTTAAGGCTAGAATATGCCTATCTCTCCAGTTGAGTTTAATTTCGCCGACACCTGGATAAACCCTGCCATGAAAGGAGATTCTTTGTTCTCCCCGGCACCTGGTCTACCCCTGCCATGACAGGAAACCCACTGTCGCACCCGGGGGGTAACTTAATCCCTCACTTTGTATGTCACACGTTTCATAACTTGGCGGCAATTGGGTTTGAGGGAGTCCGTCCCCTTATAGCAAATTGAGATAGAACACACACTAACAAAAACAAACTTCAAGTTAAGCGCCGTTCCCATGTTGGGGTAGAGTGACAGTACGGTAAAGGTTGTCCGGCGAAGACTAGGTTATGTGTCATTTTTGAAAAAACACATTTTCCCAAAAACGACCACTTCAACATTCCTCCGGTGGATAAGGCTTCGTCTTTCCACCGGGTTTTCCATAAAGCCTTTGTTTTACAAAAACAAATTTTTAGGGTGTCCACTTAGGGACTAATACTTTTGGTGGTAATAAATACCGTATGGTGGCTATGGGCTTGGTAACACCAAGTATCAACTACTGGCATAATAATAATATATAATATTAGTATTAGTAGTAGTCACTCAAAAATATATTTTGGTAATCCAAGTTTTTGTAAAACTTTCAGAGGTAAAACATGCATGATATATAATTATAAGGGTAATAACAGCAAGCATCAGGATGGCTTACCTTAAATCTCTTAGTGTCCCTGGCCTTGAAGTAGCTTGAACTTGACACACATCTCTACAACTCCTTCTTCTTCTTCGTTTTCTAACGCCATAAAATAAATACAAACACATACTCAGAACCAAAAGGAAAACAATATAACAAGGCAACACATACAACACACAAACTTATACTAGCGCAAACACTTAAAATTTCTCGCGAAAACTATCTCACAAACTCTCATGGTACAAAACTATCGTCTAACAAACATATTGTTGAGAAACCATATCCCACATATTATATATCATGTATGGAGTGGGTGTACCACTCTCATAATAAGATATTCAAGAGGCTAAAAATACAGCTTTTGGTCACAAAGGTGATACTAATAAAATAATAACAACCAATCAAAGAAACACCCATGGCAGTGGGTATTAACCATAACACAAGCAATCATCACCAAACAAGTTTACCACTAACTTAATGCATAACTAACAAGATACTGCTAAAAACAACCACAACGCTAGCACAACAATAACATAAGTACAATACTCACGCTAAGGTAAACACTCAGACAATCCCAAACAACAAGCAAACACACCACAGATGAAACAAGCTAGTTACTGACTATGTTTATGTCTAACCAAAGCTAAGGAATCCATCAATCATGAAAATAACTAAAAAAACAGTGTCTCAACCATTGGTAACAAGTCATTAAACACACTCTAAAACACAGTACTCACAAGAGGTAACAAAAGTAGAAAATAACACAACTACACGAGTTCACTACTAGCATACTGATATGAAAGATTTCTACACAGGCATGCTATAAGCAATAAAGTAATGTACAACCTATAGCCATTAGCAACTCAAGAAGTCATGGCATAATAACAGAAGTGAAAACACCCTAAAAATGTTAAAATAATCATACTTCCATATATAGGAAAACAATAATTCTAGAGCAACTCATAATATCTAGTGTGGCACTAATACATTACTTTGAGAAGCAAACAATACTACAAGGATGCATTTTCCTAAAAAATCAATACAAGAATATAAATAGCTACTAACAGCACATAACACCTTACACATTCTAGTAAGCAATCATACCAAAATAACTCTATGAAAACAACTACTTAGCAAGAACAAGCCAAGTCTAATAATACATGATTGTCTAATCAATCAAATAACAAGTAATAAGGTGACAGGCTATAAACCAGTAGCTATGCAACCAATACAAGCTCAACTAAACACTTTCAAAAATCCAAACACTCAAGGAAATCTATCCACACATAATCTACCAATCACTAGGAAAATAATTCTATTTGAAACCAATATTCAATGTAAACAAAACAATAGTGAAACACTTCTTAACATGATATTCCTAAGGGAATATTATGTTAACAAATGTAGCACAACTAAACATACTAGGATTCACAAAGAAATACTAAACACTTCCCTTACCCAAGTGAAACAACATCTATTTTCCTTGGTGGAAAATACTAAGCAAACAAATAGTAATACATGCCATTAACACACAAGTGTATGGTAGGGCTTTTGCATCCCCACCAAAAATGAAATGGCACCAGTGGGTTATTGTGGTGACCCAACACACCACTGCATGTGTAGTGCGCAAGTCGATGACATAATACTCACAGAAGGACTTATCCGTGAATATTACATCCCTCAGAGTAGTACAACAGAAACACAGCGGGACCAGGTAAAACTATAGGATACAAACTTCATTACAAAATCTTGAAAATCTCCTTGATGAATCAAGAAAATCTCCTGCAAATGAAACATCAGAAGAAGCAATTCGAAGCTCCAAGCCGGAGAAGAACTCTAGCTCAGAACTAATCCACTACGGCTGATGTCAGCCCTAAAATATGGCTTGAAAATGCTAAGGCCAAATATGGTCTCCACCTACACCTTGATAGCTTCTCCTCCATCAGCGTTGTTGATGATGATGCTTTACTAGCTAAGTAGTATAAGACCCCACCTAGCTTCCTTAGACCGCGATGACTTCTCGATGACGACTTCAATAGGGCTTCAACTCTAAGCAAGGGGTCAAACGGGATAGAATGAGTAACGAGCATTACTCAGCAAGTTCATGATATATAGTGGGTGGTTGATGCACTAACTACAGCTTAAGTCTCGAAAGAGTCATAAGCTAATGCAAGGTTTTGTAAAACTTTCTTCAAGAGGTTGCTTTTAATTCTGAAAACTATGCCCGCCATTCTTCACATGATTAGAACTTTCATGGAGTTGCCTTTCCTGCGGCGTTCGCAGCTCCTTCCCGGAACAAGGGGTAACATGCCACATCCTTTTCCACTCTGCAGAGGTGCGCTACTTTACCCATGGACGACCAAGACCATGTTGCACAACCAGGTGTACATTCCTGTCCACTCCCACTCAGGTGTGGGGCCCGGTTGTTGGTCCAAGCCAAACCGTGCTTCTCCGCACAACGCATGCCCACCCATTTCTGCCAGCAGGTTGAACGCCTGATTCCACCCCTCACGATGGAGATCTACGCGCCCCTGGCAGACACTCATAGACCCCAGAGCCCGTGGGACGTAAGGGCTCCCACCCATGTGCATGTAGTCTCGCAAGACCTACAGCGTACGTCTCTGGCCAGTCCGTTGACATGCGAACGAGAAAAGTATCACGGTTGACTTACTCCCCCCATAGAAGATCCATGGTCAACGTGAATTTACGGCGCAAGAATCCTGACGGCATTTGTTGTTAATTCCTAGGTAATACTTTCCCATGCAGATGGAACCTTCCTTTGACCTATTCATCTTACCATGGTTCCATCCGCCCACCAAACAGAACACTACCACTCGGGTAGTCATTCAATTAGTCATATTATTATAAAAATAGGATCATGCATTCTTTTGAGAGTAGGTGATAATACGATAGGGTTTTTTGCAAGTAGTTTGTTATGAGATACTGCAAAGGATATGAACAAGTGATGAACTTGCCTGAGATTTGAAATAACCATAATAATAATCCAGGTCTTCGGGGTTCGAGGGTCGCGTAGAGAAATCCAAACATCTGAAAGATAGCAAAGTAGTCCCGGTAAGGACTACAGAAAACACTGGCAAGATGACACATGCATAGTAATGAGATGCATCGTGAAATACCCTGGAAAACACCCCAGCTTACAAGTGTAAGCCACGTTTGAAACGATAACGTATTCACACAATTGTTAGGTGACTTAGAGTTGTTTCATTACTTGTGGTGATGTTGTTATTTCTTTTAGGCTTAAGTGTTTTTCACTTTTATTGACCAAACACTTGTTATCATGTTAAAGTAGAAGTGTTTTAACATGGTTAGGCAACGAGACAATAGCACATGGTAAACAATTATGAAAAGGTAACAAACATGTTTGAGTTTATACTCCAAAAGAGTAGAGCTAATGATAATGAGTTTAGATGAAAATGATAAACTAGCATAGCTAACTCTATCATCTTAATACTTTGCTTAATAACTAGTGATGATAGGTTTTAGTAGGTGTGAAAACATGAGTCTTATTAATAAATAAAATAATGCTTGTGTTAGTTGTTTATGGTTATAGTAGACGATTATCAAATTCCATTATACCTTGAATAACAAGTTTATAAGTTCCACAAAATGTTTTAGGTTTGACATAATTGAATTGGAAATGTTTTTCTCTTTAATTTGGTATATCACTCAATGCTTTCTGAAAATATTTGAATAAATTATTAATTTATTGATTTTAAATGAATTAAATGATTAGACAAATATTGCACACATAAAAACTTGGTCAAATGACCTTCTAAACATCATAGATGAGTTGTATTAATCATTTGGAGCATTTTGGTATATAACTTGTATTTTTCTGATTTTATGAATTATTTATTATTTTTCTTTATTTTAAATGATTTAATTAATTAAGGAAAATGTTTAATTTTAAACTTTATCAAATTCATTTGAAAATATCATAATCAAATAGATTTTATTTTTCTGATCATTTTCATATTTTATTTATATTTTTCTGAGTAATGAATTAAAAGTTATTGAATTATGAAGGTTTATTTATTTTCTGCCAGAATTCAAATTGACAGGTGGGCCAGCCCTGTCATATTCAGTTTTAATTAAAAGGAACAAAAGAAAAAGGAATACTACGTCGTGATGACGTCATTGCTGCGTCAGCAACAGAGGAGATCTCTACCGTGGAGTTTCAATCGAAGAATCTATCCCGAATTGGTTCGATTGGAGTGATGGGTCGTGCTGGGGATGCTACTGGGAAGCTACGGGAGGTGGCGCCGCTCTCTAATTGTCACCGGAGTGGCGCCGGCGAGCACAACCGCGGCGGACGGCGGCGGTTGATGATGCTACGATGAATTCGGAAGCGATTGATCAAACAGAGAGCACCTTGATGCTCTACGGCTTACCAGGAGTACGGTGGAGGTGTTGAGGAGGCAAGGAGCGGCCGGAGAACGGAGAATTTCGCACGGCGGCCGTCATCGGAGAGGAAAGGGAACGACGGATTCCGGCGGCCCTTGGCTTTCCCAGCTTGCGTGCGTGCTCGAGGAGGTCAACGAGGACATGGCGCGTCTCTCTGTGGCCTCAGTTCCTCCAGTGATGCCCGGAGTTGACGGCGGCGAGCGGTGGCCGTGGGGTTAGGGTTAGGGTTTCGGTGTGCTTCCCGGAAGCAGAGAGAGAGCAGGCGAGGAAGTGAGCGAGAGAGAGAGGAGAGGAGACGGAGGGCAAGTTGGAGGCGCCCTCCTGCTTCTTATCCTTCCCGGAGACCGCGAGCAGGACGTGGCCGTCAAGGATGCCACGGCGACATTCTCCTCTGCCTTCTGGCAGAGGAAGAAGAAAGGAAAATAGAACTGCGATTTTCAATACCCCCTGTAATTTCTATAATTTACACTCAAGTCCTTCTGTCATTAAAACTGAGAAGAAAACCTTGTTTTCTGGGCTTTTCTGTGAACAGAAAAATTAATAAAAAATATATTTGAATTCCTTATCAAATTTCCAAACTCGCCATGTTCTTCTTTTTCAATTTTGATCAAGATTTAAATTTTAACCTTAGGGTGCTCTATTGAGGAGTTTTTGTGATTTCCAACTCCATTTCAACTCAAATGGGTTTAAATTTCTTTCATACACCCCAACATATGAATATGGTACAACCATCATGTTATTGTAATATTGGTGAACAATTTTAGATATTCATCTTTCAGATAATCATTTGGTAACACGAGATAGTAATATCTCTATGCACTGTCATGAAAATCCCCTAGTATGGAATTTTATTCCATCTCAAACCAACTGCTTTTAATGGGTAAATAACTTGTTTTTCTTTAATATAACTTTGTTATTTTCATTAATGAAAATCTTAATACCTTTGGTTGTCATCACACTTGGGTGTATGTAAACCATATTTGTTAATTTTAGTACTGGATCAAATGGAAAACATGAGTGGCTTTGAAACCTCATTTGTTTGTTTTTCTCCAACTTCCAAATGTGGATACTATCTCATGTTGTTTTGGAACATGTAATCATTTACAGGGTTATATGTAGATGAATTTTTATTATCACCTGTTAATCTTATCTATGAAAAGGATTTGGAAAACAAGGTATTAAGCTTGTTTTCATCCACCTCCACATATCAAGACATGTGGGTATAATGGTTTGTTATTATCCCATGCTTGATATTTGTTTCCAATAAAGATATTATTATGAGTTCCTCATCTCTGATGAGCTTGACAAAGGTTAATGATTCTTCTAATATTACCTAATACTTCACTGAATAATTTCTTATACTCCCTTTCTGAGGCAGTGTTGCTCCTTGTTGTCTTCTGTTGTTTGATGGTCTTCTCTTTAGTTGCCACTAGTCTTCTGGTATCACCTTTGTCACTTGCCAGTGAGATCATCTTTGGGATTGCATCATCAACTATCTCACCCTTGTGGTGAAAACAGCCAGTAACTCCAAGCAAAGATTTTACTTAGAGGATTATAAAATAATATGGTTCATTTTATGACATCAAATTAACCTATGCATATAAGAAGAATTTGTAAACAAGGTAGCTAGTCTTGCCTCCAAATTAATACTCATATACAATAGGCTGAGATGTACCAGGTTATTCAGTCTTCTATTTGTTTGTGTATGACACTCAATTGTTTGAGTATACAAAAGTGCTCTGTTAACAAGATAATTAGTCTTGTTACCAAAGTACTTCTATATAGCACTAACATTGGAATATCATACTATTTCAAGAGGTTAATAAGATCAGATCACTATATAAGAGTTTCCAAGTACTCTTATAGTAGCTTAGAGTAGCACTTCTAGCACACTCTAAATAATCTTCTTGTAGATCATCTGGTGGTGGTTCCTCTCTTCTTGTGGTTGCTTCACTTGTAGAATTACTTCGAGAAGATTGGGAAACAAGATAGGATGGTCTTGACAACATAATAAGATCTAGATTAAGAGTTAGTTCATGCTTTTATTATCCTTCCATATACTTCTTATTTTATTTCCCAAATGATATATAATTATATCATATAGGATTTATTTACTT
Organism: Alopecurus myosuroides; assembly: GCA_028641055.1. Classification (NCBI taxonomy): domain Eukaryota; kingdom Viridiplantae; phylum Streptophyta; class Magnoliopsida; order Poales; family Poaceae; genus Alopecurus; species Alopecurus myosuroides. The sequence continues at coordinate 110,928,987 of CM054057.1, read as the reverse complement.
AGTGATCAATTCAATTCCTCTAATAGAGGTTATATCTTGTGATGATTCACTTAGTGGTTACTAAATAATTTAGAAAGATGTTGTGTGGATGGTTTATAACTTAAGAGTTATTGTTTGAGAGAACATAACACCTCTGTTGATGAGATGGTTCAATTGTGTAGTACTTGTTGGTGGAAGTATGATCATCAGATGCTTGATTTGGATTCTCACCCCTCTTTGAGTTCTAGATACGTAGTGAATTATCCCAAGTCACTTATAGACTTGAGGTTAGGCTTGTTGAGAGTTTGTGTTGGTCCCAACAAATCATGGTTTGTGTTATCAGTTGATTTAGTTTCTTAAGATGCCTGTTAGAAAGATCACTCCAAATGTACCCATGACTAGATGAACTAAACCTATTTCATCATGTCAAGTGAAACATTGGTCACTTTGATTCGTTTAAACTTTCGCGCCAAAATTTCCCGTACTTTTAGATGCATGCTTTGCAAATGCACAAATTATATTTAGATCCTTATAACTTCCCAAACACTGGGATGTTACAGTATCTCCCCCTTAACAAGAACTTCGTCCCGAATTTCAATCTCTCTCACGTAAAGGTAGGTAGAGAGAACTTCTGTAGACCGTTGAATCTTCACATCTGTTTCTTGTGTTGACCTTGGCATGTATAGCCTCTTGTCTTGATTGTTCACCTTCCACTGTCTTGCAGGATGATCTAATGATATACCTGGTATTATGACAACTCTGCTTTGTTACTTTGCTTTCCTAATGGTATCACGAAGAACACGTGGTATTTCCACCACATAGTGGATACCAAGTCTCATTCTCCGATGAATAGGTATGGTTTCCTACCTCTCAAAACTTTCTATAGAACAATTGGTACATCCACCAGGTGATGAATAACCATTAAGATTCTTCCGATACCCTGGATATTGTCTATGGTTTGGACTCCAGTTGGTTCAGTCTAATGGTCTCAAGATAAATATTTTTCAAAGAATCTTGTACACGGTAGTGTACACTGACTTAGACTCTTCTAATTAGTAAAAATGTCTTCGAGTTTCCTCGAGTTTTAACTCTTTCCTATAGGTGATTATAACCTAGCCCACTGGTTACATGCTATGGTCCTTCTATATCTTTGGGTTTTGACTTCTGTGGGACAACTCTATAAGTTTATTTCTCGAACTACTACATGTTTCCTTCTAGGATATAACTACTCATGTGATTTTCTTCTCATCACTGTTGTATATCTCCATGTGTTGATGAAGTATCTCTCCAACTCGATACAAGATGTGAATGTGGTCCATTCCCATCAGTGGCTTTATTGACTTCTCCCTTCTTGACTTACTAGTCTTCCAGAGCTTTGTTGGTTGCTTCAATCAGCTGAGATTTCAGACCGCTCTCCTACTAATCCTATACCCTCTAGATCAGCAACATCAAGAAAGAACTCAGTGTTGTTGCACATGCATATGCACATCAAGTTCAATCTTCATGTGTAGATCTAGTCAATCAAAGATCCAAATAAGATCCAACAAATCCCAAATGCATTTATCACTGATGCATCAAAAGCCCGTGAAATAACAGTACTTAGAGTAAAACATCTCAAGTACCAAGGCTCTTAAATGCTGTACACTACAATTAGGCATATATTACCTTGTTATCCTATTCTACACAACCACTCTTTGACTTGGTAATTACTCCAATTGCATGCCTTACTGCAATGGAATAAACCACGACAAAATGATCCTATAGTAGTTGTTGTCTAACTTGGTTCCATATAGGACTAAGTACCATGTCAATTGAAGTACTTCATCTTGATTATGATCAGCTGCTGATGGTATCTGTTGATCCTTCATGGTGTTGATCACATCGTAGGAGTAGTAATGTAGCTTCCATTAATGCTTCTGCCTTCTCCTAACTATGTACTAAACTATAGTGATGCACCTCTGGACTTGATAACTAAGGATATGGTATATACCCCGTAGTTACCATGGTCTAATATCTATTAAGGATTCTCCACATCCATTCTTGATGACTCCTATACTAACTCAATATCATGTTCTACTCCATCCTATACATTCATAGAATGGGGTAATCATAGCTGTGACTTAATCATCTCTGCTCATGTCAGAGCTCTCCTTTTCACAATAACACTAATACATGCTAGACTTCTAATTGTTCATACCTAGGTATAAAGAAAATAGATAAGTAGATTTACTCAGGTGGAGTAGGAATAATTCTATACAAGTATGATTATATCATTCTCAAGTGAATGATTATCATAGTTGTAGGAAATATGGTTTAGATAAGATGGCTTCCTATAGTATTTACCAACCTACAGATCTCCTAAAAGGTTTTAAACCTAAGGTCGCTTCGCTCTGATACCATCTGTGGTGACCCAACACACCACTGCATGTGTAGTGCGCAAGTCGATGACATAATACTCACAGAAGGACTTATCCGTGAATATTACATCCCTCAGAGTAGTACAACAGAAACACAGCGGGACCAGGTAAAACTATAGGATACAAACTTCATTACAAAATCTTGAAAATCTCCTTGATGAATCAAGAAAATCTCCTGCAAATGAAACATCAGAAGAAGCAATTCGAAGCTCCAAGCCGGAGAAGAACTCTAGCTCAGAACTAATCCACTACGGCTGATGTCAGCCCTAAAATATGGCTTGAAAATGCTAAGGCCAAATATGGTCTCCACCTACACCTTGATAGCTTCTCCATCAGCGTTGTCGATGATGATGCTTTACTGGCTAAGTAGTATAAGACCCCACCTAGCTTCCTTAGACCGCGATGACTTCTCGATGACGACTTCAATAGGGCTTCAACTCTAAGCAAGGGGTCAAACGGGATAGAATGAGTAACGAGCGTTACTCAGCAAGTTCATGATATATAGTGGGTGGTTGATGCACTAACTACAGCTTAAGTCTCGAAAGAGTCATAAGCTAATGCAAGGTTTTGTAAAACTTTCTTCAAGAGGTTGCTTTTAATTCTGAAAACTATGCCCGCCATTCTTCACAGGATTAGAACTTTCATGGAGTTGCCTTTCCTGCGGCATTCGCAGCTCCTTCCCGGAACAAGGGGTAACATGCCACATCCTTTTACACTCTGCAGAGGTGCGTTACTTTACCCATGGACGACCAAGACCATGTTGCACAACCAGGTGTACATTCCTGTCCACTCCCACTCAGGTGTGGGGCCCGGTTGTTGGTCCAAGCCAAACCGTGCTTCTCCGCACAACGCATGCCCACCCATTTCTGCCAGCAGGTTGAACGCCTGATTCCACCCCTCACGATGGAGATCTACACGCCCCTGGCAGACACTCATAGACCCCAGAGCCCGTGGGACGTAAGGGCTCCCACCCATGTGCATGTAGTCTCGCAAGACCTACAGCGTACGTCTCTGGCCAGTCCGTTGACATGCGAACGAGAAAAGTATCACGGTTGACTTACTCCCCCCATAGAAGATCCATGGTCAACGCGAATTTACGGCGCAAGAATCCTGACGGCATTTGTTGTTAATTCCTAGGTAATACTTTCCCATGCAGATGGAACCTTCCTTTGACCTATTCATCTTACCATGGTTCCATCCGCCCACCAAACAGAACACTACCACTCGGGTAGTCATTCAATTAGTCATATTATTATAAAAATAGGATCATGCATTCTTTTGAGAGTAGGTGATAATACGATAGGGTTTTTTGCAAGTAGTTTGTTATGAGATACTGCAAAGGATATGAACAAGTGATGAACTTGCCTGAGATTTGAAATAACCATAATAATAATCCAGGTCTTCGGGGTTCGAGGGTCGCGTAGAGAAATCCAAACATCTGAAAGATAGCAAAGTAGTCCCGGTAAGGACTACAGAAAACACTGGCAAGATGACACATGCATAGTAATGAGATTCATCGTGAAATACCCTGGAAAACACCCCAGCTTACAAGTGTAAGCCACGTTTGAAACGATAACGTATTCACACAATTGTTAGGTGACTTAGAGTTGTTTCATTACTTGTGGTGATGTTGTTATTTCTTTTAGGCTTAAGTGTTTTTCACTTTTATTGACCAAACACTTGTTATCATGTTAAAGTAGAAGTGTTTTAACATGGTTAGGCAACGAGACAATAGCACATGGTAAACAATTATGAAAAGGTAACAAACATGTTTGAGTTTATACTCCAAAAGAGTAGAGCTAATGATAATGAGTTTAGTTGAAAATGATAAACTAGCATAGCTAACTCTATCATCTTAAAACTTTGCTTAATAACTAGTGATGATAGGTTTTAGTAGGTGTGAAAACATGAGTCTTATTAATAAATAAAATAATGCTTGTGTTAGTTGTTTATGGTTATAGTAGACGATTATCAAATTCCATTATACCTTGAATAACAAGTTTATAAGTTCCACAAAATGTTTTAGGTTTGACATAATTGAATTGGAAATGTTTTTCTCTTTAATTTGGTATATCACTCAATGCTTTCTGAAAATATTTGAATAAATTATTAATTTATTGATTTTAAATGAATTAAATGATTAGACAAATATTGCACACATAAAAACTTGGTCAAATGACCTTCTAAACATCATAGATGAGTTGTATTAATCATTTGGAGCATTTTGGTATATAACTTGTATTTTTCTGATTTTATGAATTATTTATTATTTTTCTTTATTTTAAATGATTTAATTAATTAAGGAAAATGTTTAATTTTAAACTTTATCAAATTCATTTGAAAATATCATAATCAAATAGATTTTATTTTTCTGATCATTTTCATATTTTATTTATATTTTTCTGAGTAATGAATTAAAAGTTATTGAATTATGAAGGTTTATTTATTTTCTGCCAGAATTCAATTTGACAGGTGGGCCAGCCCTGTCATATTCAGTTTTAATTAAAAGGAACAAAAGAAAAAGGAATACTACGTCATGATGACGTCATTGCTGCGTCAGCAACAGAGGAGATCTCTACTGTGGAGTTTCAATCGAAGAATCTATCCCGAATTGGTTCGATTGGAGTGATGGGTCGTGCTGGGGATGCTACTGGGAAGCTACGGGAGGTGGCGCCGCTCTCTAATTGTCACCGGAGTGGTGCCGGCGAGCACAACCGCGGCGGACGGCGGCGGTTGATGATGCTACGATGAATTCAGAAGCGATTGATCAAACAGAGAGCACCTTGATGCTCTACGGCTTACCAGGAGTACGGTGGAGGTGTTGAGGAGGCAAGGAGCGGCCGGAGAACGGAGAATTTCGCACGGCGGCCATCATCGGAGAGGAAAGGGAACGACGGATTCCGGCGGCCCTTGGCTTTCCCAGCTTGCGTGCGTGCTCGAGGAGGTCAACGAGGACATGGCGCGTCTCTCTGTGGCCTCAGTTCCTCCAGTGATGCCCGGAGTTGACGGCGGCGAACGGTGGCCGTGGGGTTAGGGTTAGGGTTTCGGTGTGCTTCCCGGAAGCAGAGAGAGAGCAGGCGAGGAAGTGAGCGAGAGAGAGAGGAGAGGAGACGGAGGGCAAGTTGGAGGCGCCCTCCTGCTTCTTATCCTTCCCGAAGACCGCGAGCAGGACGTGGTCGTCAAGGATGCCACGGCGACATTCTCCTCTGCCTTCTGGCAGAGGAAGAAGAAAGGAAAATAGAACTGCGATTTTCAATACCCCCCTGTAATTTCTATAATTTACACTCAAGTCCTTCTGTCATTAAAACTTAGAAGAAAACCTTGTTTTCTGGGCTTTTCTGTGAACAGAAAAATTAATAAAAAATATATTTGAATTCCTTATCAAATTTCCAAACTCGCCATGTTCTTCTTTTTCAATTTTGATCAAGATTTAAATTTTAACCTTAGGGTGCTCTATTGAGGAGTTTTTGTGATTTCCAACTCCATTTCAACTCAAATGGGTTTAAATTTCTTTCATACACCCCAACATATGAATATGGTACAACCATCATGTTATTGTAATATTGGTGAACAATTTTAGATATTCATCTTTCAGATAATAATTTGGTAACACGAGATAGTAATATCTCTATGCACTGTCATGAAAATCCCCTAGTATGGAATTTTATTCCATCTCAAACCAACTGCTTTTAATGGGTAAATAACTTGTTTTTCTTTAATATAACTTTGTTATTTTCATTAATGAAAATCTTAATACCTTTGGTTGTCATCACACTTGGGTGTATGTAAACCATATTTGTTAATTTTAGTACTGGATCAAATGGAAAACATGAGTGGCTTTGAAACCTCATTTGTTTGTTTTTCTCCAACTTCCAAATGTGGATACTATCTCATGTTGTTTTGGAACATGTAATCATTTACAGGGTTATATGTAGATGAATTTTTATTATCACCTGTTAATCTTATCTATGAAAAGGATTTGGAAAACAAGGTATTAAGCTTGTTTTCATCCACCTCCACATATCAAGACATGTGGGTATAATGGTTTGTTATTATCCCATGCTTGATATTTGTTTCCAATAAAGATATTATTATGAGTTCCTCATCTCTGATGAGCTTGACAAAGGTTAATGATTCTTCTAATATTACCTAATACTTCACTGAATAATTTCTTATACTCCCTTTCTGAGGCAGTGTTGCTCCTTGTTGTCTTCTGTTGTTTGATGGTCTTCTCTTTAGTTGCCACTAGTCTTCTGGTATCACCTTTGTCACTTGCCAGTGAGATCATCTTTGGGATTGCATCATCAACTATCTCACCCTTGTGGTGAAAACAGCCAGTAACTCCAAGCAAAGATTTTACTTAGAGGATTATAAAATAATATGGTTCATTTTATGACATCAAATTAACCTATGCATATAAGAAGAATTTGTAAACAAGGTAGCTAGTCTTGCCTCCAAATTAATACTCATATACAATAGGCTGAGATGTACCAGGTTATTCAGTCTTCTATTTGTTTGTGTATGACACTCAATTGTTTGAGTATACAAAAGTGCTCTGTTAACAAGATAATTAGTCTTGTTACCAAAGTACTTCTATATAGCACTAACATTGGAATATCATACTATTTCAAGAGGTTAATAAGATCAGATCACTATATAAGAGTTTCCAAGTACTCTTATAGTAGCTTAGAGTAGCACTTCTAGCACACTCTAAATAATCTTCTTGTAGATCATCTGGTGGTGGTTCCTCTCTTCTTGTGGTTGCTTCACTTGTAGAATTACTTCGAGAAGATTGGGAAACAAGATAGGATGGTCTTGACAACATAATAAGATCTAGATTAAGAGTTAGTTCATGCTTTTATTATCCTTCCATATACTTCTTATTTTATTTCCCAAATGATATATAATTATATCATATAGGATTTATTTACTTAGTGATCAATTCAATTCCTCTAATAGAGGTTATATCTTGTGATGATTCACTTAGTGGTTACTAAATAATTTAGAAAGATGTTGTGTGGATGGTTTATAACTTAAGAGTTATTGTTTGAGAGAACATAACACCTCTGTTGATGAGATGGTTCAATTGTGTAGTACTTGTTGGTGGAAGTATGATCATCAGATGCTTGATTTGGATTCTCACCCCTCTTTGAGTTCTAGATACGTAGTGAATTATCCCAAGTCACTTATATACTTGAGGTTAGGCTTGTTGAGAGTTTGTGTTGGTCCCAACAAATCATGGTTTGTGTTATCAGTTGATTTAGTTTCTTAAGATGCCTGTTAGAAAGATCACTCCAAATGTACCCATGACTAGATGAACTAAACCTATTTCATCATGTCAAGTGAAACATTGGTCACTTTGATTCGTTTAAACTTTCGCGCCAAAATTTCCCGTACTTTTAGATGCATGCTTTGCAAATGCACAAATTATATTTAGATCCTTATAACTTCCCAAACACTGGGATGTTACAGTTATGGGACCACTAATACCAAGGCATTTAGAGGTCGCAAAGCCTCTGGTCACACTTGACAAAAAAAATCTATCAAACAATTATTCACACCCTACTCATTCTAGTGAAAACAATATGGTGAAAACAAACACACAAATGCTACACATGATTTTTTATAAATTAAAGTGCAAGCTAACTGAGATGATAACATCAAAATAACAGTACCAAAATGGTACTGTACTCAACTCAACAATATAAAAAACTTAGGTGCACTATCATACAAAAATTTGCTCACACAACCTATTCAAAAATAAGCACTAGAAAACAATAAAGTGCTATTTCTATTTCCAAGTGATTTCCAAACATGCGCACACTTCTTAAGGTAGTTGTATTAAAAGAAAACAACCTAATAACAAGTAGCAACACATTTATACTCATTCTAGGAAACAAGTTTCAAACAATCAAACATTTGATTTCAAACAAGTACAAAAAAAAACAAAGGAAACAGAAAAGGTGTTGTTTCTGTAAGTGCTCACCAAAAATAATATAGAGCCCTAAATTTTTCCTAAGCGAGGATTACATATATCTAGTCATATACAAACTCATCCAATTAGATTCACCTCAAAAATCATTTTTAAACTCTTCCTAAAAAATCCTAGAAAAGCATACTGGTCATTTACCAAAATGGATGGCATTTCCATTTGGTAACTTACCTTGATGTGAGGCGAAGTTATATGGATAGATATACTCACTAGCTACTCAAAATAATTTAGTTTTACCAAAATGGAGAGACACACAAAAATTTATGAGCCAAATGGTCCCACAGATAGTCTGTGCCATTTTAATTACCACAGTAAAAATAAAGGTGCAAACCTAGATCTTCCAAGTGTATATGGTTAAGAAAACATATATCTACTGCTAGGAATTTTGTAGAATTTATCTAGCAAGAAAACTATTTTTAACAGAGCCAAAGTGATTAGCTATTTTTCTGTGGATTTATAAAAGGAAAATCAAACAGAGGGGCGGGCTGAGTTTTCCTCTCGCGGCCCAACAAGCGGCCGATATGGCCCGCTCACGCGCGCGCGCCGATACGCGCGGGAACGCGAGCGATTCAATGTGGCCCGTTGATCTGTTGATCAATGGTGCACGCGCGTCGTCGTCCAGCTCCCTCTCTCCCTCACGGAAAAGCACGGCGGCGCGGGACAGCTCGGTGGCTCACCGTGGGGACTCGAGGGATGGTGGCGCGGGCTCGGGGAGGGTGCAGGGACTCGTGGACGTCAAGGGGCGTGGAGATCAGGCGCTGGCGCGGCTTCTGGTGGTGGCGTACGGCAGGGTTCCCGCGGCGGCGAACACGATGGCGGCGCTCGTCCTGCAAGCGAGAGGGCGAGGGGGCTGTCAGGCAGGGTCCACACATCACGAGGAGCTCGACGGAGGAGGTCACGAGGGGTTGGAGCGAACGGCTATGCGGTGCACTACCTCGACGTCTCTTGGTGGCCGGCGGTGAGCCTCGAGCCCGTGGAGCTCGCAGAGGCTTGGGGGCTTGGTTTGTTTTGATTGGGGCGTGAGTGGGGATGTGAGGGAGGGCAGTGGCGAGAGGGACACGAGGGAGAGGGCTTATACCCGAGGCATTGGGGTTGTGGATATGGGGTGCCGTCGGGTGGGCGTCACGGAGTGACATGGAGGCGTCCAGGGGAATGTCCTTGGTGCTCCAAGCCAAGGGGCAATGTCAAAGGGGTAGAGGGGGTTGGGGGCAAGTCAGCAATGGCCTTTGGGATGTGGGGAAGCCAAGTCATAGCCATATTAGCCATGGCAATGTTGTGCCCATGCCATTCCACCTCATCACTGACCTCTTCTCTTTCTCACATGTTATCTCTCTCCCCAAGTCTTCTAGAAGCCAAGCAAAGAATCCTAGGTGGAGTTCAATCCATGTCAACACAAGTGACAAAGTCCTACTTCCAAATTTGCAAGAAAAGGCAATGAAAACATTTGTCAAACTTTGTATCTACAACTGTTCCTATAAAATTCAAAAAAAAAGGTAACACTTAGAGAATTTTTCTAAGTGTTGGAAAACAAATGAAATAAGAAAAAAATCCAGAGTGTTTTCAGAGACCAAATGAATTCCAAATTTTGTTTTCCAAGTTGGATTTTGTTAAACGTGTTTTAAACTTTTAGAAACATATTTTTAAAACAAATTTGGAATAGTGGAAGGCTATGAAAACATAGCGGGGAAAAGGGTACTTTCTGTTTTTCTCTGTTTCCTAAAAATGCCTTATATGTCTTATTTTTCTTCCACAAAAACAACAAGCAACCTATTATTTTTCTTATTCCAAAATCCAAACCAAGCTTATGGATTTGTAGTCCATATATAAAGGAACAATTAAAAGTCAAGAAAACACAAAATGGAATAATATAGCCTAGTGAAAACAAATGTGGAAAACAGGTACTTGGCTATATTACCAGGGAATAGTTTCTATAGAAAACTTAAAACAAAACTTCCATAAATCATTTAAAATTTTTGTTTTCTTGGGTCCAACAAAGCTAAAAGTTTATTTAAAGATGCAAGCAAACATTATCCAAGTCTTGGATTAAAAATCACTCAGGTAACATCAGGGAAAACATCAGGGAAAAATTATAAAAGTGTTTCCAGGAAAATGTTTTGTGTTTGTTTTACAAATAAAACATAACTTGCATTGCACATATGACTATTGTCATATACACATGTTGGTTCAAACGATCATGTTGTTAACAAAAAATTCTTGGCCCACATTTTTGTCTCCTTGAACTACAGTACAAGAATCCAAAAACTAGGGTGTGACATTCTCCCTAGTGGAAAAAGCACATCCTCCCCCCGCATGTTTCTGTCGCTCGAGCGCAAGCAACAAGGAGGCATGAACCCACTATCTAGCATAAATACTCCCTCTTGGGGATTCAAACAACTATGTGATCAAGATAATCATACACATAGGAGAGCATGCAAGAACACATTAAAACACTCTAATGATATAAGTGGAGATTCTCATATAATGACATGAACAAAATAATCATAATTTCATGGTTCGTCGGATCCCAGAAAACACACCACATAGCATTACATCAGATGGATCTCTATCATGTGAGGAAGCTCAAGAAACCGTGGTATTGAACATCAAGGGGGAGAGAGTACCAACTAGCTACTGCTACGAACCGATAGTCCACGGAAAAACTAATCACAAAGCATCATAGAGGAAGAACGATCGATGGAGGTAGCACCGGGGGGCACTTCCGCGTCCCGGTAAGGTGCCGGAACAAAAACTTCTATCCCTCGAAGTAGAGTTTTCGATGGCGGCGGCGCTCAGATGCGTTTCTAGAAATATCGTCGATTGTTCCTCTGTTTCTAGGTCACGAGTGATTTTTTAAGCAAAAGGGAAACACGAGGCAGTGTCGGGGTCATCTAGGAGCCTCCTGGGCACGGCCGCGGCCACCACCCTCCTGGGGGTTGTGGGCCACATCTTGGGCAGCCCTTCTGGCTCCTGGAGTTTTCCAGGGAGTAAAAAATTCACAAAAAAGTTCATCTCAATCCGAGCACTTTGATTATCTGACCTATTTCTGCAATGCACATACAAATAAACAGGAACTCACACTAAGGCATCTTTTTAATAGGTTAGTCCAATAAATGATAGAAAACAAAGAAATACATAGGGAAAACATGTAGAAAACAAGCATGGAGCATAAAAAATTATAGATACGTTTGCAACATATCATCAATCCAGATAAATCATTCGAAGGAGAAATACCACAATACCATGCTTCAATATGAGGAAACAACACATGATTAAATTTCAATGGCACATTAAGTACTCTCAGTTATTTGAGACTATTCATGATACATCATAAATAACTAAGCACACAATTAAAATAATATCTAACATGACATGCCACAGTCAATACAAGCTTCCTTTTGCACCACTATAAGCACGCAACATTTTACTTTTCCCAAACACAATTCAACTTATTTGAAACAACAATAAAAACAAATAATAATCAAAGACCAGAGAGATATTCATGTATAACCGAAGAATACCAAAAAGCTCTAAACAAAATTTGAGTGAAAACAAGAGCTAAACGTAGTACTAGCAAAAATTGAACACTCACGGAACAATAAGATTGAAAACAAGAGTGTTCTAGGCAATGAAAACGGAGTGTGTCTCTCTCCAACATAAAATATTCTAAGATACAACCAAAAGCTACAACAAATAAAACAGAAAAACCGAAAGAAAAATAAAATGATGCTCCAAGAATAACACATATCATGTGAAGCAATAAACATATAGTGTTTTGAAAGAAACCTGATATTTTTGTTGATGAAGAAGAGGATGCCTTGGGCATCCCCAAGCTTTGACGCTTGTACTTCTTGGATATGTCTTGGGGTGACATGAGCATCCCCAAGTTCGAATTTTTTCCGTCCTTCATCTCATCACATCATACTTCTCTCCCTGCACTTGAAAACTTCCTCCACCTAAAACTTCTCACAATCTTCATTAGCAACGATAGTCTAATCAAAATAATAAATCCGCTTGGTTCTGTTTCAACACAAGTCTAACACTTAGTTTAAATAATTAGCTACTATGACAACTTCTTATAAAGCTCTTATCCTCAAAAGAATGCCAAAATAAAGAGATTAAGACGCACATGCAAATATTGGCAGCCTGTCAAAACAAAACAGTCGGTAAAGATGATTTTTTTTCAAAAATCTTTTATTTCTCAACTCAAAACGTGGGAAACTAATGAAAGTTATATAACAAGCTATGTAGTGTGTATATAGTTTTTCAAAGCAATTCGACGTTGTGGCTGAGAGATATAATGTTTTTGGTATCAGCCTAGAAATCTGTTTCAAAACAGCAAGTTCCCCAAATCACACTACCTCTCTACTAGAGGTTACTCTTGGCACAAAAATGAAATAAAAATGATAAGGAGCAGTTTATACACAGGTAAAAACTTCCAAGGAAGAAAAATAACAAAAGAAAACATGAAAATAACGAAGGAAAGCAAAAGTGGGTTGCCTCTCACAAGCGCTTTTCTTTAACGCCTTCTAGCTAGGAACTTATTTTAAGGGAATTTATTTTTATGATACAATGGAAGAAACACAAGAGACATATATTTTTAGCTGAGAAGCTTCCATGAAAATATTTACATTGTTTCCATAGGCATGAACACAAGTGTTCAAGTTCGACCCCTATTTCATCAATGCTCAATTTCTTAATCACTTCTCTTTTTGAAAAGTTTTTAGATAATAAGTAGAACTATTTTTTTTATACTTCATGTTACCTACCAATAAAGGAGATAGAAAATAACCATTTCAAAAAAAAGGAGATAGAAAACAACTCAAAACTGAAAGAAAAAGAAACTTAGGGTGTGTTTGGTTGGGTGGTTATCCCTCAACTGGTGAAGGATTGGCACTTTTTAGGTGGTTGCCCTTCGTTTGGTTTGGGGGGTGGAAGGTATATGGATAACCAGATTTGAGGAATATTCGGTTGAACGGTGGTTGAGCCCATCCGGCAAAAAGTGGCGGATGAGGGCAGCCACTTTCGCCTCCCTCGCATCTTCATCGCTCACCTCCCGTTCCCCAAAAAACTTCCTACATCCCCCTTCTCAATATCCTCGATAATGGCGGCGAGGAGAGAGCTAATATAACCCCACGTTGCTACTTCAAGGACGGCACGGGCGGGTGCCCCAATTCCACCAGCGAGGGAGGCGAGGCTCTCTCCTCTCGCTTTGGCGCGTGTGTAGCTAAAATTGGGAGTAGTCTTATTCGAGGCGCATGCAACAACAAGCTTGATGTTGGTCGTGCAATGGTGGCAGCTGCGCACGGGTGCGTTGATGCATGTAAAATGCATAGATGAATTTTGCATATTTTCACATGGTTTTCTATTACATATTGCATCATATAAGGGTATAATTCAATGTTTTATAGTATTTTGGGGTTAAATTACAAAGTCCCCCAACTTTTATGGAATTAACCCTGCCTGTCAGAAACCCCGTTTTCTATATTTTTGACGTTTCAGGGGGCAAACTTCTGCGAAATCACCTGAAATCTGCGGGGGTCATCTTCTTGGAAGGAGAAGACTTGCGGGCGAAGGATCCACGAGAATTGGGCAAGGAGGCCCAAAAGAGGACCCTCCACGCGGCCAGATTCCTTGGCCGCGTGAGAGGCCCCCTTTTGGCCCCTGTGGCCCCAATTCCTTCCATCTTCGACTTACCGACTCCGTCTTGACCTAAAACCGACTATAAAAAGGGTCCCCGTACCCTTACGGAGAGGAGCGCCGCTGAAACACCGAAACACCGAAACAGAGACCTGGAGTTCCAGATTGGAGGGGGAAAACTCCGGCGGGGTGCCGCCGGTGTGATCTCCTACCCCTCCAACGTCATCTCCATCGACATCTCCATGAAGAGGGAGTAGTCCACCCTAGGGCTATGGGTTTGTGGAAGTAGCACTTGTATCTCTCTCTCTATGTGCTTCACTAATTAGATCCGTATGAGCTGCCTCACATGATTACGTGCACCGTTGTAATTCCTATGTGGTGGATCTTTTCTATGAGTTATTGAATCTGAGATTGCAATTGTTTCTCTTGAGTTATTTGAGTAGATGTATCTTATGTACCCCGTTCTTATTTGCTATCTTTGATCAATCTAGTTCTTGAGAGCGTGTGTGGGGTGATGGGTGCATTAGTTGGAGTAACGGGGGGTGGCTAGTGCTGTGAAAGTGACAGAAGTTCAGCGATCCACTTAGGTTTTGTTAAACCTTTCTTAGTTACCTCACTAGGGATAAAAAGGAGTACCTTGTTACTGGGGATTTGAAGTGACACTAATCAATCTCCATGACTATATCTAGCAAGTTCTTACTTCAACTTCATGTCACATTGCTTAAAGCTATACTCTGGTTTTTCCTTAATTATCGAGGTGTTATGATTTATTTCGCATCTTGGTGGAGTATAAGAGGGATCAATATGACCGTAGAGATCTCTATGCTAGGACGTGATGCCCATATGAAAGTACTCAATGTTAAACATGTTATTGTAATCTCACATGTAATTCTTTATTTCCACCATCTACCACTTTATTTGAGAGAATGCAAGTGTGAAACCATGAACCCCGGTCCTATTTTAAATATAAGAAAACACTCTAGTTACTTTGCTGCAATTTACTTTACTTGCACTTTACTTTACTTGCATCGCCAATTCGAATTTACATTATCTCCATCACCACTTGCATCACAAAAATACAAAAACAATCCATTGCATATTTATTTTCTCATTTGCATTTAGTAGTAGATTTAATTATTGCACATTTACTTTCAGTTTTGCATTGCAATTTAGAAGTCTCACACCTTGTGCTTGACAACCACTTGGTGAGGTTGAGGGCACAAAACTCTCTATTTGTTTGCAGGATCCTGGAGGAAGCTTGGAAGACAACTGCTGAAATACTGGCTCCCCAAGAGTTCGATATAAACCCTCGAGTCACCCTCGTGGGGAAGAAGGCTTGCCACTAGCTACACACTCTGCACTTGGAGTCTCAACCTAGCCATCAAGCGTTCTTCTGGCGCCGTTGCCGGGGAGCCATAGGTGAAGGAGTTGTCCAAGGGAGCTCACAAGAAGTCTTCATCACCAACAAGGTGTGCAAACACCTAAGCTTGGGGAGGTTGCACCTACGTGAGTACCGCCCTTTCTATCTCCACCTTCTTTCAAGTAGATTGTTTTGTTTCTTGTCTTGTTTTCGTTTTTGTTCTTGTTTTTGTTTTGTCTTGCATATTTTATTTTAGTTTTGCATTTAGTTATCTATATTATTTTAGTATTTCGAATTTGCTTAGTTACTTTACTTTTGTTTTGCATAAAAAATTAAAAACTACATAAAAACTGTTAAGATGGGTGATAGAACTAAATTAAGTGACTACACAAATACACCCAATGACCAATTCATTGCTAGGCCAATTACTACACCTGAAATACAAGCTGAAAGCTATGAAGTAAGTCCTAGTTTATTGAATTTAATTACTAGAGAGCAATTTGGTGGTAGTGCTATGGAGGATGCCTCTATGCGTCTTCATGATTTCATGGAAATATGTGATATGCAAAAATTTAAAAATGTGGAAAGTAGTGTTTTAAAACTGAAATTATTTCCTTTTTCACTTAGAGGAAAGGCTGAAGAATGGTTACTTTCACTACCTACAGCTAGTATAAAGTCTTGGGATGATTTAAAAGAAGCTTTCATTAAGAAATATTGTCCTCCCGTTAAAATTTTGCAAAATAGGAATAATATCCTCTCATTTAGGCAAGATGATAATGAACATGTAGCCATGGCATGGGATAGAATTAAATTAATGCTTAGAACATGCCCATCACATGGAGTAAATGAATGGACCATACTACACTCTTGTTATAATGGTCTAAACTACATGTCTAGAAATATACTTGATTCTGCTGCTGGAGGTGCCTTTATGAGTAAAACTGTAGGTGAGGCTAAGAGCATATTAGAAAGCATATTGCAAGATTATAGTCAATGGAATACTGAAAGAGCACCCAATCCCACTAAGAAAATAAACTCAATTGAAGAAACCAATGATTTGTCTTCTAAAATGGACACTATTCTTGCCTTGGTTAATAAACAAAATATGGAGAATGTGCCTTTGCAGGAGCTAGTTGGTAGTAATTCTGAAAGTGTGGATGTTAATTTTCTTAGGAATTATGGTAGCAATGGTTTTGTTAATGCTTACAATTCATATAGTAAACCTCCTTATGTGCCAAATAAACCTTTTGTTCCATATCCTAATGCTAATGAAAATAAGTGGAAGCCTTCTAGTGAAATTTCTGAATTTAATAAATTGCTTATGGAACAAGTTGCTAGTCACAATGCTATGATCATGAGTTAAATAAGTCTATTGCATCCATTAGTAGTGATATTAAAGGATTGCAACTTCAATCTTCGAATTTAGATAAAGCATTGTCAAAATTAGCTGATAATCAAGCAACTCTATTAAGCATGTCAGCAGGAAAGCCATAGGCACAACCTAGTGTAGGAATGAATTCTATTACTATTGCTTCTCCTATTATTGAAAATATTTATCATATTTCTGAGAATACAAGTGAGCATGTCCCTACTAGCTTAGAAGAAACTTTGAATGAAATAGTGAAGTACCCTGAATATTTACTACCATATATGTCTTATCTTGCTAGCAAAGATGAAATTAGTCCTCATGAATCAAGCATGCTAGCTAAATTAGAGTGAAGTAGAGGAAATTATGATGCTTACTGAAATTAAGGATCCATTGCTTGATTTAGAAAAAAGTAGCTTGCAAGAACTTACTGCTACTCTACAAAAATTTGCTAGTGATCCCACTATAAATGTTAATCAACCTGGCTTTGGATCTTATATTGCTAATCATGTCTTGCAAGAAAACAATTCTAGGTACAAGAATGAGGCTATGTTACCTCCTAAGCTTGGGTATGCATGGATCCCCAAGGTGCTAGTTTCAATTGGAAAAGAAATTCACGATGCTATGTTAGATC
This sequence comes from Alopecurus myosuroides, assembly GCA_028641055.1. NCBI lineage: Eukaryota > Viridiplantae > Streptophyta > Magnoliopsida > Poales > Poaceae > Alopecurus > Alopecurus myosuroides. The sequence continues at coordinate 110,911,602 of CM054057.1, read as the reverse complement.
TAGGTTCTAGTGTATCGGTACTCTCTAAAGAATTATATGAATTGCTAGAACTAGAAAATTTAGAAAAGTGCTCAAGTGAATTTGTCCTTGCTGATAAATATACTAAACATGCTGTAGGATAACTAAAAGATGTCATGATTGAATTGCACATGACTTTCGTACCCGTTGATTTCATTATTATTGATATGGGGGATAAATCCCCTAGTCCTATTATTTTGGGTAGACCTTTTGTTCGTACTACAGGTGCAATCATAGACTCCAAGGAAGGGAATGTCAAGTTTCAGTTCCCTCACAAGAAAAGCATGGAGCACTTCCCAAGGAAGAGGGGCACGCTGAAGAACAAGCTCCCTCATGAGATTTATCCCTCTTGATTATCAAGTAAGTAAAGCCTAGCTATATGGCTACAAAGAAAGCGCTTTACGGGAGGCAACCCGGTTGTTTTTGTTTGGATTTTCCTAGTGTCCTGTTGCTGTCTCAAGAGATTAGTTTTTTTTGTTTTAATTCTGGAGTTTTCAATAAAGAGTCAAGTCAAACCCATTTGGACTTATAAGTTGCTATCCTAGTGCATGAAATTTCTGTTTCAGCACGAGTTTGCTCACCGTATGATTTTACGTTTTTCATTGGTATGTCGGATTGAGCTAATTTTTTAGTATGTTCTGAAACTTTTTGTCCTCTGTAATCACAAAAATTGGCTTAATTTTTTGACGAGTCTAGATTAGGAAAAAATGTTAGTTTTTCTGCTGCTTTTCTGGACAGATTCTGCCTTGTTTTGTTTTATGCACTCTTTGGGCTTGGGAATCGAATTTCCATGATTCTTTCAAGCAAGATAATGAACATAAAACATAATGAACCTTATTTTCTATCTATTGGAGCATTTGATTTGGAATTTTGCACAGCAAGCATGTGATTTGTTTGTCCTTGCTAATCTCACCCCACAGAAAAAGAATGGGAGAAACATGTTTTGTGAAGTTTTTTCACAGGGAATAGAGGAGCTGCGCCTCAAGACATCCAAGAATGGTGAAATCCATAAGATTGGGTATGTGATGAACACCCCACTGGAGCTACACTCTTTTGGTTAGCACACGTCTACTTTCTGTTTTTCCAATCAAATCATTTATCGTAGAGACTTGAAGCGTCTAGTTTTTGTTTTTATTTTTGTTTTGATAAGACCACCATCATCATTTTATATGAGATTGAGCTACTGGAGTTTGGGGTTGGAATGTATTGGATGCTAGTATTATGACTTGGAATAGGGATGCCATGGTTGATTTCAAGAGCTACATATGTTTGCATGATTTATAGGCTTTTTATGTGTAGAAATTTGCAATAATGTTGTCTTGAGCTATCTCTTTTTCATGTCCTTGATGTTAATTGCTGGTTTATTTAGTTTGTCATGAAATGAGTAGTTCTATGGACATATGCATGCATAGTAGCCGGTCAACTATCTCCCTCTTTCTAGCCCAAAAATTTAAAAATTCCAACAAGTAAAAACTTGTTTCCAACACTCCTTAGCCAAGTATTTCCAGTGAGTCCACCATATCTTCCCATTAGCTTCATTGCTATTCCGAGTATGTTCACCATGTTATTGTGTTATTTATGTTCTAAATTAAGATATTCACTTTATTAATTGTCATGGGTTGAACTTGGGATAGGACTCTCACGAACTTTTGAAGGCACACTTTACTTTTTATGCATCTAATAAACATGACCCAATAATGGGAGCCACAAGTTTTGCGTTTGACAAGTGTGTGGTTGGGAGCTAGCTATAAACGTGTATCACCGGAAAGCTTTCAACATTGCACAAAAAAAATTTACATTTGGTTGATATCATGTACTTTTGTTTTTGGACTCCTGCCATGCCGAAATGAAATAGAGGAATTGTAAGTTTTGATGAGTAAGTATCTATATGACTAGAGAAACGCATTGGGCCGCTAACCCAAGACATGCTTTATCATGGTGGAAATTTACTTACAGCTTGATTGACTCTACAACACATCCTATAATAAAATAAGAAGCTATGCATAATAGTCAATGAAAATAAAAAGGATAATGAGTCTACTCCGTTTGTTCATCTTGTCATTGTAACATGGGCTTGTTTCCATGTCATGGGGCAAGAGGTACCTCTTTGCGGTTCTCTATGATGTCATTAATACTTATTATGATTGTACAAATCTTATTAGGAATCTTAAGTTGAGTAATCATGGAGTAGGTTTTCACACTCACGGGGCATGAGGCTTTCAACCACCTTGTCATTCTCATTACTTCAATACTCAAAATTTTAAGATGCTAGTGATAAAGGGGAAATGAGAGTCCTAGATCAATGGATACCACATTTCAATTAGTAATTTTAGTTGAATAATTTAGAGGCTAAATAAGACTTGATCATGTTTTACCTCTACTCAATTTTCTCCAAAGTGTCCACCATATTTTCTATACTCCATTATGCTATTATTTGACCAATATAGGATTTTATTTTTCATTTTGTGTATTTATTTGGTTCATAGTGCTTTTATTTCATTATACACTTTGTGAACTTTCATGAAGCATCTTTGCTTGCATGTTTGATATTTCTTACAACATGAATTGTATATTGCTACTCATTTCTAGTATTAATCATTTGATTATATGTAGCATGAATAATCCTCCTTGATATCCCATGATTGTTTCAATATGCAAAACCCATCTTAGTTTTATCACCTTCATACTCGAGGACGAGCATGGGTTAAGCTTGGGGATGTTGATGCATGTAAAATGCATAGAGGAATTTTGCATATTTTCACATGGTTTTCTGTTACATATTGCATCATATAAGGGTATAATTCAATGTTTTATAGTAATTTGGAGTTAAATTACAAAGTCCCCCAACTTTTATGGAATTAACCCTGCTTGTCAGAAACCCCGTTTTCTATGTTTTTGACGTTTCAGGGGGCAACCTTCCGCGAAATCACCTGAAAATCTGCGGGGTTCATTTTCTTGGAAGGAGAAGACTTGCGGGCGAAGGATCCACGAGAATTGGGCAAGGAGGCCCAAAAGAGGACCCTCCATGCGGCCAGATTCCTTGGCCGCGTGAGAGGTCCTCTTTTGGCCCCTGTGGCCCCAATTCCTTCCATCTTCGACTTACCGACTCCGTGTTGACCTAAAACCGACTATAAAAAGGGTCCCCCGTACCCTTACGGAGAGGAGCGCCGCCGAAACACCGAAACACCGAAACAGAGACCTGGAGTTCCAGATTGGAGGGGGAAAACTCCGGCGGGGCGCCACCGGTGTGATCTCCTACCCCTCCAACGTCATCTCCATCGACATCTCCATGAAGAGGGAGTAGTCCACCCCAGGGCTATGGGTTTGTGGAAGTAGCACTTGTATCTCTCTCTCTATGTGCTTCACTAATTAGATCCGTATGAGCTGCCTCACATGATTACGTGCACCGTTGTAATTCCTATGTGGTGGATCTTTTCTATGAGTTATTGAATCTGAGATTGCAATTGTTTCTCTTGAGTTATTTGAGTAGATGTATCTTATGTACCCCGTTCTTATTTGCTATCTTTGATCAATCTAGTTCTTGAGAGCGTGTGTGGGGTGATGGGTGCATTAGTTGGAGTAACGGGGGGGTGGCTAGTGCTGTGAAAGTGACAGAAGTTCAGCGATCCACTTAGGTTTTGTTAAACCTTTCTTAGTTACCTCACTAGGGATAAAAAGGAGTACCTTGTTACCGGGGATTTGAAGTGACACTAATCAATCTCCATGACTATATCTAGCAAGTTCTTACTTCAACTTCATGTCACATTGCTTAAAGCTATACTCTGGTTTTTCCTTAATTATCGAGGTGTTATGATTTATTTCGCATCTTGGTGGAGTATAAGAGGGATCAATATGACCGTAGAGATCTCTATGCTAGGACGTGATGCCCATATGAAAGTACTCAATGTTAAACATGTTATTGTAATCTCACATGTAATTCTTTATTTCCACTGTCTACCACTTTATTTGAGAGAATGCAAGTGTGAAACCATGAACCCCGGTCCTATTTTAAATATAAGAAAACACTCTAGTTACTTTGCTGCAATTTACTTTACTTGCACTTTACTTTACTTGCATCTCCAATTCGAATTTACATTATCTCCATAACCACTTGCATCACAAAAATACAAAAACAATCCATTGCATATTTATTTTCGCATTTGCATTTAGTAGTAGATTTAATTATTGCACATTTACTTTTAGTTTTGCATTGCAATTTAGAAGTCTCACACCTTGTGCTTGACAACCACTTGGTGAGGTTGAGGGCACAAAACACTCTATTTGTTTGCAGGATCCTGGAGGAAGCTTGGAAGACAACTGCTGAAATACTGGCTCCCCAAGAGTTCGATATAAACCCTCGAGTCACCCTCGTGGGGAAGAAGTCTTGCCACTCGCTACACACTCTGCACTTGGAGTCTCAACCTAGCCATCATGCGTCAAGGCGCTGGCAGGGATGCACTAGGGAGGGTCCAATCTGGGCCCGTGCGTTGGGCGCGACTGATGCGCTAGGAGGCGGCTCCGATTTGGAGCTGTGGTGTGTCGTTCTTAGTTTCGTGCTGCTGGGCATGCAGATCCTAGTGAGGGCCTCGTTCGGAGGCCAGTTTGTATGCTGCAGCATGTAACGGTGATGCTTTCCGACCATGGCTACTTCTTCACCTGTTGTGAATACTAAATCGGTTATATGCATCTGACTGGATTACCCTCTACCATTGATTATCTCTACAAGTTGTTCACACACAAAATTTATGTTTCGTATACACTTGAAAAACTTTCGTTTCAAACCTATAAAAGATTTTTGTTGCTCAAATGTGAAATATAGAGGTAATATCACCACCTCAAAAAAGATAGTCATCACAACCACCATGCCACCTCCATCCCACTTAACCAAACAAAAAACTGGTTATCCATAACTATTTCTTACCCTTCTAACCAAACATTAAAAGTGGCTATCCCTAACTAGGTGGCTAGGGATACCCTCATCCCCTAAAACCTATCCTATAAACCAAACACACCCTTAAAATCGAAAGCAAAAATAACAAGAGTTGTCTCCCAAGAGCTCTTTCTTTAGCGATTAAGATAAGCTCAACAATTTCCAAATATGCTCACGTAACAAATAGTAGTTGAGGCAAAATAGAGAATAAAGTAGAAAATATGAAACACATTGTAGTCTAACCCACTTCCTATGCATAGGAATCCTGTAAATAAATAAATCATGAAATCATAAAGAAACTAGCTTAGGAGGAAAAAACAAGAACAACGTAAAAAATTCCAATATAAAGATAGGTGTTTTAGTAACATGAAAATTCCTACAACCATATTTTCCTCTCTAATAATAATTTTCAGTAGCATCATGAGCAAACTGGACAGTATAACTATCACACAAAGCATACTTGTCATGATCTAAAAGCACATAACTCATATCAAGCTCCAAAATAGTGGGATCAAAATTTAAAATCATGCTATTTTACAACCCACATTTAGCAATTGTTAACAAGATGATTGATCACTCTTATAGGTATGGGAATCCTTATAGCAATCCCATTTTCAATAGCATTATAATTTATAACAACAAGTAACATAGGACCATCAACTATAGCATTATCTTATAAATTTTCCAAACAAACTTCCTCATTATCTTGCAGATCAATGGTTGGAATAAAAAGATGATTATTATAGGATTTATCGAAGTAGCAAGGATTATCATAAATATATGTAGCAACATCATCTCACAAGTTTAATTCATAAAAGCATCAAGGTCACAAATATAGCAAGTATCAATTTCATCAAAAAGGGATATTTCACAAGAATCAATAAGATCATCACATTCTTCAATATAGCACTCATCCTCCTTTGGTAAGCATGGAGGGCAATCTAATAATGTATGACTTAAAGAGTTTCTTCATTATTTTTTCTTATGGACTCATTAATTTTTTTTGCTAATCACAATTTAATGGGCTTGTTGGGCCTAATGATTCTCAACCGTTCGATGCAATCATACTATTCCCTCGACCGCTGACTAGTAAAAGGTACCGTAGAACTCGCCATAGAAAGAAACAGATGGCATTTTGTCGCGACTTTTACTTCACAAACGATTAGGTCGACTACGTCAAAATGTATTTTCATAAGAAAAAATAAAGAAGTCCACATCTTATTTGAGGGAATTCTAATATTTTGAGCAACAGTAAGCAACCGTACTAAGCAGAATATAGACCGATATATGAATAACCTCCAATAAGAACTACATGAATTTTGGTGTGCTAACAAGTCATTACAAGTAATAATGTTATTGAGACTATTAGGCATGTCATGGTGTGCTAACAAGTCATTACAACTAATAATGTTATTGATACTATTAGGAATGTATTTAACAGACACGTTGATACGTCATAAACATATCCGTAATTCCCGATGTTCCATGTTGTTTTCATACTATATGCTACATGTTTCCTTTACACTTTATGCCATTTTTATCGATTTCCGGGGACTAACCTATTGATAAGATGCCATAGAGCCAGTTCCTGTTTCTACTGTTTTTAGTTTCTGAAAAGTTGTTCTGGAAATATTCTAGAAATTGGATGATTCAACGCCCAGAAGTCTTAGAAAGTTGTCGTGCACACAGAGTCCGGAGGAAACCCGGAGGGGAGCCAGAGGGGCCCCACACCATGGGTAGGAGCGCCCCTGGCCGCGTCCAGGGGTGGTGTGGCCCCCTGGCTGCCCACCAACGTTGCCCTCACGCCTATATATTCTCCTAGAAGGGTTAAACCTAGATAACCGAGCCTTTTCCATGAAAAACATCTGCAGCCATCATCATCGTCAACCCTAGTTCGGGAGGAATCTGGATCTCTCCTCGGCACCCTGCCGGAAGGGAGAATCATCATCGGAGGGCTCTACACCACCATGCGCGCCTCCGGAATGATGCGTGAGTAGTTCATCCTTGGACTACGGGTCCATAGCAGTAGCTAGATGGTTATTCTCTCCTCTTTATGCCTCTTGTTTTTTCATGTGTATGCTTTTTATGATCTTGCATGCTTTCCGTTGTTAGTAGATTCTCTTGCCAAGTAGATGCTAGTAGCTCCAAGAGGGAGTATTTATGCTGGATCGTGGGTTCATGCCTCCCTTTCACTCACGCTCGAGTGATAGAAACGTAAACGGGTGGGGGATGTGGTGTTGCCATTAGGGAGAAAACAACGATGTTTACATTGTTTACATTACCCACTTTGCTTACTGCGATTATCTGTTGCTTGCAACTTAATACCCAAGGTTTGCTCGGATGACATTCTGAGGGTGGATTATTAGTCATAGATGTAGTTGGATAAAGGTCTATGTATTTTGTTGTAATGCCCACATGAATCACATACTAATCATAATTTCATGCATATGCACTACGGTGCAGCCTTTATATCTGTCAATTGCCCAGCTATAATTTTTTTACCCAACATGTTATCTTTCTGTTTTGGAGAGACACCTCTAGTGAACTGTGGAACCCGGTCCATTTTCCTCATACTGATAATACAACCACTACAATCTATTTTCATACCATTACTACTATTTTCCACACCATATGTTTAACCTCTTTGTTTTCAGCAAAACCAGTGAGATTGACAACCTTACTGCTTCGTTGGGGAAAAGTGATTTGATTGTGTTCTGTAGGTTCCATGTTGCTGCTGAACTGGTAGTGCGCCCTGCCAATATCAGCTGCATCAACCTTCCGAAGTGATTTCTTTCTCCTACTGGTCGATTCAACCTTGGTTTCTTTCTGAGGGAAACTTGTTGCTGTGCTCTTCATACCTTACTCTTGGGGTCTCCCAACGAGTGCAAGCCTGCACCATCAAGCAAATTTGTGGCATTGTTGCTGGGGAGGAAGAGGATGTATGCAAGGGAAGTATCTCACTTCCAATATCTTTACTTTGTTTTAGTTTTGCTTAGTTTATTTTGATTTTTCTTGTTTGCTTCTCTTTATCGAAAACACAAAAAAATAGTTCTTGTTCTAGTTGTTATTTTTGTTACCCTGGTGTTATTCTTCATCGTGCTGCTCCCTAAGTTCACCTGAAAGATCTACCAGTGGGTAGTGGTTCTATACTTGGAAAGGATACGATTAAAGAATTCTTTCATCATGTTAGTAAGCATGAAAACTTTGAGGAAAAAAATCCATAGTAGAGCTTGCTCCAAATTATGAAACTGCCGCAACTTCTTTAATTCACATGTTAGAAGCTAGGTTTGTTAACCTTCACCCCATACTATAGCAAATGTTCCTAAACTTGAATAATATTTAAGATATCGAAAAACTAAATTATATCTTAGAAACCGTGCTTAAATAATTTGGAGATGTTGCTATAGAAGCTAGAAAAGTTTTTGATTGTTTCAATATGCTAGGCTCATGTGTAAATGTTGTTGGTGCTCTTCGAAAAGCTGAACCTAAAAATTGAAAAGGAGAAGAAAATACCAACACCCTTTTAATTAGTAGCACTGCACGAAGCTAAAGAAAATAACTTTGATTGGATGGTTCCTGAAAATTTATGTGATGAGAGTAGTAAACCTAAAAGTTCTTAGAGAGGAACATCTAAAACTCATTTAGATAAAATACAATGCATTATTGAGGAATTTCCTTATCTTTATTTGAATGCCTCTCCACTTGAAAACACTTGATTCTATTTTTCTGGGCCTAGCTAAAAGGCGTTAAAGAAAAGCACTTCTTGGGAGATAACCCATGGTTTTATTTTTGCATTTTTTTTCTCTGTTTTCTTTGATTCAAGGTGTTGTTTACTTCTGTAGCAACTCCTTTGTATCTTAATTTTCATGTATTTGTTGGTGTTGGTTTTGGATTTCTGTTGTCCACTGTAAAAAATTGCGTAATTCGCAGAAAGATCAAAATGACCTGAAAATTTTTGTGCTTATTCCTCATATAATTCCGAAACTTTTTAGTTCTTTACGTTTTTCTATTTGATTAATATAGATGCCCCGAAAAAATTCATCTTTATAGAATGTTCTCGTTTTGATAGATTCTGCCTTTTTACTTGCATTCTCTCTTTTACTATGTCGAGTGGATTTATTTGCTTCACGAAACATCAGTGGCTATAGATAATGTTTAAAATTATTAATAATTCTTGTGTCCATGCATAACATGAGAATTTTTTATTGTGCACTAACCCTCTAATGCGAATTAAATTGAGTGTGGTGTGAAGGAAGTTTCAAGGGTCAAGAGAAGAGAGTGATATAAGGTGATCAAGAATAGTGCAAATCCAAAGCTTGGACATGCCCTTGTGGTTAATCCCATATAATTCTAAGAAGATTCAAGCGTCTAAGCTTGGGGATGCCCAAGGCATCCCATTCTTTATCAACAATTTATCAGGTCACTTCTAGTGAAATTATATTTTTATTCGGTCACATCATATGAATTTTACTTGGAGCGTCTGTTTGTTTTATTTTGTTTTCCTTGCTACAATAACATTGTTTGAACCTAGCATTCTGTGTGTGGGAGAGAGACATGCTCCGCTTTTTCATATGAATACTCGTTATGCTCGTATTCTTAGTTTTTCTTCTACCTGCTGTAAATCCCTTTTAGCTCATGTTTTTCATGCATCTCTTATTCAGAGTTGTTAGTTCTAGTAGAGTAGTGTTAGTACTCTCTTGTTTCATTGATATATTAGTTGGAGAGTTTTTGTTTAATGGTTCTTGATGGAAATAGGAAATGCTACATGTGGTAGATGGTATAACGAAAAGCTTGAATGTTCTTGTAGATCACTAAACTGTTTCACTTGATTATGTGTTGTTGTTTTGAGATATTAATTTGCTTAATGGTAAACTTGCTGGGTTAGTAAAGTAAAAATAATTAATGGTGTGTCTAAAAGATTGAAACTGTGCCACACTCAAATAACCAGTTGATGGGATAATGGTATATGACTTCCTTTGCTTCTAGCAATCGTAATGGATTTTTGTTATGCTCTACGGTCGGAGCAGCTAATAGTGACTTTTCACTGCCATGGACCCCCTTGGACTTTTCACTGCCATGGACCCCCTTGGAGTGATTTTCTTATGCCCTGTAAGATCATAATTTTAGTTGTAATCTTTAAACTTGTGAGTTCTCTGTTACGGTTTTCTGGCACTTCCACCATCCATATTTGCTAGCCTCTTCGGTACTGTGCATTGATCATTCTCACATTGAGAGTTGGTGCAAACTTTGCCAGTGCAATCAAACCCCGTGGGAGAACTTTGTTCAGCTACACATAAGCCAAAAATTATCTTCCTCAAAATAGCCACCATACCTACCTACCATGGCATTTCCATAGCCATTCCAAGATATATTGCCATACAACATCCATCTTTGTTATGTTACTTAATGTCATGCTTCATTGTTATTTTGCATACTGCTACACTCGCAGAAGCATTTAGTTTTATATACATCAGAGATATTTCAGTTTGAGTTATGAGTACTAAAAGTGTGACGATTCGTTGTAAAATAGAGTGTTTCCCCTACCACTGAGGTTATATATCAAAAAATAAAAAAAGAGAGAAAAGGCCCAAAAAAGGGGCAAAAGAGAGATAATAAAGAGAGAGAGGGGCAGCACTGATGACTCACAAGTATAGAGGATCGCAACAGTCTTCGAGGGAAGTGAAACCCAAATTTATTGATTCGACACAAGGGGAGCCAAAGAATATTTGTGAGCCTTAACAAGTGAGTTGTCAATTCACCTGCACCTGAAAGTACTTTTGTTTGCAGTGGTTTATCAGTAGTAACAGTTTTATAGTAGCAACAGTAGTGAAATAATAGCAGTAGTGATATGAAAAACATCAGGAATGGTGTTTGAAGTAAACAGCGGGATTAAATACTGTAGGCATAGGGATGGATAAACGGGCATTGCATGGATATGATAGTTCAAATAATGATCAAGTCATGGGCATTGCAGATAAATATGATAAATCATCCAAGAACTAAGTAACCATAAGCATATGTTCCGTAAATATTCGTACGTGCTCGCAATGAGAACTTGCACAACATCTTTTGTCCTACCAGCCCGTTTTCAGCGGGGCCTCATGGGAACTACTGGTAATTAAGGTGTTCCTTTTAATAGAACACCGGAGCAAAGCATTAACACTCCGTGAACACATGTGATCCTCACATCACAGCAATCCCCTCCGGTTGTCCCAATTTCTGTCACTTCGGGGCCTCGGGTTCCGGACAACAATGTGTGTAAACAACTTGCAGGTATGATCAAGAAACAATAATTAACATAGTGTTTAAATAACATGTTCAGATCTGAGATCATGGCACTCGGGCCCAAAGTGGCAAGAATTAAGCATAACAAGTTGCAACAATGTCAATAGCACTAACAGAGGATACTAGGCACTATGCTCTAACAATCACAGCATTATTACATGAACAATCTCATCCAATCTCTACCACCCCCTTCAGCCTACAGCGGGGAATTACTCACACATGGATGGGGGAAACATCGATGGTCGAGGGAGAGGCGTTGGTGATGATGATGGCGATGATCTCCTCCACTTCCCGTCCCGGTAGGGTGCCAGAACAGGAACTTCTGATCCCCGAATCGAGGTTTGGGATGGTGGCGGCTCTCTATTGAATATGATGAACCCCCTCGGGTTTTAGGGTTGGAGGCAACTTGTAGTTGAAAGGGGAGTCCGAGGGGGGCTTTGGGGGGCCACACCCTATGCTGGCGCGGCCAGGGGACCCGCACCAGGGGGTGTGGCCACCCTGTGGCTCCTCTCCTGGCCCCCTTCTGGCTCCCGGGGTATTCCGGGGTGAAAACACCAATGGGCTCTTTTCTGGGCATTTTCCCGAAAGTTGATTTTTCTGCGCAAAAACAAGACCCCAAAGTAATTCTGCTGAAAACATCGTTAGTCCATGTTAGTTGTATTCAAAACACACAAGTTTAGAGGAAAACAATAAGAAAAGTGTTCGGAAAAGATGATACGTTTTCAACGTATCAACTCCCCCCAAGCTTAGCTTATTGCTTGTCCTCAAGCAATTCAGTGACAACTGAGTGCGATAAAAGACTTTTACGAACACATTTCATTCATAGAGGTAAATATAATCACTATATGATCAAATACTTAATTATACTCATGATAAGATACATGCAAGATATTGTCACTTAATAGCTATGCAAACCATGAGAAGATAACAACATATTAATAATAAACGACATGAAGCATAACTATTTGCAAGATTGAAATATTCATAATAGGATCTGATAAAGTGGTATCTCGCTTGCCCTTAAGTGTGGGGCAAAACATAAATGCCAGGGCACCTCTGAAGTTCAAGGGAAGACTAGAAGTAAAGATATCAAAGATACAAGTATCAAAGTTATACCACAATCAACCGTACTTTGGGACAAACACATCACACTAAGAATGACCATTGTGCGCTCAAGAAAGTGCTCAAAGAATATGGCGGAGACTCAACATAAAAGTAAAAGAAAGGCCCTTCGCAGAGGGAACCATGGATCACTCATGTGCTAGGGCTTTTTATTTTATTAAACAGAGGTATTAAAAACATTTTGAGAAAGGTGTATGCTTATGTCAACGAATGGTAAACAGACAATACAGTACGTCACAAGCCAACTGGATTCACAAGAGAGGCTCCCATGTGAAGGACGCATCTAGGTAGAAGGTCATCCCTCTTTCTCTTTTTTTTACAAAATTATGCTTTTACTGATAAATCAGGGGCAAAAAGATTGAAGAGAATTTGTCTGTATTAATTTGGGGCTGGGCACCACGCTGCCAGCTCTTCTATCATTTGGATAAGCGGATGAAGCCACTAGTCCAGGGTATGAAATCCAATCAACGAGTGAGATAAAGATTCTCTATTTACGTCTTCGTGAGCTAAAACAGGGGCACAAAACATGAGTAATTTTTAGCAGGTTTTAAAGGTAGCACATGAGCAATTTACTTGCAGTGGCGGTTAAATACCAAATATAGGTAGGTATGGTGGACACATTTGGCAAACTTTGGTTTTTGGGAGTTGGATGCACAAGTAGAGCTTATACTCAGTACAGGTGAAGGCTAGCAAATAGACAGTGAGCGACGATCAAGAGAGAAACAACTATGATAATCATGTTTGCGACAAAGTAAATTTAACTAAAGCATAGAATTGATACTAGAACTCTAAGGCAAAATAAATCATCGAGGCTTGTTGACTTTTTGTTTTAAGTCTTAGCATGCGTGAGCATGTGCCAGGTCGATTCAAATGAAACAACTAGAGCAGGCTACCACAATATCATGTCCTTCTACGAATAGAACAATGCAAACAAATATTTATATGACAGGTCATTTACTATTAATAAATTGGAACAAAACATGAGAGAACATGAACTATTAAGCAGCCATTAAGTCACATATATCTTATACGAACAAACTTAGCATGCTCACATAGATGGATATATGTACAAAAATGAAAGCAAATAGAATTCATACCAGCCTCTCACCACAACTTGACTTGTCGTATATCATCATTATTGCTCGTCACTTGTGGCTCGAATAATATATAATAAAAACCAAGCTCCAATGGAGTCACGGATGATTGTTGAATTCTGCAAAAAACTTTACAAAACCAAAGAAGAAGAACAAATATTTTTGGGTTTTTTGAATTAAAACAAGAACAGAAAGAGAACAAGCAAACAAAGCAAAATATTTTTGGGTTTTCGAAATGAAACAAGAACAAAAGAAAACAAACAAACAAACCAAACAAAGTATATTTGGGTTTTTGAATATTAAATTGCAACTAAAAGATAAGGCAAACCAAATAGAGAAACTAAAGAAGCAAACAAAGAGAAACAACATAAATATTTTTGGTCCTTTTGTGTTTTAGAAAACAAAAACAAAACAATAAAAACAAAGAGAAATGAAAGAAACAAAACAAACAAAAGAAACAAAAAGAAACTAAAACAACCGAAAGAAAAGAAAACATGGATATACAAAGAACCGACCGAACATGATATATAAATGAGTGTGATGTCGGTATACCTCCCCCCCAAGCTTAGGATTTTTGCCTAAGTGGAGATCAATCACCAAGGGGCCCAAGAGGTTCCGCCCCCGTAATAGGCCGAGGAGGAAGCCTCCTCCTGATATGTGCTCGAGGATGCGTCGGTATACTGCGTGTTGTGGTCCTCGGGAGGCGTGTCTCGCCTCTCCTGCTGCCGGTAAAACTCCATGGTGCTTAGATGCTCGTCTACCTGCTCCTTGGAGAGCGACCATGGTGACCTGTCAATCTTAAACAAAACAGGCTACGACAAAGTAACTTTTCGCTCTTCTCCATCCATATATAAAACTCTATAAACTAAATGATCTGCAGTAGATTTAGAAGTGACAAACTGATGGGATTTCATAGCAGCAAGGTTAAGCCTATGTGGAGCAATTATTTCATCATTAGGATCAATGGAAACATGCAAAGCTGCTGGTACACGTATAGCAATAATGCCACTAAAACTAGGCCCAGAAGCAGCAAGGCAGCGTGCAACAAGTGCACCAAGGTTATACGTCGTGCTACGGTTCAGTGCAGCATCAATGAAAGCAAGGTGATAACTAGAAACGTTGCTAGTGTTCTGTGACGCCCCGAGATCGGGCACTATGCAGATTTCAGCATTTCCGCCAAAATCCACATAATAACCGATTCCAGGTTGCCACTTGTGATAACATTACAACAGTTCACGAATAATCCACAACAACAGAGGAGGTATATACAAGCCGACTCAAACGAGTCAAGGATACAACTGATACAATACAAAGATCCAAATGACAGCGGAAGAAACAACATAGTGCCCGACTACGGAAAAGATACAAATTGGACTAAGAGTCCTGAAGATAACCGATGGCGTCCAATCCCTGCCCAGGCCAAGCCGGAGGGATTCCCAAGCTAACGTCGTCAGACTTCAAACCTGTTGACTGCAATGTGGAATATGCAGCCACGAAATGGATTCGTGGGTCAGTACTATTAAGTACTGGCAAGTGGATAAACCATACTCACAAGATACCAGCGTAACCAATCATCACAAGATACAAATACTTTGGGTAGAACGAAAGGAAGGGATTATTGCAAAGAAGCGGCAGCGGGCTGCACTAACTAACTACAGAGACACGCTACAACATCCGGCTAAAAGAAAGGGATAAGATAGCGTATCCGAACCAACTACAACTACTCACCAAACAATACCCATCCAGTGTTACCCCCTACTAAGGAAGCAACCCAAGGAAACTCACCCTGTTGATTAAGGTGACATTCATTTTTATGGTGGAGGTAATCTATATTACTAGTCAAATTATTATCGTTAAGTGTAAGTTGTCTGAGTACTTGTTAGCCAGCACTTTCACCAAGTCATCCATAACCACGGACAACACGGCTTCTCGAGAAGATTAACCCTGCAGGGATGCACCAATTTGGCCGTACACGTAAGAATGACCCGCCAGATGGAAAGGCCCTTCCACCAAGCGAGGCACTCAACACAACCCAACTCTTCTTCGCATCAAGCCCAAAGAACCCCGTGCAATTGAGTGAATGGCTAATCAAGCCCCACGAAGAAAAGGGGACCCTCATAGCACTCTAAGAACGTGTCTCCCTAAATGCCGACTACAACAGTTCCACCCTGGCGTCAAGGGTTCGCACCTGCATATGCATGCTGCAAATGGAAAACCCGAACTAAATGAGGTGATTTGGACGAGCTGCGAATCGAATCAAAGTTGCGGGGGGCGCCCATACTCGCTTCCCACATGCGGTTAGTGCGCTCATCATGGATCGGAGGACAAGACCCTTTTCCTAATTAAGTTCGACACTAGCAGGCCTCAAAACCACGCCGGGCCTCCTGCCGGTGCCTTATAATCAAATTATTATTACCCAAAACATTAACAGGTTGTTGATTAAGTTGAAACCCAACTATCAAACTAAACAGGTGATAGAACAAAGGACAACAGGACTAGAGCGCAAACAAACCTAAGCATGCAACTACGACACGAGGGCCAACGGGGTAAACAAACAACAATTAATAGGAAGTGGAAGGAAGGCTATATCATGGTTGCAAGGTAAACATATGATAGGATCGAGACACAAGCATCGAATCATAAGGCTAGAATAAAGACAACGGAAAGAATCGGTAACAAGTGATGAAAGGCAGCCATAGGTAGCAAGTGAGTATACTTGCCTGGAATCCAGCAAGTAGAGGTACATCCACAGAACTTATCGTTGCTCACATCATATCAACGTCCTATCCGCGAAGAAGCAACGAACTAGAACAAACACCGGATGCAACAATTACTTCTACGGAAAAAGATCCAGCATGATCCTATTTTATATGTATGACAATGAATTGATGCATCAAAGTAAACCAGTTGACATGGTAAACATATTTAAATGGGCCCATATGCAATTTGGATTGCATATGGAAAAGCCCATGAATTAATGTTGAATTAAATGATCTACAAATAACCATCATGTGAAAGTTGATTAGAATGATGCATGGATGATGAAAACAATAAGAAAACAACAATAGCTTCAGTTTGATATGTTGTTTACCAGGTTTGGAATTTTATTTATTAAGTTATGAACTTTGGCATTTTAAATGATTTAAACAAACATTTGTTGTTTTCACCAATTTTAAATGTTCAAAACAGATAACCAAATTTATATTTGGAAAGAACACAAAATTTTAGATGGAATACATATTTCATTTGTTGAATTTGGATTTTAGATGAGCAAGTTATTAAATTGACAATTTTAAATGCATTAATTAAAAAATAGTTGTTTTCAGCAATTTAATTTATTCAAAACTGAAAACAAAGTTTATATTTGGAAAGCTTGTTCAATTTTGCATGGAAACCATATTTTACATTTTAAATTTGGAGTTGATTTGAATTATTTATAAGCATTTTTTTATTCTGCCCCTTTTAGTAAACAGGAGGAAACATGTTCAAATTTAATTCAATTGTGACCAAATAAAATACCAATGTGTAGAGTTTGTTAAGACAAAATTTTAGAGCCCAAGTTTGCTCAATTTGGGTGAATAGAACTCAAGTTATGAATTTCCAAAGTTTCAAATTTTAATAGCCTTTTCTGTATTTAATTATTTAGTGCAAAATTTATTACAGAAACATGTTGCAACTTTGTTACTAACAGAAATAGCACAAGATGCTGAATCCATAGAAATTTGAATCATTGCAGTTGGAGCATTTTTCCATTTGTTATTGATTTTACAAATAAAGATTTAGTTCTGTTTTTCTGGATTTCGAGGATAAAAGAAAATGGCCAAAAAAAAGAGGTGGCTTTCCCACGGGTGGGATTCGAACCCGGCTCTCCAGGGAGTGCGGAGGTGGGTGCATAGACACTGGGCTAGTGCTGCGTCTTGTGATAGGATACAGGTCCGATAAAGGATGAAGTGTAGAATCGCGTGGTTTTGCCTGACGAAACTGAAGACGAAAACATGTACGCGATGGTGCCAGACGGACAGCGACCGGCGACCTGCAACGGGCGGCGCTCGATGGCGCCGCTCCCAGAGTACGAGGAGGGAGTAGGGGAGAGGTCCCGGGATAGGGAGGCTCACCCTGGTTGGCGCGGAGGAGTCGTACGGGTCGAAGGCGACCATAGACGTCGAGGATGACGACGATGTACGTGCTGCTGTACAGGCACGCCGACGAGGATGGCAACTTGGCGAGCATGGCGCGATGGTCTTGGAGCCTCCCCGGGCTGGCCGAGACAGCGATGACGGAGAGGGATCCGACCTTGTTCCATTCCCGCCGCGAGGAAAGCTCGACGGTGGCCGAGGCGACGGCGCCATGAGCTCCAAGTCGCGGCCATGGCGGGCACCTGTTTTTCTTCAGAAAATTCAGGGACAGGGGGGAAAACAGAGAAAGAAGGGAGGGTGCTTGGCGGCGGCCGAGAGGAAGGAGGAAGGGGAGATAGGGTTAGGGTTTGGGAGGCTGAGGGGTAGGTATAGGGGAGGGGGAGCAGGTGGGAGAGGGGTCCAGTGGAGGGGAAAGCAGCACGCTCTCCTCGTGTCTGTTCGTCCGTACGGGAAAGAAAGGTACGTGTGTGGGCTGGGCTTTACTCTGTGGGTTGTAGGTGGGCCTTTGTGGCCTGCCTCCCCACTGGTGTTTTTTTATTCTTTTTCTTTCTTTTTTTTTGTAGCAAAGGGATAAGAGAGAAAGAAAAGGTTTTAGGGTTTTATAAAATTTTTGAAAACAATTTTATTGCATTGAGCATATTGAATGCCCAAGTGCACCAAGTTTTGTTTTACCAAAATTCAAATTTTTTGTTAAACTTTGAATTTGAACTTGAAATTCAAAATAGGGTTTTAATAAAAGTAATTTTATTAACCAAGCCAATTTTTAATTTCAAATCAATTTTTTTTTATGGAAACAATTTGATTTGAAAACAAAGGTGTATTGCTTGAAAATTTAAATTGGTTTGAATTTTTTGTTTTGTTTTAGAATTTGTTTGCAAACCAAGGTGCAATTGATGCATGTGATGCAATGCCATGAGAAAGAAAAGCAAACAATTCTAGTTGGGGGGGAAAAATCCCCCGGGTGTTACATGTTCTCCCTACCAAGAATACTGGTACCAATGTAGTAAGTAAAGTATCTAAGAGCAGGAATGTCGTGGGATAATCACGGCAGACGTTACCGGGGGTAACTGATCTTGGGGCAAGACGACACAGGCGTTTGGGAGAGGGTTTAGCTCAGAGGAAAACATGATGGAACTCGATCTGGTGGCCGGAAATCAAGTCGCCGAGTCTCCGATCTCAAGATATTAACTCAACTCTCGTGTTACACTGGATGCTCGATACCAAGCGATATTGCTAGGGCTCTTAGATCTCAATTAACCTAACTTAGGGGCCGGTTTATAAAGCACCCGACCCCCTGGCTTGCCCTCCAAGGCGCACCCTGAATCCTACCCAGACACTATGTACGAAACCCTAACTTTCCTTATCGTAACCCACAATCCGGGTTACGAGGCCTACAATCTTGGGCCTTCTAGAAGTTCTTTTATCCTTAGCCGGGTCTTGCGCAGCGTCCTTTGGGCCGAATTACACCTTGGAATTGGGCTACCGGGTTATCATCCCTCCATCAGTAGTCCCCAGAATAGCTTGGGCTTCACAAGATCCTCTTTGAAGCGCACGCTATTCCCTGCAAAACTATCAAACTTACAAGTTCAATGGAGGTCGGGTTAAATTGCTTTGATAAACAGCTAGGCCTAACTCCACGGTGGCCATATAGTAACCCGGTTTCCTCCAAGTACGTTGCTTAGTTTTCCGGGTTAACACCTTAATAAGAATGTTAAAGATCTGGATTACTTTGCTTGATAATTAACCCTGATGTCGCGGAGAAGATCTACTTCCTATTTTCGTCCGGATATTTCGTTCAGCACTTAAAGTGTATCTCGCAAAATCCGCGCAGGCAACCGTTATCCCAAAATTTCCGGTTGCCAACCGTTGGGCTAGGTTTAGCCGCCCACACCCTTATAAATAGTCACTTAAGAGCGAAGCCAACCCCAACGGCTCATTTCCCCCCTTTCTTCTTCCTCCTCGCCTCCGCGCCCAAGCTCACAGAGCATCGCCACGGAGACCTCACGTGCATCACCAGAGCCAATCGGCCGCCGGCTGCGCTCCGCCACGGTTCGCCCCACGCCGTCGCCAAGATCCGCCGCCGCACCTCCGACCTGCCCGCCGGGAATTGCAAAGGGACACCAAGCTTGCGCTATCTGTCTCGGATTATATCTAAGTCAACCCACCGGCCGTTTTTCTGGTCACGCCGAATTAGGTCGCCCGAATTCATTCTAACTCATCCAATGACTTAAACATAGATTTCACTTTGCTCCCCTACCGCCCATAATCACTAATTTCACCACAAATCTAGAAATGGAATCTCCAATCTAGGCTCGGGCCGCCCAAAATTTCCGTGCTTGCCACTGACACCCGGAAAATTCTCTTTTTCCGGCTCCTTTGTTTGCAGTAGACACATGGGTAACCATTCATCTTTCCCAAACGCCTCTCAACACATAAGCACTTCATAGTTTTCGTAACGATGTTTCATACCCGGACAACTCGTAACCTTGCTCCACTGAATGATACCCGGATAACTCTTTTACTTCTATGTCTTCTTGATATTCTTCGCAAACATTCGGATGACTCATGATTTACGAGCCTCATTTCTTGTACTCTTCTATCTCGTGCTTTTGCAGGTTAATCTCATGGCTCCCAAGAGGCAGGGGAAACAACCGGCCAAGGCCAAGACCACCAACTCCATATCCGCCAACTGGGCGCGGTCCACGGTTACGAAGGCCAAGTTAGAAGAACTGGCCGAATTAGGAGTCCTCCCTTCTCAAAAGGATATCCATTGGAGGGTGCCGGGTGACGAGACCCGGCCCACGCCCACCAATGATGAGGTAATATGCTTTGTAGAGCACGTGACCCGGGGGTTCCGTCCTCCGGGTCACCCTTTCTTTCGAGATGTTTTGAGCCACTACGGCCTCCGAATATTTGACATAGGGCCTAACTCTGTGTTAAATATTTCCCATTTCATCGTTCTTTCCGAGTCATACTTGTGCACACCGCCAAGTTTGGCTCTTTTTATCGAGCTTTTTCAGTGCAAACTGTGCCGCGAAAGCGGTGACGGGGCGCTTCTCGCTTGCGGCGGGGTCTCTATCCAGCACCGCAAGAATTCTTTGATGCCACCCCTCACTCTCAACTCCCACGTCAAACACTGGCAACTCTCATATTTCTATTGCCGAGACACCTCCCCACCCGGCCAAAAGAAACTGCCGGGTTACTCCGAGGGCCTTCTCGATATCTCCGAGACTTTCAACGCCTTTGCCCCTGACTCGGACAGGGAGGCCATCCGGCCTTTACTAGCCAAAATCTCTGTTCTGTCGGCCCAAGGTCTCATTGGGCTTAACCTGGTGAAAACTTGGGTCGATTTCCGGATCCAACCCAATTCCATCCGCACTAAGTTAATGTGCGAGTATTCGGGACACACCACGGACTCGCTCCGGTACTCCACCCATAGCTTTGCAGCCGGAGACACCAACAAGACTATCAAGAGCTTCTTGACAGAGAAGTTGGAGGTAATCCGGAATATAGCCGGGTTAGAACCCTTCACGCGTGAGAACCTGGCCCCCAAGGTAAAGACTCGGCTTTCATACTTTTATCTTCACACCTTCCACTCGATATGACTAATAACCCTTATTCTTATATCTTCATCTCAGGCCGATGATCCCTTTTGGAAGATTGAAACTCCTCCTAGCTCTGAAACTCCAGAGGAGAAAGAAGACGCCGCTAACTCGGATGAAGGTACATTCCGAGTTTCACTTAGCTTTTTTTATTTCTTTTTTGAAATCACTGTTGTTCATTCTTCGTTTTCCGATTGTAAATCCTGATAACTTTCAGAACAAGAATAGAAAGACGACGAAGAAGAAGAAACTGAAGGCAGGGTGGAGTCAGCGAGTGACGAGGACGACGCTGAGCCAACAGTCAAGGTCGGAACAAAGAGAAAACCCCAAGGGGTCGTCTTCAAGGTTCCATACCTTTTCCTTGCCTCTAAATCATACTTACATGATATCATGCATAAACTAACCCGGGATCTGTCCTTCTGGCCATATCTGAAGGAACCGCTCGCGACCAAGCGCCGGATGACTCGGAACTTTCCAGGTGATGGTGCTCTTAACCCGGGCATTTCATCGTCTCCGGCTCAACGCGCCGGTATTTATCTAATCCTTTCTTGAATATCAAAATCTTTCCAAACCATCTCCTTACAAGATAATTCCGTGTCTTACTTGATGTTTTTCAGCTTCATCCGGGTCCAACAGTGAGCTCCCCTCGGACTTCGTGGTGAATCACGGGTAAAGTTCCCTTCCTGATGCTTTATCGCTGTTTCATCGCTTTTTTCCAGGCATACGCTAATTGCCTGCTTACATTGTCCATAGAGCCGCGGTCACTGTTAGTGATCAAGAAGATATGGAGACCGATAACCCGGATACGGAGAACCGGACTGATGATAGGCACGCCGCAGCTGGCGGGGAAGAACAACAAGTGCCACCAATAAACCCCGCCGACCGAGAGGCCGAGTATCCCATAGCCTCTCATGTACTCGAGGAGGAAGACGCTGCAGACTTGGGCGCGGGAGAGAGGGCACCAGACTCCGATACTCAAACGACCCGGATACCCTCTCGCACCAAGAGGAGAGTCCCTCCTCCAAGTCCCCAAGGTCCCGGGTCTTCCAATTTGGGCGATAAAACTTTCGACCAGATGATGAGCACTCTCCTTGCTATGAAGGCCTCGGAGAAAGATGTGCTAGAGCGCATGGCAGCGGAGCACCAGGTAATGTTACCTAATATCTCTTCTTATCCATCTAGTCCCCAAGTGTCGAGTATAATTTGTTGAAATTGTGCTCGGTATTCTGCGCGATAATCGGCTTGCCATGATATCCGACTAACTCTCATACTTTGATTTCTCATAGGCACAGGCCACCCGGTCCGATGAACTTTTGCTCAAGAACGAACAACTGCTGCTTGCCGAGGTAAGGCGGAGGGAGGCCCTTGAAGATGAAGTGGAAACTTTGAAGAAAAGTGTTTCCAAATATAAGAAAAGGTGTACCACTTCTCGAAGCGCACTGAAAAAGTTGTCGGAGCAAGTTACCGATACTTATCGTATCTTGCTTAGTAAGTTTCTTGATGCTGACTGCCTTCACGCCTCTATTTTGTTGCATGATACTCGGGATTAATGATATGGCTTTTCTTCGTTTCAACTGCAGGTGCTAACCTTGCAACCCCAGAAGAAGATGCCGTTGCAAAGGCTAAAACCTTAAAGACTGTGCTCCGGACTTTCTTAGCCGGCACCAAGTATATACTAGATGCTGTGAAGTGGCCGACTGAGGTATATCCGGGTGAAGAAAATCTTATCCAAGCTTGCTCGACTGTGCCTGCATGGATCGAGATCTGGAAACGCTCGGCGTGCCGGATTGGTATGACCCGGGCCTTTGCGCTGGCGAAGGCTTATTTTCCTAAGCTTGAGCCGGCAAAAGTGATATCCGGGTTTCCAGAATTCAAAGCAGACGGCTCCAAGTTTGGGCCCAAGGACTTCAAGGCCGTACAATCCTCAGTGCGTCACTCGGCAACCGCTTTGGCCGATAGTATGGATCTGGGTACGTTAATAAGTTCGTACGATGCTGAAGGCAAGATCGTGAAGGAGGAGGCACCCCCACCCTTCGACATTTTGGAAAATGGGCTGCTGATTCGGCCAGGAAGAGGGAAGAAACCGCGAAGAGGGAGGCCGAGTTAGGATCAGAGCCAACCACTTCTACACCGGCTGTCCTCCCGCCTGTCCGTCCTGATGCGAAGAACCCGGGTGATGATGCCGGGAGAGCCGCGGAGCAAGCCCAGGACCAAGACCCGGAGGGCAAGCGTAAGGGTGTGGATTCTACTCAAGAATCCGAGTAAACAAATGCTACCACGACACCTTGGCCGTTTTGCTGCTCTTGTTCGAAACAAATATTCTTTTGTCGGTGCATCTATGCACCTTTGATACTAGTACCAAGATTTGTAATATACTTTAATTCCTTGATATACCTCATGCCTCTTCTGGCCTCTGGATGAACTTGATATTTATCTGGTTTTTTAAGCTTATTCTCGATATCCGGCTTTCCTTATGGTTCCTTTTGTGAGACTCGGTTTCCGAGCATCTTGGGTTCTGACAGGGGGACTTTTCTCTAAGTCCCCAAGTCCCCATGACTCGGATGTTAGGGTTTGTTGGGCTTAGTAACAACTTGTTTCTGTTTCAAAATCCCCGGTCCCCAAGGCCCAAAATCCGAGTCTGGGATGTGCGGACTTTTCCAGAGAACAAATTGTTTTTACTAAGCCCAAGCCCTAGAGCCGTTTCACGTGAGTATTGAAGTTATGCTTGATAAACGTTGAGTTTCCAGCTATTAGCCTTATACTCTACATAACTTGTGGTTTAGATGACCCTTTTGACAATCTTGTACTATAAGCCGGCTTTCGCGTGGATATCATGTTGTTACATCTGTACGAAAACAGGGTCAGGCAAGTCCCATTGGGCTTCATGGCTGATTGTAATCGTAAGCGAGCAAATCATGCCACTTTAGTGCGAGTCACATCGAGCTTAAGTAAGAAAAGTCAAGAAAATTTGGCTCCTTTGTCCGGTTATAAGATTGCAGCCGTACTCGTTTGCGAGTAATCGGCCCTTATAACTCATAGGCATCAAGGCCGGGTCTTTGAGTTTGTAACTGTGCTATTCAAGCAATCAGCCCTCAAGACCTATATATGTGCAACATACTTGATGGTACTGATGTACTGATAGCAATAAATAATGCTTACCTGTAATCGAAGTAAAGATCATAAAATAAGGCTTGATAACCATCTCTTTATTGATACGAGAAAGTTTTGGGTCAGCAGGCCGCCTCATTAAAAACCTTCCAGTCCCCTTAGGTACCCTGGATAGGAAAAGAGTGCGTCTGAAACCTGCTGCCCGTTACATTGTTTAGTTCTCCTTGGGAATCTGTCCGGAACTGTCATAATCGATACACATTCTCCACTTGTTGATCTTTTTTACTATAAGTACCGGGCTTGCCAGCCAATCCGGATAAGGCGTTTCCATGACGCGGCTGGTTGTGAACGGCTGCGCAATTTCTTCTCTTGTGGTGGATTGTTTGAGGGAATCACCCTTTACGAAAGCCACCATCTTGGTATCTCGTGCTGCCTTGAGTTTTGCCCTTTCGCCTTCAGTACTCGACTTTTTCAGGGCTGTTCTGTCATCCGAGTCTGTTTGAGCCCGGTAATATTTGAGTTTCTCTTTTCTACAAGCTTGTTCAGGCATTGCTGCATCTCCTTCCTCGCACTCGGCCGCTATGTCCCGGCTTCCATGTATGGTGATGGTCTATTTAGGACCCGGGATTTTTAGCTGTAGATACACGTAACATGGCCTAGCCATGAATTTAGCATAAGCCGGCCTTCCGAATAGCGCGTGATAAGGACTGCGCAATTTGACCACCTCAAAAGTGAGCCACTCAACTCGATAGTTATCCTTTGATTCCCCAAAAGCTACCTCCAATGCGATTTTTCCCTCGGGGCACGCTGAATGACCCGGCACTATCCCATGAAAAATTGTTGAGCTTTTTTGTAGCTGAGACTCCTTGAGACCCATGCGTAGGAAGGTTTCCCAATACA
Organism: Alopecurus myosuroides; assembly: GCA_028641055.1. NCBI lineage: Eukaryota > Viridiplantae > Streptophyta > Magnoliopsida > Poales > Poaceae > Alopecurus > Alopecurus myosuroides. The sequence goes on along the minus strand of CM054057.1, from coordinate 110,886,407 downwards.
GTATATTAATGCTACTTCCACCGTCCATCAAAACCTTTTTCAGCTCATACCCATTGACCTGCGGTGCGACTACTAATGCTAAGACTCCCGGGTGTTCTATTCTTTCCGGGTGATCCCTTCTGCTCCATGTTACGTCATGTTCTGACCATCTCAGGTATCTCGGGACAGCCGAGGACACCGAGTTTACCGCCTGTTTTAATATCTTCTTGTCCTTGTTGGAACTTCCTGTAGTATGCACGTGATACTGACCCAATTGCTTGGGGTTGGCCTGGAAACCTCCTGCTCCCCCTTGGTTATTACCTTGATTTCCAGCTGCCGGGTTACCGGCTGGGGGTGGGCCGTTGCCCGAGTTTCCACCTGGACCCGGTCCTCCTCCCCGACCTGTACCTCGCATGGCTCTGTTCACTTCCTCATTCTTCCATCTTTGTAGGTCGGCGCACTGCTCCAAGGAGTGGTTAGTTGGCCTACCGTTCCTGCTGTGCTTCGGGCATGCCATTCGGAATATGTCCCAATTATTACTCGGCCTTGGTGGCCCTTGATAGTTTTCTCCGTTGTGATTCCCAGTATTGAAATTTCCTTCTGCCCTGGGTCTGGAAGATCCGGCTTCAGTGTTGGCGACAAACTCGGAGCCTCCTTCAAACGGGCGCTTGTTCTGGCTGTTGTTACCCGGCGCTGATCCATTGCCGGTTCTTCCGTTATTACTTGTGTTTGCTTTTGCTTTTTTATCGTCAGTTTCCTCTTCCGTAGTGTCCGTCGCGGCATGTTTGTTGCATGCATCCATCAGTTCTCCCATTGTAACCTCCGAAGCATTCCGACTAGACTTCATGCGAGTTAACTTTTGTACTAAAGGTGTGTACTTGCAGGTCTTTGCCATAGCTTGCAGCGCATCCTTGGGCTGAATATCTGTAGATGAATGAAGTATTTCCATAACCCGGCGCACCCAGCTGCGTGCCGATTCTCCCTTCTTCTGAACACACCGCTCTAGGTCATCAATAGTGAATAACTTTCTGCACGTCCCGTGAAAGTGCTTGATAAACGAAGTTTTCAATTCTTCCCATGACTTGATAGATCCTTCCGGTAGATTATTGAACCATAACTTTGCTGCTCCCTCTGACATCATTAGATACATGAATTTGGCTTGAAGATTCTCGGACGCATTGCGAATCGACATGGCCATCTCATAACTGCTCAACCATGTTTCCGGATCCATAGTTGGCTCGTAATTCACTACTTTACCCGGTTCTTTGAACTTTTCCGGGTAAGGCTCAGCCCTGATGCTATCTGAAAGACACTTAGGTCCTGCAAGAATGGTCGAAGCTGGTCTTACTCGGGAAACGTGTGATCCTGCAGGGGGTACAGCTGGACGCGGTACTGCTGGTATCCCATGTACCGCTGACCCGGCCACGGCTCTCCTGGCTCTGGAACTGTCCACGATGGCCTGTGCTGCTGATGCTGCTGGTACTGCCTGAATGTGTGGAGGAGGCGGCATTTGCTGCTGCTCTTCCCTCCGCCGTGCCGAACTTGTCTGGATGTTGCCAGCGTTACCTTGCTGTTGGCTGACATATGGTGTCCCATGCATTCCACTTCTGTGATCCGGGTAATTAACCTGTTGTGCTACCGCGGTGCGCAGCATATCTATCGCCCGCCGGGTCTCCTCTGCGTGGGGTGACTCTCTCACGGGGATTTGATTTAGTGCAAGCGTTGCTGCGTACACGTTGTCCATGGGATTGTTGTAATGACCCGCTGGTGTGTGAAAACGTGATGGTGGTGGTGGTGGTGGTGGTACAGTATTGCCGGTAGTAACTCCAGTCTGTGGTGCGGGTAACCCGGCCTGCGTGTCTACCGGTTGTACTCCTCCGGTTGTCGGCTGAGGGGCGGTTCCTTGATTTGCCGCTGGAATCGGCTGATCCTGAGGCGTGATAAATAGTGCGGCCGGGTTTATGACTCCTCCCAATGCTGGTAATCTGGTTTGGTGCCTTTGATGTATTCTAGTCGTTTCCTCTCGGAGCCGGGTTTCCAGTGCATCCAGCTCGCGTTGTCGGGTGGCCATCCCTTGTCTTTCTGCTTCTACTTGCCTTCTCTGCTGCTCCAATGCACGACGGGCTACGTCCAAATCCCTAACACGTTCCGCCGCGTTCTCTGGAGTGATAACTGTGGCAAGAACTGCCGGATCTAGGATCAGATTGTTGTCGAACAGGGCCGGATGTTGTGGATTGGAAGGACCCGCTCCTGGCGTCCGGTTTGCTAGGAATCCAAACGTGTTCGCATGTAACTCGTTTTCTGGCGCTTGACTGGTAACCGATGCCGACTCTCCGTCAACCTGGGCCAAAACCGTGTTCCCGTCAGCCGGCCCTTGCTGCCTGGTCAATGCTTGTGCTGTCCCGGCTGCAGCCGCGGTTACGCTCTCTTGGTTGAGATTGGTCGCGGGAGCCGTGTAAACCGCAACCCGACGCACAATGCTTGGCGCGGATCCATACTGTTCCTCTTCGCTGCTATGTTCCTCGTACCGGTTCTCCAGTAGATGCAGGATAGATTCAGTATCATCTTCTTTCTCGTCCCGGCCACGCGGGGTCCATGCCGGCTCCTCCGGCTGTTCCCACTTCGTGGCGAGCTCTTCTGTCGGGTTTGTTGTCCCAACTGATTCTTCTCCATCTGATTGGATATAGCTGGTCTTCCCTGACACAGAATCAAACCCAAAGTCATCAGGGATCGAACCGGAAGTACGTACCATACCGATGAAGACGCTGATCTGGCCGATTGTCATGATAGACCCGGATTCGAGGTGATCCGACTCTGGTCCCCAGCCGGAATCGTCCACCATCTTCTCTCCTTCGTGGTTGATGTAGATCTCGCCGATGACTAGTTTCTCCATATTCTTCCGAGCTTCTCCCGTGATGTAAACGCCTTTGGACGCAGGCCCTACGGTGGGCGCCAACTGTCGTGGGATAATCACGGCAGACGTTACCGGGGGTAACTGATCTTGTGGCAAGACGACACAGGCGTTAGGGAGAGGGTTTAGCTCAGAGGAAAACATGATGGAACTCGATCTAGTGGCCGGCAATCAAGTCGCCGAGTCTCCGATCTCAAGATATTAACTCAACTCTCGTGTTACACTGGATGCTCGATACCAAGCGATATTGCTAGGGCTCTTAGATCTCAATTAACCTAACTTAGGGGCCGGTTTATAAAGCACCCGACCCCCTGGCTTGCCCTCCAAGGCGCACCCTGAATCCTACCCGGACACTATGTACGAAACCCTAACTTTCCTTATCGTAACCCACAATCCGGGTTACGAGGCCTACAATCTTGGGCCTTCTAGAAGTTCTTTTATCCTTAGCCGGGTCTTGCGCAGCGTCCTTTGGGCCGAATTACACCTTGGAATTGGGCTACCGGGTTATCATCCCTCCATCAAGGAAGTTGAATGTTCCTTATCTTCCCACGCTGGGATGAGTGACCGTCATCGTTGGAGATCTCTCGGTAGATCCCCTGGAGGTCTGATGGTCTATCTTGAATCCTTCTTGCCGTCCCGGTGGCGTCGATACCTATAATAGTACAAAAATCCACCAATGACAAAGACATAGGACTACTATATAACTTGAATGCAACAATTGGACCATATTGAGTGTTCTGAAATTTAAAGCTCTTAACAAAAGCTTTTGTCAGCGTGGCATACTACGGGCTTTCATCCTCCATAAAGTTGGTGAGACCAACTCTCTCAATAAGCATAAGAAAGTCATCTAAAAGACCTACACTTCTTAAAAATGTAAGGCAAGAAAAGCTAGATGGGTGAATGATACCGTCATCTTCCGCATCATCAATAGTTGACGCAATAACGTCTTCATTATATGATGGTCCCGCTGAAGTAGACGAGTGTGATGGCCTCGTCCTTCTAGGAGCATCACTCCTAAATATCTCACCAAAGTTGTAACTATCCATCTTTGAAATTTTTCAACAATCATCATAAAAATTAATTTCAAGCAACTATAAGATGGAGACTACCATAGGGACTTACATGAGAGCTAAACATACATCAAAACTATATTATTTCTACTCAAATCAAGAATGCAAACTCACATAAGCTGTCACCTACTATGGAAAAATACTCAAGAAATACTTCACTAAAAAAAATTCTACTTGGATCATCGGAGGAGTCACATACCGGAGATCAAACACGCCAAAAATTCAGCACAAATGATGGGCTGAAGAAGGAGATCGAAAATCCATACAAAGAACACCAAGAACGCGGGATCCAGGAAATGTTTTCACTTTGGTAGGTGAGAGAAGAGACTTGGGCAGTGGAGAGAGTAAGTGGAGGGTCAGGAGGGACCCACACCATGTGCTAGCGCCACCCTGGGGTGTGCCTGACTGGTGGGTCCCCCTGGGGTCTCCCATGTGGCTTTCTGCCTCATTTTTGACGTAAAAAATTATTATAATTTTTCTGGAATTTTTCGAGAAACTTTATTTTTTAGGTATTTCCAGAATTTTAAAAATTAGTAAAACCCGGGAAAACGAAAGAGAAAACGTGGAAAACAAAACCAAAACAAGTACTACAGAGGTTCTATGACACTCTAATGAAATAATATCCAAGGAAAACAAAGGTGGTAGTGGTGAAAACAAATCTATGGGTGGTGAAAACATGCATAACTTCAGTAATCAGAGTGAAAACATCAGGAAAACATGCATAAGGAGGGTGGAAAACATGATTGTACTCAAGTAACAATGTGATAACAGAAATAAACATGGTGAAAACATAATGGAGAAGGTGAAAACATAGTGAAAACATTGCTCTCTTCATTTAAAATCATTTTGTTAACAAGGCTGATCAAGTCTTGCTACCAAAATAATTCTCTATGAAACAAAACTTTGTTTCTCACTAAATACTCATGTTACCTCAACCTTGATAGACATAGTCCCAATCATAATGATTTCATATTATTTGGGTGGCTTTGGAATAGGACAATAAAATTCTCCAATCTTGATGGTCTCAATATTTTCAATAGAATTTAGATCATATTTTCGATCAATCTTCTTGGGAAAATAAACAGTGTGCTCTTTATCATTAGAATTAAAAGTAAATTTTCCTTGATTGCAATCAATAACATCCCCTGCAGTATTAAGAAAAGGTCTTCCAAGAATAATAGACAATTTATCATCTTCAGGCATTTCGAACACAACAAAGTCAGTTAATATCAGAAAATTATTAGCAACTTGAACAAGAACATTCTCACATATACCCACAGGAATAGCAGTAGACTTATCATCCATTTGCAAAGATATATCAGTTGGTATCAATTTTTCTAGGAGGAGTCTTTTATAGAGAGTAAAAGGCATGACACTAACTCCAGCTCCCAAATCACACAAAGCAGTTCTAACATAATTATTTTTAACAGAACAGGGAATATTAGGTATACCAGGATCTCCAAACTTCTCAGGAACCTTGCCATTAAAAGAGTAATTAGCGCATAGTGGAAATTTCCTCATTAGGAATCTTCCTTTTGTTAGAGACAATATCTTTCATATATTTTGCATAAGGAGGCAATTTAATAGCATAAGTTAAAGGAATTTGCAAAAACAAAGGTTTCATCCATTCACAAAACTTGTTATAATGTTATTCTTCCTTATATTTATGTTTCTTATTAGGAAAAAGCATTGGTTTTCGTACCCAAGGTTCTCTCTCATTACCATGTTTATTAGAAATGAAATCTTCCTTAGTATACTTTGCAGTTTTAGTTTGCTTTTCAGGTTCAGCTACAAGTTCTTGTTTATCAGAAGCGTCATTCTTTTCATTACCACTTTCAGTTTCAACATCAGAGATAGATATACTATTAGGATCTTTAGCAACTTCAGAGGATTCTACATCAGTTTTTATGTTTCTTCTTCTTTTTCTTCCTAGTATGAATAGCATTATCATTAGTTTGCTGAGAATCTTGTTCAATTATTTTAGGATGTCCCTCAGGATATAAAGGATCTTGTGTAGCAATAGCACTTCTAATTCTTATTTCATAAGCATGTTTTTGTTTAGAAGCATTAACTAGCAAATCTTTTTGCACTTTAGCAAGTTGATCAATTTGAGTTTGAACCATTTGAAAATGTTTAACAAGCATTTTAACATCATTAGAGGTTCTTTCTATAATACCATGCAAATTATCAATAGCTCTAGAGTTTTCCATTAGGTGGTTTTGCACTCTCTTATTAAAATTATCTTGCTTCATAACATAATTATCAAATTCATCTAAGCATTGATCAGGAGGTTTACTATAGGGAATATCTCTACTATCAAAATATTGGAGAGAGTGTACCTCAATGGTGGGTGAGTTAGGGATTGGCTTACATAATTCTTCTATAGGTGGAAGATTCTTCACATCTTCAGATTTAATACCCCTCTCTTTTAAGAGATTTCTTCGCTTCTCTCATCAGTTCATCATTTAATTCAACCATTACCCTATTCTTGGGTGTTGGTGTTGGTACTGGGGTAGGAGTCGGCTCAGGCTCAATCATAGTCCAATCATCATGATTTTGGCTTATTTTAGCCATTAATTCTCAGCTTCTTCTGGAGTTCTTTGCCTGAAAACACAACCAGCACAACTATCCAGGTATGTCCTAGATTCAACAGTTGGTCCATTATAGAATATATCAAGAAGTTTATTATCTTCTAGCTTATGCCCAGGTGTAGATCTGACTAAAGAACAAAACCTTTCCCAAGATACATGCAATTTCTCTTCTTCTAATTGCATGAAATTAAACATATTTTGTAAAGCAGCATGTTGAGCACTAGGAGGAAAATATTTCTGAAAGAAAGCATTAACCAAACCAATAGGAGTATCAATAGATCCAGGAGACAAATTGTTAAACCAAGTTTTAGCTTCATCTTTTAATGAGCAAGGGAATATTTTTGTAACAAAATAGCTACGTTTCTTAATATCATTAGAGAACAAACTACTCAAAGAGGAGAGCTCGTTCATATGTCTCATAGCACTTTCATTTTCTGTACCAAAAAAGGTTCTTTCTCAACAATAGATATATAAGATAAATCAAGAGAGAAATCATAATCCTTGTCCCTAATATTAATGGGAGAAGTGGCAAACTTAGCATCAGGAGATAATTTATATTTAACAGCACGACTTTCAATAAGTCTCATAACAGCATCATTATCCTTATTAGTATATGTTTCATCAATACGATCATCATTAAGATCAACATAGGCATCATCTAAATCATCACTAGGATTCTCTATAAGCTCAGGTGAAACAGCAGGAGTAACAGGATTTTTATCAGGAGTTTCAGTATTTGCAAGATTTTTAGCTTTAGCAATAGTAGCACCTAAGAAAGGACCGAGAGAACCACTCTCATCAAGCACATTAGAAGCATCATCAAAAGTATCAGAAGTATTTTCAGATTCAGCAGAAGTAGCATGTGTAGCATGTGGTGGTGTAAGAAGCTTACTCATAACAGACGGTGAATCAAGAGCAACAGAGGTGTTCAGAGTTGTACCTCTTCTTGTAGTGGATGGTAATATAGGAAACTTTCCATCACGAGTATTACCCATAATGAATGATGGCAGTAGATAACAATACTCTCCGGTGAGCTTGCAAATAAAGCTATGCTCCCCAGCAACGGCGCCAGAAAATAGTCTTGATGACCCACAAGTATAGTGGATTGTAACAATCTTCGAGAGAAGTAAAACCCAAATTTATTGATTCGACACAAGGGGAGCCAAAGAATATTTGTGAGCCTTAACAAGTGAGTTGTCAATTCACCTGCAACTAAAAGTACTTTTGTTCGCAGTGGTTTATCAGTAGTAACAGTTTTATAGTAGCAGCAGTAGTGAAATAATAGCAGCAGTGAGATGAAAACAGCAGCAGTGGTGTTTGAAGTAAACAGAGGGATTAAATATTGTATGCATCAGGATGGATGAACGGGTGTTGCATGGATAAGATAGTTCAAATAATGATCAAGTCATGGGCATTGCAGATAAATATGATAAATCATCCAAGCACTAAGTAACCATAGGCATATGTTCCGTAAATAGTCGTACGTGCTCGTAATGAGAACTTGCACAACATCTTTTGTCTTACCATCCCATTTTCAGCGGAGCCTCAAGGGAACTACTGGTAATTAAGGTGTTCCTTTTAGTAGAACGCCATAGCAAAGAATTAACACTCCGTGAACACATGTGATCCTCACATCACAGCCATCCCCTCCGGTTGTCCCAATTTCTGTCACTTCGGGGCCTCGGGTTTCGGACAACAATATGTGTAAACAACTTGCAGGTATGATCAAGAAACAATAATTAACATCGCGATTCAATAACATGTTCAGATCTGAGATCATGGCACTCGGGCCCAAAGTGGCAAGCATTAAGCATAACAAGTTGCAACAATGTCAATAGCACTAATAGAGGATACTAGGCACTATGCCCCAACAATCATGACATTATTACATGAACGATCTCATCCAATCCCTACCACCCCCTTCAGCCTACAGCGGGGAATTAGTCACACATGGATGGGGGAAACATGGATGGTCGAGGGAGAGGCTTTGGTGATGACGATGGCAATGATATCCTCCACTTCCCGTCCCGGCAGGGTGCCAGAACAGGAACTTCTGATCCCCGAATCGAGGTTCAGGATGGCGGCGGCGTTCTGTTGTGTTTCTCTCGAATATGATGAACCCCCTCGGGTTTTAGGGTTGGAGGCTACTTGTAGTCGAAAGGGGAGTCCGAGGGGGGCCCTGGGAGGCCCACACCCTATGCTGGCGCGGCCAGGGGGACCCGCGCCAGGGGGGTGTGGCCACCCTGTGGCTTCTCTCCTGGCCCCCTTCTGGCTCCCGGATTCTTCCGGGGTGAAAACACCAATGGGCTCTTTTCTGGGCATTTTGCTGAAAGTTGATTTTTCTGCACAAAAACAAGACACCAAAGTAATTCTCCTGAAAACAACGTTAGTCCGTGTTAGTTGTATTCAAAACACACAAGTTTAGAGGAAAACAATAAGAAAAGTGTTCGGAAAAAGAGATAAGTTTTCGACGTATCAGGCACTACTATCATTTATTCCACCCTTGTGCTTGGTTAGCATCATTACTTCAGTTTGGATAGAGTTTTCATATTATGACTTGCATAACTATGTGGGGAATTTATATTATAGAACTTGACTTGTATATTCCAATGATGAGCCTCCTCAAAAGAGCTCCAGGTCTTTGTGAGCAAGAAAGTTGGATGCACCCCCACTAGTTCCATTGGAGAGCTTTCATACACTTATAGCTCTATGTGCATCCGTTGTGTGGCAATCAGTACTCCTTGCATAACTTCGATTATAAGACTTCCACTTGTCTAATGATCACTTTAAATTGAGTGAGACTTTATTCCATTGACCATCCAAACCCCACATAATGTTCTTTTAACCATAACATCCTTGTGCCAGGGACCAATACAGAATGCTTGCTTGTTTTGAGTGCACAAATATCTTAATGATTTTCCTACATGTATATTGTTGTCACTTGACTTGATCCTAACAGGAGTTGTTGTGAGACTTTGATTCCTTGGATGATTATATTGTTGTTCTTGAAGCTTAAATCATCTTTACTATACTTTGCATAGTTGATTGTATTTAGTATTGATTCATTGAAAAGTTTTACTTTGTTCTTCCTAATGGTTTACACGTTATTCTATTTGATATCAACTATAAACCACAACCTTTATTCATTTGATCCTAGTTTACATGCTTTACATTACTATGATGATCAAGTTTATGTTGGTAGCATGTCACCTCAGAAATTATTTGTTTTTATCATTTACCTACTCGAGGACGAGTAGGAACTAAGCTTGGGGATGTTGATATGTCATAAAGGTATACATAATTTCTGATGTTCCATGTTGTTTTCATACTATATACTACATGTTTCCTTTACACTTTATGCCAGTTTTATCGATTTACTGGGACTAACCTATTGACAAGATGCTACAGAGTCAGTTCCTGTTTTCTGCTGTTTTTAGTTTCATAAAAGTTTTTTTGGAAATATTCTCAAAATTGAACGATTTGAAGCCCAAAAGTCTTAGAAAGTTGTCGCGCACACGGAGTCCGGAGCTGACCCGGAGGGGAGCCACAGTGGCCACACACCATGGGTGGGCGCGCCCCCTGGCTGCGCCTAGGGGTTGTGTGGTCCCCCTAGCTTCCCACTGATACGTCATAAATGTATCCATAATTTCTGATGTTCCATGTTGTTTTCATACTATATGCTACATGTTTCTTATATAATTTATGTCATTTTATGGATTTTCTGGGAGTAACCTATTGACAAGATGCCACAGAGCCAGATCCTGTTTTCTACTGTTTTTAGTTTCAGAAAAGTTGTTCTCAAAATATTCTCGGAATTGGACAATTCGAATCCCAGAAGTCTTAGAATTCCCGGAGGATCAACGGAGTCCAAAAGAGACCCGGAGAGGGGCGTAGGGGTTCCCATACCATGGGTGGGCGCGGGTCCCCCCGGCCGCGCCCAGGGGTGGTGTGGCCCCCTGGTTGCCCACCGCCATCGGCCTTTCTCCTATTTATTCCCCCGATGCATAAACTCTAAATATATCGTCCCCCTTCCATGAATTGTTTCGTATCTCCGCCACCGCTGCTGACAATTTTCGGGGGGCAGAAATATCTGTTCTGGCGCCCTGACAGGACGGGGAAGTGCCCCCGGATCCATCTGCATCAACTCCACCGCCATCTTCATGACCGTTGTTGTCTCCTATGATGAGGAGGGAATAGTTCTTCCCCGGGGATGAGGGCTCTACCGGTAGCTATGTGTTTAATCTCTCTCTCACATGGTGTGATCGTTATATGATCATGAGCTTTGTAATCTAGTTGAATAAGTAGATGTTACTCTTAATCTGTTATGCTACTCAAGTAGTTTTGTTATGAGTCTCCGTAAACACTTTGATCACAATGTAAAGGTGGTAGTGTGTGTACCATGTGGTTTAGCATGCTATTTATCTTTTTTGTTGGATGACCCTATGAAATTGTGGCGTTTGTATAGTACAATTTGGGGCATAGAGAGGGAATACAGACTTCAGGAGTGCTGTTACAGCCCTACGCATGGATTAGTGTTCGTTATCCGACCGGAGATTGGTTCGGAGTAGCATAGTGAAGACATGATATTTATGCATTCAATTATGTTATCATTGTTGAGAGTGTCCACTAGTTAAAGTATGATCCCTAGGCCTTATTTCTAAGCATTTAAACACCGTTTACAATTAGTTCTTCTACATGTTTGCTTGCTGCCATTTTTAGTTCAGATTGCTATTATCACTTATTATCATCCATATTACTTGTATTTCACTCTCTCTTCGCCGAAATAGTGCACCTATACAACTGAAAATTGTATTAGGTGTGTTGGGGACACAAGATATTTATTGTATCGTAATTGCAGGGTTGCTTGAGAGGGATATCTTTGACCTCTTCCTCCCTGAGTTTGATAAACCTTTGGTGATCCACTTAAGGGAAACTTGCTGATGTTCTACAAACCTCTGCACTTGGAGGCCCAACACTGTCTACAAGAATAGAAGCGTGCATAGACATCAAGATCTTTTCTGTCGCCGTTGCCGCGAAGGTAAGGTAAAAGGTACTCACATCCTCTATGAGTGCTCGAAGTTATTTCCTTTATATTATGCAATTATATCTTTTTGTTTCTTTTTTTTATTTTCACTAGTTAGGCTTAATGGAAAACAACAAAAATATGAGAGAGATTTATTTGCATTCTAGTAGCAATGTTATTAGAATTAATTCTTTGGATACCATTATTTCTAATGCTATGGAAAAGCCTAAGCTTGGGGAGGCTAGTTTTTATAATCTTTTTAGTATCCCAGCTTATGAGGATAAAATTTGCTCTGATGATACTTTATCTCCCATATGTGATAAATCTAATGATGCTTGTGATATTTTAAATCCTCCTGCTGAATGTATTCCTTTTAAAATACCTATCAAAATTGTTGAACGTGTCATAAATAACTGCTATTCTGGAGATGGAACTGTCCATCCTAGCGATCATTTACTCTTCATACATGAATTATGCGAGTTGTTTAAGTGTGCAGGTATTTCAATGGACAAAGTTAAGAGGAGTCTATTCTCTTTGTCACTTAAGGAAAAAGCAAGGGATTGGTATGAGCTACGAGATGATCCTCATCATTTGGAGTAGAAGGAGCTTGAATCTCTATTTTACTCTAAATTTTATTCTTCTCATCAACTATATTTAGATAGGAATTACATCTATAATTTTTGGCCTCGTGATGGAGAAAGAATTGCTCAAGCTTGGGGAAGACTAAAAACATTAATACTCAAATGTCCTAACCATGAGCTTCCTAAGGAAATAATTGTTACTAATTTTTATGCAAGGCTTTCAGGACATTACAGGGATTATCTACATGCTTGTTCAAAGGGTTCTTTCTCAAGTAAAAAGGTTGAAGCTAAATGGGATCTTCTTGAAACAATTCAAACCAATAATGAAGGTTGGAATAACGACAAAGGTAAAGAATCAAGTATAAAATACGAGTGTGATTGCATTAAGTCTTTCGCTGAAACTGCTAATTTTCAAGAGCTTAGTGCTAAATATGGTCTTGATCCTCAAATGATTGTTTGTTGATATAGTTTCTTTTGCTTCTTATATTAATGTTCCTAAAGCAAATGGGGACATGTATCATGAACCTTTTAAAGACACTTGCATGAAAGATGAAATTGTTATTAATGATTGCAATGAACATGCTCAAACTTCTGAAAGTACTATATCTTATAAGCATGTTAATTTTTGTGGAGCACTTAGAACTTGTCAAAAGAATCAAATAGAACAAGAATATTGTATCCATCATAGGAATGAAAAACTAGAAAGTGGTACATGGCTTTAGATGATCCTGGTGAAAAAGTTTGTGCCCTCTATCCTTTTATTTGTGAACTTTGCTGTAAAGTGGGTCATTTCAATTTTCACTGCTCAGTCTGTAATAATAGCCTTTCGAATCCTATGATTACTGCATGTTTGTATTGTGATGACATGATCACTCCTAATCATTGATGCGTGTGAACACACATTCGTTGGGAGACCCCAAGAGGAAGGTACGAAGAGTGCAGCAACAACTTTCCCTCAGAAAGAAACCAAGGTTGAATCGACCAGTAGGAGGAAGGAGTAACTTCAGAAGGTTGAAGCAGCTGAGATGGTAGGGCGCACTACCAGTTCAGAAGCAACGTGGAACCTACACAACACAATCAAATCACTTTGCCCCAACGAAGCAGTGAGGTTGTCAATCTCACCGGTTTTGCTGAACACAAAGAGGTTAAACGTATGGTGTGGAAAACAGTAGGAAAACAGTAGGAACAATGAGAGCAGTATGAAAGCAGTAGGTGTTTTATCAGTATGAGGAAAAATGGACCGGCGTCCATAGTTCAATAGTGGTGTATCTCTGTGAAAGATAAATAACATGTGTGGTGAACAAATTACAGCTGGGCAATTGAGAGAAATGAAGCCTGCACCGTAGTGCATATGCAAGACATAAAGATTACTATGTGATTTATGCGGGCATTTGATACGTCATAAACGTATCCCTAATTTCTGATGCTCCATGATGATATTATGCCAATTGCTACATGTTTTCTCCCTTCTTTATGTCATTTTTATCGATTTTCTAGACTAACCTATTAACAAGATGCCATAGAGCCAGTTCCCTTCTTTCTGCAGGTTTTTTGGTTTCAGAAAAGTTGTTCTGGAAATATTCTCGGAATTGGAAAATTCGAAGCCCGGAAGTCCTATTTCCCCGGAAGCATCCAGAAGACCGAAGAGGGGCAGCAGGGGGGCCACACCATAGGGTGGAGTGCCCCCTGGCCGCGCCAGCTATGGGTGTGGGCCCCCCTGGCCTCCACCGCCTTTGCCCTTTCACCTATTTAAGCCCCCCGGATGGAAAACCCTAAACACCTGATCAAAATCCCCGAAAAAGTTCCGTAGTCGCCGTCACCGTCAACCCCAGATCATGGGGGTTCTGAAGCTGTTTCCGGCACCCTGCCGGAGAGGAGATCATCACCGAAGGCTTCGACATCACCATGCCTGCCTCCGGAATGATGCGTGAGCAGTTCATCCTTGGACTACATGTTCGTAGTTGTAGCTAGATGGTTGTCTTCTACTCATATGCCTGCATGTTTAGATCTCGTGAGCTGCCTAGCATGATCGAGATTGATCTTATGTAATTCTATGTGCTGTGTTTGCTGGGATCCGATGAATATTGACCTTATGCCAAGTTGATTATAGTCTTTATTTTCTTATGTTATTTGTGATCTTGCATGCTCCCCGTTCTAGTGGTTATTCTGGCCAAGTAGTTGCTAGTGACTCCAAGAGGGAGTATTATGCTCGATAGTGGGTTCATGCCACCTTGTTGCCTTGCTCGAGTGACAGAAACATGAAGGGGGAGGATGTGATGTTGCCATTAGGGAGAAAACAGCGGTGAGAGTTCCCGCGTGCATAATCATTGCTTACATTACACACTTTTTTAATGCAATTATCTTTTGCTTGCAACTTAATACCTGAGGGGGTTTCGATGATAACCGGAGGGCGGATTATTAGTCATAGATGCAGATGGATGTCGGTCTATGTATCTTGTTGTAATGCGCGCACTATATAGCATAGTAATCTTCATGTCATATTGTTCACTACGGTGCAACCTCTATTTGTCAATTGCCTAGCTGTAATTTGTTCACCCAGCATGCTATCTATTATGGAGAGACACCACTAGTGAAACTATGAACCCCGGTCCATTTTTCCACACTGTTAAACAAACCACAACAATTTCCTGCTCTCTTTACTTTCTGCAAGCATACACTGTTTTTCCACACTATACGTCTAATCTTTGTTTTCAGCAAGACCAGTGGGATTGACAACCTCACTGTACCGTTGGGGAAAAGTAGTTTGGTTGTGTTGTGTGCAGGTTCCACGTTGTTGCTGACACCGGTGAAGCGCCAGGACCACCGTCGGTGGCATCAACCTTCCAAAGATTCACTTTCTCCTACTGGATTGATAACCCTGGTTCTTAACTTAGGGGAAAACTCCTACCGATGTACTCATCATACCCTCCTCTTGGGCTTCCCAACAAAGTGCATCAAGGATTTTTCTGGCGCCGTTGCCGGGGAGAAGGAAGTCTTCTAGCAAGGGGAGTCTCTCACTCTCAATCTCTTTATTTTGTTTATTGTCTTGTTTTTATTTTTGTCTTGTTTTTATTTCTCTATATCAAAAACACAAAAAAAATTACTTCATAGCTGTTATTTATTTGCTTGCTTTTATTCTGCTAAAATGAGTTCCTCTGAGAATACCAAGTTGTGTGACTTCACTAGCACAAACAACGCTGATTTTATTTGCACACCTATTGCTCCACCTGCTCCTACTGCTGCTTTGTATGAGATTAAAGTTGCTTTATTAAATCTCTTGATGAAAGAGCAATTTTCTAGTATTAGTACTGATGATGCTGCTGCCCACCTTAACAATTTTGTTAAACTATGTGAGATGCAAAAATATAAAGATGTGGATGGAGATATTATTTAACTGAAATTATTTCCTTTCTCTTTGAGAGGAAGAGCTAAAGAATGGTTGCTATCTTTTCCTAGAAATAGTATTGATTCATGGACTAAGTGTAAAGATGCTTTCATTGGAAAATATTATCCACCTGCTAAGATTATATCCCCGAGAAGTGACATAATGAATTTTAAACAATTTGATAATGAACAAGTTGCTAAAGCTTGGGAAAGAATGAAAACTATGGTGAAGAATTGTCCCACTCATGGACTGACTACTTGGATGATTATACAAACCTTTTATGCAGGACTGAATTTCTCCTCAAGGAACCTATTGGATTCAACTGCTAGAGGTACCATTATGTCCATCACTTTGGGCAATGCAACAAAGCTTCTTGATGATATGATGATAAATTATTCAGAGTGGCACACTGAGGGAGCTCCACAATGTAAGAAGGTAAATACTGTTGAGGAAACCTCCTCTTTAAGTGAAAGGCTTGATGCTATTATGTCTATGCTTGTTAATGGTAAAGCTCAAGTTTATCCTAATAATGTTCCTTTAGCCTCTTTGGTTGCTCAAGAAGAACATGTTGATGTAAACTTTATTAGAAATAATATTTTTAACAACAATGCTTATAGAAATAATTTTGGTGGAAACAATTATAAGCCCTATCGTCACAATAATGGTTATGGTAATTCTTATGGAAACTCCTACAATAGTAATAAAAGCTCTACCTCTGATCTTGAAAACATGCTTAGAGAATTTATTAGCACACAAACTGCTTTTAATATATCTGTTGAGGAAAAGCTTGGTAAAATAGATGTTCTTGCCTCTAAAGTAGATAGCCTTGCTATTGATGTTGATTTTCTAAAACTGAAGGTTTTTCCACAAGATATTAAACAAAATAAAACTTTGAATGCCATCCAAGTTCAAATAGACAATAATGTTAGATTGATGGTTGAATTACGTGCTAGGTGGGAAAGAGAAGATGAATTGGCTAGAAAGAATAATATTGCTAGAGTTTGCACTATCATAACCACTAGTAAAACTGAAGCTCCAAGTGCTAGTAACTTGCCTACTATCAATGGTAAAGTAGTTGGTGTTAATAAAGTCCCTACTCCTTTGGTGAAACGTGCTAAATTTCCTCAAACTGCTGAAACTGCTTCTCATAATAGTGCTGAAATTTTTAGAGATGTGGGAGATAATGGTTGCATTACTTTTGATGATAATAATATTGATTTTGATGATTGCAATATCTCTGAAGTTATTATGTTTCTACAAAATCTTGCTAGAAGTCCCAATGCTAGTGCCATGAATATGGCCTTTACTAAACATATTACCAATGCTCTCATGAAAGTTAGGGAAGAAAAGTTGAAACTTGAGACATCTATCCCTAGAAAATTAGATGATGGTTAGGAGACTATCATTAAGATAAAAGTAAATGATTTTGATTGCAATGCTTTGTGTGATCTTGGTGCTAGTATCTCTGTTATGCCTCAAAAGCTTTATGATATGCTTGATTTACCACCGTTGGAACACTGTTATTTGGATGTTCATCTTGCTGATAATGCTAAGAAGAAAACTCTTGGTAGAATTGATGATGTTCTTATTATGGTTAATAATAACCTTGCCCGTGTTTATTTTGTTTTTATGAACATTGAATGCAATGATTCTTGTCCTATTGTTTTGGGAAGGCCTTTTCTTAGAACTGTTGGTGCTATCATTGATATGAAAGAGGGGAGTATTAAATATCAACTTCCCCTCAAGAAAGGTTTGGAACACTTTCCTAGAAAGAAGATGAAGCTACCCTTTAACTATATTATTAGATCAAAAAATGATGTTGATGCTTCTTCACTTGAAAATACTTGAGTTGATTTTTCTATGCCTAGCTGAAAGGTGTTAAAGAAAAGCGGTACCGGGAGACAACCCGTTTTATTTCTCTATTTTCTTTTAGTTTTCCTTTGTTTTATTTGGTGTGCTTTGCACCTGAGTGTTGTATATTTCCTTAGCAACCACTCTGTATCTTTTTTTTTTGATTTTTTGTTGAGCCAAGTAAAGCCTCTAGTGGAAAGTTGAGCCTATATTTCGGATTTCTGCACAGGAAACAGATTTCTGCTGTCCACTGTTAATTCCGTTAAATATCACAGAAAAATTCAAAATGACCTGAGTTTTGTTTTGCTTAATCCTGAGTTATATACGAAACTTTTCTTAGAAGACCAATTTTTGATTTGAGCAACAGAAGATTTTTGAAAAATCATTCTTTACCTGCTGGTCTGTTTTTGACAGATTTCTGCAATTTATCGCATTTGCATCTTAATCTCTTTCTTTTGGTGTTCTTTTGAGAAAAAGAGTTTTGAAAGAAGTTGTGACAGTAGATAATGTGTTTTTGAGTGTTAGACTTGTGTTTAAACTGAACCATGTGGATTTATTATTTCAATCGCACTAACGTTGCTAATAAAGATTGTGAGAATTTTGACGTGAAGGAAGTTTTCAAGGGTCAATTGAAGAGGATGATATGATGTGATCAAGAAGAGTGAAAATCCTAAGCTTGGGGATGCCCCGGTGGTACATCCAAGAAAATTCCAAGAAGACTCAAGCGTCTAAGCTTGGGGATGCCTTCTTCATCAACAAATTATCAGGTCACTTCTAGTGAAACTATATTTTATCCGGTCGCATCTTATGTGCTTTACTTAGAGCGTCTTTTATTTTTTGTTTTCAGTTTTCTTTGGCTTTTGCTTTAATTTTTTTTTATTTCAGAATAATCTTGGTTGTACCCCAGCATTCATTTATTTGAGAGTGACACGTTCCGCTTTTTCATGAGAATACGTTGTATTCTTAATATTTGTCTAGCTGCTGCATTTATTCAGCTCCTGTTTTGCATGCATCTCTTATTAGAGCTGTTAGTTTTAGTAGTAGTATGTGAGTACTCTTATGTTTTCTTGATGTAGCATAAAGATTATTTTGTTTAAAGCATGTTTTGTATGGTGCTTGTTGGGAGAAACAAAAGAAAACTGCCGCTTGAAGTAGAATTTATAACAGTACTAGTAGAAGCTTGTATAGATTGTGGCGAGAACTTTTTCATGCCATGCTAAATGTTATTTTAGTTTTAAAGCCTTGTGGTTATTGAGTAGCATGATTAGCCTCAAATATCTGAGAGTGTTTAATATGTATTGAAAGATTCATGAGTTGTTCTTGTCATAGTAAAGCATCAATATATGGTATTCTCTTTTGAATGTTTTATTTGGTTGACTTGGCGCATCCTGACACCATGTTTATGACTACAAAAAAGTCACGAATAGCCTCCATGACCACTTAGTTTTTGAACTTGTGATACTGCTTATGTTTTAATTAATGATGCTTATGTCTCTATGCATGATTATGGCTCTTATGCTCTCTTGATTTGTCGCTCCCAGTCTTTTGCTAGCCTCCACCTGTACTGAGTATGAGCTCTACTCGTGCATCCAAACTCCCTTAAATCAAAAAAATTCCCATTGTGTACACCATACCTACCAAGATTTGGTATTTAACTGTCATTCCAAAGTAAATTGCTCATGTGTTACCTTTAAAACCTTCAAAATTACTCCTGCTTTATGTTCCTGTTTTTGCTCATGAGGACGTAAATAGAGAATCTTTATCTCACTTGTTGATTGGATTTCACACCCTCGACTAGTGGCTTCATCCGCTTATCCAAATGATAGAAGATCTAGCAGCGGGGTGCCCAACCCCAAATTAATGCATACAAATTCTCTTCACTATTTTTGCCCCTGATTTATCAGTCAAAGCATAATTGTGTAAACAAAAGAGAAAGAGGGATGACCTTCTACACCAGTTGCTTCCTTCACCATGGGAGCCTCTCTTGTGATTCCAGTTGACTTGTGACGTACTATTTACCATTCGTTGACATTAGCATACATCTCCTAAAATATAGACACTCCTCCACGGTATGTGATTGTTGGCAGGCACCCGAGGATTCGGTTAGCCATGGTGTTTGAAAGATGGATGGGAGGAGTGTCAAACTTTTAATACCTCTATTTAATAAAATAAAAGCTCTAGCACATGAGTGATCCTTGCTTCCCTCTGCGAAGGGCCTTTCTTTTACTTTTATGTTGAGTCTCCATCTTCTAACTTTATGCACAGTTGAGAGAGCATTTTTTCCATTCTAAGTTCTATGTGCATTTGTCCCATAAGCATCAATAATTACTTCATGATGTGTTATTATTTGTTCATAAATTATTTTTGCTAGTCTTCCTCATGAACTTTGAAGGTGTACTGGCATTTATGTTTTGCCCCACTCTTAAGGACTATCGAAATATCACTTTGCCATGCTTTCTCTATACCTGAAACAAACGTTTACCTTTCTTTGTATTATTATTCATGATCCTTTATTTGAGTTACTTTTAATGATGCAAAGTAATTGCTATGCTTTATTATTAAAGTTTTATTTATCATGCCTCAGTTTAAAGTTTTATGATCACATCGTGCATATGCTTTTACATTAGATTGATCAAGTTTATGTTAGTAGCATGTCACCTTAGAAATTATTGTTTTATCGTTTACCTACTCAAGGACGAGTAGGAACTAATCTTGGGGATGCTTGATACGTCATAAACGTATCCCTAATTTCTGATGCTCCATGATGATATTATGCCAATTGCTACATGTTTTATCCCTTCTTTATGTCATTTTTATCGATTTTCCAGACTAACCTATTAACAAGACGCCACAGAGCCAGTTCCTTGTTTTCAGCTATTTATTAGTTTCACAAAAGTTGTTCTGGAAATATTCTCGGAATTGGAAAATTCGAAGCTCGGAAGTCCTATTTTCCCCGGAAACATCCAGAAGACCGAAGAGGAGCCGAAGAGGGGCAAAAGGGGGGCCACACCATAGGGTGGCGCGGCCAGGGCCTCCACCACCTTTGCCCTTTCACCTATTTAAGCCCCCCGGATGGAAAACCCTAAACACCTAATCAAAATCCCCGAAAAAGTTCCGTAGCCGCCGTCACCGTCAACCCCAGATCAGGGGGGGTTCTGAAGCTGTTTCCGGCACCCTGCCGGAGAGGAGATCATCACCGGAGGCTTCTACATCACCATGCCTTCCTCCGGAGTGATGCGTGAGTAGTTCATCCTTGGACTACGGGTTCGTAGCTGTAGCTAGATGGTTGTTCTCTCCATTTTGTACCTCATGTTTAGATCCCTCCAGTGATGATTTCCCCCTCCAGTGATGATTTCCCCCTCCCGATCTCGGGATGACAATGACGGCGGCCTCGGGTGTTTCTCGGGAAAAGGTGGGATCTCCCTAGGGTTTATGTCTCGGGGGATTATATAGGCGAAAGGGAAAAGGCGGTGGAGGCCTGGGTCCCCACACCACCCCCAAGCGCAGCCAAGGGGGGCGCCGCCCTATGGTGTGCGCCCCCTGAGCCCCCCCTTCGGGTCTCTTCAGGACTCCGTGGAACCTTCGGGAATTCTAAGACTCCCGGGCTTCAAATTTTCCAATTCCGTGAATATTTCCAACACAACTTTTCTGAAACTAAAAACAACAGAAAACAGGGAACTGGCTCTATGGCATCTTGTCAATAGGTTAGTCTGGAAAATCGATAAAAATGACATAAAGTGTATAGCAAATATGTGGGAAACAATAAGAAAACAACATGGAACATCAGAAATTAAGGATACGTTTATGACGTATCGATCATCATGATAAACTTACATTATTTTTGAGGTGTGAAGAGTTATCAGGAAAAACTTCTTTGGTAGATATGAGTGCTCTTGATATGAATAGTGTCCTGCATGGTTGTCATCTTTATTGTGTTAATAATTGCCACGTAAATACTTACATACAAAATATTATAAAAGAGGATACTTTACCAAAATATGACAGGACTAATATTTGTTTTGTTCTTATTAATAAAGAGGAGGAATCCTCCAAAGTATTTTCTGTTGTTTCTGACAATAAACCAGGGTATGTGGAAAAGCTTCCTTTCAAGCCCCACCCTCCTAAAGAGAGGAAGAAGAGGAAGAAGAAAAAGAAGAGGAGTAAGAGGAGAGAGGTAACGGTATCTCCCACTAAGCATGTTGCTCCTATTATAGTTTTTGATGAGTCTGAACTCGATGATTTTCCTATGCCCGTTATTTACGAAAGTGATCATGATTGGGAGAAACAGACTACTTTTGATATTGAAAATCTCTTTGGTACCAATTCTAAAAATGATGATAATTGTTGTACTATTAGTACCATCCATATTCCTTCTAATGATGATATAGAAAGCTCTGAGCTTGTGGATGATGTGTTTGAAAATCCTATTGCTACTAATGAGTATATGCTTGATACATCTCTTTCTAGTAAAAATGATGATCTACAAGCTATAATATCATGATGATTACATTGATACATCATTTTAAGCTAGATGAGACCTTAATTACGTTGGTGAATGGATAGTATGGGCAAATAGAGGGGGTGAATAGGTGCTACGACGAATTTTAATTTTTCTTCAAATGAAGGCTTGACACAAAGGTAAATTCTCTAAATATGCAACTAGGTAAATTTACCTATATGGAAACAACAACAATAAACAAGATACAAACTCAAAGAAAAGGAGAGGGAATGACAAGGATGTAATCCTGAGTTTCTTCTTTTGAGGGGAGTACGTCTCGTTGGAGGGGTGTGAGTTTCGTCACGAAGGCGTACTCAACGCTAGAAAGGCCTCACCCTATTCTCCGATGAACCCCACCATAAAGGCCTAGTCCACCTTGCACTATTGACCCCCTTTGAGGCGGGAATCGAGTCCTTTACAACGAGCTCAGGGCACACACCCATGGGGGCTCCCAAGAATCACCAACAATCACCACAAGTAGCAATGAGGTCTAGGTTTTCGACAAGGAAACTGTTGAGGGAATAGTAAGGGGATACCTAACCTTCCACCCATATGAACCGGATTATGATGCTACCGGTTCATAAACCATTTTCCGGTTTATGTCTGGGCATAGCAGGCCAAGGAGAATCCCTGAGGACGAAGGAAGACCCGGATGCGCCCAACATAACCCGGAGACAGAAGATGACCTGGCCCAAAGCTCGGGAGATGAGTGCGTAGGCCCAAGGCCGGATAGGAACGTCCGGTTTATGGTATAAGCCGGACATGAACGTCCTGTTTATGGTATAAACCGGACGGGTAACTAGAAGACCGGACCTCGCTAGGACTCCGACAACGGGTGTAACCCGAAATCACCTTGTAACCTCGTCTATTGTATAAAGCGAGGCCCTAGGACGTAGAAACAAAAGTTCTAAGTTGATAGCAACAGCTCTCGAGACATCGGAAGCCAGAATCGCTCCTTGTAATCGAGACCTTGATTTCCTAATAATAAGAAGGCCGGAGTAGGTCTTACCCTCAATAGAGGAGCCGAACCTAGGTAAACTCGCGTCTCTCGTTTCCACCTTAACCCTTTCGAGACTTCGCTCAGTAGCAATGGCCTCACAATATGGTTCTTAGATGAGGACACTTGCCGTTAAAACCCCACGGCAGTTGGCGCCCACCATGGGACTGGCTCGCGGAAGCGTCGTTTTTTCGGAAGGAGCCTTACCCGGGATCGAGTAGCTCGCAATTGGCCGACTCAGGAGGAGCCGGTGAGGAAATTATTATAACCATGACAACTGGGGACCCGAATTCGCTTTCGTCGAGATCTGGTTTCGAGTTCCTTTTGGTGGAATACATGTGTTCGTCGGGTTCGTAGGAGGAACCGGCCGGGAGCCGGATCAAGAATCTGACTCAGTTTCTGGAGAAGCCACGTTCGTGCATTCAGACGGAGAATCTTTAGTAGGCAACAAAGATGACCAGGATGAAACATGTTCTATTCACCAGCTTTTTGAAGATCGACTGGGAGGGAATATGGAACAAGACCTGGAAAGTTTGGCAGAGACAATTCAACATGCAACCGTCTACATGGCAGGACCGACACGGCCTACAGAACATAGGTATGATACCATTGGCAATTTAATCACAAATATAGCTTCTGTTTCAAACCCGGTCCTAGGAGACATGGGAGTTTCAGGTTCTACACTAATTGGACCGAGATCAGCCCACCGACTGGACAAGGGACAACGAGTTCTGGACCGGCAGACCCGATGGTCGATCTAACTGCACCCACCCCGTATAATCCAAGGCCTGAACTGATAGCAACAATGGACTCATTAAACGAGATCCTAGCCACCCCGATTACGCCAGAGAATTTGGTACAATGTAACACGGAGATAGAGAGACTTCGACAGGAGTTAACTCGCGCCCATCAGGTTATCAAAATTGAGGTAACCTATATAAACAAATCATGTTCGGATGTTATGGAAGAGGCATCACGATTGAAGGCAGAGGGAATTCATTTAAGTTTCAGACAGAGGGAACTCGCCTCGATACAGCACATGCGTCATCAAGCCTGACTGAATAACGAGTTTGGAGTGGGTCTAGGGCCGACAAATCTTTAGAACCTTTTCCCATTCCCAACCTGTACACCAGGAGTACCAAACCCGACGCAGTCGGTTCATCCGGTAGTGCAACCAGTTCACCCTGCCCCGGTTCAACCGGTGCGCTTCCAACCAGCGGTCCAGCAACACATCAACCCGGTCCATAATCCGGTTTACGAGCAACCACAACCTGAGATTTTTCATACACCGCAAGGTCACTTCAACAATCCAATGAATAATATTTGGTCTGCCACAAACAGTTTGGCTCAGATCCCGGTTGACCCAAATAACCCTATGGGAGTTGAAGCCATGAGGGCGATTGAGATGTTGCAAACAGCAGTGGTCCAGCAGATGAATCATAGTAACCAGGAGAAGATACATTTGACTCCTTATAAAAGCAGGACCTCGTTGCCGCGAAGTCATCATGGAAATTCACCTGTACCGGACGGGTCTAGCAACACAAACCGACAGCAGTCCATCACACCCAGGCAGGTTGTTTCACATGCTCCTGTAGTCATCAATACGGGACACAGAATAGCAAAAGTTGAAAATAAAAATCTGGGTCATATTCAGGCTCCCGCTCCAAATTTGGTCTCAAATCCTGCCTCGGTCGGGTCTCGCATAATCGGAATTTGGTTCCTTGGACCAGCAATCAGGAATGAGAGGATACCTGCTGATTTTAAGAGGCCCCGTAGGGTCGTAAATTATACTCCAGACATGGAACCTGCATATTGGATAGAAGGCTATGAGATGACAATGGAAATATTAGAGGTGAGTGACGCAGTATGCGCATGTTACCTGAGCGTGATGTTAGAAGGACCTGCAAAATCTTGGTTAAAAAACTTGCCTACAAACTCGGTCAATAGCTGGCAAGAACTAAAAGATCAGTTTATCAAAAAAAATCAAGGAACTTGCAAGCGCCCGACAACGATTACAGATATGGATAATTGTGTTCAGAAGGAAGGAGAATCTTCCCAACACTGGTCGCGGCGCGTTGCGGAAATCATTCATTCATCTGTTGGTCTCACCGCCCAGCAAGCAGTCATAGCACTGGAGAGGAACTGCAAATTTGACCCTTTGAAGCATAAACTAGGACTTATCAAGAGGTACGTAAATGATATGAGTGAACTGATGGATGCTATAACCAAGTATGCGGAGTCTGATAATACAAAGGATGCGGATTCAGATGATGAGAAGTCGGGAAAAAGGAAAAAAACTGGGACCAAGGGTAACCAGAACCCGAATTAGAGTAACGGAAATTTCCAGAACCAGAATAATAACAAGCGCAAGAACGGTGAAGGCACCTCAGACTTGGTTGCCATCACAAATACAGGTTATATGAACCAACGTCAGGGCAATAATTGCAGAGGAAACTAAAATTTTTGACCCAACAGTTTGCGCAGGCACAATAGGCTTTAAATGGACCATGCCCTTGACATATCAAGAACGGAAAGGTAGCAAATCATTCTTGGGAAAAAATTATAACAGAGGGCTTCAGACCGAGCGGAAACAATAACTATGCAGCAGGAAACAATGGAGGTGGTAACCCAGGAAATATGGGAGGTGGCCATCCAAGAACCGGCAATTCCGGACCCGAAAATCATAATCCGGATCATCATGGTCAGGGTAACCAAGGAACAAACCCGGGTGGCAGCCAGCAAGGAGGAAATTCCGGTTTTCAGACCAATCGAAAGCAATTAAGTTCTGGTCAATATCACGTATTTTCCACTAGTTCATGCAGGAGAGAGCGGAAGGTGAAAAAACACGCAGTAAACGCAGTAGCTCCTGCTGTCCCTAGATGGTTGAACTGGTCGGACCAGGCCATAACTTGGAGTCTAGCAGATCATCCTCCACGAGTTGATAACCCAGGAAGTGAGGCTTTGGTTGTGGCTCCACAAGTTGGAGGATATAAGCTAGACAAGGTATTGATGGATGGAGGAAGCAACATAAACATAGTGTATTATGGTACCTTCAAAAGGATGAACCTGCAAGAAAAACAACTTCAACCATCATCAATTGTATTTCATGGAATTTTCCCTGGTAAGTCTGCACAGCCCGTTGGTAAAATATATCTTGAAGTTGCATTTGGAGTATTTTAAAATTACAGGACAGAGATGTTGGCATTCGAAGTTGTCAAGTTCAAAAGTTTGTATCATGCTCTGTTTGGGAGGCCGACTTATGCCAAGTTTATGGCAAGACCCTGTTATGTATATCTTAAACTGAAGATGTCAGGTCCTCATGGAAATATTACTATCAATGGAGATGGAGACATAGCTCTGGAGTGTGAGGAAGATGATGCATCTTATGTAGAATCAACTTGCGTAGACGAGGAACTGAAATTATATAAACTGCAAGTTGATCCATAGGATTTGACCTCGCTCAAAAAACCATCGACAGAGTATAAACTGAAGTTCAAATCGGCTCAAGATACTAAACTGGTGGATTTCACCCCTGGCGACTCATCTAAGCAGTTCAGCGTGGGGGCTCACATGACTGATAAATAGGAAAGCGCGCTCATCAAGTTCCTCCGTGAGAATTGGGACATTTTTGCATGAAAATCATCTGACATGCCTGGTCTTCCAAGGGAACTTGCTGAGCATAGTTTAAATGTGGATCCTAACCTGAAACCAGTTCGTCAGTTCCTCCTACGTTTTAACGATGAGAGAAGAAAGGCATTTGGTGAGGAAATAGCTTGACTATTGGCAACCGACTTTATTGTGGAGGTGTTGCATCCAAAGTGGTTAGCTAATCCGGTTCTTGTTTTGAAGAAAAACGGAACCTATAGAATGTGCATAGATTATACAGATTTAAACAAAGCATGTCCTAAAGATCTGTTTGCTTTACCTCAGATTGACCAGATCATAGATTCTACAGCTAGTTGTGAATTATTATGTTTTCTAGACGCATATCCAGGTTATCATCAGATTAAGATGAAATAGGAGGATCAAGAGAAGACCTCATTTATTACACCCTTTCGAGCGTTTTGTTACACATCAATGCCGTTTGGACTGAAAAATGCAGGAGCAACTTATCATAGGTGCATCCAAAACTGTTTGGATAAACAGATTGGGTGAAACGTACATGCTTATATTGAGTATATTGCTGTCAAGTCTCAAAAAGGTGATACATTGATTTCATACTTGGAAGAAACATTTACATGTCAAGAGAAATAACATCCTTAAGAACGGGATCATACTCTTGATATTTCAAAGGGGCCAAGTCCTCAATGCACTCTTCATAATGATCAATCTCCTTTGACACAACCTTGGCCTTCAATGAAACGGAGGCTCCTTTGTGCATACCCATAGCACGAGCACCATTGTCAAGAGCATTCTTTGTTTGCACTTGGAAGGAGCACATCTCTTGCATCACTTGGGCTGAGGTCAAAGAAGGATAGTCGTGTCTTCCTTGAAGATTCTTCAAGTCTGCGAGCTCAAAAGGCATGAGAGCACCCGTGTACTTTCTCTTGATCCAAGCATCATCAATATGAGTGGCACCAACACCATTGAAAGTGGTGGGAAGAGTCTTGAGCCTCCGGTACATGTCTTCATAGTTCCCACCATCATGCATATAGAATTCTTTGGCCTCATTGCTCAAAGTATCATACCTATTCCTCTTCATGGTTTCATTGCCCACAAACATGACGATGAGAGCATCCCATGTTTCTTTGGAGGTGTAATATTGTTGAAGATGTTGCATGTGGTTAGGACCCATGGCTTGTTGAATCATGGACAAGGCGGTGTAGTTGAGTTGTCAATCTACTGTTTCTCTTCTTGTCAAGTTCTTGGGGTCACGAGGTTTGTATCCATCTTGAGTGACCCTCCAAAGATCAATACAAGAAGAGTTCAAGTGAGTTTTCATATAATATTGCCATTGATAAAAAGTATGTGCATCAATTTTAGGAGGATCGCCTCTAGGGATGATATGAGGATGTGGGACCAGAGGATCCGGAGAGTATCGTCCTTCAACATTGTGGTACTCTTCCTTGTCATCCATTCCCTTAGAAGTGTTGTTCTTAGGGGGGTCACTTTTAGGTTGTCCACCCTTATCCTCATCTCTAGCCCCCCACCCCCTCCCCCGATATTTCTATCGAAGGAGATGAACTGGAAGTCACCGGTTTCTTGGCTTTCATAAGTTTCAACAAGAGATCTCGCAACTCATAAATTTTTACATCCATTGTAACAGCCCAATTTTTGGAAGACAGGAAAAACTTGTTTTCAATAACCCAAAAATCAGGGCCAACAAAAACTTTTTAATATATTTGACTTGTGCTTGTGTTTCTTTTCTATTTGCTTGTTGATTGTGTTTTTGTTTGAGTTTGTTAACAACTAACATTAAAACCAATGATCATAACTTTCTTTAAACACAACCCTTGTGATCAAGTCATGACAAGAAAGCTTATCATCTTCATCCATCACACTCTTTTGGCAAAAATCTTTTTGAAAATGTTTTTATTCTAGAAGAAACCCAAAGGCCATGTTCTGAGAAAATAAAAGATAATTTCCAAAACTATATGAAAAGTATTTTGGAGCTAATCATCTCCAACCTGTTTTCAACCAAGATGTTTTTGCAAGTATTTCAAAAACTCCTTCTCACTTCCTTCTTTTGCAAAAACAATAAGAGGGGACTATGTTATCCCTGTGTTTTACCTCAATTTTATTCTTTTGGAAATAACAAATTTTGAGCTGAACCTCTTTACAAAATCCTTTTGTCATGGTATGTCTTGATCACTACCTAAAATTAACACTTGAGAAAAACACCTGGAAATTAAAGTGAAGAACTCAGTTGTTTGAGTGATCTTGTGTGTCTTGTTATTTTATCTGCTTGTTGTGTGATCTTATCTTATGTTTGCTTTGAAGTATTTATTTTTGTTTGTTGATTAATGTGCGTTGTTTTAATAAAATAAAACCTAGTAATAACAATATCAAACATCAATACCATATTCCATCTCATGTCATCATCTTCTGTTTTCTTTAAAATCTCCAACTTTGGAGACAGGCTTCTATGGAAAAACTTGAACGAATCCTCAATGCATCATCACACATATCATTTTATATATCCATGCTATGAATCCAAGTTATTAATTTGGGTATTGAAACCCTTTGGTGTCATCTTTCAAAACCCTTTTGAAGGCATCTCCAGAATAATGATCATATCTCCTTTATCATGAAGCACTTTGTCCATGTTACTCAAAATCACTCCTTAATGTTTTCAGGCCCAATGAACCTACTCCTTAATTTTGAAACCTATATTATATACTATCTCATCCTAACTCAAAAATAGTTGTTTTA
Organism: Alopecurus myosuroides; assembly: GCA_028641055.1. NCBI lineage: Eukaryota > Viridiplantae > Streptophyta > Magnoliopsida > Poales > Poaceae > Alopecurus > Alopecurus myosuroides. The sequence goes on along the minus strand of CM054057.1, from coordinate 110,857,149 downwards.
AAAACATTTTACTATTTATTATTTTCCATTTTCCAAAAGGCCAGAAATGTACTTTAAAATATTTTGTGAAGAAAAGTATTTCCTAAAATCTTGGAAAATTACCCAACATGCCAATGGTGATGTGGGATCATTTTCTACAAAAAAAATTTGCAAGTCGTTTTGAAAATTTTGGAGAAAACATTTAAAAACAGTTTTTGCCATTTTTGAATTCCCAAAATTTTGTGAAAGAAAGGTTTTCAGGAAAACTTGAGACCACCACCCCTAGACTCCATTTTTCATCATCTATCTAGTGGACATGATGTTACACATGTGTTCTACTCAATATTATGGTGAAAACAATCAAAAACCATATCTGCTATTCCTGGACACTATTGAGTTCATACATGTCTTGATCAATTATTGGGCTCTCTCCACCTCTCTCTTGTTCTGAGCAGTAGTAAATATCTCCCTTGACCTCCTGGAGATGGTCTACCTTCCCCTACACCTCTCTCTCTTCCTCTAGCTCAGCCACCAACATAGGGACAAGGATCACCCATTTATCTAACCCACTCCCTCAGTCCATTCCAGGCCGAGCCCCTGCGCCACAGGGCTCCTAGTGCAACATGTGAGCTCCCTAGAAGAGCCCTCCCCCTATCCTTGTCTTTTTCCCTCTCGGCCATGAGCTGGCCATGGTGTCCAGAGCGGGCTCTCCACGTCCCTTGTGTTCTGCCACTTGGAACGCATGCCAAAGCTCGAAACCACATCAACTCGCTCCACGAGCTCTCCTGGAGTGTGCCCGTGCCTCCCATTGTCTTCCTCTCGTCCTCCCTCCTCCTCTAATCGCTGTCGAACACCTGCGGGTGGGAGCGGTGAAATCTCGGCTCCGCCCACCTCCAATCCCCATCTCTTCCTCTACCAGCTCCTGGAGGACCGCATCACCTCCTCTAGCCTCACCATTGAGCTCCGTGCGTCTCATTGCGCACAGGACGAGAAAGACCGTGGCTGCCATGGACGCACCACGGACCTCCGATGAGCAAACTCCCTCCTAGCCTCCTTCAAGCTTCCCACCCCGCGTTCCCGACTCAACACCCATCCAATCGAACCCTGGGTGGAAAAGCCCCCTCCCATTCCCTCTGCATCATCGGAATCGACCCGGAGCCACCGCGGACGGCCTCCTCGTCGAGCCACCGTTGCAGGTCCTCTCCGCACTTGTCGTATGCTTAGTTCACTCTCCCTTTTTAATTTTGAGACTTATCCTCTGCAGGTGTGCTCCCGACGATGACCTTGGTCGCCGGCCGCCGCACCTCGTCAAGGACTCCCCCTCGGCCACCCCCTGCAAGCGGGAGTGGGGGCTTTCAACTCGGCGTCACCCTCTGAGCCTCCTCGACCTAGATCCGCTTCCCGGTGACCTCCGCAGCCACCGGCGGCGAGCCCTCGCTCTCTGAACGGCGGACAGAGCGGACTCCTCCGTGTTCCTTGGTCGTCGCCGGCGGGTGGAGGCGTGGCCCGACGCCTGCCGTCGGATACGTATCTGACGGTTCCTTTTGAACGCGTGACCTTCTAATCTTAGCTGCCGATTTCAGATCAGACGGTCGCCTACCGTTTCAGCAGCGCGCGCTCACCCGCGGGCCTGCCTGCCTCTGTGCGGCCCAACTCCTTCGCAAATCTGGCCCGTTAGCCATTTTTTCCTGCAGGTTGTATTCTTTTCCTGCAGCTCTGTTTTCTGATGTTTGGTTTAAATAAAAATAAAAATGCTATCGAGTAAATCTTGCCAAACAAAAATCACAGTTGTAGATCTGCAAATTCCTAACCACCTCCAACTTGTAGATCTAAGTTTTATGCATTATTTTAGGAGAAATAAAATAAATGGCAGAGGCACTCATTAACACCATTTCTTTAATAACTTGAGTTTTATGGATCCAAAACATGCAAACTCAACGGTTCTGAGTAGCCCTTGAAAATGTCTATCAGTGGCAGTTGACCTTGTGTTGACTTGAGTTGTGGTGTGAAAATTACATGCATGTTAGTTTTAGGCCAGAGAGCACTTCTGTGATTTGTTTGATTTTATTGGTGAAGAATTTTGATGTGGATCCACTTGTGTTGGTTTTCTAGTGACTAGGAGCACTTTATACTAGATTTTCATGATTTTAGGAGTTACAGAATAGGCTGGGTGCATTATTTAGTAAATAGTCCTTTTCTGTCTATTATTGATATAACTTGATAAATTGTTGTGTTATCATGTTCTTGTTATAAATTTGATTACTAGCATGTGTAGGGTATTAATACATGTTTGATATGTGTTTTGAGTGTGTCATTATCATGCTAAGAAAATGTGTGTGAAAAACATGTTGTTATAGTTTCCATAAGGTTGTTTTCCTTGTAATAATAGGATAAATCATGTTATTCTTCTTATGGGTTTGATGACTTGCATAAATGTTGTAGTATTGTTTTCCATAGCATAGCTACTGTTTTTTTACCATATTATACTTTGTTGCATGCTTAAGTGATCTCTAGATCAAATTGTCATGCATGTTACTTTAGATGATTTCCTGCCATCAGTTGTTATTTGCATGCTTAATTTTGAGGCGTTGATTAGATTGTTATTTTGATATTACTAGCATGTTTAGGTGTTGTTTTCTCTGTTACTTGGATGCTATATTACATATCCATCATGTTAGAATAAATCTTGTTTGTATGATCTCTTATGGTTATGCATGTCTGCTTGTCTAAATAGCCATTTTTCATGTCTAGTTTTAACAGTTGTTTTGCTCCATGATTATTTTCATGTATTGAGTGATGCCATGATATGTTTGGTATTTTTTTGTATCTGTTATGAGGTTTCTTAGATACTGGTTATATTGTTTCCCCATGTTTAGAAAAGCATGTGTCACTATAGGCTTGTAGTATTGCTTGTTACTATTTTCCTGTGCATATCTAGTTGTTTCTAGTTTGTTTTCTTGTTATTTTGTTCATCCGCATGAATGACCATGGAGTCATTTAACCTGATTTGAGCATGATATGAGAGTGGCACACCCACTGGACTCATGCCATTTTGGTTGAGGGGCCATAGCATCTATTCTAGTGTTATTCATGTGTGTTGTCTGTGTATGTTTGCTTGTTAGTGTGCACCCTAGTAATATTGTTTGTGGGTGTACTTGTTTGATGAAATGCTTGCTGTATGTTTACTTTTTGTCAAGTGGTTGCCTTTGTTTGGTTCTGATTGGGTGTTTTCCTTTTTGAGATTACGAAGTTAGATAACGAAAACGGTATTATTTCCCGGAGAGGTTTTTATTGCAACTCTTGTTTATTTCAAGAGCAAGACCAAGACCAGTGCCAGGGCAAGCCACTCTAAATGCTTGCTGTTGTTTTACTTATCATTATCTATCATTCATGTTTTACTTCTGAAGTTTTACAAAAGTTGGATTCAAAAACTATTCTTTTAAGTGGACTATACCACTATCTATTTTGTGTATCCATTATACTATGTCCACTTTATAATCTTGGTAACCCTTTAGATATTTTAATATCACCACCTCATTTACTTAAGTCCCCTAGTTGAAATTTTAACTTGATGATTTTGGAAAGCAAAAGCTTGGAAAAACCCCGAGGAAAGATGGGACCTTGTCCGAGGGAGGTTTGTGAAGAAGGAAATGCTTTCGACTTGTTTTTTTCAAAAATGACACATAACCTAGTCTTCGCCGGACAACCAAGCCGTACTGCCACAGTACCTAAATATGGGAACGGGGTATAGCTAATTGCTTGTCGGTGTTAGTCCGTGCCTACCTCAAAGTGCTATAGGGGTTAGAGTCCCCCGAACCGAATTGTCGCCGGAGGGAGAAACGGGACATTCACAGTGTGGGATTAAGTTCACTACCGGTTGTAGCAATTGGGTATCCTGCCATGGCGGTGTGTTGTCAGGGGAAACCGGATCGATACGGCTGACTCATCCGGTGCCGGGGAGAACAAACCCAGTTGAAGAGGTAGTCATTTACTAGCGCTGACATAGTAGATGATTAGGACTAGTTATCCGATGTTTGAATACTGTCTCGGACAGTCCGTGGTAGTTCGCGGTGGATGTACTGGATCTTGTGGATTGTGTACACCTCTGCAGAGTAAAACTATTCAGAATAGCCGCGTCCTCGGATATGGACAGTTTAATGGCCATGTAGCTAGCATTGTGTCAATGTTTTCAAAACAGTTGGGAAAGTGTTTTGAAATTGTACATGGGAGGTACGTTGAAAGGGAATGATTGTACCTTTGAGGTACGGGAGAAATGATGGTTTTGAAGAGGTGTTTTTCCAAGAAGTTTTGCAAAGAAAAACTTTCTTTTATTTAGAATGCTTTATCAAAACCTTGTGGACATGCAATATCTACAAGAGAAATAAAATATCTTTTGAAGTATCTTCTTTAACAAAAACAACTAAAACTTGTGCAACCATGATGTGTCTTAAATTCATCATGGCTAGATGAACCTTAATTACAGCCTTCCTACCACCTATACATTTATGCATACTTGCATGCTTAGCTTTCATTTGGGGTGTCTTGCGAATACATTCCAATGTACTCACAATGGTTTCTGCCTTGGCTATTGTCTTAGCCAGACTTTGAGCAGAAACCCGGGGAACCAGAAGAATATGGTGCCGCTGACGGCTATGCGAACTAGGAACGTCTCCGAGTCAGTAGCCTGTAGGTAGTCAAGGCAGGACTTGGGTTTACCACAAGTGTGTTTTGTAGTCTTCCGCTGTTTTTTTGTGTGTGTTCCTGCCCTGCGTGGCAGTTGTTTTCAACTGAGTCATGTGACCAGTTGTGTAAGCCGTGTATTCGTGTAGTGGATGTTGTAATCTGCAATGCCAACTCGAGTATGTTGTTCACAACTAACTGATCATGGGATTGTGAATGTATGCATACTGGAGGTCTCGGACTGCTAGTTTGGGGTCCCCACAGAGTTGGTATCAGAGCCATCCTGACTTTCGGAGACCTTAGTTTAGCATGGACGTCAGATAGGAAATAAAAATATTTTGGTAAAAGATATATTACTGCCTAAAATGTTTTTATCTAAGGAACCCTAAGCATGGTTTCCATTTTTCTCATATTTTCGAAAAATTATTGCCTGGTTTATAAAACAGAAGTTTTGAAGAAAAACAGATAAAATAGTAAACATACCTTTTTGTCCTTTGTTTTCATGGCTCAAAATATTTTCGAAATAAATAAACATGAGTTTATAAAACTTTGGTTTTCATATAAAAGTCTATCAAAAAGTTTTCTTCTGTTATCTTTCGATTAAAAGTACATACTTGGCGATATCCCGAGAAGACCTTAGTAGTTAGCAACCCGAAGAAAAAGGAGCTTTCTTCCGAAGACCTCAACATCATGGTGATTTCTATGCAAATACCGAAGACTCTGCCATGTATCAAAATCTACAAAGATAATTAACGACATGAAGACTTCAACAACCCTTTTGTCGACCCAGACCCATAGGGTTCGATAGGTTTCGCTCAGTTGTTTTACTTGAGCTAACCCGTTCTTCGGCTGTAATAGACGTTTGCTGGTACTAAAGGTACCTTGTTTGTTCTTCGTTTGTGCGTTGTTGGTGTGTTTTACATTCGTGTGGTGTTTTTACTTGCTCCCTTGTTGTGTGTACTTTTGAATTTGTTTGCTTGATTGCCTCACAAGCACGCCTTTTCGGCAAAACAAAGTCACCACACTTTTACCTCTTGCTTTGTTCCAGATCGTTTCCAAAAAATACCCTTTTTGGCCATGTCACCTTTAGTTACACTTTTGGTACCTCCTCAAAGGTCTAACTTAGCAAAAACCCTTGTAAAAAGTTTTATCCCCCATCCCTTCATGAGAAGAGCGCGGTATGGAACACTCTCTACATCAACCTAAGAGCCCAAGACTCTGTAATCTTCTTCAAGACGGATAATGGACTTCACGCGCCATTTTGTGCACCTACATCAAGAGCCATCAAGAAGGACGATGAATTCAGATTCAAGCCCGAGTTAAAGCGAGTTGTGTCTCGTAATTCCAACAAAACTTTACCAAACTAACACTACTAACATAACTATCTAATTTTAGACTAATATCTAACCGAAGGTTTGCTTAAGGCACTATCTAGTTTTCCCGAGGGAAAACTAACTATGTGATCCTAAGTCACCTATGAAGACACCTGCAAAGATCCATGAAGATCAAAGGCACAATGAAGTCTTCCACGACCTGCCATCGTCACTAAGCAAAAATGAGACGAAGATGAAGATAATTCCCGACAAATCTACGAAGACTAATCAAAGGGGGGAAGCATCCACACTTCAACGCGGTCAACCCAACAAAGAAGAATATAGGAGTTTCCCGACAGCTTTCCTAACAGTAATCAGGGAGAGTCAAGTCTACGGACGTGACGCCCTGTGAGGTCAGATGGTTACCGTGGGTAACTATCTGCGATACCCCTAAAAGAAGACCAGGTCCAGACAACGATAGAAGGTCTACGAAGCTGCAAAATCAAGACCCTTCATTAGCTTGTGTCGTTCCACCAACATCAACAACAAGTACGTGAAGTGTCAAGTGAACATATCCATCCCCTCGACAAGCAACTTTCTGACAATATCAACACCTCGAGTTCTCAGTAGACCACCTCGCCAAAGGATCTTCATTTACAAAACTTGAAGAAGCCCGGGACTCTTGTTTTTAGTTATACTCTTAAGTACCCACTTACGAATCTCGGGGACAAGATTCATTTTAAGGGGGGAAGAGCTGTAACAACCCAATTTTTGGAAGACAGGAAAAACTTGTTTTCAATAACCCAAAAATCAGGGCCAACAAAAACTTTTTAATATGTTTGACTTGTGCTTGTGTTTCTTTTCTATTTGCTTGTTGATTGTGTTTTTGTTTGAGTTTGTTAACAACTAACATTAAAACCAATGATCATAACTTTCTTAGAACACAACCCTTGTGATCAAGTCATGACAAGAAAGCTTATCATCTTCATCCATCACACTCTTTTGGCAAAAACCTTTTTGAAAATGTTTTGATTTTAGAAGAAACCCAAAGGCCAAGTTCTGAGAAAATAAAAGATAATTTCCAAAACTATATGAAAAGTATTTTGGAGCTAATCATCTCCAACCTGTTTTCAACCAAGATGTTTTTGCAAGTATTTCAAAAACTACTTCTCACTTCCTTCTTTTGCAAAAGCAATAAGAGGGGACTATGTTACCCCTGTGTTTTACCTCAATTATATTCTTTTGTAAATAACAACTTTTGAGCTGAACCTCTTTACAAAATCCTCTTGTCATGGTATGTCTAGATCAACCTAAAATTAACACTTGAGAAAAACACCTGGAAATTAAAGTGAAGAACTCAGTTGTTTGAGTGATCTTGTGTGTCTTGTTATTTTATCTGCTTGTTGTGTGATCTTATCTTATGTTTGCTTTGAAGTATTTATTTCTGTTTGTTGATTAATGTGTGTTGTTTTAATAAAATAAAACCTAGTAATAACAAGATCAAACATCAATACCATATTCCATCTCATGTCCATATCATCTTCTGTTTTCTTTAAAATCTCCAACTTTGGAGACAGGCTTCTATGGCAAAACTTGAACGAATCCTCAATGCATCATCACACATATCATTGTATATATCCATGCTATGAATCCAAGTTATTAATTTGGATACTGAAACCCTTTGGTGTCATCTTTCAAAACCCTTTTGAAGGCATCTCCAAAATAATGATCATATCTCCTTTATCATGAAGCACTTTGTCCATGTTACTCAAAATCACTCCTTAATGTTTTAAGGACCAATGAACCTACCCTTGTAATCTCTAGGAACTATAAATCATATCCATATGGTCCATTTATTTTCCAATGGCCATTTAATTATTCCTCTCTCATGATTTTTAGCCTATTAAATAAAACATCTGTTTTCACACTATTCCACTTGGTGTCTCAAATATTTTCAAAAGAGTTGCTTATTAAAAATCACTTTTGAAACCTATATTATATACTATCTCATCCCAACTCGAAAATAGTTGTTTTAAAAACATTTTACTATTTATTATTTTCCATTTTCCAAAAGGCCAGAAATGTACTTTAAAATATTTTGTGAAGAAAAGTATTTCCTAAAATCTTGGAAAAATTACCCAACATGCCTATGGTGATGTGGGATCATTTTATACAAAAAATTTGCAAGTTGTTTTGAAAATTTTGGAGAAAACATTTAAAAACAGTTTCTGCCATTTTTGAATTCCCAAAATTTTGTGAAAGAAAGGTTTTCAGGAAAACTTGAGACCACCACCCCTAGACTCCATTTTTCATCCTCTATCCAATGGACATGATGTTGCACATGTGTTCTACTCAATATTATGGTGAAAACAATCAAAAACCATATCTGCTATTCCTGGACACTATTGAGTTCATACATGTCTTGATCAATTATTGGGCTCTCTCCACCTCTCTCTTGTTCTGAGCAGTAGTAAATATCTCCCTTGACCTCCTGGACATGGTCTACCTTCCCCTACACCACTCTCTCTTCCTCTAGCTCAGCCACCAACATAGGGACAAGGATGGTGATCACCACCCATTTATCTAACCACTCCCTCGGTCCATTCCAGGCCGAGCCCCTGCGCCACAGGGCTCCTAGTGCAACATGTGAGCTCCATGGAAGATCCCTCCCCCTATCCTTGTCCTTTTCCCCCTCGGCCATGAGCTGGCCATGGTGTCCAGAGCGTGCTCTCCACGTTCCCCGCGTTCCGCCACTTGGAACGCATGCCCAAGCTCAAAACCACGTCAACTCGCTCCACGAGCTCTCCTGGAGTGTGCCCGTGCCTCCCATTCTCTTCCTCTTGTCCTCCCTCCTCCTCTAATCGTTGTCGAACACCTGCGGGTGCGAGCGGTGAAATCTCGGCTCCGCCCACCTCCAATCCCCATATTTTCCTCTACCGGCTCCTGGAGGACCGCATCACCTCCTCTAGCCTCCCCATTGAGCTCCGCGCGTCTCATTGCGCACAGGACGAGCAAGACCGTGGCCGCCATGGACGCACCACGGACCTCCGATGAGCAAAATCCCTCCGAGCCTCCTCCAAGCTTCCCACCCTGCGTTCCCGACTCAACACCCCTCCAATCGAACCCTGGGTGGAAAAGCCCCCCCCCCCATTCCCTCTGCATCATCGGAATCGACCCGGAGCCACCGCGGACGGCCTCCTCGTCGAGCCAATGTTGCAGGTTCTCCCCGCACTCTCTGTATGATTAGGTCCCTCTCCCTTGGCCTCTATAGGCTCTTGCCCTTTTTAATTTTGAGACTTATCCTCTGCAGGTGTGCTCCCGACGATGACCTTGGTCGTCGGCCGCCGCACCTCGTCAAGGACTCCCCCTCGGCCACCCCCTGCAAGCGGGAGTGGGGGCTTTCAAATCGTCGTCACCCTCTGAGCCTCCTCGACCTAGATCCGCTTCCTGGTGACCTCCGCAGCCACCGACGGCGAGCCCTCGCTCTCCGAACGGCGGACAGAGCGGACTCCTCCGCGTTCCTTGGTCGTCGCCGGCGGGTGGAGGCGTGGCCCGACGCCTGCCGTCGGATCCGTATCTGACGGTTCCTTTTGAACGCGTGACCTTCTTATCTCAGCCGCCGATTTCAGATCAGACGGCCGCCTACCGTTTCAGCAGCGCGCGCTCGCCCGCGGGCCTGTCTGCCTCTGTGCGGCCCAACTCCTTCGCAGATCTGGCCCGTTAGCCATTTTTTCCTGCAGGTTGTATTCTTTTCCTGCAGCTCTTTTTTCTGATGTTTGGTTTAAATCAAAATAAAAATTATATCAAGTAAATCTTGCCAAACAAAAAATCACAGTTGTAGATCTGCAAATTCCTAACCACCTCCAACTTGTAGATCTAAGTTTTATGCATTATTTTAGGAGAAATAAAATAAATGGCATAGGCACTCATTAACACCATTTCTTTAATAACTTGAGTTTTATGGATCCAAAACATGCAAACTCAACTGTTCTGAGTAGCCCTTGAAAATATCTATCAGTGGCCGTTGACCTTGTGTTGACTTGAGTTGTGGTGTGAAAATGACATGCATGTTAGTTTTAGGACAAAGAGCACTTCTGTGATTTGTTTGATTTTATTGGTGAAGAATTTTGATGTGGATCCACTTGTGTTGGTTTCCTAGTGACTAGGAGCTCTTTATACTAGACTTTCATGATTTTAGGAGTTACAGAATAGGCTGGGTGCATTATTTAGTAAATAGTCCTTTTCTGTCTATTATTGATATAACTTGATAAATTGTTGTGTTATCATGTTCTTGTTATAAATTTGATTCCTAGCATGTGTAGGGTATTAATACATGTTTGATATGTGTTTTGAGTGTGTCATTATCATGCTAAGAAAATGTGTGTGAAAAACATGTTGTTATAGTTTCCATAGGGTTGTTTTCCTTGTAATAATAGGATAAATCTTGTTATTCTTCTTATGGGTTTGATGACTTGCATAAATGTTGTAGTATTGTTTTCCACAGCATACCTACTGTTTTTTTTGCCATATTATACTTTCTTGCATGCTTAAGTGATCTCTAGATCAAATTGTCATGCATGTTAGTTTAGATGATTTTCTGCCATCAGTTGTTATTTGCATGTTTAATTTTGAGGCATTGATTAGATTGTTATTTTGATATTAATAGCATGTTTAGGTGTTGTTTTCTCTGTTACTTGGATGCTATATTACAGATCCATCATGTTAGAATAAATCTTGTTTGATGATCTCTTATGGTTATGCATGTCTGCTTGTCTAAATAGCCCTTTTTCATGTCTAGTTTTAACAGTTGTTTTGCTCCATGATTATTTTCATGTATTGAGTGATGCCATGATATATTTGGTATTGTTCTGTCTCTGTTATGAGGTTGCTTAGCTACTGGTTATATTGTTTCCCCATGTTTAGAAAAGCATGTGTCACTATAGGCTTGTAGTATTGCTTGTTACTATTTTCCTGTGCATGCCTAGTTGTTTCTAGTTTGTTTTCTTGTTAATTTGTTCATCCGCATGAATGGCCAGGGAGTCATTTAACCTTATTTGAGCATGATATGAGAGTGGCACACCCACTGGACTCATGCCATTTTGGTTGAGGGGCCATAGCATATATTCTAGTGTTATTCATGTGTGTTGTCTGTGTATGTTTGCTTGTTGGTGTGCACCCTAGTAATATTGTTTGTGGGTGTAATTGTTTGATGAAATGCTTGCTGTATGTTTACTTTTTGTCAAGTACTTGCCTTTGTTTGGTTATGATTGGGTGTTTTCCTTTTTGAGATTACGACGTTAGATAACGAAGACTGTATTATTTCCCGGAGAGGTTTTTACTGCAACTCTTGTTTATATCAAGAGCAAGACCAAGACCAGTTCCAAGGCAAGCAACTCTAAATGCTTGCTGTTGTTTTACTTATCATTATATATCATGCATGTTTTACTTCTGAAGTTTTACAAAAGTTGGATTCAAAAACTATTCTTTTAAGTGGACTATACCACTATCTATTTTGTGTATCCATTATACTATGTCCACTTTATAATCTTGGTGTTACCAAGCCCTTTAGATATTTTAATATCACCACCTCATTTACTTAAGTCCCCTAGTGGAAATTTTAACTTGATGATTTTGTAAAGCAAAAGCTTGGAAAAACCCCGAGGAAAGGTGGGACCTTGTCCGAGGGAGGTTTGTGAAGAAGGAAATGCTTTCGACTTGTTTTTTTTTTTCAAAAACGACACATAACCTAGTATTCGCCGGACAACCAAGTCGTACTGCCACATTACCTCAATATGGGAACGGGGTCTAGCTAATTGCTTGTCGGTGTTAGTCCGTGCCTACCTCAAAGTGCTATAGGGGTTAGAGTCCCCCGAACCGAATTGTCGCCGGAGGGAGAAACGGGACATTCATAGTGTGGGATTAAGTTCACTACCGGTTGCAGCAATTGGGTCTCCTGCCATGGCGGTGTGTTGTCAAGGGAAACCGGATCGATACGGCTGACTCACTCGGTGCCGGGGAGAACAAACCCAGTTGAAGAGGTAGTCATTTACTAGCGCTGACATAGTGGATGGTTAGGACCAGTTATCCGATGTTTGCATACTGTCTCGGACAGTCCGTGGTAGTTCACGGCGGATGTACTGGATATTGTGGATTGTGTACACCTCTGCAGAGTAAAACTATTCAGAATAGCCGCGTCCTCGGATATGGACAGTTGAATGGCCATGTAGCTAGCATTGTGTCAATGTTTTCAAAACGGCTGGGAAAGTGTTTTGAAATTGTACCTCGCAGGTACGTTGAAAGGGAATGATTGTACCTTTAAGGTACGGGAGAAATGATGGTTTTGAAGAGGTGTTTTTCCAAGAAGTTTTGCAAAGAAAAACTTTCTTTGCTTTATCAAAACCTTGTGGACATGCAATATCTACAAGAGAAATAAAATATCTTTTGAAGTATCTTCTTTAACAAAAACAACTAAAACTTGTGCAACCATGATGTGTCTTAAATTCATCATGGCTAGTTGAACCTTAATTACAGCCTTCCTACCACCTATACATTTATGCATACTTGCATGTTGAGCTTTCATTTGCGGTGTCTTGCGAGTACATTCCAATGTACTCACAATGGTTCGTCCCTGGCTATTGTCTTAGCCACACTTTGAGCAGAAACCCGGAGAACCAGAAGAAGATGGTGTCGCTGACGGCTATGCAAACTAGGAACGTCTCCGAGTCAGTAGCCTGTAGGTAGTCAAGGCATGACTTGGGTTTACCACGAGTGTGTTTTGTAGTCTTCCGCTGTTTTTTAGTGTGTGTTCCTGTCCTGCGTGGCAGGTGTTTTCAACTAAGTCATGTGACCAGTTGTGTAAGCCGTGTATTCGTGTAGTGGATGTTGTAATCTGCAATGCCAACTCGAGTATGTTGTTCACGACTAACTGATCATGGGATCGTGAATGTATGCATTCTGGAGGTCTCGGACTGCTAGTCTGGGGTCCCCACATCCATGGATGCAGGGAAGCGTCCAGAAATATAACTTTGGGTGTTCAAATTCCAACAAACACAAAATATAAAGGTGAAAAACTGAAAATTTTCTCATGCCTTCACACCAAAAAAGGTATAAATTCTATGTTTGAGCTTGATTTGGACTAAAACGCCATCTAGTCATGCTAAGAAATACCCAAATGATATATACATCTCCACTATATATTATATACGAATATTTTTCATAAAAAATTGGGTGTTCAACTGCACACCCTTGACCCACTATGGATCCGTCCCTGCATGGATGAGGTCAAGGAATTTTGGAACTCCTTGAGATCATTCATAGCGACTTGCTCCGCGAAATCGGTGACTACCGGATCATCAGCTATAATAAAACTTTTAGACGTTTAAGCCCAAAATAAAAGCCGAGGCTCTGATACTAATTAAACAGATAGTATGAGCACCTAGAGGGGGAGGGTGAATAGGTTCTACGACTAATTTTATTTGTTCTTTAAATTAAGGATTTACACAAAGGTAAATTCTCTAAATAGGCAACTAGGTAAATTTATCTATATGACAAGAACAACGATAAACAAGATACAAACTCAAAGTAAACGAGAGGTAACAAGGTAACCGATAACGGAACCACGCGGAGATAAGGATGTAATCCCAAGTTCCTCCTTTTGATGGGAGTACGTCTCGTTGGAGGGGTGTGAATTTCTCCAAGAAGGCCTACTCAACGCCACAAAGGCCTCACCATATTCTTCGATGAATCCCGCCACAAAGGCCTAGTCCACCTTCCACTATTGATCCCCTTTGAGGTGAGAATCAAGTCCTTTACAATGAGTTTGGGACACACACCCACAACCAAATTGGGGGATCCCAAGAATCACCAAAAAATCATCACAAGTAGCAATAAGGTCTTGGTTTTCCACAAAGAAACCCTAGACTAGACCCCTCAAGTGAAAGAGGGGGAAATGAATAACGAGTTAGTGAAGATGTAGATCGGGGCCTTCTCCTTCAATCCTCCAAAGATCAACGAGTTTGGGTGGAGGGATTGGGAGATCTAGGGATTTGGTAAGCTCAATAAATGCGCAACCAATGGCCTGAATGAACTTTCTAGAGGTGGAAGAAGGAGAGGAGTATTTATAGCCCCTCTCAAAATATGGCCATTGCAGCTTCTTTATGGCGGATTATCCGGCCCAAGTGGGGGTGGAATATCTGCCCCTCTGGCCAAATAATCCGGCCTAAATATCTGGCCTTAGGACTGGCCGAAATCCACCCTTCTTGCTTAACTCGAGACAGTCTCTGGATTTTTGCGAATTCCTAGGGGCGGAATATCCGATCACTGCGCGATGAACCCCCCTCCCCCCCAATCCCTTTGGGCTCCCGAGAGCCGCGCCCCACCTCAAACATTTTCTGGATTTTCGGGGGCGGATTATCCGGCCCCCGAAATATCTGGCCTCTCCAGGACAAAATCCCTTTGACTCCAGAACATAATTCCGAGATCTGTTTCTTCCTTTTTGATGCTAGATGGTACGAAGGATTTATCTGAAAGATCTGCACCACTTAACACACAATTAAATATCGCTTGTGTTGTTAACTAACACACAAAACATAGAGGGATATAAAATGCGCTTTCAGCTGGGATGAAACCCAGTTTCGAGTTTACAAAACATGACGATATATGCCACAAATAGTTTTATACTGCAAAGACACACTTGGCAGGAAAACAGACGTAGCTGAACCTACCCCAAATCATTCTCTATTATGTACCTTCAAACATTGCGATATTGTCGATTTGAGGGTCGATGCAGAACCGTCTAACCTGCCACCTTTATATGAACAATATATTTTTGCTTGATTTCTTTCTCGATGGAGAACTCTGACCACTCATCCCAGAATTCAACTTCAGCTTCAGTTCTAGGCAACCGATATCCACGAAAAACTTTCTTTGAAATCGTATGATAAAAGAAAACAAATAAGGTGCATTAAACATGTAGTACCACACAATAAAAATTATTCTATAAATGAAATGAAACAACTAATCCCCTAGTGTATAGGTCGCTGAGTTGAGTTGTATTGTGTGGGGTGGCCTCTTATATAGAGACATGTACTTCCTCTGTATCAAAATGTAAGATGTTTTAGTTTTTTCTAAACAAAATGTATCTAAACATGTTTTAATGTGTAGATTAATATGCATCTTACAATAAAACATGTCTAGATATATTTTGTTTAGAAAAAGCTAAAACATCTTATATTTTGATACGGATGGAGTACATAATATCAATGCATTGAAACATAAACCTTTTACGTTTTCATAAAAAAAAAGATTCGTGACCAGGTTCAAAGCATTTCCTTTTCTTTATTAGGGAAGAAAATGGCCAGTGTTTTTTTTCCGACTTCAGTGTTGAGAGTTTGAGAGAGAGGAAAGGAAGTTCTTGTAGCTGGCAATGACATCGTCACTGCTCACACGGTGTTGCACGCTAGTGAAGGAATGGATTGGTGACACACCGCGCAGCACGCTACCATTCGTACACAAAAGAATCCGCGGATCGGTGGCGTGGAGTCCAAGCTAGCAGCTATCACAGCTCGCGCTCGTTGCTGCCACGTCAGCACGGGAATATTTCGCGCGGGCACTATATACCGCTTATTTTGAGTCCTATTAGGACTCGCCCGCGCGCTTTCGACTTATGGGTCGGCCCATATAGTTAAGAGAAAAGCGAAGAAAATAAGCTGTAATAGAGGGGGATCAAACCTGGCACCTCTTGCTCCTTGATGTAGCACACAAGCCGTTGGGCTATGTGTTTTGATCGTGCCATACTTCTTTGTTTAGTCTTTTTATTATCTTTTTTTTCTGTTTTCATTTTTCCCATTTTCTGTTTTCCTTTTTCGATTTATTCTTTTTTTGTTTCTTTTTCTTTTCTGTTTTATTCTCTCTTTTTTTGATTTATTTTGTTCATACTTTAAAAATGTTCAAATTTATATGTTTTCAAATTCAAAATTTCGGATAAAAAACTGTTCAAATTAAAAAACTGTTTAAATTAAAAATCTGTTCAAATTTGTTCATGTTTGAAATCGTTTATTTTTTAAAAAATTGATCAAACTTAAAATTAATTTAAAATTAAAAATAGTTCATATTTGCAAAAAAAAACCTAAAGCAAATACAGGGAGGGCCGGCCCATCTATCCGTGCGCGCACGCGAGTTGTATAGGGGAACCCCCTGTCGAAAAGAGAGCACCGAGCCATCGGGCCTACTCCTGCCAAAACAAAGACTTACCGAATTATGGTGAAGCCCATCGGGCGTCAAACGCTCCTAATTTAGAATTTTCTGGCCCGTCTAAAGTTGTGCGTGGGGCGAAACGGCGGCGGCCCAATCGTACGCCAAAAATTGTACTAGCTGCGCACCGCGAGGACCAGGAGGGGGGCCTCACCAAGCCGACGGGGTTCCGGCGACCATCGCTGCTCCGCCAAGTTCGTCCCATCGTCTTCCTCCTACCACGGAACCAAACCGTTGCACAGGTCAGTACCTCGAGTTCCTATCAGCTCCAGATCGTTCCCCTTGAGCGCGCGGATCGTTCCCCTTCCTAGGTCTGAAGTATCGCCTCGATTCGTTTGTGTGTTTCTAAGTCACGTCAGTTCCGTCTCTAACAACTAGACAATGCGAGCAGCATGGAATGCGAGTACAGAGCTTGATTGAATTTTCTTTCTGCCTTCTTTTGTTTGCTGATTGTTGCGTTTTATATGGCGAGTACAGAGCACGGAATTCGAATGCACCTGTTTGGAGAGGTTTGCAACATTAACTGATACAATTGCGTATATATTGCTGTCGCAATGAGTTTGGATGAGAGGTTTGCAATAATGAGGAGCATAGGCTTGGAGAGCATTGACGAGGATGATCTTAGGAGGCTACTGGACAAGAAGGTTGCTCCTGTTTGCTATGTTTGGTGTGATCCCTCCCCTTGCGTACATATTGCCCAGGTATGGTAACAGAAGATTTGGTCCAGTTTTTCTAAGCAATTGTATCAGAATAATTCTATCGTAGATCTTTGTAAACGATGGTCGCTATGTTCTATCTTACCGCTTTCTTCTCAATAACAAAATGACAAACATTTGGGTGCCTGTTTGAGGGAGAAAAAGAAGGATACCAGAGTTATTATGTTGCACAATTTGGATAATTTCACGCAGTTTTTCCTACATGGCATTACATCTTGTCATCAATGTCCCTGTCTGCCCAATTGTAGTTCTTAGACGTGTAAACAAATGGTTGTCAGAATAATTCAGATAAGCATAAGATAGGAGTCTTACTTCTGTAATCACATGGATTATAATGAATGGAGCCGAAGGTGTTCAGTGGGAACATGTGCTTTGCTATAAGATAATTACTTTGTAAAAAAATTATTTTGGTTAAAGCGACTAAGGCACTAGCAATATGTTTGTCAGTGCCAAGTTTAGAGTATTCTCATTTTCATGGGGAGAGGAGGAGGTGTTGTATTATTTCTAATTAGACATTCTTGCCATAAGGTAAAGTGTGCTATATAATTTTCTACCTGTCATTTATGCACAGTCCAAACTGTCATTATACTTGATATTTCACTTTACTCGTAATAGCAGTTTGGAGTGGGGGTGTTTACTGTTCACATACAAATCATGTTTTCGCGATGATGTACATTTATCTGCTATCGTCTTGCAGGGGATCATGATGGTGAACAATGTTAGGAAGATGGTTAAAGCTGGTTGCAGAGTTAAAATCTTGATGGCAGATTGGTTTGCTCGTATACAGAACAAATTTGATGGCGATCTAACCAAAATTCGGACTATTGGATTTTACATGATTGAGATATGGAAAGCAGTTGGTTTGGAACTTAACGGGGTAGAGTTCATATGGTTGTCGGATGAAATAAATAGCCATTCAGATGAATTCTGGGCACTTGTCATGGAAATTTCCAGGAATAATACCTTGAGGACGATAGTGAGGTATTCCTATGTTTACACTTTTCCAGGTTTCATTTCAATTACAAACCCTATGAATATTACGTTGTCAGATTTGTTGGGACAAGCAATTTATGTTTTTGAAGGAGCAGGTTCTGTGGAATTGTGGATCGATGCATGCTTAACAGAAATATCGTTGGTTCATATGACCCCAAAAATGTGACGGCTTCAACCCTCTTTACCCCTTGTGTGCACTGTGCTGGTATATTATTCCAAAAGGTTGGTTATAGTATACTAGCATGCTCATCATATGTCGTTAATTTCAGTAACATTTGCACTATATCCGCTTCCTTGAACTTTACTTTTCACAATTAAGAAAAGAGTTTAAAAAATGAGGCCATGTTGTAGCAACAAAATATGCTTCCAATACGCCTGTAATAGAAAATTTACTATTATATGTCAGGCAGACATATGGCTATTGTCCATGGATCATGAAGAGGATTTTCATGACAAGCTAATTAGACAGTACTGCAAAGGCATGAAGCATGAAAGTAGACCTATTATTCTTTCCCATGGTATCCTTATTCAGCCTTTAGTTTCTGATTGCATGTGCACATACATCTTTTTTCATGTCGAAATACACACACATATCCTTGACTTGGTGTGCAGATAAGCTCCCCAATTTAATAGAACACCCTGAATTCGGAAAGAATGGAGATCCAACTTGGGCTATCTTCATGGAAGATCGGGAGGTACTCTTGTGCATGCCAGATGCTTCCTGTTGTGCTTATTCTAGTTTTATTTGTCCCGAGTACAGTTTTGCATTCTCAAACTATATATCCCCAAGCCTTTCAATGGATCGAATATGATATCACAGACAGTCAAAGGTCCTATCAAGTTGCTTGATTAGCTAGTACCTTTATTTCTCAAAAGGGATAATACAGATATTTTTTATTTCTGAAGTTTTAACATTATCTTCTATACCTGTAAAGGATTAGAATTGACAGTGTCACTAGAGATACTTTTTAGTTTTGCAATATAAATAATTACTATGGTATCACAGTCACAAAATATATACAGTATATGGTAAAGTTTATTCTTTCAAGACTGCAGTGCTGTTCAATAACACTAAAAATAACAAAAGTAACACTCATTTTAATTCCTCCCAGTATATTTGCCAGACCGAATCAAACTTTAATCAGGATATGAAATTTAAAAAACGAAGAACAATGTAGGTAAAGGAAAGTAGATTCTGAAGCTATGATAGTAGACGTTATTTTACTATCAGTCTTGACTTTCCAGTTTGAATCGGGTTATGTAGCCCTAGAATTCACATTTTTGCCAAGTGATTTTACTTGAAGTTTAGTACTGAATTAACTGAAAAGTAAAGCTGTCTTTAACAATCAAGAACCATGCTACGTCAATCACACACCATACGAATGAGTACTGAAATGCATAAGCAACGACGGATGTCACTTAAGCACCTCATATTGGATCAATTACGTCCGCCATCTTGTTTAATGAATCGCCAAAGCATTGCGCTTCCTGCCGATATTTTTCCTTTACTGAAACTGAAAAAAATTGATGCCCCCACTGTTGACCCATTTCAATTGAAAAAGGGGCTTGGATGAAATCAAGCATCGAAAACAGGAGTCTGATTTTTCCTAAAGATTATGACATTACATTTTTGGCTTCATTTATTAAGCTCAACAGTGGGTTCAATAGTTAGCCTACATGAGTCTTGACGTTGTTTGGCTTTGTTAAGCAACTGTGGAGTCCTGAAAGTGGATTTTGTTGTTGCCATTCAGTGTAACATTATACTAGAGATATGATATATGCTGTACTTCATGGATCTTTGATATTCGGATGCATTTTTTGGGCCAGTTGTGAGTTTTCCATCGAACATCTCTCTGTTTCAGGTTAATATAAGTGACAAACTAAGCAGGGCTTTCTGTCCTGCGAAAGTTGCAGAAGGCAACCCATGTCTGGGATACATCAAATATATTGTGTTTCCATGGTTTGGATACTTTGAGGTACTCAGGAAGGAAGAGAACGGTGGTAGCAGGTAAAATTTCTCTCTTAACAATGTTGTGCGGTACTGTACATTTACATCTTTTTGAGAGGGTACATGTATACGTCATAGATGTGATGAAGTATGTGCAAGTACGAAGGACTTGGATTCATTTGCCAGTATGCAGTTAGTACGATTAGTTAGAATGGGGGGTTTCTTTTTTCCTTTGACGTGGTTACTAAATACCCCCTTTTTCAAATTGTAAGATGTTCTAGCTTTTTCCTAAGTAAATATTCTTTAAGTTTGATGAAATTTATAGAAACATATACCGGTATATACAATAGGAGATAATTATATTATGAAGCTATAGTTCATGGTAGATTTAGTAAAACTAATATGGTGTTGTAGATGTTGGTACCTTTAGATTATACTCCCTCCGCTCCGAATTACTTGACATAAGTTTGTCTAAATATGGACGCATCTAGACATGTTTTATATTTTGACAAATATATGTCATCTAATTTGGAACGGAGGGAGTCTATAAACTTTAAGGAAGCTTGGCTTAGGACAAAGCTCAAACATCTTATAATTTAAGACGGAGATGGTAGCACTTTTACATGTATATACAACTGAGTCATTCTGCATTTGGTATTCCAAGCAAGCAAAATTAAACACATAATCATCTATGAGATAATTATGTGCCATTAAGGTTCTGGTCAGTGGCTGGGCATTACAAAACGATTGCTATGATTCATCTTTGTGCAACTTGTTTTATCTATGTGTAGGACGTTTCAGAACATGGAAGAACTTATCACTGATTATGAAAGTGGTGCCCTGGATGCCGATGAGGTGAAGCTGGCCCTTACAGAAGCACTAAGTAAGATTCTGAAGGTAATCTTTTCTTGCTACATCTATCCCCTAGTTTCCCCCAAGGAATCACTAAACCTATTACTCGGCAAAAATGAATTCTAGGGCTACATAACCCAAATTCTAGCCCTTTTTTGTTTTGTCATTGCAGCAAGTCGCCTAAGTAGGCACATTTGGTGAACTAATCTCATGCACACTGTACAGATAGGCAAAAGATAGCACCCATCTGTGTTATATATGACTACCAGTTGTTAGATCCAGTGGGTAGGAGGTTTTTAGGGCGATAATTTTCATGTTTTGTGCATTGTTAACTTTTGCAACTATTTTTGTTTTGAACATCGTACTTAATTCAATTGAGACCGCTTTGAGCAATTTTCGCATTGGAAATAAATTTGAGACCGCTTTGACCGATATAATTTTCGTCTTGGAAATAAATTTTCTGATACCAATTTTGGTTGTTTGAAGCCTGTACGCGACCACTTCGAAAACAACTCTGAAGCCAAAAAACTGGAGGAGGCTATATGGGTACGTCACTGATTATATCCTTTATTTGTACAAAGTTGAACCCTTGGCTTTCATATGGGCTAATATTCTTAGGCCTCGACAATATCGACTTAACAACTTGGCAGCTGGCTCCCAACATTTTGTATTTGGCCATATTCCGTATTTTCTCTAGCTCATACATGAACTGGTTTAGATTGTCCTAAACTGTTGAGGTTTCGGGATTTTCTTTTATCTGTCGTTGTATCGATATTGCTATATTTTTCTTACAATTGTTTTAAAACTTCCCTGCAGGAGTATCGCTGGCAGCTAGACTGGTGTTAAGAATTTTGAGAGCTCAATGTTTCAAGAGCTCAATGTTTCATCCTATCCTATTGAAGTGGCCGGCCTATATATATATACCACCTACCGTTGCTAACATGGACATCCACATGCCTAATCAATCTCCTAGTTCCAAATGCATTCGATGTCGGGTTAGTCATCATATTGATTAATGGACAGCTATCAATCATGCATCCGGTTTGGTGAATGCGTATCATAAATTGTCGTGTTTTGTAGTGGCTGTGAACCATGATTTCTTACTTGATTTAGATCAATTTTGCCTTCTATTACTTGGAGCTTGTGTGCATGTTCTAGCTCTATAAGCGTGTCATATTTTAGGGGATTGTTGGCACTTAAATATGCACATCAACGTTACACCACACAAGTCATATCGGCATTTATTTTTTGAAATAACTATGCATTCTTTAATGTAAAAAAGAGATTACAAAAAGTTTAATGTAAAAGAGATTGCAAAAGGTTCACATGGAAACTACCAAAGACATCCTATGCAGACGACTGCCTTCAAAGAACTCCCATACGAAGCAAAACAACATAGTCCTTGGGAGTCTTTGCACACATTGTGGGATACTAGGTAGAAGGCGCAGCTTGCCGCCTAGATAGGTCTAACGGTGAGCCAACCCCCCCCCCCCCCCCCCCCCAATAATCTAAATGGTAGCATAAAACACTTGAGACAGTATAGAAGTAGAGAGTGATACATAATGTCAGTCTCTTTAAATTCTGAAGTCATACATAGGTTTTGTAGCATATAACATATATATGAAGTATAAGTGACGATGGCACATTTTTTATTCATAAGACGGACATAGTTATAGTACATCCTTACACCCTATGGGCTCCCCTCCGGCTCTTCTTTGGACTATGTCTTCGTTCTGGACAAAAAGTAATATCCGTAATTTTTCAAGAAATTTGGCGAATATCTTCTTCATGGTTTTTGTGAAACATAAAAACAACAGAAAACGGAACCGACTCTGGGCGTCTTGTTAATAGGTTAGTCGATGAAATCATCCGGAAAATGGAGGAAAACATAGAAGAACATGAAGAAAACAAGCATGGAGCATAAATTTTTTTAGATACGTTTGGGACGTATCACATCTCCGCAAAACCCTGTTAAGATTATGGAGACAATTTTCAAAGCAAGTTCCATAGACTGATAAATCGTCCATGAGAACTTCCTCAATTTCCTCACAAAATCCATAAAAATAACAGGACATGCATCTTTTAAAAGTAGCTAAACCATTACATAAACCGAAAGGCATGCGTCTATAAGCGTATGTACCATAAGGACAAGTGAAAGTAGTTTTCTCTTGATCTTGTTTTCGAACATGAATTTGGGAGAAACCAGAGTAACCATCCAAGTAACAAAACTGCGTACTCCTAGACAACACTTCTAGTATTTGATCAATAAAAGGTAAAGAATAGTGATCCTTCTTAGTAGCTTTATTCAATTTTCTAAAATCAATGCACATTCTATAACCAACTACAGTTCTTTGAGGAATAAGTTCGTTTTTATCATTAGGAACAACAATCACCTCCTTTACTAGGAACACAATGGAAGGGACTAACCCATCTACTATCAGCAGTAGTATATATTATACCCGCTTCAAGAAGGTTCAATATTTCATTTCTCACCACTTCTTTCATCCTTATATTTAATCAGCGCTGATGATCAACCATAGGCTTTGCATTAGGTTCAAGATTGATTATGTGCTGACATAGAACGAGACTAATGACTTTAAGATCATCCAAAGTATAACCAATAGCTTTACATTGTTTTCGGAGTATTTCCAATAGCAGTTCTTCTTCCCGTTCTGAAAGATTAGAATTGATAATAACATGATATGTTTTATTTTCATCTAAGTAAGCATATTTAAGTGTATCAGGAAGAACTTTGAGATCAAACACGAGATCTCCCTTCGGAGGTGTAGGCAATCCCAGTGGCTCCACAGACGGGTTGTGCTTGATAATGGCTGGTTGATCGAGGAAAACATCCTCGAATTCATTTCTTATACATACCTTTTTCGTTTTCCTCCATAAATTTCTGCAAAGGATCATCAGGAGGCACAACAAAGAGGCAATATTTTCAATAATATAGTCTTGTTTAGGTAATTCTCTATCATAATGTTGTCTAGCAAATTTAGAAAAAATTGAATTCATAATGTTCATTGCCAAACTTGACAGGCACTTTCTCTTTCTTAAAATCAATAACGGCACCACAAGTATTTAGGAAAGGTCTACCAAATATAATATGACAATATTTATCTTCAACTGAACCAAGTATTAAAAAGTCAGTAGGATATTTTACATTACCACATATGAAATCAACATCTCTAACAATACCCACTGGAGAAATAGTTTTCTGTTAGCAAGTGATGGCTGACGTTAGTAAACCCCAAGAGAAAGGTTGCGAAGAGTGCATCGGCAAGTTTTCCCTCAGAAAGAAACCAAGGTTGAATCGACCAGTAGGAGAAAGAAGCAACTTCTGAAGGTTGATGCAGCTGATGTTGGCAGGACACACTACCGGTTCAGTAGCAACGTGGAACCTACACAACACAATCAATTCACTTTTCCCCAACAAAGCAGTGAGGTTGTCAATTTCACCGGTTTTAAAATAGGAAAACAATATGAAAACAGTAGTAGCAGTGTGAAAATAGTGATTGCGGCGGTTGTATTATCAGTGAGGAAAATGAACCGGGATCCACCGTTCACTAGTGGTGTCTCTCCATAGAAGATAAATAACATGTGTGGTGAACAAATTACAGCTGGGCAATTGACATATATTAAAACATGCATGACATAATGATTACTATGTGATTCATGCGGGCATTACAACAAGACTCATAGACCGTTATCCAACTACATCTATGACTAATAATCCACCCTCAGAATGTCATCCGAGCAAACCATGGTATTAAGTTGCAAGCAACAGATAATCGCATTAATCAAAGTGTGTAATGTAAACAACGTAAACACCATTGTTTTCTCCCTAATGGAACAACACATCCCCCATTCGTCACGTTTCTATCACTCGAGCACAAATGCAAGGTAGGCATGAACCCATTATCGAGCATAAATACTCCCTCATGGAGTCACTAACATCTACTTGGATAGAGCATCTACGAACAACGAAGAGCATGCAAGATCATAAATAACATACACATGAATAAAACATGATAGATTGATAATCATGAGACGTAGCATTCAATATTCATCGGATCCCACTAAACACAACATGTAGCATTACAACAAGCTGACCTTGATCATGTAGGGTTATGACCCACACGTATAGGGGGTGTATCGTAATAGTTTTGATAAATAAGAGTGTTGAACCCAACGAGGAGCAGAAGATGTTGACAAGCAGGTTGGATAGAGAATTCACTTTAACACCAGCAAACAGGTTTTCGGTGGTTTTGGATATTGCAGATAAATAAAGTGCGAGTAAATAAATAACAGTAATAATAATTGCAGCGAGTGGCCCAATCCTTTTGAGAGCAAAGGACAAGCCGATAGTTTTACTTATGGTGACTAAACATTCTCGAGGACACATGAGAATCTCGTCAAGTGATTTCGCTTCATATAGTTGATTAATATTTATTGTTTTGATAGGTGTTATGTGGGTGAGCCTATGCTAATGCACCGCCCAACTAGGAATAATACATACTTGTGATAGTTTGATAACTAGGTTTGGGCTTCGGTGGTGTCCTGCACCACCTCAGGATCTGTTTATATACACGAACCACAAGGTTACATGATGTCTATTACAACTCGGAATCGTATCCGATTACAACTCTAACACCGATTCTCAACACTCCCCCTCAATCTAAACTATTTCCTACAAGATTTAGATTGGATTTAAATTGGTCTAGCATTTTCCGTGTGGCTGGTTTTGTAAACACATCTGCCAACTGATCACTTGAAGAAATAAACCGGACCTCAAGTGCACCTGTAGTGACACGCTCTCGAACGAAGTGAAAATCAATCTCAATGTGCTTGGTTCGAGCATGAAAGACTGGATTTGCCGTCAGGTAAGTAGCACCGAGATTATCACACCATAGAATGGGTCTACGCTGTTGAGTTACACCAAGTTCCTTGAGTAAAGAATCTACCCATATTGCTTCAGCAGCACCATTTGCCAAAGCCTTATATTCAGCTTCGGTACTTGACCTCGATACTGTGGGTTGCTTCTTCGAACTCCATGAGATTAAGTTTGGTCCAACAAACACAGCAAACCCACTTGTAGAACGCCTATCATCCATATCACCCGCCCAGTCTGCATCCGTAAAAATACTGACTCCAACGGATTGAGACTTGTGAATATGCAAACCAGTCTGCAGTGTCCCCTTGATATAGCGCAGAATGCGCTTGACTGACTCCCAATGAATATCAGTCGGCTGAGATAGAAACTGACACACCTTGTTCACCGCAAAGGAAATGTCTGGACGGGTAAGCGTCAAATACTGCAAGGCACCAACAACACTACGATACCGGAAAGAATCATCAGCACCAAGCGGCGTGCCTCCTTCACGAGTCAACTTCTCAGAGGCGTCAAGTGGTGTTGAGGTGGAATTACAATTCTCCATATTGACTCGATGAAGAAGATCAAGCGCATACTTTCGTTGAGTCAACATCATACCCCCTGAATTGTAAGACGCCTCCAATCCAAGGAAGTATTCCAACCTACCCAAATCCTTGATAGGGAAACTGTCGGAGAGAGAACGAACTAGACGATCAACAACCTCTGGAGTGGAGCCAGCAATGACAATATCATCAACATACACCATCATGTATATGTGAACTCTGTCGCGAGAGAATATGAACAAGGACGTATCGGCCTTGGACGAGACAAAACCAAGCTGATGAAGAAGCTGACTCAGACGATCATACCATGCACGAGGTGACTGCTTCAGACCATAGATAGACCGCTGAAGCTTGCATACATGAGAGGGGAAACGGGTATCCTCAAAAACCGGCGGTTGCTGCATATAGACATCTTCTATCAAGAAACCATGAAGGAACGCATTACTGACATCAACCTGTCGGAGACTCCACCCGCGAGACACGGCAAGTGAGAGCACTAGGCGAACAGTAGCAGGCTTCACAACTGGGCTGAACGTGTCTCCATAATCAATCCCATGTTGTTGAGTAAATCCACGTGCAACCAGCCGTGCTTTGTGTTTATCAATAGACCCATCGGGACGATGTTTGGTCTTGAAAATCCATTTGCTACCAACAATGTTGACTCCAGGAGGACGAGGAACCAAGACCCAAGTGTTGGTCTGACATAGAGCCGCAAACTCGTCAGCCATAGCCGCATGCCAGGCCGGTTCTTGCAGAGCTTCTCGATGAGAGTGCGGAGCAGCAAGGAATGCTCGACGTCGCGGGTCATATCGAACAGTACCATCCTTGAAGTCCTTTTCCTTCCGTGTGTTATCCCGCAGCCTCGTGATCATCTGATGTGCCGGGGCCGAAGCAGGAACAGGGGACGGAGCAGCCAAAGGTGTCGCGACCGGCGACGAACCGGCAGCAAGCGACACGGGCTGATCCGCTGGCGGGGACGCTCGGGAGGCCACATCGAGTTCCAACGCTGGTGAAGCCACGGCGGGAGAGCACGTCTGCATGCGATCATCATGTACTGCATGCACGTCTGCATGCACTTGCAATGGCCCATGCATGCGATCATTATGCACGGCAGCAGCCTGCTGGTCATCAACACAATGGACCTCAATCGGTGACACCTGAAATAATGAGACAGCACCTTGCGGCGACGGATCAGTGGACAAATAAGATAAGTCATATTTGCGCATAGGCTCACTCGTAACCGGTTCATCGCAAGGAAAAGTGATAGTGTCGGCAAGAGCGGACACGTGTACGATCACACCAGGAGTAGAGAAAGGAAACACGGTTTCATCAAAAACAACGTCACGTGATATGTAAATACGCCCCGTGGAACGATCCAAGCACTTGTACCCCTTGTGCATTGAACTATAGCCTAGGAAAACACAAGCCTTAGAGCGGAAGTCAAGTTTATGAGAATTATACTTGCGAAGACTAGGCCAACATGCGCACCCAAAAATGCGAAGAAAGTCGTAATTTGGCTGGACACGGAGGAGACGATAGAGGGGTGTTTCCTTATTGATAACAGGTGTGGGCATACGATTAATAAGATAACACGCTGTCAGAAAAGCCTCATCCCAATAGTGTAGAGGAAGGGAGGAATGTGCTAGAAGGGCAAGACCTGTTTCTACTATATGCCTATGTTTACGCTCAGCAATGCCGTTTTGCTGTGAAGTATGCGGGCACGACACACGATGAGACACGCCTATACGCTGAAAATAGCGAGCCAATTTTTGGTATTCACCACCTCCATCGGACTGAACGGCTTTGATCTTAGCGTTCAAAAGGCGCTCAACATGGGCCTGGAAGGCATAGAAAACCTGCTCCACATCAGACTTGTGCTTGAGGAGATAGATCCAGCAAAAACGAGAGTAGTCATCCACAAAACTAACATAATACTTGTACCCCCCAGAAGAAGTACGAGCAGGGCCCCAAACATCGGTGTGAACAAGCTCAAGAGGGACGGTAGTGACATGAGAGGAAGCAGTATAAGGTAACTGGTGACTTTTAGCACGTTGACAGGCATCACACACTAAAGATAAATTGTCTAATGAAGAACACGAAAGCTCATGTGTTTTAACAATAGAGTGCACTACATTATTTGAGGGATGACCAAGACGCTGATGCCATTGTGTAGGCGTGACTTTTGCACCAGCGGAAGCATGAAGAGGGGATGACGATGCCTTGCAGAAAGGAACGGGGTAGGGTCCATCTTGACTCTTACCGTGTAGGATTACCCTCTTTGTGGCCTTGTCCTTGACACAGAAAAAATGACGATGAAATTCAACAAAAACGTCATTATCAGAAACTAGACGGTAGACGGAAAGGAGATTTTGACGAATATTTGGAACATGGAGAACATCTTGTAAGCAAAGTGATGAACCGGTTAAATTGGAATGGCCAATATGCGAAATAGACAAACCTGTTCCGTTGGCCACTTGCACCTGATCCTTTCCCGCATACGGCTCGTAGACGTGAAATCGCTCTAGATCACTCGTGAAGTGATCCGTAGCCCCTGTGTCCATGATCCAAGGGTTGTGGTCGTTGGCGTTGGTGCAGATAGAGGTGGAGTTACCGGAGCGCCGGTACTCCTGATTGTAGCGATTGCGACAGTCCGTCGCCTCGTGTCCCCAGTTTCCACATATCTGGCAACGAGGTCTCCAGCGGCGTCCACCGCCGTCGCCATTGCGACCATTGCCGCCGCCGCCACCATTGCGGTTGTTGTTGTAGTTGCCGTATCCTCCGTTGTTATCGTACCTGCCGTTGGGATGGCCTTGCCCGTGTTGTCCGCTCGGAAGATTTGCACCCTGGTAGGGTGCGCCTCCGCCTTGACTCCCACCTTGGTAGGGCGCGCCCCCGCCTGGTCTGGGAGCGTTGCCGTAGGGAAAAGGACGTGATGCAGCGTTGGCCGAGGAAACCCAGCCCTCGGCCTGGGCTTGCTGCGCCTGTAGCGCCTCGAACGATAGGATGTGCGCGTAGAAGTCGGTATAGGGAATCGACTTGTTGCCTACGGTGAGGGAGGCGGCGATTGAGTTGAACGCCGACCCGAGCCCGGTGATGATGTAGTCGACAAGCTCGTCGTCGGAGATGGGCGAACCTGCGGCCGCCATGGCGTCACTCAGTGCCTTCATCTTGTGCATGTACACAGCCGCAGACAAGTCATCCTTCCGCAGCGACTGGAGCTGGCGGCGAAAGTTGCGCACGTTTGCGCGGCTCTGGGCGCCGAACATGGCGTGGACGGCTTCCCACACGTTCGCCGCCGTCTTGCAGCCAATGAGCTGGGCTGCAATATCCTCATCCATCGATCCGAGGAGGAGGCCGAGGACCTTCTGGTCCTGAATCCACCAGCGTTGATACGCCGGGTTAGGGACAGACACGGCCTTGTCGCCTGTGCCCTCCGTCTGCATCTTCGCTGGAGCGACCATAGACCCGTCTAGGTAGACATGGAGATTAGCTCCCGAGAGGTTGGGCAAAGCTAGCCCTCTCCATAAGGTGAAGTTGTTGCTGTTCAAACGTACGGGAATAGTTGGCATGGCCATGACGCCAGTGGAGGAGATCAAAGAGCCAGCAGCTTCTGTGATCTGAAGCGCGGATGTACTCATCGTGGATGGAAGACTTGCTCGCGCGACGGAAGGAACTCGCTCGCACGGAGAAAACTCGCTTCGGCGGATCGGACGGCTCGCTCGGCGGATTGGACGGCTCGCTCAGCGGAAGACTTGATCGGGCTCTGATACCAAGTTTGATAACTAGGTTTGGGCTTCGGTGGTGTCCTGCACCACCTCAGGATCTGTTTATATACACGAACCACAAGGTTACATGATGTCTATTACAACTCGGAATCGTATCCGATTACAACTCTAACACCGATTCTCAACAGTGATTATACCCCCTGCAAGCATCCTAAAATACAAGAAGTAATTAGGAAAAATCTAACCACAACCTTAAACTATGGGATCCTACACTCCCTCGTGCATCGGTTTCCTAACGGGGGTTTAGGTTTCTGTCACTCCGGCAACCCCACAATTAGTAGCCAAATACACAATGCATCCTTCTAGGCCCATAAAGGTGAAGTGTCATGTAGAATACGTTCACGTGACACCACTAGAAGAATAACACCACAACTTAAATTTCAAACCATATAGATATTACTTCAACATAACTCCACTACTAACATCATGACTTCTCCCATGTCCTCAAGAGCTAAACGAGTTACTCACGAGACATCATATGGATCATAATCAGAGGTGATATAATGGTGAATAACAATCTGGTCATAAAATGCAAACACCGATAAATCTCATAAGCATCAACTACTAACAAGTAATCCACACCGGGAGAGAGTTCTAGTGGAAAACAACAATAAAGACCCCTAATTGTTACATCGGGTTGAAGGTGGACGGCGAGGGTGATGGTGCTGGTTGATACGTCATAAATATATCCTTAATTTCTTATGTTCCATGTTGTTTTATGTTATTTTCTACATGTTTGTTATACACTTTATATCATTTTTGTCGATTTCCGGGACTAACCTATTGACAAGATGCCACAGAGACAGTTCCCTGTTTTATTTTGTTTTTAGTTTCAGAAAAGTTGTTCTGGAAACATTCCCGAAATCGGAAAATTCGAAGCCCGGAAGTCTTAGAATTCCCGAAGGTTCCATGAAGTCCCAAAGAGGCCCGGAGAGGGGCCACAGGGGGCCACACAATAGGGCGGCGCCCCCCGGCCGCGCCTAGGGGTGGTGTGGGCCCCTCGAGCGTCCACCGCCATCGCCCTTTCTCCTATTTATTCCCCCCGATGCGTAAACCCTAGAAAGATACCACTTTTTCCCGAGAAACATTTGAGGCCGCCGTCATTGTCATCCCGAGATCGGGAGGGTTCTGGAGCTCTCCCCGGCACCCTGCTGGGAGGAAAATTCATCACTGGAGGGGTCTAGACCACCATGCCCTCCTCCGAAGTGATGTGTGCGTAGTTCATCCCTAGACTACGGGTCCATAGCAGTAGATAGATGGTTGTCTCCTCCACTTTATGCCTCATGTTTAGATCTCGTGAGCTGCCTCACATGATCGAGATCATCTTTATGTAATGCTACATGTTGTGTTTGCTGAGATCCGATGAATGTTGAATGCTATGTTTTCCGATTATCAATCTATCATGTTATCTTCATGCATATGTTTTTTATGATCTTGCATGCTCTCCGTTATTAGTAGATGCTCTGGCCAAGTAGATGCTACTAACTCCAAGAGGGAGTATTTAGGCTCGATAGTGGGTTCATGCCTCCTTTGCATCTGTGCTCAAGTGACAAAAACATGACGGATGGAGGATGTGTTGTTGCAATTAGGGAGAAAACAACAATGTTTACTTTGTTTACATTGTTTACATTACACACTTTGCTTACTGCGATTATCTGTTCCTTGCTACATAATAGCCAACGTTTGTTCGGATGATATTCGGAGAGTGGATTATTAGTCATAGATGCAGTTGGATGACGGTCTATGAATCTTGTTGTAATGCCCGCATGAATCACATAGTAATCATGTCTTGCATATGCACTACGGTGCAACTTTCATTTTGTCAGTTGCCCAGCTGTAATTTGTTCACCACATATGTTATTTATCTTTCACGGAGAGACACCACTAGTGAACTGTGGACCCCGGTCCATTTTATCATACTCATAATACAACCACTGCTTCCACTGTTTTCATACTGCTGCTACTGTTTTTATACTGTTCTCATCTTGTTTTCCACACTGTACATTTAACCTCTTTGTGTTCAGCAAAACCGGTGAGATTGACAACCTCACTGCTTCGTTGGGGCAAAGTGATTTGATTGTGTTGTGTAGGTTCCACGTTGTTGCTGAACCGGTAGTGCGCCCTGCCATCTCAGCTGCATCAACCTTCTGAAGTTACTCCTTCCTCCTACTGGTCGATTCAACCTTGGTTTCTTTCCGAGGGAAACTTTCTACTATGCTCTTCATACCTTCCTCTTGGGGTCTCCCAACGAACGCGTGTTACACGCGCATCAACTGCTTCATTGGGGCACAGTGATTTGATTGTGTTGTGTAGGTTCCATGTTGCTGCTGAACCGGTAGTGCGTCCTACCATCTCAACTGCATCAACCTTCTGAAGTTACTCCATCCTCCTACTGGTTGATTAAACCTTGGTTTCTTTCTGAGGGAAAACTGCTGCTGTGCTCATCATACCTTCCTCTTGGGGTCTCCCAATGAGTGCAAGATCTTCACTATCACTGGTGGTGAGAACGATGACAATGATGATCTTGATGAAGCCCAGAGTGATGACGGTGACGATTTCCCCTCCCCGGGAGGAATTTCCCCGGCAGATTTCTCTTTACCGGAGAGCTTTTATCTCTCTGTTGTTTTCCGCCCCTAGACGGCGGCGGAATATTTCCTCGATGATTATCTGGGGCTTAGGGTTCCCTGGGGGTCAAATATGCGAAAGGGGGCGACCAGAGGTGGGTTAGGGTGGCCACACCATATGGCGGCGCAACCAGGGGCGCGCCACCCCGTGGTGTGAGCCCCTGGTGGCCCCCCTCTGGCTCCCCTTCTAGCTATGTTCCTCCTCTGAACTTCTAAGACATCTCTGGTGTCCCCCCTCTTCTTCTGTTGTTCTGAAATAGGGTGTCCTAACAGTGCTTTTTCCATCAGATTTCTGGTCCCGGTGTTTATTCCTCATTAATTATCAAACATGCAAATAAGATAAAATGACATAAGTAATGCATCACAACATGAAATATATCGATGAATAATAGAAAATAACAATATAAAATAGTGATGCAAAATGGACGTATGAATTCCCCCAAGCTTAGACCTCACTTATCCCCAAGCGAAACTGCACTCGGTAAACATGACCACGGGTTTATGGAGTGAGGTGTCGATAAAAAAAATACAGACAAGAAGCATCACATCTATCAACACACTATTCATGCTAGCAAGCAACTCCTTCTCATATGATTTAACTTGAAAAAAATGGAGTCACAATAGAGGTGCAAAAAGGAAATAAAAATTGGTGAAGGAAAATTTCGTTCTTGGTCAGAGAACAATTAACAAATTGTACTTATCTTTCGATCAGAGTCTTTATATTAGAGCTTATATTTGCAAAGTTTAACATGATCAATCGTAACCATTTCTTTGCAATCATTGATAACTTTCAAAGTGGTATTCATTCAGATAAAAACATTTGTACTAAACAATGAAGAATAAAAGACATGATTGAGTAAATCAACATATGTATGGATGGATCACAACAACTCAAATGCTTGCTTAAGACAAAAGGAAGTAGGTTTACGGAATCAACATAAAAGTAAAAGATAGGCCCTTCGCAGAGGGAAGCAGAGATTAACTCATGTGCTAGAGCTTTTTTATTTTGTAAGTAGAGGTATAAAATGTTCGACACTCCTCCCAACCTTTCTTACGCAAACCATGGCTATCTGAATCCTCGGGTGCCTGCCAACAATCACATACCATGGAGGAGTGTCTAATTTATAGGGGCAGGTGTGTATGTCTATGTCAACGAATGGAAAATAGAAAATACAATGCGTCACAAGCCAACTAGACCTTACAAGAGTGGATCCCCTTGAAGGATGCTTACTGAAATCAGCAGATCATCCCTCTTCTCTTTTGTTTACACAATCATGCTTTGACTGATAAATCAGAGGCAAAAATAATGAAGAGAATTTGTTGTAATTAAGTTTGGGGCTGGGCACCCTGCTGCCAGCTCTTCTAGCATTTGGATAAGCGGATGAAGCCACTAGTCCAGGTGTGTAAATTCCAATCAACAAGTGAGATAAAGATTCTCTATTTGCGTCCTCATAAGCTAAAACAGGAATATGAAACATGTGTAATTTTGAAGGTTTTAAAGGTAGCACACGAGCAGTTTACTTGGAGTGGCGGTTTAATACTACATGTAGGTAGGTATGGTGGACACAAATGGCATGGTTTTGGGCTCAATGTTTGGATGCGTGAGAAGTATTGCCTCTCAGTACGGGTTTTTAGCTAGCAAGGTTGGGTAGCAAGCATATTTGTTGAGGGAAAACAAACAACCATATATATGATAAAACCAATCATGAAATCTTCCTTGGAAGTACAAACAATCTTAACTTGAAAATACTAAGCTTATGAGCCAACAAGAAAGAAATATCATGGAAAAATATATCTACATGCAACTCCCTCTTTTCTACTTAAGCCTCAAAGTATTGTTGCTACTGGCCAATGCTAAGTTTGCCAAAACCAACTAGATTAACTTGATGCTCCAATATTGGTACCAATACTAATAACAAGATCAACCATATAACAGAAATTGCAAGCTAAAATAAAGTGTAGAATATGAGGAAACTTCTCATTAATATTCCATAACGGCAACTCAAACCAATGGAGATACAACGATAACCAACTAAAGAGTGATACTTCCATACTGCAAACCATCCTATATGATATTTTCTCTACTCATGATATGACTCTACTAAAGGTAAAAAGGTGAAAGATAAAGGTGTGATACCACAACACTCCCCCAATCTTGGAACAATCCAAGGGGATGCCAATACCGATGAAGAATTAATTCTTCGGTGGTGGTGATGAATCCTTCTCAATAAGCTTATCAAGTGATTTCTTCAGATCTTCAATTGCGAACATGAGCATGCACATCATCTTTGTATTGTTCTCAATACGGTTCGTGTGCTTGTCAGATGGTGAATCCCAACCACCAAGATTTTTCCCCACACTTCTTCAGATCGGGAGCCTTCTTCATCTACACAGTTAGAGCGATCCATATCCCAACAAGAATGCAACTTTGCCTCGGGTACCTTTTTAGATTGATATTCATGGATCAAGGTACGGAAAGGATTTTTGATACTTGGAAGTGGGATTCATGGGGCTAGACAGTGACGAGGGTCCTTCCCTCCAGTGCTCATCCGTGCTCATTTCTTGTACTTGAAGGGTTTTGCTACTACTCCAATGCTTGCGACGGCGCCGCATGGATGCACGCGCGAGTCTTATTCTACATCTCCTTCAGCTCCACTATCGAGCTGCTCCTTCAGCTTTGGGTCTTGGGGATCATCTTCCATCGGTCCCTTCCCTTTGTTGTTGTTGACGGAGACCATGGTGCTTCTAAACCGAAAACAGATCCTGGCAGAAATAGGTCGAAACAGAAACACGACGAGAAAACGATATATGGACCTCGGGGGGTCCGGGGGATTATATAGCAAAAATATGCATAATGAAAGGAAAGTGCAAGTCGAAAACGAGTCGGAGAGGGGCTTCGGGGCGCCCACACCATAGGCTGGCGCAGCCAGGGGTGGGCCCGCGCCTCCACGTGGTGTGGTGCCCTCAGGCACCTTCTCCTACCCCTCTTCGGCTCATTATTTTTTATATTTTCCATATATCAATAATTTATAACTTAGAAAGTAATTCACGAACTTTTTATTAACAGAACTGTTACCTATTCGAAAACGGACTCTCCAGATTCTAGAATTTTCTCCCTTATGAACTCTTCTGGTGTTAGCACTTCAATAGTATCACATCTTCATCATAAGAATCTCCGGAAATATAATGTTTGACTCTTTGCGCATTTACCACTTGTGTAGTGTTATCTTTGAGGGAAGCAATTTTGATTGCCCCTGAACGATACACCTCTTCAATAACATAAGGTTCTCCCATAGCGAGAGTAATTTCCCTGTAAAAATCTGAGACGAGACCGATAAAATAGAACTTTCTCACAACAATGAAACTCTCTTTTAAGAATTCTCCTATCATGCCATTGTTTAACTTTCTCTTTAAAGATTCTAGCATTTTTATAGGCTTCACATCTCCATTCATCTAGAGAACTCAAATCAAGCATACTTTTCTTGCCAGCAAGTTTAAAATCTTTATTTAGTTCTTTCACTTCCCAATAAGCTTTGTGTTCTAATTCTAAAGGCAAGTGACAAGCTTTTCCATAAACCATTTTATAAGTAGACATACCCATAGGATTTTTATAAGCAGTTCTATAAGCCCATAAAGCACCATTCAACTTACTTGCCCAATTTTTTCTAGATTTGTTAACAGTCTTTTACAAGATAGATTTAATTTCTCTGTTTGATATTTGTACTTTCCCACTGGTTTGGGGATGATAAGATGAAGCAATTCTATGATTAACATCATATTTAACAATGGTTTTTCTAAAACAACCATGAATAAAATGAGAACCTCCATCAGTCATAAGATATCTAGGCACACCAAACCTAGGGAAAATAACATTTTTAAGCATTTTTAATGAGGTTTCTCCAGCAGCACTCTTTGTAGGTATAGCTTCTACCCATTTAGTAACATAATCAACAACAAAAAGGATATGAGTATAACCATTTGAAGGAGGAAACAGACCCGTAAAGTCAAAGCCCCAACAATCAAAAGGTTCAATAACAAGAGAATAATTCATAGGCATTTCATTATGTCTAGAAATATTACCAACTCTTTGACATTCATCAGAAGATAAAACAAATTTACGTGCATATTTGAAAAGAGTAGGCCAATAGAAACCTGAGTGTAGAACCTTTTGTGCGGTTCTATCTCCAGCGTGATGTCCTATATAAGCACTACCATGTCATTTCCTCAATATTTCTCGTTGTTCATGTTCTGGAGCACATCTTCTCATAATACCATCTAATCCTTCTTTATATAAGTGTGGGTCATCCAAAAAATAATGCCTCAAATAATAAAAGAATTTCCTTCTCTGTTGAGCTGTAAATGTTGGAGGCAAATACTTGGAAACAATAAAGTTAGCATAATCTGCATACCATGGACAATCCCGCGAGATTACTTTTATTGCATCTAGTTGTTCATTTGGAAAATTATCATTAACAGGAATAGGGGCATAAGCAATGTTTTCCAATCTAGATAAATTATCAGCAACAGGATTTTTGGCGCCCTTTCTATCCACAATATGCAAATCAAACTCTTGTAAAAGCAACACCCATTTAATAAGCCTAGGCTTAGCAAGTTTCTTTTCCATAAGGTATCTAATAGCAGCATGATCAGTATGAATAGTGACTTTTGAATCAACAATATAAGGTCTAAATTTATCACATGCAAAGACTACAGCTAAGAACTCTTTTTCAGTAGTGGCATAATCTTTTTGAGCAACATGAAGAGCCTTACTAGCATAATGAATAACATTCAATTTCTTATCTATTCGCTGTCCAAGAACAACACCTACAGCAAAATCGCTAGCATCACACATAATTTCAAAAGGTAAATTCCAATCAGGTGGTTGAACAATAGGATCAGTGGTTAAAGCCTTCTTTAAAGTTTCAAAAGCTTCCTTGCAATCATCATAAAAAACAAAAGGTACGTCTTTTTGAAGGATATTAGTAAGAGGCTTTGATATTTTAGAGAAATCATAAATAAACCTCCTATAAAAACCAGCATGACCAAGAACACTAAGAATACCTTTAACATCCCTAGGACAGGGCATTTTGTCTATTGCTTCCACTTCAACTCTCTCAGCTTCAATACCTCTTTCAGAAATTTTATGTTCAAGAGCGATTCCTTCATTAACCATAAAGTGACATTTCTCCCAATTAAGAACAAGATTAGTTTCCTTACATATTTGCAAAACTTTATCAAGATTGTGCAAACAGTTATCAAAAGAAGTTCCATAGACGGAGAAATCGTCCATGGATACTTCCACAATTTCTTCACAAAAGCCATGAAAAATAGCAGACATGCAACTTTGAAACGTAGCAGGAGTATTACACAAACCAAAAGGTATAAGTTCCATAAGGACAAGTAAAGGTTGTTTCCTCTTGATCTTGTTTCCTAACAGCAATTTGACAAAACCCAGAATAACCACCAAGAAAGCAAAAATGAGTTTTCTTACACAACCTCTCTAGAATTTGATCAATAAAGGGTAAAGGATAATGATCTTTCTTAGTAACTTTATTAAACTTTCTAAAATCAAGGCACATTCTATAAACAACTACTACTCTTTGTGGAATAAGCGCATTATTTTCATTAGGCACAACAATCATTCCACCTTTCTTAGGGACACAATGAACAGGGCTTACCCATCTACTATCAGCAATAGGATAAATAAAACCGGCATCGAGGAGTTTTAATACCTCATTTCTTACCACATCCTTCATCTTAGGATTTAAACGGTGTTGATGTTCAACTACTGGCTTTGCATCCGGTTCAATATTAATAGCATGCTGACATATAGTATGAGAAATCCCTTTTAGATCATCAAGAGTATATCCAATAGCTCCACGGTGTTTCTTCAATATCCCCGATAATCTTTCCTCTTCTTCACCTGAAATTTGAGAACTGATAATAACAGGATATATTTTCTTCTAATCAATATAAGCATATTTAAGATCATCAGGTAAAGGTTTTTAATCGAAAACATGATCCTGTTTGGGTGGTAATGTGGTACCCAAATCCTCCACAGGTAAATTGTGTTTCAGTATCACTGGTTGACGAAGAAGAATATCGTCAATCTCATTTCTTTCCTCCATAAATACCTCACTCTCATGGTCCTCCATGAATTGCTGCAAAGCATTGTTAGGGGCAAGAGCAATAGAAGCAAGTTGTTCAACTCTAAAAATTTCATTATGCAATTCAGCTTTATAAGGTGCTCTAGCAAATTTAGAGAAATTAAAATCATAAGAATTTCGATCAAATTTAGTCAATATTTTCTCCTTCCTACAATCTATAACAGTGCCACAAGTGTTTAAGAAAGGTCTATAAAAAATAATAGGACAAGTTTTACTAGCAGCTTTACCCAGTACTACAAAATCAGTAGGATATTTAGTTTTACCACATAAAACTTCCACATCTCTAACAATACCAATCGGAAAGACAATTTCTCTATTAGAAAATTGAATAGCAACATCTATATCTTCAAGTTCACAAGAACCAATTTCATGCATGATTTCTTTATAAAGCTCGTAAGGAATAGCACTAGAACTTGCACCAATATCACATAAACCATAATAGCAATGATCACCAATCTTATCAGACAGCACATCAACACTAGTTTTCTTAGGTCTATGAGGGTGTGAAAAAATATTAGAAGCATCCTCACAAAACACAATGTGTCCATCTTCTACATTTTCAGAAACAAGATCTTTAACCATAGCTACTATAGGTTCTATAGTTATTTGTTCATCAGGTTCAATAGGTTTCTTTATACTTTTGTTAAACACATTAGCTACCATATAATGTTCCTTTACTTTAACATGGAAATACATTTTCTCAGTATAAGGTTCATGCACATCAGGATTAATAGCATGCACTTCTATGTTTCTAGTGAAACACAATTAACAATATCTTTATAAGGTGCATGATATTTCTTCAACTCCTTTTTAGGAACATCAATATAGGAAGCAACGACTTTAAGACAGTTTGCAAAGATTTGAGAATCAAGACCACAAACATCACTAACATTACAGAAATCATCGGTTCCCATACAAGATTTAATGCATTCATAATCGTAATTTAAACCTGACTTTCTACCTTTCTCATTCTTCCATCCTTAAGTATTTTCTTGAATACGGTCAAGAAGGTCCCACTTAGCTTCTTCCTTCATACGTGTGAATGATACAGAACAAGAAGCATCCAATAAATCCTTATCATGAAGAGAAAGCCTTGCATAAAAATTATTGATAATAATATTATTCGGGAGCTCATGAACATGGCATTTAAGAATTAATAACTTCATTCTCCCCCGAGCTTGGGCAATACTTCCATCATGAGGCCAGAAATTATATATTTGATTCCGGTCTTTATGAATCTCACTGGGAGGATAGAACTTAGAAGAAAAGAGAGGTACAATTTCCTCCCATCCAATAGATGGACCATTCTTCAACAATTTAAACCATTCCGCAGCTTTGCTTTTCAGTGACAAAGAGAATATTTTCCTTTTAACTTGATCCATTGTAATACCTGCACACCTGAATAACTTGCATAATTCATGTATAAAAAGAAAATGATCACCGGGATGGACAATTCCATCTCCATAATAGAAGTTATCCATACACGTCCAACAATTTTCATAGGTATTTTAATTTAGCAGATAACGGGTCATTTACCACCCTAGCAGTAATAGTAGTGCCCGCAAATAAAGAACCAATCCATAGTAGAATAAAGTAACAGACAGAAATAAAAACAACACTCACAGTAAAAGTTTCTCTTACCAATTCCACTTACCAATAGCGCTTCACTCCCCGGCAACGGTGCCAGAAAATAGTCTTGATGACCCACAAGTATAGGGGGTGTATCATAGTACTTTCGATAAATAAGAGTCTCGAACCCAACAAGGAGCAGAAGGTGTTGACAAGCAGGTTGGATAGAGAATTCACTGTAAAGAATAGCAAACATGTTTTTGGTGGTTTTTGGTATTGCAGATAAATAAAGTGCGAGTAAATAAATAACAGTAATAATAATTGCAGAAAATGGCCCAATCCTTTTGAGAACAAAGGACAAGCCGGTTGTTTTACTTATGGTGACTAAACGTTCTCGAGGGCACATGGGAATCGTCAAGTGCTTTCGCTTCATATAGTTGATTAATATTTATTGTTTTGATAGGTGTTGTCTAGGTGAACCTATGCTTATTCACCTCCCAACTAGGACTAATATGTACTTGTGATTATACCCCCTACAAGAATCCGCAAATACAAGAAGTAATTAAGATAAATATAACCACAACCTTAAACTCTGGGATCCTACACTCCCTCGTGCATTGGTTTCCTAACAGGGGTTTAGGTTCCTCTCACTCCGGCAACCCCACAATTAGTATCCAAATAGTTAATGCATCCCTCTAGGCCCATAAAGGTGAAGTGTCATCTAGTCAACGTTCACATGACACCACTAGAAGAATAACACCACAACTTAACTATCAATCCACATAGATATTACTTCAACATAACTCCACTACTAACATCATGACTTCTCCCATTTCCTCAAGAACTAAACGAACTACTCACGAGACATCATATGGATCATAATCAGAGGTGATATAATGGTGAATAACAATCTGGTCATAAAGTGCAAACACCAATAAATCTCACAAGCATCAACTACTAACGAGTAATCCACACTGGGAGAGAGATCTAGTGGAAAACAACGATAAAGACCCCTAATTGTTACAGAGGGATGAAGGTGTATGGTGAGGGTGACGGTGCTGGTGGTGAGGACGATAACGATGATGATCTTGATGAAGCCCGTAGTGATGACGTTGACGATGGCGACGATTTCCCCTCTCCGGGAGGAATTTCCCTGGCAGATTTCTCCGTGCCGGAGAGCTTTTCTCTCTATTGTTTTCTGCCCCCAGGCGGCAGCAGAATATTTCCTCGATGATGTTCTAGGGCTTAGGGTTACCTGGGGGTCAAGTACGCGAAGGGGGCAAGCAGAGGTGGGCTAGGGTGGCCACACCACCTGGCGGCGCGGCTAGGGGGCGTGCCACCCCATGGTGTGGGCCCCTGGTGGCCCCCTCTGGCTCCCCTACTGGCTATGTTCCTCCTCTGAACTCCTAAGACATCTCCGGTGTCCTCCCTCTTCTTCTGATCTTCTGAAATAGGGTGCCCTGACGGTGCTTTTTTCCATCATATTTTGGTCCTCGTGTTTATTCTTCAAAATTATCAAACATGCAAAAAAGATGAAATAACATAAGTAATGCATCATAACATAAAATATATCGATGAATAACAGAAAATAACAATATGAAATAGTGATGCAAAATGTACGTATCATAGGGCAGCTCACAAGATCTAAACATGAAGCATAAAGAGGAGAGAACAACCATCTAGCTACTGCTATGGACACGTAGTCCAAGGATGAACTACTCACGCATTATTCCGGAGGCGGGCATGGTGGTGTAGAGCCCTCCGGTGATGATTTCCCCTCCCGGCAGGGTGCCGGGAAAAGCTCCAGAACTCTCCCGAACTAGGGTTGACGATGACGGCGGACTCGGGTGTTTTTCGTGGAAAAGGCTTATCTTTTTAGGGTTAACCTCCCGAGGGGTATAAATAGGCGAAAGTGCAACGTCGGTGAGCGGCCAGGGGGCCCACACCACCCCTGGGCTCGGCCAAGGGGGGTGCGCCGCCCTATGGTGTGGGCCCCTGTGGCCCTCCTCCGGACTCCGTGTGCGCGATATATTTCTAAGACCCCTGGTTTTTGAATCGTCCAATTACGAGAATATTTCCAGAACAATTTTTCTGACACTAAAAACAGCAAAAAACAGGAAGTGGCTCTGTGTCATCTTGTCAATAGGTTAGTCCCAGAAAATCAATTAAAATGGCATAAAGTGTATAGCAAACATGTAGCATATAGCATGAAAACAACTGGGAACATCAGAAATTATGGATACGTTTATGACGTATCAGCAAGCTTAGTGGCAGTGTCAATATCTTGAATATCGCATGGGGTAATTTCGTTCATGACTTCTTGATAGATATAAAAAGTAATAACACATGCACTTGATCCCAAATAACAATGTCCATAGTAATTGTGGTCACCTATCTTAACAGAAACAACATGAGTACCAACAACAGTTCTAGCATGCTTATTAGGTGACACAATATCATCAACAACAGCATGGAAAACGATCAAATCACCATCAATAATTTCAGTAACCAGTTATTTAATCAAAGGCATTGTTGTCTCAACAGTTACTTGACCATCAGGTTCATTAGCTTTCCTATTAGTTTTGTTCACAATACTAGTGGCAAAATGATGTTATTTTATTCTAACAGGAAAGGGTGGTTTCTCAAAGTGAATATCAAGTAAAATAGGATCAACGGTGTGAATAAGTATTTCATTACTAGGGAATTGCTTCTCTTTCTTATCATCCTAAACAGGTTCATGATACTTCCTCCACTCCACCTTAGGAATACTAACATGAGAGGAAAATGTTTTACATAGATCAACAATCACTTGAGTATCAAGTCCATATTTAGAACTAAGCCTATTAAAACTTTCAGTTTCAATAAAAAACTGAATACAATCATATTCATAATTTATACCTGATTCTTTACCTTTATCCATCTCCCAATCGTCAATATTGTGCTGAATTCTTTTAATAAGGTCCCATTTATCATCAACCTTCTTGTTTGTAAAAGAATCCATAGAAGAAGAATCAAGCAAATCCACGTCATAACGTGAAAACCTTGTATAGAAATTATTAATGATAATCTCCTTGGGAAGCGTATGATTGGGGGAATTTAAGAATTAATAATTTCAATCTCCCACAATCTTGAGAAATGCTCTCTCCACCAGGAGGCCAAAAATTACAAATATGATTCCTATCTTGATATATTTCGTGAAGATGATAAAATTTGAAGTAAAACAGAGACACAATCTCCTTCCAATCTAGCATATGTGAATCATCCAATAGCATATACCATTCCCATGCTTTATCCTTCAGTGATATAGAAAAAAAATCCCTCATGATTTCTTCTCTTGATATTCCTGCAATCTTAAACATCTCACACAATTCTTTTATATAAAGCAGGTGAACACTTGGATGGACATATCCATCTCCAGGATAGCGATTATCCATAACTCTATAAATAATTACAATGGGTATTTTAAAAGGGACAATTTCAGTGGGTGGAGGACCTCTCTCAAACATCCAACCAAGAGCGAGCGTTTCCATAATGAAGCAAAATAATAAAATGAAATAAAAACAAAACTTACAGTAAAAGATTTCCTTACCAGCATTACACTCCTCGACAATGACGCCAAAAAAGAGTCTTGATTACCTACAAGTGTAGGGGATCTACTATACACTTTTTGACAACTAAGAGTGTCAAACCCAATGAGGATCATAAGGTGCTGACAAGTAGTTTTAAGCAAGGTTTCACTTTAGATACTAAAAGGTAAATGTTTAGGGATTTTTGTAATAATAAACAAAGAACTAAGAAACCAATATAAATAAAAAGTAGATAGATGTTGCAAGTGGCCTAATAACTTTTAGCACAAAGGACAAGCCGGTGGTGCTTCTTATATTGACTAAAACGTTCCCGAGGACACACTCGAGGATTCTTCAAGATATTTACATCATATGCCGTTGATTAATATTTATTGTTTTGGTAAGTGTTATGTGGGTAGACCTATGCTAGTGCACCGTCATATCCAAGTAAAACGCACACTTGATATAACACTACTTGCAAGCATCCACAACTAAAAGATAGTAATTAAGAAATAAGCTAACCATAGCAATGAACTTATGGTATCTCCTGCTCCCTAATGTAAAGTGTTGCGATCCGGGGTTCAGGTTTCTGTCACTCCGGCAACCCTCCATAAGCAAACCAGTAGCCTATAAAGGTGAAGTACTACATAGTCGACTCTCACACAACACCACTAGAGAGCCTGATTCCGAGTCCGGAAGGCCGAGATACGCCCGATTTACTGCAGCCCTAGATGGGATGATGGGATTCCGGGAGGAAATATAAAGGGAGGAAACCTAGCTCGTGGAAAACC
Organism: Alopecurus myosuroides; assembly: GCA_028641055.1. Lineage (NCBI taxonomy): Eukaryota > Viridiplantae > Streptophyta > Magnoliopsida > Poales > Poaceae > Alopecurus > Alopecurus myosuroides. Next base: position 110,812,476 of record CM054057.1, on the reverse strand, counting down.
CCGATACCCATGAATTTCCAGCCACCAAAGCCATGTTTTTTCCTCCCCCATGGATCCCATCTCCATGGGGAAGGGATCCCAAGAAGACATGAAGGAAGGGGCTAAGGGGCGGTGCTCCCCCATGATGCCCTCGGCGCAGGGAAGGAGTCCCTGCGCCACCCCCGGCGCTGGCACCGCCCCGCGCTCCTCGCTGTCCCCTTCACCATATTCACCGCCATCTCCATCGCCAATTCCTCCTTGTATACAGTGTTTCATCCTCCCACACACCTCTGTACCTCTCTATGTAAACATGGTATTTGATGCTATAAGTTATAATCCTGTGATCTATTTCATGCTTGTGTAGTTTCTTTGTTCCTAGTTTGAATGGTTGAATGTCTTTGGTTCATTAGTGTTGTATGTTGATATGTATAGTCCTTTGGTGTCCATTATATTTGTGTGAACTTGTATAAAACATCGTAGGGTTTGTAGTATTTGCAAGAGAAAGGGGGTAGTTCTGCCGGAGTGACAGAAACCTAGGAACTCGAATCGGGATGTTGCATGTATGGGAGTAAGAGGACCTTGACTTAAGGCTATGGTTGGGGAAACCTTAATGATTTGTTAGTGTTTACGGATGTTCATTAGAAATCCAATCATATAGTATGTGAAATCAAGAGTAGTTGAGTGCACATATATTTAGCCTCTCCCACGTGGAAAACTGCATCGAAGACAATGAGCCAAGTATCTTCACTAGTTAATCTTGTGCAAATCCATCACAGTTTCCATCACTTTTCCACACTCATGGTACTATTAGTTTATAGTAATTTAGTGAACTTTATTGATGAATCAACTAACTTTACTTTCATGTATTTATTATCCTGCAAAACTATCTTGTTTACCCGTAAAGTTACTCTAGTTTTATTTCCAAGATATTGCAAAACATTTAGTGTGCGTAGAGTTGTATCAGTGGTTGATAGAATTTGAGAGAATACTTATCCTACCTTTAGCTCCTCGTTGGGTTCGACACTCTTACTTATACACACGATCCCCTATACTTGTGGATATCAAGACCTTTTCTAGCGCTGTTGCTGGGGAGCAATAGCGTGGGTGAATATTCTTGTGTGCACTTGTTTGCTTTATCTCTATATAGTTTTTACTTTCAATTCTAAGTTTTTTTCTATCTTAGTTTGGATAGGGAATGCGAATTCCAAAAAAAATAGATGTACTTGTTATCTAAAAACGCTTTCAAAAAGAAAAGTGGTTGGAAAGATGAGTAATGGTTAAGTGGGGGTCGACCTTGAACACTTGTCTTTATGCCTATGAAACCAAAACAAATCTTTCCATGGAAGATTTTTAGAAAAAAAACATGTATATATTGTATATCTTTTGCATATACCTTTGTACATAAAAAATAAAGTGCTAATATTAGTCTCTAGTTACTTGAAAGTGCAAAAGTTTGGTTTTCTGCGCAGAAATAAATTTGTTGTGCTTCACCGTATAAGCTGTTTAAAATCACCAGAACATTATTTTGATCCAAACATTTTTGTGCATAAACCTGAACCTAGTACCTAACTTTCATTAGTTCTGACGTTTCTAATTTGAGTAACGTAGCTATTTCAAAAAAAATCAATTTTCACTGACTGATCAGTTTTTGGCAGATTTCTGGGCTTCAGTGTAAAAAACAATTCGTGATAAATCCCAGAATAGTATTTCTCTCTGAAAATTTTTGTGCGTAAACCTGAGCTTATTATCTTACTTTCATTAGACTAAAGTTTTTTTATTTGAGCTACGTAACTATCTCATTGTGTGCCATCTTTACAGGTTGTTCAGTTTTCGCAAATTTATTTGTTTATTCAATATTGTACCTAGTGGTCTTAGAATCCTTAGTTTTTCGAAAGACAACGGAAATTTTATAAGAAGCCCCGGTATATACAGTGGCTAATGTTTAATAAATATCATGAAACTTTCCAATACTTGAACATAAGTGGATTTTGTTTAATGAGTATTAACCCTACTAATGAATTTTGTGAAGTTTTATGTGGATATAGCTTATTATGTCTAATCAAATTGGTGATATGAGATGAACAAAAAGATGCAAGATATCAAGCTTGGGGATGTTTAGGTGCATCCCAAGAACATATTCAAGAACATACAATCATCTAAGCTTGGGGATACCCGAGTCATCCCTCTATTAATCAAAACAAATGAGATTATATTGTTCATTATCTATATTACCCTTTTCACATGATAGATATTTTCTTAACACGTATTGTAATTTGATTTTATTTATTTTAGGTTTCTTATCTGTTACTAGGAATTTTAGTTCTTGTTTAGCCTCTGTTATTCTAGTTTCTAAACAAATAAAGTGACAAGAATAGCCTCTAAAGAGAGGAAGACGATTTTGTTAGTTTGATGTCTAGAAACAGATTTCGGTTCTTCACTATCTGAAATTCATAAAAATCATAGAAGTCATCTATGCTGAAATTGTTTGATAGCAAGCATCAGGATTTTTTCCAACTTTTATTATTTTAAGTTTTCTGATTTGAGGTTCAGAAGTATTCCTAAAAAAATCATCTTTACCATCTGTTCAGTTTTTGATAGATTATGTGTTAGTTTTGCATTGCTTCTTTTACGGGCAAAGTGGAGTTCTTTTGATCTTGGAGAATCACTTAGATCTTGTTGGCAGTAGCTAATGATTAAAATAAGTTCATGATATGTGTTAAGGAACCGAAGGAAGATTTTATTTTTCGAGGGCTAACCCCTCTAATGAAGTTTATGAGAAGTTCTGCGTGAAGGAAGTTTTTAAGTATTCAAGAGTGAGATTATGAAGGAAGATCAAGAAGGGATAAAAGCTCAAGCTTGGGGAAGTCTCTAAGGATCCTCCTCTGAAATATTCAAGAATTCACAAGCGTCTAAGCTTGGGGATGCACAAGGCATCCCCTTCTTCATCAACGATCATCAGTTTTACCCGTGGTAGTATATTTCTTTTCCTTTACGCATTATATGTTATTCTTGGAGCATTAGTTCGTCTTTACTTTTTTATTGTTATTTTTTATCCTCTGGTATTTTAGCTTTTCATAAAAATAAAGTACCAAGTTTTACACATTTAGTTTCAGTTGATGCATATTTAAGGGTTTTTTCTATTTTCAGCATTTGCTGCTCCCTGTACGATTTTTCATATTTTACTGAAAACTCGAAAAGTCCGGAAAATTTAACTGGTTATGTATCATCTAATCCTTTGCATGCAAGAAAATTGGCAAAAAAAATGTATGACATGTTTAAGTGCACCTAATAAATACGTTTTTTAGCTGCTGTTTTTCTGGACAGATTATGACTTTTGTTGTAAGAGTGGCCTCTTTGCATTTTCATTTGATTCTTTTTGGGTCTTAACTTTAATCTATAAGTTGGCCACTTAAGAAACCTTTTTGTAACTAAAAATAAAATTTGATTTGGTTTAGTATCAGCACTTTGGGAATATTATCTATTTCATTAATGTCTAGCCGCAGAAAAGAATGAGAAAGTTTTTGTGTTGAAGTTTTTTAATAGAGAATGAAAGAACACCAAACAGAGAAATATTGAAGACTGGCCATAGTCATAAGCTTGGGGATGTCTCCACATCCCTCTTCATCAACAACCCCTCGGTTTGCAAACCTTTAAACTTTGTTTTTCGAGCAACATAGAAACTTGAATAAACTTGGAGCGTCTGTATTTTATTATTTATTTTTCTTAGCATCAAACACGAGTTACATTAATAAGTTGATCGTCATATCTTGTATTTATATCATGTTTGGGAGGCGGTTCATAGTTTAGTAAACTTAAAAATGATGTGTAAATGATATTGTTTAGTAGTATATGTTTTCTTATGGTTAGTTTCAACTAGATAATAGTGTATATTATGTCATTTTGATCTTAACATGCATTGTCCTGTTAATAAGATGGTATGGCATTGTGGTATCCTCCTCTGAATGATTTACTTGAATCGATTTGGCACATTCTCACACATGTTTATGACTCAAAAAAAGTCAATCAAATCCTCAATGATATATTTTTCCTTAGAGTTTTTGTATCACTTGTATGCCATTGATACTTTTATTCTATCGCAGGTATGATTATAACGGTTATGCTCTCTTGGTTGTTTCTTCCCAGTCTATTGCTAGCCTCCACTTGCACTGAGCGGAGAAGCTGACCGTGCATCCAAACCCCAGAAAACCAAGTTATTCCAAAGATTCCACTATAAATTCCTATGCATGGCATTTCAAACCGTTCCAAGTAAATTTTCATGTGGTACCTTTAAAACCTTCAAAATACTTCTCATTTGTGACACTGTTTTTAGCTCATGAGGACGTAGTAGTTGGGTTTGTTATCTTCCATACTAAATTAAGTACCCTGACTTGCATGCTTCATTTGTTTGTCACTAATTTTGCAAAGAGCCGGTTAGACCATTATAACATCAAAAAGTTAAACAAAAAAAATAGGCACTCCTCCATGGTATGAGATTGTTGGCAGGCACCCGAGGATTCGGTTAGCCATGGTTTGTAAAAGCAAAGGTTGGGAGGAGTGTCATACTATATAGAAGTGCATGCTATAAATTCCTAATATCAATAACTCGGAACCGGTCTCAACTTGTTTAGTATGGAAGATAACAAGAAATCTATTGCCATTCGTTGACATGAACAACCACCTCCCAAAACAATTTTTATTTCTGTTTTCTAAATGAAAAGCTCTAGCACATGATAAATCCATACTTCCCTTTGTGAAGGGCCAATCTTTTACTTCTATGTTGAGTCACCATCCTTTCTTTGAGCATCCTCTCGCGAGCATAACTTCCATTCTTAGTAAAATGTACTTTTGTCCCCGAATACTGTTAACCATGACATAGCTTGATGCTTTTATCTCTAATATCTTTAAATCTAGTCTTCATTTAAAACTCCAGAGGTGCCTGGGCATTTATGTTTTGCTGTACAAATTCAGGCAAGCGAGATACCACTCTACCATGCTTTATTATGGTCATTAAAATCTTGTTGATGTTTATAAATTTCATACTATGAACTCTTAGTTAGTTGATATCTTTTCATTAGATAACATAATTGCTAAGTTTTACTATCCATACATCATGCAATTGTTAAAGACCTGATCATAGAATTTACAATCAAAAGTTATTTTGTTATCATTTACCTACTCGAGGATCAGCGGGAATTAAGCTTTGGGATGTTGATACGTCCAAAACATATCTATAATGTTTGATTGTTTCATGTTAATGTTATGCCTTTGGCACTTGTTTTTATATTAAGTTTATGATTTATCTGGGCTGACCTACTAATCGTTGCAAAAGTGCACAATGTTCTTGTTTTACACTTTAATGTGTAGGAATTATTTAAAATACAAGAGGAAACCTTGTTGGAGTCGAGTTGGGACTTTCCTAAATTTTCTGAAAACTCTTTTTAAAGATTGTCATGTTACGGGTCGAAGACGGCGTCAAAGAGAAATTTCCTCGAAGACAAAACTGTGGGGAATTTTGCGAAGAACGTTCTAGACTTAAAATTCGCCTGATTCCAAGTCCGTACGGCCGAGATACGCCTGATTTACTACAACCCTAGATGAGATGACGGGATTCCGGGAGGATACATAAAGGGAGGAAACCTAGCTCGTGGAAAACCCCCATACCCACAAATTTCCAGCCACCAAAGCCACGTATATTTTGCCTCTCCCATGGATCCCATATCCATGGGGGAGGGATCCCAAGAAGCCATGAAGGAAGGGGGCTAAGGAGCAGTGCTCCCCCATGATGCAGGCGGTGCTAGGAAGGAGTCCCTGCACCACCACCAGCGTCGGCACCGCCTTGCGCTCCTCGCTGTCCCCTTCACCATCTTCACCTCCATCTCCATAGCCAATTCCTCCTTGTATATAGTGTTTCATCCTCCCACACACCTCTGTACCGCTCTATGTAAACATGGTGTTTGATGTTATAAGTTATAATCCTATGATCTATGTCATGTTTGTGTAGTTTCTTTGTTCCTAGATTGAATAGCTGAATTTCTTTGGTTCATTAGAGTTGTATGTTGATATGTGTAACATCCCAGTGTTTGGGAGGTTATAAGGATCTAAATATAATATGTGCATTTGCAAAGCATGCATCTAAAAATACGAGAAATTTTTGCGCGAAAGTTTAAACAAACCAAAGTGACCAATGTTTCACTTGACATGATGAAATAGGTATAGTTCATCTAGTCAAGAGTACATTTGGAGTGATATTTATAACACATATCTTAAGAAACCAAATCATATGATTACACAAACCATAATTGGTTGTGACCAAGCACAAACTCTCAACAAGCCTAACCTCAAGTTTATAAGTGACTTGGGATAATTTCCTAGGTATCTAGAACTCAAAGAGGGGCGAGTATCCAAATCACATAACTAATGATCACACTTCCACAAGATAGTAATGCACAACGGAAACATCTCATCAGCAGACATGTTATCTCCTATAAAACAACAACTCTCTAAGTTATCAAACATTCACACAACACCTTTATAAATCATCTTACAACTATTAAGTGCACCTTCATAAGTAAATAACAAAGATGCAATAGAACACAAATGATACAAACAAGTGTTAACCCAAAACCCGCAAGTGGGAAATAAATTCATAATTGTATTAACATATTTATCCAATATGTACATATCTTCTCAACCATAAAACAATTACCTAAGAGAAGATATAAATCTTCTTAAACTACGGTTAAACCTTGATCATTACATATCGCCTTTCCAAATTTCTATGACTACATTAGGCATGAAAAAGATTACCAAGGAAGAATATAAGTAAAATCAAGACACCTGAGAAAACAAATAACAACTATGACATAGATCATTAAACTACAATAACCTTCATATGCTCATTGTCTCAATAATCTTATACAAGTGAGCATATGAGATGTAAACACCTCAATGAACCATTTGATCAACTTACTATTAAGCCATCATTCCACAAACATTCCACATTTCTATCCAAATTATCATTCAACAACTAAAGTATCTCTGGATACAACTAAGGAATAACAACAATTTATAACGTCTATTAGAGGAAGTAAATTGGAAACTAAGTAAACCAATCATGTATGCTATAAGAACATATCTTATGGGAAACAAAATAACAAGTATATTGAAGAAGAATAAAATCTTAACTAAATCTTAATCAAGATCTTTCTACTTTGCCTAGATTATATCTTGTTTTCTAATCTTCTCAAAGTCATTCTACAAGAGAAGCACTCACAAGAAAAGAGGAACTACCACTAGAAGATCTTCAAGAAGATTATTTAGAGTGTTCTAGAAGTGTTATTCCAATCTATCATAAGAGTATTTGAAAACTCTTATATCTTGATCTGCTCTTATTAACTCTCTTGAAATAGTGTGATATTCCAATGTTACTGTTATATAGAAGTAGTTTGATAACAAGACTAGCTACCTTGTTAACATATCACTTTTGTATACTCAAACAATTGAGTGTCATACACAAACAAACAGAAGGTTGAATAACCTAGTACATCTCAGCCTATTGTATATGATTAGTAATTTGGAGGCAAGTCTGATCCACTTGTTAACAAATTTTTCTTATATGCATATGGCAACTTGATGTCATAAAACGAACTTACATACTTTTATAATCAGCTAAGTAAAATCTTTGCTTTGAATAACTGGTTGTTTTCACCACAAGGGTGAGGTAGTTGAATATGGAATTCCAGAGCAGGTATTACTTGCAAATGACAAAAGGAGTATCTGAAGACAAGTGGCAACTAGAGAGAAGAACATCAAGCAACAGAAGTCAACAAGGAGCAACACTGTCTCAGGAAGAATTTATCCAGTGAAGCATTAGTTAATGTTAGAGAATCCATAACCTCATTGCCTTGTCAAGCTCATCAGAGATGAGGAACATATAGTAAATCTCTTAAATGGAAACAAGTATCCAGTAAGAAATAACAACAAGACAATGCATCGAAATGTCTTGTGTTATGTTGAGGTAGGTGGAAACAAGCTAACTACCTTGTTTTCCAGATCCCTTTCATACATAAGACTAACAGAAAACAACACAAATACATCTATACACAATCATGTAAAGTATTACATATTTCTAAAACCAACATTTGATAACAACCATACCTGAAACCTGTGTGGAAAACAATCCAACAAGATTCCAAAACCACACATGTTTCCATTTAATCAGGTACTAAAAATAACAAACATGGATTACACACACCTAAATAAAATGTCAACCAAACATGGCAAAGAGTTACAACTATGAAAATTATAAATCCTCATAAAGAGAAAACAAGTCCATTCATTAACAAACACCATTTGGTTTGACATGGAATACAATTCTCTATTAAGTGATTTTCATAACAGTGCATAGAACATTACCCAGTAGTTTTACCAAATTACTTTCTATAAGAAATTGTATCTAAAATTGTCCAATTAAGTTATACCACCTTGTTAAACCACATGTTTGTTGTGTGTTCCTAATAATATTGTCTATGATAATTTTTAAAGCCAATTAATAAATAAATGAAGAGAAAACAACAAAACCACTTAATTTAGCATCCTAAACAAAAAATACAAATATTCTTCAAATTCACCAAAACAAAACATGGTGAGATGTAATATTTGATAAGGAATCCAAATATGATTTTTAATAATTTTTATGTTTACAAATAAGCCCTGAAAATAATGTTTTCTTCTCAGTTTTAAAGACGGAAGGACCAAGTTGTAAATTTCAGAAACTCCAGGGGGTTATTGAAATTTCGCGAGTTCTTTTCCTTTCTTCTTCCTCTGCCAGAAGGCAGAGGAGAAGGTCGTGCTATCCTCCTTGCCACTGTCACCTCCTCTCCGACCGCTTGCTGGGGAGGATAAGTACACCATGCCGACGTCGTAGTCCTCTTCTTCTCTCCCTCTCGCTCACTCTCTCGCTCATTTTCTCTCTCTCTGTATCACTGAACCCGGACCAAACCCTAACCCTAAACTTACAGCTGCCGCCCGTCGTCGTCGTATCCGGCCACAGGAAGGAAGGATGAGACCACCACTAGGTTCGCCGTCTTCCGCTCCATCGACTCGAGCAAGCATAGGGGTGGGGATGGCGAGAAGCCCCGGAATCTTGACGTCTTCCTAAACTACTGTCACCGGCCTATTTTCGACGACGCCGTCGATTTAGACCTCTCCGAGCCTCCCCTACTACTGTGTCGTCCTTCCCTAGCTCTGGTGAGCATCGTCGTTTCCTCGGTTCGCTCTCCTATGCACCCTAGCTCTCTGTCACCGAGTAGCTGTCGCCGCCGCCGCGTTTTGCTCGTTGCCGATCATCTTCGGCGACCATTTGGTCAAGCGCTGCCATACACAGACTCCTGCGATCCCATCTAGCTAGTGGAGCATAGGAATCCCACCGATTTGAAGCGGATCATCGGATTGGAGATCAACAGAGGGAATCCCCTCCTCTGATGACATAGTCATGACGTCATCATGACATCATGATCCCTTTTTCTTTTTATTTTCGTTCAATTTTTGATTAAAAACGAATATGACAGGTGGGACCGACCTGTCAATTTGAATATTGGCAGAAAAATCATTAATCTTATAAATTCACTAACTTTTAATTCACTTATCAGAAAAATACAAATCTAATTTATAAATGCTTAGAAAAATATAATATAAATTTTTATGAACTTTTCAAAAATGTTTGGTAAAATTTAAAATTAAATATTTTTTGAGTTAAATTAAATCATTTAAAAATTGAGAAGAATACTAAATAATTCATAAAATTAGAAAAATACAAGTTATATACCAAAATGCTCCAAATGACATATGAGACTCATCTATGATGTTTTCATAGTCATTTAACCAAGTTTTCATGTGTGCAATATTTTGCCTAATCATTTAATTCATTAAAAATTAATAAATTAATATCTTTTTCAAATCTTTTTAGAAAACTTCAAATGATACATAAAATTAAAGAGAAAAACATTTCCAACTCAAATATGACAAACACAAAACATTTTTTAAACTTATAAACTTGTTTCTAAAAGTATAATGAAATTCTATAGTGTTCCTGTATAACCAGAAATAACTGCCATAACATTGTTTTCCTTATTAATAAAACCCTCATATTTTCACGCCTACTAAACCTATCATCACAAGTCATTGTCAAGTTTTGTGATGATAGAGTAGTGGCATTAGTTCATCATTTTCAATCAAACACTTTGTCATTAGCTCTACACATTTGAAAATAAAATAAAATGTGTTCGTTACCTTGACAATAGTTGTTTTCCATGTGCTATTGTCTTATTACCTAACCATGTGATAGCACTTCTACTTAAACATGATAAAAAGTGATTTGTTAAGTAAAAGTGAAACACATGTAAGTATAAAAGAAGCAATAACCACATCACCACAAGTAATGAAACCATTCACCTAAAATCTATGTGAATACGTTATCGTTTCAAACATGGCTTATATTTGTAAGCTGGGGTATTTTCTAGAGTATTTCGCGATGCATCTCATTAGTATGCATGTATCATCTTGCCATTGTTTTCTGTAGTCCTTACCAGGACTACTTTGTTATCTTTCAGATGTCGGGATTTTCTACACGACCCTTGAAGCCGAAGACATGGATTATTATTGTCATTGTTTCTATCTCAGGAAAGTTCATCACTTGCTCATATCATTTGCAGTATTTTATAACGAACTATTTGCAAAAATCCTATCGTATTACCACCTATTCTCAAAAGAATGCATGATCCTATTTTTATAATAATATGACTTATTGAATAACTACCCGAGTGGTAGTGTTCTGTTTGGTGGGCGGATGGGACCATGGTAAGATGAATAGGTCAAAGGAAGGTTCCATATGCATGGGAAAGTATTACCTAGGAATTACCAACAACTGCCGTCAGGATTCTTGCGCCGTAAATACCGCGTTAACCATGGGTCTTCTATGGGGGGGAGTAAGTCAGCTGTGATCTTCTCTCGTTCGCATGTCAACGGGCTGCCAGAGACGTACGCTGTAGGTCTTGCGGGACTACATGCACATGGGTGGGAGCCCTTACGTCCCACGGACTCTGGGGTCTATGAGTGTCTGCCAGGGGCGCCTAGGTCTCCATCGTGAGGGGTGGAATCAGGGGTTCAACCTGCTGGTGGAAATGGGTGGGCATGCGTTGTGGAGAGAAGCACGGTTTGGCTTAGACCAACAATTGGGCCCCACACCTATGTGGGCATGGACAGGAACTCGAGCCTGGTTGTGCAACATGGTCTTGGTCGTCCATGGGTAAAGTAACGCACCTCTGCAGAGTGTAAAAGGATGTGGCATGTTATCCCATGTTCCGGGAAGGAGCTGCGAACACCGCAGGAAAGGCAACTCCATGAAGTTCTAGTCCTGTGAAGACCTGGCGGGCATAGTTTTCAGAATTAAAAGCAACCTCTTGAAGAAAGATTTAGAAAAACCTTGCATTAGCTTATGACTCTTTTGAGTATAAAGCTATAGTTAGTGCATCAAACTACCCACTATATATCATGAACTTGCAGAGTAACGCTCATTACTCATTCGTTCCCGTTTGACCCCTACTTAGAGTTGAAGCCTGATGGAAGTCGTCATCGTGAAGCCATCGCTACCTCATGAAGCTAGGTGGACTCATATTTTACTTAGCCAGTGAAGCATCATCATCAACAACACTGGTGGAGGAGAAGCTATCAAGGTGTAGGTGGAGACCATTCTTGGAATTAGCTGTTACAAGCCATAGATTAGGGCTGACATCAGCCGTAGCAGATTTAGTTCTGAGCTAGAGTTATTCTCCAGCTTGGAGCTTCGCATTGTTTCTTCTGATGTTTCATTTGCACGAGATCTTCTTGATTTATAAAAGAGATTCTCAAGATTTTGTAATCAAGTTTGTATCCTATAGCTTTGCCTGGACCCGTGTACCACTCTGAGAGATGTAATATTCACGGATAAGTCCTTCTTTGAGTATTATGTCAACGACTTGCGCACTACACATGCAGTGGTGTGTTGGGTCACCTCAATATGGTACAGTCCTTTGGTGTCTATTATATTTGTGTGCACTTGGATCAAACATCTTAGGGTTTGTAGTATTTACAAGAGAAAGGGGGTAGTTCTGCCGGAGTGACAAAAACCTAAGGACTCGAACCGGGATGTTGCATGTATGGGAGTAAGAGGACCTTGACTTAAGGCTATGGTTGGGGAAACCTTAATGATTTATTAGTGTTTACGGATGTTTATTAAATATCCAATCATATAGTATGTGTAATCAAGAGTAGTTGAGTGCACATATATTTAGCCTCTCCCACGTGCAAAACTGCATCGAAGACAATGAACCAAGTATATTCGCTAGTTAATCTTGTGCAAATATATCACACTTTCCACCAGTTTTCCACACTCATGGTACTGTTAGTTTATAGTCATTTAGTGTACTTTATTTCTGCAGCAACTAACTTTGTCAAAAAAAAGTAACTTTACTTTCATGTATTTACTATCCTACAAAACTATCGTGTTTACCCTATTGTTACTCTAGTTTTATTTCCTAGATATGGCAAAACATTTAGTGTGCGTAGAGTTGTATTAGTGGTTGATAGAACTTGAGATAATACTTATCCTACCTTTAGCTCATCGTTGGGTTCGACACTCTTACTTATAGAAAAGGCTACTTGTGGGATATCACCCCCCCGGCCATCTCCTTCTTCCTCCACGCATCATTCTCACTTCCCATCCCCATGGCACACTCGCAGCTTCCACTGCTTTCCCGAGAATGAGAACACCAAAGCTCTGGCAACCAAGTTTCGGTGGCGCGCCTTCGACTATGTCTTCTGGAGCGTTCCGGCAGGCGGAGACGGGACGACAACGGAGGTGGGATCCACTGTAGCGGCGACATCGATGTCGGCGGCATCATCGATCTCCTCCCCACTCGCGTTTCCTTCGGCCAACTCTCCGGCCAGGAACTTGTTCGAACTTTCATCCACTTTGGCATCGACTTGAACGCAAGGTGATGGTGGCAGACGATGCCACCGTGTCGGCATCTAAGGACGGCGTCGAGGAAGAAGCAGGCGTGGAGGAGGAGAATGCTGGCAATGGATACTGGCTCCCAAGCTCCGTCACAATGGTGGAGCTCCAATGGTTTGAAGACTAGGGATTCCTATCTCAGAAGAAATGGCGGAGCACCAAGGGGGACCCGGAGCCCAAGTCCCGGGATGACGAACATGTCGTTCTGCTCTCCCACTTTCAACGCGGGTGGTTTTGCGTTGTCCTCCTTTTCTCTCTTTGTTTTAGAGTACTACGACATTCAGTCGCACAACCTTACGCCAAATAGCATCCTGTACATATCAGCCTTCCAAGACCTATTCGAGAGTTACTTAGGTATAAAACTTAGTTTAGATTTCTTCAAATATTGCTTCTATTATAGACGAGCCAGACGGGGACGGAGGACTTAAGGTCTATGGAATCATTAACCTTAACATTCGATGGAAGAGAGAAATATGGTTCCCCAAAGTCCCAAAGTCGGAGTCCGTCAAGTTCTGGTAGGTAACCTTCATCTATGTGAAGGATGTTCCCCTCCCGTCGAAGACGACAAAGCTTCCGCCATTCATCAATGGCGCAGCTGTCCCTAGAGACAACCGGAAAAAAAGACGCCATCCGAAACTTCCGGCGGATCTGGAGAAGATAAAGAGGTGGATCACGAAGCTCACTTTGTCGAATACCGAACTCAGCGGAGCGAACACAGTGCTCTGCTAGCACTACAAGAAATATGCTAACTAGTGAGCTTCCGGCAGTGACCTGAAAAAATTTGGTCATATATCTGTGACCATTTGAACGAGTTGGTCGTAGGGTATCTGGGGGGCTCCAAAGCAATGAATACCACGGCCATTTAGGCCTAAAATGTTGGGAATATGCCCTAGAGGCAATCATAGATGATGTAATTCCCAATGTATTCATAAAGTTGTTAAGTTGTTCTTTGGTTTGAACATCTGATATATGTCATTGAATATGTGATTCGATTGTGGAACTATGTATTCATGTTGTTCATACTAATTGTCCTTGGTCGTTAAGGTTGTGCTGGACACACACCCTAGACTAATGTGAGTGTTGGCTGATGACACGGTTCCACTTGTCATGGGCATGGTGATGCCATTCCAACGTTCACGGACTTGGCTAAAGAATTTAGCAAGTCGGACTGACCCACATTGAGATGCAACGATCAAGTCGTCATCTGCATGTCTCAATCAATGTAATCCTTAGACCTGAGGTTGTCGCACAATCCGAGTTGTGGATCACCGACTTAGGTTCTGTCAAACGTTGTTCTGTGACAAGGCAACTATAAAGGCAGAGTTCGGGTCGAATGAGAAGCAAGCTGCGTGATGTGGATAATCAAGATGGGATTTTGCCCCTCCTAATGGAGAGATATTCTCTGGGCCCTCTCGAGTGATATGTTTCAGGAAGCATGGCCATGCGCGACTCAGTTAAGTGTTAACTGTGTCGGTTGACTAAGAGTTAGTCACATGAATCGCATATCACGGATCGAGAAGAGAGTTGAACTATTTAAGGGATGGCGATAAATCGCCTATAGTTCGACAAGGTATATCGTGAGGCAAAAAGGACTAAGATGAATATCACATTGAAAGGTATGTCGTCATGACTCAATGGGACTTGGGACTTGGGAACCTGAAATGGACTGGTTTTGTGAGTTGGACTCACAGAGGGAATGGGCCACGAGTGTTGTGAAGCCCATTACCATACGCTATATAAAGAGGGACGCAGGTTGCCCAGCGGGCACGTTAGTCCACTCTCCCATGCGTTGGGAATCCTAGCCCCACTCAGTCCAGCCGCCGCACCGGACCTAGCAGTCCGCCGTCGGAGCTCCTCCTCGTACGTGTGGATACCGGCAGAGGTGATGTACGTTCAGCACTTCGACGTTCGAGGGATTGGATCGGCCGGACCGGATCGTGGGACTGCGCTGCCCCGACGCGCTGCATCGATAATCCGCACCTGCGCGTCTAGTGGTAATACTCATGGCCTTCTACCTCGGCTAGATCTTGGAAGCATCGCGTAGGAAAAGTTTTGTTTATCTCTACGCGTTCCAACAGTGGTATCAGAGCGGTAGCTTCTGGTATTAGGCCCGAGATCCGTACATATGTGATATGTAGTTAGCGTTAGATGTGATCTAATTGCTGTTTTGGTGGTCGGTCTATGAGATAGATCGGTTTTGTACAAGGTTGATTGGATCAATCGTACTCGGGGTTAATTGATGATCTGGTTTCCGTGATCATACTGCTAAGGTCGTGAAACAACTTACCCCTACCGGTCGGTTTCCGCCATCGGGGTATACCGTGACACATAAATCCAGTTGCGGTGATCGAAGATCAAAGAGTTTGGTCGAATCGGAATACGGATCAGATTCTGGTAAAATCGTTTTATCCGATGAAGAAATCCATGATCGGAATGCAGATGAGACCTGCGTTTTCCGAAATCGTCGGGCGCTGTCGTAGCGCCTTAGATGTCGTTGCGAGTTTCACAACGCCGGTAGATATCGTATCTATGCATAACTTGTTTTTGCAGGAAGTTGTGAATGGTATGGCTTATGTGCATGTGATGTGTGTAATCCATACATGATATGCGTATCATGTTTATGTCAGCCGGCTGGAGCCTAGGTGCTGTGATTTTATTGTATACCGGCCTGCGTGTCGGATTCTCTATGTAAATTTTGATTTACTAGCTAGTGTAGCTTGTTGGAGAACCCGGAAGACATGCAAGTCGATGTACAAGTCGGCTACATGGAGCAAGATGGCACGTGACAAGAGTTGGCACGAGCCGACTTGCAAGCTTCGTGGAGATGGAGATCACCATGAAGAGAGCCATACCATTTCAGATTATAATTGCTTTATTTGTGTTATTGTTATGTCTCTATTTACCTCTATTTAGATAGTTGGTAGATTCTTTAATCCCTCAAAGAAGGTCTAGTCGGTCTCCCCGCCAGTGCTGCACCATCACAAGTCGGACATTCTTGGTAGTGGGCTCATAAAATTGAGGTGCTACCAATTCTTTCCGGTTAGGTGGGTTTGAGTCGGACTCTTACAAGCAGAAGCACTTGGTAATCTAGACGAGTCCATCACAACGGTTGTGGGGCTCGGGGCGAGGTAGGTTGGGAGCCGGGGCATGTGATGTCACCCAACTAACAGGAGTCGTATTGGATACTATTGGCAAGGTGTTGCCTACCTAGATCACTTGACGGCTAGCGGTGATGCTAAAGCTCACTAGTCGGCTTGCTTATTTAGGATCTTGAATCACTCAGCAACCATCGGAGGGATGTTGGTTCTGGTGGGAGCATAAGTATTAAAGCGTTTAATATGCCTGCTCTTTTATGAATACATGTCTTAAGTGTTTTTGCGTATTTTCTGTTGTAGATCAATGGCACCTAGCAACCTTCCTCAGTTGTCCGCGTTTGCGTTGAGGTCAATCCTAGAGAAAGATAAGCTTAATGGAACTAATTTCACCAACTGGTATCGTAATCTGAGGATAGTCCTCAAGCATGACAAGAAAGAACATGTTCTAGAAACTCCACTTCCAGAAGAGCCAGATGACGATGCGACTGTCGCAGTCACGAATGCCTACCGTAAGACTAGGGATGAGTCTATGGAGATTAGCTGTCTTATGCTTGCACACATGGAACCGGACTTGCAGCAGCAGTTCGAGAATGTTGAGGCCTACGATATGATCGAAAGCCTCAATTCCAGGCTCAAGCAAAGACTGAGAGGTATCAAGTCTCTCAAGCTTTGCTGGGCTGTAAGCTGAAAGATGGCGATCCACTGAGTCCGCATGTAATCAAGATGATTGGTTACATTCAGTCTCTGGATCGGCTGGGCGTCCCAATTAACAAAGAGTTCGCTACTGATATAATTCTGAACTCTCTTCCTAGTGCGTATGGTTCGTTCATCTCGAACTACCATATGCATGGTATGGATAAGAGTATCACTGAATTACATGGGATGCTCAAAACGGCAGAGGCTGATATCAAGAAAGGCGCCAGTCAAGTGTTGATGGTGCAGGTTAAGGCTAAGTTCAAGAAGAGTTCTTGGACTAAGAAGAAGAAGGATAAGTCAGGAGGTAGCACCCATGGCCCTGTCCAGAGTGCTCCCTCAAAGACTAAACCTTCTCCTACAGCCGGAGCCAACTGCTTCTATTGCAAGCAAGATGGCCACTGGAAGAGGAACTGCACCAAGTATTTGGCTGACAGAGCCAAGAGTGGAGGTGTGACTTCCAACTCAGGTACGCTTGTGTGCAATGTTATAGACATTTATCTTGCTGATGCGCCTAATAGTTCTTGGGTATATGATACCGGATCAGTTATTCACATATGCAACTCGTTGCAGGGACTGGTAAGAACTAGGAGCATGGCAAGAGGAGAGGTTGACATTCGGGTCGGCAACAAGGCGAGAGTCGCTGCGTTGGAAGTCGGCACGATGCAACTTCATTTACCTTCAGGATTTATTTTGGAACTAAATAATTGTTATTATGTTCCAGCGCTTAGTCGAAACATTATTTCCGCCTCATGTTTGATGAGACAAGGTTATGAGTCGAATATTAAGAATAATGGTTGTTCTTTATATTTGAAAGATATGTTTCATGGCTTTGCACCCGTTCAGAACGGGTTATTTATTTTAAATATTGATAGTGAATCAGTCTATAACATAAATGTTAAAAGGTTGAAACCAAATGATCTGAATATGACTTACTTTTGGAACTGTCGGCTTGGTCATATAAGTTGGAAGCGCATGAAGAAGCTCCATGATGATGGACTTCTAACTTCGTTTGACTTAGAGTCATTCGAGACATGCGAATCATGCCTACTAGGCAAGATGACCAAGACACCTTTTGCAAGGAGTTGTGAAAGGGCGTCCGACTTGTTGGAACTAATACATAGTGATGTATGTGGACCAATGAGCACGACAGCTAGAGGTGGTTATGAGTACTTCATTACCTTCACTGATGATTTGAGTAGGTATGGATATATCTATTTAATGAAACACAAGACGGAAGCCTTTGAAAAGTTCAAGGAATTCCAGAGTGAGGTACAAAATCAACTCGGCAAGAAAATAAAGTTTCTACGGTCGGACCGTGGGGGCGAGTACATGAGCCATGAGTTTGATGACCATCTAAAGAGTTGTGGAATAGTTCCTCAACTCACTCCGCCGGGTACACCGCAGAGAAACGGTGTATCGGAACGGAGAAATCGGACCTTGTTGGACATGGTACGATCAATGATGAGTCGGACAGATCTACCTTTATCATTTTGGGGTTATTGTCTAGAAACTGCAGCTTTCACACTAAACAGAGTATCATCAAAGTCAGTAGAGAAGACACCACATGAGATATGGACGGGCAAAAAGCCAAGTTTGTCTTTTCTTAAGATTTGGGGTTGTGAGGCATTTGTCAAGCGACTTCAGTCGGACAAGCTCACGCCCAAGTCGGATAAGTGTATTTTCGTGGGGTATCCGAGGGAAACCTTGGGGTACTACTTCTACAACCGGGAAGAGGGCAAAGTGTTTGTCGCTCGGAATGGTGTCTTCCTTGAGAAAGAGTTTCTCAGTCGGGAAGTCAGTGGGAGCACGGTGCAACTCGAAGAAATTCGAGAAGAACCAGCTAGGGGCGAGTCGGCAATGGCCTTGGAGGCTGAGCCGGTCGTGGTACCTACACCGGTTACAGCACCTGAACCTCGGAGATCTGCCATATTACAGAGTGCTCGAGATGTTTTACTGTTAGACAGTAATGAGCCGGCAACTTATTCGGAAGCGATGGTGGGATCTGATTCCGAGTCATGGCTTGGAGCCATGAGATCCGAGTTAAAGTCCATGGATGAAAACCAAGTTTGGAATTTGGTTGATCTGCCTGACGGTGCAAGACCCGTCGAGTGCAAATGGGTCTTTAAGAAGAAAATTGATATGGATGGAAATATTTCCGTCTATAAAGCACGACTTGTCGCGAAGGGGTTCCGACAGGTTCAAGGAGTTGACTACGACGAGACCTTCTCGCCCGTAGCGATGCTTAAATCAATTCGGATCATGTTAGCCATAGCAGCCTATTTCGACTATGAGATATGGCAGATGGATGTCAAGACGGCTTTCCTTAATGGAAATTTAACTGAGGACGTGTATATGGTACAGCCCGAAGATTTTGTCGATCCGGCTAATGCTGACAAGGTATACAAACTTCAGAAATCCATTTATGGGTTGAAGCAAGCATCTCGGAGTTGGAACATTCGCTTTGATGAGGTAGTCAAATCGTTTGTCTTCATCAAGAGTGATCATGATTCTTGTTTATACAAGAAGTTTAGTGGGAGCAAAGTAACCTTTCTAATCTTATATGTGGATGACATATTACTGATTGGAAATGATGTCATGATGTTGCAAGAAACCAAAGAGTCATTGGAAAGGAGTTTCTCAATGAAAGATTTGGGTGAGGCGACTTACATATTAGGAATCAGGATCTATAGAGATAGATCAAGGCGGCTCATTGGATTGAGTCAGAGTACTTATCTGGACAAGGTTTTAAAGAAATTCAAAATGGAAGAGTCCAAGAAGGGATTCTTACCGATGTCCCATGGTATAAAACTTAGCAAGACTCAGTGTCCTTCGACGACTGATGAGCGAAGTCAGATGAGTGTGATTCCGTATGCTTCGGCAATCGGATCCATCATGTATGCCATGATTTGTACTAGGCCAGATGTTTCCTATGCTCTAAGTGTTACGAGCAGATACCAGGCTGACCCTGGCAAAGCCCACTGGGCAGCGGTTAAAAACATTCTTAAGTATTTGAGAAATACTAAGGAAATGTTCCTAGTTTATGGAGGTGATGAGGAATTCAGTGTAAAGGGTTACACGGATGCGAGTTATCTCACCGACTCAGATGATTCTCGTTCGCAATCTGGATACGTGTTCGTAATGAACGGAGGAGCTGTGAGCTGGAAGAGTTCCAAGCAAGATACGGTGTCTGCATCTACAACAGAAGCTGAGTATATTGCTGCCTCGGAGGCGGCAAAGGAAGCTGTTTGGATCAGGAACCTCCTGATAGATCTTGGTGTGGTTCAGGGCGCGTCCAATCCTTTGGACGTATATTGTGACAACAATGGTGCTATCGCACAGGCCAAGGAACCTAGACAACACCAGAAGAACAAACATATACTCATGCGGTACCACCTCATTCGCCAGTTTGTCGAACAAGGTGATATCAAGTTATGCAAAGTACACACGGATGCAAACATTGCAGATCCGTTGACAAAGGCGCTACAACAGCCTAAGCATGAGGCGCACACGAGAGGTATGGACATTAGATGCCTAGGCATATGATGCCAAGATGATTGACTCTAGTGCAAGTGGGAGACTGTTGGGAATATGCCCTAGAGGCAATCATAGATGATGTAATTCCCAATGTATTCATAAAGTTGTTAAGTTGTTCTTTGGTTTGAACATCTGATATATGTCATTGAATATGTGATTCGATTGTGGAACTATGTATTCATGTTGTTCATACTAATTGTCCTTGGTCGTTAAGGTTGTGCTGGACACACACCCTAGACTAATGTGAGTGTTGGCTGATGACACGGTTCCACTTGTCATGGGCATGGTGATGCCATTCCAACGTTCACGGACTTGGCTAAAGAGTTTAGCAAGTCGGACTGACCCACATTGAGATGCAACGATCAAGTCGTCATTTGCATGTCTCAATCAATATAATCCTTAGACCTGAGGTTGTCGCGCAATCCGAGTTGTGGATCACCGACTTAGGTTCTGTCAAACGTTGTTCGGTGACAAGGCAACTATAAAGGCAGAGTTCGGGTCGAATGAGAAGCAAGCTGCGTGATGTGGATAATCAAGATGGGATTTTGCCCCTCCTAATGGAGAGATATTCTCTGGGCCCTCTCGAGTGATATGATTCAGAAAGCATGGCCATGTGCGACTCAGTTAAGTGTTAACTGTGTCGGTTGACTAAGAGTTAGTCAGATGAATCGTATATCACGGATCGAGAAGAGAGTTGAACTATTTAAGGGATGACGATAAATCGCCTATAGTTCGACAAGGTATATCGTGAGGCAAAAAGGACTAAGATGAATATCACATTGAAAGGTATGTCGTCATGACTCAATGGGACTTGGGAGTCGGCACGTTCTGCTAGGAGCCGCTACCGATTGATCGATTGAGAGTCGGACTCCAATCGTGTCCAAGTCGCCATGAGCCTGCAGGGTCGCACACTTAAGAGCGGGAGCAAGTATTGGTCGGGTTGGACCCGAACCGGAAATGGACTGGTTTTGTGAGTCGGACTCACAGAGGGACTGGGCCACAAGTGTGAAGCCCATTACCATACGCTATATAAAGAGGGGCGCAGGTTGCCCAGCGGGCACGTTAGTCCACTCTCCCATGCGTTGGGAACCCTAGCCCCACTCAGTCCAGCCGCCGCACCGGACCTAGCAGTCCGCCGTCGGAGCTCCTCCTCGTACGTGTGGATACCGGCAGAGGTGCTGTACGTTCAGCACTTCGACGTTCGAGGGATTGGATCGGCCGGACCGGATCGTGGGACTGCACTGCCCCGACGCGCTGCATCGATAATCCGCACCTGCGCGTCTAGTGGTAATACTCGTGGCCTTCTACCTCGGCTAGATCTTGGAAGCATCGCGTAGGAAAAGTTTTGTTTATCTCTACGCGTTCCAACATAAAAGGTCACCGTTGGCACATACGTATTGGTCATGATTCAATCAGCGATGGATTTGTTCCATATCATTGCCCATATGTGACCAATGTAAATGGTCGTTTGCATGTTATAGCTACCAGATCAGCAAGCTTTCCTACGTGTCATGCCTCGATGGACCATTCGACATGCCACCTCAGCAGTCCCATACTTGTCACTGCTGCATGTGGGTCCCGCCTCTTCCCAGCTTACATATGCTCTTGGCCGAGCCTATGCAGTGACATGTGGGTCCCGCGCGAACACATCACAATGACATGTGGGACCCGCATCTGGCCCGAACCAACCTCACTGCTCGATGTGGCTGCTAGGCCCAAACTCGCGCTGGGCCCAACCCCCTCGTTGTGGCCGCTAGGCCCGAGCCAACCTCACTCCCTCGCTTGCTCACGGGATTAATCGACAAAAAATGCGCTAGCGGGGACTCGAACACACGACCTGTGCTCGCTGCAAAGTGCTCACTACCGATGCGCTTGCTGAAACGTTGTTGACAATACATGATTACTAGTCTATCTATAGTTAACATACTCCCTCCGTCTCAAAATAATTGTCTTAACTTTGTCCAAATATGGATGTATCTAGACATGTTTTAGTGTATAGATGCATCCATATCTAGACAAAGTTGAGACAATTATTTTAAGACGGAGGGGGTAGATAGAATTTTCAGATAGACACATTGGCGGCTCCAGACATAGGCAAGGGTTTCACACACACGAGATTGGATATGGGCAGGGTTTCAGACACGCGGGATTGGAAGGGGCGCTAACCGGCGTAGGGGGCGAAGGGGTTGAGGGGGCTCACCGGCGGGCGGGGCGGAGGGGCGGAGGAGGTTCACCGGCGGAGGGGGTCATCGAAAGAGTGGTTCTCGGGGGAGGGGCGGAGGTGCGTGAGACACGATGAATGGAGAAGGGGGCTGGGGCGGCGACGGCGCTTGTTTGCTCCTCGGCTAGCTCTTCGTCTAGCCCTTGGCGGCGGCATCAACGGGCGGCGCTCGGGCATCAGGGGGGCGGCAGAGAAATCAGTGGGACGGAAGCGAAATGAACTGCAGTGAGTTCATTCCCTCTTCCCTATCCCCTCTTCTCTCTTCCCTTTGTATCATACATCTGAACCAAGTTCAGTTGAACACTAGAATAGTACACTGATATGCAACTTTAATAGATGCAATAGGATTCCTTGATGTTTTAATTTGATAGGCAATGGTACACTCAAATTCTCTAAACTTTGATATGCAATGGTATTCTGGTATCTAATAACATAGATGCAATGGTATTCTCTGAACTTTGATATGCACTGGTATTCTCTGAACTTTGATATGCAATAATATGTCTACTGAAATTTAGTTTGCTCGGTCTCTATACACTGAATACATGACCTTTGTTAGTATTCCTTGCTGTTTTAGAATGATGCTTCAGCTTAATGTAGGAATAGGGTATTTGTGGGTTTGGTTTTATATTTTGTATCTGCTGAGGTTTTCTAAAGTTGCAACATTTTTATGGTGTTTGGCAACTGAACAGAAGTTGGATTACAGAAGGGTTTAGAAAGCTTTCTAGTCAGCATATCAAGGGAGTGAAAGAGTTCATCAATTTGTCAGCGCGAGTTTTTCCAAGGATGTTGTCATACTTTGCCCATGCTGCCAGTGCATTAACCATAAAGAACAAGCTTAAGGAAGATTTGAAGATCATTTTCTTATTTATGGGATGGCCAGCACATACGACAGGTGGATCCATCATGGAGAACCTTTTCATGTAGACCCTCAACATGCTGAAGTTGATGCCCAGCAGCCACAGCATGGTCATGATTATGACATTGATTTTATGGAACAAGTTCTGCAAGAGAATGCAGGTTTATAGGAAGAGGATGGAGATGAAGATGATAGGATTCCTGGCGTGTTGAAGGATTTGTACAACTCAAAATACCATGTTAATGGACAGAAGTCGATGTTTTCTGAGGTGTTTGAGGAGGTTAAGTGGTCATCGGTTGAAGGAGCCAAATTTTCAAAATTTACATTCACCGTGAAGTTACTCCATGTCAAGTATTTCTACCGGATCAGCAATGTTGCATTCAACACGATACTCAACCTGTTGACCTTGAAATTCCCTCATAGTGGTGTTCCCAAGTGTTACGACGAAGTTTTGGGCATAATCCGCAAGTTGGGGCTAGGTTATGTTTCATACCTGTTTGCCCAAATAACTGTGTCTTGTTTCGGAAGGAGTATGAGGAGTATGAGAACTTCCAAAAATGCCTCAAGGTGGAAAGATGCTGATGAGAACCAAGGCTGAAGCGGATGTTTCTCTCGAAGAAATCATCGGAGGAGGTGAAGTGGCACAAGCTCAAGCAAAACCTGTTGAAGATGAGCTGGGCCATCCAGCGGATGGAGAGGCATGGAAGGACTTTGACAGGAAATATGAAAACTTTGCCGAAGACCCAAGGAACATAAGACTCGGCCTTGCCACGGATGGCTTTAATCCGTTTGGGAACCAGACCACGTCATATAGCATGTAGACGGTGTTTGTGTTGTCATACAACATGCCCCCATGGGCATGCATGGATCACTCCAACTTTATGTGTGTGTTTCTTATCCCGGGTACAGAGTCTCCAGGAAAGGATTTTGACATCTTTATGGAGCCCCTTCTAGAAGAACTGCTCGAGCTCTGGAACGATGTACCTAATACGTATGATGCCTTGACTCTCGGCAAGAAGTTTACTCTGCATGCTGCAGTCATATAGTGCATCCATGATTTTCCAGCACTATACACTTTGTCGGGGAGGATCACAGCATGTTATCAAGCCTCTGTGCACTATGACAAAAACCTTAGCTCGATCAGGATAAGGAACAAGATCTTCTATATTGGGCACCACTGGTTTCTTCCCCAAAACCATCGTTGGAAAAGAAGCACAAAGTTTAATGGTGAGACAGAAACCCACGACGAGCCAGCAGAGTTCACCAAAGAAGAGCTGGAGGAGCAACTTGAAAAGTTCAAAGATGTGATACCACGAAAGCTTGTAAAGAAAAGAAAGCGTGAAGAAGTTCAATGTTGGGACCGAAGGTCTCTTCTGTGGGACCTTCAATACTAGCCTGATCTCAAATTGAGGAATCATCTCGACATAATGCACATAGAGAAGAACATATGTGATAATCTACTCGGGACATTCCTAAACATTTAAGGGAAGACAAAGGACACGTTGAACTCTAGGCTTGATCTTGAAGACATTGGAATAAGGAAAGAGTTGCATCTAAAGCAAATATCAAAAGATTCATTTGAAATGCCACCGGCATGGTATACAATGAGTAAAGAAGAAAATCGTACATTCTGTGAGTTCATCAGAGCAGTGAGATTTCCAGATGGTCACACCGGTAACCTAGCAAAGTGTGTTTCCCCTGATGGATGCAAGCTTCATGGGCTTAAAACTCATGATTTCCACATCCTCCTCCAATGGATTTTACTTGATGGCCTCCGAGGACTCATGCACAAGGATATATATGAAGCGGCTGCTGAGCTGGGAATTTTCTTTAGAGAGTTTTGCTGCAAAACACTCAAGTTATTTGTGCTGAAAAGACTTGGAAAGAAAATACCAATAATTCTTTGAAAGATTGAGAAGATCTTCCCTCCGGCCTTCTTCACTGTGATGGTCCATTTGACTGTGCATTTACCAAAAGAAGCAATGCTTAGAGGCCCTGTGCAATACAGTTGGATGTTCGCAGTGGAAAGAAGGCTGCTTACTTGTAAGCGATCTGTGCGAAACACGACGAGACCTGAAGGTTTGACTGCAGAAGCATATGTTGTCGATGAGTGCTTGAAATTTTGTTCAAAATAATTTTATGATATGAAAACAAGATGGAATCGCCCGAGCAGAAATAGTGAGAGGGACGATTCGCACATTGGCGATGTCTCGGTTTTCGATCATGTTGTGAAATTTATTGGAGCGTGTGATTACTTAGAGGTTGATGACGATGAATATGATAAGATGGTGTGGTTTGTGCTCAGAAGTTGCGTTGAGGTCCAACCATATATAGAGTAGGTTCTATTTTGTGAAATCGTTATATTTTGTCCTTGAGTTGGAAGGAACCCATCTTTTAGCCCATTATTTTTCCTTGGGTTGCAGGATCTACAAGGAAGAGTTGAAAAAAAGGCTGCATCCATGTTGATAAAAGGATTGCCAAGAGATTTTCTAAATAGTTTAAGAATCATGTGATATCTTTACCCATGGAACCCATTGCCACATGATATTTCTTTTTTGTCTGTATGTGTTACTCACTCTGGTTTATTTGTGCATATTGGAAAGTTGCATGAGGAGAAGAAGGTCAGTGATGATCTCTTTGCTTCGGCATGCGAACCGGATATGCGAGTCAAACTGTATTCATCATGTATCGTTGAAGGCATCCGGTACCACACTATTGGCCGCGAGAAAAACAGAAAGACGCAGAATAGTGGAATTGTCACCGAGGGAGATCATGAGGGTGAGGAGATTAACTTCTATGGTCAGCTGAGAAGCATCATTAAGTTGAAGTACAACTATAGAGGAGGCATGCACTGTACTGCTGTCTTATTTTGGTGTGACCGGGTCGATGCTGGTGGCAAGAAGAACGTTGGATTGATAGATGATGGACGCTTCAAAAGCATCAACACTGGAAGGTTCTAGTATAAGAGTGATCCTTTTATTCTACCATCACAGTCAATAAAGGTATTTCATCTGCCAGACACACTCTTGAAAGTAAGCTGGCGAGTTGTGCAGAAGTTTCAGCATAGACACTTGTGGAGTGTGAAGGAAACTGACGAGGAAAATAGTTCTGGTGGTGGTGGTTTAACATATCAAGATGATGTCTCCATGGAAATTCAAGTGCAACATCATGAAGGCAATTTCCAACCCAGATTGCGAAGGGACCTCCAGGCACCTGTGCTTGTAGATGTTGCCGTTGTAGAAGGCGTGAGGAAAAAGAGAAATGTGGTTGTGGATGGACATGAATGTGAGGGTGAAAATCATACCACACTGCAATATTGCAGCGAGGATGAGGAGAACATGACTGGCCAAAGATTTCATGGTTTTGGCATCGACGAAGATGAGTAGTGCATTGACATGAAGGTAAAACATAACTAAGCTTCTGGAATTTCACTTGTAGTTCATGGTTTTGGCATCGACGAGGATGCTTGTAGTGTCACTTGTAGTTCATGGATTTTGCATCAAGGAATATGCTTGTAGTGTCACTTGTAGTTGTTTCACTGATGTAATGGATGGAGACTGGAGTTTGAATTTGGAAACTGAATTTGTACTGAAACTGGAGATTCATCGATGTTTGTTGCAGCTGTTGAGAAATGACCAAAAAAAAATTGAGGCCTGGGACTCGAACCCAAAACCTTAAGTTCCTTCCGATTGTTTCTTGCCATCAGGATACATTAGTGATATTGGTAGATGGTGATGGATAACAAATTTTATATATAACTTTTCTCTGAACTCGAACAGACAGTTTAGGCCTAGGACTATAATGGAAAAAAACAGGGCTGAGGCCTGGGACTCGAACCCAGGAACTCTAGTTTGAATAGATTGTTCATTACCACTGGGGGAGATATGTGATCTTGTCACAGTAGGATGTTTACCGCATTTTATATATAACATTTGTGTGTGCCAGTTCATTGAAAAATAAGTAAAATTTAACTGGAAGTTAACAAGATATAATACTGGAGCTTTGCGGCTTGAAATACTGACATAAGTCCACATTTCATAACCTGACATAGCACGTTCAAACATAGAATTTCAAACACATTGATGGAACACATTCCATAAACCTTACATAACATGTTCAAACAACCAACAGCCATCATAGGTTCTTCTTGAGAAGCAGACATGACATAAGTTCGGACGCAAACATTACTAACATAAGACTCTAGCTTGACAACCTGACATAACCATCTTGTCAGTTCAAAAGCATCAAACACCCTCGTACTAGAGCATCAGACTGGGTATCATACTGGGCATAGAGTTTCTTTACACAACCATCTCGTCTTGATCTTCTTCACACAGCCCTCCACATGGCTTAAGCTTCGTCACAACCACCTTGAGACCTGCAGTGTTCTTGAGGGTGCGGCGAAACCAGAAGAGAATGATATCTCCCACTTTGTACTTCTCGCCCCATTTGTCCACCACAGACATCCATTGCATCGTCATCATGGCCGTCTTGTCACCTTTGTCTTTCGCAATCAGGATCTTGGCATCACTTTCTTCTTTTTTGTGGTGATAGACCTTAATGGTAGCTTCCTTGCTAGGGAGGTGCCTTAGGTGCTGGTTGAGGTGAGCCTTGGTATATGTTTTGGTGAAATACTGCAAGGAAAATTTAAGCAATTAGTCACTGTGCAAACAGATACCAACAGAGATGAAGAAAGTATGGTACAAGTCAATACCATTTTCCCTTTAATTTTGATGGTTTGTGACTTCTGCAAAGTGCAGATGTAGAATGACTTGTTTGGTTTGTTCTTGGCACAAATCTCCTTGAGAAAAGGCACCTGTCGATGGTCCATCGCCACTTTGTTGCAAAACTGGCAATGTGGTGCATATGTGTCATGGCCCTTATTATCTGGGCCTACATACAAGGATTAATAAATGTAAATACAAAACTGATTGGCACTAAAAGAAAGCAGAAGCAAGAGTACAAGCCATACCGCTGATGGTCTTGGTCCGAGGGCACACTTCATCATCACTGATGTCAATTGCATCAACTTCCTCGTGTTTCACATCCATTGTTGCCTAATAAAAAAGACAACGATAATTAGATAGTGCACATGGTTTGAACAAAGCTAAGATTAGGTAATACAATGGTGTTTGTTGGAAGGTTGTGGGACTAGACAACCACGGAAATGTTTAAATAAGAAAGCTACAGAAAGGAATGCTAAGATGTTACTCCAAAATTGAAAGGAATGAGCACAGATCGAGCATATGAAGAAGCATCATCACATCAGCAGAAACTAAGAAAAATGCAGGACATTTTCAGTATACTACTTCAGTATGGATGTAAGTGCAGGATCACATTTACTCCAAATGTTATGGCCATTTTTACCTCACAAATTGTTGCCTCTAACAGCTACCAAATTTATAGAACAATATTGCATCAATTTATGGAGCAACATGGGCATTGTTATCTCTAACAGCTACCAATCAAGACATGCATCACAGAAATTATAGATAAACCTGGGCATTGTTAATTACGTCTAACAACTACCAATCAAGACATGCATCACAAAAATTATGGACATGCATCAAGACATAGAAGATTCGGTTCATATCAATCATCTGTCTTGTTCACCTCAAACATCTACCACTAAATGCGAAAGAATCGGTGGCACGAGAAACATGGAGGGAGGAGGCAAATCCACACGCGAAAGAATCGGTGACACAAGAAACACGCGAAATCCACTGTCTTGTCCTTGACCCAAATCCACAAAACAGCAGCGGAGGAGGGACATGAGGAAACTGCGGCGATAGTCGTTCTTGCCCTAAATCTCGCAGAAACGGCGGCGCAGGAGGGACACGAGGAGCTACAAGAGATCTCACCTTGAGTGGGGGGGTTTCGCCGGCGTGGGTGACAGAATCGGTGGCCGGCGTTCCTCCGGCTCTTCGTGTACTCCAAACTAACGAGGGGCAGGGGAGGAGGCAAACTGACGAGGGGTAGTGGAGGAGGCGAAGCGGCGAGGGAGAATGGTGGGTGGGGGGATTGAAGAGGAGGTGGACTCGAGGAGGTGGACTCCTGTCTGCCCTTCGGTGGCCTCACGTGGGCTCACTTACATGTGGGTGCCGCGGACGGGGGCCCACATGTAAGCGGCGCAATTTCACTGGAGGTGGACTCGAGTGGTGTTGGAGTGATGTTAGTGGGGAATTGTGGGGGCATTTTGTTTATTCACATTTGAAATAAAGGAAAATTAGATTTCTATAAATAAAATTTTCTAGTTACCCTAATTTCAAAAAAGAAGTCATAGTTACCCTAATTTCAAAAAAATATCGTAGTTACCCCCAATGTCCTAGTTACCCTAATTCCCATTTATAAACGAAAAGATATTTTTTTCCATTTTCTGAGCGCTCAAAGCGCATGTTTTCTGTGAAGCGGCTACTGAGGGTATCGTCCGAAATAGCACC
This sequence comes from Alopecurus myosuroides, assembly GCA_028641055.1. Lineage (NCBI taxonomy): Eukaryota > Viridiplantae > Streptophyta > Magnoliopsida > Poales > Poaceae > Alopecurus > Alopecurus myosuroides. The sequence continues at coordinate 110,782,604 of CM054057.1, read as the reverse complement.
CCTCCATTTTTCCCTCGAAGTAGACCTCGTTCTAGGCTACATCACCAAAAACCACACGTTTCCGGGATTTCTTCCTATTTACCCCCATTTAAAAAGTTTCCTGTCGATTCAGCTGGAACCGGCCCGATTTTGAAATGCAACTCCTTCACAGATCGCCCGTTATTTTTCGCAAAAAATATTTCTAACTTCTCAGATACCCATTTCATCACAAATACGCAAAGAGCATCCCAAGATTCCACCCCGGGCCACGGACGGTAACCACGGCGAATTTGAAGGGGTTTTCAAACCGCCGCTAAAAATTCGAAAAAAATAACAAATGGGGAATCCTCCGCGGCGCGTCATTTTATGTGACACAGCAACCAGAAAAAATATAGGCTTGGAATACATATGTTTTCTTGAAAAGGTGCTCTCAGAATCGAGCTAACTCGGCCTAATATTTACGGCTTTCAAGCCGAACGACCAATCTGTCTAAACCCGGAATAATGAACCGTCCTTTCGGGGCCGTAATGCCTAATCTAGCAACCCAACACATGTTGCAATCAGATAATTACTCGATAAGACTGGGAAGAAAATTAAGCATCGAGCCTTTTTTCTGGCAAAGGAGATACCAACTTTTAAACCACGGGCACGCATGCAAAATTCGAGTTAACGTTGATATTTTATGAAAAAACGGGATTATTGGGAAATCAAAGGGATTGAGGTTCATGCATAAACTCAAGTTGTCAAAAATTCGTCAATTTTTATTCCATGATCACAAATGGTGTTTACATAAGGATTTTGACTAGGGATAGAAAAGGACATAACTGCTGGATTCCCCAGGGCCTCCTTGTTTCTTCTAGTTCTTCTTCTATATGTCTTTTCCTCTTGCAATCTTTTGGTATCCCAGATGTCAACTAGGTAATATGACCCGTTTTTCATAGACTTGGTAATAACGAACGACCCTTCCCACACAGGGGCTAACTTGTGCTTCCTTTGATGCACCATTCTTAGCACTAATCACCTTCCTGGAAGGTTCTTAGTTTTACTTTGCGGTTGTGGTATCTTCGCAAGTTTTGCTGGTAGATGATGGATTTCTGTAGCATAATGTCCCATTCTTCTTCTAGGAGATCTAACACATCTTGGCGTGCTTCTTCTACATCCTCTTCAACATAGACTTGTACCCGTGGTGAGTCATGCAGGATGTCGATAGGTAACACTGCTTCCGCGCCGTAAACTAAGATAAACGGCGTCTGGAATGTTGATCTGTTTGGCTTTGTACATATACTCCAAAGGACGTATGGCAGTTCCTCTACCCATGCCACAACAGCTCTGTGCAAAGGCGCTTCTAGCCGTGGTTTTATATCTTGGAGGATTGAGCTATTCATTATTTCAATCTGTCCATTTGATTGTGGATGTGCGACAGAGGCTAAATCTAGCCGGATTCCGCCACTCTCACAGTATCTGGCTAGTTCCCCAAAGGAAAAATCTGTTCCATTGTCTGTGATTATGCTATGTGGAATGCCGAATCTCATCACAATGTCAATGACGAAATTTCTAGTTGTTACCCCTTCAAGTGTTTTGATGGGTTTGGCTTCCACCCACCTGGTGTATTTGTTCACCGCTACTAAGAGGTGTGTTTATCCTCCCCTTGCAGTCTTGAATGGTCCCATCATATCCAGACCCCAGGTCGCAAATGGCCACGTGATTGGTATGGTTTTCAATGCTTGTGCTGGCAAGTTTATCTGCTCAGCGTAAAGGTGGCACCCCAGACAATGTTTTACTACTTCCTCGGCGTCCGCCTTTGCGGCGAGGCAGAAGAAACTTTGACGAAAGGTTTATATGGACTAGGCTTTTGGAATGAGCATGGTGTCCATATTCTCCTCCTTTCAGGATCTTCCTTCCTTCATATGGATCTATGTATCGCATGAAAATGTCAAATGACTCTGTTTGTATAGCTTTCCTTATATGACGCGGTATCCTTTGCAACATCGGATGAGTTGCCTTTTCTCTACCTTAGTGCTTCCCTCTGGGATTTTATGATCTACTAATAAATCCAGATATGGCATTGTCCAGTCCGGAGTTACGATGAGGGCGACCACCAAAGAAGATATTAGTGGGTAATCCACATGTCCACCTTTGATGGATGGCGCTTTGAGGTGCTCGAGGAAGATATCAGGCGGTAGCTTTTTTTGTTCAGAGCTCATCCTTGCTAGTGCATCCTCTGCCCAATTTTTCTCGCGTTTGATGTGTTTTACCTTGAATCCGAGGAAGCAGATGGAAAATTCGTTCACGTTCTTTTGTACTATGCCAATATGGAGATATTGGCGTCCCATGTATGTTCTAACTGGTGCTGGACTAGGGCTGAATCCCCATAGCACAGTATCCTCTGGATGGCAATGTCTTTTTTTATGTGCAAACCATGGAGTAAAGCTTCATATTCTGCCACATAATTGGAGGCATTGAAATAGATTTGTAGCACGTAGCTCATCGTGTACCCTGATGAAGATTCTAGGACTATTCCAACCCCTGATTTCATTTTGGATCCGTCAAAGTGCATGATCCAACATGGAGGTTTTGGTATGGATGTTTTATCCATGTCTTCTGTCCAATTTGCGACAAAATCCGCCAAAACTTGGGATTCTATCGATATCCGGGGTTGATACCCGATGTCGAACACGGCTAGTTTGACTCTCCATTTGGCAACTCGACCTGTAGCGTCCGCATTGTTTACTATATCTCCTAGTGGTGCTTTGCTTACCACTGTTATGAAATGTTCTTGGAAATAATGGCGGAGTTTTCTTGACCCAAAGAATATGATGTATGCTAGCTTCTGGTAATGCGGTATATCTCTATTTTGATTTAGAAAAAAACCTCACTTATGAAATATACCGGATACTGGTCCGGGAATTCATTTCCGTCTTTTTACGTTCCACCACCACGACCGCGCTTATTACCCTGTTAGTTGCTACCAAATATAGCAACATGGGTTCTCCTTCCTGCGAGGATGCCAATACAGGTGCCTCCATCGGGGTTTTCTTGAGCTGGCCTAAAGCAGCGTCTGCTTCCGTTGTCCAGATGAATTTGTTGGATGTTTTTGACAATTTTGTATAGCGGAAGCGCTTTGTCGCCCAACCTGCGTATGAAACGGCTAACGGCGGCAGCTGATGTGTCAATATTTGGACATCTTCTAGGAAAGTTGGCCTTTTGATGTCCAGGATGGATTTTATCTTTTCTGGGTTTACTTCAATGCCTCTGTGCGAGACAATGAAACGCAGAAGCTATCCAGAAGGGACCCCAAACACGCACTTTAGAGGATTAAGTTTCATTTTATACTTGCATAAGATTTTGAAAATTTTGCGCAAATCATCAAGAAACGTTGCCTTTTCCTTGGTTATTACTGCAATGTCATCTATGTACGCGTGGACGTTCCGTCCAATTTGCTTATGTAGACAATTTTTCATAAAACGCTGGTACGTGGAACCAACATTCTAAATGCCGAATGGCATGGTGATGTAAAAGTATGTACCATAAGACGTTACGAAAGACGTTTTAAAATGACCCGACTCTCGCATCCGGATTTGATGGTAACTAGAGTAAGTGTCCAAAAAGTATAAAAGATCAGACCCAACTGTTGCATCTATTATTTGATCGATTTGTGGTAAAGCGAAAGAATCTTTCGGACACAATTTGTTTAACCTTGTATAATCGATACACATTCGTAACTCTACTGTGTTTTTCTACGGGACTAACACCGGATTGACGGACCAATCGGTGTGAATAACTTTCCGGATGAAGTTGGCTGCTAGAAGCCGGAGAATCTCTTTACCAATGGCTCTATGTCTTGGCGGATTGAATGGCGGAGTCCTTTCTTCAAAGGCTTCGATCCTTATTTCACCTTTAAGGAATGTTCGCAAGTCCCCGGGTACGCCTGTCATATCTTGTGGATGCCAGGATAATATATCTCCGTTCTCAAGGAGGAACTGCACGGGCTCATTTTCCTATTTTGGGTCCAGGGTGGTCCCAATGGTGACTTCCTTGGCTAGGTCATTGGGGTTCAACCTGTCTTTCTTGGTGTTCTTGGAGCCAAAGGATTCCTTCATCTTCAACATTACTTCTTTGCCGGCTGACATTTCTCTGTGCTTCATCTCTTTCTCCAGCTCGCGTAGTTCTTCTTTGGCGATGGTGGTTTCGGCGCATTCGGCATTCGCCAATTCGCACTCCTTTGTCAGTTTAAAATCTCCACAAACGGTATTGACGCGGCCTCTGGATCCTGGCATCTTCAGCTTTTTGTAGATATAGCACGGGCGCGCCATGAATTTGGCGAACGCCAAACGCCCAAGTATGGCGTGGTACACACTATGGAACAAGACAACATCAAAGGAGATTCCTTCCGTTCGAAAGTGCTTTTCTTCACCGAAGGTGACATCCAGGGAAATTTCTTCCAGGAATGTGGCTTGTCTTCCCGGAACTATGTCGTGGAACTTCACATTGATGTGGTTTGGTTGCTTCCGCGATAAGTGGAGCTTCTCCAATGTACTTAAGTACAGGGGGTTTATGCTGGCCCCTCCGTCCATAAGGACCTTGTGGAGCCTGGTGTTTTCCACAATTGGGCTTACCACCAGAGCATGTGATCCTGGGTCCAGGATGTATGGTGGGTGATCTGTGTGATCCCACCTTATTGGACTTTTAGCATATTTCGGGAACTTGGGGCTTGCTGGCAGGACGACATTAATCTCCCTCCATGCGGCTTTCACCTTCTTAGCGGATGGTTTTTCAAAGAATGTGTGATTCACACTCTCCGTCACTTTGGGGAATTTTGGTTCGCCTTTCAGTTGTTGTTCCTAGATTTGGTCATACATATCGGAGGAACTGTCTGCATGTCTATCTTTGGGCTTGGGTTTGTGGTTATACTGCCTCTTGAAGGCTTTTTCCTTTATACTCGCTATCAGATTCCCGCCTCAATGCACCGTTGACGCGACATTGCTGGTTTATGTGGTTAGGCGTCCTGAATCTCGAGTGGTGGAGACATGGTTCTAGTCTCACCTTTGAAGGGTTTCGTAGCAGAAAAAAAAATTTCCTAACAACTATAACCGAAAAACAGCTAAGATCTATTACTATGTTGATATAGAGTAATAGAGAAGAAACGGTGATCATACCCTTGAAGACCGAAAGCGGGGATTACCCTCCCGCACAAGGGTTGTCGATGAAGACAACGATGCCGACCTCAAGGTCTAGGAGTGGTTCACGACTAGTGCCCCAAGTGCGACACCTCGTGGGATTACACACATATGGTATAGACTATGACTCCCGGTATCTGGGCCAGCGAAGGTTGCGGAAGTAGAGAGATGGACCGAAGACTAATAGCACGTTGGTGTGCTTATAGTAGAGAGTTCTCCACTCCTAGCACGGCCCTGAAGAGAACCACGTTTGGACAAGATAGGATAGAGAGAAATTTATGGATGGAAAAAAAGGGAGGGGAGTCCAACTATATAAAGGGGGAAGAGGGAGCCTTTTCCCTTGGCCAAGCCATATGGGACTATTCCTACATGGATGGTGCGGCCAAGGGGGGCAGACGCACCCCCTCCCACATGGGCCCCATTCAGCACATGCGGGCTCCCCTCCTTTTTTCCCTTTTCTTTCTCCCACTTTTCCCCCTAATAGGCCTCTTTTGCCTGGAAGGCCCATTAGTGGAATAAATGCAACTAAAAATAAAATAAAATAATATTTAATTATTAATTGCACTAATTAATAATAAATATACATTTATTATTTATTTCGATTCCTGGAACCCCTTCCAGTACCCTCCGATCACCATCAGGCATTTCTCCATTAATTCTGATACCCCTTTGGAAATCTCCGATCTCTATCAGATAAATACCAGAACGATTCATGTTCTCTCTAATATTCTCTTCGGTACTAAGATCACTCTTAAACATTGCCTACCCTTAAGTGTGACACCCTACAGTTCGGGATACTCTAGACATGGTCGAGACTCTTCTACGACCAATGACCAACAACGGGATCTGGACATCCATAATGGCCCCTGTGCATCCATCAAAGTTTCCGCGTCGCTTTAAAACTTAAACATAAGTCTCCAGACCTTTTCCTTAGTGATACTCTGTTAGTCCGAGACTTGATCGTCCGCTATCTTATACCCTGTTCAGTCTCCTTACCGACATAACAATTCAACTCATTACCGTGTCATTGCATCACCGTGACCTAGTCACATTCTTGCAAGCTAATTGATGCAACTCCACCGAGTGGGCCCAGGAGTATCTATCCGTCATTAGGATTGGAAAGTCCCGCTCTTGATGGCTCGCCTCAACATATCCTTTTCATTACCCAAGACTCAAGAGACATCTTTATAATCACCCTGTTATGGTGTGACAGTTGATACAATCAAAGTAACTTCCAGGATAGCAATTCAGATGCCATCTCACGGTCAAAGGTCATGGTACTACGTTTTTGTTATCATAACGTTGAAATTAGACTCGAACTCGTCATGATAAAACATAATGTGTGTATGTCCATCACATCATTCACTAATGACATAACTACGTTACCAATGGTATAAATGCCCATGATCAGGAAACCTTAATCATCTGTTTCCCAACAGACTAGTATAACTACAGGCTACTAGGGACTTGGTTTGTTAACATACCACATGTGTATTAATGTTTTCGCTTAATACAGTTGTAGCATGGTATAAAACATTATGAACATAAGAGTTATGATGATAAATCTCCTTTATTATTTGTCTCTAGGGCATAACTCCTTCAACCTTATCCCAATCCATCTTCTTGATATCTTCATTGAAGTATGGCTCCTTGGATTTGCCTTTCCACTATCCACCATTGGGTTGTCCGCCTTTTCCAAAGGCGGCGTTAATCTCCTTCTGTTGTTTTGGTGGATCCTTATTAGGCTTACGTTCCGCCTTTGGCTATCTTTGAATGTTTATGTATTGGTCAAATTTTCCTTCATTCAGGTCGTCCGTCGTTGCGTGCTTGTTGGCGGTTGTTAGCATGGATTCGAGGTCCGGGTGGTCGGATGATGTGATCATGAACTTCACTAACCCATTCCTCAGACCATTGACGAAAGTGTGCATTGCTTGGAGGTCACTTACCCCCTCGCAGTTGTTCTTCAACGTGGTCCATCTTGAGATGTAATCCACATTGCTTGCATTGTCGTATTGGACGCAATTTTGCAACTCATTGATTCTCCTGGGGCGTTTGTACGTGCCTCGAAAGTGTTGGGTGAATAACCGCGTCATGTCCTCCCAACTGTTTATGGACTTTGGCGGAAGTATTTCAATACATGCTCTTTCTCCTTGGATTAACATCAAGGGCAAGAAACGCACAACTTCCAGATTTGAGCCGTCATTGTTTTTTTGCATCCATGTGACAGTGTCTGGGCTGGTGGATCCGTCGTAACGCTCGCGCGTTGCTCTAACTTTGGCGAATCCTGCTTGAAACTCTAGATGCCGGATTTTATCACCGAAACATTTTCAACCTAGATAATTTGCGTCTTTGGTTGCTTTGAGCGCATCCAGCGTTGCTCGCGCGTTGGAATGCACGGGTCTAGAATGGTGTGAGCAAGGCAACATTTGTTTAACGCCTCAATGTCATCTTGACATGAAAAAAACATGATACGCCATTGATTACCTCTTTGGTGTCATCTATATCAGTAGAGTGGTTAGTGCTTGAAGACTTCCCTAAACACTCATTTTGAAACCGAGGAAGTATGTCTTTGCTCACATTTGGTACTTGCAGTGCTTGTGATAATATACATTCAGGAACTAATTAAGTATGTTGAACAATCAAAAAGTAAATTTTGCATTGATATCTTTAGAAGATTTAACAAATGCTTTAGTATTGAATTACATGGAAATCTCATAAAATATCAATTTGAAATACAAAATATTAGCGGATGCACAAAAAATGACAAATCTGATAAAATTTAGAATTTTAAAAAATGGACATATTCAGATTCACAATTCTTCAATTTTGCGTAGCTCATAATACAAAGTATTTGAAATTGAATTTTGGATACACCGTTGGCTACATCTCGGTTTTTTTTCAGAATTATTTGAAACTCATAAATATGATCTTGTATTTTTTATTATTATTATTAGCACGATCACTTGATCCCGGGAGCAAGAAATCTCCCCCGGCTAGGCCTAGGGTTGTTTTCTGCTTTGGGGTTAAATGTTAGATAATCTCAACGTGTATACGTAGACAATACGTGTTCGGACTTGTACGTGTCCGAGTAGGTCTGTAACTCTCGATCTGTGATTAGATTAGCTAGGACAGAGGGCCTTGGCGTCTTGCCAATGCGTGTATATAGGACAGAGGGATAGCACTGGTGTTGCCTATGCGTGTATGCAAAGGACACGTCTGAGCGTTTGCGCCTCGTCGATCCAAGAAGCAAGTCACGAGCAAGTTAGTGTCCAGGAAACACTAAATGGAAGAGCATGAAGACCGCGCAGCGGCGGCGCTGCTCCTCCCCGAAGACCTGCTGCCAGACGTCCTCCGCTGGCTTCCACCGCGCCGCCTCGCCTTATCCCGCTGCGTCTGCAAGACGTGGCGTGACACCGTGGACGCGCACCGACTGCTACGGCTAGACCTCCCGCACTCGGTGGACAGCATCATTCTCAACCTCTACGGTCTCGAGGCGTCGTCGCGGTTCCTCTCCCGTCCTTCCAGAGGCCCCATGACCTCGGCCGACCTGGACCGCACGGTCTCCGGCAAGCTAGATCACCTTGTCGACCCGTCGGTCTACGTCAGCGATCACTGTAACGGACTCCTTCTAATCCATGACTGCGTGGTTAACCCCGCCACAGGACAGTTAGCTCGCCTGCCCAAGTCTCCACTTGCGCCCATGGCCATGGGTTTCTACACAAATAAGTACCTTGTGTTCGACCCCATGGTGTCACCCTACTACGAGGTGTTTGCAATCCCTCGTATCCGGTTCCGATATAGTTTTTCCAAGTCCAGACATCCAGCGATCGAGGATTCAGAATGGCCGCCATCGCCATGCACCATCCACGTCTTCTCGTCTCGGACGGGGCGATGGGAGGAGAAGCCCTTCGATCGCCAAGGGGAGGCTGCGGGGACTGTTGCAGGCATGCGGGCAGACTCAAGGCCAAGAAAACGCTACGCCGCCTACTGGCAAGGAGCACTTTACGTGCATTGCGAACAGAACTTCGTCATGAGGTAAAAGCTACTTACTCCTCGTACACCGTCACTTCACTTTAGTAAGATTTGTCCGTAATAATTTTATTTAGCTGCTTGTTGCATAATGTCTGTCTGACCGAATGACTTTTTTCTCTAGAATATCCTTGTCAAATGGCAAGTACTGCATGATTCATCCAGTTCATGCTATGAAAGCTGGTAAATATCCAAATATTCATCTAGGAAGATCCGAACATGGGGTGTACTGTGCATTCGTCAAGCGCAAGATCCTCCGGGTTTGGTTGCTTACTCAATCGCACGGTCGAATGGAGTGGGTGTTGAAGCATACGAGTGACCTGCGTCATGTGCTACCACCTCTAAGATATGATTTCTCACGTGTCGGCCATCCTTGTGTGCTGCCACCTCTCAAGTGCGACGGCAATGGACCCTGGACCTTACACCATGCAAACTCTTACCAAGATCACATAGTCGAAGACAACATTGATCGAGACCCCGACAGCGGCACTACCATCAGTCTTAAAGATAGGACTGAATTGCACTGCCTTGAATACACAACTCTTCTAGGATTTCATCCATATGAAGAGGTTATATTCCTCGGCGCAAGATACAGAAGAGGAGTAGCCTACAATTTAAATGACTTCACAACACAAGAATTGGGGGACCTGTGCCCACCAGGTTATGAAGATAGCAAGAATCCATACATAGATGCCTCCTTTGTGTATACACCTTGTCTCAGGGGTGTTAGTTGTAGACACCCATCTTGATGATTAGAAGGCGTTGGTTGAATGCAATAAATAGATATATGCAAATGAGTAGAGATGCTCAGAAGAACTACTACCGAGTCACCGTTCAACCTTTTCTTTATGGAAATCCAAGTGCTCAGCTCAAAGACAAACTTCTGGAAAATGCGGGAAAGAGGAGACAATTTTCTCACTATTATACAGATGAGACACAAGTTACAACATTAACCATGGCTTTAGCGTGCCGCTTATGCATGGTAATCAGCAGTCGTTGCTAACCTGTATTTCCTTTTCTTTGTAGTCAGCATACAGATCGGTGAATATGTTAACCATGTAACATTTCTCTGCTAGTATTGTTGGTATAGCACCAGAACACACACTTGCCAAAAAGCCATACTCAACTATTCATAATGTTGACACCTTACAAGTAGAATTTTGTAAATAAATATACAGAGTGGCTCTAGCATACAATGATCGTTGAAAGGACTATTTAAGCATGAGGCCTAAAGGCGCCAGCATTACATATCTAATGGAGAAGCTGCAGTGCCCACCTAATTCATCCCTAGCTTGTACCACTTATAGTTATTGAATGAGGTCAGGTACGAGGGATACTCCTGCAGGGTTAGTATTATAACAAACTGTAAGAAATATAGCAATGCCAATGCAGCAATGGGTGACAGGAATCCCAAAATCTCAACAGTTTAAGACATTCTAAATCAGTTCCTGTAAGAGCTAAAGAGAACGCAGAATATTTTCAAGTCGTTAACTCAAGTTGATATTGGATCAGGATGTTGACATATCTAATGTTTGACACCTTACAACTACAATTTTGTAAATAAATGCAGGGTGGCTCTAGCATACAGTGATCGTTGAAGTCACTAGTTAAGCATGAGGCCTAAAGGCGCCAGCATTACATATGTAATGGAGAAGCTGCAGCGCCCACCTAATTCATCCCTTATACCACTTCTAGTTATTGAACGATGTCAGGTACGAGGGATACTCCTGCAGGGGAAGTGTTAAAACAAATTGTAAGAAATATAGCAACGCCGATGCAGCGATGGGTAATAGGAATCCCAAAATCTCAACAGTTTAAGACATTCTAAATCAGTTCCTGTGAGAGCTAAAGAGAACGCATAATATGGTCAAATACAAAATGTAGGGAGCCAACTGCCAAGTCATTAACTCAAGTTGATATTTTCAAGGCCCGGGAAAACTAGCCCGTATAAAAGATAAGAGTCCAACTTTGTACAAATTGAGGATATAATTTAGACTGACGTACCCACATAGTCTCCTGCAGATTTTTGGCTTCGCAGTTGTTTGCAAAGTGCTCACGTACAGGCTTCAAACAACATAAATCAGTACAACCACTTGTCAGAAAATTTATTTCCAACGCGAAATTGGTCAAAGCAGCCTCGATTGAATTAAGCACAATGTTCAAAGCAAAAATGGTTGTAAAAGCTTGCCAATGGACAAAACATGAAGCTTATATCCTACGAACCTCCCCACTGCATCTCAACAATTTGATAATAATAACTCATAGCATATGTGTTCAATCATATATGTACTGTGCAAAGAAGTGAGAAGACACACTTGTAACACAGACAAGTGCTATCTTTTGCCTATCTGTACAACGTGCACAAGATCACATTTAACACCCAATTTTATGTGCGCACACAAGTTAACATGTAAAAGTGCCCTGGTTTTCTTCAGCATGATCTGAAATGTACACATATCCAGTGAACATCATGGTTGTACAGTCCATCTGTAGGAGCTTAATATAAAAAGATCCAATGGACATCCACAATGCGTCAGATTAGCGCACCAAATGTGCCTACTTAGGCGGCTTACTGCAATGACGAAACAAGAAAGGGCTAGAATTCAAGTTATGTAGCCCTAGAATTCACATTTTTGCGAGTAGTCTCTACTAAAAGTATAGGTCTACTGCTTCCTTGGGGGAAATTAGAGGATAGATGCAGCTAGAAAAGATTACCTTCAGAATCTTACTTAGTGCTTCTATAAGGGCCAGCTTCACCTCAGCAGCATGCAGAGCACCACTTTCATAATCAGTGATAAGCTCTTCCATGTTCTGAAACATCCTACACATAGATAAAAAAAGTTGCATCGAGATGAATTATAGCAATAGTTTTTTATGATACATCCACTGCCCAGAAGCTGACCAGAAAATTTGTTGGAACATAATTACACCATAGATGATTATTTGTTTAGTTTCACTTGCTTGGCTAGCAAATGCAGAATGACTCATATAACTGAATATTGTACAGATGAACTGGTTCAGGAGGAAACATGTAAAAGTGCTGCCACCTCCATCTCAAACTATAAGATGTCCGAGCTTCGTCCTAAGCCAAACTTTCTTAAGTTTGACCAAGTTTATAAGAAAAGGTACCAACATCCACAATACCATATTAGTTTTATTAAATCCACCATGAAGTATAGTTTGATAAAATACATATTTTCTATTGTAGATATTGGTATATATTTCTATAAATTTGGTCAAACTTACAAATTTTACTTAGGACAAAGCTAGAAAACGTCAAAGGAAGAAGAAATCCCTCATTCTAACAAATCTGTACTAACTCAATGAAGTATAGTTTCATCACATAATGTACCCTTTCAAAAGATGTAAAGGTACGGTGCCGGATAGCATTGTTCAGAGAGAAATATTACCTGCTACCACCGTTCTCTACCTTCCTGAGTACCTCAAAGTATCCAAACCATGGAAACACAATATATTTGATGTACTCCACACATGGGTTGCCTTCTGCAACTTTCGCAGGACAGAAAGCTTTCATTATTTTATCACTTAAATTGGCCTGAAACAGAGATATGTTAGATGGAGAACTCACAACTGCCCCACAAAAATGCATCCAAATATCAAAGATCCATGAAGTACAGCATTTGTCATATCTCTAGCATAATGTTACACTGAATGAAAATAATAAAATTCACTTTCCCACCTCGACAATTGCTTAACAAAGCCAGGACAACGTCAAGACCCCTGTAGCTAACTATTGAACCCACATGTTTTAATAAATGAATCCCAAAATGTAATGGGCATAGTCTTGAGGAAAAATCAGACTCCTATTTTGGATGCTATATTTCATCCAATCCCATCTTTTCAATTGGAATGAGTCAACAATAGGGGCAGCGATTTTTCTCAGTGTCAGTAGAGGAAAAAGATCGGCAGGAAGCAGAATGCTTTGGCGATTTCACTAAACAAGATGACAGACATATTTGATCCGAGATGAAGTTCTTAAGTGACCTCCAACGTTGTTTATGCATTTCAGTATTCATTATTATGTATGGTGTATGGTTGACGTCGCATGGTTCTTGGCTGAGGACAACAGCTTTACTTTTCAGTTAATTCAGCACTGAACTTCCAGAAAATTACTCGGCAAAAATCTGAAATCTAGGGCTACCTTAATCCAATTCGAACTGGAAAGTCAAGAATGATAGTAAAAGAACGTCTGTTAGCATATCTTGAGCTACTTTACTTTACCTACAGTGTTCTTATGTTTTTGAAATCTCGATATCCTGATTAAATTTCAATTCGGTCCAACAAACAACCTAAGAATTTAAATGATTTTTTTTCACTTTTGTTCTTTCTAGTATTATTAAATAAATTTACCACATAAAACGACTGTTATTGAATAGCACTCTGCAGTCTTGAAAGAATAAACTTGGCCATCCATTTTGTGACTGATATTGTAGTAATTATTAATATTGCATAACTGAAATGTATCTCTATCTCTATTGGCATTGTCAATTCTAACATTTACAAGGTGTAGAAGACAATGTTAAACTTCAGGAAAATCTGTAGTGTCTCTTTTGGGAAACAAAGGTACTCTCATTGAAAATAAAACTTGGTAGGACCTTTTGCTGTTTCTGATATCATAATTCATCCATTGAAAGGCTTGGGGTTAAATAGCTTGAAATGCAAAACTGTACTCGGGACAACTAAAACTAGAATAGTAAAACAGGAACCATTTGGCATGCAGAAGAGTACCTCCAACTCTTCCATGAAGATAGCCCAAGCTGGATCTCCATTCTTAGCAAATTCAGGGTATTCTATTAAATTGGGGAGCTTATCTGTACACCAGGTCAAGGGTATAATATGTGTGTATTTCGACATGAAAAAAAGTAGTACATGCACATGCAATCGGAAATTAAAGCCTGAATAAGGATACTATGGGACAGAATAATAGGTTTATTTTCAAACTCCATGCCTTTGCAGTACTGTCTGATTAGCTTGTCATTAAGGTCCTCTTCATGATCCATGGACAATAGCCATATGTCTGCCTGAAATATGAATAGAATTTTTTTTATTACAAGCGTAACAGAAAAGGCCTTCATTTCACTACCAAAGGCATCCTTTGTATTTGGTAGTGATCAAGGATAATATATTTCTTCGTTATGAAAGCAAAGCATGGTTCATCCATGATAACTTTGTTAAAACAAATCTGATTACGGAAAATGAGAATATAAGAAAACCAACAAGAAGGTAGAATCTTAATCCCTTTGGCAAAATAATAATAAGAGAGTAAAATAAATAAAAGTTAACGTAGTACAAGTTTAGGTCTGCATAACCGCTTTTTGGCCTATAAAATGGTTATTAAACGAGCAAAGTGAATGTAGTAAGCGTCTATGAAGTTGGCAGGTGATTGCAGAATAAAAGCCCACGTTTACGTACATTATTTTATTTCCGAAGCATGCAGGAGAGCTACATGAATATATTAGAAGGAAAATCCAAAGAATGGCGAGGTCTACAGAATATGGCACTAGGCCTACAGCATGGAGAGAAAAAACAAACAACCAGAGACGACCTACAAGGCAGGGTTAAATTAACACGGTCAGAACCCTGTAAGCATCCTACACTACGTTTTAAATAATAAATAGAAGGGTTAGGCAGCACATTTATTCCTACTGAACTATTCTATTCTTATAAACCCCCTAATCTAACAAAGAAGTAATTTTGGCTAATTGGATCTGTGGCCAAACACATTATCAGGGTTAAGCTAACAACACCAGGTTAAGGTTTGCTAACCTAGCCATCTAGGCTACACTGAATCTAGCAAACAGTACTTTTGAAATGTATGGCCCTCTTGCTGCATTTGTGTTGGAAGCATATTTTGTTGCTACAACATCGCCTCATTTTTGTAACTCTTTTCTTAATGTGAAAAGTAAAGTAAGGAAGCTGATATAGTGCAAATGTTACTTAAATTAACATAAGATGAGCATGTTATTAAACTAACCAAACCTTCTGGAATAATATAACAGCACAGTGCACACAAGGGGTAAAGAGCGTTGAAGCCATCACATCTATGGGGTCATATGAATCCAAGTCTTCTGGAATAATATCTTCGTTAAGAATGTATGGATCCACAATTCCGCAGCACCTGCTCCTTACAAAAATTAACTTGCTTGTCCCAACAAATGATCTCATAGCGTAATACTCATAGGGTTTGCAAGTGAAATGAAACTTGGAAAAGTGTAAACAGAGGAATACCTTATCATCGTCCTCAAAGTATTATTTCTGGAAATATCCATGACAAGTGCCCAGTATTCATCTGAACGGCTATTTATTACATCCGACAGCCATATGAACTCTACCCCATTAAGTTCCAAGCCAACTGCTTTCCATACCTCAATCATGTAAAATCCAATAGTCCGAATTTTAGTTAGATCACCATCGAATTTGTTCTGTATACGAGCAAACCAATCTGCTATCAAGATTTTAACCCTGCAACCAGCTTTAACCATCTTCCTAACATTGATCACCATCATGATCCCCTGTAAGATGATAGCAGAGAAATATAAATCATTGCGCAAATATGATTTGCATCTGAACAGTAAACACCCCCACTCCGAGCTGCTATTACAAGTGAAGCGAAATAACAAGTATAATGACAGTCCGGACTATGCATAACTGACAGGTAGACAGTTTTTTATATATAACTGCATGAACATTTACCTTATGGCAAAAATCTATAATTACAAATAATACAATGCCTCCTCCTCTCCCCAGGAAAATGGCAATGCTCTAAATTTGGCACTGACAAACATGTTGCTAGCGCCTCAGTCACTGACCCAAAATAAAGTTTCTACAAAGGAATTATCATATAGCACATCACATGTACCCATCGAACACCTTCGGCTCCATTCATTAAATTCACATGATTACAGATGTAAGACTCCTATCTTATGATTATCTGAATTATTCTGCCACCCATTTGTTTAAACATCTGAGAATTACAATAGGACAGGCAAGGTAATTGAGGACAACATGTAATGCCATGTAGGAAAAACTACATAAAATTATCCAAATTGTGCAAGATAATAATTCTGATATCCTTTTCGCCCCCTCAAACAGGCAGTCAAATGTGCGCCATTTACTCATTTTGTATTTGAGAAGAAAGTGAATTCTGGTATCATTTCTTAGAAAAACTGCACCAAATATTTTGAGTTTTTAGTAGCAACATGGAAGATTAAATAGATCTTCTATTACCATACCTGGGCAATATGTACGCAAGGGGAAGGATCACACCAAACATAGCAAACAGGAGCAACCTTCTTGTCCAGTAGCCTCCTAAGATCATCCTCGTCAATGCTCTCCAAGCCTATGCTCCTCATTATTGCAAACCTCTCATCCAAACTCATTGGGACAGCAATATGTACGCAATTGTATCAGTTAATGTTGCAAACCTCTCCAAACAAGTGTATTCGAATTCCGTGCTCTGCACTCGCCATATAAAACGCAACAATCAGCAAACAAAAGAAGGCAGAAAGAAAATTCAATCAAGATCTGTACACGCATCCCGTGCTGCTCGCATCATCTACTTGTTAGAGACGCAACTGGCGTGATTTAGAAACACAAAAGAATCGAGGCGATACTTCAGACCTAGGAAGGAAGGGGAACGATCCGCGCGCGCAAGGGGACCGATCTAAAGCTGATGGGAACTCGAGGTACTGACCTGTGGAACGGTTGGTTTGGTTCCGTGGCAGGAGGAAGAAGATGGGACGAACTTTGTGGAGCAGCGATGGTCGCCGGAACCCCGTCGGCTTGGTGAGGGCTGCGGAAGCGCCGCCCCCTCCTGGTCCTCGCGGTGCGCAGCTACAATTTTTCGCGCACGATTGGGCCGCCGCCGTTTCGCCTCCGCACAACTTTAGACGGGCCACTGTCAAAAAAAAAAAAACTTTAGACGGGCCAGGAAATTCTAAATTAGGAGCGTTTAACGGCCGACGGGCTTCACCATAATTCGGCAAGTCTTTGTTTTGGTAGGAGTAGGCCCGATGGCTCGGTGCTCTCTTTTCGACGGGGGGCGAAATATTCCCGTGCTGACGTGGCAGCAACGAGGGTGAGCTGTGGCAGCTGCCAGCTTGGACTCCACGCCACCAAGCCATGGGTTCTTTCGTGTACACGTGGTAGCGTGCGGTGTCACCGATCCGTTCATTCGCTAACGTGCAACACTGTGCGAGCCATGACGATGTCATTGCTGCCTACTCGGATTTTCTTTCCTCCCTCTCAACGCTGAAGTCGGAGAAAAAACACTGATCTAAACGAAAAAATTGCACGTCAAAAAAAAAAATTTGGTTCCTTCAACCGCCCTTCACGCGTTCTGCCCATCCTTCGCCGCGCTATGCTAGCTTCCGCACTTCCGCTCGTCCTTCGTCCCTCTGTCGATCTGACCCCACGCTACACTCTTCTCCCGCACCCAGCCGCCATACTCTATTTCCTCCTACACCCGGCGCCTCTAGATCTCCTCCTCCAGTGCGTCTCACATCGCCCCAGATGCGTCTGTCACCTCCTACACCGCACCGATTAGGCTGTCACCGCCTCCCCTCGACTGCCCCAGTCCTCCTCCACCCCACGTCTTGGGAGGGGGTGGAGGCCCGACACCCTCCCCAGGTCGCGAGTAGCAGCAGCACAGAGACGTGGCTCGAGGCATGGAGGCATGGATCCGAACGTGTGCACAACGCCTCTCGCTCTCTCCCCACGCCTCCGGTTCCCATACTACTCATCGGTCTCCCCTCACTAAATGATGCATTCGTGAAAGATGGTTTTCGTGGGTGGAACAAGGAAGCTAGACTTGATGATCACGTGGGAAAAATCTCCTAATAGTTTTCATAATTGTGCGGTGAAAAGATGTGACAACCTTCTAAAACATAACCAATCAGTTGTTGTTGCCCTTGACAAACAGAGCAAAATCACTCAAGAGGAGTATTTGATTCGGTTGAATAATTCGATTCTTCCTGTTAGATACTTGTTGCATCAAGGTTTAGCTTTCCGTGGTCATGATGAATCGGAAGAGTCCACGAACAAAGGAAATTTTAAAGAGTTGTCAATTCTTCTAGCCGAGCAAAATGAGAAAGTAAAGAAAGTTATGCTAAATGCTCCCGGTAATAATAAACTGACCGCTCCAGAAATTCAGAAGGACATCACTGGAGAGCTTCAGTTAGTCATTGTGGCAGTAGCTAAAAAGAATGATGATGTTTCTGACTTTTTTGACATGATATCCCTTCTTATTAATGTCGGTGGAGCTTCTTGTAAAAGAAAGGATATGATTAGAGAGAGTCAACAGGAGAGAGTGAAGAAAGCCATTGGTTGTGGTCAACTTAGCAATGGAACTGGTTTGAATCAAGAGCAATCTCTTCAACGAGCAGGGGACACGCGTTGGGGTTCTCATTACAAAACTCTTCTGAGTATTAAGAATTTGTTCCCGGATGTTATTGGAGTTCTTGGCTATGTTGCAAAAGATGGCCCAAGTGATGCAAAGAAACGACAAGCTCGTGGTCTCTTGGATTATGTCAATGATTTTGACTTTGTGTTTCATATTCACTTCATGCTACTCATATTAGGACATGCATATGCTCTATCTATTTCTCTACAGAGGAAAGATAAAGATATCCTGGAGGCTATGGTAGAAGTGAAGTTAACTAAGAAAAAAATTCAGCAAATTAGTGATGAGGGTTGGGAATCTCTATTGGAGGGAGCTTATTCATTTTGTGAAGAGCATGGTATTCGGAAATTGGACATGGAAGAAGAGTATATAGACAGACATAGGCCAAGGAAAAAGACAAACCGCACTAACTATGAGCATTATAGATATGATTCCTTGAACCCTGTTTTCAATGACCGTTTCAATGAGGTAAATTCAGATTTGCTTACTCGCATGGCTGCATTCAGTCCCAAGGATTCCTTCAATGCTTTCAAAGTTGGGAGTTTGGTGGATTTGGCTAAATCTTATCCAGATGATTTTGATTCCATACAACTGAAGGATTTTGCTCATAAGCTTCCTTTTTACATTGATAATGTGCGAGCAGATGAAAGATTTGTGGGTCTAAAAACTATTTTTGAACTTGCCAAACTGATGGTCAGTACGAACAAACATCTAGCTTTTCCTTTGGTCTATCGGCTTCTCAAATTGGTATTAGTACTACCCGTCGTCACTGCATCAGTCGAGAGGTGTTTCTCAGCAATGAAGATAGTGAAGACTGTGCTACGTAATCGTATAGGGGATGACTTCATGAATGACCGTATCATTTGCTTTCTAGAGCAAGAACTTCTATATTCAATTCCAATTAAGGATGTCATAGACCGCTTTCTGAGGGTGAGAGATCGTAGAGGCCAAAAAATAGAGATAATTATTTATGCAAACGTAATTTTGATCTATAGTGAAACATTGACAATTATTATTTTTTAATTATGTCGGTTTTAACAATATGTAGTATAGTTACTATGAGACGTGGATTAGTGCTACTTGTGTTTTGACCCCGGCGACCATTTTCTCTGGCTTCGCCCCTGCCTCACTTCCACCAAATATCGGACGACCGCGGCGCAGGGGAGCATCTTAGTGATGAACAGAAGCGGCAGATCGCCGTCTGGTTCCTCTCCAACGCCCCCGCCGGCGAGATACACTACATCCCCAAAGGCAACTGCCCACTTCACCCAGTCCGCCTCCATGTTTATAGTTCTCATGTTTGGAGCTACTGCACTAGAAGGGTGCCTGATGGCGTTGGTGAGAGCTGATGGTTTTGGCCGGTGTAAGTTAATTTATTGATCTCTGCACCGGTCATCTTTTATCAATTTGATTGCTAATCTGAGGCTATTACGTATTGTTAAGTGAAAAGAATAGCTTAGTTTTTGGCCGGAGGCCATTAGACTGTCATTCCTACTTGATAAAACAAAATGGAAAATGGCCAATAGGTTATCTGAGTTAATTAGGTACTGTTAAGTGAAAAGAATAGCCAGAAATTATACTTAGTTTTGGCCGCAGGCCATTAGATTGTCATCACTACTTGAGAAAGTAAAAAGAAAAATGGCCAATAGGTTAAAACCGCAAATCTTTTGCTTCCTTGCTATAACATGTTTAAATATGTATGTGACAAGATCAATGAAGTTTCTTCACTTAATTCAATAAAAAAATACGCCAAACTTTCAGTTCTATCAACTAGCACACCCAGATTAGCAGACTTCACTGATAATCCATGAAGGGTATGTTTTCTTGAAGAAGTGGAGTTATTTTTTGTAATTCAAGGAAATTTACATAATGATATTCTTAGCATGCCTCTTCTATTTCAGCACAGATGAACTGCCGAAGAAGTGAGGTATTATATTTGATTTTATGTTCCCTGCTTTCTCCTTGACGCTTGCTGTAGTGACACTTAACTTTAATAGTTTGTTTCTTCATAAGTTGTCAGCAGTACGATCTGTAGCTATCTCCAAGATTTTGTGGTTTCTATTACACGTGTTAGATGCTATACAAGTACATTGCCTACATGCTAACGGCTGCTGCTCTCTGTCCGGAAATCTAAGGTCTGCCTTGAGAAGTATCTGCATTGTATTTGACCTACCTAGCAGCTGAGGCACCATGAGAAACATTCTTTACATTGTTATTTGAACAACTGAATTGGCCATTTGTAAGGTAATATTTGCTCACTTGGTTCATAAAATCGGTGGCATCTTTCAAAGTGGGTTTTTAAATTGGCAGCAGACAATGGTGTCATATTCGCCATCAGCTCTGCCGTCGATTGTTCTCCTCCTTCAGCTGCTCCCCGCCCCAGTCAGCGCGCTACACCACGCCGCCACCTCACGTCAGCCCGGCATGCTACTTTATCAAATGTGATGGCCAATTTCTATGGTAAATCCTTTGCTTGATTGGTTCATAAATCTGTAACTTGGTGTCATATGCCAAATTAAAGTATGATGTTCATAAGTTATGTAGTCTTGCAGAAACACAGGTTAGGTGAATAAACAAAATGTATTTTATTAATTTTACTTTGATGCTACTAGAACGCCACTGCCATCTATGCCATTACGACAAGAAGTGTCATCGGCATGTAAGAACATCAGTTTTGAAATATTGTTGGATATAAGGAGCAAGGTCATAGAGGATCTGCAAATTAATATGTGCAAATTATCTTTTTAAAGCTAAATTTTACTTTTTCAGTGGAAGGAGTGATACGTCATAAATGTATCCTTAATTTCTGATGTTTCATGTTGTTTTCATGTCATATGATACATGTTTTTCTTACACTTTATGTCATTTTTATCGATTCTGCTGTTTTTAGTTTCAGAAATGTTGTTCTGGAAATATTATCGGAATTGGAAAATTCAAAACCCGGAAGTCTTAGAATTCCTAAAGGTTCCACGGAGTCCTGAAGGGGCCATAGGGGGGCCACACTAAAAGTAAAGTATGGGCACCTAGAGGGGGGTGAATAGGTGCTACGACCAATTTTAATTTTTCTTTTGATTTAGGCTTGACACAAAGGTAAATTCTCTAGATAATGTAACTACGGTGAATTTACCTATATGACAAGGATAACGATAAACACAATGCAAGCGATAAGTAAAGGGAGTGAGGGAACGAGATAACCAAAGTGAAGCACACGGAGACACGATGTATTCCCGAGTTCCTCCTTATTAAGGGAGTACGTCTCGTTGGAGGGGTGTGAGCTCGCCACGAAGGCCTACTCAACGCCACAAAGGCCTCACCCTATTCTTCGATGAACTCCGCCACAAAGGCCTAGTTCACCCTCCACTATTGAACCCCTTTGAGGCGGGGATCGAGTCATTTACAAACAACTTGGGGCACACACCCACAACCAAATTGGGGGCTCCCAAATCTTCTTGAATCACCAACAAGAACAAGATGCCTAGGTTCTCCACAAGAGGAAACCCTAGGCTAGATCCCTCTAGCTAGAGAGGGGGAAATGAAGAACGAGTCGGTGAAGATGTAGATCTGGGTCTTCTCCCTCAATCCTCCAAGTATCAACGAGTTTGGGTGGAGGGATTTGGAGAGATCTAGCTTTTGGAGGCTCAATAAATGCTTGTCTTAAATGCTGGAACGAGCAACACTTTGGAGAAGAAGAGGATGGGGTATTTATAGCCCCATCCCAAAACTAGCCGTTTTGACCCTTTTCATGCCTGGCGGTACTACCGCTGTAGCCAGCGGTACTACCACTACCTGCGTATCGGGGCGGTACTAGAGAGCCCCAGATGCTGGGCGCAAGCGGTACTGCTACTGAAGTACTATGGTACTCCAGCAGCGGTACTACCGCGAGTGCGCCACGGTACTACCGCTGGCCACCCACTTTGAATAAATTCGAAGTGGCTGGCGGTAGTACCGAGCAACTACCGCTCTAGTACCGTGGGATACAGAGGGCAAAAACCTACCCAGCTGTAGTAGGGCCGGTACTGGAGGCGGTACTACCGCTTCCTGGAGGGAGCGGTACTACCGCCATCCTTTACCGGTACTACCGTTGAGCAAAGATTTGCTCAAGGTTAAAAAGGGTCCAGCGGTACTACCGAACCACTACCGCCTCAGTACCGCTGGAGGCAGTACGCAATTTCCTCCTGACGGTACTTCTGGCGGTACTGGGTGCGGTACTACCGCTCCCTGTGCAGAGCGGTACTACCGCTCCCTGTGCAGAGCGGTACTACCGCTGCCTTGCCCGGTACTACCGCTAGAACAAGATAATCTTGTTGGCTTTGTCTTGAAATTCTCTTCACCTTTTTGGCGTCTAGTTGATTCAACCTGAAATACTTGACGCACTGTTAGAGACTTAGTGGTGTTGTTATCAACTCCAAAACCTGAGAGAGATCAAAGATGCAAATGCACTTTCAATCTCCCCCTTTCTGGAGATTGATGACAGCACAACTAAGAGAGGTACAACGAGTTTGGAGAGAGCACTTCGAGAGAGTGATACATAATAAAATTTGCGTATGAGGCAAAACTTGGTCTCTTTTAGTGAGTGTGCTCCCCCTAACTCTTTGAACCCAAGCAAGAGTACAAAGAATATAATGAAATGAAAGCTTGCTTAAAGAAATTGAGATAATAGCCATAAAACCAAATCCTTAACACCAAATGGTACCAACACACAAATTTAACACACCAAATAGTTCAACACAAGCACACGACAACGACAAAGTTTTGACAAGACACAAACCCAAGCAAATGCAACGCTCCTAATAGAACTCTCTCCCCCTTTGGCATCAATGCACCAAAAAGGGAAGAGGCGATGCTAACATCCCTGGAGGTCACTCGTCAGGGCTAGAGGCACTAGCAGGGCTGTGAAGGCGACGCTCATCCTCCGAGTCAACATCTTCAACTTCCTCGTCAACATCACCACGAGTCCAAGGCTCGTGCGAAGTAGTGGCATCATCAAGAAGCTCGGGATCAATCCACTTATTGCCTTGCTTCGACTTCCACTCCTTGGGCCCTGTGATCCTGTCCTCTAACCCAGCACGAACAGGCACCCCCAGATGGGCAAACCTGTCACGTGTCAGCTGCCTCTCCTTCTTGCTACGGACATGAGCAATATAAGCCTGATCCTCCATGTCAACCTGGCGATAGAAGATCTTCTTCAATGTAGAAGTCATCCAGCTACGAAAACCATCCTTATGAGCCCTCCCCTGCATCTCAAAGTCTGAGTCACTCGAGCCATCGGTGTCCGGACCAAGATCATCCGGACTAAGTAGAGGAGTAGCATGCTTCTTAATGCGAAGGTCCTTGACACCATGAGTTGTCAGCTCCTGATCATTGTCCAACAGAGCATGAGCAAGCTTGGCATTGCGCCAAGTAGTGGAGATGAGCTTATAGACTAAAGCTGCAAAAACAGGCACCCTCCTCTTCATGATGCAATTGTACATCTCATTCCAAAGGATATCCATGATATCAAGCCTCAGATCATCACCACGGTTCCTGTGAGAGTAAACCATCAAGTCAACAAGTGAGCCATGGATCTGATCAAAATTTCCCACTCGAGGAGTCAATGTGTTCCGGAAGACCCTATGGAGAATATCGTAAACAGGCAGCAGATGCTTGGACTGTCCAACCACAGCCCGTCCAGGAATGTAAAGATCATAAAGCTCAGTGAGAGACATGGGCTTCTCCGGATATGGAAGCCTGGAGAAGGTGGTGTGAAAATCAGCATCACGAGTCTCTCCATAGTCCTTCAAACCCATAACAGTAGCAAACTGACTCCATGACGCAGAAAATTTCTGATCCTTAGTCATCCAGGTGATCCTCCTCTCATCCGTGTGAAAGTACAACGTGGCATAAAACTGGCCCACTAAGTGCTCATCATAGTCTTCATTGATTTCCATGAAGTCCAGGAGCCCAAGTTCTTCACACATCTCTAAAGCTTCACCAAAGTAATCCATCTTAGCTCTCATGTGTGCAACATTAATGGAGAATTGAGTAACCACTTTATTTTTGTTAAGTGGATACTCCTCATAGAAGATCCTCTCCTGAAACCTAGTCCAGAAACACTCATTGGCTCGAGCTTCCCTACGCTGATTGTATGGATTGGTCCTCCTTTCCCTTCTGAACTGATCATCTGGCATATTGGGGAGGGCCTTGTCACGAGCTGCTTTAGACTTCATATTGATAGACCTCTGCCTCCTAGTCAAGTTCCCCTTAGGCATAACCTCAGGGGCTTCATCTTCCTCGGAGTTCTTGCGGCCTCTCTTAGCCGACCGCTTGCGACCTCCACCCTTTGAGCCACTAGCACCTGCTCCTAAGAAAGCAAATAGGTGGATAGCACAAGATAAGTGAAAATTCAATCGAAACGATCTGCGAGAGGGAATCAAACTAGAATTCTCAGGATTTTTAGACTCCAGGGAGCGGTAGTACCGCTTGGGGGCCACGGTAGTACCGCTGCTTCCAGCGGTTCCAGCCATAGCGGTAGTACCGCTGGTGACAGCGGTAGTATCGCTGCTAGCGGATTCAACCATGGCGCCAAGAGGAACTACCTATCCCATCTCGAGTCAAAAATCTAGAGAGTGCTAATAGGATTTAATCTACTAAAGGAAACACACCAAACAACCCCTAGACTAGGAGATCTCTAGACCCAATGACTCATCATCTCTCAAGATTGCTCAAGGGAGAGAGATAGGAGGGGTGTCGGAGCTCATCGTCATGGAGGGGGAGTTGGGGATGGTCCCCGAGCGTTCTCCGGCGAGAGAGGGGAGTTCAACGGCCGGGGAGAGCCCTCCTTGGTGACCCGGAGTCTTGGCGGCGGCGAGATCTGAAGTGGGGAGGAGATGGGGGTAAATGGGGGTTAAGAGGTAACCCCCACGATCCTAGATCTCTTTTATCCCCTCAGATTTTACCGCAGCGGTAGTACCGCCACGCTCAGCGGTAGTACCGCCCACTTATACTACCTGGGCCAAGAGGTAGTACCGCTGCCGAGTCAGTGCTGGGCACAAACTCCTGCAGCGGTAGTACCGCTCATGCCCAGCGGTAGTACCGTGCGGTGGGTACTACTGACAGTTACAGCGGTAGTACCGCTTGTAACTGGCGGTAGTACCACTAGCCAAAATTTCATTTCACCAAGGAATCGAAAGGATTGAAAATTCCAGAAAGAGAAGTGTCTTAGGGGGAATTGTTTGGGCTTGGGATTAGAACACCAGCTGAGATGGTACTACACACTCTGACTTTTGCAAACAAACTCAAAAAAAACAAATAAGGAAAAGAGGGAGTGTGATTCCCAAACCAACACCGACACAACACAAAACACAAACTAACACAACGAAAACACCACAAAGAAAAAACGACTCAAGAACCAACTCTTCAAAGGAAGAGGTTGGTGGCCTAAGCCACCATGTAAGAGTTCATGGTATGCAACCGCGAAGATATATCTTGGGGGCATTGCCATTACTCAACATTGAAGCTCACAATTCAACATTAGAAAAAGAGAGATAACAATGAATTTTAGCTTTGGGCATAATGGGGGGAGGGAGAACCCAATGTGTTAGGATAACACTCCCCCTATGTCCATGCCTACACCTAAACTCGAACACGTTTCATCTATAGGGGGTGTGCAAGATCTTCAAGTCAAACTCCTAGAATCAATCACATTTAGTTCATTCCTCAAGAACAAGAATCTTGCATCATCAAGTGGCTTCGTGAAAATATCCGCAAGATTGTCCTTCGTGGGCACATAAGATAGTGCAATATCCCCTCTTGCCACATGGTCTCGGATGAAATGATGGCGAATCTCAATGTGCTTGGTCCTTGTGTGTTGCACGGGATTGTATGCAATCTTGATGGCACTTTCATTGTCACACAAAAGAGGCACCTTATCCAAATGAACTCCATATTCCTTGAGAGTTTGCCTCATCCATAGCAATTGAGTGCAAGCACTTGCGGCGGCTACATACTCGGCTTCGGCGGTGGAGAGAGATATGCAATTTTGCTTCTTGGAAGACCAACTCACCAAGGACCTACCAAGAAATTGGCAAGCCCCGGAAGTGGACTTCCTATCATCTTGATCACCCGCCCAATCGGAATCCGTGTAGCCCTTGAGAGAAAATTGTGCCCCCTTTGGGTACCACAAACCAAATCTTGAGGTATGAAGCAAATAACGAAAGATCCTATGGACCGCCATCAAATGGCTATCCTTAGGAGCCGCTTGATACCTTGCACACACACCTACACTCAAAACGATATCGGGCCTAGATGCACAAATATAGAGCAAAGAACCAATCATAGAACGGTACAACTTTTGATCCACATACTAACTCCCCTTTGGATTACGAGATAGGTGGCACTTGACTTGCATAGGAGATGTCTTGATCTTAGCATCTTGGAAATTAAACCTCTTGATCATATATTGGGTATACTTGGCTTGAGAAATGAAGGTCCCACGAGCCAATTGCTTGATCTCAAAGCGAAGGAAGAATTTAAGCTCACCCATCATAGACATCTCGAACCTGTCAGTCATAAGCTTAGAGAACTCATTATTGAAAGCTTGGTTAGTTGAGCCAAAGATGATATCGTCCACGTATAGTTGGCATATGAAAAGCTCTCCCTTTACTCTCTTGGTGAAGAGAGTGGGGTCAATCTTCCCAACTTCGAAACCACGATCATCTAACAACTCCCTAAGGTGCTCATACCAAGCACGAGGTGCTTTTTTGAGACCATAGAGAGCTTTGTCAAGTTTGTAAACGTGGTTAGGAAAGTTGAGATTCTCGAACCCTGGAGGTTGCTTAACTATACCTCCTCTTTTAGTGGACCATTCAAGAAAGCACTTTTCACATCCATTTGTTTCAATTTGAAATTCTGAGAAGATGCATAAGCAAGGAGGATACAGATGGACTCAAGGCGAGCCACGGGTGCGTAGGTTTCATCAAAGTCAATGCCTTCAACTTGAGTGTAACCTTGAGCAACCAGTCTTGCCTTGTTCCTAATGACAATTCCATGCTCATCTTGCTTGTTCTTGAAAATCCACTTAGTGCCAATAACATTGTGGCAATCTTTGGGCTTCTCAACCAATCTCCAAACTTTGTTGCGCTCAAAGTTATTGAGCTCATCATGCATAGCTTCAACCCAATCAGAGTCCTCAAGAGCTTCAAACACTTTCTTAGGCTCCACCATAGAGATATGAGCTTGATGCTCACTAAAATGTGCCAATTGCCTTCTAGTGGATCTTCGAGCTTGAATATCCTCCAAGACCTTGTTGTCTTGGGCATCAATTTTCTTAAAAGATCTTCTTATCCTTTTGACACGACGGGCTTCAATCTCCGCATTATTGCGCGGAGGGATCACTTGATCATTTGGGTCCCCATCTTGACCAACTTGGCCTTGATCATCATCATCATCATCAACAACAACAATATTTTCAACACTTGCTTCAACTTGAGGAGAGGATGAAGTGGATGGTTGATCTTGGCCTTGACCTTGACTTGCATTAGTGAGAGGAGTGGGTACGACTTGCGAAGTCACTTGGTCAATAAGAGGAGGGTCTTGTACATGTTCTTGGTTAGGTGTATCACTTGGCTCCTTGGCTTGTTCTTCTATTGTAGAGGAGGGCTCCACTTGAGTAGAGCATAGTCCTTCTCGAGTCGCCATAAGGTGTCCCTCAATGGGGCGGAAAAATCCCACACCCATCCTTCCTATGGCTTCTTGAGGTATTTCAACATCTACATTAGAAACATGAAATTGCACCACTTGGGAGCCATCATTTTCCTCGAAAGCCACACTACCAGATTCTATGACAATCCGTGAGGCTTTGTCAAAGACTCTATAAGTGTGGGATTCGGCACCGTAACCAACAAATATACCCTCAATAGTTTTGGATTGAAATTTTAGACAACCTAACACCCTTGATAAAATAAAAGCACTTACAACCGAATACACGGAAGTAGGAGACGTTGTGCTTTTTGCCGGTGAGGATCTCATATGGGGTCTTGTCCAAGCCTTTGCGGATGTAGAGGCGGTTGGAGGAGTGGCATGTGGTGGATATGGCCTCGGCCCATAAATATTGGGGATAAGAGTACTCCGCCAACATAGTCCTTGCCATATCCAAGAGGGTGCGATTCTTCCTTTCGGCAACACCATTTTGTTGAGGAGTGTAAGTGGCGGAGTATTGATGACGAATGCCTTCTTCACTAAGGAATTCATTCAAAGTGTAGTTCTTGAACTCCGAACCATTATCACTCCTAGTATACATGATTTGCACATTGTGTTGACGTTGCACTTCGTTGGAGAAGTCGATGATGGTTTGTTGAGTTTCACTCTTGCACTTGAAGAAATAAACCCAGGTGTATCTTGAATAATCATCGACAATCACCAAGCAATACTTCTTGCCACCAAGACTTGCCTCGGGCAGGGAACCAAAGAGATCAACATGGAGAAGCTCCATGATCCTATTTGATGAGATAATAGTCTTGGCCGTGTGCACCTTGTCATGCATCTTCCCTTCAACACACGACCTACAAACGCGATCCTTTGCAAAGGAAACATTTTATTTTAGTCCGACAATAAGGCCACCTTTGTGAAGACTTTGCAAAGTTCTCATGTTGACATGGGATAGGCGGTGTCGGATATATACTGAATAGGGGTATAGAAGATGGTAGACAAAGAGCCGGACTACCAGGGTGGCCTACATGGTAATGGGCTTAGGTCCATTGGGCGGCCCAGTAGTCCGACGCGCAGAAGCCGGATTCTAGAAGAACCCGGATCACGGTCCACGTGATCTGGCTTGGAGGAGAAGACGGATTCCTTACTTTCCAAGTTACAAGTTAAACATAGTCTTCTAGGTTTCCTGCTCTGTAAGCCCTAATCCGGCTATTATATAAAGCCGGACAGGAGATAGATTAAACAAGTTAAGTTAGACACAAGTTCAAGCTCTACGCAACTCGCCGAGAAGCTCATCCTCGTCGAGTAGCTAGATCTATTCCCTCACATTGTAACCCTGTTATACGGGCTTTAGTCCCAATTAGTGAGAAGTGCAGGAGTAGGTACGCCGTACTGTCGCGACGTACCGAACCTGGGTAAAATCCCGTGTTCTGTGTTACTACGCTATCCCGTTACCCCACGTCTCTACCGTAGTCTCATGGCACCCCCGTCTATGAAAACTACTACGATGTCTCGACAGTTGGCGCCCACCGTGGGGCAAACGACGTCAGGCGTGAAATTCCGATCTGGGATACTCGGCGGAATTGGAAGATCGATCACTGTCGGAAGCTTGGAATTCGACGACGACGTCGGGCGCTTCCTCGACAACGGATCCTACATACCGGCGCAAAACCACCTGGTAAGTGCCTGCGTGTTACCGATTGGATCTGCTAACATCTTTATCGGACTAACTGCAGAAGCAATGGGGTTTTGCGGTGGAAGCAAATTTATCCCACCCGCCCTATACCCAGTCGAAGACGACTACGATCTCGGATTTTGCTCAGATCGCCGACAAAACAGTGATACACACTTTATCGGCATGGTGCAATCCGAAATCGCTGAAAACACGGATGACGGAAATCCCGTGCAAGAGGCAGACAACAACCTACCCGTCGTAGAGACGGAAGAACAAATACCCGTCACAGAGACGGAAGATCCGACATCCGTCAACCAGACGATGAACTCGGAAGCAGAGTCCGTGCTTGCCGCCATTGAGGCAAGATTGGAGTCGGAAACCGGATCGGATAACTTCGACTCCGAAGACGAAGACGAGGATGCCTTCGTAAGAAAGGTTAAGTCCTTTCAAGAGGGATTCCATGAAGTGCTAATGGCAAAACCAGCTGATACAACGGGTCCGACAGCCAGGAAAGCCCTAAAACCCCTCCGCCAGTGGAAGAGAGAGAAGACGGAGAAACTTCTCCGATATTCCCCAATGTTAAGGAGATGACAGAAGATGAGCCTGTCAAGAAACCTCCCTCTTCCAAGAAAAAGCACCGTGCTTCTAAAAAACTCCAATACAAACTCCGGAAGAAAAAATCAGCCGATCTCGCTGATGAAAACCTGGAAGCTGGAGATATTAGCGGCACAAAGCCCGCGGAAAAGAAATCTAAGGAAATCACTGCTCCGCCAATGACAGAACTGGAAGAGCAAGAACTATTACAAACACCAGTGGGACCAGATGAACCCCCTGAGATGCTGGAAGCCAGGAGACAAGCTTTCCAACGGCAACAGCAACATCTGCTTAGATCTCGGCAACATCTCCAACAAACCCATAATGACATCAAAGTCATGAAGGAAGAAATAGAGGAGTACGAGAGAAAGCATAGATCTGCCTTAAAACCTACTAGGTTACCCGGAATCGCAAGACCGGAAGAACTGCCGCCAAAAGAAAGGTTCTATAACCCATCTTGGCAAAAGCAGTTAAACGGCAAAGATGCCAAGGGCGAACCAATATACAAAACCACAGCAGAAAATGCGGAAGCAGCGTTCGCCATCCTAAACAACGATCTGTACTCCAACGGGGAAAAACTCCAAGGGGTGTATGCCTTCCTAGGAAAAGCATTACAACAGCAGCAGCGAGGCCAAGAGCGATCAGGGAGGCTGCATGATAATTCCGCCCTCTGCAAAACAGCTACTTGCGCTGCTGGAGCAGCTGGACCGGAAGAACCCGGAGATTCGGATAAAAAAGAGGATCCGAGAAAAGACAAGAAAAACCCCGGCAACCGGGACGCAGCGTCTAGAACCGGACCTCATCTCCCGAAAGATGGATATAAACCACACGATCGGGAAGACAAACACCGGAATGACGGCAAAATAATGCCACCTCCGAGAAACCCAGCTGAAAAAGCTGGAAGATATGATATACCTCACAAACGTGAAAGATCCCGGACACCTCCTAAGGATAAGGAAAGGCATAGAAGCAGAACTCCGCCTAAAGGACGTGAACACGGAAGAGATAGAGATAACCTCGGAAAAGCGCATCCGCGCAACAATGGAAAAGAAAGGAGCAGATCCCCTTCTGTCCATTCAGCCGGGAGATATTCTGCACACATTGATAGAGCAGAAAAGGATGATCTATACTTTGGTCCTAAGTGTTTTACTGACAGGATCCGAAGGATAACCCTGCATTCTGGCTTCGCCAAAGTTGGTCCAACCTACCAAAAGTATACCGGCAGTACAAACCCGGAGACCTGGCTCTCAGATTATTATACAGCCGTCCAAATCAACAATGGGACAGACCTAGAAGCTGTCAAGTTTCTTCCCCTAATGTTGCTAGACGGAGCCAGAGATTGGATCAATGGTTTACCATCAAGAACTGTCGACAGTTGGGATGATATGGCGAGAGTATTCACTCAGCATTTTCGGGGAACATACAAACGCCCAAATAGCATCAACCAGCTGAACCGTTGCACCCAATTTGAGGACGAACCATACGTGGATTTCATCTCCAGATGGACTGCAATGAAGAATAGTTGCTCTGGAGTAACTGACGTACAAGCAATGCATGCTTTCGTCAATGGCCTAAAACCCGGACTTGTACCGTTCATGGTTGGTTCTAAACAGCACAAAGATCTCGGATCTATGCTTACAACCGCTAATGAGCATGCTGCAGCCGAAGATGATATCAGAGCAAGAGGAGGCAATATTGAGTCACTAATACTCGCCAAGAAAACCCCTCGTTCTGACAAAAAAGGAACTCCAGAGTCAACAACAAAGCCCAAGGAGGTCAACATAGCCTTTGGAGGAGAAAAGGTGAACAAGTGGAAAGGCCGCAGTCCAGATCCAATCAATTACACTCCCGAAGAATGGGAGAGAATTAAATCGGAACCCTGCGTCCACCACTCGCAGTTTGGGAAACCAACCCACACAAACGCGCAATGCCGGCTAAACAAGCATATGAAAGGCAATGCAGGATCCGGAAATAAGGGGAAGGGTTCCAAAAGGAAACCTGCCAAACAAAAGCCAGAAGCTGAAAAAGAAGACAGTGAATCGGACACTGATGACAAAATCCAAGAGCAACAGCGAAAGGGTGAACCCAAATTTCCGAGAGTTGACGGAGAAGCAATGTTAACTTTCTTAGCAACCCCGTCAGCAAAGGTGGCCAAAAGAACACTTCGGGAGATAAACGCAGTTGTTCCTGCGACCCCGAAATTCTTGAAGTACTCCAACACACCGATAATCTGGGATCAGTCTGATCATCCCGGAAATATCCCTGAACCCGGCACACAAGCTCTTGTTGTAAGCCCTATTGTTCAAAACACTAGGCTAAGAAGAGTGCTGATGGATGGAGGATCCATCATCAATATAATGTATCTGGATACACTGAAGCACTTGAAGATCTCCGAGTCCCAGCTCAACTACAGCAATATACGCTTCCATGGCATTGTTCCTGGCAGGCAAGCACGATCCCTAGGAGAAATTTCCCTAGATGTCACCTTCGGAGATAAAGATCACTTCCGGCAGGAAAAAGTATCCTTCGAAGTAGTGCCGTTCGAAAGCGTGTATCACGCAATACTCGGACGTCCGGCTTTCGCCAAATTTATGGCAAGATCTTGCTATATTTACAACAAGCTGAAGATGCCAGGACCCAAAGGAGGAGTAATCACCATTGCCGGTGATTTCAAGCTGGCAAACGAGTTGGAAAAAGAAAACGCCCTTTGCGCTCAGAGAGTTATAGCAAAGGAGGAACTGAAGGAATTAGCCAAGGAGGTATCGCCGAAAGAAATGCCGGCAGGAAAAGAAACTCGGAAGCCAACAGAGAGCTTTAAGGCGTCCGAGAATACAAGACAGGTAATCCTAGATCCCAAAGATCCGACAAAATTCGTTGTCGTAGGGACTGGGATGACTGACAAATAGGAAGGCGAGCTCATCAAGTTCCTCCGTGAGAACTGGGATATTTTTGCCTGGTGTCCAGCTGACATGCCAGGCGTACCCAGGGAACTTGCTGAGCACCAACTCAAGGTTATTTCCGGATCAAAACCCGTCAAACAAGGTCTCCGTCGATTTGACGGAAGAAGACGGAAGGCTATTGGCAAGGAAATTATCCGGCTTTTAGCAGCGGATTTCATCAAGGAAGTAATCCATACTGATTGGTCCGCAAATCCGGTCCTAGTACCGAAGAAAGACACCACTGCTCTTAGAATGTGTATAGATTACACAGGATTGAACAAGTTGTGTCCGAAAGATAGGTTCGCATTACCGCGAATCGATCAAATAATAGATGCCACTGCAGGCTCCGAGCTTTTATGCTTTTTGGATGCATACTCCGGGTACCACCAAATACGCATGAAAAAGGAAGATCAAATCAAGACTTCTTTTATAACCCCGTATGGGACGTACTATTACATAACCATGCCTTTTGGCCTGAAGAACGCATGTGCAACCTACCAGCGTTGCATGCAACGCTGTTTGCATAGTCAAATTGGCAGAAACGTTCATGTTTACGTGGACGATATCGCTGTCGTAACCAAGGAAAAAGATACACTCCTTGAGGATTTGCGAGAAACTTTCGAAAACTTGCGCACTTACAAGATGAAGTTGAATCCATCTAAGTGTGTATTCGGGGTTCCCTCAGGAAAACTTCTAGGTTTCATTGTTTCCCACAGAGGAATAGAAGTTAACCCGGAAAAGATCAAGGCAATCTTGAACATCTCAAAACCTACATGTGTAAAAGATGTCCAAAGATTGACGGGTTCCGCTGCAGCCGTCAGCAGATTTATCAGTCGGCTGGGGGATAAAGCCTTACCACTCTACAAGCTGCTGAAGAAATTCGACAAAGTCAAGTGGACTGCGGAAGCCTGGGAACGTCTAGAAAGTTATGTACCTTTCCGTACTAAGTTCAATTCTATGTAAACATCTTTTGAGATCATGAAATAAAGTTGTCGGAATGTTGTCATCCATATTCTTTATAAGTGTAAAGTGTTTCCGCCTCATCTATTTCCCAATGATCTTACAAATTGCTCAACGTTAACCCGAATTGTGCTTGCGTACTCGGCGTTACAAAACTGAATGATCTTTGAGCCTATTAACGGCTAAGGGAAACTTGAATTGCCTGTGTGCCCAAGTCTTATCTGATTGTGTGTGTGTTGGGTTACTGGAACTAGTTAGTAAAAATGCCTTTAGCATGATCCATGTTTCCGAGTTCCAAAACTGCTTGGTTCGTCCCCAGTTACTCGGCATGAAGATTCATATTGCTATTTGAGCCATTTCAAACACTAAGGACAATTAAAACATACACACCAGAGAACTTAGAAGATAAAGGAATGATCAAAACCCAAAAAACTTGCAAAGAATTTCATAATTTAAACTGCAACAGACGGAAGTTTCATTCATACAAAAGAAGCATTACATTTTGGATTACATTAAAAGAACAGTAATGCTCCTATTTTTTCTATCCAGGTTCCAGGTAACCCTTCAAGCATCCGACTCCTCCTCGCTGCTTTCGTCTTCGGGGATTGGAGGGATCTCCGCTTCTGGATAGTTGACGGAGATATTTACCATGGAGGCAATCTGGGTGGCGTGGCCCTTGACTTCACCAAAGATGGTGTTTCGCTGCATATCCGTGTATCCTTGAGGGACACCGGACGCCACGCGCCAGGATTTAGCACTAGGGTAGTGCATGCGCATGAGGCCAAGAGCCATGCGCGCACCACCCCGTGCAGCGGAGCGAAGGAGAGATTCCTTAGACTCCGCCACCTCCATGATGGCACCCGGAAGTTTTTCAACCTCCGAGCACTCCCCAGATTTTTCGGGAAGAAACTTGTCTACCAGCTGCGTTGCAGCAGCCTTGATCAAATTCCATGTCTCCCCGAAAGCTCGGATGCCTGCAATCCGAGTGCCATCTGGGGTATCGCCTGTTTTTTCCAGTAAAATACCTAAAAAAGTTAGATGGAAAAACAGAGCAAGTAAAACATGGAAAGACGACAAATGAATAAGAGATTTACCGATGAGCTTGTCGATCTCGGAAACTTCCTCCAGGCGAAGGTTCAGAGCGTCGGTCAAATCCCGAATGGTGGATTTGTCCTTCTCCGCCTGCTCGGAAGCCTTGGAATTAGAAACTCCAAGGGCCAGATTACTGGCTTCCAAGTCTTGTTGTGCTTTCACAAGGTTCTTGTGAAGCTCAACATTCTCCTTGCGGAGAATTTCGGCATTGCCAGAATTTTCTGCTGCTTGTTTAGCCTCAGCTAATGCAGCTGAAAATCAAGGGAAAAATCCGAGTTAGCCAGCTCCTCGGAAAAAACTTAGGCAAGTAATTGAATCGGAAATTTCAGGAGGAAAATGTTTACCTTGTGTTTCCGACAATGCGAGCTTAGCTGATTCCAGCTCTGCTTCCCTTTCTTCAAGAATAGACAGAAGACTTCTAACTTCTTTATTCTTGATGGTAAGCTTCCTGAAAACTTCCCTGTTGATGGCTTCGGAGGTTTGCTGAAACATAGCAAGGAGAAGAACGAGTACAAAACGCATCAAAGCAAAAAGCACGCATTTTAATTAATGCTTGGGGGCTAGAGTTATATACCTGGCTCATGCGCTGCAAACCTGCCAAGTTTTCTTTGAACTCTTTCGCGAATTCCGCGAAGAGATTCCCGGCTGCGTCCAAGCTGTCATTGATAGCTTTGAAATCCTTGTCAAAGGTGGGAATTTCCTCGTCGAAAGTCCGAGTTAATTTTTCCACCTCTGGGGCCGCCCTTTCCCTCGTGTCCGGGTCGGACACAATGGGCTGGCTGGGCTCTGGGGGCTTGGTGGTGGGGGCTGCAGTAGGCTCTTCCGCCATCGTGCTTGGCGTGTCCGGGGCGACGGCGGGAGAAGGTTGGCTGCCTCGGCTGGAAGAAACCTTGTGTTTCTTCAGCTTCTTCGGCTTCAGGGTGGAAGGTGGCAGGCTAAAAACATAAAAACCCGGAAAAGGTCAAAACACCGAAGATGGATGAAAAAAGTTCCCATAAAAGAAATTTCCAGAAGAAAGAACCTGGAGGTGGCGACGGGGATTCCGTCAAGATCGATAATTTCGTCCGAGGAAGTTATCTTCTTGCGCTTGCGTCCACCTGTAGCGGCGGTGCGCAGCGCGTCCAGCTCAGCCTCAGACACCAAGTCCGAATCTGAAAGATCCTCGAACTGTCGAACAAGCAAGATCAAAATCAGAAGCTAGGAAATCTGAGATAAAATAGAACTGTACCCAAATGACTGAAAAATTACCTTGGGAACCGGATTTTCGGCCGTGTACATTGGCCGACTCTCTGTGTATTGGTCGCGCGATACGACCAACTGGTTGATGCGCCGCCTAAGTTCCTTTGCGGGCCATTCCTTGGCGGATGTCCGCATCGGATCATTGACTCCCGTGTATTCGCACAGGAAACGGCCGCTGTGGTTGGCTAGTGGCTGGATCCGCCTAATCAGCCAGCATAGAACCGTGTCCATGCCGGTTAGAGGCGGATCCATGGAGGTGAGCTTGGCGATGCGCCGCTTGATCTTTAGCAGATCTGGCGGCAGAACTTGGACGGCTTCTGTTCCCCAGTTATCCTGGGGAATGGCGGCGGAATTCACAAAAGGTGGAACCCCGACGGCCTTTTTAGGAAAAGGCACGTCGGGATGATAAAAGAAAGAACCCGTCCAAAATTTGACGGATTCTGAAGTTTTTATCTTGGGGAACCAATCCTCTCGGAATCTCCGAAGAGTGAAGGATATAGTTCCGCAAGTTGGGAGTGCGCCCTCCGAAGAGTTTCGCTTAACTCCAAAACAGTACATCCAGAAATCTAACCTAGGTTCTAGCCCTAAGTAGCCTTCGAACAAGGCCTGAAAGCCGGCCATGTATAGAATGGAATTGGGGGGAAGATTGTGGGGCTGGATGTTGGAATGAGAGAGAACCTGGAGGAAGAAGGAAGATGGTGGAAGTCCCATACCTCGCAAAAGGTGGGAAGAAAGGAGTACCCTTTCGCCATCCCGTGGCGCGGGTTCGGTTTCTTCTTCTGGCAGCCGCCATTTCTTCTTGAGAACCAGGCCCTCCTTTTCCAAGTTTGGAAGGAGAGCCGAGGGAATACTGCAGGCACTCCAGTTGCCTGCAGATTCCGCTTCCTCGTCCGCTCCGGTGGCGGCGGCGGCGGCGGCCTCCGCGGCGGCGAGTTCGTCGCCGAGGAGCTCGATCTTTTCCTCCGCCGTTTCAGGTGCAAACGGCGGGGTTGTCGCGGCGCTCGATGTCGCATTGTCCGCGGCGGTGGAAGTGTTTTCTCCACCCGCCGCGGAAGCAGCAGTCTTCTCCGGCTTGCCGCCGGCGTGCTTAGGCGATCCTGGTTGCGGATCCAGATCGCTGACGAGCTCGTCGATGGCGGCGCGGGTCGGTGACGGCGGCGAAGAGGCCATCTTTTGGTGGCGCGTTTCGGTGTGTTTGGTGCTAAGTGCGCCTGGGACAAGGACTTGCTCTCGAGCTCGCGTGCGCAGCAATGGCGTAGGCAGTGAGGGAGTGAGGAAAGTTTCGGAGGAGGACGATGACGGCTATTTATAGCCAGAAATCCGTTTAGATACGTGCCAACGGCTCTTTCGACCGTTGGATGTTCGACGCGTGTCGCTCGCCGGAAACTACGGGAAATATAACGACAGGGGAATGATGGCTATCTCCTCGTTTCCCGTGAGAATCTGTCAGAGATACGTTGCAGGGTTTCCCGCGTGAAACCAAGCGTCGCCTGCGTCAGCATGATTAAAGCGCTGACGTTAGAAGTTCCTTTTCCGCGAAGGATCGCGAGAAGAAAAGCCGGATTTTCATGGTTCCGAGTTTTATGTTACCATCTCCTTCAAAAGGAAAGTAGAAAGAATCAAGACTGCTGAATCAAGATTTCCCGGACAAAATGTATTTGACGAAAGACGGAGAATCAGAGTTTTGATCCTTCCTGGGGGCTACTGTCGGATATATACTGAATAGGGGTATAGAAGATGGTAGACAAAGAGCCGGACTACCAGGGTGGCCTACATGGTAATGGGCTTAGGTCCATTGGGCGGCCCAGTAGTCCGACGCGCAGAAGCCGGATTCTAGAAGAACCCGGATCACGGTCCACGTGATCTGGCTTGGAGGAGAAGACGGGTTCCTTACTTTCCAAGTTACAAGTTAAACGTAGTCTTCTAGGTTTCCTGCTCTGTAAGCCCTAATCCGGCTATTATATAAAGCCGGACGGGAGATAGATTAAACAAGTTAAGTTAGACACAAGTTCAAGCTCTACGCAACTCGCCGAGAAGCTCATCCTCGCCGAGTAGCTAGATCTATTCCCTCACATTGTAACCCTGTTATACGGGCTTTAGTCCCAATTAGTGAGAAGTGCAGGAGTAGGTACGCCGTACTGTCGCGACGTACCGAACCTGGGTAAAATCCCGTGTTCTGTGTTACTACGCTATCCCATTACCCCACGTCTCTACCGTAGTCTCATGGCACCCCCGTCTATGAAAACTACTACGATGTCTCGACAGGCGGCGATGCCACAACCATCCCAAGTCCGCCTTTCCGAAAAGACACATTGCTTGAGTGTTGGTAGACTTCGAAAAGTCCACCACAAACAACTCATTTTCAACATGTCCCACTTAAGCGACGTCAAGAGTCTTGCTCCTCAAAAGGACCACAATATCAACATCAAAAAGACGGACAAACCCATCTTTCCAAGAGAGCGGACGAAAAGTAAATTGTAACCAAGGGATTCGACAAGCATGACGTTCACGATAGTGATATCGGGAGCGACCACAACCTTGCCGAATCCGGATACCTTAGACGAGGACGAGTCTCCATAAGTGACGGTTGCTTGTATGTCATTTGGGCGCAACTCTGTCACAAGTTCTTTGCTTCCGGTCATATGGCTAGTGCATCCACTATCAATTATCCATTTAGTCCCACCGGAAGCATAGTCCTGCAAGAGATCATTGACTAGAGTTAGGACCCGAGGAGGGTCCCTTCATGTTAGCAACAAGGGTCTTTGGAACCCAAATAGTGTAGTCAACGAAACCCTCAATAGGACCAACATATTTAGCTTGCATAACACCATAATAATCAACATATAAGAAATGGTGTGGATTGTTAGTTCCCGCGGAGGTGCTACGAGTAGTGTTGTCCCTCATGACACTACTACTCGAGGCAATGTTGTTTTCTTGAGCGGGTGTACTAAGAGTAGTGTTGTCCCTAATGACAATACCACTCGAAGCACCATTGTTGCTCTTCTTCTTCTTGTTCTTCTTCTTGGCTACATAGCCTAGACCTTGCTTGCCCACTTGTTGCCTTGGAGCACTCAATTGTGGTCTAGCAATGACCACATTAGAGTTAGGGGCAACCACTTGTGGGGAAGCGGTCACAACCTTCTCAACTTGAGGGCCTTTACCCTTGAGCCTTGCTAGATCATCCTTCAACCTATCATTTTCCTCAATAATATTTGCATGATCACAAGAAGAAGTAGAGGTGCTAGGATTGTTAGTTTGATTAAGTTGAGTTTTAAGTTGTTCATGCAACTCTTTGAGGGATGAGTGTTGGCTTTCCAAAGCTTTGTGAGCCTCGGTTAGCTTTTCAAACTCCTCGGTTAGTTTACCATGACCAACCCCAAACTCGACCTTATCCTTTTTAGCCTTTTTATATTTAGCAATAGTGACGGGGGGATGGTAACCCGGTAGGCCAAACTCCAAGGAGTAACCCGGCCCAAAGGACGGTGCGCAGGATCCGGCTAAGGATAGGGAAGCTTGTGGAGGCCCAAGTTTGTAGGCCCAGCAACCC
Organism: Alopecurus myosuroides; assembly: GCA_028641055.1. NCBI lineage: Eukaryota > Viridiplantae > Streptophyta > Magnoliopsida > Poales > Poaceae > Alopecurus > Alopecurus myosuroides. Next base: position 110,742,268 of record CM054057.1, on the reverse strand, counting down.
GGATTGTGGGTTATTGTAAAGGAAAGCTAGGGTTTGTGCGCCGTGTTCGGGTAGGATCCAGGGTGCGCCTTGGGGAATAAGCCAGGGGGTACGGGTGCTTTATAAACCGACCCCCAGGTCTAGCTTTAGACAGAGATCTAAGAACCCTAGCTATAGCGCTTGGTATCGAGCGTCTAGTGTAATCCTAGAGTTGAGTTGTTATATCGAGATCGGAGACTCGGCGACTTTGATTGCCGGCTACCAGATTGAATCGCACCATGTTTTCCTCTGGGCTAAACCCTCTCCCAAACACCTGTGTCGTCTTGCCCCAAGATCAGTTACCCCCGGTAACGTCTGCCGTGATTATCCCACGACAGTTGGCGCCCACCGTGGGGCCTGCGTCCAAAGGTGTTTACATCACGGGAGAAGCTCGGAAGGGCATGGAGAATCTTGTCATCGGCGAAATCTACATCGACCACGAAGGAGAAAAGACGGTGGACGATTCCGGCTGGGGGCCGGAGTCGGATCACCTCGAATCCGGATCCGTCGTGACAATCGGCCGGATCAGCGTCTTCATTGGTATGGTATGTGCTTCCAATTCGATCCCTGACAAGTTGGATCTGATTCTATGCCAGGAAAAGCCACGTCTATCCGATCAGATGATGAAGAATCGATTGGAACGACACATCCGGCAGAAGAACCCATCGCGGAGTGGGAACAGCCGGAGGAGCCGGCACGGACCCCACGCGACCGGGCCGAAAGAGAAGATGATACCGGGTCTATCCTGGATCTACTGGAAAACCGGTATGATGAGAACAGTGAGGAAGAACAGCATGAATTTACACCGGATATCGTACGCCGAGTTGCAGTCTATGCGGCCCCCGCGGCCAATCTCAACCAAGGAAACGCAACCGCGGCCTCAGTCGGGGCGGCTCAGGCAGTGGCCCAGCGACAGGGCGCGGCTAACGGAGACCCGGTCTTGGCCCGGGTTGATGGAGAGTCGGCATCAGTAACCAGCAGAGCAGCGGATGAAGAGTTGCATGCAAATACGTTCGGATTCTTAGAAAACCGGACACCAGGCGCGGGTCCTTCGAACCCGCGCCACCCGGCCTTATTCGATAATAATCTGATTCTAGACCCCACGGTTCTCGCAACGGTTATCACTCCGGAAAACGCAGCGGAACGCGTCAGGGATCTGGATGTGGCTCGTCGTGCGCTGGAACAGCAAAGAAGGCAGGTAGAGGCAGAAAAGCAAGGGATGGCCACGCGGCAGCGTGAGCTAGATGCGTTGGAAACCCGGCTCCGAGAGGAAACGTCTAGAATACATCAAAGGCACCACACCAGGTTACCAGCAATGGGCGGGGTTATTAATCCGGCTAATTTATTTGTCACACCTCAGGACCAGCCGATACCAGTGGTGAACCAGGGAACCGCACCCCAACAGGTGACAGCAGCGACACACCCGGCGAATGAGCGGACCGGGTTACCCCCACCACAAACTAGAGTCACAACCGGCAACGATCTACCACCACCGCCACCATCACGATTCCGCACACCAGCCGGCCACTACAATAACCCCATGGACAATGTATATGCAGCGACACTCGCGTTGAATCAAATCCCTGTGGGAGAGTCGCCCCATGCAGAGAAGACTCGGCAAGCCATCGATCTGTTGCACACTGCGGTGGCACAGCAAGCCAATTATCCGGATCACAGAAGCGGTATGCACGGGACGCCATACGTCAGTCAACAGCAAGGGAATATCCAAACAAGTTCAGCGCGACGGAGGGAAGAGCAGCAGCAAATGCCGCCTCCTCCCCGCGCTCAGGCAGCATCAGCAGCACAGGCCGTTGTGGACAGTTCTAGGGCTCGGAGGGCCGCGGCCGGGTCTGCAGCGCATGGACTTCCCGCAGCATCGCGCCCAGCCGCGCCCCCCGCGGTATCACACGTTTCTAGAGCAAGGCCGGCCTCAACCGTTCTTGCGGGGCCTAAGTGTCTCTCGGACAGTATCAGAGCTGAACCTTACCCGGAAAAATTCAAAGAGCCAGGGAAAGTAGTGAATTATGAGCCAACTATGGATCCCGAAACATGGCTAAGCAGTTACGAGATGGCAATGTCAATTCGCAACGCGTCCGAGAACCTCCAAGCCAAGTTCATGTACCTGATGATGTCGGAAGGAGCAGCAAAGTTGTGGTTCACCAATTTGCTGGAAGGATCGATCAAGTCCTGGGAGGAATTGAAGACAGCGTTTGTCAAGCACTTTCACGGGACCTGCAGGAAATTATTCACTATTGATGATCTAGAGCGATGCGTCCAGAAGAAGGGAGAATCGGCGCGTAGTTGGGTGCGCCGGGTTATGGAGATACTTCACTCATCCATGGATATCCAGCCCAAGGATGCACTACAGGCCATGGCAAAAACATGCAAGTATATACCTTTAGTGCAAAAGTTAACTCGCATGAAGTCTAGTCGAAATGCGTCGGAAGTTACAATGGGAGAATTGATGGATGCGTGCAACAAACACGCTGCGACAGATACTACAGAAGAGGAAGCTGATGACAAGAAGGTAAAAGCAAACACAAGCAATAACGGAAGAACCGGCAATGGATCAGCATCAGGTAATAACGGAAATAGCCAGAACAAGCGCCCGTTCGAAGGAGGCTCCGAGTTTGTCGCCAACACAGAAGCCGGGTCTTCGAGGCCCAGAGCAGAAGGAAATTTCAACGGAGGTAACCACAATGGAGGAAACTATCAAGGTCCGCCAAGGCCGGGTAACAATTGGGACATATTCAGGATGGCATGCCCGAAGCACAGCAGGAATGGCAGGCCAGCTAACCACTCCCTAGAACAGTGCGCCGATTTACAAAGATGGAAGAATGAGGAAGTGCACAGAGCTATGCGAGGTGCAGGACGGGGAGGAGGACCGGGTCCAGGGGCAAACCCGGGCAACGGCCCACCCCCAGCCGGTAATCCGGCGGCTGGAAATCAAGGTAATAACCAAGGGAGGGCAGGAGGTTTCCAGGCTAACCCCAAACAATTGGGTCAGTATCATGTGCATACCACAGGAGGCTCTAACAAGGACAAAAAGATACTGAAGCAAGCGGTCAACTCAGTTTCGTTAGCTGTCCCGAGGTACTTGAGATGGTCAGAACAGGAGGTAACATGGAGCAGAAGGGATCACCCAGAAAGAGTGGAGCACCCAGGAGTCTTGGCACTAGTAGTCGCACCGCAAGTCAATGGGTACGAACTGAAAAAGGTTTTAATGGATGGTGGAAGCAGCATCAATATACTGTATTGGGAAACCTTCCTACGCATGGGTCTCAAGGAATCTCAGCTGCAAAAAGCTCAACAGTTTTTCATGGGATAGTGCCGGGTCATTCGGCATGCCCCGAGGGAAAAATCGCATTGGAGGTAGCCTTTGGAGAGTCAAAGGATAACTATCGAATTGAGTGGCTTACCTTTGAGGTAGTCAAATTGCGCAGCCCTTATCACGCGTTATTTGGAAGGCCGGCTTACGCCAAATTCATGGCTAGGCCGTGTTACGTATATCTACAGCTAAAAATCCCGGGTCCCAAGAAGACCATTACCATACATGGAAACCGAGACATAGCAGCTGAATGCGACGAAGGAGATGCAGCAATGGCCGAGCAGGCCTGTAGAAAAGAAGAACTCAAGCAGTACCGGTCTCAAGCAGACCCGGAGGGTAGAGACACATCAAAAAGGCCGAGTACTGAAGGCGAACTAGCAAAATCCAAGGTAACACAAGATGCTAAAATGGTGGCTTTTGTCAAGGATGACCCCTCCAAACAATCCGCCACAGAAGAAGAAGCTGCACGATCACTCACAACCGGCCATGTCATGGAAACACCTTACCCGGGTTGGCTAGCAAACCCGGTACTCGTCATGAAAAAGTCTAACGTGTGGAGAATGTGCACCGGTCACGCCAGTTCGGGACCGGTGTCCACGAAGAACTAAACAATGTAACGGGCAGCAGGTTTCAGACGCGCTCTTTTCCTACCCAGGGTACCTAAGGGGACTGGAAGGTTTTTAATGAGGCGGCCTGCTGATCCAAACTTTCTCGCAGCAATAAAGAGATGGTTATCAAGTCCTATTTCGTTACAGCCCGATTATAAGTAAGTAGTATCCACGTGGCATCAGTATTTCCGTATCATTAAGAATGTTGAGTATATACAGGTCTCGGGGGCTGGCGGCTCAAGTAGCCCAGCTAGCAACCCAAAAGACCCGGCCTTGATGCCTATAAGTTATAAGGGCCGATTATTCGCAAACGAGTACGGCTGCAATCTTATAACTGGACAAAGGAGCCAAATTTTCTTGACTTTTCTTACTTAAGCTCGATGTGACTCGCACTAAAGTGGCATGATTCGTTCGCTTACGATTACAATCAGCCATGAAGCCCAATGGGACTTGCCTGACACTGTTCTCGTATGGATGTACCAACATGGTATCCACGCGAAAGCCGGCTTACAGTACAAGATAGTCAAAAGGGTCATCTAAACCACAAGTTTATGCAGAGTACAAGGCTAAAAGCCGGAAACTCAACAACTATCAAGCATAACTTCAGTATTCACACGGAATGGCTTTAGGCTTGCGACTCGGTAAAAAATAATTTGTTCTCTGAGAAAGGCCACACCCCCATGACTCGGACTTTGGGTCCTGGGGACTGGGGACTTCGAAACAGAAACAAATTACTTGGCTATCGCAGTTCGAAAAACCTCACCATCCGAGTCTTGGGGACTTAAAGAAAAAGTTCACGTATCAAAGCCCCTGGTACTCGGAAAACCGAGTCTTACGAAGGGAGCCAAAATAGAGAATCGGGTATCGAGAAAAAGTTCAAAGAATAGGCAAGCAATACGGTTATCAAAAGGCCAGGAAAGCCGCAAAGTATATCACGGACTAAAAAGTACGTTACAAGGTACGGCGTCAGTATCAGGGGTGCACAGGGCACCATCAAAAGCATAACAGTGTGAATACAAAGCATTACAAGGTATTATGATAGTACGGCCCTATTCGGCCTCCTGAGTACGGCCTTCCGGGTCTGAGTCCTGGGTTTGCTGCTTAGCCTTCCCGACACCCTTACCCGGACTCATTGCATCAGGGCGGACTGGTGGAGGGACGGCTGGTGTAGAGGCAGACGGGCCTGATCCTAACTCGGCCTCTCTCTTCGCAGTCGCCTCCCTCTTCCTGGTCGAGCTAGAAACCCACTTCTCCAAGATATCAAAAGGCGGGGGCGCTTCCTCCGTAATAACTTTGCCATCAGCGTCGTATGCACTCATAATCGTATTTAGATCCAAGCTATCGGCCAAAGTGGTAGCTGAGGGGCGCACTGCGGCTTGTATGGCTTTGAAATCCTTGGGTGTAAATTTGGAACCGTCAGCCTTGAATTCGGGAAACCCGGATGTTACCTTTGCCGGGTCAAGCTTTGGAAAGAAAGCCTTGGCCAGAGTAAAAGCCCGGGTCATTCCAATCCGGCATGATGAGCGTTTCCAGATTTCAATCCAGCCAGGCACAGTGGAGCAGGCTTGAACGAGATTCTCTTCACCCGGATATACTTCCGTAGGCCACTTCACAGCATCCAATATAAATTTTGTGCCGGCAAAGAAAGTCCGGAGCATAGTCTTGAGGGTTCTAGCCTTGACAATGGCATTTTCCTCTGGGGCCGCAAGGTTGGCACCTGCAGTCGTAACAAAAGAAAGAGCGTATCAGTAATCCCGAGTCTGTTATAATAAAGCAAAGACATGAAGCCAATCGACAGCAGAAAACTTACTGAGCAAGATCTGATAAGTATCGGAGACCTGGTCCGATAGTTTCTTCAGTGCGGTCTGAGCGGCATTGCACTTCTTCTTGTATTTGGAAACATCTTTCTTCAAGGTTTTCATGTCATCCTCAAGGATTTCCCTTCGTTTTATCTCGGCAAGAAGAAGTTGTTCGGTCTTCAGTAAAGTTTCATCAGACCGGGTTATCTGTGCCTGTAAGTAGCAAGGAATGCAAGTATTAGTTGGATTGTATGGAAAGCTGAATGTGGCGTAAAGTACCAAGCATCACTTTTGCAAGTCATACTTGGAACTTGGGGACTAGGTATGCAATATGAGATACAAAGTGTCCTTACCTGGTGCTCTGCAGCCATGCGCTCCAAGATCTGGCTCTCCGAAGTCTTCATAGTGAGGAGAGTGTTCATCAATTGATCGAAAGTGTCTTTACTCGTATCAGAAGACCCGGGGCCTTGGAAATTCCGGGAAGGAGCTTTCTTCTTAGTAGGAGGCGGAACCCGGGTCATTTGTGTGTCGGAATCCGACGCTCCTTCTTCTGCACCCAAGACGGTGGGTTTGTTCTTCTTGCTTGCATGGGAAGCAATTGGATACTCGGCTCCTTGCGTGTCCGGGTTTGGCGGCGACGCTTGTTTTTCGCCGCTGGACGCGGCTGTAGTCTTATCAGCCGGGCTCCCCTTACCCGGGCCCTCGGTCCCCGTTTCCTCTTGATCGCTGATAACGACCGTGGCCCTATAAGATGTTGTCAGTAAGCAGCTAAATACACAGTCAAGAAAGGGTGATGAAATATGGTGGAACATCAGGAAGGGGATCTTACCCGGTGTTCACCGCAAAGTCACAAGGAAATCCATCGCTGGACTCGGGAGAAGCTGGAAATTATCAAGTTAGATGTCATATGGGAATGGTTTAAAGAGAATGTTTTGACCCAGAAAAGATAGGGTAATTACCAGCCCGCCGCGGGGGGGTCGATGAAATACCCGGGTTAAGGGCATCATCACCCGGGTGATTTCGAGTTGACCTACGCTTGGTTACGGGCGACTCCTTCAAGAACGGCCAGTGGGATAACGTCAAGGTAGCTCAAGTATGTCATTAAAGTAATGCGAGTTGAATGCGAGGAGGAGATATGAAACCTTGGAGGTGGCCTCTTGAGTCTTTCTTTTGGATCCGACCTTGACTGTCGGCTCCAGTTCTTCCTCGTCGCTGGCGGATTCTACTTTGCCATCGGAGTTTTCTTCCTCGTCATCTTCTTGTTCTGGATATCATCAAAGTTATGGTTGGAAATGAAGGGGTTATGGTGAGTTCAAGGGAACCAAATAAAATCCGGAGAGTACCTTCGTCCGAGTTAACAGTTTCTTGCTCCTCTGGACTTTCGGAGCTAGGGGAGGCATTGGTTTTCCAAAAATCATCATCAGCCTGAAAAGTGTTAGCATAAGGGTTATTAACTGCATTGAGTAGAAAGAGCAAAGGTAAAGGCATCAAAGTCGGGTTTTCACCTTGGGGGCTGGGTTCTCAAGCGTGAAGGGCTCTAACCCGGATATGTTCCGGATTACCTCAAGCTTTTCGGTCAGAAAGCCCTTGATGGTTTTATGAGTATCGCCAGCTGCGAAGATGTTGTCGGAGTACCGGAGCGGGTCTATAGATTGCCCTGAATACTCGCACATTAACTTTGTGCGGATGGAGTTGGGTTGAATCCGGAAATCTACCCAAGTCTTCACCAGGTTGAGCCCGATGAGGCCTTGGGCTGTGAGAGTGGTGATTTTGGCCAGAAGAGGTTGAATTGCCTCCCTGTCCGAGTCAGAGGCAAAGGCACTAAATTTATCAGAGATGTCAAGAAGACCCTCTGAGTAACCCGACAGCTTCCTTTGGCCGGGTGGGGAGGTGTCTTGGCAGTAAAAGTAGGAGAGCTGCCAGTGCTTGACATGGGAGTTAAGGGTGAGGGGTGGCATCAGAGAATTCTTGCGGCGCTGGATGGAAACCCCGCCGCAAGCGAGAAGCGCCCCGTCACCGCTCTCGCGGCACGGTTTGCATTGAAAAAGCTCGATGAAAAGAGCTAGACTTGGCGAAGTGCACAAGTATGATTCGGAAAGGACTATGAAGTGGGAGATGTTTAGAACAGAATTAGGCCCGATATCAAAGACGCGAAGACCGTAATGATTCAAAACATCACGGAAAAAGGGGTGACCCGGTGGGCGGAAGCCCCGGGTCACGTGTTCCACAAAGCAAATTACCTCGCCTTTTGTCGGGGTGGGCCGGGTCTCCTTACCCGACACTCTCCATTGGATATCCTCTTGAGGAGGAAGGACTCCCAGCTCCACTAGCTCCTCCAACTTGGATTTGGTGACTGTAGACCGCGCCCAGTTGGCGGATATGGAGTTGGAGGCTTTAACTTTGGTTGGAGTTTTCCCCTGCTTTTTGGGAGCCATGTGGTTGACCTGCAAAGTACAAAGTAAAAGGGTAAGAGGACTAAGACCCGGAAGTTGTGAGCCGGCCGAGTATCGGTGGGGTAATATTGAGACATGAAAAATTGCGTGTAACCCGGGTGTTAGCTCACCGAGTAAAGTTCGAAATTGTCCGGGTATCAAGTATTATGACGAAAATTATGGGGATCTAAGTGTTGAAGGGGTTTTTTGGGGACGATGGATGGCCGTATAGGCACTTAACGCGAATAAAAGGAACTGAAAAGGGGAAGTCCGGCCGGGTGATTGAGGCCAAGGCGGAAATTTTGAGTGGATCGGGCCCAGATTGGGAATCTTATCTTCGGATTTGTGGCGAAATTAGTACTTGCAGGTAGTAGGAGAATGGATTGGAATCCATAACTTATCTATTATGCGAGCTGGAAAGAATGTTAGCAACTTAATTCGGCGTGGCCGAGGAATCGTTGGCGGGTCGATTTGGATCTAATCTAAGGTGAAATCAAAAAGTGCAAGGGCGAATTAATGGACGCAAGTGGCTTACCGGAGGAGATCTGAGCGAGGCTTTGCGGAGGAAGATGGCGCAAGCCTGGTGTCCCTTCGCGGTCCTTGACGGGCCGGATGGGGATTCGCCGGCGGATCTTGGCGGCGGTGCGGGGCGAGTCGTGGCGGAGCGTAGCCTCCGGCCGATGGGCTCCGGTGATGTGCGCGGGATTTCCGTGGTGGTGCTCAGTGAGAGTGAGCTTAGAAGGAGAAAGGAAGCGGAATGGGGGGAAATGAGCCGTTAGGGTTCGGGTTACCCCCAAGGAGCTTATTTATAGTATAAGTGGGTAAGCCCGGTTCGGTGAGTGGGGGCCGGGAGTTGCGGAGGTAAACGGCTATTTATTTAAGTTTCTGCGAGATATGCGCCAAATATTGAGCAAGGCATCTGGATAAAAGAGAGAAGGGAATCCATCCCGTGATATCAGGATCGATTATCGAGTATGGAATTAGGGTTTAGACCTGGAAAATTAAAGGTGTTTGGGGGAAAAACCCGGGTTACTACATGGCCGCCCTGGAGTAAGGCTTAGCTGAATATCAGAGCATCTTAACCCGGCCTCTATATGCCTGTATGTTTGATATCTTTGCAGGGAATAGCGAGCGCTTCAAGGAGGATCCATGAAGCCCAGGCTATTCTGGGGACTACTGACGGGGGATGGTAACCCGGTAGGCCAAACTCCAAGGAGTAACCCGGCCCAAAGGACGGTGCGCAGGATCCGGCTAAGGATAGGGAAGCTTGTGGAGGCCCAAGTTTGTAGGCCTAGCAACCCGGATTGTGGGTTATTGTAAAGGAAAGCTAGGGTTTGTGCGCCGTGTCCGGGTAGGATCCAGGGTGCGCCTTGGGGAATAAGCCAGGGGGTACGGGTGCTTTATAAACCGACCCCCAGGTCTAGCTTTAGACAGAGATCTAAGAACCCTAGCTATAACGCTTGGTATCGAGCGTCTAGTGTAATCCTAGAGTTGAGTTGTTATATCGAGATCGGAGACTCGGCGACTTTGATTGCCGGCTACCAGATTGAATCGCACCATGTTTTCCTCTGGGCTAAACCCTCTCCCAAACACCTGTGTCGTCTTGCCCCAAGATCAGTTACCCCCGGTAACGTCTGCCGTGATTATCCCACGACAAATAGCAAGATCCCGTTCCTTAGTGATGTTTGAGACAAGTTCATTATGAGTTAATTCAATAGATTCAAGTTCATCCTCTAGAGAAACTCTGCCATCATGCTCTTCCTCAAGAGTCATAGAGAGGGATGCAATTTCATTCGCATCCCTCCTTTCAACCTCACCTTTCTTCTCAAGAGAATCTTGGGCCTCTCCCAATTGCCTCATGAGATACTCAACGTACTTCTTGGTCTCCCCTTGCATGTTAGACATAAAACGGTCCAAGGAGACCCTTTCTTCTTCTCTAAGACTAGCAAGATGTTCTAGTTCACTAGGGGTCTTAGAGTTGGAGGAAGGTGATACCTCCGTGGCCTTAGCCATGAAGCACTTGGCATTACATTGAGGAAGATCGTCATTGGGGGATTCAAAGAGAGATGAAGATGATGGAATAGAAGCAATAGCAAGAGCGGCCACTTCACTTGTGGTTTCTTATTCTTCATCACTCCCGGGATCATACTCCTCTTGAGTCAAGAGCACAAACTTGGTGGGAGACTTCTTGTTGAATGGCTTCTTCTTGAAATGAGGTTTCTTGTAATCAACCTTGGACTTGTCCTTGCGAATGAGCTTGCCACTATGGAGTCTCTATTCTCATAAGGGCACTCCGCAATGAAGTGATTCTTATCTTGACAATTGAAGCAAGACCGCACTTTTTGAGCCCCATCATTTCCATAGCGAGACCTTGTCTTCTCCTCAACAAATCTCTTGCCCTTGGGAGGATTGCTCCAAAACTTTTGCACGGTGAGGGCAATGAGATCCTTTAGAACGGGATCATAGTCTTGTTCCTTCAAAGGAGGCAACGCCTCTTCCTCCTTCTTCTTCATTCTCAACCTCTCTTGACAACACCTTGGCCTTCAAAGCAACGGATGCTCCTTGGTGCATTCCAATGGCCCTAGCACAGTTGTCAAGCGCATTCATGGTTTGCACTTTGTAGGAGCACATTTCTTGCATCACTTGAGTTGAGGTCATGGAGGAGAAATCATGTCTCCCTTGAATGCTCTTCATGTCCGCGCCCTCAAATGGCATTATGGCAATCATGTACTTCCTGTTTATCCAAGAATCATCAATGTACGTGGCACCAACATTTGAGAAGGCGGTGGCAAGAGTCTTGAGTCTTTGGTACATGTCCACATGATCCTCTCCATCATGCATATAGAAACCTTCGGCCTCATTGGTCAAGGCATCATATCTATTACTTTGCATGCTCTCATTACCCACAAACATGATGACAAGAGCGTCCCATGTTTCCTTGGCGGTGGAATATTGTTGAAGATGCGGCATGTGGTTAGGACCCACGGCTTGTTGAAGAATGGACAAAGCGGTGTAGTTGAGTTGGCAATCTACGGCTTCTCTTCTTGTGAGATTCTTGGGATCAAATGGCTTGTATCCGTCACGAGTGATCCTCCAAAGATCTATACAAGAAGAGTTCAAGCGAGTCTCCATGTAGTATTGCCATTCACGAAAAGAAAAAAGCATCAATTTTAGGTGGGTCTCCTCTAGGGATTATATGAGGATGAGGGAAGGGGGGATCGGGAGAATATCGTCCTTCAATGGAGTGATATCCTTCCTCTCCCATCGCTCCCTTCTTAGTGGATAGTTCGGCAGAAGCATTTTTAGATGGATCACCATCAACCCCTTTCTTGGCGCCCTCCAGAGGAATTTCCGGAAGAGAGGATTCGACTACCTCCGGTCCTTTGGCTTTGAGGAGTTGTGCCATGAGTTGACGCAACTCATCAAATTTGGTGTCTATGGATGAGGTCAATGAAGTTCTCAAAGCATTGAGATCATCCATGGTCACCTTGCCAACGGACGTTTCGGTATCCAAATCTTCTCCCATACTAAAACTCTTAGGCGGTTAAGCCTGATAGAAGAGCCGAGGCTCTGATACCAATTGAAAGTAAAGTATGGGCACCTAGAGGGAGGGGTGAATAGGTGCTACGACCAATTTTAATTTTTCTTTTGATTTAGGCTTGACACAAATGTAAATTCTCTAGATAATGTAACTACGGTGAATTTACCTATATGACAAGGATAACGATAAATACAATGCAAGCGATAAGTAAAGGGAGTGAGGGAACGAGGTAACCAAAGTGAAGCACACGGAGACACGATGTATTCCCGAGTTCCTCCTTGTTAAGGGAGTACGTCTCGTTGGAGGGGTGTGAGCTCGCCACGAAGGCCTACCCAACGCCACAAAGGCCTCACCCTATTCTCCGATGAACTCCGCCACAAAGGCCTAGTTCACCTTCCACTATTGAACCTCTTTGAGGCGGGGATCGAGTCCTTTACAAACAACTTGGGGCACACACCCACAACCAAATTGGGGGCTCCCAAATCTTCTTGAATCACCAACAAGAACAAGATGCCTAGGTTCTCCACAAGAGGGAACCCTAGGCTAGATCCCTCTAGCTAGAGAGGGGGAAATGAAGAACGAGTCAGTGAAGATGTAGATCTGGGTCTTCTCCATCAATCCTCCAAGTATCAGCGAGTTTGGGTGGAGGGATTTGGAGAGATCTAGCTTTTGGAGGCTCAATAAATGCTTGTCTTAAATGCTGGAACGAGCAACACTTTGGAGAAGAAGGGGATGGGGTATTTATAGCCCCATCCCAAAACTAGCCGTTTTGACCCTTTTCGTGCCTGGCAGTACTAGAGAGCCCCAGACGCTGGGCGCAAGCGGTACTGCTACTGAAGTACTGTGGTACTCCAGCAACGGTACTACCGAGTGCGCCACGGTACTACCGCTGGCCACCCACTTTGAATAAATTCGAAGTGGCTGGCGGTAACTGAGCCACTACCGCTCTAGTACCGTGGGATACAGAGGGCAAAAACCTACCCAGCGGTAGTAGGGCCGGTACTGGGGGCGTGACTACCTCTTCCTTGAGGGAGCGGTACTACCGCCAGCCTTTACCGGTACTACCGTTGAGCAAAGATTTGCTCAAGATTAAAAAGGGTCCAGCGGTACTACCGAACCACTACCTCCTCAGTACCGCTGGAGGCAGTACGCAATTTCCTCCTGGCGGTACTTCTGGCGGTACTGGGTACGGTACTACCGCTCCCTGTGGAGAGCGGTACTACCGCTGCCTTGACCGGTACTACCGCTGGAACAAGATAATCTTGTTGGCTTTGTCTTGAAATTCTCTTCACCTTTTTGGCGTCTAGTTGATTTAACCTGAAATACTTGACGCACTGTTAGAGACTTAGTGGTGTTGTTATCAACTCCAAAACCTGAGAGAGATCAAAGATGCAAATGCACTTTCACACACCATAGGGCGGAGCGCCCCCCCGGCCACGCCTGGGGTGGTGTGGGCCCCTCGGACGCCCACCACCTTCGCCCTTTCGCCTATATTACCCCCTCGGATAGTTAACCCTAAATTGGGACCAGTTTTCCACGAAAAACACCCGAGGCCGCCGTCATCGTCAACCCGAGATCGGGAGGGTTCTGGAGTTCTCCCCGGCACCCTGCCGGGAGGGAAAATCATCACCGAAGGGGTCTTCACCACCATGCCCGCATCCGGAGTGATGCGTGATTACTTCATTCTTGGACTACGGGTCCATAGCAGTAGCTAGATGGTTGTCCTCTCCTCTTTATGCCTCATGTTAGGATCTCGTGAGCTGCCTCATATGATCGAGATCATCTTATTGTAATGCTACATGTTGTGTTTGCTGGGATCCGATGATTATTGAATAATATGTCTCTTTATTATCAATCTATCATGTTATCTTCATGTGTATGTTATTTATGATCTTGCATGCTCTCTGTTGTTAGTAGATGCTCTGGCCAAATAGATGCTAGTGACTCCAAGAGGGAGTACTTATGCTCGATAGTGGGTTCATGCCTCCTTTGCATCTGTGCTCGAGTGACAGAAACGTGACAGATGGAGGATGTGTTGTTTCCATTAGGGAGAAAACAACAATGTTTACTTTGTTTACATTAACACTTTCCTTGCTGTGATAATCTGTTGCTTGCAACTTAATACCCAACGTTTGTTCGGATGATATTCGGAGGGTGGATTATCAGTCATAGATGCAGTTGGATGACGATCTATTTATTTTGTTGTAATGCCCGCAAGAATCTCATAGTAATCTTTATGTCATGCATGTTTCATTTCTATGAATTGTCTAGCTGTAATTTGTTCACCACGCATGTTAGCTATCTTTTATGGCGAGACACATCTAGTGAACTGTGGACCCCGGTCCATTTTCTCATACTGATAATACACACACTGCTTCCACTATTTTCACACTGCTACTGTTGTTTTCATACTGTTCTCATGCTATTTTCCACACCATACGTTTGACCTCTTTGTGTTCAGCAAAACCGGTGAGATTGACAACCTCACAGCTTCGTTGGGGCAAAGTGAATTGATTGTGTTGTGTAGGTTCCACGTTGCTGCTGAACCGGTAGTGCGCTCTGCCATCTCAGCTGCATCAACCTTCGGAATTTTCTTGTTTCCCCTACTGGTCTATTCAACCTTGGTTTTCTTTCTGAGGGAAACTTTCTACTGTGCTCTTCATACCTTCTACTTGGGGTCTCCCAACGAATGTGTGTTACACGCGCATCAAGCTAATTTCGGGCGTCGTTGCCGGGGAGGAAGAGAATTTATACAAGGCGAGTCTCTCACTTCCAATCTCTTTACTTTGTTCTAGTTTTGCTTAGTTTATTTTATTTAGTCTTGTTTTCTTCTCTTTATCAAAAACACACACAAAAATAGTTCTTATTCTAGTTGTTGTTCTTATCATGTTTTTAGTCTTGTTAAAATGAGTACTCATGTTCCTGTTACCATATCACATGAGAAAACGATCTTCACTTTGAAACAAGGGGTGATGAGAGTTTTAAGGAAGCTTGGTCTAGAGTTTTTTATTCCTATTGCAAAATTGAACCTAAAATGACTCTAAGACTATTTCTGTGTAGCTTTTACTTTGGTCTTGTTCTTTTCTATAGATATGCTTTGGATACTATGGTAGGAGGAGATTTCCTTCATTGTGATGGAGATCAAGCTTTTAATGCTACAAAAAAATTGCAACCTATAGCTCACCTAGTAGCTCTGATAAAGCCTTTGCGAGTATTTATGCTAGATTGAATACTCTTGAGTCACATGTTTCTTGCTTAAAAGAAGGTCATAATCAGATTCATGAACACCTTGATTATGTTCCAATAAACTCTGAAGCCTCAAATATAATTCCTACAGTGAAGGTTGCTATAAATGGTGAAACTTTTCATGCTCGTTGTGATATTATGTCTGAATTTTGTCTTATGCCTAAAGAAATTTATGAAACTTTGAGTCTTTGGGGACTTTCTGAGGGAGGAGAGGAAATACATCTCACTTATAACACTACTATATTTCCCATTGGGATATCTGAGGGAGTGTTTACAAAACTCCTAGGAAAAACGGTCTTCACTGATTATCTTGTTATTGAATGTGTAGGAGGAGGCCAAATTACCCTTGGAAGATTTTTTGTTGAAGCTCTTAGGAGCAACTATTGATATGGGGAAAGGTACCATGACTTTCACTCCCAAACCATGCTCAGACCATCAGTTTCCTGAAAGCAAGAATAAGGGTATGAAAGGTAAACGTAAGCCTCATAACAATTTGGATGCTTCTTCACTTGAAAACACTTGATTCCACTTTTCTGGGCCTAGCTAAAAGGCGTTAAAGAAAAGCATTTCTTGGGAGATAACCCATGGTTTTATTTTTTGCTTTGTTTTTCTCTGTTTTCTTTGTGTCAAGGGGTTGTATACATCTGTATCAAATCGTTTATATCTTTATTTTCATGTTTTAGTTGTGCCAAGTAAAGTTTCTAGCGAAAGTTGGAGTTGGTTTTGGATTTCTGCGTAAGAAACAGATTTATGTTGTCCACCATAAAAAATCGTATAAATTTCAGAAAGATCAAAATGACCTGAAAATTTTTGTTCTTATTCCTCAACTAATTCCAAAACTTTTCTGATCTTTATGTTTTATGATCTGAGCAACGTAAGTGCCCCGAAAAAATTCGTCATTACAGACTGTTCTGGTTTTGGCAGATTCTGTCATTTTTCTTGCATTTGCTCTTTTACAATGTCAAGTGGATTTCTTTGCTTCACAAAACATCAGCGGATGTAGCTAAGGTTTAAAATATCAATAGCAATTGTGCCCATGCAGAACCCATATTTTTTTTATTGTTGCACTAATCCTCTAATACGAATTACTTTTTGAGTGTGGTGTGAAGGAAGTTTTAAGGGTCAAGAGAAGAGGGTGATATAATGTGATCAAGAAGAGTGCAAGGTCACAGCTTGGGGATGCCCCCGTGGTTCATCCCAGCAAATTCTAAGAAGCATCAAGCATCTAATCTTGGGTCTGCCAAAGGCATCCCCTTCTTCATCAACAATTTATCAGGTCACTTCTAGTGAAACTATATTTTTATTCGGTCACATCATATGAAATTTACTTGGAGCGTATGTCGATTAGTAATGTCGAAAAATCCACCAGATGATCCGATAGGGTTTCGAGTAGGAGAACGAAATAAGCGCTGGTGACAACGTCTGCTAACAGGGGGAACGATTTACCCAGGTTCGGAGCCCTCGTAGAGGTAAAACCGGTACTCCTGTTTGTCTGTCTTTGTATTATGAGGATTGTTACAATGGTGGGTGCGCTAGCCGAGAGATTGGATCTCGAGCTATGGAAATGGTGGTGAAAAACTGAGATTAGATGTCCCCCTCGGGTTGCTCTCCCAGCATTTAAATAGATGTCTCGGGTCTCAAGCCGTACCCGAGGGGGTTACAAACCCTAGCTCTAGTCGGTGGAAGCTTTCCATCTTGCCCCACAAGTCTTGCGGGTGGGCCACTGCTAGGCCTTCTAGAGTCACGGGGTAGTCCTTTGTGCTGGGCTTCAGTGCCGGGCCATGGACCAGGTAGGCTCACCCGACAGGTCCTGGAGTCATCCCCTCGTTAGTAACCTCCGAGTGCTTGTTTGACTGAGAATAGTCGAGTAAGCACTCAAAGTCCGTTTATGGACCTCACGATTGAGTCAGTCGAATATTTGACTTGAAGGGTGTGTACCCTGTGTGAGATGTACTTGAGTATCGAGCAGTTAGGGTGCCTTGCGTTTGGCTTTTTCGTAGAAGGGTATGGCTCAGTCGCTTGGCTCTCCCAAAAGATCAGGGCCAATTAATTGCTTCTCGGGCAAAAACAGTTCTAGCCTACACGAATTCGAGACCTTCGACTCAAACTCGTCGAGGTGATCATTGTGACTGGTCCGTGGAGGTCTTATTGAGTCGAACTTAACGTTAAAAGAGTACCTGGCGCGTCCGCTAGGATTTTTCTTCGTGTTGTTCACACGGAAAATTTACTGGAGGACGTAGCTTGAGTGCGATTCCAGGCCCATAGAAGAGATCCTTGGGTCTTACCTTCGTATTCGAAGAACACGACATCTGGATGTGCCTAGTCGGCCGAACGGTCCAGGGTAAGATGATGTGTTAGTACATCATGACGTGGAGTTGCAGGAGCCGCATATTCGCGATTTTTTTTTGGATGCACCACGGGCGCTATCTTCTGCTCCTGAAAAATGGCGAATGCCACTGTTATCATTATGCGATTTTTGAGCGAGATGGTCTTCTTTCTTTTGATCTGTACGAAAGAAATTTCATGTCATGAAGTTCATAAGAAAGAAATTTCGTGTCAAGATGTTCATACGAAAGGGATTTCGTATCAAGATGTTCATACGAAAGAAATTTTGTGCCATGATGCTCATAAGAAAGAAATTTCATGTCATGATGTGTGCAATGACGTCATCCCGCACTCTCCTGCTCCCGATGGGAAGTGAAGCAGTGGGGCAGGGCGCGTAGGGCCCACCTTGTCAGCTTTTTGACCGGAAATGAGCCGTCGCGTGCCGGTTTCTCCGCTGGACGTGTAGTAATTACGCACGATCTTGCGTAAAAAATCGTGTGGGGGTAACCGCCTTCCGTCTCCTCGTTTCCGCTCCGCACGTGGCAGTGGGGATGAGTGCCACGTTTGTAGATCAACGGCTCACAGTGTCTTGGCCCTAGTATAAATAATAGTCCTTATGGAAAATATCACTTTCCCGGCCTCCATTCACCTTCTTCCTCTTCCAGCGCGCCCCTCTCTTTCTGCAAGAACAAAATCGAGCTCCAATGGCGGGAGGCAAGAAGCGCGGCATAGCCGCGGCTTCCGGCAAGGAGGCAGCCAACGCCTCCACGATGGCCCCGGTGAAGAGGACGGGCGAGTGGCGCCCGTCCAACGCGACGAAGAAGAGCGTCACCGAGATGCAGAGGGAGGGACTGCTTCCTCGGGAGGACTCCAAGCGCGTCCGCATGTCGACGAAGAGGGAAGAAATGCCTAACCCGGGCGCTAACGAGCGGGTCGCTTTCTCGGAGCACATCGCCCGAGGTCTGTCATTTCCCCTCCATCCTTTTCTTGTCGGGCTGCTATATGTCTATGGCATACAACTGCATGACCTCCCCCCCAACGCGATACAACACATCTCGTGTTTTATCGTGCTGTGTGAGTGCTTTCTCGGCATTCGCCTGCATTGGGGGCTCTGGAAGGCTATTTTCCAGGTGCGAATATTTCGGGAGAAGCCCCTGCCAGGCGAGAAGATCGGAGAGCCACTAACGACCGGTGGCTTCGGGATCCAGGCGAACAAAGACTTCCCGTATCTGGAGATGAGCTTTGTCGACTCGGCGCAAGGTTGGCGCCGGAGATGGTTCTACGTTGAAGACAACGACGCGGGCGGCGTTCCAGAATTTCACCCATTTTGCAGTCTTGAAGCGGAGGAAGTCCTGGTCGCACGGGCTGTCAGCCGAGGAGTCCAAGGTGGTTTCTCCCCTGCTCGCCAAAGTTGGGCGTTTCCGTGACAAGGAGCAGGGGACCCCACTAAACGGGATACACTGGGCGAGTGTTTTCCTCCACCTGAGGGTCCAACCTCTCAAAGACAGGCCGACCCCATTATGGGAATTTACGAGTGTCAACGATCCGAGCCGAATGTGCGACGAGATTCTTTCAAATGCAGAATTCGAAAAGAAGATCGCCGCCATCACTTGCTTGAAGAAAGGGGAGAGTTATTCGCCGTGCCCTCTCACCCCTTTTGATGCCCAGAACCCTCCGAGTGAGGTAAATCTCTTATCCTTCTTCTTTCTTTTGTTTTTGTTTCTCTGTTTTGGGTTTTCGTCGATTGAACTGGTGTCTCTTCTTCCTTTGACTTTGTAGAACCAGGATGTGGTGAAGTGTTACCCTCCACTTTCTGCGGATGACGGCAGCTCGGACCTTCTTGCGAGCAACTTCGAAGCTCCACCGAAGCCAGCGTTGCGGACGCAGAGTCCAGCGATGAGCGGGAGGAGGTGCAGGAGGAGGAAGAAGAAGAAGAGCTTCCACTTCGCTGCTGCAAGCTTCACAGAGCGGAGGAGTATAAGGTCACTTCCAAGGATAATTTCTTGAGTGACGACGTGGTCGAGGAGATTAGGCCCATTCGGGCGACTCCTCTCAACGTACTTCCTCCCGCCATCCACCAGTCGAAGATTCCCATTGCTTGGGACCCGGACAACCTCGACGACGACGATGAGGACGAGTGAGTCCTGTGTTTTTTTCCTTTGACATGGGGTTACTCTTTTTTCTTCCGATTTTGACTTTTGTTTTAGCCTAGTGACCATCAGCGTGGACCAATTCGCGTCCTCTGCCCCGTCCGTGAAGCAGAAGGACGTTGTCGCGGACCCCGCTCCAGCTCCGAGCCCTGCTCGACGACCCCCAAGCCCCGTGAAGGCGGTCGACATTATTTTTCGACCCCGCATGGCAAGGTGATGTCTTTTTCGTACTTAATTTTTTTTATCGGGTTCACGGCAGTGCTCTCGATGGGAGTAGCCCCCGAGCCTATGGTCGACTGCTCGCAGTTGGCTATAGACTCAAGTCGAGACTTTTCCTTCCTTGTTTGCTTCCTGATTTTGGTTTTTATCGGGTGCACGGTAGTGCTCCCGATGGGAGTAGCCCCCGAGGTTATACTTGGCTGTGTATAGTCGTGTATAGGCTCAAGTGAGAAGTTTCTAACCTGCAAGGAATTTTGCAGGTTGTCCTTGATTCTCTGGCTCCTTTCGGGCGCCGCCTTGTCATGGCCGAGGCGGAGTGCACTTCTCTTCAGGGAGAACGCAACCAGATTCTTCAGCATGCTCGTTCTTTATTGGGTGAGTTAACATATGCTTCTTACTTTGGCTCTACTTCTTCTGGGTGCAGACTATTGCTTGACGTGCGCAATCCATGTTGCAGACGAGGTTGCCCGCTTGAAATCTGAGAAGGCCGAGGCTAATTCTCGGGTGAAATATCTTGAGAAGGAGCTGGAATCTACCCAAAAGGAGCTAGAGTCTACTCACAAGGATGCAGTCGCCCGTCTCGCCGAATCTCGCGAGTCGTTGAAGCAGCTGGAGGACGCGGGTGCGGCGCACGACAATGATTTAGTTGGCGTCCTTCATCTCGCGGCCCAGGCTTTGGCTGGTAAGTTTTCCGCAGATCTCTTTCACTTGTAACTTGCTTCTTTCTCCTTCCTATATTGATTCGCTCCATTTCTGTTTTTAGATGCGATTGGAGTTGGTTTGGCGCTGTCAGGAGGGGTCCGAGTTGGCGCTCTGACTGACGTGTGCACCCAGCTGCAAGAGCATGGAAACAAGGCTTGCTTCGCTCTGCGTGATGCTGCCCAAGTGCTATCGCAGCTGCACCAGCGATTGCTTGTGAGAGTGCCAGTTCCACCAACTCTTGGGGGCTTCGTACAAGTCTTTCTTGGCGAAGTTGATCCCCTTCAGGAGTACACCCTCGCGCAGACCGAGTGTGGAGCCAAGACGGCTATTCATTTTGCCCTAGCGCACATCGTTTCGGGTGACCTGGAGAAGGTGTATTCGGAGCTCCCTCGAGATACGTTGGGCAAAAAGGTAGCGCTCAGAACCTTTGGCGATCGTGCGGGGAAGCTAGCGAAGATGCCCTCCGAGGTAGTTTCTCCCGGCCATGGCGCGAAGCCTGCTGCAAGTGGAGCTACCTCTGTAAAGTCCATAATTCCTTAGGATGAGCGCCATTTCTTCTTTTGTATGCCTATCTGTGTAATGAACTTTGGGAAGTATCCCATACTTTTCTTTCCAATCGAGATGTTTAAAAGTGTCATCATTTTGTTGTTGTGCCTTACTTTGTGTTCTCCCAATGGGAGTAGCCCCCGAGCACTCGAAGATAAATTTGTTGTAAATCGTCGAGTGGGGTGTGGCTTTGTGACTAAAAATCACGTGTTTCCTTTGTTCTTTCCAGGTTGTAGATTCTGGCGGTGGCTCGTCGAGTGGTGCTGCTCCTTCGATTGAGCCGGTGATTACTGATGCGAGTATGCTTGCCACACTTTGTGGCCGCGTCGCGGATGGTGAGCGTAAGCTCAAGGCTCTACAGGGTGTGGCAGATGTTGCCAAGTCCAAGCAAAAGCTTGCTGCGGACCACGAGCAATTTGTAATGGAGGAACTGGCGAGCGTTGCAAAGAGCATGCTTTGTAAGTTCCGCAAGCCTCCGAGTGTTTTTGGTGTTTTTTTCTTGCTTGTGGTCTCATGTGTTTCATATTCATGCAGTTGTTGAACCTGATGGAGCGTGTGAGCGTCACTGGGTGGATAACCGCGTCGCTTGTGAATCGAGCAGCTCCAACCTCCATGCGTGCAACTTCTGGTCTGACCGCGGCAGGGGTTTTGTCCTGGCTACTCTGCAGTATCGAGTAAGGCAGGCGCAAATCTTTATTGAGTCTTGTCGGGAGGCCCTTTCTTCGGTCCATCGGGCATTATACCCTTTCGATGTTGTTCCCGATAGCCTGAGTGGTCTGCTAAGGATGTTTCGTCGGGTGGAGGATGTTCGCGAGTGTGTGCGTCAACAGATCATTTATGGCGCTCAGGTGGCACTCGACTTTGTGCGGCTATGGCACCCTGGCGTCAACTTCAACTCTGTGGCGCGACTTCCTGAGACCCGAGGAGCACCTATGGACTTTGTTCCTCACTATGAGGTTGTGCGACCTGCAGCGGAGCGGATCGTGGGCTGACTGCTGCAGAGACTGAGCGGCTGCTTCGAGAGGCTCCGGCTCGGTGATAACTGAAATTTTAAATGTGTATATACCTTGTATCTTTTTACCGAAGGTGTGTTAAGGTGTTTACCTTGTAACCTTGTGAAGTATTTGAGTCGATTAAGGTGTGCTAAGGTGTTTACCCTATAACCTTGTAAGATTTTTGTCGTGCACAGGCCTTCGAAGATTGCTTATGCTAGTTTGGTGTAGCCCCCTTGTGTTGGGGTGTGACCGTTGTTTTAGCATGTGAAAGGAAAAAACAAAAGCGCGACTAAGTAGTCTTTATAGCTATGGTTGAGAAACCATGTTTGTATTGCGATGGCTGAGAAGCCATGTATTTGCTCGGGTTACAAAGTGGCTGGAAAAGCCTTATTTTGCGAGTAAAAGTACTCTCCTTGGGATAGAATTTCCTCAAGTGCGCCACGTTCCATGGGTTGGAGTAGACGCCGCATGTTTTTGGGTTTTTCAAGCGATAGACACCTCCAGGACTGACCTTGTGTATGATGAAGGGTCTTTCCTCCGCTTTCTTGATTGAGTCGCAGCACCAGGTCGCCTGTTGGGAATATGCCCTAGAGGCAATCATGTATTATGTAATTCCCAATGTATTCATAAAGTTCTTAAGTCGTCCTTGTTTTGAACATCTGATATATGTCATTGAATATGTGATTCGATTGTGGAACCATGTATTCATGTTGTTCATACTAAATTGTCCTTAGTCATTAAGGTTGTGCTGGACACACACCCTAGATTAATGTGAGTGTTGGCTGATGAGTCGGTTCCACTTATCATGGACATGGCGATGCCATTCCAACGTTCACAGACTCTGATAAAGAGTTTAGCAAGTCGGACTGACCCATATTGAGATGCAACGAGTAAGTCGTCATTTGCATGTATCGATCAATGTAATCCTTATACCTGAGGTTGTAGCACAATCCGAGTTGTGGATCACCGACTTAGGTTCTGTCAAACATTGTTCTGTGACAAGGCAGTTATAAAGGCAGAGTTCGGGTCGAATGAGAAGCAAGCTGCATGATGTGGATAATCAAGATGGGATTTTGCCCCTCCGAATGGAGAGATATTCTCTGGGACCTCTCGAGTGATATGATTCCGGAAGCATGGCCATGCGCGACTCGGTTAAGTGTTAACTGAGTCTATTGACTAAGAGTTAGTCAGATGAATCATATATCACGAACCGAGAAGAGAGTTGAGCTATTTAAGAGATGACGATAATTTGCCTATAGTTTGGCAAGGTATATCGTGAGGCAAAAGGGACTCAGATGAAAGTCACATTGGAAGGTATGTCGTCATGACTCTATGGTACTTGGGAGTCGGCACGTTCTGCTAGGAGCCCCTACCGATTGATCGATTGGGGGTCGGACTCCAATCGTATCCAAGTCGCCATGAGTCTGCAGGGTCGCACACTTAAAGAGCGGGAACAAGAATATTGGTCGGGTTGGACCCGAACCGGAAATGTACTAAATTAGTGAGTTGGACTCACAGAGGTAATGGGCCACAAGCGTTGTGCAGCCCACTCTCACTCGCTATATAAAGAGGGGCGCAGGTTGCCCAACGTGCAGGTTTTCTACTCCCATGCATTGGGAACCCTAGCCCCACTCAGTCCAGCCGCCGCACTGGACCTAGAAGTCCGCCGTCGTAGCTCCTCCTCGTACGTGTGGATACCGGTAGAGGTGATGTACGTTCAGCACTTCGACGATCGCGGGATTGGATCGGCTGGATCGGATCGTGGGACTACACTGCATCGACGTGCTTCATCGATAATCCGCACCTGCGCGTCTCGAGTGATATGATCTTGGAAGTACCGCGTAGAAAAGTTTTTTGTTTATCTCTACGCGTTCCAACAGTGGTATCAGAGCGGTAGCTTCTGTTTTTAGGCCCGTGATCTGCACATATGTGATATGTAGTTAGCGATATATTGGATCTAATTGTTGTTTTGGTGGTCTTTCTACGAGATGGATCGGTTTTGTACAAGGTTGATTGGATCAATCGTACTCGGGGTTTAATGGATGATATGGTTTCCGTGATCATACTGCTAAGGTCGTGAAACAACTTACACCTACCGGTCGGTTTCCGCCATCGGGGTATACCGTGACACATAAATCCAGTTGCGTTGATCGAACATCAAAGAGTTTGGTCGAATCGGAATACGGATCAGATTTGGGTAAAACTGTTTTATCCGATGAAGAAATCCATGTTTGGAATGCAGATGAGATTCGCCCTGTCGTAGCGCCTTAGATGTCGTTACGAGTTTCACAACGCCGGTAGATATTGTTTCTATGCATAACTTGTTTTTGCAGGATGTTGTGAATGGTATGCATGTGATGTGTGTAATCCATACGTGATCTGCGTATCATGTTTTTGTCAGCCGGCTGGAGCCTAGGTGCTGTCATTTTATTGTATAAATGGCCTGCGTGTCGGATTCTCTATGTAATTTTTTATTTTCTAGCTAGTGTAGCTTGTTGGAGAACCCGGATGACATGCAAGTCGATGTACAAGTCGGCTACATGGAGTAAGATGGCACGTGACAAGAGTTGGCACGAGTCGACTTACAAGATTTGTGGAGATGGAGATCACCATGAAGAGAGCCATACCATTCCACATTATAATTGTTTTATTTATGTTATTGTTATGTCTCTTTTTACCTCTATTTAGATAGTTGGTATATTTTAATCCCTCAAAGAAGGTCTAGTCGGTCGCCCCGCCAGTGCTGCACCATCACAAGTCGGACATTCTTGGTAGTGGGATCATAAAATTGAGGTGCTACCAATTCTTTCCGATTAGGTGGGTTTGAGTCGGACTCTTACAGCGGAAGCACTTGGTAAGCTAGACGAGTCCATCACAACGGTTGTGGGGCTCGAGGCGCGGTAGGTTGGGAGCCAGGGCATGTGATGCCACTCGACTAATAGGAGTCGTATTGGATACGATTGGCAAGGTGTTGCCTACCTAGATCACTTGACGGCTAGCGGTGATGCTAAAGCTCACTAGTCGGCTTGCTTATTTAGCATCTTGAATCACTTAGCAACCATCGGAGGGGTGTTGGTTCTAGTGGGAGCATAAGTATTAAAGCGTTTAATATGCCTGCTCTTTTATGAATACATGTCTTAAGTGTTTTGCATATTTTCTGTTGTAGATCAATGACACCTAGCAACCTTCCTCAGTTGTCCATTTTTGCGTTGAGGTCAATCCTAGAGAAAGATAAGCTTAATGGAACTAATTTCACCAACTGGTATCGTAATCTGAGGATAGTCCTCAAGCATGACAAAAAAGAACATGTTCTAGAAACTCCACTTCCAGATGAGCCTGATGATGATGCGACTGTCGCAGTCATGAATGTCTACCGTAAGACTAGAGATGAGTCTACGGAAATTAGCTGTCTTATGCTTGCACACATGGAACCGAACTTGCAGCAGCAGTTCGAGAATGTTGAGGCCTAATATATGATCGAAAGTCTAAAAAGTATGTTCCAGGCTCACGCAAAGACCGAGAGGTATCAAGTCTCTCAAACTTTTCTAGGCTGTAAGCTCAAAGACGGTGATCCACTGAGCCTGCATGTAATCAAGATGACTGGTTACGTTCAGTCTCTGGATAGGTTGGGCTTCCCAATTAACGAAGAGTTCGCTACTGATATAATTCTGAACTCTCTTTCTAGTGCGTATGGTTCGTTCATTTCGAACTACCACATGCATGGTATGGATAAGAAGATCACTAAATTACATGGGATGCTCAAAACGGCAGAGGCTAATCTTAAGAAAGGCGCTAGTCAAGTGTTGATGGTGCAGAATAAGGCTAAGTTCAAGAAGAGTTCTTGGACCAAGAAGAAGAAGGATAAGTCGGGAGGGAGTGCCCATGGCCCTGTCCAGAGCGCTTCCTCAAAGACTAAGCCATCTCCTACAGCCGGAGCTAATTGCTTCTATTGCAAGCAGGATGGCCACTGGAAGAGGAACTGCACCAAGTATTTGGCTGACCGAGCCAAGAGTGGAGGTGTGACTTCCAACTCAGGTACGCTTGTGTGCAATGTTATAGATATTTATCTTGCTGATGCACCTAACAGTTCTTGGGTATATGATACCGGATCAGTTATTCACATATACAACTCGTTGCAGAGACTGGTAAGAACTAGGAGCGTGGCAAGAGGAGAGGTTGATATTCGGGTCGGCAACAAGGCGAGAATCGCTGCGTTGGAAGTCGGCACGATGCAACTTCATTTACCTTCAGGATTTTTAATGGAGCTGAATAATTATTATTATGTTCCAGTGCTTAGTCGAAACATTATTTCCGCCTCATGTTTGATGAGACAAGGTTATGAGTCGAATATTAAGAATAACTAGATGATACCCCGCGCGTTGCGGCGGGAACACATATGCTCTATAAAAGAAAGATATAGTATGCACAAATCAGAAAAATTGTTGACCATGGCCAACATAAATTGCGCTCAGTTTCAAACCTCTATATTACATCAACTGAGATCAAGCTGATTTTTATTTTCAAAATGGGAACAATGCCCCAGCCTCAAGCTGATGTAATAGAGTAGGTACCGAAGCCAAAGTCACATACACCAGATGAAAGGGACCAACAGTTTTACGAAATCCGTTACTCATTGTAATGCCATGTTTCTTCAAGTGTAGACTGTAGTTATCCCTAATCATATAAACGCTCTTTCTTCCATCCTGAAAAATCTTCTCGTTTTAGATTATTACCAAGCTATAAGTAATACTCAAGTGCTACAACAGAACTGGCAAGAATGAAGCACATAATAGAGCCCCTTGGACTTGATATATGCATGGAGTAACACCAACGGGAATCAATTGAAAAATAACAGCAGCGAAGAAGTGAACGGCAAGAGCATCCATGTCTCATGGGATGATTCTGCAGCATGATAAATTAAATCAAATCACCCGTAGAGGTTAAGAAAAATCCAAAACAAATTGAGGAAATCACAAGAAATACGGGAAGTGTTGTCTACAATTCTGTTAAGACAATAGTGCCATCAAGGGCGTCAAATCTTCAAGAGAACATTCTGTCATTCTAGTGGTAGAATTGCCGGTAAACTCACATGTTCCTCGTGGCCGGTGTCTCTTCTGCCTCCACCACAACCATCGACTCATCAAGGTGCTGCTGAGACATGTACTCAATATTTTGGAGGAGATGAAATCCGCTAGAGAGAAGCAGCAGCATCTTAAGACGGCAAGGAGAATGTACAAGGACATCATAGTGGAAACGTTTTGGTGGCGAGATGTCAGACTGTTGGAGTTTATTATTACCCAGTAGTGGCAGGGAGATGAAAGGAGTAACGGTAGGAATTAATGATTAATTGGTGGGAGAGAAGTGGGCACATCGTTACATCAATTCTTTTCAGCCGGCATGGTGTAATGGCAATTGAGATGACGTGGATGAAGGAGTTGGCAGGAAAATTAGTGGATGACATGGACCAATCAGGAGCTTGCTGATGTGTATAGGCTGCATGTTGAGAGAAAACACATAGTGGGGCTGATCTACTTAGTTATATAGGATAGTTGTTCTTTATATTTGAAAGATATGTTTCATGGCTTTGCACCCGTTTAGGACGGGTTATTTATTTTGAATCTTGATAGTGAATCGGTCTATAATATAAATGTGAAAAGGTTGAAACCAAATGATTTAAATATGACTTATTTTTGGCACTGTCGACTTGGTCATATAAGTTGGAAGCGCATGAAGAAGCTCCATGATGATGGACTTCTAACTTTGTTCGACTTGGAGTCATTCGAGACATGCGAATCATGCCTACTAGGTAAAATGAACAAGACACCTTTTACAAGGAGTTGTGAAAGGGCGTCCGACTTGTTGGAACTAATACATAGTGATGTATGTAGTCCAATGAGCACGATAGCCAGAGATGGTTATGAGTACTTCATTATCTTCACTGATGATTTGAGTAGGTATGGATATACCTATTTAATGAAACACAAGTCGGAAGCCTTTGAGAAATTCAAGAAATTCCAGAGTGGGGTACAAAATCAACTCGGCAAGAAAATAAAGTTTCTACGGTCGGACCGTGGAGGCGAGTACATGAGCCATGAGTTTGATGACCATCTAAAGAGTTTTGGAATAGTTCCTCAACTCACTCCGCCGGGTACACCGCAGAGGAACGGTGTATCGGAACGGAGAAATCAGACATTGTTGGACATGGTACGATCAATGATGAGTCGGACAGATCTACCTTTATTATTTTAGGGTTATTGTCTAGAAACTGCAGTGTTCACACAAAACAGAGTACCATCAAAGTCAGTAGAGAAGACACCGCATGATATGTGGACTGGCAAAAGGCCAAGTTTGTCTTTTCTTAAGATTTGGGGTTGTGAAGCATGTGTCAAGCGGTTTCAGTTGGACAAGCTCAGGCCCAAGTCGGATAAGTGTATTTTTGTGGGGTATCCGAGGGAAACCTTGGGGTACTACTTCTACAACCGAGAAGAGGGCAAAGTATTTGTCGTTCAGAATGGTGTCTTCCTTGAGAAAGAGTTTCTCAATCGGGGAGTCACTGGGAGCACACTGCAACTTGAAGAAATTCGAGAAGAACCGTCTAGGGGCGAGTCGGCAAAGGCCTTGGAGGCTGAGCCGGTCGTGGTACCTACAACGGTAACATCACCTGAACCACGGAGATCTGCTAGATTACAAAATGCTCGTGACGTTTTACTTTTAGACAGTAATGAGCTGGCAACTTATTCGGAAGCGATGGTGGGATCTGATTCTGAGTCATGGCTTGGAGCCATGAGATCCGAGTTAAAGTCCATGGATGAAAACCAAGTTTGGAATTTGGTTGATCTGCCTGACGGTGCAAGACCCGTCGAGTGCAAATGGGTCTTTAAGAAGAAAAATGATATGGGTGAAAATATTTCCCTCTATAAAGCACGACTTGTCGCGAAGGGGTTCCGACAGGTTCAAGGAGTTGACTATGACGAGACCTTCTCGTCTGTAGCGATGCTTAAGTCAGTTCGGATCATGTTAGCCATAGCAGCCTATTTCTACTATGAGATATGGCAGATGGATGTCAATACGGCTTTCCTTAATGGAAATTTAACTGAGGACGTGTATATGATACAACCCGAAGGTTTTATCGATCAGGCTAACGCTGACAAGGTATGCAAACTTCAGAAATCCATTTATGGGTTGAAGCAAGCATCTCGGAGTTGGAACATTCGCTTTGATGAGGTAGTCAAATCGTTTGTCTTCGTCAAGAGCGATCATGATTCTTGTTTATACAAGAAGTTTAGTGGAGCAAAGTAAATTTTCTAATCTTATATGTGGACGACATATTACTGATGGGAAATGATGTCATGATGTTGCAAGAAACCAAAGAATCATTGGAAAGGAGTTTCTCAATGAAGGATTTGGGTGAGGCGACTTACATACTGGGAATCAGGATCTATAGAGATAGATCAAGGCGGCTCATTAGATTGAGTCAGAGTACATATCTGGACAAAGTTTTGAAGAAATTCAAAATGGAAGAGTCCAAGAAGGGGTTCTTACCGATGTCCCATGGCGTAAAACTTAGCAAGACTCAGTGTCCTTCGACGAATGATGAGCGAAGTCAGATGAGTGTGATCCCGTATGCTTCGACAATCGGATCCATCATGTATGCCATGATTTCTACTAGGCCAGATGTTTCCTATGCTCTAAGTGTAACGAGAAGATACCAGGCTGACCCTAGCGAAGCCCAGTGGGCAGCGGTCAAAAACATACTTAAGTACTTGAGAAGGACTAAGGAAATGTTCCTAGTTTATGGAGGTGATGAGGAATTCAGTGTAAAGGGTTACACAGATGCGAGTTATATCACCGACTCATATGATTCTCGTTCGCAATCTGGATATGTGTTCGTAATGAATGGAGGGACTGTGAGCTAGAAGAGTTCCAATCAAGATATTGTGTCTGCATCTACGACAGAGGATGAGTATATTGCTGCCTCGGAGGCTGCAAAGGAAGCTGTTTGGATCAGGACCCTCCTGATAGATCTTGGTGTGGTTCAGGGCGCGTCCAATCCATTGGACGTATATTGTGACAACAATGTTGCTATTGCACAAGCCAAGGAACCTAGACAACACCAAAAGAACAAACATATACTCATGCGTTACCTTCTCATTCGCCAGTTTGTCGAACAAGGTGATATCAAGTTATGCAAAGTACACACGGATGCAAACATTGCAGATCCGTTGACAAAGGTGCTACCACGGCCAAAGCATGAGGCGCACATGAGAGGTATGGGCATTCGATGCCTAGGCATATGATGTCGAGATGATTGTCTCTAGTGCAAGTGGGAGACCGTTGGGAATATGCCCTAGAGGCAATCATGTATGATGTAATTCCCAATGTATTCATAAAGTTCTTAAGTCGTCCTTGTTTTGAACATCTGATATATGTCATTGAATATGTGATTCGATTGTGGAACCATGTATTCATGTTGTTCATACTAAATTGTCCTTAGTCATTAAGGTTGTGCTAGAAACACACCCTAGATTAATGTGAGTGGTGGCTGATGACTCGGTTCCACTTGTCATGGGCATGGCGATGTCATTCCAACGTTCACAGACTCTGCTAAAGAGTTTAGCAAGTCGGACTGACCCATATTGAGATGCAACGAGTAAGTCGTCATTTGCATGTCTCGATCAATGTAATCCTTATACCCGAGGTTGTCGCACAATCCGAGTTGTGGATCACCGACTTAGGTTCTCTCAAACGTTGTTCTGTGACAAGGCAGTTATAAAGGCAGAGTTCGGGTCGAATGAGAAGCAAGCTGAATGATGTGGATAATCAAGATAGGATTTTGCCCCTCCGAATGGAGAGATATTCTCTGGGCCCTCTCGAGTGATATGATTCCGGAAGCATGGCCATGCGCGACTTGGTTAAGTGTTAACTGAGTCTATTGACTAAGAGTTAGTCAGATGAATCATATATCATGGACCGAGAAGAGAGTTGAGCTATTTAAGGGATGACGATAATTCGCCTATAGTTCGACAAGGTATATCGTGAGGCAAAAGGGACTCAGATGAAAGTCACATTGGAAGGTATTGAACGGACAACGACGTCGCCTAGAGGGGGGGGGGGTGAATAGGCGATTAAAACTTTTCCGGTTAAGGCTTGCTAAATGCGGAAATAAACTAGGTGTTTAAATTAACAAGCATACAACCTAAATATTCTAGGGTCAACTAGATGAACCAACAACTTATGCTAAGCAAGACAAGTAACAAGGTGATAGCAAGATATATAACTTCAAGCCCGAAGGCTATCACAATGTAAATTGCATAAGTAAAAAGCTCCGGGTATAGAAATAACCGAGGCACACGGAGACGATGATGTATTCCCGAGTTCCTCCCACAAAGGGGAGTACGTCTCGTTGGAGGGGTGTGAGCTCGCCAAGAAGGCCTACTCAACGCCACAAAGGCCTCACCCTATTCTCCGATGAACCCCGCCACAAAGGCCTAGTTCACCTTGCACTATTGGCAACCTTCAAACCCGAGGCACGCATCCACAACTCAATTGGAGGCTCTCGGTGTCACCACAATCTTGGGGCACACATCCACAACTCAATTGGAGGCTCCCAAGAACACCACAAGTCGTGTAGGGTCCAAGACCCAAGAGTAACAAGCTCACAATCTTTCACTTCCACGAATCCTCGTGGAGAGACCAAACCGATGCAACCGATACAAATGTCAAGAGCACAAGTGCTCAAATCCTCCACTCTCAAATTCCAACAAAGCAACAAATGCTTATGGGGGAATAAGAGAGGAAGAACAATGGAGAAACACCAAGAACTCCAAGATCAAGATCTACTAGGTTTCCCTCACTAAGAAGGAGAATGGATTGGTGGAAATGTAGATCTAGATCTCCTCTAACTTCTCCCCCAAAGATATGCAAGAATCATAGGAGGGATTGAGAGAGGAGTAAGCTTTCCAAAGTCAACAATGGTGGAGAGAAAGAGGAAAAACGGGTTGGGAAAGGCTTGGGGGCTTTGGGGAAGAAAGCCCCTTAAATAGGTGCTAAAAAAACTAGCTGTTTTCCACTTTTTCCGTCCATTCCGGAATGGTCCGGAATATTCCGAACCCCAGAATGGCCCGGAATGGCCCGGAATCGATTCCGGAGCGACTCCGGATGGAAACAGAGCCTTTTCCCGTTCTGGCCGGAATATTCCGGATCCCCGAAAAATCCGGATTCCGGAATCATCCGGAATATTCCGGATTGCAAACCGGAGACAGAAAACCGATACGAGAAATGCAATAACTTTTGCATATGAACTCCGTTTTCGATGTTCTTGGGCTCGTTGAAATCGCAACGACGAGCACTACAAGAATATGCCGAGAAACATCATTGTCCATAAATGGAAGATAAAACCAAATGGGTAAAGGTTTAGACCTCTCAAATAGGAACACCCGGTGAAACCTCCAACACGAAAACACACATAACTTTTGCGAATGAACTCCGAATAAGATGAATCTAAATGGGTTGGAAAGGTAATAACAAAGACTATCCAAACAAAAAGGAATGGAGAAGTTACCACACATGGAAGGTGTGGAAACATTCTCAAAGCTGAACCGGATATTTTCACCACCGAAATCGCAACAAGTTTTTCTTACCAAAAACGTTTTCGATAAACCTTGGCTTGCCATGAAGATCATGACAAGCACTAAAACCCAAAGGAGACAAAAGCCAAATAAGAACCAAGAAAGATGATATGCAAGTATGAAAAGGTTTGAGCTCTCCACAACAATTCAATCACGTTACTCACTTGAGAGCCCCTCTTGATAGTACGACTATCTATCCTATAACCCGGTCTCCCGAAGACACGAGACCGGTAAAATAGAAAACCTATCAAGATTATACCTTTGCCTTGAGCATTCCACTTGAGCTAGATGATGACGAGCTTGACTCTCTCAAGTTGGATCTTCTTTCTTGATTGCGCTTGCTAGCACAAGCTCCGCTTGATGAAGACTTGCAAGTTGCTCCCCCATACACCATTATGGGAGAGACTAGCTCCCCCATACACCATTATGGGAGAGACCCTTCGGAAAATCTTCACAAGGCAACAATCTCCAAAAGGGTGGCAAGCATCAAGCATAGGATATCTTCTAGATGCTTCACTTGAGCTTCCACGTCAAGCTAGATGACGAACACCGCTTGACGACGACATAGACCACGGGCTATATGAAATCTTCCTTTTGGTTCATGCCCATGGAAAGATACCTAACCACACATAGAGATGCGACACACACATATAATGGGTTAGTTCACAAAGCTATATTGACAAATGCTTACCATACCATGAGATACACAATCCCACTTGGTACAACTTGTAGCTTTGAGTGTTGATCGCTTGCTTGATCAACCTTGTATCTTTGCTTCTCACTTATAAAGATGATGTCTTGAAGATGATAATGAAAGATCACCTAATCCTTTTCTTCAAGACACACTAGCAATAAGCTCAACTCAAACCATGACCATTATTCATATAAATCCATGAATAACAATGGCCATCAAGGAAGCTAATAGAGTTCAACACATGAACTCCATTATTTCCTATGGACAATATATACAAAGGATAACTCAATGCAAACATTAGTCCATAATGATTGTCATTAATTACCAAAACCAAATATGGGGGAACCATGCGCTTTCAATCTCCCCCATTTTGGTAATTGATGACAATCCCTTTTTACGAGGGTTTATATGATGAATAAAGCAAACATGCTAAACAAGAGCAAGGATGCAATAGCATGGAAAGGAAAATGCTTAAGAACGAAACTAAAGCATAAACCAAATTCCCTTAAACCCTCTAAACTTCTCCCCCATTGGCATCCATTGCCGAAATGGGAAAAAAGATTAGAAGGCCAATATAGTAAGAGCTCCCCCATAGAGTATGCATTCCTCATGATATGAGTGAACTCAAGTGCATATATCCAACTATAAATAGATGGAGGGAGATCAAACTATATTGAGGATCCAAAGGTTTACAAGCAAAGTAAAATTGAAGGATACTTTCACAAAGAAGCAACCAACCACAAGGATCCGAAAAACCGATTGACCAACATCAATATTTTGATAGGATCAACCAAGTGTTCTATAAAATCATTAGGGAACTCCCCAAGGTACATTCACAATGCTAGATTTGAATTACTATATAGTGTGCATAACATGGAATCATCACTCCCTTCTAGATAATTTTGAACACAAACAAGTGCAAGCGAATAGATTGGAAAAGAAGCAAAGCAACTTGCAAACAAACAAAAGTTGAGCAAAAGGATCAAGAAGTGACAAATGAAGACTTACTCAACCGAAATAGATGCGTGTGACAAGGAAAAACATTTTTAGGAGACTAATAGAATGATAGAATCATCAACATAGTCTTTCAATATAAGAAGCACATAGTGCATATCATGTCTTTCCCATACACACAAATCATCAAATGATAAAACACATAGGTCCACAAGCTTATTAAGATGAAAAAGGAATACCAAAAGAAAAACGAAGCTTATGCCTTTTAGGAACCACCAAGGAATATAAAGCAATAAAACGTGGTTACTAAA
The DNA here is from genome assembly GCA_028641055.1 of Alopecurus myosuroides. Classification (NCBI taxonomy): domain Eukaryota; kingdom Viridiplantae; phylum Streptophyta; class Magnoliopsida; order Poales; family Poaceae; genus Alopecurus; species Alopecurus myosuroides. The sequence continues at coordinate 110,707,772 of CM054057.1, read as the reverse complement.
GAAATAGAATATCAATTAAAGATGTAACTATTATCGTGTGTATAAGTTTCTAAGTGGACACCAATCACAAAGATATATATATCCACAAAGAAACATGCACACACAAAATAGGTACAAAGGTGAAGAACATGATATCCAAGAGAGGTTCATAAACATACCAATAAGATTTTTGCTTGAAAGCAAAGCACTAAGCTTAGTTTAATCTTAAGGAGATATAGATGAACACACAAAACTCATCAAAGAATCACAAATATCACAACGGAAAAGTGATAGTTGGAATGCTTCGAGAAAGGTAACACATATCACAAAAGATTCAAATGGTTTTCGAGAATTCATCAATATAGCATATGAGATACTTCAAGTAGAAGTTGCTAGATTAATATACTTGGGATTGGTGAATCATGAAAATGATTATAAATACCCCCTTAGTATGTAATCATCCCGGCTTACTCATAGTTGCAATAAAGATTCTTTTGAAAAGGTATTTGCAAGAACCAAAAGAAATGCAACAAAGGGAAATCATGCCAAGATGCAACCTACACAAGGTTGAAAGCTAGAAATGTATGCATGAGATAGATACTTGTTACCGAGATGACATTGGTGATGAAGAGGATGCGAGTTTGATAATCATCGAAGCTTGAATCCTATAATACCATGGTGAGAACACCTTCCTTATGAATGGAGCAAGCAACCAATGTATCTCCATTTGTACCTAAAAACAAAATTCAAGTACAAAATGGTACCCAAACTCATTGGTTCCAAAGTAGTTAGAACAACTACAATACATAGGACAAACTCCACATAAATATGTGCATATTGATATGAATTTGAATTTCATGCACATCTTAGCCATTTAGGATTTGATGGAGTTTATCCTATATATTGGATCAACGAAAGTAAGCATGACAAAAGATATATATAGTAAATATGCATGCACAAAACTTTCAAGAACCAAAACAAGATACAAGTTGGACAAAGAACTAATTAAACCAAGAAGCCATTCACAAGAGTGAAAAGAAGAGAATTGTCCAAAATATATCAAGACCCAAATCAACACATGATTGAGGAAACCAACATAGAGAGGATACCAAAAAAAACATAAAAGAGTGAACAAACCCTCTACACTTTTCATGATAGCACACAAGTACCAAGACGAAAAGTGTTTGTCTTCCAAAGAGACAAGTCATTGGGATAACAAACAAATTTAAAGACAACAAGTGTTCAAACACATATAGGATAGTTCTTCCAATAATAGTGCATTATTTATGATCTTGCATTTGAGTACAAAATGCACACAATGGAATCATTACTCTCCATATATATTATTCAAACACTAGTCATGTTTAAATAAAACTAATTAGATGCAATACCAATTTAAAGAATGGTGATCTACTCAATGTAGGATAGCTTCCCCAAGAATAGTGCAACCCAAAGAAGTATGACTTTGAACACAAGTGAACAAGTATGGGATCATTGCTTTTCCTAACTCAAGAAAGCATAAAACAAATTTTGAGTAGAGCAAGGAAGACACAAAGGAGTTTGAACCAAACAAAATCCTTGGCAAGAAACAAGGCAATATTAGAGCAATGGCCAAAGTAAATATGATCAATAAACTTACCACAAATTATTATAACTTGTCAAAGACAAGAGATGTATGGAGATATTTCTCGGCGGTAGATTTGTTCACAATCATATTCACAAAACACAAGCATGTGGTAAAAAATAGGAAAAAAAAACATGCTTAGATAGAGATTCTTGAAGGCTTCAAATAAAACTCGAAAAAGCAAGGCAACAAGAAACTCTCTTACAAACAAGATACCAAAGAAGAGAGACACAAGATATTTTAAGAAAATATGGAACTTGTTTGAGAAACATGCCACTTAGGAACAAGATAACTAGAATATCAACTCCAGGTGGCAATACCTCACATGTTCACATTTTCTAGGCTTGTAATATGAACATAGCTTATTACTCTCCCATAATGTGATAATCCATTTTTTTTAACAAGAGGCAAAGAAAATAAATTCAACTAGAGAAAGTTAATGGACATTTAGAAATGAATTTCTCATGAGAATGACATACCACATAGAGAATAGATAATATTGATATATCAACACTAAGTGGTATTCCTCATGTACACACATTTTAGGATAGTAAAGTGCAAAGCATATTACTCCCCCAAAATTGGATAGTCCATTAATCTCCCAAAGATCCAACTAAGATAAGCAATGAAAGCAATGAAGGCTCAACACAAAGAACACAAGTACATGGAGTGCAAACCAACAAACATAACTAGATTACTCAAGATAGGTGAGTAGGAAGCACAACATATACAAACACATGCTAGAAACAAAACTAACATATGCAAGGGAGCAAGCAACTTTCAATGTATATAGATTTAAATACAAGTTACCGCTTGGAGGAACATTGGGTAATAGATATATATAATCCAAGTGACTTGGCTTGAGAAAATATAATTGATGAAGATCCCTTAATTCTTCATGAAATAGCCAAGTCTCCAATGCCCTCCAACAACACCTATTGATCAAGTTTGAGCTTGTTGGTCCCCAACCAAGTTGGGTCCTAAGAGGTTAGTCACAATAGGTTTGGCAACCCAAATGGTTCTTTTCTTGACACCACTTGGAGCACCAACATACTTGGCAAACACATTGCGCACATTATCCTTCCGAATGGAATAAGCATTATCAACAAGGATAGGGTTGGATAATGTACCATTAGTGCATGAAGAAGCAAAGTGTCCCTTCTTGTGACAAAGGTAGCAACATCGACTCTTTTCTTTCTTCTCAATAGGCTTCTCAACAAGAGGAGCATTGGCTTGAGTCTTCTTAGGAGGTGGCCGTTGTTCAACTCGTGGTTGAGCATGAGATTGAACAAGAGGCCTCTTCCCTAGTTGCTTCTCACTAAGAGGCTTCTTCTTCAAAGGGAAAGATCTAACATGGTGCCCTTCAATCTTGCACTTGAAGAAAATAATCTTGGCCGGATCTTTGACTTGTCCTTGGCCCTTCTTCTTGTCAATAATGGACTTGTTCTTGATATTGGAGTTGAATCCAAGTCCACTCTTGTCATTGGGAAGTCTTCGCACTCTCAACATATTGTCAAGTGTGGAGCTCCCTTCATGACACTTTTCCAAGTCTTTCTTCAAAGAAGTGACTTGGGCCTTGAGCTCTTTATTTTCCTCTACATGGTTAGAAACAACACAAGAGCTAGAGGAAGTAGATGCTTCATTGTTAGAGCAACAAGGCAAGGAAAGCAACTCATCACAAGTTGTAGAAACATTATGATAGGATGAGTTACTAATACTAGAACAAGGCAATATAGCATTAATAGAAGAGATTGTTCTAGTTACCACATGAGGCTCACAAGATGTTACATTTGTAGTGATAGCCTCAAGAGCTAATTTTAGCTTGGTATGGGATTCTAGAAGATCCTCATGAGAGCTAGATAGCTTTTCATGACTTTCTTCCAATTTCCCATACTTTCTAGTCATTAGCTCAAGTTGAGCCCTTAGCTCAACATTCTCCTTCAAAATAGATGCTTCACAAGATGTGGAGTTAGTAGCACAAGCATCATTTGAAATAGAAGAAGATAACTTGGCAAGCTCATTGTTTAACCTAGAGTTTTCTTCAATTAGATTAGCATTGCCAACAACAAATTCAACCTTTTCATTTTTAAGCACTGTATATTTAGCATTGGTATGGTCACGTGCTTTAGTGAGATAGGTTATTTGTTCATTATAGAGCTCCTCGATAGATTCAAGTTTCTCCTCAAGAGTAACTTGGAGCTCATACTCTTCCTCAAGAGACATAGTGAGGGATGCCTTTTCATCGGCATCACTTCTTTCAATCTCACCTTTCTTTTCAATGATTTTAGCGCTATAAATAGCAAAAGCCAATATTTCACTAAAAAGAGTGATAGCTTTACTACCTTTAGGGAGATCTAGAAGAACAACTCACCCTTCTCCATTAAAGAGACTTCGTCCTCAAACTCTCCATAAAATATATCCTCATCCTCATCCTCATCATCACAAGATGTAGTGGGTTCCAAAGGTGGAGATACCTTTGAATCCCTAGCCATAAGGCACATATGAGAAATGGATGGCGATGATGAAGATATACTAGAAGCGCCATTAAGGTCCATGTCTTGTTCCACCAAAAAGTGGGATTCCTCCACATTGTTAGCCACACAAGTACTAGAGGAAATGGAAGCATTGTTTTCATGAAAACAAGACATAGGAAGCATATCATCATGAGATTTAGTTAAACAACTATTACATGATATGCAAGGACTATCAACACTAGCATGTATGGAATTTTGAGTGCTAGAATATATTACGTCCAAAGATAGATCATTGCAATGGGATAGAGATGAAGTATAGTCAATAGCAAATTCACTATCCACAATGCAATTTCTATCACCACTCACCATATCATTACCTTGTGACAAATCACATGTTGGTGGAGTGGAGAAAGATGTGAACTCATCACGGCCGGAAGTGGATGGAGAACAATCATCCTCAATAATTTTGGACACATCATATATATCTTGAAGTTTTGTCCATAGCTCATGAGCGTTCCGAAAAGGCATGATTGATTCAATAACTACATCGCTCAAAATGCACAAGAGACCATTAGATACAAGAGTATCGAGATAAGAGTTTTCCTCATCCTCTAAAGATAAATCTTAAGAATCCTTTGGAGGAGGAAAATCCATATCTACAATTCTCTTAACATACTTTGGACCCATGTCCGTAAGAAATTGAAGAATGCGAATTTTCCAAACATCAAAGTTTCTACCATATAATATAAAATCGGGATCATGTTCTATTTCTCTAAACGACATCGTACTCTCTAGGATGTAAAGCCTAATAAAGAGAGACGAGGCTCTGATACCAATTGAACGGACAACGACGTCGCCTAGAGGGGGGGGTGAATAGGCGATTAAATTTTTTCCGGTTAAGGCTTGCTAAATGCGGAAATAAACTAGGTGTTTAAATTAACAAGCATACAACCTAAATATTCTAGGGTCAACTAGATGAACCAACAACTTATGCTAAGCAAGACAAGTAACAAGGTGATAGCAAGATATATAACTTCAAGCTCGAAGGCTATCACAATGTAAATTGCATAAGTAAAAAAGCTCGGGTATAGATATAACCGAGGCACACGGAGACGATGATGTATTCCCGAGTTCCTCCCACAAAGGGGAGTACGTCTCGTTGGAGGGGTGTGATCTCGCCACGAAGGCCTACTCAACGCCACAAAGGCCTCACCCTATTCTTCGATGAACCCCGCCACAAAGGCCTAGTTCACCTTCCACTATTGGCAACCTTCAAACCCGAGGCACGCATCCACAACTCAACTGGAGGCTCTCGGTGTCACCACAATCTTGGGGCACACATCCACAACTCAATTGGAGGCTCCCAAGAACACCACAAGTCGTGTAGGGTCCAAGAACCAAGAGTAACAAGCTCACAATCTTTCACTTCCACGAATCCTCGTGGAGAGACCAAACCGATGCAACCGATGCAAATGGCAAGAGCACAAGTTCTCAAATCCTCCACTCTCAAATTCCAACAAAGAAACAAATGCTTTTGGGGGAATAAGAGAGGAAGAACAATGGAGAAACACCAAGAACTCCAAGATCAAGATCTACTAGGTTTCCCTCCCTAAGAAGGAGAATGGATGGGTGGAAATGTAGATCTAGATCTCCTCTAACTTCTCCCTCAAAGATATGCAAGAATCATAGGAGGGATTGAGAGAGGAGCAAGCTTTCCAAAGTCAACAATGGTGGAGAGAAAGAGGAAAAACGGGTTGGGAAAGGCTTGGGGGCTTTGGGGAAGAAAGCCCCTTAAATAGGTGCTAAAAAAACTAGCCGTTTTCCACTTTTTTCGTCCATTCCGGAATGGTCCGGAATATTCCAGACACCGGAATGGCCCGGAATAGATTCCGGAGCGATTCCGGATGGAAACAGAGCCTTTTCCCGTTCTAGCCGGAATATTCCGGATCCCCGAAAAATCCGGATTCCGGAATCATCCGGAATATTCCGGATTGCAAACCGGAGACAGAAAACCGATACGAGAAATGCAATAACTTTTGCATATGAACTCCGTTTTCGATGTTCTTGGGCTCGTTGAAAGCGAAACAACAAGCACTACAAGAATATGCAGATAAACATCATTGTCCATAAATGGAAGATAAAACCAAATGGGTAAAGGTTTAGACCTCTCAAATAGGAACACCCGGTGAAACCTCCAACACGAAAACACACATAACTTTTGCGAATGAACTCCGAATAAGGAGAATCCAAATGGGTTCGAAAGGTAATAACAAAGACTATCCAAAAAAAAAAATTAATGGAGAAGTTACCACACATGGAAGGTGTGGAAACATTCTCAAAGCTGAACCGGATATTTTCACCACCGAAATCGCAACAAGTTTTTCTTACCAAAAACGTTTTCGATAAACCTTGGCTTGCCATGAAGATCATGAAAAGCACTAAAACCCAAAGGAGACAAAAGCCAAATAAGAACCAAGAAAGATGATATGCAAGTATGCAAAGGTTTGAGCTCTCCACAACAATTCAATCACGTTACTCACTTGAGAGCCCCTCTTGATAGTACGACTATCTATCCTATAACCCGGTCTCCCGAAGACACGAGACCGGTAAAATAGAAAACCTATCAAGATTATACCTTTGCCTTGAGCATTCCACTTGAGCTAGATGATGACGAACTTGACTCTCTCAAGTTGGATCTTCTTTCTTGATTGCGCTTGCTAGCACAAGCTCCGCTTGATGAAGACTTGCAAGTTGCTCCCCCATACACCATTATGGGAGAGACTAGCTCCCCCATACACCATTATGGGAGAGACCCTTCGGCAAATCTTCACAAGGCAAAAATCTCCAAAAGGGTGGCAAGCATCAAGCATAGGATATCTTCTAGATGCTTCACTTGAGCTTCCACGTCAAGCTAGATGACGAACACCGCTTGACGACGACATAGACCACGGGCTATATGAAATCTTCCTTTTGGTTCATGCCCATGGAAAGATACCTAACCACACATAGAGATGCGACACACACATATAATGGGTTAGTTCACAAAGCTATATTGACAAATGCTTACCATACCATGAGATACACAATCCCACTTGGTACAACTTGTAGCTTTGAGTGTTGATCGCTTGCTTGATCAACCTTGTATCTTTGCTTCTCACTTCTAAAGATGATGTCTTGAAGATGATAATGAAAGATCACCTAATCCTTTTCTTCAAGACACACTAGCAATAAGCTCAACTCAAACCATGACCATTCTTCATATAAATCCATGAATAACAATGGCCATCAAGGAAGCTAATAGAGTTCAACACATGAACTCCATTATTTCCTATGGACAATATCTACAAAGGATAACTAAATGCAAACATTCGTCCATAAGGATTGTCATTAATTACCAAAACCACATATGGGGGAACCATGCGCTTTCAATCTCCCCCGTTTCGGTAATTGATGACAATCCCTTTTTACGAGGGTTTATATGATGAATAAAGCAAACATGCTAAACAAGAGCAAGGATGCAATAGCATGGAAAGGAAAATGCTTAAGAACGAGACTAAAGCATAAAACAAATTCCCTTAAACCCTCTAAACTTCTCCCCCATTGGCATCCATTGCCGAAATGGGAAAAAAGATTAGAAGACCAATATAGTAAGAGCTCCCCCATAGAGTATGCATTCCTCATGATATGAGTGAACTCAGGTGCATATATCCAACTATAAATAGATGGAGGGAGATCAAACTATATTGAGGATCCAAAGGTTTACAAGCAAAGTAAAATTGAAGGATACTTTCACAAAGAAGCAACCAACCACAAGGATCCGAAAAACCGATTGACCAACATCAATATTTTTATAGGATCAACCAAGTGTTCTAAAAAATCAAGAGGGAACTCCCCAAGGTACATGCACAATGCTAGATTTGAATTACTATATAGTGTGCATAACATGGAATCATCACTCCCTTCTAGATAATTTTGAACACAAACAAGTGCAAGCGAATAGATTGGAAAAGAAGCAAAGCAACTTGCAAACAAACAAAAGTTGAGCAAAAGGATCAAGAAGTGACAAATGAAAACTTACTCAACCGAAATAGATGCGTGTGACAAGGAAAAACATTTTTAGGAGACTAATAGAATGATAGAATCATCAACATAGTCTTTCAATATAAGAAGCACATAGTGCATATCATGTCTTTCCCATACACACAAATCATCAAATGATAAAACACATAGGTCCACAAGCTTATTAAGATGAAAAAGGAATACCAAAAGAAAAATGAAGCTTGTGCCTTTTAGGAACCACCAAGGAATATAAAGCAATAAAACTTGGTTACTAAAGAAATAGAATATCAATTAAAGATGTAACTATTATCGTGTGTATAAGTTTCTATGTGGACACCAATCACAAAGATATATATATCCACAAAGAAACATGCACACACAAAATAGGTACAAAGGTGAAGAACATGATATCCAAGAGAGGTTCATAAATATACCAATAAGATTTTTGCTTGAAAGCAAAGCACTAAGCTTAGTTTAATCTTAAGGAGATATAGATGAACACACAAAACTCATCAAAGCATCACACATATCTCAACGGAAAAGTGATAGTTGGAATGCTTCGAGAAAGGTAACACATATCACAAAAGATTCAAATGGTTTTCGAGAATTCATCAATATAGCATATGAGATACTTCAAGTAGAAGTTGCTAGATTAATATACTTGGGATTGGTGAATCATGAAAATGATTATAAATATCCCCTTAGTATGTAATCATCCCGGCTTACTCATAGTTGCAATAAAGATTCTTTTGAAAAGGTATTTTCAAGAACCAAAAGAAATGCAACAAAGGGAAATCATGCCAAGATGCAACCTACACAAGGTTGAAAGCTAGAAATGTATGCATGAGATAGATACTTGTTACCGAGATGACATTGGTGATGAAGAGGATGCGAGTTTGATAATCATCGAAGCTTGAATCCTATAATACCATGGTGAGAACACCTTCCTTATGAATGGAGCAAGCAACCAATGTATCTCCATTTGTACCTAAAAACAAAATTCAAGTACAAAATGGTACCCAAACTCATTGGGTCCAAAGTAGTTAGAACAACTATAATACATAGGACAAACTCCACATAATATGTGCATATTGATATGAATTTGAATTTCATGCACATCTTAGCCATTTAGGATTTGATGGAGTTTATCCTATATATTGGATCAACGAAAGTAAGCATGCCAAAAGATATATATAGTAAATATGCATGCACAAAACTTTCAAGAACCAAAACAAGATACAAGTTGGACAAAGAACTAATTAAACCAAGAATCCATTCACAAGAGTGAAAAGAAAGAGAATTTTCCAAAATATATCAAGACCCAAATCAACACATGATTGAGGAAACCAACATAGAGAGGATACCAAAAAAAACATAAAAGAGTGAACAAACCCTCTACACTTTTCATGATAGCACACAAGTACCAAGACGAAAAGTGTTTGTCTTCCAAAGAGACAAGTCATTGGGATAACAAACAAATTTAAAGACAACAAGTGTTCAAACACATATAGGATAGTTCTTCCAATAATAGTGCATTATTTATGATCTTGCATTTGAATAAAAAATGCACACAATGGAATCATTACTCTCCATATATATTATTCAAACACTAGTCATGTTTAAATAAAACTAATTAGATGCAATACCAATTTAAAGAATGGTGATCTACTCAATGTAGGATAGCTTCCCCAAGAATAGTGCAACCCAAAGAAGTATGACTTTGAACACAAGTGCACAAGTATGGGATCATTGCTTTTCCTAACTCAAGAAAGCATAAAACAAATTTTGAGTAGAGCAAGGAAGACACAAAGGAGTTTGAACCAAACAAAATCCTTGGCAAGAAATAAGGCAATATTAGAGCAATGGCCAAAGTAAATATGATCAATAAACTTAACACAAATTATTATAACTTGTCAAAGACAAGAGATGTATGGAGATATTTCTCGGCGGTAGATTTGTTCACAATCATATTCACAAAACATAAGCATGTGGTAAAAAATAGGAATAAAAAACATGCTTAGATAGAGATTCTTGAAGGCTTCAAATAAAACTCGAAAAAGCAAGGCAACAAGAAACTCTCTTACAAACAAGATACCAAAGAAGAGAGACACAAGATATTTTAAGAAAATATGGAACTTGTTTGAGAAACATGCCACTTAGGAACAAGATAACTAGAATATCAACTCCAGGTGGCAATACCTCACATGTTCACATTTTCTAGGCTTGTAATATGCACATAGCTTATTACTCCCCCATAATGTGATAATCCATTTTTTTAACAAGAGGCAAAGAAAATAAATTCAACTAGAGAAAGTTAATGGACATTTAGAAATGAATTTCTCATGAGAATTACATACCACATAGAGAATAGATAATATTGATATATCAACACTAAGTGGTATTCCTCATGTACACACATTTTAGGATAGTAAAGTGCAAAGCATATTACTCCCCCAAAATGGGATAGTCCATTAATCTCCCAAAGAGCCAACTAAGATAAGCAATGAAAGCAATGAAGGCTCAACACAAAGAACACAAGTACATGGAGTGCAAACCAACAAACATAACTAGATTACTCAAGATAGGTGAGTAGGAAGCACAACATATACAAACACATTCTAGAAACAAAACTAACATATGCAAGGGAGCAAGCAACTTTCAATGTATATAGATTTAAATACAAGTTACCGCTTGGAGGAACATTGGGTAATAGATATATATAATCCAAGTGACTTGGCTTGAGAAAATATAATTGATGAAGATCCCTTAATTCTTCATGAAATAGCCAAGTCTCCAATGCCCTCCAACAACACCTATTGATCAAGTTTGAGCTTGTTGGTCCCCAACCAAGTTGGGTCCTAAGAGGTTAGTCACAATAGGTTTGGCAACCCAAATGGTTCTTTTCTTGACACCACTTGGAGCACCAACATACTTGGCAAACACATTGCCCACATTATCCTTCCGAATGGAATAAGCAATATCAACAAGGATAGGGTTGGATAATGTACCATTAGTGCATGAATAAGCAAAGTGTCCCTTCTTGCGACAAAGGTAGCAACATCGACTCTTTTCTTTCTTCTCAATAGGCTTCTCAACAAGAGGAGCATTGGCTTGAGTCTTCTTAGGAGGTTGCCGTTGTTCAACTCGTGGTTGAGCATGAGATTGAACAAGAGGCCTCTTCCCTAGTTGCTTCTCACTAAGAGGCTTCTTCTTCAAACGGCAAGATCTAACATGGTGCCCTTCAATCTTGCACTTGAAGAAAATAATCTTGGCCGGATCTTTGACTTGTCCTTGGCCCTTCTTCTTGTCAATAATGGACTTGTTCTTGATATTGGAGTTGAATCCAAGTCCACTATTGTCATTGGGAAGTCTTCGCACTCTCAACATCTTGTCAAGTGTGGAGCTCCCTTCATGACACTTTTCCAAGTCTTTCTTCAAAGAAGTGACTTGGGCCTTGAGCTCTTTATTTTCCTCTACATGGTTAGAAACAACACAAGAGCTAGAGGAAGTAGATGCTTCATTGTTAGAGCAACAAGGCAAGGAAATCAACTCATCACAAGATGTAGAAACATTATGATAGGATGAGTTACTAATACTAGAACAAGGCAATATAGCATTAATAGAAGAGATTGTTCTAGTTACCACATGAGGCTCACAAGATGTTACATTTGTAGTGATAGCCTCAAGAGCTAATTTTAGCTTGGTATGGGATTCTAGAAGATCCTCATGAGAGCTAGATAGCTTTTCATGACTTTCTTCCAATTTCCCATACTTGCTAGTCATTAGCTCAAGTTGAGCCCTTAGCTCAACATTCTCCTTCAAAATAGATGCTTCACAAGATGTGGAGTTAGTAGCACAAGCATCATTTGAAATAGAAGAAGATAACTTGGCAAGCTCATTATTTAACCTAGAGTTTTCTTCAATTAGATTAGCATTGCCAACAACAAATTCAACCTTTTCATTTTTAAGCACTTTATATTTAGCATTGGTATGGTCACGTGCTTTAGTGAGATAGGTTATTTGTTCATTATAGAGCTCCTCGATAGATTCAAGTTTCTCCTCAAGAGTAACTCGGAGCTCATACTCTTCCTCAAGAGACATAGTGAGGGATGCCTTTTCATCGGCATCACTTCTTTCAATCTCACCTTTCTTTTCAATGATTTTAGCGCTATAAATAGCAAAAGCCAATATTTCACTAAAAAGAGTGATAGCTTTACTACCTTTAGGGAGATCTAGAAGAACCAACTCACCCTTCTCCATTAAAGAGACTTCGTCCTCAAACTCTCCATAAAATATATCCTCATCCTCATCATCACAAGATGTAGTGGGTTCCAAAGGTGGAGATACCTTTGAATCCCTAGCCATAAGGCACATATGAGAAATGGATGGCGATGATGAAGATATACTAGAAGCGCCATTAAGGTCCATGTCTTGTTCCACCAAAAAGTGGGATTCCTCCACATTGTTAGCCACACAAGTACTAGAGGAAATGGAAGCATTGTTTTCATGAAAACAAGACATAGGAAGCATATCATCATGAGATTTAGTTAAACAACTATTACATGATATGCAAGGACTATCAACACTAGCATGTATGGAATTTTGAGTGCTAGAATATATTACGTCCAAAGATAGATCATTGCAATGGGATAGAGATGAAGTATAGTCAATAGCAAATTCACTATCCACAATGCAATTTCTATCACCACTCACCATATCATTACCTTGTGACAAATCACATGTTGGTGGAGTGGAGAAAGATGTGAACTCATCACGGCCGGAAGTGGATGGAGAACAATCATCCTCAATAATTTTGGACACATCATATATATCTTGAAGTTTTGTCCATAGATCATGAGCGTTCCGAAAAGGCATGATTGATTCAATAACTACATCACTCAAAATGCACAAGAGACCATTAGATACAAGAGTATCGAGATAAGAGTTTTCCTCATCCTCTAAAGATAAATCTTGAGAATCCTTTGGAGGAGGAAAATCCATATCTACAATTCTCTTAACATACTTTGGACCCATGTCCGTAAGAAATTTAAGAATGTGAATTTTCCAAACATCAAAGTTTCTACCATAGAATATAAAAGCGGGATCATGTTCTATTTCTCTAAACGACATCGTACTCTCTAGGATGTAAAGCCTAATAAAGAGACACGAGGCTCTGATACCAATTGAACGGACAACGACGTCGCCTAGAGGGGGGTGTGGTGAATAGGCGATTAAAACTTTTCCGGTTAAGGCTTGCTAAATGCGGAAATAAACTAGGTGTTTAAATTAACAAGCATACAACCTAAATAATCTATGGTCAACTAGATGCACTAACCACTTATGCTAAGCAAGACAAGTAACAAGGTGATAGCAAGATATATAACTTCAAGCGCGAAGGCTATCACAATGTAAATTGCATAAGTAAAAAGCTCGGGTATAGAAATAACCGAGGCACACGGAGACGATGATGTATTCCCGAGTTCCTCCCACAAAGGGGAGTACGTCTCGTTGGAGGGGTGTGAGCTCGCCACGAAGGCCTACTCAACGCCACAAAGGCCTCACCCTATTCTCCTATGAACCCCGCCACAAAGGCCTAGTTCACCTTCCACTATTGGAAACCTTCAAACCCGAGGCACGCATCCACAACTCAATTGGAGGCTCTCGGTGTCACCACAATATTGGGGCACACATGCACAAATCAATTGGAGGCTCCCAAGAACACCACAAGTCGTCTAGGGTCCAAGACCCAAGAGTAACAAGCTCACAATCTTTCACTTCCACGAATCCTCGTGGAGAGACCAAACCGATGCAACCGATGCAAATGGCAAGAGCACAAGTGCTCGAATCCTCCACTCTCAAATTCCACCAAAGAAACAAATGCTTATGGGGGAATAAGAGAGGAAGAACAATGGAGAAACACCAAGAAATTCAAGATCAAGATCTACTAGGTTTCCCTCACTAAGAAGGAGAATGGATTGGTGGAAATGTAGATCTAGATCTCCTCTAACTTCTCCCTCAAAGATATGCAAGAATCATTGGAGGGATTGAGAGAGAAGCAAGCTTTCCAAAGTCAACAATGGTGGAGAGAAAAAGGAAAAACGTGTTGGGAAAGGCTTAGGGACTTTGGGGAAGAAAGCCCCTTAAATAGGTGCTCAAAAAACTAGCTGTTTTCCACTTTTCCCATCCATTCCGGAATGGTCCGGAATATTCCGGACCCTGGAATGACCCGGAATGGCCCGGAATCGATTCCGGAGCGATTCCGGATGGAAACAGAGCCTTTTCCCATTCTGGCCGGAATATTCCGGATCCCCGCAATATTCCGGAGCCCAGAAAAATCCGGATTCCGGAATCATCCGGAATATTCCGGATTGCAAACCGGAGACAGAAAACCGATACGAGAAATGCAATAATTTTTGCATATGAACTCCGTTTTTTATGTTCTTGGGCTCGTTGAAATCGCAACGACGAGCACTAAAAGAATATGCAGAGAAACATCATTGTCCATAAATGGAAGATAAAACCAAATGGGTAAAGGTTGAGACCTCTCAAATAGGAACACCCGGTGAAACCTCCAACACGAAAACACACATAACTTTTGCGAATAAACTCCGAATAAGGTGAATCCAAATGGGTTGGAAAGGTAATAACAAAGACTATCCAAAAAAAGGAATGGAGAAGTTACCACACATGGAAGGTGTGGAAACATTCTCAAAGCTGAACCGGATATTTTCACCACCGAAATCGCAACAAGTTTTTCTTACCAAAACCGTTTTCGATAAACCTTGGCTTGCCATGAAGATCATGAAAAGCACTAAAACCCAAAGGAGACAAAAGCCAAATAAGAACCAAGAAAGATGATATGCAAGTATGCAAAGGTTTGAGCTCTCCACAACAATTCAATCACGTTACTAACTTGAGAGCCCCTCTTGATAGTACGACTATCTATCCTATAACCCGGTCTCCCGAAGACACGAGACCGGTAAAATAGAAAACCTATCAAGATTATACCTTTGCCTTGAGCATTCCACTTGAGCTAAATGATGACGAACTTGACTCTCTCAAGTTGGATCTTCTTTCTTGATTGCGCTTGCTAGCACAAGCTCCGCTTTATGAAGACTTGCAAGTTGCTGTAACATCCCTAATTTTGCTATCAAAGTGTTGTGGTGTTGAGTTCATATCATACATGCATGAAAGAACAATTTAAATCATGTTTGAAACCAATTTAAATTATGAATTCAAATGGTTTCAGAAAATCCCACAAATAGTACCCAATATGGTTTCCAAAAATTTTGTTCTGGAAAATAATTCAATTACAACAAAGTAACACATGGTGTTGTTGGAAATTTCATGAGCTTTCCAAAAATTATTTTTGCCAAATTTTGTCTTTTCAAAAATGGCCCCAAAACTTGTGTTTCTTTTCTGTTTTTAAAGGAAGAGGGGCCTGTCTGTAATTTCACAAAGGTTCCAGGGGGTTTTGTGGGAATTCGTTTTATTCCTTTCTTCTTCCTCGTGACAGAAGGATGGAGGGTGACGTCGGCGCCTCGCCACGTCCTGCTCGCCGCCTCGCAGAATACGACCACGAGGGCGTCGTGCCTCGTTTCCCTCCTCTCCGTATCACTGTCTCTCCCTCGATGCCTATCCTCTCTGTCTCTCCCGGCCGCAGGAACCGAACCCTAGCCTCACCGGAATCTCTCGCCGCCGGCCCTCTAGCCCACCCCGGAGCAAACCGAGGCCATCCCCGAGCTCCCCGTCCTCCCCTCTTCCTCCCAGGCGAGCGCCGCTTCCCGGGATGGCCGGGCGCCACCGAATCGACGGGTTCTGTCCGAGCTCCGGCCGCCGCCGCAGAGCTCGATTCCGGCGACTCCAGCCGGCCCGGACCTCCCCGACCCCTCCCAAAGGTTCCTGGTGAGCCTCTTCACCGCCCAGTGCCGCCCCGTTGCTCCCTCTTCCTCTGTACATCATGGACGCCGTGCGCCATCTCCGGCCACCGCGGGAGGTGCTCGTCGGAGTTCGTCCGGCGACCATTTGGTCCCTCCACCGCCACCCCTAAACTCCCCTTGAGCTCCTCTATCCCTTGGTATAGTTTGATTTCTATTTTGCGCGCGAATTTCGTCGATTTGGAGTTCATCTGTGAAGATCAGGTAGCGGTGACGTCATCATTGCGTCATCATGACGTCATATCTCTGTTTTTCTATTTTTCAGAAAATGGTTACTGAATTACAGAAAATGATAAATCTTGTTAATTGAATAACTCTTAAAATATTAATCAGAAAAATGAAATAAAAATATGGGAGTGATCAGGAAAATGTAATCTTTGCAAAAATGTCATTTCCACATATATTTGACAAATTTGAATTTTGGACATTATTTAATGATGTTTAATTCATTTAAAAATAGAAAATAAGTTTTTATTCAATAAAATTAGAAAATTAAAAGTTATATACCAAATTGACCAAAATGACAAGTGCAACCTGTTTATGATGTTTTTGAACCCATTTGAGCAACTAAAATGGTATTCACCTTCATAATCGCCCGAAACCCCCTCCGGGGTCTATTTCGGGATAAATTCCAGTAAAATTCCATATCTGCCATATAAACCCTAGCAACCCATCGAGCATGTTTAGGGTTTCATCGAAGTGCATTAACTTGCTCATGCATACATATTGTGCATTGCATCGATGCCATGTTTGATTGTTGTTCTTCTTTTCGGTGTTGTTCCCCCTCGGTAGAACGCGACTCCGAAGTGAAGGCCAGCAACCCCAATGGCGAATACTTGATCCTAACCGACAAGTCAAGCACTTATCCCTGAAGACTTTCTCTGGTTTTCTTGAAGCAAGAAAAGCATAACCTCTTATCTGCCCATATATGATTTCGAAAGACTTTTGATTCTCGTACAAATGCATTCGGTTCCAAAGTATCTTGAGTCAATAGATAGAGTTATCCTATTTATTTGCATAACCCAGATATCATGATTCAATGCTCCTAGCAGACATAGGGTTTGTTTGTGTGTATCGCCAGAGCCTCAATTATGCCATGCTTAGTCATACATGTCTGTTGATCTCTGCTCCATCCGGTTGATGAATCAGAGCCGCGAACGAATCTAGTATGATAGTATGTTGTGGAAAGTTAAGAGATGTTTGATTAAGATGACTTAAAGGTGTGGATGACGAGACCACAGAGGGTCTGTGGTGGTTGTCTCGTTCATGCCCCTAGGAGCGAGTTCTCGTCTTCGAGCCAAGACTGAGCGTGCATCCACACGGGGCTTAGATTCCCCTCGGTCTCAACTTGCCTAGTTTGTTCCATGAGTTGCCTAGTTCGGGCTTTCCATTTGGATTTGCGGGGATATCAAAACGTTTTCAAAACTAGGACGTGGTGGTGTATCGGCGCTCTGCGGGTAGGTAACCGTCGAGCATTGCGCACAACGATAGAGACCCGGCAGGAGATGGCCACTCCCTATTAGCGGACCATCTCTACTCGGAGCGACTCATGGAATAGGCGAAGCAAGGGAAAGGTCGTGGTCGACCTCCATCTGCCGGCACTTCCCGGAATAGTGCTAATGATCTGACATTAAGAGTTGGTTGATACGTGTGGTTAAAGTTGTACACCCCTGCAGGGTTTAATCTTTTCGAAAAGCCGTGTCCGCGGTTAAGGACGACTTGGTGACGGATTCTGTGATCATAGATAACTTAAACGGAATGATTAAAACTTGCTGATAATGAATGAAGGATGCCTCCTCGGAGATGCCGAGAGGGGTTACCTTGTAGCATGAGTTACCGGAACAACTTGAGGTGGTGATCTTTGAAGCACGAGGTGCTGAAATTGTTCGGTGGATTAAAAAGATGATGATATCATTAGTTGAGTAGCTTTCTCATCTGTTTTGAAAACATTCGATGAGACGTGCTATTCCTTCCTCAATTTGGAAAACAAAGATTGCTTTACGCAAAACAGCCTTCATAAAACCCTTTCTGAAACCAGCAGATATATAATAGGTTAACTAAGTCTTGTTGAGTACCTCCCGTACTCAGGTTTGCTTAATTTTGGTTCAGGAGAAGAACTCCATCGGTGATGATTCAACGAGGACATCGACGAGTAGTTCGGGGTTCCCAGGTGGCAGCCTGGAATCTATGGGCTGGGACGTCGCCTTATGTTGCGGCCTCTTAGGCCTTTTTGGTTCTTGTTGATTAGCAACATAATTTGCTTTCCGTTGTCTGATGTAATGTTGGGTCGTGTGACCTCTGCTTGTAAGCTATGCTCTAGTAACACCTGTTTAATACAACTTCATGTTTAGAGTACTGCTTTGATCGGTTGTTGGTTTCGAGCTCATCGTTATACAGTTTTGGCTATGCCTGCATAGTTGTCGCAGTCGAGGGGTTGTGGAGTCGATGATCCATGTCCGAGCCCGCCTGTCGATGTGATCGGCCTGGGGCGAGGTAACCCCAGTAACCCTCGGTTGTTGTTGCACTTTCTGGACACATAGCAGCTCTGTATAACTTTGGTCCCGTTCCTTCAGTTTCATCCGACTCGTGGACGCTTGGGTATGCATAATTGGTTATGACTAGCATGGATACAAGGAGTAGTAGACCGGGGATCCGGACTACGTGCCGATGAATCCGGTCTGCCTGCCGTTGTTTGTTGCGGCCAGGGCTGGTAACCCTGAAGCCCTTGTGAGTCCATGGCTAGGAGCACATAACAGTATTGTAACATCCCAAGTCTGAAAAATAGCCTTTAGAATGTTTGCTCTCTGTTATTTTATGTTTTGCATCATGGCATCATGTTGATTGCATTTGTTTTCCTTTGTTTTCCATTTGAATTTCAAACCAAAATTCAAACCTTTTGTTTCATCCTTGTGATGTTACAATTTCCAAAATGTTATTTCAAATGAAAACAACCAAATTGTTCCATTTTATTCCATGTTGATCAACTAATAAAATGGTGCCTTTATTTTCACTAATTAATTCCAAATTGGTTTCAAATTCAAAGCAAAACATCAACAACACCTTCTTTGGAATTATGAAAATCTCCAAACCAATCAACTCACCTTAATCACATTAATAATAGGGTCCACCCTATTAAGTTGTTGTTTTCTATATTAATTAACAAAATATTCCAAATTCAAACCATGTGTTCCAAACAGAACCCAATGTGAAAGTATAAAAATAATAACCCAAAGCATTTATGATCTTTTGTTTCCAATTAAATCACTTGGTTCATTCTATTAAAGTGTTGACTTAATAATCATTTTAATTATTCAAAATAATCTAAATTTGGTTTATTTCCAAATATCACAACAACTCAAATAATTTTGAAGTCCAACCTTGGTAATTGGTAGTAATTGACCTAATAAACCCACCCTCATTTTCTAGCATTTTTTCCTAACAATAAAAGCTAACAATTCCTTTCCTTTTCTTTTTGCTACAAAAAAAAAGAGAGAAAAACAATTAGAAAGGGAGAGAGAGAGAGAACACAGCAGCCCATAACCAGCAGCCCACCACTTTCCTTCTTTTCCCCAAGCCCATCTCCTTCCTGGCCCGTTACCCCTTACCTCTGTCGCTGTCCTCCTCCTCACGTCAGCAGTACGACTGCCTCCCCTCCGTTTGATCAACCTTTGCCCGCTCGATGGCGCGCCGTACGAGCTGGCCACCCTATAAACCCTACCCCCGAGCGAGCTGGCCACCCTGCAACCCTACTCTCTTCCCTGTCGCCGCCGTTTGCTCCATCTGCCAACTCTCTCCTCTCTGCTGAACTTCTGAATCTCGCTGAAACCAACTGCCTCACTCACCGTGAGAAACACCACCTCTTCCACCTCGCCGCCGGCCTCCACAGCCACCTCGAGGCGCACCTTCCGCCGGGAATGGAAGCTCGGTTGTACCCTGATGCTCGCCGCCCCCTCGCCGCTTGCCGGGAGGCACTACGGCGACCGCGCCGTCGCCGGAGAGGTGCAGCTCCGCCTCTGTCCGTCAGTCGCCGTCGACAGACAACCATGGTGAGCACGCCACCTATTCCCTTCGCCCTCTTCCTCTCAGCTGTAGCACGCACGGGCACACCGGCCCACACCACCACCCCACTCCCGCACGCACGGCGCCTCACCGCGAGCACATCGCCCATCGACCCGCCGGCGAGCGCTGGATGTTTCCGTCAGGTTCAGCGTATCTGTTCAAAATTCAGTTACACCTCCAGGGTACTCCTTTTCTTCAGACCGTACCCTGTATTCGACAACCGAACAGCCACAGCGCAAACGGTAGCGAGTCCGTGCGCGCCGCGTCGCGTCCTGGGTTCGAACCCCAGGCGCGCACCACCCCCCTTTTTGTTTCACTTTTCTTCCGCGCGCAGGGGCAGCGGCCCACCAGACGGTGGCCCAGGGTGCCACCTCACCGCGCAGTGGCCACGCTGGCCCCCTGGTCCACGGGCAGTGGCCGTGGGTAGGGTGGTGCGCGGTAGCAAATGTTTTCTGCAATTCTGTCACCAAAACAATCCTTTTAATAAACAGATTTTAAACCAAAACTTCTAAATTTAATAACTTTTATTCTATAATGCCAATAACAAAAAGTTTTATATGAATTCTGATCCAATTTTCCTAATCTTTCCAAATAACCTATTTGTATTCTGTTTTGAGTTTTCAAAATGCATTTAAAATTCAAATTTGAATAATTCAAATGTAATTTGTAATAATTCATAACTATTTCATACCAATTCCAAATAGGGCAAATAAAATATGTTTTTCACACCTTTTTGAATGTTCTATTCAAATATAATTTTTGTTTTCTGTTTTGAATAATTAAAATTGCCTAAACCATTTAATTCTTGTTTAATGCAATTAAAAATTGTTTATTATTGTTTAATTCATAATTAAATAATCCTAAGTCCAATTTCAAAATGTGAAACATGTAATCCAACCAAAATTTGATGATCTATTCAAATATCAACTTTGTTAATTGTTTTGAACAATTTAATTGGTTGAAAACAACAAATACTTGTGTGTCACCTCTAATGCACCCAAAATTTCCCTAAATTACTAATAAACTTCTAAATTGCTACACCCTATTTAAATTTGATTCTTATGTTGTTATTTTGTTGTTTTCCTGTTGCATGCATCATACTAAACCACTAGCACCTGTTGAATAGTTGGAAAACAAACAATCTAACCAACTTCCATGGGCTTTTCATATGCAACTCAAAATTGCATATCTGTCCATTTAAATTGTGCTATCCTATCAACTAGTTTATTTTGTTGCATCTATTAACTTGTCATGCATCATATTTGATTGTGCACAATGCCATGATAATGATTGTCTACCTTTTCTGCATTGTCTGTTTGCTTCTTCCCGGATAAACGACGACGTTGAGACCGACGATACTTACGACACCCCGTCTAAGGAGTTAGCTCAGTACCAGGCTACTGGGTTTTGCAGGCAAGTTATCACTCACATGAACCACTGTGTTCCTTTCAACATTGATTACCGATACTTTCCGTTGTTCCTTTCTGCTGGCCGTAGAAGTAGTTGTTCTGTTACGAACCCATCACATGAATCCCTTAAACCTGATATTGCCTCATCTCCCTTCCTACAACCCATTGTTTGAGCCAGTGTCTTACTAGCATGCTTAGGTTGCTTTTGCTCGAGTCTGTTACCCGTTACTTCCTGTTACTACTATTTCATTATGTTCTGGGGGCTCGATGTTTAATCAATCAATCATGCTAATGTTACTATTAATAATAAATTTGATGATAAGGCACCGGCAGGAGGCCCATGAGAGGTTTTGGAGCCTGCTAGTGTCGACCCTAATAGGAAAAGGGTCTTGTCTACTGATCCATGATGAGCGCACTACCCGCATTTGGGAAGCGAGTATGGGCGCCCCCCTCAACTTGACCTGATTCGCATCTCGTCCAAATCGCCTCATTTAGTTCGTGTTTTCCATTTGCCGCATCATGTTTTTGCGAGCCCAGGCCAGGGTGGAACTTTCGTAGTCGGCATATAGGGGGACACGTTCTTAGAGTGCTATGAGGGTCCATTTTCTTCTGGGCTCGATTAGCCGTGCGCCCAAGGTGCTTTGGGCTTGATGCGAAGAATGGTTGGTTGTGTAGAGTACCCCGCTTGGTGGGTTAGCTTCCCATCTGGCGGGTTATTCTTGAGTGTACGGCCAAATTGGTGCAACCCTGCAGGGATAATCTTCTCGAGAAGCCGTGTTTTCCGCGGTTATGGATTACTTGGTGAAAGTACTGGCTAACAAGTACTCAGGACAACTTAAACATAATGATCAAACATGTTACACCCCATGATTAATAACTTGACTAGTAATAGTATTATTGTCACAATAACCTGATTCATATTAATCCAACTGTGTGAGTTATCCTCGGATTGCTTCTTTGGATAAGGGGCGAGATCCAGGATGGGTTTGTTTGCAGTTATCTTTCAGTTGGTTACAATCCTCGATCTTATCTCCTTTCTGATAGCCGGAAGTGGTAGAATCTCTGTAGTTGTTTAGAGCAGCCAATTGCAGCATCTTTTATATCCCCTTCCTTCCGTTGAACCCAAAGCATCTGTGCTTGGTGTTGACGGGTTACACTTTGGTGAACTGTGAGTCTTGCTTGCCAGTACGTTTATGTACTGACCCCTTTGGGGCTGTGGTTTACGCAGACGATGTTTCCGAGGATCTACATGGTGGCTACTACGTGGAGTATGACGACGAGACTGCTGACGAGTAGATAGCGGACCCGGGCAGGATCCGAGACTTCGTGGATGGGCTCCGTCTTTTCGTTTCCGGCCTCTTAGGCCTATTTGGTTCTTGTCTGTACTCAGACATGTTGAATGCTTCCGCTGTATTGTAATGATGTATTGTTGGGGCAGGTGCCCTCTGAATGATTGTATTTGCTATCTCTGCTCTAATGAGAGCCATTTACCAATTATTTCAATCTTTTGTGTCGTAGAGATTTGTTGTGATATCAGTTGTTCAACGCCGTTGACGTACCATGTGTGTATGGTTTGAAGTACGTCGACGGAAGTGCCTTTGATCTCTAGTGGATAGTTTACATCGACGATGGAATAGCAGGGCTTGTGTTGTCGCGCATAAGCGCAGGCCTACCAGGAAGCTGGGACGTGGGAGCAGTTATGCCCCATAATCCAAGCATCTGCTATCCAGTTCGTACGGTGAGTATCCCCTAGAATTCAGGGTGTGACAAATGGTATCAGAGCCTGTCTGCCTGTAGGATCCCTTTTTACTGGTCGCAGTTGAGTCTAGAAACTATTTTGTAGCTATATAGGAAAAATGAAACGTGAGAGTAGGAATTCTGTTCTTTTTCTTCTTTTCCCCACCCTCCCTCCCTTTTCTGGTAAGGAAGTGCAACGTTGTTTTCCCTTCTCATCTAAACTTTCAAGTTAGGATTTCACGTATTCTGGTTTCTCTAGGATGGTTATATCTACTAGACCATAGGAATGGAGGTGGTTGTGACATGATTTATCATGTTGCCTACTCATGATTGAGAACGGAGGCGTGTAAGCCCCGGAAGCAAAGCCTCTATTCCTTAAGCAGTAGATATTGATCCTTTAGAAGCCCGGATGGGTTTTTCCGTAGTACCTCAGGAATCTTGTTCTCGTTTTCCCGGTGTTGCTTCGTTATCCTGCTCCTCTAAACATCCTTTTCGTCCGTTGAAATCTTGTTGTTGTTTTCCACTTCAAATCTTCTACCGGCGTCTAATCAAAACTTCCTCGTAAACTCTTATCCAGTTAAAGTGTTATTTGATACCGGAGCATAACATTCCTTTGTGTCAACAATCTTTTACACAACATACAACCCAATTCTGGGTCCACTAAGCAATCAAAACTCTGTTCACTCCCCGGGATCTCAAATGTTGATTTCCAAGATAAGTAAGAACAATCCAATTCTAATGGGAGGCCACATATTCCTCGTTACTCTCATGTTGATGATTCTGACATTGATGATTATTCCTGGTGTTGCATTGATGTCAATAACTCTGTTCCACCATTCTAGCCAGATAGTCTATTCTCCAAATGAATCAAGTTCTATCCAGCTATACACCCTTGGTGCAAAATCTCTCCCCTTTACTTGAAAATGTTCCGGTGGTTTGCAAATCCCCTGACGTCTATCCAATGTGCACGATGTGTTTCACGTGTCACAGCTCAAGTGGATCTTCCCAAGAAGTTTCCGGACCTTTTCTTTTCTCAGTAGGAATCTCGGGGCGCGATTCCTTCAAGGGGGGGCGTTTTGTAACATCCCAAGTCTGAAAAATAGCCTTTAGAATGTTTGCTCTCTGTTATTTTATGTTTTGCATCATGGCATCATGTTGATTGCATTTGTTTTCCTTTGTTTTCCATTTGAATTTCAAACCAAAATTCAAACCTTTTGTTTCATCCTTGTGATGTTACAATTTCCAAAATGTTATTTCAAATGAAAACAACCAAATTGTTCCATTTTATTCCATGTTGATCAACTAATAAAATGGTGCCTTTATTTTCACTAATTAATTCCAAATTGGTTTCAAATTCAAAGCAAAACATCAACAACACCTTCTTTGGAATTATGAAAATCTCCAAACCAATCAACTCACCTTAATCACATTAATAATAGGGTCCACCCTATTAAGTTGTTGTTTTCTATATTAATTAACAAAATATTCCAAATTCAAACCATGTGTTCCAAACAGAACCCAATGTGAAAGTATAAAAATAATAACCCAAAGCATTTATGATCTTTTGTTTCCAATTAAATCACTTGGTTCATTCTATTAAAGTGTTGACTTAATAATCATTTTAATTATTCAAAATAATCTAAATTTGGTTTATTTCCAAATATCACAACAACTCAAATAATTTTGAAGTCCAACCTTGGTAATTGGTAGTAATTGACCTAATAAACCCACCCTCATTTTCTAGCATTTTTTCCTAACAATAAAAGCTAACAATTCCTTTCCTTTTCTTTTTGCTACAAAAAAAAAGAGAGAAAAACAATTAGAAAGGGAGAGAGAGAGAACACAGCAGCCCATAACCAGCAGCCCACCACTTTCCTTCTTTTCCCCAAGCCCATCTCCTTCCTGGCCCGTTACCCCTTACCTCTGTCGCTGTCCTCCTCCTCACGTCAGCAGTACGACTGCCTCCCCTCCGTTTGATCAACCTTTGCCCGCTCGATGGCGCGCCGTACGAGCTGGCCACCCTATAAACCCTACCCCCGAGCGAGCTGGCCACCCTGCAACCCTACTCTCTTCCCTGTCGCCGCCGTTTGCTCCATCTGCCAACTCTCTCCTCTCTGCTGAACTTCTGAATCTCGCTGAAACCAACTGCCTCACTCACCGTGAGAAACACCACCTCTTCCACCTCGCCGCCGGCCTCCACAGCCACCTCGAGGCGCACCTTCCGCCGGGAATGGAAGCTCGGTTGTACCCTGATGCTCGCCGCCCCCTCGCCGCTTGCCGGGAGGCACTACGGCGACCGCGCCGTCGCCGGAGAGGTGCAGCTCCGCCTCTGTCCGTCAGTCGCCGTCGACAGACAACCATGGTGAGCACGCCACCTATTCCCTTCGCCCTCTTCCTCTCAGCTGTAGCACGCACGGGCACACCGGCCCACACCACCACCCCACTCCCGCACGCACGGCGCCTCACCGCGAGCACATCGCCCATCGACCCGCCGGCGAGCGCTGGATGTTTCTGTCAGGTTCAGCGTATCTGTTCAAAATTCAGTTACACCTCCAGGGTACTCCTTTTCTTCAGACCGTACCCTGTATTCGACAACCGAACAGCCACAGCGCAAACGGTAGCGAGTCCGTGCGCGCCGCGTCGCGTCCTGGGTTCGAACCCCAGGCGCGCACCACCCCCCTTTTTGTTTCACTTTTCTTCCGCGCGCAGGGGCAGCGGCCCACCAGACGGTGGCCCAGGGTGCCACCTCACCGCGCAGTGGCCACGCTGGCCCCCTGGTCCACGGGCAGTGGCCGTGGGTAGGGTGGTGCGCGGTAGCAAATGTTTTCTGCAATTCTGTCACCAAAACAATCCTTTTAATAAACAGATTTTAAACCAAAACTTCTAAATTTAATAACTTTTATTCTATAATGCCAATAACAAAAAGTTTTATATGAATTCTGATCCAATTTTCCTAATCTTTCCAAATAACCTATTTGTATTCTGTTTTGAGTTTTCAAAATGCATTTAAAATTCAAATTTGAATAATTCAAATGTAATTTGTAATAATTCATAACTATTTCATACCAATTCCAAATAGGGCAAATAAAATATGTTTTTCACACCTTTTTGAATGTTCTATTCAAATATAATTTTTGTTTTCTGTTTTGAATAATTAAAATTGCCTAAACCATTTAATTCTTGTTTAATGCAATTAAAAATTGTTTATTATTGTTTAATTCATAATTAAATAATCCTAAGTCCAATTTCAAAATGTGAAACATGTAATCCAACCAAAATTTGATGATCTATTCAAATATCAACTTTGTTAATTGTTTTGAACAATTTAATTGGTTGAAAACAACAAATACTTGTGTGTCACCTCTAATGCACCCAAAATTTCCCTAAATTACTAATAAACTTCTAAATTGCTACACCCTATTTAAATTTGATTCTTATGTTGTTATTTTGTTGTTTTCCTGTTGCATGCATCATACTAAACCACTAGCACCTGTTGAATAGTTGGAAAACAAACAATCTAACCAACTTCCATGGGCTTTTCATATGCAACTCAAAATTGCATATCTGTCCATTTAAATTGTGCTATCCTATCAACTAGTTTATTTTGTTGCATCTATTAACTTGTCATGCATCATATTTGATTGTGCACAATGCCATGATAATGATTGTCTACCTTTTCTGCATTGTCTGTTTGCTTCTTCCCGGATAAACGACGACGTTGAGACCGACGATACTTACGACACCCCGTCTAAGGAGTTAGCTCAGTACCAGGCTACTGGGTTTTGCAGGCAAGTTATCACTCACATGAACCACTGTGTTCCTTTCAACATTGATTACCGATACTTTCCGTTGTTCCTTTCTGCTGGCCGTAGAAGTAGTTGTTCTGTTACGAACCCATCACATGAATCCCTTAAACCTGATATTGCCTCATCTCCCTTCCTACAACCCATTGTTTGAGCCAGTGTCTTACTAGCATGCTTAGGTTGCTTTTGCTCGAGTCTGTTACCCGTTACTTCCTGTTACTACTATTTCATTATGTTCTGGGGGCTCGATGTTTAATCAATCAATCATGCTAATGTTACTATTAATAATAAATTTGATGATAAGGCACCGGCAGGAGGCCCATGAGAGGTTTTGGAGCCTGCTAGTGTCGACCCTAATAGGAAAAGGGTCTTGTCTACTGATCCATGATGAGCGCACTACCCGCATTTGGGAAGCGAGTATGGGCGCCCCCCTCAACTTGACCTGATTCGCATCTCGTCCAAATCGCCTCATTTAGTTCGTGTTTTCCATTTGCCGCATCATGTTTTTGCGAGCCCATGCCAGGGTGGAACTTTCGTAGTCGGCATATAGGGGGACACGTTCTTAGAGTGCTATGAGGGTCCATTTTCTTCTGGGCTCGATTAGCCGTGCGCCCAAGGTGCTTTGGGCTTGATGCGAAGAATGGTTGGTTGTGTAGAGTACCCCGCTTGGTGGGTTAGCTTCCCATCTGGCGGGTTATTCTTGAGTGTACGGCCAAATTGGTGCAACCCTGCAGGGATAATCTTCTCGAGAAGCCGTGTTTTCCGCGGTTATGGATTACTTGGTGAAAGTACTGGCTAACAAGTACTCAGGACAACTTAAACATAATGATCAAACATGTTACACCCCATGATTAATAACTTGACTAGTAATAGTATTATTGTCACAATAACCTGATTCATATTAATCCAACTGTGTGAGTTATCCTCGGATTGCTTCTTTGGATAAGGGGCGAGATCCAGGATGGGTTTGTTTGCAGTTATCTTTCAGTTGGTTACAATCCTCGATCTTATCTCCTTTCTGATAGCCGGAAGTGGTAGAATCTCTGTAGTTGTTTAGAGCAGCCAATTGCAGCATCTTTTATATCCCCTTCCTTCCGTTGAACCCAAAGCATCTGTGCTTGGTGTTGACGGGTTACACTTTGGTGAACTGTGAGTCTTGCTTGCCAGTACGTTTATGTACTGACCCCTTTGGGGCTGTGGTTTACGCAGACGATGTTTCCGAGGATCTACATGGTGGCTACTACGTGGAGTATGACGACGAGACTGCTGACGAGTAGATAGCGGACCCGGGCAGGATCCGAGACTTCGTGGATGGGCTCCGTCTTTTCGTTTCCGGCCTCTTAGGCCTATTTGGTTCTTGTCTGTACTCAGACATGTTGAATGCTTCCGCTGTATTGTAATGATGTATTGTTGGGGCAGGTGCCCTCTGAATGATTGTATTTGCTATCTCTGCTCTAATGAGAGCCATTTACCAATTATTTCAATCTTTTGTGTCGTAGAGATTTGTTGTGATATCAGTTGTTCAACGCCGTTGACGTACCATGTGTGTATGGTTTGAAGTACGTCGACGGAAGTGCCTTTGATCTCTAGTGGATAGTTTACATCGACGATGGAATAGCAGGGCTTGTGTTGTCGCGCATAAGCGCAGGCCTACCAGGAAGCTGGGACGTGGGAGCAGTTATGCCCCATAATCCAAGCATCTGCTATCCAGTTCGTACGGTGAGTATCCCCTAGAATTCAGGGTGCGACAAGTATGTATATCTCTGGGTCCGGGGTCTGACAAGTCTTGGTATCAGAGCAGGACTGCCTGTAGGAAAACCTTACTGCTTGGTCGATGTCGAGTCTAGTGATTGTGAAAACTACCTTGAAACCTCAAATGAGTTGTGAAAAAACCTTCTTAGGATTCTTTTTACTCCTTATCTGGTATCGCTCTAACTCTGGGTCACCTTACCTGTTTTGATTTGAAAAGGTTTTGCTATCTCTTCTAGTCATTCAAAACTAGGTGCCTTCTCTGGCAAGGACGTCTTTTACCCAAGTTGACCTAGTTATGAGTTTCTAGAGTCGTGTGTGTTCCGTGTTCCGTAATCTCTTAAACTGGGAGATTTCCTTCCCATCCTAATCTCTCAGAGTTATCCGGATTCCACATTCCTATATGTTTCAAAGTTCCAAATCCTGAACCTCGAGATTTCCTTCTCATCTCGAATGTATCCGTTATCCTCTGCTCAAATTTCTTCCGGAGCTACGTATGTCTTCTTGGAAAGATACTCCGTGATTGCTACTCATAGTGCCCTTCAAGGCACTCAGATAGTAGTTGCTTATTTGTTTCGATTTCTAACTTTTGGACTTGAACCGAAGGTCTCGGAATGTGCTGAGTTGTGGTGGGTTGAATCATGTGGTCATAACCATGCGATGCTCACACCATCAGTACAGGATGCTGACCTTTAACCCAAGTTCCGTTTCTTTGGATCCTGAGGAATCTGTTTTACCTCGGGATGGCTAGGTGATTTCAACCCTCCTAGCCATAGGCTCTCTCTAGGAATCAAAATGATCACAACAAGAGTGTTCTTGGTGATTCTCCTATCCTTGTTCTTGACTCTGCTATATCAATTCTTTTGCATGGGTTTTACAAATGAGTATGACCCTGTGCATCATCTTGATCTTAGGATCTCCTCCGAGCATGATTCCCCCTTTAGTTGCTCTCAAATCCCCATCCGTTGTTTTGGACATCAAGTTACATATGCGTGTCGGATATACCCATGCATAGCTCTTGTTTTCCTTCAGAACATTTCACCTTGGAATGTCAGGAGAAAAAAACTCCAGTACCTCGTTCATCTTATGAACCAGGTCAAAGTTTTGTAATTCTCAGATTAAAGAAGTTTCATTAGCTTCTAATCTGTTCTACCTTCGAGAATCACACTCTTTTATATCACGAGGCTGTGTTAAGTTTCATGGCCTTAACGATGAAGTGATGCTCCTAGACATCTTCACTTACCCTCCCTCCAAGTTTGAATGCTTGAAAATGATGGGTCTGTTCATCGACATGTGTACCAGATATTCCTAGCAATTCTTATTGCCTTGGAAAATCTAAGAACATATGTATCCTTCTTAGCTTTATTGGTCACCCGGTCTCTATTTAAAGTTGACGGTGTTACCAAAATTCGTTCATTCCTGTGCACATTCTTGGTCAGAGAGTTAGGTTCATGCCGTAGCTCTCAAGATCATATCGGTTGATTTGAAAAGCAAACCTTCCTTTCGAACTTCAAGACATACCGGTAGGTTGTGATGTTCTGGTTGTCTTTCTAGAAGTATCACCAGGTTTTACCTGACCGTGATGTCTAAACCAGGAGTAGTTTGAACTACTTCTTTCTCCAAGGAACTCTGCTGAATACCCTGAACTAGTTGGTTGAGCTTAAACAACAACTTGGAGGGTTGAAAGACACGATCTCTTCCCAACTTGTTCCTTTGATAAGGGATATCTAGTTTTCTTCGTGTTGAAGCAGGATAGTACCTCCTTTGCGGAAATGCTATCACTCTACCTCTTGGTTAGAGTTGGGCTATCGTCAGATCAAGTTCAGCTTCAAGGACTATTTCTATGGTTTTTCTACTCATGGTGTTTTGTCGGGTACACCCTCATGTCCTTTAGTCTGGCCAATGTTTTGCCGTGTTCATGTATCATATGAATCCCTCTTCTTGGAGTAACCTGATAAGGATGTTGTTGAGCCCAGCTACGACATTCTTACTTTCTCCAAGTTGCAAGAGGTTCATGCTGAACAAATGGCAACAATGTTGGAAACTTTCGAGAACCATCTTTGTGTCATCACGAAGTTGTGTTCTGGATGTTCGAAGTGGCTTACTCCAGTTCATGTGCTTAAGGTGAAAGTTGTCGCCGTGGATTCGAGTAAAGTTTTCTTGTTCCTTCGGGAATAATCCCCAGACGGTCATGCATGTGTGGAGTATTCTTGAGATGGTTGGTTTCTACCTTCATTCACTTAAAGAAGTTTGCATCCACGCTAAGCCACTGACCGATTGTTCGTAAAAGAGAGGAAGTTTAAGAACTTCGTTATCTTTGTTATCATCTTCCCAACCAGGACTCCGATGTGTTCTTTTACAAGTAGTTCATGTAGGTGCAACCGTCTTTCGCAAGTTGCTAATACATGAGCTCCGCAATCTCGCTCATGTCTTGAGCTTGACATCATAGTCCATATCTTGAGAATCTAGTAAATGTATCTCGTTGATAACCGGTGCAATTTCTTTGATCAGATATACTGAGTTTCAGTTATTCAACCCACTAACCAGAGCTGAATCTCAAGCAGCAACGATGGTTAGTGTTTCCTCAAGAGTATTGAATCAGGTCTTTTCAAAATCTGGCATGGTTGATGTTGTGGTTGACACAATTAGCCGGAAGACCTAATGTCATATCCCCTTGAATCCTTAAGAACAGCCACTCCCCATGAGAATTCTGGTGCGGATCATTCCAACAAGTTTTCCTCAACGTTTTTTCCAAACCGGAGATCTACTTTCACTTGAAGATGTACTCACGGCATACCGTAGGCCTAATCTTGGTATCTAATACATCAAGGAGAACCTTTGTTTTTTCCAATGTCTATCTACCAATCCTCCAAACCTTTCTTTCAGTGGAAACAAATCCATCATGGGAACATCTCGTGGTGCTTTGTGACCGCCGTTGATCAGTTTCCTTTCTCAAGTTGTTTGTACCTGAAGTTCTGTTCATCTCACACATTGTGTGAATTTGTCAGTTACTTCAGCCATAGAGTCTTAACCATGTGGTAGATGTATTGCTACGTCTAAACCGCAACAGGAAAAAGATTCCTTATTCCTCTTCTGGTGTTTCAATCCACATTGGCTAACCATCCTTACGGTGTGACCAAGAGTTCCTCATTCATTACGATGTTCCAACATCCGTTGGTTACTCATCTTCTGCCGTGAAGTAACATTCCGATCTTTGACAAATACCTCGACAAACTTCAACGGAATGGAAGTTCCTTTATCTTCTGTGTCCACTCCGAAGAGTGAACATGATCTTGTATCAAATTCTCTCTGACGCACGATTACAGTGTTTTATCGTGTTTTCCCTCGTCTGTGGATATTATGTTTTAGTATCCAAGATAATCCTTTCCATCTTGGTTTCCTGTTTGAAGAAAACTCGATGTCCTAAGTTGTTCAACCTTTCTTTTAAAAATGATTTAAAGTCTTGTGCAAAGTTCATATTCTAAATCCTTTCAAGACCAATCGTCCGCAAACTTGAAATCTTCTCATATTTCCTCCATTACCTTGATGTGTTTCATGCACGTTAACTCAACAGTTCTTTACGGACATTCTTGTCATGAGTTAGCCATGAGATACTCGATCTTCGTAAAGATCATTTCCTAAGAGTTTCCCTCTCACCTAAGGTGTAGCTGCTGGAGATCTTCGCAAGTGCTACGGATCAATCTCTTTCGAGAAGAGAACCATAAGGTTCAAGAAGATCATTCAAAACCGGTGTTCCTTCTTTCTTCTCCTTCGGGAATCTCGGGACGAGATTCTTGTAAGGGGGGTAGATTTGTAACATCCCTAATTTTGCTATCAAAGTGTTGTGGTGTTGAGTTCATATCATACATGCATGAAAGAACAATTTAAATCATGTTTGAAACCAATTTAAATTATGAATTCAAATGGTTTCAGAAAATCCCACAAATAGTACCCAATATGGTTTCCAAAAATTTTGTTCTGGAAAATAATTCAATTACAACAAAGTAACACATGGTGTTGTTGGAAATTTCATGAGCTTTCCAAAAATTATTTTTGCCAAATTTTGTCTTTTCAAAAATGGCCCCAAAACTTGTGTTTCTTTTCTGTTTTTAAAGGAAGAGGGGCCTCTCTGTAATTTCACAAAGGTTCCAGGGGGTTTTGTGGGAATTCGTTTTATTCCTTTCTTCTTCCTCGTGACAGAAGGATGGAGGGTGACGTCGGCGCCTCGCCACGTCCTGCTCGCCGCCTCGCAGAATACGACCACGAGGGCGTCGTGCCTCGTTTCCCTCCTCTCCGTATCACTATCTCTCCCTCGATGCCTATCCTCTCTGTCTCTCCCGGCCGCAAGAACCGAACCCTAGCCTCACCGGAATCTCTCGCCGCCGGCCCTCTAGCCCACCCCGGAGCAAACCGAGGCCATCCCCGAGCTCCCCGTCCTCCCCTCTTCCTCCCAGGCGAGCGCCGCTTCCCGGGATGGCCGGGCGCCACCGAATCGACGGGTTCTGTCCGAGCTCCGGCCGCCGCCGCAGAGCTCGATTCCGGCGACTCCAGCCGGCCCGGACCTCCCCGACCCCTCCCAAAGGTTCCTGGTGAGCCTCTTCACCGCCCAGTGCCGCCCCGTTGCTCCCTCTTCCTCTGTACATCATGGACGCCGTGCGCCATCTCCGGCCACCGCGGGAGGTGCTCGTCGGAGTTCGTCCGGCGACCATTTGGTCCCTCCACCGCCACCCCTAAACTCCCCTTGAGCTCCTCTATCCCTTGGCATAGTTTGATTTCTATTTTGCGCGCGAATTTCGTCGATTTGGAGTTCATCTGTGAAGATCAGGTAGCGGTGACGTCATCATTGCGTCATCATGACGTCATATCTCTGTTTTTCTATTTTTCAGAAAATGGTTACTGAATTACAGAAAATGATAAATCTTGTTAATTGAATAACTCTTAAAATATTAATCAGAAAAATGAAATAAAAATATGGGAGTGATCAGGAAAATGTAATCTTTGCAAAAATGTCATTTCCACATATATTTGACAAAGTTGAATTTTGGACATTATTTAATGATGTTTAATTCATTTAAAAATAGAAAATAAGTTTTTATTCAATAAAATTAGAAAATTAAAAGTTATATACCAAATTGACCAAAATGACAAGTGCAACCTGTTTATGATGTTTTTGAACCCATTTGAGCAACTAAAATGGTATTCACCTTCATAATCGCCCGAAACCCCCTCCGGGGTCTATTTCGGGATAAATTCCAGTAAAATTCCATATCTGCCATATAAACCCTAGCAACCCATCGAGCATGTTTAGGGTTTCATCGAAGTGCATTAACTTGCTCATGCATACATATTGTGCATTGCATCGATGCCATGTTTGATTGTTGTTCTTCTTTTCGGTGTTGTTCCCCCTCGGTAGAACGCGACTCCGAAGTGAAGGCCAGCAACCCCAATGGCGAATACTTGATCCTAACCGACAAGTCAAGCACTTATCCCTGAAGACTTTCTCTGGTTTTCTTGAAGCAAGGCAAGCATAACCTCTTATCTGCCCATATATGATTTCGAAAGACTTTTGATTCTCGTACAAATGCATTCGGTTCCAAAGTATCTTGAGTCAATAGATAGAGTTATCCTATTTATTTGCATAACCCAGATATCATGATTCAATGCTCCTAGCAGACATAGGGTTTGTTTGTGTGTATCGCCAGAGCCTCAATTATGCCATGCTTAGTCATACATGTCTGTTGATCTCTGCTCCATCCGGTTGATGAATCAGAGCCGCGAACGAATCTAGTATGATAGTATGTTGTGGAAAGTTAAGAGATGTTTGATTAAGATGACTTAAAGGTGTGGATGACGAGACCACAGAGGGTCTGTGGTGGTTGTCTCGTTCATGCCCCTAGGAGCGAGTTCTCGTCTTCGAGCCAAGACTGAGCGTGCATCCACACGGGGCTTAGATTCCCCTCGGTCTCAACTTGCCTAGTTTGTTCCATGAGTTGCCTAGTTCGGGCTTTCCATTTGGATTTGCGGGGATATCAAAACGTTTTCAAAACTAGGACGTGGTGGTGTATCGGCGCTCTGCGGGTAGGTAACCGTCGAGCATTGCGCACAACGATAGAGACCCGGCAGGAGATGGCCACTCCCTATTGGCGGACCATCTCAACTCGGAGCGACTCATGGAATAGGCGAAGCAAGGGAAAGGTCGTGGTCGACCTCCATCTGCCGGCACTTCCCGGAATAGTGCTAATGATCTGGCATTAAGAGTTGGTTGATACGTGTGGTTAAAGTTGTACACCCCTGCAGGGTTTAATCTTTTCGAAAAGCCGTGTCCGCGGTTAAGGACGACTTGGTGACGGATTCTGTGATCATAGATAACTTAAACGGAATGATTAAAACTTGCTGATAATGAATGAAGGATGCCTCCTCGGAGATGCCGAGAGGGGTTACCTTGTAGCATGAGTTACCGGAACAACTTGAGGTGGTGATCTTTGAAGCACGAGGTGCTGAAATTGTTCGGTGGATTAAAAAGATGATGATATCATTAGTTGAGTAGCTTTCTCATCTGTTTTGAAAACATTCTATGAGACGTGCTATTCCTTCCTCAATTTGGAAAACAAAGATTGCTTTACGCAAAACAGCCTTCATAAAACCCTTTCTGAAACCAGCAGATATATAATAGGTTAACTAAGTCTTGTTGAGTACCTCCCGTACTCAGGTTTGCTTAATTTTGGTCCAGGAGAAGAACTCCATCGGTGATGATTCAACGAGGACATCGACGAGTAGTTCGGGGTTCCCAGGTGGCAGCCTGGAATCTATGGGCTGGGACGTCGCCTTATGTTGCGGCCTCTTAGGCCTTTTTGGTTCTTGTTGATTAGCAACATAATTTGCTTTCCGTTGTCTGATGTAATGTTGGGTCGTGTGACCTCTGCTTGTAAGCTATGCTCTAGTAACACCTGTTTAATACAACTTCATGTTTAGAGTACTGCTTTGATCGGTTGTTGGTTTCGAGCTCATCGTTATACAGTTTTGGCTATGCCTGCATAGTTGTCGCAGTCGAGGGGTTGTGGAGCCGATGATCCATGTCCGAGCCCGCCTGTCGATGTGATCGGCCTGGGGCGAGGTAACCCCAGTAACCCTCGGTTGTTGTTGCACTTTCTGGACACATAGCAGCTCTGTATAACTTTGGTCCCGTTCCTTCAGTTTCATCCGACTCGTGGACGCTTGGGTATGCATAATTGGTTATGACTAGCATGGATACAAGGAGTAGTAGACCGGGGATCCGGACTACGTGCCGATGAATCCGGTCTGCCTGCCGTTGTTTGTTGCGGCCAGGGCTGGTAACCCTGAAGCCCTTGTGAGTCCATGGCTAGGAGCACATAACAGTATGTATATCTCTGGGTCCGGGGTCTGACAGTTGCTCCCCCGTACACCATTATGGGAGAGACTAGCTCCCCCATACACCATTATGGGAGAGACCCTTCGGAAAATCTTCACAAGGCAACAATCTCCAAAAGGGTGGCAAGCATCAAGCATAGGATATCTTCTAGATGCTTCACTTGAGCTTCCACGTCAAGCTAGATGACGAACACCGCTTGACGACGACATAGACCACGGGCTATATGAAATCTTCCTTTTGGTTCATGCCCATGGAAAGATACCTAACCACACATAGAGATGCGACACACACATATAATGGGTTAGTTCACAAAGCTATATTGACAAATTCTTACCATACCATGAGATACACAATCCCACTTGGTACAACTTGTAGCTTTGAGTGTTGATCGCTTGCTTGATCAAACTTGTATCTTTGCTTCTCACTTCTAAAGATGATGTCTTGAAGATGATAATGAAAGATCACCTAATCCTTTTCTTCAAGACACACTAGCAATAAGCTCAACTCAAACCATGACCATTCTTCATATAAATCCATGAATAACAATGGCCATCAAGGAAGCTAATAGAGTTCAACACATGAACTCCATTATTTCCTATGGACAATATCTACAAAGGATAACTCAATGCAAACATTAGTCCATAAGGATTGTCATTAATTACCAAAACCACATATGGGGGAACCATGCGCTTTCAGGTATGTCGTCATGACTCTATGGCACTTGGGAGTCGACACGTTCTGCTAGGAGCCGCTACCGATTGATCGATTGGGAGTCGGACTCCAATCGTGTCCAAGTTGCCATGAGCCTGCAGGGTCGCACACTTAAGAGCGGGAGCAAGAATATTGGTCGGATTGGACTCGAACCAGAAATGGACTAAATTAGTGAGTTGGACTCACAGAGGGAATGGGCCACAAGCGTTGTGCAGCCTACTCCCACTCGCTATATAAAGAGGGGCGCAGGTTGCCCAACGTGCACAGGTTTTCTACTCCCATGCGTTGGGAACCCTAGCCCCACTCAGTCCAACCGCCGCACTGGACCTAGCAGTCCGCCGTCGGAGCTCCTCCTCGTACGTGTGGGTACCGGCAGAGGTGTTGTACGTTCAGCACTTCGACGATCGCGGGATTGGATCAGCTGGATCGGATCGTGGGACTACACTGCATCGACGTGCTTCATCGATAATCCGCACCTGTGCGTCTAGTGGTAATCCTCGTGGCCTTCTACCTCGGCTAGATTTTGGAAGTACCACGTAGAAAAGTTTTTGTTTATCTCTACGCGTTCCAACATCGCCTGCTACGAAGGATCTGTTGTCGATGCGGCGACTGTGGTGGTTGCGTAGTGCCTGCTGGTAGACGGCAGATCTGGCGAGTGCGACGTCCCTGTCCTTGTCCAGTGCGTATATGTCTTCCGTGAGTGCTCTATTGGAGGCTTCTTTGTTGTATGCAAGGACTCGCGGAGCGCTGAATCGAACATCCTCAGGGAGGACTGCTTCGGTGCCGTAAGCCATAAAGAATGGCGTGTAGTTGGTGGATATGTTTGGAGTTGTTTGCATGCTCCACAGGATAGACGGTAGATCCTCATCCCAATGTCCTGATGCAGGATGTAATCTGTCGAGTAGGCGTTTCTTGAGGCCGGCTAAAACTAGTCCATTGGATTTTCGACTTGTCCGTTTGTTTGGGGGTGTGATACCGAGGCGAAGCTGAGAGTTATCCCCTTCTCTGCACAGAAGGCCTTTGTCTCTTTGGCTGTGAAGTTGCTCCCACTATCCGTGATAATATTGTATCGGTACACGATGGTTTCGAGGAATTGGACTGCGCACTTCGCGTGCTGCGATGTTACCGGGACAATGAATCGGTACACGATGGTTTCGAGGAATTGGACTGCGCACTTCGCGTGCTGCGATGTTACCGGGACTGCCTCTATCCATTTGGTGAATATGTCGACTGCGACCAGCAGATGAGTGTATCCTCCGGGTGTTGCCTTCCGTAATGGTCCTACCATGTCGAGCCCCCATTGAGAGAATGGCCAGGACAAGGGGATCATGTGGAGCTCCATGGCTGGTGCGTGTGGCTTGTGCGAGAAGCGTTGACAAGCGTCGCACCTGTCGACCAGTTCCTTGGCATCGTTGGCTGCTGTTAGCCAGTAAAATCCTGCTCGAAAAGCCTTTCCCGGTATGGCTCTCCAGCTTGCATGGTGTCCGCAGTCGCCTTGGTGTATGTCTCGTAGTAATTCCTTTCCGTCTTCGGGTGCGATGCACCGTTGGAGGACTCCCGATATACTCTGTTTGTAGAGTTCGCCTTTTATCACCCGGAAGGATTTGCTGCGCCGAACGATCTGTCTTGCTTCAGTGATGTCCTCCGAGAGCTGCTTTTGGATCAAGTAATCGAGATACCTGTTTGTCCAGATTGGCTCGACTAGGAAGACTTGCCTTGAGATGTTGTGAGTGAGTTCAATGATGGCGCTTTGTCGACTGGCTTCTGTTTCCGTTGCTGCTGGCACCTCCGTGTGCTTCTTCAGTTTGACCGATCTTTTGCTGATCCGCTCGAAGTAAATTCCTGGTGGGATTGGGGCGTTTGTTGACCCGATGTTCGCCAATCTGTCGGCTTCTTTTTTACTTGACCGAGCAATGTGCTTCAGTTCGCACCCTTTAAAGCTTCCTTCGAGCAGGTTATACATGTCGCGATAAGCGATCATGTTGTCTGTGACGGCGTCGCGTTCCTTCATTGTTTGATGTACGATAAGGTTGGAGTCTCCGCATATCATCAGTCGAGTGGCGCCGCAGGCAATCACCATTTTCATGCCGTGGAGGAGTGCTTCGTACTCGGCGTCGTTGTTTGATGCTGGATCGTCGATGGGGAAGTCGAGGCGTAGAACGTACTCTAGTTTGTAGCCTCTTGGCGATATGAGTATTACGCCGGCTCACGCCCCTTCGTTTGTTTTTTACCTTTCGAAGTACATGATCTAGGAGCTTGTGTACTCTGGGGGTCCTGGGTTTGCAGCTCTGTCCACTCGGAATGGAACTCTGCGACCACCTTGGACTTGAGGGCGTTGCGTCCTGTGTATATTATGTCCCAGGCGCCTAGCTCGATGCTCCATTTTGAGATTCTTCTGGATTCCATGGGTTTATTCATGATGGTACCGAGTGGTGCTTCATTTAGCACCGTGACGGTATGCTCCTGGAAGTAGTGTTTGAGCTTTCGAGCTGTAAGGACCACTCCATACGCGAGTTTCTGGTAGTGGGGGTATTGTTGTTTGCACAGCAAAAGTACCTCGCTGAGGTAGTAAACTGGTCTCTGAGCACCATATGCTTTTCCGTCCTTTGACCGCTCGACCACTATTACTGCACTGACCACTTAATCAGTTGCGGCTAGGTAAAGGTAGGGAGGTTCCCTTTCCTGCGGTGTTGCCAGTATGCGCCTGCTCTGCAGCACTCTTTTCAAGTCAACGAACACCTTTTTTGCTTGTGGCGTACACTCAAACTTATCCGTTTTCTTCACCAGTTTGTAGAAGAGGAGTGCTTGCTTGCCCAATCTTGCGATGAACCTGCTAAGGGCTGTCAGTCGCCCGGCCAGCTGTTGGACGTCGCGGAGATTTGTTGGCTCTTTCATTGTCAGGATCGCCCGAATCTTCTCTGGATTTGCTTATATTCCTCGAGCTGAGACTAGATAGCCGAGCAACTGGCCAGCGGGCATGCCGAAGACGCATTTTATCGGGTTGAGATTAATTATGTATGCGTTGAGGGCGTCTAATGTTTCCCTTATGTCCTCGAGGAGTGTGTCCTCCACCCGAGTCTTGATGACGATATCGTCAACGTACACTTGTATGTTCTTGCCAATGAGTTTGGCGAGGCATTTTTGCATGCAGCGCTGATATGTTGCGCCTGCAATTTTTAGCCCGAAAGGCATTGTCGTGTAGCAGTAGACACCGTGTGGTGTGATGAATATTGTCTTCTCTTCATCTTCCTGTATCATCCTGATCTGGTTATAACCCGAGTAGGCATCTAGGAAGGAGAGGCGCTGACAACCTGCAGTGGAGTCGATAATCTGGTCAATCCGCGGGAGCGGGAACTTATCCTTGGGGCAGTGTTTGTTCAGCGACGTGTAGTCGATGCACACGCGAAGGATGTTTGTGTTGTTCTTCGGGACCAGCACCGGGTTTGCTAACCAGGTGGAAATCTTGATCTCCCTGATGAACATGGCGGCTAGGAGTCTGTTCACTTCTTCTCCGAGTGCTTGCTGCTTTGGCTCGAAGAAGCGTCGAGTGGTTTGTTTGACTGGCTTTGCGTCTTTGAACACTTCTAATGAGTGCTCGGTGAACTCTCTGGGTATCCCTGGCATATCAGATGGCTGCCAAGAGAAAATCTCCCAGTACTCACGGAGGAGTTCGACGAGTGCGCTTTCCTATGTGGATGGCAGGGTGGTTGATACGATCGCTGTTTTTGCGGAATCTGTTGGGTGGACTTGATGCTTTCGAGTGTCGCTATTGGAGCTGAACTCGAGGTATGGAGCATTTTTCTTGGTTAGCAGCATCACGGAGTTGTCCGTGGTTTTTGCCAGCTCTTCCAACTCTTCTTGTATCCCGAAAGATTTTGCGATTTCGTGGAAGTAGTTGTCGCACTTGTCTGACTTTTTGAAGTCGCCGGTTACGGTGACCGTGTCGTATTTTCCTGGTAGTTTTAACTTGAGGTAGGCGTAGTGGGGTACTGGCATGAATCTCGTGAACGATGTTCGGCCGAGAATGGCGTGGTACTGTGACGGCCAGTCGACTACCTCAAAGTCTGAGAACTCTTTCCTGTAATTGCGCGGATCTCCGAGTATCACCTCCAAGTTAATTGTTTCGAGTGGTCGGACCGCTTTACTCAGTACTGTCCCATGGAAGGATGTTTTTGATTCTGCGAGTCCTTCCAAGTTTTTGTTCATTTTACGGAGTGTATCCGCGTATATGATGGTTATTTTGCTGCCACCGTCCATGAATACCCTGGCTAGGTCGTAGTTGCCTATTTGCGCCCGGAT
This sequence comes from Alopecurus myosuroides, assembly GCA_028641055.1. NCBI lineage: Eukaryota > Viridiplantae > Streptophyta > Magnoliopsida > Poales > Poaceae > Alopecurus > Alopecurus myosuroides. Next base: position 110,666,542 of record CM054057.1, on the reverse strand, counting down.
GACGAGCAATGCGTGCCCCGGTCGATGCACCCGTAGAGGGTGGTCTTCTCGTGAGAAGGTTATCAGGTGCTCGGACATCTTCAGGTATTCAGACTTGGAAGGTGGTTCTTGTACTGCCATGTTAACATGGCGAGTGTTGGTCTTCAGAACTCGTCGGGACGGGCAGACCTTATGTATCATTTCTAGGAGCCCGTGGGGATTTGGGTAGTCGTTGCCTCCTTGGTTTGTTGCGGCTGGATTAGCTGGTGAAGGAAGGGCGGCTAGAGCCATGTTGTGGTGTCCAGCGGGTGGAGGTAGGGGCGGCGGGTGGTTCGCGGCGGCTCCTCCCGGCAGTTGCGGGTATCCTTGGTTTATTTCCATCTTGTGCTTCTTTGTATACGCCTCATGGATGTCTTGGAATTTTCGGCAATCCTTGAGGAGGTGAGTGGCCTTGAGCTTGCCTGTTCGTTTATCTGTGAACATGTGCAAGGAGCAGTATCCGTCGAGGTCTTCCTCGGGCGTTTTGTCATCTGGTTTTGGCTTCCATTCGCGATTCCCATGGGATCCGCTGTCGCGGTTTCTTGTGAATTCAGCCGCTACCATCTCTGATTGATCATCTTGATCGTAGTGCCGCATCTTCCTCTTCCGGCGGTTGCCGTTGCGATCCTCATCATGCGCGGGCGAGGAAGCTTTCTTGTTGCGCAGGGACTCTTTGCCATTCGCCCATCTTTCTGCTATCACCATTAATTCACCGATTGATTCGGGTGCGGACCGCCCCAGTTCTTCTCGGAAGGTCGTGCGTCGAGCGCCCTTGGTAAAAGCTTCGACTGCTATTTCCTCTGATATGTTCCCCGCCGTGTTTTTGAGTGTAGTACATCTCTGGATGTACTCGCGGGTAGATTCTCCGCTTTTCTGCCTACAGGCTCGCAGTTCCTCGATAGATGTTGGCCGCTTGTATGTTGCCTGGAAATTCTTCTCAAAGTCGCGGGTTAGATCGTCACAGGATCTGTAATACGCGCGCCGTCTTCTTTTGAGCCAGATTCGGGCTGCGCTGACAAGGTGCAGGTTTTGGTACTGCATGGCTGTAATTTTGTTCCCACGCTGGCATTTCACCGCGGTCACATAGTCTGAGAGCCAGGTCTTGGGTTCCTGCGAGCTGTCGTATTTTGGGACTTCCGTCGTGAGTTTGAATCTTTTGGGCATCAGAGCCTCACAAATGCTGCTTCTGAAGCACATCGCGCCACACGCTTCTTCGTCAGAGGAGGTGGATAACGATCGGGCGCGGTTTCTGCGTGCGCGAGTTTTATCGACCTTACTTTGTACAATGTCCCCGCGTGCGTCGTATTGGACCCAGTCACGATTATCTTCCTGTTGTGGTTCCCTGCTGCAATGTCGCGAGCGACTTCCGTGGTGCCGTGGGCTGCTGTCACGGTGTCGCGGGCTATCGTCATCACTACGCGGGTTGTCGCCTCGGTGTCTTGCTTCTTTGCCCCTGGGGCGGTGAGGCGATCCCATGTATCCTCTTCTCGGTGATGTACTCCCGCGTCTGCAGGGTGTTCTGTCCACTCGAGGCGTTTTATCAGCTTCAGGGGTTGCCGCATTTTTGCGGATCTGGGCGCCGATGGCTGCTCTGGCCATGCCTAGCCCTTTTTGGACTTGGTGATGTTGCTATGGGCGGGGCTCGTTTTCTGGCGGCTGATTTGCTTGTAGATAGGTGGCAGCGGCCAGGACCGCAGCGACAGGAGTCGTCGGGTGCAGGTTGCACTCGTCGTCCACGTGCATGAGGGATGTGTCGATGGTTTTACTGATCTCACTGAGAGACCCTTGGTCCATGCGAGCGGTCTTCGAGACATACTTTCCCTTCCTGATGGGCTGGTTTCCTGTCGAGGGGGTCCTGGATAGTGCGGCACGGCGCACACTCGAAGCTTCCGCCGCTTGTTCGTAACTCGAGTTCCTTGTGGGCCTCCGTTAACTGGCGGCTCCTCAGCGATAGGTGGTAGTGGTACGCGACCAGATCTTCCTGGGAAGATCCGGGTTCTATCGGGTGGACTGTCGGTACCATTGTCTTTGCTTTGACCCAGGCCTCTCGCGAAACCTTAATCTGCTGCCGCGCCGCGAGGCTGGCCTCTGTTTCAGCGGGCTCTTCGACTGGATCTGCCATGTAGACGTGGGCCAGATATGGCTCGTAGGTATTTGACATTGGCCAGCGATCCTCGCTGAGTTTGGAGGGTTCCTCGGTCACGATGGTGTGGAATTTGCGCGTGTTGTAGCAGATGGAGCCACCACTGAACTTCGAGTTGCGTCCGGTGTCGCTAAGTGGAAATTCCGGGATTGCCGGGCTCGAGATGGATTCATAGTCCGATGCATCAAGCTCGGTTTGGTCGGGGAAGCGTAATATTCCCTCCTTGCTGGTGTGGAAGTGGAGATCACCGAACGTCATGTTGACGCCTTCCTGGAGTCCGCTGAACACTAGGCGAGATTCCGGTGAGTGGGGCATGTATATGAACGAACCGAAGCAGATTGACTCCAAAGGAGCCGAGGTCTCCGGGCTCTAGTTGAAGCTCGGTGAAGATGAGGCTGATGATGCCGCGGATCCAGTTGCTGTCGTTCCCACAGACGGCGTCAATTGTCGATTAGTCATGTCGACAGATCCCCCGGATGATCCGATAGGGTTTTAAGTAGGAGAGCGAAATAAGCGCTGGTGACAACGTCGGCTAATAGGGGGCACGATTTACCCAGGTTCGGGGCCCTCGTAGAGGTCAAACCCTTACTCCTGCGTGTCTGTCTTTATATTATGAGGATTGTTACAATGGTGGGTGTGCTAGCCGAGAGATTGGATCTCGAGCTAAGGCAATGGTGGTGAAAAACTGAGATTAGATGTCCCCCTCGGGTTGCTCTCCCAGCCTTTAAATAGATGCCCCGGGTCTCAAGACGTACCCAAGGGGGTTACAAACCCTAGCTCTAGTCGGTGGAAGTTTTCCATCTTTCCCCACAAGTCTTGCGGGTGGGCCGCTGCTAGGCCTTCTATAACCACGGGGTAGTCCTTTGTGCTGGGCTTTGATGCCCTTAGATGGTGTGTTGGAAACCCCAAGAGGAAGGTGTGATGAGCAAGTGGCAAGAATTTCCCCCAGTTAAGAACCAAGGTTATCAATCCAGTAGGAGGAAGAGGATCTCAGAAAGGTTGATGCCACTAACAGTGGTGCTGGCGCTTCACCGGTGTCAGCGACAACGTGGAACCTGCAAACAACAAAACCAAAATACTTTGTCCCAACAGTACGGTAAGGTTGTCAATCTCACCGGTCTTGCTAAAAACAAAGATTAGATGTAGAGTGTGGAAAATGATGTATGCTTGCAGTAAATAAAGAAAGCAAGAAATAGTTGTGGTTTGTTTAACAATGTGGAAAAATGGACCGGGGTTCATAGGTTCACTAGTGGTGTCTCCATAAAAGATAGCATGCTGGGTGAACAAATTACTATGATATTTAGTGCGGGCATTACAACAAGATACATAGACCGACATCCATCTGCATCTATGACTAATAATCCACCCTCAAGTTATCATCCGAACCCCCTTAGGTATTAAGTTGCAAGCAACAGATAACTGCATTAAACAAAGTGTGTAATGTAAGCAATGATTATGCACGCGACCACTCTCACCACTGTTTTCTCCCTAATGGAAACAACACATCCCCCCTTCACGTTTCTGTCATTCGAGCAAGGTGGTGAGGAGGCATGAACCCAATATCGAGCATAAATACTCCCTCTTGGAGTCACTAGCAACTATTTGGCCAGAGCAACCACTAGCAACGGAAAGCATGCAAGATCACAAATAGCATATGCAAATAAATACTATAATCAACTTGGCATAAGTTCAATATTCATCGGATCCCAGCAAACACAGCACATAGAGTTACATTAGATCAACCTCGATCATGATAGGCAGCTCACGAGATCTAAACATTGAGGCATATGAGGAGAACATAACCATCTAGCTATAGCTACGAACCCGTAGTCCAAGGATGAACTACTCACGCATCACTCCGGAGGCAGACATGGTGATGTAGAAGCCTCCGGTGACGATCTCCTCTCCGGCAGGGTGCCGCGAACAGCTTCAGAACCCCCTGATCTAGGGATGACGATGACGGCGGTTGCGGAACTTTTCGGGGATTTTTGATCAGGTGCTTAGGGTTTTCCATCCGTGGGGATTAAATAGGCGAAAGGGCAAAGGTGGTGGAGCTCCAGGGGCCCCACACCCATAGGTGGGGCGGCCAGGGGGACCTGCGCCACCCTATGGTGTGGCCCCCTGTTGCCCGTCTTCGACTCCTCTTCAGTGTTCTGGATGCTTCCGGGGAAAATAGGAACTTTGGGCTTTGTGGGGTCCAATTCCGAGAATGTTTGCAGAACAACTTTTCTGAAACCAAAAACAACAGAAAACAGGGAACTGGCACTTGGCATCTTTTTAATAGGTTAGTCCCGAAAAACGTATAAAAATGCTATAAATAAGGGAGAAATCAAGTAGCAATTGGCAAAATATGATCATGGAGCATCAGAAATTATAGATACGTTGGAGACGTATCAAGCATCCCTAAGCTTAGTTCCTACTCGTCCTCGAGTAGGTAAACAATGAAACAATAATTTCTGAGGTGACAAGCTACTAACATAAATTTGATCAATCCAATGTAAAAGCATATGCACACTGAGATCATAAAACTTTAAACACATGCATGATAAATAAAACTTTAATAATAAAGCATAGCAATTACTTTGCATCACGAAGAGTAACTCAAATAAAGGATCATGAATAATAATGCAAAGAAAGGTAAACGTTTGTTTCAGGTATAGAGAAAGGATGATAAAGTGATATTTAGATAGTCCTCAAGAGTGGGGCAAAACATAAATGCCATGACACCTTCAAAGTTCATGAGGAAGACTAGAACAAATAATTTAAGAACAAATAATATCACATCATGAAGTAATTATTGATGCTTATGGGACAAATGCACATAGAACTCAGAATGTCCAAAATGCTCTCTCAACTGTGCATAAAGTTAGAAGATGGAGACTCAACATAAAAGTAAAATAAAGGCCCTTCGCGAAGGGAAGCAAGGATCACTCATGTGCTAGAGCTTTTATTTTATTAAACAGAGGTATTAAAAGTTTGACACTCCTCCCATCCATCTTTCACAAACCATGGCTAACTGAATCCTCAGGTGCCTGCCAACAATCACATACCGTGGAGGAGTGTCTATATTTTGAGAGATGTATGCTAGTGTCAACAAATGGTAAACAGAAAATACAGTACGTCACAAGCCAACTGGATTCACAAGAGCGGCTCCCATGGTGAAGGATGCAACTCATGTATAAGGTCATCCCTCTTTCTCTTTTGTTTACACAATTATGCTTTGACCGATAAATCAGGGGCAAAAATAGTGAACAGAATTTGTTTGCATTAATTTGGGGTTGGGCACCCCGCTGCCAGCTCTTCTATCATTTGGATAAGCGGATGAAGCCACTAGTCTAGGGTGTGAAAGTCCAATCAACAAGTGAGATAAAGATTCTCTATTGACGTCCTCATGAGCAAAAACATGAACATAAAGCAGGAGTAATTTTGAAGGTTTTAAAGGTAAAACATGAGCAATTTACTTTGGAATGGCAGTTAAATACCACATGTGATGTAGCCCACCGTATTCAACCAAGCACAACATCGACACACCACAAGGTGAACTCACTCCTATCTCCGTATGTTTCCGGTGACTTGGTGAACGGTGCTCTACCTCATGAAATACCCCTCTACATGCATAGGTGGGATCATCACATGGAGGCCCAAGAAGGTGCCCAAGATTCTCAAGAACACATCCAAGAAGATGCACATGAAGCTAGGAAGGAAGTGGGTGAAGACGTCGTCAAGATCGGAGCTCCGAGGTGGAAGAACGGAGGGAAAAGGGGGCTCCCGGCCTCACCCTGGCCCCAGGCCGGGCTAGCCTGGCCCCAGGCCGGCCTCCTCATCCCACCCTAGCCCCATGCCGGGCACCAGCCCGAGGGAGCCGGCCTCCCACCCTGGCCCCAGGCCGGGCTAGCCTGGCCCCATGCCGGGCACCAGCCCGAGGGAGCCGGCCTCCCACCCTGGCCCCAGGCCGGGCTAGCCTGGCCCCAGGCCGGGCACCCCCACCCCGGCCTCAGGCCGGCCAGGCCGGCCTCCCAGGCCGGGATGCCCTGTTTTTGTGCGGGAATACACCGTTTTGGCCCCATTTCACCCACCTACCCCCTAGGCTATATAAGGGACTCCGGTGGCTAGATCTAGGGTTTAGGGATGATTTGAGAACTTCGGGCTTTGCCCTTGTATCCCTCTTGTGAGGTGACTCCTCTTACGAGGCTACTCCTACGATGTGTATCTAGGACCGTATCAAGATCTCTCCAAGGAGCTACTCTTTCACCTTGTGATTCTAGTAGCGCTTGCCAACCTTCCCCTTGCGGCTTCTGTTGGATCGGTGGACCGACCGGTGAGAGGAATCGGTTTCAATTAGCATGTTGTTGACTTGGGTTTGCGATCCCTCGCAGGCTTCACGAGTTATCTTCCCCCTTTTGTGTTTCCGCGCGCTTGCTCTCGATTTCCCCTCGATTCCCCCTCTCGTGTTCATCGTGTTCATCGCGTTCTTCATGCGTTCTTCGTTCGTTCTTGTCGATTCGTGAAGATCGGGCCAACTTAGAGGTCAACACCTCATCATCTGGTATCCAGAGCTAAATTGACACGAATCCGACACCCCACCCCCTCCCCTACCACCAATTTTTCTTCTATCCACCATAAATTCGAAAATTTGACAAAAAATAGCCGAAAGGGATTTCGATCGATCTCTTGATTCGTTGAGTTTTTCGTGGTTTTGTTTCATAGATTTGTTGCCAAAAACCATTCCCCACCTTCCTATTCAGCCACATTTCTTGAATTTGTCCAAAAAATTTCTTGATTTGGGAGAAATTTCGAATTTGAGCAAAAATTTCAGAAAAATCCTGCTCTTCGATTCTTGGACAGATTTTGTATCTTTTTTTTCTTTGTCGTTGTTGCTCCGATTTGAGTGAGGCAAGTTCCTACGCGTCGCCATCGACATCGCCTACGCATCTACATCATCGGATCCACACGACTTCGACATCCACCGGCCGCAAGTCCGAGATCATCCACCGCATAGGTATAACTTGTTTCCGCTTGAACTAACCCTTTCCTTTCTGTACCTTACCTACTTGGACTAGTTCTTTTACACCGCTTGGAATCGCATTTGTGGCACCGAGTGTGCGAGTTTTGCGCTTGTGAGAGACTAGCTACGAGTAGGCATTGGCATTTGGGAATCATCTCCGCATCATCAAAAAGCAAAAAATCAAAAAAAAAAGGAGAAAGAGCAAGAAGCAAAAAGAGCCAAAAGAAGAAAAGATCGATGCCAATTGCTATCATTTGTAGGAACGCCTAGCTTCGAGTTGCGAGAGAGAAGAGAGTGACCGGTTTCCACATTGTGAATCTTGTTGCCTCTTGTTAATTGCGGTTTGAGCTAGCGTCCTCCTTGCGTTGGTGTGGCATTGAGCTTAGTCTTCGATAGGTACATTTCGTCTCCGTTCTTTCATTGGCCGCACTAACCCCATTTATCACTTGTGTGTGTGTGTGTGTTTAGTTTCCACCATAGCATTTTCCTCCACTAGGTTTGGTTTTCGTGCTAACTTTTGTTTGATTCTTCTCCACGTTTTACAACATACTTTTCTTTGGATTTGTCGTTTTCTCGCCACATTTCTAACCCATTTCCATCCACCCATAAGCCGTGTGTGTTTTGGAGCGTGTTTTTGGGATCTTTCGAACTCAAGTCACTTCATTCTTTTTGTTAGTTTCTCTTGGCTTGGTCCACTAGTTTCCAACATTTGCTAAAAGGTGAGGTTTGAGCTCTTAGGTCTCCACACTCTATATATACATTTGTGCTTGTTGAGATGGCTAGGGAAGGAGTACTAACAAGGCCGAGTTCGGACGATCAAGGAACCTCTTTCTTCAACAACATTGGCTACCACAACTTCGTCAACCGCCATGAACACTTTCGGCTTTGCCAACTTGCTCGTGATGGATTGGAGCGCTTGGACCATCTACTTCAAGCTCATCATTCTCGATTCAATGATCACATGGCGAGTATTGAAGGCCAAGTGACCATCCTCGCCAACCGCCATGGATCATCATCGACCTCCAAGCCACGACGCAATGGAAAGTCTCCACATGATCATCACCAAGCTCATCACCAAGATCGTCGCCATGATCATCATCGACATATGGGAGAGAGTGGTAACCCCACCTCACCGCATCCTCCACCACCGCGGCGACATTGGTTTGAGCATTGCTCGCCATCACCACTACCTCGACCTCGACACCGACAAGGCCGTGGTGACCCTCTTCAAGATCACCCTCTACGACCGGATATTCTTCATCACCCAACTTCTCTACGATCGACTCATGACTATGGTCTAAATGGCTTCGTGGATGGTGCTCGCCCACATTCAAGGCTTCCAAGGCAACATGTGTGTCACCACCACAATGACAACCAAGACCAAGGCAATTCTCAAGAAGGTGACCTCGTCATGGCTTCTAGAGAATGCCTCCCTCGACTACACCACAATGACCATCGGCGCCATCCTCTCCATCATGATCGCCATCGCCAAACCAACGAGGATGACCCACATGAGCTTCCATCGCCTATCTTTGATGAAGACCCAAATGAAAGACCTTCTCAACATCAAGCGAGTGCGAATGCTCCCTATGGCTTGTCTTTCCCCATCTTCGAGGAAGACCCCATTGAGCGCCACCATCGACAACAATCAAGTGGGATTGCTCAATTTGCTACTTCACTTCCCATCTTTGATGAGGACCCCTATGAGTACCACCATCATAACCAACCAAGTGGGCATGCTACAAATGATCTCTCACTTCCTCTCTTTGATGAAGACTCCTATGAGCGCCCACTTCGACCACCACTAGGCACAGATGCTACTCATGATTTCTCATTTCCCATGTTTGACGAGGAACCTCTTGAGCGACCACGTCACCAACAAGCAAGTGAAGATGATCCAAGTGACCTCTCACTTCCTATATTTGATGAGGACCCACATGAGCGACCTCGTCACCATCAAGCAAATGGAGATGCTATCCATGATTCTTCTCCTCCCATATTGGATGAAGCACCACATCATCTAGGCCATGAAGACAACGACTTGAGCGCCGTTTGCCTCAATGTTACAAGGTGCAAGGACCATGAGCGTCATCACCCATATGAGGAATGGGAGCCTACACCTCATCTTCACCAAGATTGTGCTTTCTATTTGCACCCCGCCTTCGACAAGGATCAAGAACATCCTCGCCATGGACACTATGATACCACTACCTCGTCAAGGCAAGAGGCAAGAGATACTTCACCACCAACACCCAACCTCAACTTCCATGAGCGACATACTTGGAGGAAGGACAAAGGACGTCATGATCAAGCACATGAGCAAGGTCTACATCGCCATATATGTCATGATCCTCCTCCTTCTTCATCACATGAGGCAAGATTCACTTCATCATCACCGCTACACCTACATCATGTGCGACATTCCATGAGGAAGAACTATGACCTTCATGATCAAGAACATGAGCTTCCCTCATCGCCACAAGCGCAACACCAACATCAAAAGTGTGAAGCTATTCCTCCCATGACACAAGATCGACATCACCATGCGCATGAGGATACCACTCTTCCACTCTATGATGAAGACATTGATGCATGTGACATTGTCAAAGAGGCTCATCCCTTGCCATCATCTCTAAGGCATTCTTCTTCTTCGTCTCCAATGACACAAGTGACAACTCCGACCATCCACAAGAGAGCTCCCAATGCTATCAACGAGATGATCATGGTTGCCAACCAAAATGGTGACCATGACTACATGAGTGAAGGGCAATACTATGCCTTGCACCAACTAGCTCTCAATTCCTTGGACATGCCGACCAATGGTGACGAAAGCGTCTATTGCAATGAGGCTGCGAACTCATCACGAGTGTTGACACGAGTTCTTCAAGCCTATCCTCAAGATAAGGACCAACGATGCAACCTCTCTAGAGCCGGCGTCAATGGCCCATCTATCATTGATGGAGGTAATGACGAATTGGGTGACACTCTCCGCTTGACTTCAAAGCATCTCATGCCAACCTCCACAAGGCCACGCTCAAGCCACCATTCTAGCCAAGGAAATCTTCATCATCATCATCATCGACCATTTGAGGATGCTACAAGGCATGGCTTACACTACCACATCACGGAGATGATGGAGATTCCTTCGACACAAGCCATGACCCTACCTCCTCCTCCAAGAAATCCACCCTTTCCACACTTGGAGATGAATCCAAGAGATGAGATGCTCGAGTCCTCCTCGCCACATGCTATGACACTACCGACTCCAAGCAATGCAACGACTTCGACAAACCCGCACACCTCTTGTGCCAAGACTTTGGAGCCTTCTAGTGTCCCCTCTCAAGTTTCTAGTGAGATGAGTGGTGAGAGAGAGATCCACCATCACGTGAGTGAGAGCCACAAGCCCATAATGAGTGGAAAAAGCATGATTGTTCTTAGAGGCATTGCCATGATAGCCACCAATCGTGAGATGAGAGTTGAGAGCAAAACCCCATTTGTGCTTATCGACACTAACGGCTTACCAACTTTCTCTCCATATTTGTTGTCTATTTTGCAGAGATTTGGTGACCCTATCAAGCACCCTCGACATCATCGACTTCTCCACATACAAGGCTCTCCACATCGCATGAACATCGACAACGACTTGAAGAGTTGGAAGGAGCACATTCCGCTCGTCATGATCCACATGGAGATTGACAAGAGCTTCTTCAACAAGGCATTCTCCATCCACACTCCTCAAGTCAAAATCTACACGGCGCGTCACAAGCACTTCGACATCAACGCCTTCTACACCTACATACCACATGTCACGATGTGCATGGAGTTCGACAAGAGCATCCACGACAACGACTTCTACGCATACAACCCTCATGTCAAGATGTACTTGGAGTTCCACATGCGCATCCACGACAACCACTTCTTCATCTACATCCCCTTCGTCAAGATGCACTTGGAGTTCGACAAGCGCGTCAACGACAATGACCACCACGACTACATGCCAACCACCACGATGTACATGGACTTCGACACGAGCATCAACAACAACCAGTGCGTCAAGTTCATCTACACTCTACCGCTTCCGCAAGCTAATCCTCATCCACCCATTGAGGATCATGTCAAGATCGTCATCACCTTTGGACCACACCCTCCACGAGCATACCTTGGCATGATTTTCGATAAGAGGCTCAACTTCAATGACTACACCGCCTCGCAAGATCTTCCTCACCCATCCAAGGGGGGGCCATTTCATGATCTTCATCACCTTTGGACCGCCCCCACTACGAGCCTACCGTCACATGAACTTCGACAAGCGGCTCAACTTCAACGACATCTTCGTCGTCAACATTCCTTCTCCCGCTCACATATGGATGGAACGAGAGTCGAGGACGACTCTATTTCAAGGGGGGAGATGATGTAGCCCACCGTATTCAACCAAGCACAACATCGACACACCACAAGGTGAACTCACTCCTATCTCCGTATGTTTCCGGTGACTTGGTGAACGGTGCTCTACCTCATGAAATACCCCTCTACATGCATAGGTGGGATCATCACATGGAGACCCAAGAAGGTGCCCAAGATGCTCAAGAACACATCCAAGAAGATGCACATGAAGCTAGGAAGGAAGTGGGTGAAGAAGGCGTCAAGATCGGAGCTCCGAGGTGGAAGAATGGAGGGAAAAGGGGGCTCCCGGCCTCACCCTGGCCCCAGGCCGGCCTCCTCATCCCACCCTGGCCCCAGGCCGGGCTAGCCTGGCCCCAGGCCGGGCACCAGCCCGAGGGAGCCGGCCTCCCACCCTGGCCCTAGGCCGGGCTAGCCTGGCCCCAGGCCGGGCACCAGCCCGAGGGAGCCGGCCTCCCACCCTGGCCCCAGGCCGGCCTCCCAGGCCGGGATGCCCTATTTTGTGCAGAAATACACCGTTTTGGCCCCATTTTCACCCACCTACCCCCCTAGGCTATATAAGGGACTCCGGTGGCTAGATCTAGGGTTTAGGGATGATTTGAGAACTTCGGGCTTTGCCCTTGTATCCCTCTTGTGAGGTGACTCCTCTTACGAGGCTACTCCTACGATGTGTATCTAGGACCGTATCAAGATCTCTCCAAGGAGCTACTCTTTCACCTTGTGATTCTAGTAGCGCTTGCCAACCTTCCCCTTGCGGCTTCTGTTGGATCGGTGGACCGACCGGTGAGAGGAATCAGTTTCAATTAGCGTGTTGTTGACTTGGGTTTGCGATCCCTCATAGGCTTCACGAGTTATCTTCCCCCTTTTGTGTTTCCGCGCGTTTGACCTCGATTTCCCCTCGATTCCCCCTCTCGTGTTCATCGTGTTCATCGCGTTCTTCGTGCGTTCTTCGTTCGTTCTTGTCGATTCGTGAAGATCGGGCCAACTTAGAGGTCAACACCTCATCAACATGTAGGTAGGTGTGGTGTACACAATGGGAAAAACTTTGGTTTAAGGGAGTATGGATGCAAGAGTAGAGCTCATACTCAGTACAGGTGGATGCTAGCAAAAGACTGGGAGCGACAAATCAAGAGAGCATAAGAGCCATAATCATGCATAGCGACATAAGCATCATTAATTAAAACATAAGAAGTATCACAAGTTCAAAAACTAAGTGTTCATGGAGAATATTCGTGACTGGTTTGTAGTCATAAACATGATGTGAGCATGCGCCAAGTCAACCAAATAAAACATTCGAAAGAGAATACCATATATTGATGCTTTACTATGACAAGAACAACTCATGAATTTTTCAATACATATTAAACACTCTCAGCTATTTTAGGCTAATAATGCTACTCAATAACCACAAGGCTTTAAAACTAAAATAACATTTAGCATGGCATGAAAAAGTTCTAGCCACAGTCTATACAAGCTTCTACTAGTACTGTTATAAATTCTACTTCAAGCAGCAGTTTTCTTTCTCCCAACAAGCACCATACAAAACATGCTTTAACAAAAATACTCTTTATGATACAGCAATAAAACATGAGATCACTCACATAACACTACTAAAACTAAAAACTCTAATAAGATATGCATGCAAAACAGGAGCTAAATAAATGCAGCAGTTAGACAGAGATTAAGAATACAAAGTATTCTCATGAAAAAGCGGAGTTTGTCACTCTCCATTAAAAGAATGCTGGGGTCCAACCAAGCTTATTGAAAAAGTAAAAACAAACCGAAAGCAAAAGCAAAAAAAAACTGAAAAAAAGCCGCTCCAAGTAAAGCACATCAGATGCGACCGAATAAAAATATAGTTTCACTAGAAGTGACCTGATAATTTGTTGACGAAGAAGGGGATGCCTTGGGCATCCCCGCTTAGACGCTTGAGTCTTATTGGAATTTGCTTGGATGTACCACCGGGGAATCCCCAACCTTAGGCTTTTCACTCTTCTTGGTCACATCATATCATCCTCTTCTCTTGACCCTTGAAAACTTTCTTCACATCAAAATTCTCACAATCTTCATTAGCAACGTTAGTGCAATTGAATAATAAATTCACATGGTTCAGTTTCAACACAAGTGTAACACTCAAAAACATATTAGCTACTTTCACAACTTCTTTTAAAACTCTTTTTCTCAAAAGAACACCAAAAGAAGAGATTAAGATGCAAATGCGATAAATGGCAGAAATCTGTCAAAACAGAACAACACGTAAAGATCGATTTTTTAAAACATCTTATGTTGCTCAAATAAAAAGGTGGTCAACTAAGAAAAGTTTCGTATATACCTCAGTATTAAGCACAAAAAAACTCAGGTCATTTTGAATTTTCTGTGATTTTTAACGGAATTAACAGTGGACGGCAGAAATCTGTTTCCTGCGCAGAATTCCGAAATATAGCCTCAACTTTCCACTGGAGGCTTTACTTGGCTTAAAAAAAACACAAAAGAAAAGATACAGCAGGGTTGCTAAGGAAATAGAAAACACCCAGGTGCCAAGAACACCAAAGAAAACGAAAGAAAATGGGTTGAAAACAGCGAAATAAAACGGGTTGTCTCCCGGTAGCGCTTTTCTTTAACGCGTTTCAGCTAGGCATAAAAGGTCAACTCAAGTATTTTCAAGTGAAGAAGCATCAACATCATATTTTTATATAATAATAGATTCAAAGGGTAGCTTCATCTTATTTCTAGGAAAGTGTTCCAAACCTTTCTTGAGGGGGAATTGATATTTAATACTCCCCTCTTTCATATCAATGATAGCACCAACCGTTCTAAGAAAAGGTCTTCCCAAAACAATAAGACAAGAAGCATTGCATTCAATGTTCATAACAAAAAAAAATCAATAGGGGATAGTTTATTTTTAACCATAATAAGAACATCATCAATTCTACCAAGAGGTTTCTTCTTAGCATTATCAGCAAGATGAACATCCAAATAACAATGTTCCAACGGTGGTAAATCAAGCATATTATAAATATTTTGAGGCATAACAGAGATACTAGCACCAAGATCACACAAAGCATTGAAATCAAAATCATTTACTTTTATCTTAATGATAAGCTCCCAACCATCATCTAATTTTCTAGGGATAGATGTCTCAAGTTTTAACTTTTCTTCCCTAACTTTCATGAGAGCATTAGTAATATGTTTAGTAAATGCCATATTCATGGCACTAGCATTGGGACTTCTAGCAAGATTTTGTAGAAACATAATAACTTAAGAGATATTGCAATCATCAAAATCAATATTATTATCATCAAAAGTAATGGGACCATTATCTCCCACATTTCTAAAAATTTCAGCACTTTTATCAGGAGCAATTTCAGCAGTTTGATGCAATTTAGCACGTTTCACCAAAGGAGTAGGGACTTTATTAACACCAACTAATTTACCATTAATAGTAGGAGGTTTAATAGAATTTGGAGCTTCAGTTTTACTAGTGGTTGTGATAGTGCAAACTTTCGCAATATTATTCTTTTTAGCCAATTCATCTTCTCTTTCCCACCTAGCACGTAATTCAGCCATCAACCTAACATTATCATCAATTCGAACTTGGATGGCATTCAAAGTTTTACTTTGTTTAACATCTTGTGGCAAAACCTTTAGTTTTCGAAAATCAACATCAATAGCAAGGCTATCTACTTTAGAAGCAAGAACATCTATTTTACCAAGCTTTTCCTCAACAGATTTATTAAAAGCAGTTTGTGTGCTAATAAATTCTCTAAGCATGTTTTCAAGATCAGAGGTAGAGCTTTTGTTGCTATTGTAGGAGGCTCTATAAGAATTACCATAACCATTATTAGGAGGATAAGGCTTATAATTGTTTCTACCAAAATTATATCTATAAGCATTGTTGTTAAAATTATTATTTGTAATAAAGTTTACATCAACATGCTCTTCTTGAGCAACCAAAGAGGATAAAGGAACATTATTAGGATCAACTTGAGCTTTACCATTAACAAGCATAGACATAATAGCATCAATCCTTTCACTCATAGAGGAGGGTTCCTCAACAGAATTTACCTTCCTACCTTGTGGAGCTCTCTCAGTGTGCCACTCTGAATAATTTATCATCATATCATCAAGAAGATTTGTTGCATTGCCCAAATTGATGGACATAAAGGTACGTCTAGCAGCTGAATCCAATAGGTTCCTTGAGGAGAAATTCAGTCCTGCATAAAAGGTTTGTATAATCATCCAAGTAGTCAGTCCATGAGTGGGACAATTCTTCACCATAGTTTTCATTTTTTCCCAAGCTTTAGCAACATGTTCATTATCAAATTGTTTAAAATTCATTATGTCATTTCTCAGGGATATAATCTTAGCAGGAGGATAATATTTTCCAATGAAATCATCTTTACACTTAGTCTATGAATCAATACTATTTCTAGTCAAAGATAGCAACCATTATTTAGCTCTTCCTCTCAAAGAGAAATGAAATAATTTCAGTTTAATAATATCTCCATCCACATCTTTATATTTTTGCATCTCACATAGTTCAACAAAATTATTAAGGTGGGTAGCAGCATCATCAGTACTAATACCAGAAAATTGCTCATTCATCACAAGATTTCATAAAGCAAGTTTAATCTCATAGAAACCAGAAGTAGGAGCAGGTGGAGCAATAGGTGTGCAAATAAAATCATTGTTGTTTGTGCTAGTGAAATCACACAACTTAGTATTCTCAGAAGAACTCAATTTAGCAGAATAAAAGCAAGCAAATAAATAACAACTATGAAGTAAACTATTTTTTTTGTGTTTTTGATAAAGATAAGAAAAACAAGACAAAAATAAAAACAAGAAAATAAACAAAATAAAGAGGTTGAGAGTGAGAGACTCCCCTTGCCAGAAGACTTCTTCCTCCCCGGCAACGGCGCCAGAAATTCTTGATGCCCTTTGATGGTGTGTTGGAAACCCCAAGAGGAAGGTGTGATGAGCAAGTGGCAAGAATTTCCCTCAGTTAAGAACCAAGGCTATCAATCCAGTAGGAGGAAGAGGATCTCAGGAAGGTTGATGCCACTGATAGTGGTGCTGGCGCTTTACCGGTGTCAGCAACAACGTGGAACCTGCACACAACACAACCAAAATACTTTGTCCCAACAGTACGGTAAGGTTGTCAATCCCACCGGTCTTTCTAAAAACAAAGATTAGACGTAGAGTGTGGAAAATGATGTATGCTTGCAGTAAGTAAAGAAAGCAAGAAATAGTTGTGGTTTGTTTAACACTGTGGAAAAATGGACCGGGGTTCATAGGTTCACTAGTGGTGTCTCTCCATAAAAGATAGCATGCTGGGTGAACAAATTACAGCTGGGCAATTGACAGATAGAGGTTGCACCGTAGTGCACAATATGACATGAATATTACTATGATATTTAGTGCGGGCATTACAACAAGATACATAGACCGACATCCATCTACATCTATGACTAATAATCCACCCTCAGGTTATCATCCGAACCCCCTTAGGTATTAAGTTGCAAGCAACAGATAACCGCATTAAACAAAGTGTGTAATGTAAGCAATGATTATGCACGCGGGCACTCTCACCGTTGTTTTCTCCCTAATGGAAACAGCACATCCCCCCTTCACGTTTCTGTCACTCGAGCAAGGTCGTGAGGAGGCATGAACCCACTATCGAGCATAAATACTCCCTCTTGGAGTCACTAGCAAGTACTTGGCCAGAGCAACCACTAGCAACAGAAAGCATGCAAGATCACAAATAGCATATGCAAATAAAGACTATAATCAACTTGGCATAAGTTCATATTCATTGGATCCTAGCAAACACAACACATAGAGTTACATAAGATCACTCTCGATCATGATAGGCAGCTCACAAGATCTAAACATGGATGCATATGAGGAGAAGACGACCATCTAACTACAGCTACGAACCCGTAGTCCAAGGATGAACTACTCACGCATCACTCCGGAGGCAGGCATGGTGATGTAGAAGCCTCCGGTGATGATCTCCACTCCGGCAGGGTGCCGGGAACAGCTTTAGAACCCCCCTGATCTAGGGTTGACGGTGACGGCGACTACCGAACTTTTCGGGGATTTTTTATCAGGTGCTTAGGTTTTTCCATCCGGGGGGATTAAATAGGTGAAAGGGCAAAGGCGGTGGAGCTCCTAGGGCCCCACACCCATAGGTGGCGCGGCCAGGGGGACCAGCGCCACCCTATGGTGTGGACCCCGTGTTTCCCGTCTTTCGACTCCTCTTCGGTGTTCTAGATGCTTCTGGGGAAAATAGGAACTTCGGGCTTTGTGGGGTCCAATTCCGAGAATGTTTGCAGAACAACTTTTCTGAAATAAAAAACAGCAGAAAACATGGAAGTGGCACTTGGCATCTTGTTAATAGGTTAGTCCTGGAAAACGTATAAAAATGCTATAAAGAAGGGAGGAAACAAGTAGAAATTGGCAAAATGTGATCATGGAGCATAAGAAATTATAGATACGTTCAAGTCGTATCTGGCTTCAGTGCCAGGCCATGGACCAGGTAGGCTCACCCGACAGGTCCTAGAGTCATCCCCTCGTCAGTGTCTGTTTGTTTTTATTTTGTTTTCCTTTGTTTTATTTTGTTTTCCTTGCTGAAATAATATAGTTGGATCCTAGAATTCTTTGTGTGGGAGAGTGACACGCTCTGCTTTTTCGTTTGAATACTCGTTAAGCTCGTATTCTTAGTTTTTCTTCTAGCTGCTCCAAAAATCCTGTTTAGCTCATGTTTTTCTTGCATCTCTTATTCAGAGCTGTTAGTTTTAGTATAGTTGTGTTAGTACTCTCTTGTTTCATTGTTGTATCTCTTGGAGAGTTTTTGTTTATTATGAAATGTTTGGTGTTGGAAAGCAGTAGTACAATTTTCGTGCTTATAACGGTGCAATTAGAAGCTTGTATAGACTGTGGCTAGACTTTTTCATGTCATGCTAGATGTTATTTTAATTCTAAACCCTAGTAGTTATTTTTGTAGCATGATTTGTCTCAAATATATGAGAGTGTTTAATGTGCCTTTGAAAGAATCATAAGTTGTTCTTGTCATATTGAAGTATAAATTTGCGGTGTTCTCCTTTGAATGTTTTATTTGGTTGACTTGGCACATGCTCACACCAGGTTTATAACTACAAACCAGTAACTTATAGCCTCTATGATCATTTAGTTTTTGAACTTTTAGTACCACTTATGCTTTGATTAATGATGTTTTTGTCGCTATGCATGATTATGGCCATTATTGCTCTCTTGATTTGTCGCTCCCAGTCTTTTGCTAGCCTCCACCTGTACTGAGTATGAGCTCTGCTCGTGCATCCAACTCCCAAAAAAACAAAGTTTGCCAAATGTGTCCATCATACCTACATACATGTGGTATTTAACTGCCACTCCAAAGTAAATTGCTCATATGATTAAGAAACATAATTATACTCAAAGAAACAATAACATGGTCAGATCTGAGATCATTGTTCTCGGGCCCTAGTGACAAGCATTATGCATAACAAGTTGCAACAAGGACATATAGCACTAACAACGGATACTAGGCACTATGCCCTAACAATCTGGCATTATTACATGATCGATCTGATCCAATCCCTACCATCCCTCTTAGCCTACAACAGGGATTGCTCACACATGGATGGGGGAATCATGGATGGTTTATGGGGAAGTGGTGAGGGTGACGATGTCGATGATCTCCTTCGAATCCCCGTCCCGGCAAGGTGCCAGAACAGGAACTTCTGATCTCAGAATTGGATTTCAAGGTGGCGGCGGCACTCGTGTGTGTTTCTCTGGAATATGATGACCCCCCCTCGGTTTTTAGGTTATAGGGGTTATGTAGTCGAAAGGGGAGCCCGAGGGGGTGCCTGGGGCAGCCACATGACCAAGCGGCACGGCTTAAGGGGGGCGTTCACCTGTGGTGTGGGCCCCTCCTTGCCCCCTCCGACTCTTCTTCTCGCTTTGGGGTTCTTCGGGTGAAATAAGGACTTTGGGATCTTTTCCGGGCAATTTCCTGAAAGTTGATTTTTCTACACAAAAACAAGACACCAAGGTAATTCTATTGAAAACAGCGTTAGTCCATGTTAGTTGCATCCAGTACTCACAAGTTTAGAAGAAAACAATAGCAAAAGTGTTCGAAAAAGGAGATACGTTTTGGACGTATCAGGCATAGACTCATTCGATCCCTCTTCATCAACCCACATCTATAGGATAACAAAAATCTCCTCGTCGATGAGACCGTTGAGAACAATACTGATATGTGTGGAGATGGCCTCCACCGATTCGAGCCCAATTATCTCGACCATAGCGAGCTTGTGGCCCGCTCAGCTAGGCTCGGTCCAACCCGTTTGCTTGGACTTTTTCCAGAATTCTGATTAAAATGAAATGGACTTCGAGTTTCTGGCTTGGGTCATCGCTAGTTAGGGAAGATTTGGCCATTCGCATCGCAGGAAGTTAAAGGAAATATGTTTCTCGTCCCGTCGTTCGTATCCCGCGTCAATCCAGCTTCAGGTTAAGCGCCCGCCACAGATCGAAGCCGACATCTTCTGGCTTCCCCGCTACATGACGCCATGTCATGACAACATCTCCCACGCCGTGCCATGCAGGTAGCGTGCTAGGCCGCTGCTCTACCCCACTGGCCCGAGGTCGTCGATGCCATGGCCGCTGTGGTAGTGAGCAAAAACTTGGAACACCAGATGTCCATGGAGGAGCTCGTGTGAGGGTTGTTCTTCCACGCCATTCAGCCCCTCTCGCCCCCTTCCCCACCCACCCCCACGTGATCTGACCGGCATCGAGACCGTCTCCTCTGCTGCTCCACCTCACGAGACCCACATGGCAGTGACCTGGTACGGTTGGCTCACGAACCGCACCGAGTTTTTGCGAAGCTCGGGCAAAGCCCCTTTTCTCAGCTCGTCAGCCAAACAAGCCACACCGAGCTGAGCTGAAAAGTCACGAGCCAAAGTATCGCTTGGCCCGAGCCAGTTTCTGTCCAGGCTTAGTCTATGGCCCGCTAACATCATTCCATAACTCCGCCTGGCAGCACCATTGGTGCGAGACGACTGGTCACACGGTGATACACAATGAACTCCTTGGTAATACAACATTTTTTCGCGGTAAACAATGCGAGCACGCTGCTAAGTGAAATTGTTTACCATTATATTTATTAGGAAATGTTCTATTGTCTACATTTGCCGATACCTGTTGTTTCTGTATAACACAACACGACATCGCCGACACATATTCTTTCATCCATGGCGGTATCCCTCGTTGTCGGCCTAGAACCTTCAAGACCACACAACCTTGTCATCCTCTTGCTTGTCTAATCAACGATGTCACTAATGAGAGCTAAAACTTCACACCGCCTAAAACCTTCTACAATTTGCAAAATTTTCACAAGTAATTGCACACTAGAAAACAATAAAAATCTGGACAACAAATGGAGCCTCCAATTGCCACCAGCAAAAGCAAATCGTTCGGTAGGGAAGGAGGATTAGTACTACAGATGCGCTGGATAGAGATGTTTCTTATTAAGCAATTTTACTAGTGTGACACGAATGCAAAGCTAGCACAACGGTTTGCTCCCTTCTCCTTGGTGTATTACACCCGAGTTTCAGTCGCACGTTCGGCCGAACATTAACTTTTTGTTCCGTTTTTTCCTGCGCTCGGAAGCTGACTCGGTGTGATCAAAAGTTTGTTCGCTAAAAGCCACCATCGCGCCTGCCTGGAGTTAAGCTAGATTTTGGGCGCCCAAAATTAGACTGGCCGTAAAAGAATGAAAAAACACTAATGTTGTTGGAATATAAGAATTGGAAAACCACATGAATACTATTGTACTTGGTTTATACCAGGGTCCCACATATCATTGAATCATTCTCTAGAATGTTAGGAATTTCCTAGTACAACCATATGTGTGTATCTATCAAGGCAGGATGTGAATCCATGCAAAAGGATGTATCCATTTTACACCACACGCTCGTCCTTATCGCCCTGCTCCTGTCACTATAGTTCACTGTCTCAAGCCATTGCACTACGAAGGATTGTGGACGTATAAGAGAGGACCAACCCAATTAAGCGGAGGTCGATGGCCTGAGGTAGCTCCATCGTCATCGTTTTACGAAGTGTCCCGTGCTCCCTTGCACGATCCTCCCAATCCACCGCCACCACCGTGCCCTTCCACCGCCGCATCGACCGCGCAGGCACGATCTGCTTGAGCTCCACACAAGATGGGGTTCTGCAAATGGATTCAGCTCGCAAGAGGTTGGATTCGAGCAGACCGAGAGGGGCACCGGCCAATGCACTCTCCAGTCCCCTCAGGGAGGTTGCAGAATCTCAGATCGAGATGCTCTTTTACCACGGGTGTGATGAACAGAGTGAGTTGTGGATATGCGTTTTGAGAAATCGATAGCTCGGGACGTGCCTCGAGATAAGCTTATCTCAGGGCGCCCTAAATTTAGATTTTCCGTTAAACAAATAAGGATAAGGTTTTCGGGTTATACCACCGCCGCCAAATCAAGAGTTGGGACCGAGTGCACAAGTGGAAAACGCACTGCAATAGCCATTGTATAACGCAGCCGACCAACTTTCGTGAGCTGCCTATCAACGCATGTGACCTGCTGATGTCTACCCACGCTTCTATTATTGTAGACAGTGTTGGACCTCAAAGTGCAAAGGTTTGTAGAACAACAATAAGTTTCCCTTAAGTGGATTACCCAAGGTTTGTCGAACTCAGTGAGGAAGAGGTCAAAGGTATCCCTCTCAAGCAACCTTGCAATTACAATACAAGAATTCTCTTGTGTCCCCAGCACACCTATTACAATTTACAGTTGTATAGGTGCAGTAGTTCAGCGAAGAGATAGTGAAATAAAGTAATATGGATGATTATAAGTAGTAATTGCAATCTGAAATAAAAATGGCAGCAAGCAAACATGTAGCAGAACTGGTTGAAAACGATGTTTCAATGCTTAGAAACAAGGCCTATGAATCATACTTTCACTAGTGAACACTCTCAACAATAATAACATAATTGAATGCATAAATATCTCTCTTCACTATGCTACTCCGAATCAATCTCCGATCGAATAACAAACACCAATCATTGCGTAGGGCTGCAAAAAGGACTCCTTGGAGTTCACATTTCCCCATCTAGGTCACGCGCACGCTATCACCATGAGACTTAGATGGTTCCAAACAAACATCACAATTTTATAGGGTCATCCTACACAAAATATTAATATCATGCTAAACCACACTGCGCACATACTGTCACCTTTACACCGTGATCAAAGTGTCTACGATGATCTCATAACAAAACCACTTGAGTAGCATAACAGATGAAAAGTGACATCTACTTATTCAACTAGATTACAAAGCTCATGATCACATAAAGATCACACCATGGGAGAGAGATGAAATACATAGCTACCGGTAGTGCCCTCAGCCCCGGGGGAGAACTACTTCCTCCTCATCATAGGAGACAGCAACGACGATGAAGATGGTGGTAGAGTCGATGGAGATGGCTATGGGGGCACATCCCCGTCTCGGCAGGGTGCCGGGACAGAGATTTCTGTCCCCCGAAACTTGTCGGCGGCGACGGCGGAGCTATGGAAATTTTTGTGGAAGAGGGCCAGTATATTTAGGGTTTATGCCTCGGGGGGAATATATAGGCGAAAGGACAACATCGGTGGGTGGTCAGGGGGCCCACACCACCTGGTGGCGCGGCTAGGGGGGACGCGTGCCACCCTATGGTGTGGCCACCATGTGACCCCCCTCTGGGTCTCCTTTGGACTTCTTCGAAGTGTCGGGAATTCTAAGACTTTTTGGCTTTTGTTTCATCCAATTCCGAGAATATTTCCAGAACAACTTTTCTGAAATAAAAAAAGCAGAAAACTGGAACTAGCTGTGTGGCATCTTGTCAATAGGTTAGTCCGAGAAAATCAATAAAAAAAATGGCATAAAGTGTATATCAAATATGTACATATAGCACGAAGACAACATGGAACATCAAAAATTATGGATACATTTATGACGTATCACCTGCCCGTTGACGAAGCTCCCCACAAGTGTGGACGCCACACGGAGCCCTATAGATCTTAGATTTAGACTCCGTTGCACTACCTCCGCCACCACTCTATCTTAGGGGTATCTCCACAGTTGTCACTCGGTCGTCTCCACTCATACTACCTGGGTCCGAGTGAAATCTTCGGTCATACCATATTAATTGTTCAACCGAGAAAAATACTACACATGGGCATACCCAAATGTTTGTAGCTGATATAACACTCATGTTCTAAAAATCCAACAGTTGCCAATATGTCTTTTGGTCCCATGAGAACACGTTCTTGACATCTAGCTGCCACAACCTCCAACCACGAGAAACTGATATAGCTAAGACAATACAAATCGTAGCTGCTTTGACAACATGATTATAAGTATCTTCATAATTCAATGCCATACCGTCGTTTGAAACCTTTTGCAACAAGCCTCGTTTTATGCCCGTCAACCGTGCGGTCAACATGTTTCTTAAAATGATAAAACCATTTGCAATCAATGATATTTTTGTTGGAACTCGGATGGACAAGGTGCCATGTACTGTTCTTCATGAGACCCTCATATTCTTCTTGCATGTCACCCCTCCAATTTGAATCATCAAGAGCTCTAGAAAGGTTGCGAGGTTCTCCTCTAGCTCTAGCTATTAACAAACACTACCGAACAGTGGCATTGTAATTTTTTTTTGTTAAAAAATACCCTTTTGTAGGAGAGTGAGAGCATCAAGCACAGGCTAGTCTGTAGAAACAAGTGGCGAACGGGATCCTGCTGAATCTGGAGTAATGGTCGTAGTTGGCATAGAGTTTACGAAGGAGCCTTGTAGACTTGGGTGTGCAGGGGACTCCTCTGGAGAAGATCTGGTGGCGCTCACATGAGGATATGTTGTCCATGATGTGACAATCAGGGAGAGGGTGGAGGCAGCTGACGCACTGTCCTCCTGGTCGTACAGAGGCGATGCCTCCCCGGTGGCGCATATGGGCGGACGTGGATGCATGTCCACGAGGGGACAAGGGTGGTGTGGCGCCTAGTGATTGATGAGGGGAGGATACCTACTCCTATCATTGCGCCACTACCGCCATCTATGCTGACAGTTAGAGCTTTAAGTTTTGCAATCCCTCCGCTAGATGAGGTGAAACCCAACTTTAGAACACCACCGTTGATGTTGCAGTTTACGCCGTGGGGCCAAACATTGTTAGTGTTGGGTGGCGCTGGTGCAGCGTGTTGCGTACAGGATGACCAACGATTATATGAAATTCGTCTAAGTATGTACACGTTTTATTAGAAGCATGCGTGCCTTATTTTTTGGCCAAGCGTTCTAACAAGCCGGATTGTATCGCGTGTGTTAGGTTTGAGACAGTTGTGTATTTCGGTTTGGGCCTGTCCAACCGAGCCCTTTGTGGCCTCCTATATAAAGGAGTGGTGCCTAGGGTTTTAGGGTAGACAAGGATTTGAGAGTAAAGTTATCGAACATGCTCCTCCCATGATGGGACGTCGTTTGCGTGTTTATGCTGGGTTTTGATTGCTGATCTTGTTGACATGTGTTTATGCGCTTGCGTGGATTTGATCTTGGTCGATTCACCGTTATTGTTTCTTGATCCGCCGTGAAAGATTGGGCCAAAATCCCTTTGGATCACGTTGATCAGTATCATCTTGGTATTAGAGCCGTCGGGTTTCTCACGACATTTCATTGCTGGGATTTATCTATTGTTGGAAGTACTTCTTCCGGAGGTGTCACACGATCATACCGATCTTCGTCTGCTTGTTTCTACTGTAGACGATCTGTTGGACAAGTTTCTATTCGGAACACTGGGGATCGTGGAGCGCTGCGACTATGTTGCCAAGGTTTGCTGTGTTTCCGATCTCATCCGGATCTCTATTGGGAGTCCCGTGATGACCCACAAGTATAGGGGGTGTATTGTAGTACTTTCGATAAATGAGAATGTCGATCCGAACAAGGATCAGAAGGTGTTGACAAACAGTTTGGATGAAGGATTCACTATAAATACTAGCAGATAAGTTTCCAGAGGTTTTTGATATAGCAGATAAATGAAGTACGAGTAAATAAAAGATAGTAATAATAATTGCAGAAAGTGTCCTGGTTCTTTTTAGAGCAAAGGACAAACCGGTTGGTTTACTTATGATGACCAAACATTCTTGAGGACACACGGGAATTTTGTCAAGTGCTTTCGCTTTATAAAGTTGATTAATCTTTATTGTTTTGATAGGTGTTGTGTGGGTGAAACTATGCTAATGTACTTCCCTAACTTGGAATATACATACTTGTGATTAGACCCCGTGCAAGCATCTGCAACTACAAGAAAGTAATTAAGATAAATCTTACCACTGCCTTAAACTCTAATATCCTACAATCCCTGATGCATCGGTTTCCTAAAGGGGTTTAGATTTATGTCACTCCGACAACCCCACAATTAGTAGCCGAGTACACAATGCATTCCTCTAGATCCATAAAGGTTAAGTATCATGTACTTGACGTGCACATGACACCACTAGAAGAATAGCACCACAACTTAAATATCAAACCATTAAATATTACTCAACATAATTCCACTACTAACATTTTGACTTCTCCCATTTCCTCAAGAACTAAACGAAATACTCACAAGACATCGTATAGATCATGATCAGAGATGATATAACGATGAATAACAATCTGGTCATAAAGTGCAAACACCGATAAATCTCGTAACCATCATCTACAAACAAGTAATTCACACCGGGAGAGAGATCTAGTGGAAAACAACGATATAGAGCCCTAATTGTTACATCGGGAAAGAGGTGGATGGTGAGGATGATGGTGCTGGTGGTGATGACGATGACGATGATGATCCTGATGATGTCTGTCGCGATGGCGATGATGGTGGTGATGATTCCCCTCTCCGGAAGAGAATTTCCTCGGCAGATTTCTCCCTGCCGGAGAGTTTTTCTTTCTCTGTTGTTCTCCGCCTCGTGGAAGCGGCGGAATATTTCCTTAACGATTCCCTGAGTCTTAGTGTTTCAGGGGGGATGAAGTACGCAAAAGGGGACTGGCAGTGGTAGGCCAGGGCCACCACACCACATGGCGGCGCGGACAGGGGGTGAGCCGCGCTGTGGCATGGTGTGGGCCCCTGGTGGCCCACCTCTGCCTCCCCTTTTGGCTGGCTCCAGCATCTCGCAAAATAGGAACTCATCGATGTTTTCCATGAATCTCTGATCTTCAGAAATATGGTATCCGGACGGTCGTTACTCCAACAGAATTCTGATTCCGGCAGTTAATTCTCCAATAATCATCAAACATTCAAAATAGATGAAATAACATAAGTATCATATCTAAATATGAAATATATCAATGAATAGTAGTAAATTATGATATAAAATAGTGATGCAAAATGGACGTATCAACTCCCCCAAGCTTAGACCTCACTTGTCCCCAAGCGAAACTGAACTCAGTAAACAAGACAAATAAAATATGGACAAGAAGCATCACATTTATCAATACACAAGTCATTCTAGACATAAACTTCCTCTCATATAATCTAACTTGAAATGATTAGAGGGAGTCACAATAAAGGTGCAAGCAGAGAATCATAATTGGTGATGGCAAACTTTGCTCTTGGTGAGAGAACAATTCACATATTGTACTTATCCTTCGATCAAAGTCTTTATACTAGAGCTTATGTTGCAGAAATTACATGCTCAATCATAAGAGTCTCCTTACATTCATTGATAACTTACAAAGTCATATTCATTTGTATAAAAGCATTATGCTAGACAAAGAAGGATAAAAGACATGATTGAATAAATACACATATAGATGGTTGGATCACAACAACTCAAATGCTTGCTTGAGATAGAAGGGAATAGGTTTACTGACTCAACAATAAAGTAAAATATAGGCCCTTCACAAAGGGAAGAAAGGATCACTCATGCTCTAGAGCTTTTTATTTTAAATAAATAAGAGGTATTGAAAATATGATTTTGAGAATGGTGTATGTCCATGTCAACAAATGGTAATAAAAAACTTATCATAACTGATGTCAAGCAAGGTTTTATACTTTTGAGATCGGTTTCCATTGGCATTTTCCTCTTTTCCTTATTGTTGGCACCCCCCCCACCATTCCTTTTGCAAACCAGGCTAGCCGTATCCACGGGTACCCACCAACTTTCATCAAACCATGGGGAAGTGCCTTTTTATTTAAGTTCATATTATTTGGCACCATCTCTCTTGCAATTTTAGATGAGCACCGATTCCATACTCATCGGGTGAAATAAGAAAGAAGACACTTGCTTGACATAAGACATAATAAACTTTAAACTACTTCCTCGTGAGCTAAAAGAGGAGCACATAACAGGTTTAATAGTTTTCAAGGTTTTAAAGGTAGCACACATGCAATTTACTTGGAATGGTAGTGAAATACCACATAGGTAGATATGGTGGACACAAATGGCACGGGTTTTGGCTCAAGGTTTGAATGCACGAGAAGCATTACCTGTCAGTACAGATTTTTGGCTAGCAAAGCTGGGTAGCACGCATAAGAGTTGACGGAAACAAAAAATATACATTTTGATAGAAATCAATCATTCAATCTCCTTGGAAGTACAAACGATCTTAACTTGAGAATAGTAATCTTACAAGCCAAAAAGAAATAAAGATAATGGAATAATGTATCTACATACATCTCCCATTTTTCTATTTAAGCCTCAAAGTATTATTGCTACTGACCAATGCTAAATTTGCCAAAACCAAATAGATTAACTTGATGCTCCCGAAGTGATACCAATACTAACAACAAGATCAATCATATGACAGAAATTGCAAACTAAAATAAGGCGTGCAGAAAGTAAATGATAAAACTTCTCATTAATATTCCATAACGGCAACTCACACCAAGGGATACATAGATAACCAACTAAAGGAGAGATACTTTCACACTTCAAACCATCCTATATGATAACTTCTCTACTCATGATATGACTCTACTGAAAAGTAAAAAGGTAAAAGATAAAGGTGTGATACCGCGGCACTCCCCCAAGCTTGGAACAAGCCAAGGGGATGCCAATACCAATGACAAATTACTCCTTCGATGGTGGTGGTGAATCCTAAATAAGCCTCTCAACCAACTCCTTCAATTCATCAATCTTGTAGGTGAGAATACGAATCAACTCTGTATTATGATCAATACGGTTCATGAGCTTGTCGGACTGTGAGCCCAGCTCTTGGAATTATTCCTCCATGCTTCTTCAAATTTAGAGCTTTCCTTTCCTGCATTGTTAGAATGATCCATATTCCAACCATAGGGCAACTCTGCCTCAGGCACCCTTTGAAATTGATGCTTATGGATTAAAGTACGGAAGGGGTTATTGATGCCTAAAGATGGTGTCCTTATAGCTAAGCAGTGACGTGGAACCTTCTCTCCAGTGCTCATCTGCGCGCCTTTCTTGACTTTGAACGGGTTTGATATCACTTCAGTGCTTGCAACGGTGGCGCGAGGGTACACACGCGGGTCTTCTTCTAATTCTACTTCAGCTTCACTCTTGATCTCCTCCTTCAGCTTAGGACCTTGGAAATCATCTTCATAAGGCTCCTTCCCCTTGTCGTTGTTGGCAAAGACCATGGTGCCTCTAAAATTGAGAACAACCCCTGACAGAAACAGATCGAAACAAAAAACACGACAAGAAAACGATATACATACCTTGAGGGGATCCGGGGGATTATATAGCGAAAAGTTTCATAACAAAAGGAAGGTACATGGTGAAAACGGGTCGGAGACGGGCTCCGAGGCGCCCACACCATGTGGTAGCGCAGCCAGGGGTGGGCCCACGTGATACTTCATAGACGTATCCTTAATTTCTGACGTTCCATGTTGTTTTCATGTTATTTCCTACATGTTTGCCATACACTTTATGTCATTTTTATCTATTTCCGGGACTAACCTATTGACAAGATGCCACATAGAGAGTTCCATGTTTTCTGCTGTTTTTAGTTTCAGAAAAGCTGTTCTAGAAATATTCTCAGAATTGGAAACTTCGAAGCCCGGAACTCCTAGAATTCCCGAAGGTTCCACGGAGTCCCGAAGAGGGCCCGCAGGGGGGCCACACCATAGGGCGGCGCCCCCTGGCCGTGCCTGGGGGTGGTGTGGGCTCCTCGGGCGTGCACCGCCATCGCCTTTTCGCCTATATAATCCCCCCGATACGTGAACCCTAAAGATATACCACTTTTTTCCCGAGAAACACCCGAGGCCGCCGTGATCGTCATCCCGAGATCGGGAGGGTTCTGGATCTCTCCCAGGAACCCTACCGGGAGGGAAACTCGTCACCGGAGGGGTCTACACCACCATGCCCTCCTCCAAAGTGATGCGTGAGTAGTTCATCCCTGGACTACGGGTCCATAGTGGTAGCTAGATGGTTATCTTCTCCACTTTGTACCTCATGTTTAGATCTCGTGAGCTTCCCTACATGATCGAGATCATCTTTATGTAATGCTACATGTTGTGTTTGCTGGGATCTGATGAATGTTGAATGCTATGTCTTATGATTATCAATCTATCATGTTATCTTCATGCATATGTTATTTATGATCTTGCATGCTCTCCGTTATTAGTAGATGATCTGGCCAAGTAGATGCTAGTAACTCTAAGAGGGAGTATTTATGCTCGATAGTGGGTTCATGTCTCCTTTGCATCTGTGCTCGAGTGATAGAAACGTGACGGATGGAGGATGTGTTGTTGACATTAGGGAGAAAACAACAATGTTTACTTAGTTTACATTGTTTACATTACACACTTTGCTTACTGTGATTATCTGTTGCTTGCAACTTAATACCTAACATTTTTTTCGGATGATATTCGGAGGGTGGATTATTAGTCATAGACGCGATTAGATGACGGTATATGTATTTTGTTATAATTCCCGCATGAAGCACATAGTAATCTTTATGTCTTGCATATGCACTACGGTGCATCCTTCATTTGTGTCAATTGCCCAGCTGTAATTTGTTCACCACACATGTTATTTATCTTTCACGGAGAGCACCACTAGTGAACTGTGGAACCCGGTCCATTTTCTCATACTGATAATACACACATTGTTTTCATACTGCTTCCACTGCTTTCATATTGTTCTCATATTGTTTTCCACACCATACGTTTAACCTCTTTGTGTTCAGCAAAACCGGTGAGATTGACAACCTCACTGCTTCGTTGGGGCAAAGTGATTTGATTGTGTTGTGTAGGTTCCACGTTGTTGTTGAACCATAAGTGCGCCCTGCCACCTCAGCTGCATCAACCTTCAGAGATTGCTTGTCCTCCTACTGGTCGATTCAACCTTGGTTTCTTGAGGGAAAACTTGCCGCTGCACTCTTCACAACCTTTCTCTTGGGGTTTACCAACATCAGCCATCACCGCGCCGTGGCATGATGTGGTTCCCTCGGGTACTGTTTCCTACCCTTTTTCATCTCGTAATTTTCCATATTTAATAAAAACGGCAAAAATATTTGTTTGAGAGTCAAACACGAACTTTTTCTTACCGAAACTGTTACCTATTCGAAAACGGACTCTACAGTTTCTTGAATTTGCTCTTTAATAAAAATTTCCGGAGTCACCACTTGAATAATATCAACCTCTTCATTATAAGAATCTCCAGAAATGTAATGTTTGAGTCTTTACCCATTCACCACTTACGTAGTGTTAGCTTTAAGTGAAACAATTTTGATTGCACCCGAACAATACACCTCTTCAATAACAAAAGGTCCTTCCCATCTCGGGAGTAATTTTCCTGCAAAAATCTGAGACGAGACATATACAATATAACTTTCTCACCAACATGGAACTTTCTCTTAAGAATTCTCCTATCATGCCATTTTTTTTACTTTCTTTTTAAGAGCCTAGAATTTTCATAAGATTCACTTCTCAATTCATCCAAAGAACTCAAGTCAAGTAACCTTTTCTTACCAGCAAGTTTAAAATCTCTATTAAGCTCTTTTACTGCCCAATAAGCCTTATGTTCTAATTCTAAAGGCAAGTGAGAAGTTTTTCCATAAACCATTTTGTAAGGATACTTACCCATAGGATTTTTATAAGCAGTTCCATAAGCCCAGAAAGCATCATTTAGCTTACTAGCCCAATTTTTCCTAGATTTATTAACAGTCTTTTGCAAGATAGATTTAATTTCTCTATTTGGTAGTTCTACTTGCCCACTTGTTTGGGGATGATAAGCTGATGCAATTCTATGATTAACATCATATTTAGCAAGGGTTTTTCTATAACCACCATGAATAAAGTGAGAATCTCCATCAGTCATAAGATATCTAGGCACACCAAACCTAGGAAAATATCAGCTTTAAGCATTTTAATGAGGTTTCACCATCAGCACTCTTTGTAGGTATAGCCTCTACCCACTTAGTAACATAATCAACAATAATAAGTATATGAGTATAACCATTCGAAGGAGGAAACTGACTCATAAAGTCAAATCCCCAACAGTCAAATGGTTCAATAACAAGAGAATAATTCGTAGGCATTTCATTGCGTCTAGAAATATTACCAACTCTTTGACATTCATCACAAGTTAAAATAAAGTTTCGTGCATATTTAAAAGAGTAGAGAAATAAAAACCTGATTTTAGAACCTTTTGTGCAGTTCTATCTCCAGCGTGATGTCCTCCATAAGCACTACCGATGACCCACAAGTATAGGGGATCACAACAGTCTTCGAGGGAAGTAAAAGCCAAATTTATTGATTCGACACAAGGGGAACCAAAGAATATTTATATGCCTTAAAAACTGAGTTGTCAATTCAGCTGCACCTGAAATTAGACTTGATCGCAACAATTTATCAGTGGCAACAGTTTTATAGCAGCAGTAGAAATAAAATAACAACAATAGTAAAATAGTAAAAGCACTAGCAATCGCGGAAAATAGCAGGATGGGAAGTACCGTAGGCATAGAAGGAATGGATGGAAGGGCGTTGCATGGACAACATAGGTCATGTAATAATCTAAATGTGGGCATTGCAGATAATAATAATAAAGCATCAAACATCTAGGCAAACCATAGGCATGTGTTTCAATATAGTCATACGTGCTCGCAATGAGAAACTTGCACAACATCTTTTGTCCTACCAGCCCGTGGCAGCGGGGCCTCTAGGGAAACTACTGGTAATTAAGGGGCTCCTTTTAACAAAGCACCGGAGCAAAGCATTAACACTCTGTGAACACACGTGATCCTCACATCAAAACCATCCCTCTGGTTGTCCCAATTTCTGTCACTTTGGGGCCTCAGGTTCCGGACAATGACATATGTAAACAACTTGCAGATATGATCAAGAAACATAATTAAACTCATGAAACAATAACATGTTCAGATCTGAGATCATGGCACTCAAGCCCTAGTGACAAGCATTAAGCATGACAAGTTGCAACAACGGTAGAAAACACTAACAATGGATACTAGGCACTATGCCCTAACAATCTGGCATTATTACATGATCGATCTCATCCAATCCCTTCCATCCCTCTCAGCCTAAAGTGGTGTTTACTCACACATGGACGAAGGAATCATGGATGGTTGATGGAGAAGAGGTGGCGGTGTCGATGATGATGATCTCCTTCGAATCCCCGTCCCGGCAGGGCGCCAGAACAGGAACTTCTGATCCCCGAATTGTGTTTCAAGGTGGCGGCGGCGCTCTGTTGTGTTTCTGTGGAATATGACGAACCCCCCTCAGTTTTTAGGTTACGGTGCATAAGTAGTCGAAAGGGGAGTCTGAGGGGGTGCAGGGGTGGCCCACACCACCTGGCGGCGCGGCCAAGGGGGGGCGTGCCAGGGGGTGGTGTGGCCCCCTCCTGGCCCCTCTCCTGGCCCCCTTCTGGCTGGCTCCCGGTGTCTTCTGGTATTTGAGGCTCAATGGGATCTTTTCTGGGCAATTTCCCAAAAGTTGATTTTTGTGCAAAAAAAACGAGACACCAAGATAATTCTGCTGAAAACAGCGTTAGTCCGTGTTAGTGGTATCCAAAACTCACAAGTTTAGAGAAAAACAATAAGAAAAGTGTTCGTAAAAGGAGATACGTTTTGGACGTATCAACTCCCCCAAACTTAGCTTATTGCTTGTCCTCAAGCAACTCAGTGACAACTGAGTGCGATAAAAGACTTTTACGAACACATTTGTTTCATATGATGTAAATATACTCACTATATGATCAAGTGCTGGGGAAATTCATAATAAGATGCATGGGAAATAGAAGTCACCTAGCAGTTATACAAACCATGAAGAGATGCCAACAAACTAATAATAAACAACATGAAGTATATCAATCTGCAGGATTGCAATGCTCATAATAGGGTATGATAAAGTGTACTCGCTTGCCCTTAATAATGGAGCAAAACATAAATGCTAGGGAACTTAGGAAGTTCAAATGAAGACTAGAAATAAAGATATCAAAAATACAAGTATCAAAATTATACCACTATCAACCGCCTTTCGGGACAAGCACATTACACTAAGAATGACAACCATGCTCTCAAGAAGGTGCATAAAGCGAGAAGGTGAAGACTCAACATAAAAATAAAAGAAAGGCTCTTCGCATAGAGAAGCAGGGATTAACTCATGTGCTAGAGCTTTTATTTTATTAAATAGAGGTACTGAAAAAAAATTAAGAAAGGTGTATGCTTATGTCAACGAATAGTAAACAGACAATACAGTACGTCACAAGCCAACTAGATTTCACAAGAGCGGCTCCCATAGAAGGACGCATCTTGGTAGAAGGTCATCCCTCTTTCTCTTTTGTTTCCACAATTATACTTTGAGTGGTAAATCAGGGGAAAAAGAGTGAAGAGAATTTGATATATTAATTTGGGGCTGGGCACCCCGCTGCCGGCTCTTCTATTATTTGGATAAGCGGATGAAGCCACTAGTCAGGGTGTGAAATCCAATCAACGAGTGAGATAAATATTCTCTATTTACATCCTCATGAGCTAAAACATGGGGACAAAATAGGAATAATTTTTCGAAGGTTTTAAAGGTAGCACATGAGAAATTTACTTGGAGTGGCGATTAAATACCACATATATAGGTAGGTATGGTGGACACATTGGCAAACTTTGGTTTTTGGGAGTTGGATGCATGAGAAGAGCTCATACTCAGTATAGGTGAAGGCTAGCAATAGACGGGGAGCGACAATCAAGAGAGCAAGAACTGACATAATCTTGCTTGCGACAAAACAAATTAACAGGGGCATAAAAATGATACAAATACTCTGAGGCAAAATAAATCATCGAGGCTTAATTGAGTTTTTCTTTTCATTCATAGCATGCGGGAGCATGTGCCAAGTCGATTCAAGCGAAACAATCAGAGGGAAATACCGCAATGTCATACCCTTCTATGAATAAAACAATGCAAGCAAACATTCATACGACATGCTATCTTATATTAATATGTTGGAACTAACACGTCAGAGCACGAACTACTAGGCATCAATTAAATAACATACACTTTACATGAACGAACTAAGCATGTGAACACGGATGAGTATATTGTGACGCCCCGAGATCGGGCACTATGCAGATTTCAGCATTCCCGCCAGAATCCACATAATAACCGATTCCAGGTTGCCACTTGTGATAACATTACAACAGTTCACGAATAATCCACAACAACAACAGAAAAGAGATTTACAAGATGACTCAAACGAGTCAGGGATACAACTGATACAATACAAAGATCCAAATAACAGCGGAAGAAACAACATAGCGTCCGGCTACGGACAAGATACAAATTGGACTAAGAGTCCTGAAGATAACCGAGAGCGTCCAATCCCTGCCCAGGCCGAGCCGGAGGGATTCCCAAGCTAACGTCGTCAGACTTCAAACCTGTTGACTGCAATATTGAATATGCAGCCACGAAAAAGGATTCGTGGGTCAGTACGGTTAAGTACTGGCAAGTGGATAAACCATACTCACAAGATACCGGCGTAACCAGTCATCACAAGATACAATTACTTTGGGTTCAACGGAAAAGGAAGGGATTATTGCAAATACGCGGCAGCGGGCTGCACTAACTAACTACAGAGACTCGATACAACATCCGGCTAAAAGAGGGGGATAAGATAGCGTATCGAAACCAACTACAACTACTCACCAAACAAACCCATCCGATGTTACCCCCTACTAAGGAAGCAACCCAAGGATAACTCACACTGTTGGATTAAGGATGGATCAAGTTATTATGTCAATAAGACTATTACTAGTCAGGTATCATTAGTTAGGTGTAAGTTGTTCTCAGTACTTGTTAGCCAGTACTTTCACCAAGTCAACCATAACCGCGGAAAACACGGCTTCTCGAGAAGATTTAACCCTGCAGGGGTGCACCAATTTGGCCGTACACGTAAGAATAACCCGCCAAACGGGGGATCAACCCACCAAGCGAGGTACTCAACACAACACAACTCTTCTTCGCATCAAGCCCAAAGCACCACGTGCTGTGCGTGCGCGGCTAATCGAGCCCCCACGAAGAAAAGGGGGACCCTCATAGCACTGGAAGACCACGCCGCCCTAAATGCCGACTACAAAAGTTCCACCCTGGCGCCAAGGGTTCGTACCTGCATATGCATGCATCAAATGGAAAGCCCGAACTAAGTGTGGCGATTTGGACGAGATGCGAATCGAATCAAGTTGAGGGGGGCGCCCATACTCGCTTCCCACATGCGGTTAGTGCGCTCATCATGGATCAGTAGACAAGACCCTTTTCCTAATTAGGGTCGACACTAGCAGGCTTCAAAACAACGCCGGGCCTCCTGCCGGTGCCTTATCATCAAATTATTATTACCCAAAACATTAACATGTTGTTGATTGAATTGAAACCCAACTATCAGACTAAACAGGTGATATGAAAGGAACAACAAGACTTGAGCGCAAACAACACTAAGCATGCAACTACGACACGGGGGCCAACAGGGTAAACAAACAACAGTTAATAGGAAGTGGAAGGAAGGCTATATCATGGCTGCAAAGTAAACATAGAATAGGATCGAGACACAAGCATCGTATCAACAGGCTAGAATAAGAACAACGAAAAGAATCGGTAACAAGTGATGAAAGGCAGCCATTTGGCAGCAAGTGAGTATACTTGCCTGGAATACAGCGAGTAGAGGTACATCCACAGAACTTGTCGTTGCTCACATCATCTCAACGTCCTATCCGGGAAGAAGCAACGAACCTCGAACAAACACCGGATGCAACAATTACTACTACGGCAAAAGATCCAACATGATCAAGATATGGATGCATGACAAGTTTAAGGATGCATAGAAATAAACTAGTTGACATGATAACATAACATAATTGAATGGACCCATATGCAATTTGAGTTGCATATGGAAAGCCCATGAATTATGGTTGAAAAAATTGTTTTACAACTAGCCAACAGGTGAAAGTGGATTAGCATGATGCATGGAGGAGGAAAACAACATAATAACAACATTAGAATCAATTGGAAATAAGGTTTACCCATTTTGAAATTCACTTATTAAGTTTTTGGAATTTTGGTTTCTTAAAGGTGTCACACAAGCATTTGTTATTTTCATCAAGTTAAATTGTTCAAAACAGATAACAAAGTTCATATTTGATTAGAACACAAAATTTTAGGTGGATTACATGTTTCAATTATTGAAAAAGGAATCACAATGATTTAATTATGAATTAAACAAGATTAAACAAGTTTTAATTGAATTTAATTCAAGTTTGAATATTATTTGAATTTTATTTGTTCAAAACATAAATTCAAATTCATATTTGAAAAGGTTATGTTTTTCTGGTTTGAAAACATATTTTATTAGTTCAAAAATAATTTAATTTGAGCAAGTTATGAATTTAGCAAATTTAAATGATTTAAACAAGGTTTAAATTATTTAAGCAATTTTAATTATCCAAAACATGAAACAAAATTTATATTTGAAAAGGTGGTTCAAAATGGCATGGAAAACATATTTTATTTGTGTTATTTGAATTAATATTGAATTAGTTATGAATTTGGCAATTTAAATTGCATTAAATAAGAGGTGAAACAATTGTTCAAATTAATTGTTGCAAACCAGAAAACAAAGTTGATATTCAAGTGTGGCATGTGATTTTGGATGAAATTCATGTTTTGAGTATTTAATTTGGAGCAACCATTTGAAAGTTATTAATTATGCCATTTAATTAACCAATTTAAGGATTATTAAATAACATTAATTTTAATTGCCCAAAATGCAAAACCAAGTGGATAAACAGAAAGTACATTTAATTTGGACTGAAAAACATATTTTACATTTTCAATTTGGAGCTTATTTGCAATTTCCATGGGTGTTTGAAGTTCAGGGACCAAAGTGCAAAAACCAGGGACTGAAATGGAAAAGGAACTAGCAGAGAAAAACCCCTGGGATTTTTCTACCCAGCGTGCCAGCCAGAGAGACACTGACCAGCGGGCCCAGCGCCATGCTGGCGCCAACTGGGCGCGGGTGTGGATGAGGTGGCGCAGGGGGTCGCTGACCCGTGGGCCTAGCTGCGCGCGGAATAAATCGCCAAAAAGGGGTGTGCGCCCGCGGGGTCTCGACCCGCTGCCCTCGCGGCGCACACGCAGGGACTGAACCACTGCGGTGCTGCGGTCGTTTTGTTCAGAGACGGACGCGTTGGTTTTTGTGGTTCAGTCTCCGTCAGGTAACCTGACGAAACTGAAACCCAGCGCTGCCCGCTGCAACTCGTCTGTCGACGGCGGAACCAATCGGCGACGACCGCGAGCTGGTGGCGCCGTGCGCGCGTAGCGAGGGTGCAGATGAGGTGGTGCTGGTGCGTGCGTGTGTGTGGAGGCGGACAGGAGAGGGGAAGGAGGAAAGGTAGCGCTCACCTCGGTTGGTCGAGCTGCTGTCGATGGGCAGCCGCGGCGAGGTGGTGTTCCCGGCGACGGCGCGGTCATCCCGGCTGCTCCCAGCACCAGCCGAGGAGACGAGGGGGCTGAGGCAGTCGCCGCGGTTCCATTCCGGGCCACAGGGCTGCCTCGAGGTGGCTAGGGAGGCGGCGGCATGACTGCCCTCCCAAGGTTCTGCTGCTGTGCGAGGAGGTTCAGAGCAGAAAAGAAAAACAGAGGGGAGGTGGAAGAGAGGAGAAGTCGCGGCGCTAGGGCGAGGGAACTAGGGTTAGGCTAGGCAGAGGGGAAGGCTAGTCTTATGGGGGGAGAGCTTGGTACGGCAAGCATCAGAGGGGGGAGGGAGAAGATCCTGCGGTGGCGCTGCAATCGTACAGAGGGTGACGTCGGGGGGAGGAAGACGACAACCCCTCGAAGGGGTATGGGCCAGAAGTGGTGGGCTGAGGGAAAAAGATGGGCTGGCTGCCTCTGCTCACCTCTCCCTTTTCTTATCTTTTTTTCCTTCTCTTTTTTTTTGCTTGGAAGAAAAGAATAGGAAAGAGAGAAAGAATGGCTTGGGGTTTTTTATTTTATTTGATGAACATTGTTTATTATTTGCAAAACAACAATAACAAGGTGGTTTAAAATTATTTTCAACAATTTGAATTATTAATTTGATATTAAATTGTTAGGTGACTTCCAAATAGGGTTTGGTTTGGACTTTTGGAAATAAACAAATTTTATTTATTAAGTTCAAGCAATTAGGCAAACATTATTGAATTTAATTTGTTTGCAAGATTTTAATTTTTAAACTCCCATTTGAAATATTGCCAAGTAGGATTGATTTGATTTGAATTTTGTTATTTGAATTTACCATTAGGGTTTTTAACAAAAGGGAAAATGTTATTAACAAGCAATTTAATTAAAACAACTTCAAACTATTGAAAAACAATTTGAGGTATTTTAGTTTGCAATTTTTAATTGGAAAATTGGGACAATGTTTGAAAGTTTAAAGTGGTTTGAATTTTGAGTTGTTTTGAAAAAAACAGAATGCAATGCTTATGATGCATGTGATGCAAACAAAAGAAAAACAACCAACTCTACTAAGGGGGAACACCCCAGGTGTTACAGACGACACCACTAACAAGGGATTGCACCCTCGCAATCCACCTGCTAACCCGGGAGGGGAAAGATGTTCGACTATCGATTCTTCATGCTTCCAGCTGATCTCCTCGACACCACTAACAAAAGATTCTTGCTCGGGCTGATGACGATGTTCTTCCACCAGGAATCTTCCGAAGATCGAACCTATTAGGTTAAAGGCTCAGAAAACGTCCACCCATGTAGGATCCTAACACTTTGAAAGATAAACAAGGGGGGAAGACTCCAAAACAAATAAGATGGGAGGGGAAATAGAATAGAGGTAAGGAGAAAACAAGAATCCTATCGAGATGTTTTTCCAAAATAGTTTAGCAGAAATAGTTTTTGACATTCTAGAAACACGACCGTTAGCGAGGTTATCCTACAGGCTTTGCGGACCCGTTGCTTCGATAACCATTCGTATCGAAACAATATCGGGAATCGGAACCAAGGCTCTGATACCATTTGTGACGCCCCGAGATCGGGCACTATGCAGATTTCAGCATTCCCGCCAGAATCCACATAATAACCGATTCCATGTTGCCACTTGTGATAACATTACAACAGTTCACGAATAATCCACAACAACAACAGAAAAGAGATTTACAAGATGACTCAAACGAGTCAGGGATACAACTGATACAATACAAAGATCCAAATAACAGCGGAAGAAACAACATAGCGTCCGGCTACGGACAAGATACAAATTGGACTAAGAGTCCTGAAGATAACCGAGAGCGTCCAATCCCTGCCCAGGCCGAGCCGGAGGGATTCCCAAGCTAACGTCGTCGGACTTCAAACCTGTTGACTGCAATATTTAATATGCAGCCATGAAAAAGGATTCGTGGGTCAGTACGGTTAAGTACTGGCAAGTGGATAAACCATACTCACAAGATACCGGTGTAACCAGTCATCACAAGATACAATTACTTTGGGTTCAACGGAAAAGGAAGGGATTATTGCAAATACGCGGCAGCGAGCTGCACTAACTAACTACAGAGACTCGATACAACATCCGGCTAAAAGAGGGGGATAAGATAGCGTATCGAAACCAACTACAACTACTCACCAAACAAACCCATCCGATGTTACCCCTACTAAGGAAGCAACCCAAGGATAACTCACACTGTTGGATTAAGGATGGATCAAGTTATTATGTCAATAAGACTATTACTAGTCAGGTATCATTAGTTAGGTGTAAGTTGTTCTGAGTACTTGTTAGCCAGTACTTTCACCAAGTCAACCATAACCGCGGAAAACACGGCTTCTCGAGAAGATTTAACCCTGCAGGGGTGCACCAATTTGGCCGTACACGTAAGAATAACCCGCCAGACGGGGGATCAACCCACCAAGCGAGGTACTCAACACAACCCAACTCTTCTTCGCATCAAGCCCAAAGCACCACGTGCTGTGCGTGCGCGGCTAATCGAGCCCCCACGAAGAAAAGGGGGACCCTCATAGCACTGGAAGACCACGCCGCCCTAAATGCCGACTACAAAAGTTCCACCCTGGCGCCAAGGGTTCGTACCTGCATATGCGTGCATCAAATGGAAAGCCCGAACTAAGTGTGGCGATTTGGACGAGATGCGAATCGAATCAAGTTGAGGGGGGCGCCCATACTCGCTTCCCACATGCGGTTAGTGCGCTCATCATGGATCAGTAGACAAGACCCTTTTCCTAATTAGGGTCGACACTAGCAGGCTTCAAAACCACGCCGGGCCTCCTGCCGGTGCCTTATCATCAAATTATTATTACCCAAAACATTAACATGTTGTTGATTGAATTGAAACCCAACTATCAGACTAAACAGGTGATATGAAAGGAACAACAAGACTTGAGCGCAAACAACACTAAGCATGCAACTACGACACGGGGGCCAACAGGGTAAACAAACAACAGTTAATAGGAAGTGGAAGGAAGGCTATATCATGGCTGCAAGGTAAACATAGAATAGGATCGAGACACAAGCATCGTATCAACAGGCTAGAATAAGAACAACGGAAAGAATCGGTAACAAGTGATGAAAGGCAGCCATTTGGCAGCAAGTGAGTATACTTTCCTGGAATCCAGCGAGTAGAGGTACATCCACATAACTTGTCGTTGCTCACATCATCTCAACGTCCTATCCGGGAAGAAGCAACGAACCTCGAACAAACACCGGATGCAACAATTACTACTACGGCAAAAGATCCAGCATGATCAAGATATGGATGCATGACAAGTTTAAGGATGCATAGAAATAAACTAGTTGACATGATAACATAACATAATTAAATGGACCCACATGCAATTTGAGTTGCATATGGAAAGCCCATGAATTATGGTTGAAACAATTGTTTTACAACTAGCCAACAGGTGAAAGTGGATTAGCATGATGCATGGAGGAGGAAAACAACAAAATAACAACATTAGAATTAATTGGAAATAAGGTTTACCCATTTTGAAATTCACTTATTAAGTTTTGGAATTTTGGTTTCTTACAGGTGTCACACAAGCATTTGTTATTTTCATCAAGTTAAATTGTTCAAAACAGATAACAAAGTTCATATTTGATTAGAACACAAAATTTTAGGTGGATTACATGTTTCAATTATTGAAAAAGGAATCACAATGATTTAATTATGAATTAAACAAGATTAAACAAGTTTTAATTGAATTTAATTCAAGTTTGAATATTATTTGAATTTTATTTGTTCAAAACATAAATTCAAATTCATATTTGAAAAGGTTATGTTTTTTTGGTTTGAAACATATTTTATTAGTTCAAAAATAATTTAATTTGAGCAAATTATGAATTTAGCAAATTTAAAAGATTTAAACAAGGTTTAAATTATTTAAGCAATTTTAATTATCCAAAACATGAAACAAAATTTATATTTGAAAAGGTGGTTCAAAATGGCATGGAAAACATATTTATTTGTGTTATTTGAATTAATATTGAATTAGTTATGAATTTGGCAATTTAAATTGCATTAAATAAGAGGTGAAACAATTGTTCAAATTAATTGTTGCAAACCAGAAAACAAAGTTGATATTCAAGTGTGGCATGTGATTTTGGATGAAATTCATGTTTTGAGTATTTAATTTGGAGCAACCATTTGAAAGTTATTAATTATGCCATTTAATTAACCAATTTAAGGATTATTAAATAACATTAATTTTAATTGCCCAAAATGCAAAACCAAGTGGATAAACAGAAAGTACATTGAATTTGGACTGAAAAAACATATTTTACATTTTCAATTTGGAGCTTATTTGCAATTTCCATGGGTGTTTGAAGTTCAGGGACCAAAGTGCAAAAACCAGGGATTGAAATGGAAAAGGAACTAGCAGAGAAAAACCCCTGGGATTTTTCTACCCAGCGTGCCAGCCAGAGAGACACTGACCAGCGGGCCCAGCGCCACGCTGGCGCCAACTGGGCGCGGGTGTGGATGAGGTGGCGCAGGGGGTCGCTGACCCGTGGGCCTAGCTGCGCGCGGAATAAATCGCCAAAAAGGGGTATGCGCCCGCGGGGTCTCGACCCGCTGCCCTCGCGGCGCACGCGCAGGGACTGAACCACTGCGGTGCTGCGGTCGTTTTGTTCAGAGACGAACGCGTTGGTTTTTGTGGTTCAGTCTCCGTCAGGTAACCTGACGAAACTGAAACCCAGCGCTGCCCGCTGCAACTCGTCTGTCGACGGCGGAACCAATCGGCGACGACCGCGAGCTGGTGGCGCCGTGCGCGCGTAGCGAGGGTGCAGATGAGGTGGTGCTGGTGCGTGCGTGTGTGTGGAGGCGGACAGGAGAGGGGAAGGAGGAAAGGTAGCGCTCACCTCGGTTGGTCGAGCTGCTGTCGATGGGCAGCCGCGGCGAGGTGGTGTTCCCGGCGACGGCGCGGTCATCCCGGCTGCTCCCAGCACCAGCCGAGGAGACGAGGGGGCTGAGGCAGTCGCCGCGGTTCCATTCCGGGCCATGGGGCTGCCTCGAGGTGGCTAGGGAGGCGGCGGCATGACTGCCCTCCCAAGGTTCTGCTGCTGTGCGAGGAGGTTCAGAGCAGAAAAGAAAAACAGAGGGGAGGTGGAAGAGAGGAGAAGTCGCGGTGCTAGGGCGAGGGAACTAGGGTTAGGCTAGGCAGAGGGGAAGGCTAGTCTTATGGGGGGGAGAGCTTGGTACGGCAAGCATCATAGGGGGGAGGGAGAAGATCCTGCGGTGGCGCTGCAATCGTACAGAGGGTGACGTCGGGGGGGAGGAAGACGACAACCCCTCGAAGGGGTATGGGCCAGAAGTGGTGGGCTGAGGGAAAAAGATGGGCTGGCTGCCTCTGCTCACCTCTCCCTTTTCTATTTTTTTTCCTTCTCTTTTTTTTTTGCTTGGAAGAAAAGAATAAGAAAGAGAGAAAGAATG
Organism: Alopecurus myosuroides; assembly: GCA_028641055.1. Lineage (NCBI taxonomy): Eukaryota > Viridiplantae > Streptophyta > Magnoliopsida > Poales > Poaceae > Alopecurus > Alopecurus myosuroides. Next base: position 110,622,523 of record CM054057.1, on the reverse strand, counting down.
GCTTGGGGTTTTTTATTTTATTTGATGAACATTGTTTATTATTTGCAAAACAGCAATAACAAGGTGGTTTAAAATTATTTTCAACAATTTGAATTATTAATTTGATATTAAATTGTTAGGTGACTTCCAAATAGGGTTTGGTTTGGACTTTTGGAAATAAACAAATTTTATTTATTAAGTTCAAGCAATTAGGCAAACATTATTGAATTTAATTTGTTTGCAAGATTTTAATTTTTAAACTCCCATTTGAAATATTGCCAAGTAGGATTGATTTGATTTGAATTTTGTTATTTGAATTTACCATTAGGGTTTTTAACAAAAGGGAAAATGTTATTAACAAGCAATTTAATTAAAAGAACTTCAAACTATTGAAAAACAATTTGAGGTATTTTAGTTTGCAATTTTTAATTGGAAAATTGGGACAATGTTTGAAAGTTTAAAGTGGTTTGAATTTTGAGTTGTTTTGAAAAAAACAGAATGCAATGCTTATGATGCATGTGATGCAAACAAAAGAAAAACAACCAACTCTACTAAGGGGGAACACCCCAGGTGTTACATATATGCACAAAAATAAAACAAATAGAGTAAATACCAGCCTCTCACCACAACTTGGATTGTCGTAAATCAGCATTACTGCTCTTCACTCGTGGATTGAATAATATAGAATGATAATCAAGCTCCAATGGGGACACGTAAGTCCGATGAACTCTGCAACAAACTTTACAAAACCAAAGAAGAACAACAAATATTTTTGGGTTTTCGAATTAAAACAAGAACAGAAAGAACAAGCGAACAAAGCAAACTATTTTTTGTGATTTTTGAATACTAAATCAAAACGAGAAGGTAAAACAAACCAACAAAAGAAGCTAAAGAAGCAAACAAAGAGAAACAACATAAATATTTTTGGTCCTTTTGTGTTTTGGAAACCAAGAACAAAACAATAAAACAAAGAGAAACGAAAGAAGCGAAAGAAAACGAAAACAAACGAAAGAAACGAAAACATGGATATACAAAGAACCGACCAAACATGATATATAAATGAGTGTGATGTCGGTATACCTCCCACAAGATTAGACTTTTGGCCTAAGTGGAGATCATCCCCAAGGGGACCATGAGGTGGCGCTCCCGTAGTATGCTGAGGAGGAACCCTCCTCTTGATATTTGCTCAAGGACACGCCGGTGTACTGCGTGTTGTGGTCCTCGGGAGGCGCATCTCGCTTCTCCTGCTTCCTATAAAACTCCGTCATGCTCAGATGCTCGTCTATCTCCTCCTTGGAGCGCGACCATGGTGACTTGTCAACTTTGAACAAAACAGGTTGTGGCAAAATAACTTCCCGCTCATCTCCATCCGTAAATAAAATTCTATATACTAAGTGATCAACAGTAGAATTAGGAGTGATAAAATGATAGGCCTTCATGGAAACAAGGTTGAGTCTATAGGGAGCAATCAATTCATCATCAGGAGCAATAGAAAAATCTAGAGCAATTGCTATACGTGTAAGAATAATGCCCCCAAAAATGGGCCCCTTAGCAGCAAGGCGACGAGCAACAAGTGCACCAAGGTTATACTTCTTGCTACGGTTAAGCGCAGCATCAATGAAAGCAAGGTGGTAACTAGAAATGTTGCTAGTGTTCTCCCTACCAAGGATACTAGTAGAAGGATAGAAAGTAAAATATCTAAGGGCAGGAAGTTGGATGTTCCTTATCTTCCCACGCTGGGGTGAGCGGCCATCATCATTCGTGATTTCTCGGTAGAGCGCCATGAGATCTGCGGGTTTATCCTGAATCCGGCACGCTGTCCCGGAAGCGTTGATACCTACAATGTTACAAAAAGTCTCCAAGGGCAAAGAAAAAGAACTACTGTATAACTTCAAAGCAACAGTGGGACCAAATAGCGTGTTCTGAAATTTAAAACTCTCAACAAAAGTTTTTGTGAGAGCGACATACTGAAGACTTTCATCCTCCATGTAGCTGGTTAAACCAACTCTTTCAATAAGCATAAAAAATTCATCTAACAGACCTGCACTTCTTAAAAATGTAACACAAGGAAAGCTAGAGGGATTAGTGATACCATCACCTCCCGCATCGTCGATATTAGGTGCAATAAGATCTTCATTATATGATGGCCTCACTAAAGTGGATGAACATGAGGGCCTTGTTCTCCTAGGAGCATCACTCCTAAATATCTCTCCAAAGTTATGGCTATCCATCTCTGAAATTTTTCAACAATCATCACAAAAATTTATTTCAAGCAACTATAAGGTGGAAACTACCATAAGGACTCATAGGAGAGCTAAACATGCATCATAACTATATTATTTCTACCCAAATCAAGCATGCAAACTCACATAAGCTGTCACCTACCGTACCAAAATACTCAAGAAATACTTCACCAAACAAAATTCTACTTGGATAATCAAAAAAGTCACATACCGGAGAGCAAATGCACCAAATTTTAGCACAAATGATGGGCTGAGCAAAGAGACCGAAAAATCTCGAGGAAGAACGGCAAGAACTCGGGTTCCAAGAAATGTGTTGAGTTTGGGAGGTGAGAGAAGGTACTTTAGCAAGGGAGAGAGTTAGTGGGGGCAAGGGGCCCCACACCATGTGCTGGCGCCACTAGGGGTAGGCCGCGCCACCCCATGGTGTGCCTGACTGGTGGGTCCCCCTGAGGTCTCCCTGTTAGCTCTCTGCCTCATTTTTGACGTAAAATTTTATTATAATTTTTATAGAATTTTTCGAGAAACTTTATTTTTGAGGTATTTCCAGAATTTTAATAATTAATAAAAAACAAAAAAACAAAAGTGAAAAGGTGGAAAGCAAAACCAAAACCAGAACTACAGAGGTTCTATGACAGTCCAATGGAAAAATAACCAAGGAAAACAAAGGTGGAAGTGGTGAAAACAAAATTATGGGTGGTGAAAACATGCATAACCACAGTAAACATGATGAAAACATGAATATGGATGATGGAAAACATGATTGTACTAAAGTAGCAAGGTGATAACATAAGTAAACATGGTGAAACCATAATGGGGAAGGTGAAAACATAGTGAAAACAGTGCCCTCTTCATTCAAAATCATTTTTTTTAACAAGGGTGATCAAGTCTTATTACCAGAACAATTTTCATATGAAGCAAAACTTTGCTAATCACTAAATAATTATGTTACCTCAACCTTGATAGACATAGTCCCAATCATATTAATTTCATATTCTTTTGGTGGCATTGGAATGGGACAATAAAATTCTCCAATCTTGATGGTCTCAATATTTTCAATTGAATTTAAACCATGTCTTCTATCAATCTTCTTGGGAAAATAAACAATATGCTCTTTATCATTAATTAAAAGTTACTTTTCCTTGATTGCAATCAATAACATCCCCTGCAGTGTTAAGAAAAGGTCTCCCAAGAATAATAGACATATTATCATCTTCAGGCATTTCCAACACAACAAAATCAGTTAATATCAAACAATTAATAGCAACTTGAACATGAACATTCTCACATATACCAACAGGAATAGTAGTAGATTTATTATCCATTTTCAAAGATATATCAGTGTGTATCAATTTTTCAAGAGAGAGCCTCTTGTAAAGAGAGAAAGGCATAACACTAACTCCAGCTCCCAAGTCACATAAAGCAATTCTAACATAATTGTTTTTAATAGAACAAGGGATAGTAGGAATAACAGGATCTCCAAGCTTCTTTGGAACCTTGCCATTGAAAGAATAATTAGCAAGCATTGTGGAAATTTCCTCATTAGGAATCTTCCTTTTGTTAGAGACAATATCTTTCATATATTTAGAATAAGGAGGCAATTTAATAGCATCAGTCAAAGGGATTTGCAACAACAGAGGTTTCATCCACTCACAAAAATCGTTATAATGTTCTTCTTCCTTTGATTTGTGTTTCCTATTAGGAAAAGGCATTGCTTTTTGTACCCAAGGCTCTCTTTCATTACCATGTTTAGTAGCAATGAAATCCTCCTTAGTATACTTTGCATTTTTAGTTTGCCTTTCGGGTTCAGCTAGAGTTTCTTCTTTATCAGAAGCATCACTTTTAACATTACCACTTTCAGTTTCAGCATCAAAAATAGATATACTATTAGGATCTTTAGCAGGTTCAGGAGATTCTACAACATCTCTATGTCTCTTCTTCTATTTCTTCGAAGGAGAACTATTGTTTTTAGGTTGTTGAGAATCTTGTTCAATTCTTTTAGGATGTCCTTCAGAATACACGGAGTCATGAGTAGAAACACCACTTGTAGTAATTAGTTCACAAACATGTTTATCTCTAGAAGCATTAGCTAGCATGTCTTTTTGCACTTTAGTGAGTTGATCAATTTGAGTTTGAACCATTTGAAAATGTTTAACAAGCCTTTTAACATCATTACAGGTTCTTTCAATAATACCATGCAAATTATCAATAGCTCTAGAGTTTTCCATAAGGTGATTTTGCACTCTCCTATTAAAGTTGTCTTGCTTAACAACATAATTACCAAATTCATCTAAGCATTAATCAGGTGGTTTAGAATAGGGAATATCTCTATTATCAAAGTATTGGAGAGAGTGTACCTCAAGAGTTGAAGGATGAGGAATAGGCTTACATAATTCTTCTGTAGGAGGTAAATTCTTCACATCTTCGGATTTAATACACCTCTCTTAAAGAGATTTCTTGGCTTCCTTCATCAATTCATCATTTAATTCAATCATCCCTCTCTTCTTGGGTGTTGGTATTTGTGTTGGCTCTGGTGTAGGTGTAGGCTCAAATATATTCCAATCATCATTATTTTTGGCTATTTTAGCCATTAATTCCTCAGCTTCTTCTGGAGTTCTTTTCCTGAAAACACAACCAGCACAACTATCCAGGTATGTCCTAGATTCAATAGTTAGTCCATTATAAAATATATCTAGGATCTCATTTTTAGGTAATGGATATCCAGGGCTAGCTCTTATCAAAGAACAAAACCTTGTCCAAGATTCAGGCAATTTTTCTCCTTCAATTTGCTCAAAGTTAAAGATATCCTACACAGCAGCATGTTGGGCACTAGCAGGAAAATATTTTTGAAAGAAAGCATTAACCAAATCCATAGGATCAGTAATAGATCCAGGTGACAGATTGTTAAACCAAGTTTTAGCTTCATCTTTCAATGAGAAAGGGAGATCTTGGTAACAAAATAAGTATGCAGTTTAGTATCATCAGAAAATAAACTACTCAAAGATGAAAGCTCATTCATGTGTTCCATAGCACTTTTACTTTCAGTTCCACAAAAAGGTTCCCTCTCAACAATAGATATATAAGATAAATCATAATCCTTGTCTCTAATGTGTATGGGAGATGCAGCAAACTTAGCATCAAGAGAAGATTTATATTTCACAGCATGTCTTGCAAGAAGACTCTTACGAGCACTTGCACCAGTAGTAGCATGAGCTTCTTCAATAAAATTATCATTAAGTTCAATATAGGTTTCATCAAGATCATCAATAGGCTCAGGTGAATTAACAGGTGTACCAATATTTTCAACAGAAATTTGAGCATTTTTAATTTGTTTGGATCTAGCAATAGTAGCATCTAGGAAAGGACCTAGAGAACCAGTATCATCAAGCACAGTAGAAGCATCATCAAAAGTATCAGAAACATTCTCAGACTCAGCAGAAGTAACAATAGCATGTGGTGGAGTAAGAAGCTTACTCATAACATACGGTGAAACAAGAGCAACAGAAGTGTTTAGAGTTGTACCTCTCCTTGTAGTGGATGGTAATATAGAGAATTTTCCATCATGAGTCTTGCTCATGATGAATGGCTTGCAGCAAACAATATCACGATCAAGTGAGAAAATAAATAAAGATATGCTCCCCGGCAACGGCGCCAGAAAATAGTCTTGATGACCCACAAGTATAGGTGATCGCAACAGTCTTCGAGGGAAGTAAAAACCCAAATTCATTGATTCGACACAAGGGGAGCCAAAGAATATTTGTATGCCTTAACAACTGAGTTGTCAATTCAGCTGCACCTGAAAGTATACTTGCTTGCAACCATTTATCAGTGGCAACAGTTTTATAGCAGAAGTAGAAATAAAATAACAGCATTAGTAAAATAGTAACATCAGTAGCAATCGCGGAAAATAGCAGGATGTGAAGTACCCTAGGCATAGAGGGAATGGATGGACGGACGTTGTATGGATAACATAGGTCATGTAATAATCTAAACATGGGCATTGCAGATAATAATAATAAAACATCAAACATCTAGGCAAACCATAGGAATGTGTTCCAATATAGTCATACATGCTCGCAATGAGAAACTTGCACAACATCTTTTGTCCAACTAGCCCGTGGCAGTGGGGCCTCTAGGGAAACTACTGGTAATTAAGGTGCTCCTTTTAATAAAGAACCGGAGTAAAGCATTAACACTCCTTGAACACACGTTATCCTCACATCAAAACCATCCCCTCCGGTTGTCCCAATTTCTATCACTTTGGGGCCTCGGGTTCCGGACAAGTAGTTTCCCTAGAGGTCCCACTGCCACGGGCTGCTTTGCTCCGGTGCTTTATTAAAAGAAGCACCTTAATTACCAGTAGTTTCGTGATATGATCAAGAAACATAATTATACTCACGAAACAATAACATGTTCAGACCTGAGATCATGACACTCGGGCCCTAGTGACAAGCATTAAGCATAACAAGTTGCAACGACGGTAGAAAACACTAACAATGGATACTAGGCACTATGCCCTAACAATCTGGCATTATTACATGATCGATCTCATCCAATCCCTTCCATTCCTCTCATCCTACAGCGGTGTTTACTCACGCATGGATGGGGGAATCATGGATGGTTAATGGAGAAGAGGTGGTGGTGTCGATGGCGATGATCTCTTCGAATCCCCGTCCCGGCAGGGCGCCAGAACAGGAACTTCTGATCTCCGAATTGAGTTTCGAGGTGGCGGCAGCGCTGTGTTGTGTTTCTGTGGAATATGACGAATCCCCTTGGTTTTTAGGTTACGGGGAATGAGTAGTCAAAAGGGGAGTCGAGGGTGTGCATGGGTGGCCCACACCACCTGGCGGCGCGACCAAGGAGGGCGTGTCAGGGGTGGTGTGGCCCCCTCCTGGCCCCTCTCGTGGCCCCCTTCTAGCTCCCGGGGTCTTCTGGTGTTTTAGGCTCAGTGGGATCTTTTCTGGGCAATTTTCTGAAAGTTGATTTTTCTGCACAAAAAGAAGACACCAAGGTAATTCTGCTGAAAACAGCGTTAGTCCGTGTTAGTGGTATCCAAACTCACAATTTTAGAGGAAAACAATAAGAAAAGTGTTCGGAAAAGGAGATACGTTTTGGACGTATCAACTACTATGACATTTTCTCAATATCTCTCGTTGTTCTTATTCTGGAACATATCTTTGCATAATACCATCTACTCCATCTTTATATAAGTGTGGGTCATCCCAAAAATAATGCCTCAAGTCATAAAAGAATTTTCTTCTTTGCTGAGATGTAAAGGTTGGAGGCAAGTACTTGGAAATAATGAAGTTAGTATAATCTGCATACCAAGGACTATCTCACGAGCTTACTCTTATTGCAGCCAACTTTTCATTTGGAAAACTATCGTTAACAGGAATAGGGTCGTAAGAAATGTTTTCCAATCTAGACAAATTATCATCAACAGGATTTTCAACACCCTTCCTATCTACAATATGCTTATCAAACTCTTGTGAAAGCAGCACCCATCTAATAAGCCTAGGCTTAGCATCTTTGTTTTCCATAAGGTACTTAGTAGCAGCATGATCAGTATGAATAGTGCCTTTCGAATCAACTGTACAAGGTCTAAACTTATCACAAGCAAAAAACTACAGCTAGGAATTCTTATTCAGTGGTAGCATAATTCTTTTCAGCGGAATCAAGAGTCTTACTAGCATAATGAATAAAATTCAACTTCTTATCTATTCGCTGTCCAAGAACAACACCTACAGCAAAATCACTAGCATCACACATAATTTCAAAGGGTAAATTCCAATCAGGTGGTTGATCAATAGGAGCATAAATTAAAACCTTCTTTAGAATTTCGAAAGCTTCCTTACAATCATCATAAAAACCAAAAGCTACATGTTTTGAAAGAAGAGTAGTAAGAGGCTTTGATATTTTATATAAATCTTTAATAAACCTCCTATAGAAACCAGCATGACCAAGAATACTACGAATACCTTTGACATCCCTGAGACATGGCATTTTCTCAATTGCTTCAACTTTAGCTCTGTCAACTTCAATACCTCTTCTAGAAATTTTATGTCCAAGAACAATTCCTTCATTAACCATAAAGTGGCATTTCTCCCAATTAAGAACAAGATTAGTTTCCTCACATCTCTGCAAAACTTTATCAAGAGTGTGCAAGCAGTTATCAAAACAAGTTGCATGGACGGAGAAATCGTCCATGAATACTTCCACAATTTCCTCACAAAAACCATGAAAGATAGCAGACATGCATCTTTGAAACATAGCAGGAGCATTACACAAACCAAAAGTCATACGTCTATAAGCATAAGTTCCATAAGGACAAGTAAAATTTATTTTCTCTTGATCTTTCTTTTTAATAGAAATTTGAGAAAACCCAGAATAACCATCAAGAAAGCAAAAATGAGTTTTATTAGACAACCTTTCTAACATTTGATCAAAAAAGGTAAAGGATAATGATCTTTCTTAGTAACTTTTTTAACTTTCCTAAAATAAATGCACATTCTATAATCAACTACTACTCTTTGAGGAATAATCTCATCAGTTTCATTTGGCACAACAGTAATTACTCATTTCTTAGGAACATAATGCACAAGACTTACCCATCTACTATCAGCAATAGGATAAATAATACCAGCATCCAGGAGTTTCAATACCTCATTTCTTACCACTTCCTTCATCTTAGGAATTAAACGGCGTTGATGTTCAACAACTGGCTTTGCATCAGGTTCCATATTAATAGCATGCTGACATATAGCAGGGGAAATCCCTTTCAAATCATCAAGAGTATATCCAATAGCTCCTCGATGTTTCTTCAATACTTCCAATAACATTTCCTCTTCCTTAACTGAAAGTTTAGAACTAATAATAACATGATATGTTTTCTTGTTATCAATGTGAGCATATTTAAGATTATCAGATAAAGGTTTTAAATAAAAAACAGGATCCTCCTTGGGTGGTAGTGTGGTACCCAAGTCTTCCACAGGTAAATTGTGTTTCAGCATCTCTGGCTGACGAAGAAGAATCTCGTCAATCTCATTTCTTTCTTCCATAAATACCTCACTTTCGTGGTCCTCCATATGTTGCTGCAAAGCATTGTTAGGAGCAAGAGCAATAGAGGCAAGTTGTTCAACTTTAGCAAATTTAGAAAAATTAAACTCATAAGATTCTCCATCAAATTTAGTTAATATTTTCTCCTTCTTAAAATCTATAACAGAACCACAAGCGTTTAAGAAAGGTCTACCAAAAATGATAGGATGAGATTTACTAGCAACTGCACCAAGTACTAGAAAATCAGTAGGATATTTATTTTTACCACATAAAACTTCCACATCTCTAACAATACCAATTGGAGAGATAGTTTCTCTATTGGCAAGTTGGATAACCACATCAATTTCTTCAAGTTCACAAGAACCAATTGCATGCATGATTTCTCTATAAAGCTCATACTGAATAGCACTTGAACTTGCACCAATATCACATAAACCATAATAGCAATGATCACCTATCCTGATAGAAATCACATGAACACTAGTTTTCCTAAATCTACTAGGATGTGGAACAATATTAGAAGCATCTTCACAGAAGATAATGTGTCTGTCTCCTACACTTTTAGTGACAAGTTCTTTTACTATTTCTACTGTAGGTTCAATATTTATTTGTTTATCGGGTTCTATAGATTTCTTTGTACTTTTGTTAACCACACTAGCTATAATAGAATGTTCCTTTGCCTTAGCAGGGAAAGGCATTTTCTCAGTATAAGGTTCAGGCACAACAAGATTAACAGTATGAACTTCTATGTTTCTAGCAGGAACACAATTAATAATATCTTTATAAGGTGCATGATACTTGTTCCACTCCTTTTTGGGAATATCAAGATAAGAGGCAAAAGCCTTAAAAAAGTTTGCAAAAATTTGAGAGTCAAGACCACAAACCGCACTAACATTATAAAAATCATCGGTTCCCATAAAATATTTAATGCATCCATAATCATTATTTATACCTGCCTTTCTACCTTTTTCATTCTCCCATCCTTCAGTATTTTCGTGAATATGGTCAAGAAGATCCCATTTAGCTTCTCCTTTCATACGTGTAAATGATCTAGAACAAGAAGCATCCAATAAATCCTTATCATGAAGAGAAAGCCTTGCATAGAAATTATTAATAACAATATTACTCGGGAGCTCACGAATGGGACATTTGAGCTTTAGTAACTTCAATCTCCCCCACGCTTGGGCAATACTCTCTCCATCATGAGGTCAGAAATTATATATTTGATTCCGATCCTTATGAATCTCACTGGAAGGATAGAATTTAGAATAAAAGAGAGGTACAATTTCCTCCCGTCCAATAGATCGACCATTCTTCAGCATCTTATACCATTCTGCAGCTTTGCCCTTCAATGATAAAGAGAATAGCTTCCTCTTAACTTGGTCCACTGAAATACCTACACACTTGAACAACTCGCATAATTCATGTATAAAGAGTAAATGGTCACCGGGATTGATAGTTCCATCTCCAAAATAGCAGTTATCCATAACACGTTCACCAATTTTCATAGGTATTTTAAAAGGATCAAATTGAGAAGACAGTGGGTCATCTACTACCTTAGCAGTGGCAGCAGTATTCCCAAATAGGGAATAAAATGGACATCTCTCCATAAACAAATAAAGCAGCAGATAGAAATAAAAACAACACTCACAGTAAAAGTTTCCCCTACCGATTCTACTTACCAACGGCGCTTCACTCCCCGGCAACGGCACCAGAAAATAGTCTTGATGACCCACAAGTATAGGGGGTGTATCTTAGTACTTTCGATATATAAGAATGTCGATCCCAACGAGGAGCAGAAGGTGTCAAGCAGTTTGGATGAAGGATTCACTGTAAATACTAACAGACAAGTTTCTAGGGGTTTTTAATATAGCAGATAAATAAAGTACGAGTGAATAAAAGACATTAATAATAATTGCAACAAGTGGATCAATCTATTATAGAGCAAAGTAAAATCCGGTTGGTTTACTTCTGATGAACAAACGTTCTTGAGGACACACGGGAATTTCGTCAAGTGCTTTCGCCTCATAGAGCTGATTAATCTTTATTGTATTGATAGGTGGTGTGTGGGTGAACCTATGATAATGTACTGTCCTAACTTCGACTAATACATACCTGTGATTATACCCCTTTCAAGCATCCGCAACTACAAGAAAGTAATTAAGATAAATCTAACCACAGTCTTAAACTCTGGGATCCTACAAGCCTCATGCATCTGTTTCCTAACGGGGGTTTATGTTTCTGTCACTCCGGCAAACCCACAATTAGTAGCCGAGTACACAATGCATTCGTCTAGGCCCATAAAGGTGAAGTATCATGTAGTCGACGTTCACATGATACCACTAGAAGAATAGCACCACAACTTAAATATCAAACCATTAAATATTACTCAACATAATTCCACTACTAACATCTTGACTTCTCACATGTCCTTAAGAAGTAAACAAACTACTCACAAGACATCACATGGATCATTATTACAGGTGATATAATGATGAATAACAATCTGGTCAGAAAGTGCAAACACCGATAAATCTCGTAAGCATCAACTACAAACAAGTAATTCACACCGGGAGAGAGATCTAGTGGAAAACAACGATATAGAGACCTAATTGTTACAACGGGATGGAGGTGGATGGTGATGACAATGGTGATGGTGGTGATGACAATGACGATGATGATCTTGATGATGCCGAGCGCGATGACGGTGATGGTGGTGACGATTCCCCTCTCATCGAGGGAATTTCCCTGGCAGATTTCTCCCTGCCGAAGAGCTTTTCTCTCTTTGTTGCTTTCCGCCTCTTGGAGGCGGCGGAATATTTCCTTGACGATTCCCCGAGTCTTAGGGTTTCGGAGTGATGAAGTACGCGAAAGGGGACAAGCAGTGGTGGGCTAGGGCCACCACACCACGTGGCAGCGCGGCCAGGGGGTGACCCGCGTCGTGGCATGGTGTGGGCCCCTCGTGGCCCACCTCTGCCTCCCCTTTTAGCTGGCTCCGGCATCTGCCAAAATAGGAACTCTCTTATGTTTTCCGTGAATCTCTGATCTTCAGAATTATGGTATCTTGAAGGTCATTTTTCCAGCAGAATTTCGATTCCAGAAGTAAATTCTCCAATAATCATCAAACATGCAAAATAGATGAAATAACATAAGTATCGTCTCTAAATATTAAATATATCAATGAATAGTAGTAAATTATGATATAAAATAGTGATGCAAAATGGACATATCATCCCGATGTCCAGGTCAAAAAGTTTATGTCTGTTTCATGGTGGATTGGTTGTGTCAATTTAGTTTGCTGGGACGTAGCACTTGATTAGGTACGTACCTATTTCTTTTGTTGGTACGTGAGCTATACAAAAACCAAAGAAAGAAAAGGAAATTCGAGACCAATCTGCTAAGAGTACTACTCCCTCTCTCCGAAATTAATTGTCTTAAAGTTGGATAAAAGTGGATGTATCTAGACATATTTTACTGTTAGATACATTCACTTTTGTCCAACTTTGAGACAATTAATATGAGAAGGAGGGAGTACACCAATTCGTATTGATATTTGTGCTTCCTTGCACGTGAGATTTGGAGTCCTATCCAAACCGTGATCTGCTTGGGATCCTGTGTTGCATCGTGTTATAAGGAAGCAACTCTTGCTTTTTCTTACGAGGATTTCTGCCTGTGGTTTTCAATGCAATCAAGCTATGATGTCGTTGGTTGTTGTTTGCGCTATCTACCGCTGCTGCCTTGTTGTTGCTGCCGAGGGCGTCTGCTGCGACGGTTAACTCCATGATCGCCGAAAATTCTATTGTTGTTGTTGTTGAACCTAAGACAAAACGGATTGCTCTTCCTATTTATGCTGATGATCTTGCTCCTAATGTCTGTGATGGATTTGAGAAAGCTTGCGTATATATCAAGGATTGTACGGATGTTTTGGAGGAGAGATTAAATAGCAAATTTGAGGCACTGAATACTTATTCCGCGTTCGCGAGTGGAGGCCCTGATACGTCATAAATGTATCCTTAATTTCAGATGTTCCATGATGTTTTCATGCCATATGCTACATGTTTTCCTTACACCTTATGCTATTTTATCGATTTTCTGGGACTAACCTATTGACAAGATGCCATAGAGCCAGTTCCTGTTTTCTGTTGCTTTTAGTTTCGGAAAAGTTGTTCTGTAAATATTCTCATAATTGGAAAATTCGAAGCCCAGACATCTTAGAATTCCCGGAGGGTCCACGGAGTCCCTAAGAGACCCGGAGGGGGGCCACAGGGTGGCCACACCATAGGGTGGAGCGGGTCCCCCCGGCCGCGCCACCAGGTGGTGTGGTCCCCCTGGACACCCCCCGGCTTCACCATCTCGCCTATATATGCCCCTCGATGCATAAACCCTAAATAAATCAGCCTTTTTCCACGAAAAGTTCCGTAGCTCCCTCGCCGCCGCCGATAAGTTTCGGGGGACAGAAATCTGTGTTCTGGCACCTTGCCGGGACTGGGAAGTGCCTCCGGAGCCATAACCATCGACTCCACCACCATCTTCATCGTCGTTGATGTCTCCTATGATGAGGAGGGAGTAGTTCTCCCCCGGGGCTGAGGGCTCTACCGGTAGCTATGTGTTTCATCTCTCTCTCCCATGGTGTGATCTTGATGTGATCATGAGCTTTGTAATCTAGTTGAATTAGTAGATGTTACTCTTCATCTGTTATGCTACTCAAGTAGTTTTCTTATGAGATCTTCATAAACACTTTGATCACGGTGTAATGGTGACAGTGTGTGCACCATGTGGTTTAGCATGATATTTATATCTTGTGTTGGATGACCCTATGAAATTGTGGCTTTTGTCTAGTAATTTCTAGGGCGCTTATAGTGACAGTGTGGGGTTAACTAGACATGAGAATGCGACTTCGAGGAGTGTTGTTACAGCCCTACGCAATGAATTGGTGTTTGTTATTCGACCAGAAAGTGGTTCGAAGTAGCATAGTGAAGAGATTATATTTATGCATTCAATTATGTTATCATTGTTGAGAGTGTGCACTAGTGAAAGTATGATCCTTAGGCCTTGTTTCTAAGCATTGAAACACCGTTTACATTCAGTTCTGCTACATGTTTGCTTACTGTCATTTTTATTTCAGATTGCTATTGTCACTTATAATCATCCAAATTACTTGTATTTCACTCTCTCTTCGCCGAACTAGTGTACCTATACAACTGACAATTGTATTAGGTGTTTTGGGGACACAAGATACTTCTTGTATCGTAATTGCAGGGTTTCTTGAGAGGGATACCTTTGACCTCTTCCTCCCTGAGTTCGATAAACCTTGGGTGATCCACTTAAGGGAAACTTGCTGCTGTCCTACAAACCTCTGCACTTGCAGGCCCAACACTGTCTACAATAATAGAAACGTGCGTAGACATCAGGCCCCTTCTGCTACTACATTACAAGATGCGCTAACACAGCGAGACAAACATGTTTGAGGATCGTCTTCTCCATCCCATGGCACTAGCACATGAAGTTGTTGATCTCAATTTGGAGGACGATGTTGGATATGCTCCTCAACAACGCACCTTTGATACTCGTCATGCTGCCGTTGTTTGTGTTGGTCAGGCTACACGTGTTCCCTTGGATGATGGTATTGGGCGTGTTAAAAAATTTATACCACCTTTCTTCGGTGCGGGCAGTCCCGATAATTATTTGGAGTGTGAGATTTGCGTGAATCATATTTTTGCTGCTCACCATGACACCGAGGAGTAGAAGCTTGAACTTGCAGCAATTGAGTTCTCCGGTTATGTCCTGATATGGTGGAGCCAAATTCTGCGTATGCCCAACCGTCCAATGTCTTGGAGAGGCCAACATCGTTTTGATCCTAAACATTACAAGCGTGAGATGTACAACGAATTGCAGCAGCTTACTCAAGGTCTAAAATCCGTGGATGAGTATTCTAAAGAGATGGAGTTGTTGATGATACATATAGGAACAACTGAAGACCCGGAGGCCACGATGTCTTGGTTCTTTAATGGTCTAAATATTGAGGTGCAAGATCATGTGGAGATGGTCATCTATTATAATCTTCAGGATCTTGTGCACCAAGCTGAGCGTGCGGGCAACAACTCAAATGACGTCAAGCTACAACCCCTACACATACATGGCGTCGTTCCTATAGCGAGGCTGCTGGTTCTAGTGCTAAGCCGACACCTTCTACACGCTCCAATAATATTTCTGTCGGATATATACTGAATAGGGGTATAGAAGATGGTAGATAAAGAGCCGGACTATCAGGGTGGCCTACGTGGTAATGGGCTTAGGTCCATTGGGCGGCCCAGTAGTCCGACGCGCAGAAACCGGATTCTAGAAGAACCCGGATCACGGCCCACGTGATCTGGCTTGGAGGAGAAGACGGATTCCTTACTTTCCAAGTTACAAGTTAAACGTAGTCTTCTAGGTTTCCTGCTCTGTAAGCCCTAATCTGGCTATTATATAAAGCCGGACGGGAGATAGATTAAACAAGTTAAGTTAGACACAAGTTCAAGCTCTACGCAACTCGCCGAGAAGTTCATCCTCGTCGAGTAGCTAGATCTATTCCCTCACATTGTAACCCTGTTATACGGGCTTTAGTCCCAATTAGTGAGAAGTGCAGGAGTAGGTACGTCGTACTGTCGCGACGTACTGAACCTGGGTAAAATCCCGTGTTCTGTGTTACTACGCTATCCCGTTACCCCACGTCTCTACCGTAGTCTCATGGCACCCCCGTCTATGAAAACTACTATGATGTCTCGACAGTTGGCGCCCACCGTGGGGCAAACGACGTCAGGCGTGAAATTCCGATCTGGGATACTCGGCGGAATTGGAAGATCGATCACTGTCGGAAGCTTGGAATTCGACGACGACGTCGGGCGCTTCCTCGACAACGGATCCTACATACCGGCGCAAAACCACCTGGTAAGTGCCTGCGTGTTACCGATTGGATCTGCTAACATCTTCATCGGACTAACTGCAGAAGCAATGGGGTTTTGCGGTGGAAGCAAATTTATCCCACCCGCCCTATACCCAGTCGAAGACGACTATGATGCCGGATTCTGCTCAGATCGCCGACAAAAAAGTGATACACACTTTATCGGCATGGTGCAAACCGAAATCGCTGAAAACACGGATGACGGAAATCCCGTGCAAGAGGCAGATAACAACCTACCCGTCATAGAGACGGAAGAACAAATACCCGTCACAGAGACGGAAGATCCGACATCCGTCAACCAGACGATGAACTCGGAAGCAGAGTCCGTGCTTGCCGCCATTGAGGCGAGATTGGAGTCGGAAACCGGATCGGATAACTTCGACTCCGAAGACGAAGATGAGGATGCCTTCGTGAGAAAGGTTAAGTCCTTTCAAGAGGGATTCCATGAAGTGCTAATGGCAAAATCAGCTGATACAACGGGTGCCGACAGCCAGGAAAGCCCTAAAACCCCTCCGCCAGTGGAAGAAAGAGAAGACGGAGAAACTTCTCCGATATTCCCCAATGTTAAGGAGATGACAGAAGATGAGCCTGTCAAAAAACCTCCTTCTTCCAAGAAAAAGCACCGTGCATCTAAAAAACTCCAATACAAACTCCGGAAGAAAAAATCAGCCGATCTCGCTGATGAAAACCTGGAAGTTGGAGATATTAGCGGCACAAAGCCCGCGGAAAAGAAATCTAAGGAAATCACTGCTCCGCCAAGGACAGAACTGGAAGAGCAAGAGCTATTACAAACACCAGTGGGACCAGATGAACCCCCTGAGATGCTGGAAGCCAGGAGACAAGCTTTCCAACGGCAACAGCAACATCTGCTTAGATATCGGCAACATCTCCAACAAACCCATAATGACATCAAAGTCATGAAGGAAGAAATAGAGGAGTACGAGAGAAAGCATAGATCTGCCTTAAAACCTACTAGGTTACCCGGAATCGCAAGACCGGAAGAACTGCCGCCAAAAGAAAGGTTCTATAACCCATCTTGGCAAAAGCAGTTAAACGGCAAAGATGCCAAGGGCGAGCCAATATACAAAACCGCAGCAGAAAACGCGGAAGCAGCGTTCGCCATCCTAAACAACGATCTGTACTCCAACGGGGAAAAACTCCAAGGGGTGTATGCCTTCCTAGGAAAAGCATTACAACAGCAGCAGCGAGGCCAAGAGCGATCAGGGAGGCTGCATGATAATTCCGCCCTCTACAAAACAGCTACTTGCGCTGCTGGAGCACCTGGACCGGAAGAACCCGGAGATTCGGATAAAAAAGAAGATCCGAGAAAAGACAAGAAAAACCCCGACAACCGGGACGCAGCGTCTAGAACCGGACCTCATCTCCCGAAAGATGGATACAAACCACACGATCGGGAAGACAGACACCGGAATGACGGCAAAATAATGCCACCTCCGAGAAACCCAGCTGAAAAAGCTGGAAGATATGATATACCTCACAGACGTGAAAGATCCCGGACACCTCCTAAGGATAAGGAAAGGCATAGAAGCAGAACTCCGCCTAAAGGACGTGAACACGGAAGAGATAGAGACAACCTCGGAAAAGCGCGTCCGCGCAACAATGGAAAAGAAAGGAGCAGATCCCCTTCTGTCCATTCAGCCGGGAGATATTCTGCACACATTGATAGAGCAGAAAAGGATGATCTATACTTTGGTCCTAAATGTTTTACTGACAGGATCCGAAGGATAACCCTGCATTCTGGCTTCGCCAAAGTTGGTCCAACCTACCAAAAGTATACCGGCAGTACAAACCCGGATACCTGGCTCTCAGATTATTATACAGCCGTCCAAATCAACAATGGGACAGACCTGGAAGCTGTCAAGTTTCTTCCCCTAATGTTGCTAGACGGAGCCAGAGATTGGATCAATGGTTTACCATCAAGAACTGTCGACAGTTGGGATGATATGGCGAGAGTATTCACTCAGCGTTTTCGGGGAACATACAAACGCCCAAATAGCATCAACCAGCTGAACCGTTGCACCCAATTTGAGGACGAACCATACGTGGATTTCATCTCCAGATGGACTGCAATGAAGAATAGTTGCTCTGGAGTAACTGACGTACAAGCAATGCATGCTTTCGTCAATGGCCTAAAACCCGGACTTGTACCGTTCATGGTTGGTTCTAAACAGCACAAAGATCTCGGATCTATGCTTACAACCGCCAATGAGCATGCTGCAGCCGAAGATGATATCAGAGCAAGAGGAGGCAATATTGAGTCACTAATACTCGCCAAGAAAACCCCTCGTTCTGACAAAAAAGGAACTCCAGAGTCAACGACAAAGCCCAAGGAGGTCAACATAGCCTTTGGAGGAGAAAAGGTGAATAAGTGGAAAGGCCGCAGTCCAGATCCAATCAATTACACTACCGAAGAATGGGAGAGAATTAAGTCGGAACCCTGCGTCCACCACTCGCAATTTGGGAAACCAACCCACACAAACGCGCAATGCCGGCTAAACAAGCATATGAAAGGCAATGCAGGATCCGGAAATAAGGGGAAGGGTTCCAAAAGGAAACCTGCCAAACAAAAGCCAGAAGCTGAAAAAGAAGACAGTGAATCGGACACTGATGACAAAATCCAGGAACAACAGCGAAAAGGCGAACCCAAATTTCCGAGAGTTGACGGAGAAGCAATGTTAACTTTCTTAGCAACCCCGTCAGCAAAGGTGGCCAAAAGAACACTTCGGGAGATAAGCGCAGTTGTTCCTGCGACCCCGAAATTCTTGAAGTACTCCAACACACCGATAACCTGGGATCAGTCTGATCATCCCGGAAATATCCCTGAACCCGGCACACAAGCTCTTGTTGTAAGCCCTATTGTTCAAAACACTAGGCTAAAAAGAGTGCTGATGGATGGAGGATCCAGCATCAATATAATGTATCTGGATACACTGAAGCACTTGAAGATCTCCGAGTCCCAGCTCAACTAAAGCAATATACGCTTCCATGGCATTGTTCCTGGCAGGCAAGCACGATCCCTAGGAGAAATTTCCCTAGATGTCACCTTCGGAGATAAAGATCACTTCCGGCAGGAAAAAGTATCCTTCGAAGTAGTGCCGTTCGAAAGCGTGTATCACGCAATACTCGGACGTCCGGCTTTCGCCAAATTTATGGCAAGATCTTGCTATATCTACAACAAGCTGAAGATGCCAGGACCCAAAGGAGGAGTAATCACCATTGCCGGTGATTTCAAGCTGGCAAATGAGTTGGAAAAAGAAAACGCCCTTTGCGCCCAGAGAGTTATAGCGAAGGAGGAACTGAAGGAATTAGCCAAGGAGGTATCGCCGAAAGAAATGCCGGCAGGAAAAGAAACTCGGAAGCCAACAGATAGCTTCAAGGCGTCCGAGAATACAAGACAGGTAATCCTAGATCCCAAAGATCCGACAAAATTCGTCGTCGTAGGGACTGGGATGACTGACAAATAGGAAGGCGAGCTCATCAAGTTCCTCCATGAGAACTGGGATATTTTTGCCTGGTGTCCAGCTGACATGCCAGGCGTACCCAGGGAACTTGCTGAGCACCAACTCAAGGTTATTCCCGGATCAAAACCCGTCAAACAAGGTCTCCGTCGATTTGACGGAAGAAGACGGAAGGCTATTGGCAAGGAAATTATCCGGCTTTTAGCAGCGGATTTCATCAAGGAAGTAATCCATACTGATTGGTCCGCAAATCCGGTATTAGTGCCGAAGAAAGACACCACTGCTCTTAGAATGTGTATAGATTACACAGGATTGAACAAGTTGTGTCCGAAAGATAGGTTCGCGTTACCACGAATCGATCAAATAATAGATGCCACTGCAGGCTCCGAGCTTTTATGCTTTTTGGATGCATACTCCGGGTACCACCAAATACGCATGAAAAAGGAAGATCAAATCAAGACTTCTTTTATAACCCCGTATGGGACGTACTATTACATAACCATGCCTTTTGGCCTGAAGAACGCAGGTGCAACCTACCAGCGTTGCATGCAACGTTGTTTGCATAGTCAAATTGGCAGAAACGTCCATGTTTACGTGGACGATATTGCCGTCGTAACCAAGGAAAAAGATACACTCCTTGAGGATTTGCGAGAAACTTTCGAAAACTTGCGCACTTACAAGATGAAGTTGAATCCATCTAAGTGCGTATTAGGGGTTCCCTCAGGAAAACTTCTGGGTTTCATTGTTTCCCACAGAGGAATAGAAGTTAACCCGGAAAAGATCAAGGCAATCTTGAACATCCCAAAACCTACATGTGTAAAAGATGTCCAAAGATTGACGGGTTCCGCTGCAGCCGTCAGCAGATTTATCAGTTGGCTGGGGGCTAAAACCTTACCACTCTACAAGCTGCTGAAAAAATTCGACAAAGTCAAGTGGATTGCGGAAGCCTGGGAACGTCTAGAAAGTTATGTACCTTTCCGTACTAAGTTCAATTCTGTGTAAACATCTTTTGAGATCATGAAATAAAGTTGTCGGAATGCTGTCATCCATGTTCTTTATAAGTGTAAAGTGTTTCCGCCTCATCTATTTCCCAATGATATTACAAATTGCTCAACGTTAACCCGAATTGTGCTTGCGTACTCGGCGTTACAAAACTGAATGATTTTTTCAGCCTATTAACGGCTAAGGGAAACTTGAATTGCCTGTGTGCCCAAGTTTCACTTAAAACTTTCCTTGAATTCTCTAAGTCTTATCTGATTGTGTGTGTGTTGGGTTACTGGAACTAGTTAGTAAAAATGCCTTTAGCATGATCCATGTTTCCGAGTTTCAAAACTGCTTGGTTCGTCCCCAGTTACTCGGCATGAAGATTCATATTGCTATTTGAGCCATTTCAAACACTAAGGACAGTTAAAACATACACACCAGAGAACTTAGAAGATAAAGGAATGATCAAAACCCAAAAAACTTGCAAAGAATTTCATAATTTAAACTGCAACAGACGGAAGTTTCATTCATACAAAAGAAGCATTACATTTTGGATTACATTAAAAGAACAGTAATGCTCCTATTGTCTATTTTTTCTATCCAGGTTCCAGGTAACCCTTCAAGCATCTGACTCCTCCTCGCTGCTTTCGTCTTCGGGGATTGGAGGGATCTCCGCTTCTGGATAGTTGACGGAGATATTTACCATGGAGGCAATCTGGGTGGCGTGGCCTTTGACTTCACCAAAGATGGTGTTTCGCTGCATATCCGTGTATCCTTGAGGGACACCGGACGCCACGCGCCAGGATTTAGCACTAGGGTAGTGCATGCGCATGAGGCCAAGAGCCATGCGCGCACCACCCCGTGCAGCGGAGCGAAGGAGAGATTCCTTAGACTCCGCCACCTCCATGATGGCACCCGGAAGTTTTTCAACCTCCGAGCACTCCCCAGATTTTTCGGGAAGAAACTTGTCCACCAGCTGCGTTGCAGCAGCCTTGATCAAATTCCATGTCTCCCCGAAAGCTCGAATGCCTGCAATCCGAGTGCCATCTGGGGTATCGCCTGTTTTTTCCAGTAAAACACCTAAAAAAGTTAGATGGAAAAACAGAGCAAGTAAAACTTGGAAAGACGACAAATTAATAAGAGATTTACCGATGAGCTTGTCGATCTCGGAAACTTCCTCCAGGCGAAGGTTCAGAGCGTCGGTCAAATCCCGAATGGTGGATTTGTCCTTCTCCGCCTGCTCGGAAGCCTTGGAATTAGAAACTCCAAGGGCCAGATTACTGGCTTCCAAGTCTTGTTGTGCTTTCACAAGGTTCTTGTGAAGCTCAACATTCTCCTTGCGGAGAATTTCGGCATTGCCAGAATCTTCTGCTGCTTGTTTAGCCTCAGCTAATGCAGCTGAAAAGCAAGGGAAAAATCCGAGTTAGCCAGCTCCTCGGAAAAAACTTAGGCAAATAATTGAATTGGAAATTTCAGGAGGAAAATGTTTACCTTGTGTTTCCGACAATGCGAGCTTAGCTGATTCCAGCTCTGCTTCCCTTTCTTCAAGAATAGAGAGAAGACTTCTAACTTCTTTATTCTTGATGGTAAGCTTCCTAAAAACTTCCCTGTTGATGGCTTCGGAGGTTTGCTGAAACATAGCAAGGAGAAGAATGAGTACAAAAAGCATTAAAGCAAAAAGCACGCATTTTAATTAATTCTTGGGGGCTAGAGTTATATACCTGGCTCATGCGCTGCAAACCTGCCAAGTTTTCTTTGAACTCTTTCGCGTATTCCGCGAAGAGATTCCCGGCTGCGTCCAAGCCGTCATTGATAGCTTTGAAATCTTTGTCAAAGGTGGGAATTTCCTCGTCGAAAGTCCGAGTTAATTTTTCCACCTCTGGGGCCGCCCTTTCCCTCGTGTCCGGGTCGGACACAATGGGCTGGCTGGGCTCTGGGGGCTTGGTGGTGGGGGCTGCAGTAGGCTCTTCCGCCATCGTGCTTGGCGTGTCCGGGGCGACGGCGGGAGAAGGTTGGCTGCCTCGGCTGGAAGAAACCTTGTGTTTCTTCAGCTTCTTCGGCTTCAGGGTGGAAGGTGGCAGGCTAAAAACATAAAAACCCGGAAAAGGTCAAAACACCGAAGATGGATGAAAAAAGTTCCCATAAAAGAAATTTCCGGAAGAAAGAACCTGGAGGTGGCGACGGGGATTCCGTCAAGATCGATAATTTCGTCCGAGGAAGTTATCTTCTTGCGCTTGCGTCCACCTGTAGCGGCGGTGCGCAGCCCGTCCAGCTCAGCCTCAGACACCAAGTCCGAATCTGAAAGATCCTCGAACTGTCGAACAAGTAAGATCAAAATCAGGAGCTAGGAAATCCGAGATAAAATAGAACTGTACCCAAATGACTGAAAAATTACCTTGGGAACCGGATTTTCGGCCGTGTACATTGGCCGACTCTCTGTGTATTGGTCGCGCGATGCGACCAACTGGTTGATGCGCCGCCTAAGTTCCTTTGCGGGCCAATCCTTGGCGGATGTCCGCATCGGATCGTTGACTCCCGTGTATTCACACAGGAAACGGCCGCTGTGGTTGGCTAGTGGCTGGATCCGCCTAATCAGCCAGCATAGAACCGTGTCCATGCCGGTTAGAGGCGGATCCATGGAGGTGAGCTTGGCGATGCGCCGCTTGATCTTTAGCAGATCTGGCGGCAGAACTTGGACGGCTTCTGTTCCCCAGTTATCCTGGGGAACGGCGGCGGAGTTCACAAAAGGTGGAACCCCGACGGCCTTTTTAGGAAAAGGCACGTCGGGATGATAGAAGAAAGAACCCGTCCAAAATTTGACGGATTCTGAAGTTTTGATCTTGGGGAACCAATCCTCTCGGAATCTCCGAAGAGTGAAGGATATAGTTCCGCAAGTTGGGAGTGCGCCCTCCGAAGAGTTTCGCTTAACTCCAAAACAGTACATCCAGAAATCTAACCTAGGTTCTAGCCCTAAGTAGCCTTCGAACAAGGCCTGAAAGCCGGCCATGTACAGAATGGAATTGGGGGGAAGATTGTGGGGCTGGATGTTGTAATGAGAGAGAACCTGGAGGAAGAAAGAAGATGGTGGAAGTCCCATACCTCGCAAAAGGTGGGAAGAAAGGAGTACCCTTTCGCCATCTCGTGGCGCGGGTTCGGTTTCTTCTTCTGGCAGCCGCCATTTCTTCTTGAGAACCAGGCCCTCCTTTTCCAAGTTTGGAAGGAGAGCCGGGGGAATACTGCAGGCACTCCAGTTGCCTGCAGATTCCGCTTCCTCGTCCGCTCCGGTGGCGGCGGCGGCGGCGGCCTCCGCGGCGGCGAGTTCGTCGCCGAGGAGCTCGATCTTTTCCTCCGCCGTTTCAGGTGGAAACGGCGGGGTTGTCGCGGCGCTCGATGGCGCAATGTCCGCGGCGGTGGAAGTGTTTTCTCCACCCGCCGCGGAAGCAGCAGTCTTCTCCGGCTCGCCGCCGGCGTGCGTCTGCGATCCCGGTTGCGGATCCAGATCGTTGACAAGCTCGTCGATGGCGGTGCGGGTTGGTGACGACGGCGAGGAGGCCATATTTTGGTGGTGCTTTGCGTTCGGCGTACGAAGGATGTGTGCGTTGGGACAAGGACTTGCTCTCGAGCTCGCGTGCGCGTCAATGGCGTAGGCAGTGAGGGAGTGAGGAAAGTTTCGGAGGAGGACGATGACGGCTATTTATAGCCAGAAATCCGTTTAGATACGTGCCAACGACTCTTTCGACCGTTGGATGTTCGACGCGTGTCGCTCGCCGGAAACTACGGGAAATATAACGACAGGGGAATGATGGCTATCTCCTCATTTCCCGTGAGAATCTGTCAGAGATACGTTGCAGGGTTTCCCGCGTGAAACCAAGCGTCGCCTGCGTCAGCATGATTAAAGCGCTGACGTTAGAAGTTCCTTTCCCGCGAAGGATCGCGACAAGAAAAGCCGGACTTTCATAGTTCCGAGTTTTATGTTACCATCTCCTTCAAAAGGAAAGTAGAAAGAATCAAGACTGCTGAATCAAGATTTCCCGGACAAAATGTATTTGACGAAAGACGGAGAATCAGAGTTTTGATCCTTCCTGGGGGCTACTGTCGGATATATACTGAATAGGGGTATAGAAGATGGTAGATAAAGAGTCGGACTATCAGGGTGGCCTACGTGGTAATGGGCTTAGGTCCATTGGGCGGCCCAGTAGTCCGACGCGCAGAAACCGGATTCTAGAAGAACCCGGATCACGGCCCACGTGATCTGGCTTGGAGGAGAAGACGGATTCCTTACTTTCCAAGTTACAAGTTAAACGTAGTCTTCTAGGTTTCCTGCTCTGTAAGCCCTAATCCGGCTATTATATAAAGCCGGACGGGAGATAGATTAAACAAGTTAAGTTAGACACAAGTTCAAGCTCTACGCAACTCGCCGAGAAGTTCATCCTCGTCGAGTAGCTAGATCTATTCCCTCACATTGTAACCCTGTTATACGGGCTTTAGTCCCAATTAGTGAGAAGTGCAGGAGTAGGTACGCCGTACTGTCGCGACGTACCGAACCTGGGTAAAATCCCGTGTTCTGTGTTACTACGCTATCCCGTTACCCCACGTCTCTACCGTAGTCTCATGGCACCCCCGTCTATGAAAACTACTACGATGTCTCGACAATTTCTCTTGATTCGCCAAAATCTGGAGTGTCCAAAATTGCATCTAGTATGCAGTCCGCCGCACACATTGAGTGTTTTACTTGTGGAGACCGAGGACACATGAGGCGTGACTGCCTTAATGCAAAAAATGTGATGCTTACACAAGATGGCTATGTTTCTGCTAGTGATGAGGAGAAATCAGCAGGGTCATCTAGTGAGGAGGATGAGGAAACTGAAGAAGTTACTGTGGAGGGGTATAAACTTGCTGCAAAGTGTAAAAATCTAATGGTGCAACGTGTACCGGAAGATCGCATCGAGGGACAATGACATCGATGCAGTATTTTTCAGACCCAATGCATAGTCAAAGAATCCACTTGCAAACTGGTTATTGATGGTGGTAGTTACACCAATGTTGATAGCAAGAGTTTGGTGGATTCTCTTTCATTACCTACATGGAAACACCCGCAGACATATTGTGTCGATTGGTTATATAATTCAGGGAAGCTGGAGGTCACACATAAAGTGCGCCCGAAATTTTCTGTAGGTACGTATGAGGACATGGTGGTATGTGATATGTTGCCTATGGATGCATGTCATGTGCTGCTAGGCCGACCATGACAATTTGATCATCGTTCCACATATGAGGAGTGTTCCAATGTATATTCCTTGTGGCATAAAGGTAAGCGTCATGTTCTACAGCCAATGCTAGACAAGGATATCAAGGCAGATGTCGTTCCTATGAAGAAGAAAGTTCCAAGTGTCAAGCTGAAACTGAGGACGGTTTCTCTTGAAGTTAGGAGGGATGATGAGGGGAGGATACCTACTCCTATCACTGCGTCACCACCGCCATCTATGTTGACAGTTGGAGCTTTCAGTTTTGCAGTCCCTCCGCTAGATGAGGTGAAACCTAACTTCAGAACACCGCCATTGATGTTGTAGTTTGGTCCATGCCGTGAGGCCAAACAATGTTAGTGTTGGGTGGCGTTAGGTGCAGCGTGTTGCATCTAGGATGATCAACTATTAGATGACATTCGTCTAAGTACGTACACATTTTATTAGAGGCATGCGTGCCTTTTTTCTGTGCCTTCTAATAGGTTAGTTTGTATCGCGTGTGTTAGGTTCGAGTCAGTTGTGTGTTCAGTTTGGGCATGTCCAACCGAGCCCTTTGTGGCCTCTTATATAAAAGAGGGGCACCTAGGGTTTTAGGGTAGACAAGAATTCGAGAGTAAAGTTATTAAACAGGCTCCTCCCATGATGGGAGGCCGTTTGGGTGTTTATGTCGGTTTTGATTGCCGATCTTGTTGATCTGTGTTTAAGCGCGTACGTAGAGTTGATCTTGGTCGATTCGACGTTGTTGTTTCTAGGTTCGCCGTGAAAGACTGGGCCAAAATCCCTTTGGATCACGTTGATCTGTATCAGTGATGGGGCAGGCAGCTGCTCGGCACCATCACCCGAGGAGGATGACGCGGTTTCTTCCTGCTCCTGCACGGAGACCGACGCAGGACCATGATCCAAGAGGGATTCAGGCACAGAATCACCACCGGGATTGTTGTTTTGTCCTCTAGCTTCAAAATCTTGTTCTCCACCACTTGATGTTAATTATTCATAATTTTCTATATTTTCAACATGGCTTTGTCAAAATTTCATTCTCTAGCTAATGCAACCTGCAAAGAGTTAGGGGCAAGAACAACAAATTTCATTGGATCATTAATATCGACACCCTCATTAGTAGATGATAAATGGGATGGGAGGAGAAGAATCTCCCCATGAAGACGACGGCCTACATTGGGATGGAGAGAATCAAAAGGAAAAATATTTTCGTCAAACACAACATCTCTTGAGATATAAACACGACTAGTGGAAGTGTCGAGACATTTTACACCTTTATGATGAGGGCTATAACCTATGAGCACACGTCGTTTTAAACAAAAATAAAGCTTGCGCTTATTATATGGGCAAAGGTTGGGTCAACATGCACAACCAAAAACATGAAGATCATCATAATTCGGTTTGCCATGAAGGATGGTGGGAGTTTCATGATTTAGGACTTTTAAAGGGAGAAAGTTTATGAGATAGGTGGTTGTGAGAAAGGCTTGGTACCAAAACATAAGTGGCATGGATGCATTGGAAAGTAAGGAAAGACCAACCTCAACAATACGACTGTGTTTGCGCTCAGCCGAGCCATTTTTCTACATGAGACATGATGGGTAACACCCACTTTTTGGAAAAAAGGCATTGAACTTTTCATATTCACCACCTCAATCAGTTTGCACATTGATTATTTTGCGATCAAATTTACGTTCAACGAGTTGCCGAAAGTGAGGAACACTTAATATACATTATATCTCTTCTTGAGCAAATATATCCAAGTGAATTTACTAAAATCATCAATGAAGGTTACATAATATAAGTGTTAGCCAATACAGGGAGGAGCTGGACCCCATAGAAAATATTTGTTCCAATGGAACAGTGGAAACATTAGTGGAAATTGGATAAGGTAACTGATGACTCTTAGCTTGTTGACCTGGTTCACAGATGTAAGGATTTATTCCTGACAAATATGGCAGATTATTTTTCCTGAAAGCTTGTTGAACAATAAAAGAATATGGATGTCCTAAACGATAATGCCATGTAAATGAAGTAGGCTTGATGGAGAGGAAGACATGCTTGGGAGACCCCGTAGAGACTGGCACAACATGGTATAAGCCATCACGACATGGACCTCTAAACAGAATTTCCTTCGTGTCCCGATCCTTAATCAAGGAAAAGAATGGCTGAAAACAAACACATGGCTGTCAAGAGCAGTTTTATATGCGGAAAGCAAACTTTTCGAGGCATCATGAACATGCACAATATTGTGAAGTTGGATGTTACGATGAGGGGTGTGCAATAATGAATGAACAAATTGTGCAATTTGCGTACCTTTACCACTAGCTGTGTGGCCTTGATCACGTCCTTGTAGGTGTCATGAGTCGTCATTTTATTCAGCTCGCATGTAATATGGATTGTAGCTCCGGTGTCTATATACCAGTTTGTATCTACTCCATAAGCGTTGTTTTCTTCGGTGCCATCCTCATCATCATGATCACGATTGGAATAGCGCCACCACACTTGTTTGCAGGGTGTCCCTCTTTCTTACATATTTGGCATATGAATCCTTCTTTCCATGGAGTTGGAGTGCACCCACGTCCACGTCTACAACCACCTCCTCTCGAGTTTGTACGATGCTGATCAGTGCGCCTATCGTGCTGTCCATCACGACAATCGTGGGTACGCCTATAATCACGGCCACGCTGATAATCATGGCCACATCGATCATCATGATTTCCATTGCGCTGTTGTCCACCATTGTGGTTGAAGGAGCGACCACGGGAGAACGTCCCTATGTTTTGTCCTGGGGTTGTGAGCATATGTAGGCGAAGATCGAAGGCCGCGAGCTAAGAGCACATATCATTGAGAGAAGTTCTAGGCACGGCGTTGATGGAGGCGACAAGGGGGATGTAGTCACCATCGATTCCATTGAGGATGCAGTCATGAAGTTCATCATCATCAACCCATTTTCCCGCAACAGCGAGATCGGAGGCGAACCCCTTCATCTTGGCGATGAACTGAGTTGCGGTCATGTCCTCTTTCTTGGTGTTTATGACTTGCGAGGGCACCACGGAGCATGGTAACCCTAGCCCGAGACTGCGTGGAGTACAGGTCGGAGAGGGCACCCCACACATCGGCGGCATGCTCAAGACCAAACACC
This sequence comes from Alopecurus myosuroides, assembly GCA_028641055.1. Taxonomy (NCBI): domain Eukaryota; kingdom Viridiplantae; phylum Streptophyta; class Magnoliopsida; order Poales; family Poaceae; genus Alopecurus; species Alopecurus myosuroides. Next base: position 110,593,460 of record CM054057.1, on the reverse strand, counting down.
TGGGTGAGCACTTCTTCCATCAAGGTGTTCACAAGAAAACTTATGATGAGTTGGTCTTTGGTGATCCAGGCGTCGTAATCTTCTTCTTGTTTTTATCTTCAACCTCCAATTCTTTAGATGGGCGCGGTCGGAACCCTCAAGGAGTCCCATAACGCGGGCACCACGGAGGGCAGGCAAGACATGTGCCTTCCAATAGATATAATTTTCTTTAGATAGCTTCGTCGCTAGCGGGTTGCCAAGGATTGGCAACGTGCGGGGCCGGCCCGGGGAGGGTTTGTAGGCATGCACTAAAACATGTCGAGGTACATGTTGTCTAGCAAATGTTAAAACATCTTACATTTTGATACGAAGGGAGTACGTACCTCTAACACCGGGAGCTCCTATTTTCCGCCCGCAAGCGGCACTTTGCTTCCGCTGCCTACGGGATGGCGACCGGCCCATTCAGCTCGTTTCCTCCCTTTTCCCGTAAAAAAAATTCTGAACAAAAAAACTGAACAAAAATAAATTTAAACAAAAAAATTGAACAACAAATAAACAGAAAGGAACACATAAAAAGGAAAACAAAAAAAATTGAACAAAAAAATTGTATAAAAAACAATTTAATAAAAAAACTGAAAAAAGAAATACAGAAAAAAATAATCCCGAGATTCGCTCCGGGGATGGGCCGGCCCCAAGGGGCGCGCCAAATTTTTGCCGCATGCGGGCGGCAAATAGGATTTGCCCCTAACGCCTTGCCTCACGCGATCACTTGTGAGTCGTCCCTCGTCACGCCGCACGCCTAGCCCAGCCGCACATGCTGCCGCTGATTTGTTTCCCGCTACCATATTTACAATCGCCCAAGACCAAAGCGGCAAAGCCACCAGCCGCGTCGCCATACATTTTTTGACGAAACTGGCTTTTGTCCCGCTTTATAAATAAAACACAATGACTGAACCTATACAAAGTGATGAGGGAAACCTCTTACAAAGCATACCAAAAATAGAAAATAAGTACAAAGAGAACCACCATTGCCACCGAGGACACTGGAACGAGCACGACACACGAGGCTCCACGACGCTCCCCCAAGAGGGTAACGATGTAAAAGGTCGCCGTCGTTGAGACCAAAATGGTCAAGGGTTTTCACCCAGAGCTCTAACACGGCAAAGGTAGCCACAACAACGCCTCAAGAGGGTAACGATACCCGGGTCGGAGCGCAAAGCTTTCGCTCGGAAAAATCTACGTACAACATCCGCGGAGCCGGATCGCCCACTAACCCTAAGAATAGTCTGCGACACGGTCTATGAGATGCCGCCACCAATTCCAAGAACCCCCACCGCCGACTCCTCGCCATCCACACAGCCAAAGAGAAGAGACCATCACTATCGCCACAATTCTCGCCGTAGAGATGCATGTGCAGCCCACCTTCCAGCCCACCACCTCGGCGTCCGCAACCTCCAACCGCGGGACCAACAAGTTACGGAGGCAACATGGTGGTTGAGTGAGGCATGTGATGGATCAAGGCCCGCAAGGGAGACATATGAAACTGATAGGAGGAGATCCCGTCCTCCACCGCCCGAGGCGGTCACCGACCAGACGCAACAGCTGGGCCCGTCAGACCGAGATTAGCTCATCAGGCCCAGATCAGGACCGACTAGCCCCACCACCGCGCTGCAGTGCCAAGGTTTCTGATGTCACCATAGAGAAAGATTCACGGTCGTGTGACCCGGTCGGGGCCCGTAGAACCCAGATTGGGCCCGTGTCCAGATCTGGGCCGAGCAGCACCGGCCATGGCCAGATCTCGAGCCACCTATCTCCGCCACACGTGCTATCCCCACTGCCGCCACCATTGAACTACGCTGCCAGTACCGATGTCCTCCTGAGGGTTACCGCCATGGCCTTGTTTGCCAGCTACGAGGAAGAGGCCGCTGCGCCGCCGGAGAGCCCACCGTCGCCGAAGCGCCACCGCCATCCGCACACACATCGATCCCGCAGGTCACCACACCGCTGACAGACCGGCCAAGCTGCCGCAACCCTTGCACACCACTGCGCCCATGCCGATGCCCTCAGTCCGCGTCGTGCACACCGCGCGAGGGAGTAGGAGGAGCCTCGCCGCCATCAACGCCCAGCCTGCTACAGGCGACGCCGTCCGGATGCGGCGAGGGGATGGAGGAGACAAGGTCGGGGCCTAGAGCAGGGGCAGCGCTAGGGTTCTCCTAGCGCACACAGGAGCGACCGAGGGGAACAAAGGACCGAGATAGAGCAATTGGCTAATTTTCGTCGCCATACGCTCGTATGTTGAATATTCGGTTTCTTTAATTTTTGGTAGTTTACGTCCTAACTTTAATTCCTACTTTTTATTTTCACATTATTATGAATCTACATCCGATGTTGCTAAAAGTAAAAGAAAAAGGAGGAAAAGAGGTAAAAAAATCGGTAGAATCACAAAGAGGATCTCTTCACATGTTTTTGAAGAGTAACCCGAGCACTTCAGTAGATTTGAGGAGGTACAGTCATTCAAAAAAAATATTTGGATTTTTAACGAGTTCAACATATTTGAAAGTTGTTAGAAGGCTCTCAATTGAACGAAAGGTGCACTGCATTTGCAAATATTTTCACACAAGGTAAATATGATTTTGAGCTAAATGACATGATTTCTGAGTTAAGTGTCGTGCATTTTACTTTATCCGATGGACCAATGTATTCTATAGAGATTTTTCGGTTTGTCACAGAACCAGATTGTTATCATAATACTTTTATTGCTTATTGGATCTTATCTGCTATGCCCGTGACTGTTGCATCAGTTGAAAGAAGTTTTTCTAAGTTGAAACTGTTGAAAAACTATTTGAGATATGTAATGTTATAAGAGAGATTAAATGGTTTGGCAACTCTATGCATCGAGACGCAGTTATTGGACGAGATTGCTATTGGTTCCATCATCGACGACTTTGCGTCTAGGTATGCAAGTAGGAAACTTTAGGGTGTGTTCAAATTGTAATACTTGTATGAGAGAGGGGCGATCGGGTTTTGGGGAGCGCAATCAAACGACTGCGGATGGTGATTACTTTCCCAACGACGAATTCTTTCGGGATTTTGGCAACCTCTTCATCGACGACATGGCGACAACATGGACAACATCGCAGTTGGTTCCGCTGCCGCTGCATCGTACGTATCTCTCTCGTCTGTATGAGATCTTACTACAATTTCTATATCTAGTAATTGTCTAGATTGGATATATTTGTCTACTATAGTAGATATTTGCATATTTAATATAATTGCTACCGTCATGATTTAATCGATGATGTTTTTGATTAAATCACATGCTAAATTGCTATGTTCAACAATGATCACCCCACGGTAAGGTCTCTGAAGAAGCATGGTTTCGTCTTCACCCTCTTTGCAGTTGCCAGCTATAGATTACTGAGCTGTGATTTTGTTTGTCGGAACGAGCTAACAGCTCCAGTAAAAGCTCGACGGCTGACATAACAGCTAGTTTGGGACTTGAATTTTGGATATTTAAATTTTCGGCCCATGAACTTACTCTATGAAACTAACAACGGACATTAGGACATATACTCGGTGACGTGGGGATGACTCCCATACCTGCCGGATAAGCCTATTCGGTCTAAATCCCAATACTAAAGCCCAGAGTGAGAGTCCACCTCATGATTCTATAAGGTCTAGCCACAGCCCACCCGCAAGACTTGCGGGTCAAGATAGAAAGGTTCCACCGACTAGAGCTAGGGTTATAACCCACTGGGTACGGGTTTGAGACCTAGCCACCTATAAAAGGACTGGGAAGAACACCCGGGGGGCATCGAATCTAGAGCATATACCATAGAAGTCGCACCTCGAGATCCAATCTCTCGACCTACGCCCCCGCTGTTGTAAGCAAACACCATAATACAAAGATAGATAAGTAGGAGTATGGGTATTACCTCTACGAGGGTCCTGAACCTGGGTAAAATCGCGTCCTCTTGTTAGCCGTCGAGTTTACCAGCGCCTACATCGTTCCTCTACTCGAAACACTACCGACTCACCCGAGTGATTTGTTGATATGAGTCATCGACACTCGATATGTAGTGTCAATGTCAGTGACTCGGTGAGACTAGTTTCCTGGAAATATTTTACATTTCTTCCACGTAACTCAGCTGTCTTCGTAAGAAATTCAGAGGGGCTAAGCTTCCTAACGGAAACAACAGCTAGTGCCTGTCGTGTTCAGCCTAAACTACTGAAATGCAGCCTGCATCTTCTCTGTAACTTGATCCCGCCCACAAGGTTCCTGAAGCAATGCCTCGGAGCTGCCCCAGCATCTCATACAATGTGTCCTTAGCTAACCGCGTCCTCTTCAAAGCATTCCTATGCCGAGCTCTCGGATAGGAGCCTGTGAACCTTCCTCTCGGCTAACCTGCTTGATCGAACAAGTTTCGCCGTTGCAGCCGCAGCAGCAGAGCTCATCGTCTTCCGAGCTGTAGTTTCAGTTGCCGGATCGAATATATACAGTTCTTCGTTAGCTCCAATGACAGCCTTTGACTGCTCGAGTCATTCAAACGAGGTTCTGATCGCCCAGGCACTGCTGCGGCGCAAAATTCAGCAAAGAACACGAACAAATTTCTGAACCGGAAATGCTACACTTAGGGCGCGCTTGGATCCCCGTATTTCGGCGGGAAACGGCAGGTAAAAATATACGGAGCTGAGAACGCCCGCAATTTTCCACTATGATCGCTCCGTATCTTAGGGCCCGTTTGGGAAGTCCGAGTCTTTTCCGGTCCGTAACAATCGACAGAATATTAACGTGGTGCACAAAGATACGAGCGGAAACCACGGGAAATAAAACGGACCTTGACTGGTCCGGCACTTTTTACGGGAGAAACGGCCCAATACCCGGCTATGGGGGAATGTAAAATGGTGAAGCAAGTGGTGCTACTGGGCTATGTCGAAAATTAGGTCGGATCACGAAAAAACCCCGTTTTGGGCTGGAATCCGACGAACCAAGCGGGCCCTTACGGATGAAGTTTACGGATAGTAACGTAGTATGAACTATATTCAACATCTTGACGCAATGAACACATTACTTCCAGCGAAAACCACTCAAGAGGTGAGATATTATTTATCCCTACAAAAGTTTTTAGTTGCTATATGAAAATTCATATTGCAAATCATCAATCATTTTGTGACACTTATAAGTACTATTTAAGTACTATCTTTGTTTTGGGTTGCGCAACCATTCACAGGCCAACACACGATTACGATTAAATCACTGCAGCTACGATTACGCTTGGCTCATCGTTCTTGCGACAGATATATATATATTGTGCCCAAGTCGTGAAGTGTCATTTTTTTTGTTTTTATTACGCACGAACGGGTGAAAGAAAATCACAAGTACTATTTGAAAATCACAACCTTCGCGTGGTAGATCGAGCGGCACATGGCACATCGTTTTCCTATTCCACATGATGACAGAGGGTTTTGCTTTCGTCCTCCTGCGCGGAAAACGAGGCCCTGCTTTTTGTTGAAAACAACTCGAGAGACCGGAGCCATCGATCGGTCGAGGAGATACCGATGCGACCGAATTTCCCACGGGTAATTTTTTATTTTATTTTCGGTTCTGAACTGAAAGGAAAAATCTTCAGACGCGTCTTGTTGGGTTCAAAAGAACAGACACGATAAGGCGCCGGAGATTTTATTTACTCCCTCCGATCCATATTAATGGTCGCTAAATCGGATTTATCTAGCACTAAAATATGTCTAGATACATCCGATTTAGCGACCATTAATATGGATCGGAGGGAGTATTTATATTCGTCCTCCAAGTGGTTTATAGCTGGTCTGTGTAATTTTCTCTGTCTACGTGACCATCTCTACGAGCGAGTCGAAAGGGACGTCGACGGAAGAAACCAAATCGAGCGCCTCTCACGAAAAGAAAAGCGAATTATGCTGCCCCCTTGTTGATTTATATTGACATCTTGGATTCTTTTCTCTTGGCATGTTTCCCTTCGATTCCTTTCTTGAAAAAGTTTTGCATCGCCATGTTTCTTGTTCGCTTGCTCGCCCGCTGCATTGGCCCGACCCCTCTTTAGTTCTTTTCCTTTTTACTCCCATGGCCAAGCCCTCCGTGAGAAGAAAGATGAGGAGCGCGCTTGTCCTTTTGCTTTCCTTATATATCTATATTTATCAGTTGTTTTCGTCACTCGTTTCTTTAGTTTATTTTTCTCCTTTATCTTACACTGGAGAGCTTTTACGTTGTCACAGCTCTAGTTTTAAAATAAAAAAAAAGCAGAAAATGACAGGCCGAAAGCGTTGTTTTATTTTTTCAATGGTGACGCAAACTGTCGATGGATCGGTTTGTAGTGAGAAAGTATATGAATGGATGTTACTCTGCCTCGTTGCTCGTAGGACACCCGGATGAAAAGGACCGAGAAATCAACGCGAGTCGCGTTCATGAAAAAAACCCCTCGTTTCAGATGGGCATCTCGATGTCTCAATTATCTCAACGAAACAATGGTATACGAACCCGTAAGCTATTGCATTATAAATACTCCAAATCAGAAGGATGCAACTATCAGAGCATCTCCTCTCGTCACCCACAAATCCATTTGGGGTGCCCCGACGAAAAAGGGCGTCCACTCGCGCCCAGTCCGGATGTGTCCAATTTTTAGCTCAGGAAAACAAATTCAACCCCGTCACCCACAGGCTAAGAGCATCTCCAGCCGTTCGGCCCTTAGGACCAATTTTCGGCGTAAAATAGCGCTCCTTGGGGCTATCCGGCGCTATTCTCGCCCTGGCGGGACGACGGTTTCTAGTCGCGTACCCACACGACACGGCGAGATTTGACTAAAATTTAACAAATTCGAACAAGTTTAGACGAAATTTAGGCGATTTATATTAATAGTGCCGAATATAGGGCGAATTTACACGGGAATGATTCGAGAATTAAAAAATCTAAACTAATCGCTCGCTGGCTCCTTCTTCGGGACGGCGTAGCTGCAACCCTGGCCGGGGTCATCGCCGTTGCTCGGAGTGGGCGCTGCGTCGTCGTCGTCCACCTCGCGGCCGCGTCTCCGGGCGGTAAACTCCTCCAGGGCGCGCCGCTGCTTTGCCACCTCGTCGGCGATGTGTTCTTTGCGGGACTAGGCGAGGGCCGCCGCCAGGTCGATCTCCACCTCCTCGTCATCCTCCTCCTTTTTCGGCTTGACTAGCCGGTCGTGGCCCCTTGGCGGCGACAGGGCGCGGCGCTCGCCGATGACGACACCCCGGGCGCTAGCAGGTGGAGCAGAGGGCTCGGTCTTCACCGGGCGCAGCTCCGACGTTCGCGCGGCGCCGGAGGAATGCGAGGAGGAGGACAACGACTCTGCCGCCATCCTTCTCGCCGCCCACGGGCCACCCGCACGGCGAGGAGAGAAGCTTGTCACCCGCGCAGCGGGGGTGGGGGGGTACTCCAACCGAGGGACGTTGCTGTTCTCGATGTTCGCGAGAACCGCGTCGAGGGTGCGGCCCTGGGCTCCCCACCAGCGGCATCGACCGTCGGAGTTGCCGCGCGGCGGTGTAACTGGGCCGCCAGTTCGTTGTCGTGCCGTTCCTGGAAGAGGACCACCCACGCGCCGTAGTTCGCAGGGTGGAAGCGAGGCTCGGCGCGCTGCGCGGGCGTCAGGCAGGCGCGCTCGTCGTGGATCGTGGCGATGAAGTCGTCGCCTTCGGGGACGGGGGGCACCGGTAGCCTGCCCGCGCTGAGCCTCCAATCGTCGGGCAGGCGCATATCTGGGGGCACCGGGTAGCCCGCCGCGTACAGCAGGCCCGCCTCCTCCTCGCGCAGCCACCGCCTCCCGAAGTCGTTGGCCGCGGCGCCGTCTCCAGGAAAGCGTGCCGCCACCGCCGGGTAGATGAGTGTGCTTGGGCGATTGAAGATGGGGATGTGGGCGAGAAGGTGGGGATGTAGGCGAGAAGGACGGCGACGGTGGGGGCTTTTATTTGGGCGAACGGGTGGGGCTACCGGTGCACCGCCATTACTTCGCTGCAGGCGATTTGGCTGCTCCACTCGGTCAGTCCACGCGGCGGCAGCATTAACGCGCGCGGGAGCCGAGGAGGGCAAAGCTCTCTCTCAACGACAGTGCGGGTCCACACGGCGAAAAAAGACGCAGGAGCTCTTTCGCGCCGTTTCCCTTCATTCGGCACCCCCAACTGCGCCCCGGCGCGCTGGGTTTGGGCTGGTTTGCCGGGTGATAATTAGGCCCAATCCGGCGCTATTTGGGATTGTGTGGGGGGGGGGCGACTGGGCGGAAAATGGCGATCCGGCACAAATAAAGTCGCCCTGGGGCGGCTGGAGATGCTCTAACTTGATATCTCCGGACGATGGCACGCCCGCGAGCCCCACATTTTCAGCGACACAAACTAAACCCTTTAAATCCCTTGTCTCAAACCGACACCCTCCCCCCTCCCGCCCACCCTTTCCACTTCCGCCGCGGATCTCTTTCCTGCCCTTTTCCACCTCACCACCGGTGCCATGCCCCCGAAAGGGCCGCCAAGACCGCCGAAGGATGCCGGTAAGGCAAAGTCGATGTCAACCGACATGCTCGACGTGAAGCACCGCGCGCTGAAACCACGCTCGGTGAAGGAGAAGTCGGAGGACATGTCGGACACCTCTTGGGCGGCGGACTGCCACCAACACGACATCGGCTCAAGGGAGCGCCCCGAAAGGCGGGAGAAGAGGAGGTGCAGCTTACAGCGACGAATCTGGACATCGTGTCCAGTGTTCTCGGCGTCACCGGAAACAACCCAATCGGCGGCTCGAGGATCTCGTCGCCTTCGGACTCCCATGGATGACACTTCGCGTTCCCCGTCGGGGTTGTATGCGGTCCCCGGGCTCTCTCCCAACTTCAATGAGGTCGGCGGCTACGACGGCTACACCTGGGCGTACGACTACCACGGCGGTTTCAACCCCAACGTCGTCTTCTCCCAGGCCCCACCCGCCAACACCGGAGTGACCCTGGACCTCAACGAGGCCGACATCACGTCATCGGGCATGCGCATGGGCACCATGGTGCCCGGCCAGAACCAGGCCGGCCACACCCTACCGTTCGACAGAGGCGCCATGTTGGGAATATGCCCTAGAGGCAATCATGTATAATGTAATTCCCAATGTATTCATAAAGTTATTAAGTTGTCCTTGTTTTGAACATCTGATATATATCATTAATATGTGATTCGATTGTGGAACTGTGTATTCATGTTGTTCGTGCTAAATTGTTCTTGGTCATTGAGCTTGTGTTGGACACACAACCTAGACTAATGTGAATGTTGGCTGATGACTCCGTTCCCCTTGTCATGGGCATGGCGATGCCATTCCAACTTATACAGACTCGGCTAATGAGTTTAGCGAGTCGGACTGACATATTGTGATGCAATGAGTAAGTCGTCATTTGGATGTGTCAATCAATGTAATCCTTAGACCTGAGGTTGTCGCACAATCTGAGTTGTGGATCACCGACTTAGGTTCTCTCAAACGTTGTTCTGTACATGGCAGTTTTAAAGGCAGGGTTCAGGTCAATAAGAATCAAGCTGCGTGATGTGGATAATCAATATGAGATTTTTCCCCTCCGACTGGAGAGATATTTTATGGGCCCTCTCGAGTGATATGGTTCCGGAAGCATGGTCATGCGCGTCTCGGTTAAGTGTTAAACCGGGTCGATTGACTAAGAGTTAGTAAGATGAATCATATATCACGGACCGAGAAGAGAGTTGAGCTATTTAAGGGATGACGATAATTCGTCTATAGTTCGACAAGGTATACCGTGAGGCAAAAGAGACTCAAATGAAAGTCACATTGGAAGGTATGTAGTCATGACTCTATGACATTTGGAAGTCGACACGTTCTACTATAAACCACTACCGATTGATCGATTGGGAGACGAAATCAATCGTGTCCAAGTCTCCATTAGCATGCGGGGTCACACACTTAAGAGCGGGAGCAAGTATATTGGTTGGGTTGGACCCGAACCGGAAATTGACTGAATTAGTGAGTTGGACTCACGGACTAAATGGGTCACAAATGTTGTGCGACCCACTTCCACTTGCTATATAAAGAGGGGCGTAGGTTGCCCAACGGGTACAAGTTTCCACTCGCATGCGTTGGGAACCCTAGCCCCACTCAGTCCAGCCGCCGCTCTGGACCTAGCAGTCCGCCGTCGGAGCTCCTCCTCGTACGTGTGGATATCGGCAGAGGTGCTGTACGTTCAGCATTTTGACGATCGTGAGATTGGATCAGCTGGATCGGTTCGTGACTATACTGCATCGACATGCTTCATCAATAATCCGCATATGCGCGTCTAGTGATAATCCTTGTGGCCTTCTACCTCGGCTACATTTTGGGAGTACCGCGTAGAAAAGTCATGTTTATCTCTACGCGTACCAACAGTGGTATCAGAGCGGTAGCTTCTAGTTTTAGGCCCTTGATCTGCACAGATGTGATATATAGTTGGCGTTAGATTGGATCTAATTATTGTTTTGGTGGTCATTCTATGAGATTGGTCGATTTTGTACAAGGTTGATTGGATCAATCGTAGTCGGGGGGTTAATGGATGATCTTTTTTCTGTGATCATACTGCTAAGGTCGTGGAATAGCTTACCCCTACCGGTCGGTTTCCGCCATCGGGGTATAACGTGACACATAAATCCAGTTGCGGTGATCGAAGATCAAAGAGTTTGGTCGAATCGGAATACAGATGAGATTTTGGTAAAACTGTTTTATACGATGAAGAAATCCATGTTTGGGGCCGCCGACTTCGCCCTGTTGTAGCGGCTTAGATGTCGTTACGAGATTCACAACGTCAGTAGATATACTTTCTATGTATAACTTATTTTTGCAGGATGTTGTGAATGGTATGGCTTATGTGCATGAGATGTGTGTAATTCATACATGATCTGCGCATCATGTTTTTGTCAGACGCCTGGAGCCTAGGTGATGTCATTTTATTGTATAACGACCTGCATGTCAGATTCTCTATGTAATTTTTCATTTACTAGCTAGCATAGATTTTTGGAGAACCCGGATGTCATGCAAGTCGATGGACAAGTCGGCTACATCGAGTAAGATGGCACGTGACAAGAGTTGGCACGAGTTGACTTAAAGGCTTTATGGAGATGGAAATCACCATGAAGAGAGTCATATCATTTCACATTATAATTGCTTTATTTGTGTTATTGTTATGTCTCCTTTTACCTCTATTAGATAGTTGGTAGATTTTAATCCCTCAAAGAAGATCTAGTCGGTTGTTCCGCCAGTGCTGCACCATCACAAGTCGGACATTCTTGGTAGTGGGCTCATAAAATTGTGGTTCTACTGATACGTCTCAAACATATCTATAATTTATGATGTTCCATGTAATTTTAATGCCTTATGCTACATGTTTCATATACACTTTATGTCATTTTTATGGATTTTCTGGGACTAACCTATTGACAAGATGCCACATAGCCAGTTCATGTTTTCTGCTATTTTTTGTTTCAGAAAAGTTGTTCTGAAAATATTCTTGGAATTGGACGAAACAAAATCCCAGAGTCTTAGAAAGTTGTCACATACACGGAGTCCGGAGAAAACCCAGAGGGGGGCCTCAGGGTCACCACACCATAGGGCAGCGCGCCCCCCTCTAGCCACGCTTGGGGGTGGTGTGGGCCCCCTGGCCACAAACCGACGTTGCCCTCTCGCCTATTTAAACTCCTCCATGGGTTAACCATAAATACACGAGCCTTTTCCACCAAAAAGATTTGTAGCCGCCGTCATCATCAACCCTAGTTTGGGAGGGTTCTAGAGCTCTCCCTGGCACCCCTTTCAGGGGGGGTCATCACCGTAGGGCTCTTCATCACCATGCCTGCCTCCGGAGTGATGCGTGAATAGTTCATCCCTGGACTACGGGTCCATAGCAGTAGCTAGATGGTTGTTCTCTCCTCTTTATGCCTCATGTTTAAACTTGTGAGCTGCCTAACATGATCAAGATCATCTTATTGTAATGCTACATGTTGTGTTTGCTGGGATCTGATGAATATTGAATGCTATGTCCAGTGATTATTAATCTATCATGTTCTTTCATGTGTATGTTATTTATGATCTTGCATGCTCTCCGTTACTAGTAGAAGCTCTCGCCAAGTTGATGCTTGTAACTCCAAGAGGGAGTATTTATGCTCGATAGTGGGATCATGCCTCCCTTTCACTCATGCTCGAGTGACAGAAATGTAACGGGTGGGGGATGTCCGGTTGCCATTAGGGTGAAAACAACAATGCTTTGTATAAGGGTGATTTTATTATTTACATTACACACTTTACTTAATCCAATTATCTGTTGCCTGCAACTTAATACTCCAGGTTTGCTCGGATGACACTTTGAGGGTGGATTGTTAGTCATAGATGCAGTTGGATAACGGTCTCTGTATCTTCTTGTAATGCCAGCATGAATCACATAGTAATCATCATGTCATGCATATGCACTACGGTGCAGCCTTTATATCTGTCAATTGTCGAGTTGTAATTTGTTTACCCAACATTTTATCTATCTGTTTTGGAGAGACACCTCTAGCGAATTGTGGACCCCGATCCATTTCTTGAAACTGATATACAACCACTGCAACAGTTGTTTTACTACTGCAATCACTGTTCTCTTCCATCTACTGTAAAAAATACTATTTTCCACACTATATGTCTAATCCTTTGTTTCAGCAAAACTAGTGAGATTGACAGCCTCACTGCTTCGTTGGGGCAAAGTAATTTGATTGTGTTGTGTAGATTCCACGTTGTTGCTGAACCGGCAGTGCGACCTACCAAGATCAGCTACATCAACCTTCAAAAGTGATTTCTTTCTCCTACTGGTCGATTCAACCTCGGTTTCTTTCTGAGGGAAAACTTGTCGTTGCACTCTTCATAACCTTTCTCTTGGGGTTTTCCAACGAGTGTCAACTACACACCAACAAGTTTTTTTGGCGCCGTTGCCGGGGAGGAAGAGGATTTCTGCAAGGGGAGTCTCTCACCTCCAATCTCTTTAATTTGTTTTTGTTTTGCTTAGTTTATTTTATTTTGTCTTGTTTGCTTCTCTTTATCAAAAACACAAAAAAAAATTGATCCTATTTAAAGTTGCCTTTCTGTCTGTTCCTGTCCCTTTTATCATGTCACCTGAGGAAACGATTATCACTTTAAAACAGGGGAGTGATGAGAGTATAAAAGAAGCCTGGTCTAGAGTTTTTTATTCTTATTGTAAAACTGAACCCAAAATGACTCTAAGCGTGTTTCTTCGTAGCTTTTACTTTGGTCTTGTTCTTTCTTATAGGTATGCTTTGGATACCGTAGTAGGAGGAGATTTCCTTTATTATGATGGGGATCAAGATTTTAATGCCATAAAAAATTGATTGCCACCTATAGCTCACCTAGTAAAACTGATATAGCCCTTGCAAGAATTTATGCTAGATTAAACACTCTTGAGACACATGTATCTTTCTTAAAAGAAGGAAGAAGGTTATAATCAGATGCGTGAACATTTTGATTATGTCCCAATAAATTTTGAAGCCTGGGTAAAATCACTGGGTAAAACAACCTGGCTTCATGAATCTTGTCAGTAAAATATGGAATAGTCCTGTCATGGCCAAATCCATTACTACCAGAATCACTGCTAAACTCAAAAATCTTAGATATGCCCTAAAAGATTGGAGAAGGAATCTCTCGCAATTCAAAATACTCATTGAGATGAGTAGTAAGGTGATACTGTTTTTTGATCAAGTGGAAGAAGAGAGATCTCTGAGTATCCTGGAGTTTAATTTCAGATTGATTGTTAAGGAACACATAAAGAAATTATTATCTTTGCAGTCTGATTACTGGAAACAAAGTTGCACAATTCGTTGGGCGAAACTATCTGGTGAAAATACTAAAAACTTTCATGTCAGGGCAACAGAGAGATACAGACATAATGCAATTCCTTCCATCTCTGATTCTTCTGGAAATATCCTGGAAGATCACCAGGAAAAAGCTGCTGCATTTTGGCTCTGTTTCAAAAACAGGATGGGTGTTTCTTACCCACCTAATTCTAATATAGATCTATATCCTTTCTTGCCTGTGGTGGATGGTTTAGATTTCCTTGCAAATCCTTTTTCGTTAGAGGAAGTGGAAGGAGTGGTTAAGAATCTCAAACCTGATCGTGCTCCTGGTCCTAATGGTTTCACTGGCTTATTCATTAAACACTGTTGGAGTATTATAAAGGATAATTTTATCAAACTTTGGAATGACTTTCACAGTGCAAGGTTATCTTTGGAGAGTATTAATGATTCTTTTATCACTCTAATTCCAAAATCACAGTCCCCTGAAACTGTGCATGATTTTCGTCCAATATCCCTTACAAACACTTGTTTGAAGTTTATCACTAAGATTCTGGCTAATAGATTTTCAAGATAAAATTTTCGACTGTATCCATGATAATCAGTATGGTTTCATAAATTCCAGAACAATTCAAGACTGCTTGGCATGGTGCTTTGAATATATTTTTCAATGTAAACAATGTAAACATAAAGTGGTGGTCTTCAAGATTGATTTTGAGAAGGCCTTCGATATAGTTGGGCACAGTGCCATCCTTCAGATTTTGAGATGTAAGGGGTTTCCCCCTCTTGTCAATAATTGCGTATAGGAAATTCTCTCTTCAGCCTCCTCCTCTGTGCTTTTAAATGGAGTCCCTGGTAAACCTTTTATCTGCAAAAGAGGGGTAAGGCAAGGTGACCCTTTATCACCTATTCTATATGTGTTGGGAGGTGATCTGCTTCAAAGTATTGTAAATTTGGCCCTTAGGGATGGTAGTCTTCGTCTGCCAATTCCCATTGGAGGAGACTATCCTATTGTCCAGTATGCTGATGATACATTGGCGATCTTTCCTGCTGATCCTGATCAATTGTTGGCATTCAGGAATCTGCTAAACCTTTATGCTCATATCACTGGACTAAAGGTGAATTTCAATAAGTCTTCCATGATACCAATTAATATCTCTCAGCAGGAGACAGTTGATTTGGCTGGGGTTTTGGACTGTAAGGTGGCTTCTATGCCCTTTACTTATCTGGGCCTGCCTATGGGCACCACTAAACCATCCATTAAAGATTTTGCTCCACTCATTGATAAAATTGAAAGGAGACTTTCTGATACTATCTCTTTTCTTTCATATGGTGACAGTTTGGTGCTAGTAAATTCTATTCTTTCCTCCCTACCCACATATTATATGTGTACACTTGTGATTCCTAAAGGGGTTATTGATATTATTGATAAGGCTAGGAGGATATGCCTATGGAGGAAAGATAAAAACAAGGAAAGAGTGAACTCTTTGGCTGCTTGGGACATGGTATGTAAGCCCAAATGCAAGGGTGGTTTGGGAGTCATTAATATTCAGATCCAAAACAGGGCTTTGTTGCTATTTTTTTTAGCAAAGTTCTACAACTCTGTAGATACTCCCAAAAACGCATATTATTTTCAGTCTGTTCCACATGCCACAACTTCTTGTGGGTCTTTCTGGTGGAAAGGAATTATGCAATTATCTGAGTCTTGGTGTTCATTCTCATCTTGTTCAATTGGAAATGGTTTCTCTGTCTTATTTTGGAAAGATTCATGGCTGGGAGAAATTATCTCACTAAAATTTCCAAGACTGTTCTCGTTTGCTAAGGATAAGCTGGCCTCAGTCAGGGACCTAAAAGTCATGAGTGACCTTTCTGATGCCTTTCATTTGCCACTTTCTAATGAAGCATTTCAAGAATTTGTTGCTCTTCAAGGCATCTTGGAAAATGTTCAGGTGAATAATACTGAGGATGTCTGGTCCTGTAATTTCAATAAAGGTATTTATACCTCCAGTAAATTCTACCAGTTGCAGTTTGCTCAGTTGCCTGATGATAAAGCAGCCAAGTGGATATGGAAATCCAAATGCATGTCAAAGCATAATTTTTTTGCATGGCTGATTCTAAATGATAGAATTAATACCAAAGATATGGTTAAGATAAGAAAATGGAAGATTGATGGGACTGAGTGTTGTGTCCTATGCAAACAACTTTGTCTTGAGGATTGGACACATCTGTTCTTTCAATGTATTTTCAGTTCAAGAATCTGAAACTATATGCAAATACCTTGGAGTGATAACACAGTTCTGGCTAATCTCTCCTATGCTAAAAAGTACTTCAAGGGCCCTTGTTTCACTGAGATAGTGATCCTTGCATGTTGGAACATCTCGAACAGAGGAATGGAGTTATCTTCAAGTATGAGAGACATTCTTTCAAGGGTTGGAAAGTTGGTTTCATGCTGGATCTCACCTTGCTTAAGCATAGGTTGAGTGCTTCCTCGGCTGAGAAATTATCATCATGTCTTAACAGTTTACATTAGTTTGTGATAGACTATCTTAGTCTATCCTTCTCTGTATATTTGTAAATATCTGTAAGCTCTTTTGGTGGCAATAAAGGGTTGTGGGGGACTCCCCTGCAGTAGAAAATGTTTCAAAAAAAATTGAAGCCTCAAATATGATCCCTATATTAAAGGTTACTATAAATGGTGAAACTTTTCAAGCTTGTTGTGATATTATGTTTGAATTTTGTCTTATGCCTAAAGAGATTTATGAATCTTTGAGTCTTTGGGGACTTTCTAAGGGAGGAGAAGAATACCTCTCACTAATAACACCACTATATTTCCGGTTGAGATAGTTGAGGGAGTGTTTACAAAACTCCTAGGGAGAAAGGTATCCACTGATTATCTTGTTATTGAATGTGTAGGAGGAGGCCAAATTACTCTTGGAAGATCTCTGCTAAAACTCTTAGGAGCAACTATTGATGCAGGGAAAGGTACCATGACTTTCACCTCCAAACCGGGCTTCAATCACCAGTTCCCTATAAGTAAGAACAAGGGTAAGAAATGTCGTGGTGGTGTCACGGCAGATGCCATGGGATGGCTAAAGATGTGGGGACGATGGACGCTGGAGGTGCCCGGGGAGGGATCACGCGACGAGTAGCCGCGTGAGGTAAGATCCACACAACACAAACAACACGATATACCCAGGTTCAGGGCCCTCGTGAGGAGGTAAAACCCCTACTCCTGCCTTTCTCTATGTATTACGATGTCTCTCCGAGTAGGTACAGTACAAATGATTTCGCTACCGAGTAGCCCCTTGCCCCTCTCCGAGTAGAGCTAGGTTAAGAACTTAGGGTTTCTAGGGTTCACTATGAGCCTGTGTGAGCATGGAATGAGATCGTCTGGGAGCGTGCCTCGCGCAGGAGGCGGCGGGGCACCTTATATACATGGTGCCCAGCCGGATACGTCCAAATCTTAGACAAGTGTCGACATAGTGTGCACATCGTCCTTTCTCCGAGTACCCGCTGACAGCTTTGGTCGTTGATCTTGTCTGCTTCTGTAAAGTCGTTGGGCAAAACTAGGGGACAGACTGGTATCACTGTACCTAGGCACAGAGTAGGCCCCCCTTATCCTGCCACCGACTGCTTCCATGCTGTCACTGTCAGGCAGGCCGTCCCCACGTGAACAGTAGTTCGAATGCTGCCAAGTACGGACCCAGGATACGCGGGATCCTGTGTCAGAACGGCTCCTTTGACTTCCTGCCCGAGTAGTTTCCCGCCAAAGGTTCCCGCCAATTGTACTCGGGCCAAACCTTCTACTCGACAGGGTAGAACTTGATTGATATCTCCTTCTGGCCATCTTGAGGTGAGACCGAGTAGCAGTCGACCGGGTAGCGAGTACCCGGTAGTCGGCTACTCGACCAAACCTCTCTTCTGTAAACGGCCTTTACCACCTGTCTTTACCCTACTCGGGGGTAACCCCCCGACAGCAGTCCCCGAAGCTGGTTGAGTCTTGCGAACTTGTTCACTAGGCTCTGCCAGCTTAAAACCAGCCTTTGCCTCTCAGCCATCGAACCTCAAGATGCCGAGTAGGTCCTCCGAGTAGTTATCTGGAAAGTACCCTGAGCTTCCTCTCTTCCGAGTAGCACTTGCTTTCTACTCTGTAACCGAGTAAAAAGACTTAGCGAAATTTCGCAAACTGAACCTCTGCAGCGCAGAGCAACATCCAGCCCTTCACGCAGGCACTGCCCACGTGTCAAGCATCCATGACCTCGTCGTTTGGTTGCCCAGGACACGACGCCACGCGTCCAGTTTTCACGCTGTGGGCCCACCGGCCGTCATGTCCCATCACGCGCAATTACTAGCCACGATCTGGTGGTGGGATCAAATGCGGCCGTTACGCGCGCAGCCCGCGCTTGTGTGCGTTTCTAGCCGGCCACAGGACCCACCACACGCCACAGTCGATCCCACCTCCGCGGTGGTAACGGTAATCTCGCGAGGGAGATATAAATACCCCCGGGGTAACTTCCTTTTCTTCTTCCCTGCACTTTTCCCCTTCTGCCTCTTGTCCTTCTTCTCCACCGAGCCCTCCGCCGCCGCGCAAGCTTCCGCGCCGCCGCGGACTCACTCCACCGAGCAACTCCACTCGAAAATCATCCACTCCTCCCACTCGCAACGATGGCCAAGGCTAGCTGGGCGGGTTCCTCCGTCACCACGGCCAATCTCGCCTGGCTCGTGACCAGCAGAAGGGTTCCCCCCGGCGTGGAGTGCCGGGCACCCGACGACGAGGTTGTACCAACTCCGCGGGACGGCGAGCGGGTGGTCTTTATGTCGCACTTCGAGCGCGGCTTTGGACTGCCCGCCTCCGACTTCCTGCGCAAATTCCTCGACCACTTCGGGCTGCAGATGCATCATCTGCCGCCCAACGCGGTCGTCTTCCTCGCCTACCACGCGGTGGTCTGCGAGGCTTTCCTCGGCATCAGGCCCACGACTGATACGTGGCTCAGGTACTTTAATCTCCGCCAACAGTCAGTCGGGAAGAAAGACGGTGCAGGTATCGGCCGCGCCACCGACACGGGCTGTGCCATGATGGTGCAGCGGACCGGTACGAACCATCCCCGCATCCAGGGGCTGGATTCCTGCCGAATGTGGCAGCAGACATTCTTCTACGTCAAGAATGTCCCCGCCACGGAAGGAGGTGTGGTTGATGATCGGATCAACCTGCCCGCTTGGAGGAATCGTGCTCCACTCGGGTCGAACTGGAAGGAGAAGCCCACCATCGACGAAATCGCCGTCGAGATAGAAGACAGACTCGGCGAGCTGAAGAAGCTGGGCCTCAAGAACGATGACCCGGTGGTGTGCTGGATCAAGCGCCGAGTGCTCCCTCTGCAGGAGCGCTGCCATCTCATGTGTTACATGGGAGGCCCGCGCGACTGCACCAGGACCACCACCATCGAAATCGACGACGCCGATGTTGCCTATCATGCCAGGAACATGCTGAAGACAAGCCTTACCGAGAAGTGGCGGTATGGCTTCGTCCCGTATAGCCGCACGCAACCGATTGCCCGGGTACGTTCTTCCTTCTCTGTTTTTGCCTCTGCTGCCCGAGTAGACAACTTCCCTTTCCGCCCCGACTAGCAATCGCCTGGTGCACCGAGTAGAGCACTTAGTCGACTCGCGCCTAGGCTTAGTATGCTTTGTGTTTGCACGCCTATCCGGGTAGAATACTTAGAAAACTGCGTAGGCTTAGTGTGCTTTGTGTTTGCACGCCTATCCGAGTAGAATACTTAGAAAACTGCGTAGGCTTAGTGTGCTTTGTGTTTGCACGCCTAACCGAGTAGAGTTCCATCCTGATACTCGGTTGACTTATGATCCTTCTCTGTCTTTCAGACTCTTACTCGACAGTTGATTGAGAGTCGCGAAGTTTTCGAGGACAACTGGTTCGCCGATCGCGAGGAGGATGACATGCTGCCCTCTGATGACGCGGAACAGAGCAGCCCTGTTCCTGACAAGCGCGATGCTCTCCGCACTTGGTCGGATGAAGGCTCTCACGGTATTGTTATCTTTATCTCGTTTGTTTCTGAAAAACACCAACCCCTTGCATTGCTGTTTCTGATTCTTCCTTCTTCTCTTTTGAATTTCTCAGATGAGGCCGCTGCGGAGAAGGACGACGAGGATGAGGGCGAGAACGAGGGCGATGCGCCCCTTGTCGTCCAACCTCTGTCTACTGCCCCTCCCGAAACTCGCAAGCGAACCGGCAGCGAAGCGCAGGCACCTCCAGCCAAGAAAAGGAAGCCCGCCGAGAAGGAGGAGGCCGCCGAGAAGAAGAAGAAGGTTACTGTCAAGAAACCCCGACGACAGCTTAAATCCACCACTGCGTGAGTTCTCTTCTCGTTTGCCCTCCTTCTCGCGTAGTACTGTTTTCTCCCAAATCTTCTTCCAATCCCTGATCTCTTTCTTTTCTGCAGTCCTGCCATGGATGCGAACGCAGCCCTCGCGTCCGACCAAGCCCAGAAGAAACCAGTACCTCTGGTCAACCTGGACGACGATGATGAGGACCGCGATGCCAATGCTGCTGCTGCCAATCCAGCACAAGGAGCAGCGTCAGAACCAGCAGCACAAGATAGCGCTGTTCATGAAGAGAGACCCCCTTCTCCTCCGGCTAGCAACGCCGAGGAGAATCAAGAACAAGAAATGCAAGACGCCGCCGCCCTTGAGCGGCCAGAAGTAGAACGGGAGCAGCCCACCACCGAGGCTGCTGCACAAGAGAATATTACCGCCGAGCAGCTGGTGACAGACGACACCGCCCCGGACGCTACCATAGCAGATGTCTACCCACTGCCAGGCGGTGGATCTGCGGCGCCACCAACTGCGCAAGGCCCTACGCCACCAACTGCGCAAGGCCCTACACCACCAACTTCCTCCTCGTCTCCACAGAGCAAGGACACATCCAGCCCTCCTGGGCGAGCAGCCAAGCAACAGGCCCTTGATGCTCTGAGGGATTACTGTTCCAAGAAAGGCCTTTCTGAGAAGGAGACTGCCGATAAGGTGGCTGCTGAGGAGGCCAAGGCCAAGGAGGAAGCCGCCGAGAAGATCAAAGCTGAGAAAGAAGCTGCCGAGAGAGCCAAGGCCGAGCAGAAGAAGGTCAGGGCTGAGCAGAAGAAGGCCGAGAAGCAAGCTGCCGAGAAAGCAGTCGCCGAGAAGGCAAAGGCCAAGACTGACGGGAAGAAACCCGAGGATGTCGAGAAGCAGGAAATCGAGAAGGAGCAAACGAAGAAGAGGGCCAGAGACCAAGGCGCATCCGCAGGCGGAGCACTCGTGATCCGCGGCTCCGGCCCGATTCCTGCTGCGCTCTCTGCGGACGCTCGCGCTGCTGGCCAGCCTTGCTACCCGGAGTACATGATCGAGGTTAGCCAACAGCACGCCATCGGCTTCCCTCCCCAAGATAAAGCCTTAGCTATTCAGAAGGGAAGGAAAGTTGTAGCCAGGAACACTCCTCCCTTCGATCCAGCTCAAAACAAACCCGTCAATATTGCTTCTCGGGGAGCCCAAGACAAGCCAATAACCTCCAAGGGTCTTGAGCAGGTACTGGACACTGTCGGCCACATCAGCGCCAAGTGGGACAGCAGGGTTCTCGGAGAGGAGAAGTGGCACGGCTTGACCCTTGGCTCCGTCGACCACTACCGCGTGGAGTGGAACAAGATCGACCTGGGACACCAGCCCATGTCCGTCTCCACTGCTACCGCAACCCTCGCTGCCAAGATGTTCTTGCACCGCAAGAACGCCGAAGATATCGAACAGAGCTACGCGGTAAGTCTTTTTGCCTTTTCCGAGTTGAATTTCCTTCTCTTCTACTCGCCTTTCTTCTTTCTTACCATCACCCCCAGTCCCCGAGATTTGGGTCGAGTAGGTGGATACTCTCCGAGTAGCCTCCTACTCGGGCCGAATCTTCTCTGCTTTGCCTAACTCATTTTCTTCTCGGTTTTCAGGATAGCGTTCTTAAGCGGACCAACTTATACCGCATCCTTCTCTGGAACCACTCCATCGCCAGGAGGCGTATCACCGTACTGGAGAAGGAGAAGGCAATGGCCGAGGCTGCGAGCAAAGATGCTACCACTAGTACCCAACAGCTGGCTGAAGTGCAAGGTACGCCTTTAGCTCCGCGGTTTCTGCGTTTCATGTGTACGCCCGCTTTTGCTTTCTTATGCGCTAACCCTTCCTTCTCTGCAGAGAAACTAAAGGCCCTGGCCGAGGAGCATGAGAAATGCCGCACTTTCGTGGCGAACGCCGAGGCCACCATAAAGAAACTTGAAGGTGAGTTTGCCGTTTACTCGGTGTGACCTTGATTTTGTTTCTTCTCTGCCCATTCACTGACCTCATCTTATCTTTTCGCAGAAGATCATAAGTCATTTGCTGAGGCGCACCAAGATTGCGTCAAGCCAGTGGAGGTGGAGAAGTAGCTATCCGACCAGGCCATTTCTCTGGTGAAGGACCACACCACCGAGATGGAGAAACTGCAGGTCCAGCTTCAGAATGCACTCCAAGATGCCGTGAAGATTGGCGCCGAGAGGGACAAGGCAATCGCCGAGAAGGCCAAGGCCGAGACCACTTTCAAGGCCAAGGAGAGGGCCCTCGAGGCTGAGTGCGAGACTCTGAAGAAGACCAATGCTGATCTTTTCGCTCAGATGGACACCCTGCGCCAGGTCCAATCAAAGCACATTGGCAACGAGGAGTCCTGGAGAACCAAGCTGCAGCAGCTGCGCCGCCAACTGATCGGTAGGTTTTCTCTTCATTGCACCTTCTCTTCTCGGTCTTATTCCTTCTCGGCTTCCTTTTTTCTTTCTCGGTTTTTGATCTTGCCACTTGCTATTTCAGATATCTGGCCTCGTCTTGAGTCTACCTCTGCGCCCACGATAGCCAAGGCCCGAGCAGTTCGCCTTTCGCTGGGTGAGCCGATTGACACCAGGGCTGATATCGAGGACAGCTTGCTGGTGCTCAAAGGTTACTTCGAACAGCTGGCCGGCTGCGGGACTGATTTGATGCATGCGGGCTTCGAGCTCCACCGGCTGTTCTGGCCTCATGATCCTGAGCCAAAAAGCATGCGGGAGCTCGCCCTCAAGCTGGAGAACGTGAAGGCCGAGTTGAAAAAGTGGCGAGCCTCCGGAGCCCGTGCTGGTGCGGACGTGATGCTTCTCTGCATTGCGTCCTGGTATGAAAACCTGGATATGCAGCTCATCCGCGGGAAGCGCAATGACTCCAAGTGGGAGACTGACGCCGATAGCGTGGCCTTGCGCAAGCAGATTGCGTATGATGTCGCAGAATGCGCCGAGACGGAGGTCTACATCGATGGCGTCCCCGAACCCGACACCGAGTACGAGGACGAAGAAGATGATGACGAGGCGGAAGAGCTTGGTGACTTCTTCGAATCTCCCAAGGGCAAGGCCGGGAAGGGAAAAGCCACCGTCGTCGCGAGTAGCGATGAAGACGAAGAGGCGCACATCGACTCCGAGCCACTCGACTTCGGCACTTCCTCAGGTGCTGCTCTCGACGACACGGTGCCTCCTCCTGGCCACGCTTCAGGCTCCTCCTCGGCTCCGGGACCCGTCTCGGTGGCCACGGCCACTTCCGAGCAGGCGGCCACCCAGGAGGATGCCGAGATGGAGGAATCCGCCGCCGTGCAGACGGAAGCGGATGCCACTCAAGCCGGCACCGAAGAAGCAGCTACCGCCACCGCCACTGAAGAAACTGCTGCCAAGGCCGCCGCCGAGGAAACATCAGCCAAGGCCAGCGCCGAGAACGACGCCTCCTCATCTTGAAACAACCTGCATTCTTTTCTTTCACTTGAACATTTTATCAGATCCCCGGGATGCCGGGAGCAGATGTAACAGACTACCTTTATCTTGCTTGCTACTCAGTTTTTATGCCCACTCGGTTTATGTTGACATTAATCAATTTGAACGACACTGGCTTAATGCCGAGTTGTGTTTCCATGCGAGTCCCCGAGTAGCTTTTCTTATTCACCCTGTCTTTTCATCTCTGCTCTACCTGCGACTTGTCGCTTGTTTGGTATTCGAGTCACAAGAATCAAAGAACAAGGCTGCAAATACTTAGCCGCTAGAAACAATCATGATAACGCAGCCCACCACCTAGCCGAGAAGACGAAAACAAGGAACAAAAAGTAACCGACAATCTACTCGGTTCCTGCACTTTTTCTTCCTTAGCGATTTTCGTGTGCTCATTGACCTTTTGCTTGTTCTCTTGCTTGCCATGAAGCCGGGTTTCGGACAGCAGCAGAGTCGAAGAGTTGGCATATAGGTTTAAACACAGTACTCAATGAACTTTTGAGTTCTGAAGTGAAGCAACCGAATAGACAAAGGAACAAGCCGAGTAAAAACACTTAGAGCAATTTTGGACGAGGGCAGTCCCCGAGAACAATTTTAGATTGCAGAGTAGAATTTCAACTCGGATGAAAGGGTACATACACATCTTTGCTTACGAATGAAAACGACGAAGTAGAGCTACATTCCAGGGACGCTTGGTTTCCTCTCCAGCTTTATCTGCCCTGTTCGCCTGCGATGGGCGCACATCTACAAGATAGTACGCGTCATTGTGCAGCGCTTTGCTGACAATGAAAGGCCCTTCCCATGGAGGAGACAACTTGTGCATCCCGGCTGTGCGCTGCACAAGCCTAAGGACCATGTCTCCTTCTCGGAAAACCCTTGGGTTCACCTTTCGGCTATGATAGCGCCGCAGGTTTTGCTGGTAGATAGCCGAACGTGACAGAGTCAGCTCTCTTGCTTCTTCAAGCAGGTCAACGTCGTCTTCTCGAGCTTCTCTCGCCTCCACCTCAGTGTAGAGGGCTACTCGGGGGGAGTCATGCTCTAAGTCTATTGGCAACACGGCCTCAGCCCCGTATACCAAGAAGAACGGCGTGTAGCCGGTTGACCGGTTAGGGGTAGTCCTTAGACTCCACAACACCGCTGGCAACTCTTCTAGCCAACACCCAGGTGTTTTCAGCAGTGGCTCAATCAGCCTCGGCTTGATGCCTGCCAGTACCATCCCATTTGCTCTCTCAACTTGCCCATTGGAGGCAGGGTGCGCGACTGACGCAACGTCTAGTCGGATATGCTTATCTCTGCAGAATCGCACCATTGCCCCCTCTGCAAAGTTGGTGCCGTTGTCGGTGATGATACTGTGCGGGTAGCCATATCTCATGATCACATCCTTCACAAATTTCACAGCTGTGACTCCATCGCACTTCCGAATAGGCTTCACCTCAATCCACTTGGTGAACTTGTCCACCATGACCAAGATATGAGTCATGTTGCCTTTAGCCGGCTTGAAAGGACCAACCATATCCAAGCACCAGACAGCAAAGGGCCATGTGATAGGAATTGTTTTCAACTCGGAAGCTGGCGTGTGAATCTTACTTGCGAACATCTGGCAGCCAGTGCACTTCCTCACAATATCTTCTGCTTGCTGCAATGCAGTGAGCCAGTAGAAGCCATGCCGGAAAGCTTTCTTGACTAAAGCCCGAGAAGAGGCGTGATGCCCGCATTCCCCTTGATGTATCTCCACCAGGATTTCTTCTCCTTCCTCTGGGCTCACACAGCGTTGCAGCACTCCAGTGGCACTTCTCTTATGCAGCACATCTCGGACTATAGTGTAGCCCTTGGACCTTCTCTGAATCTGCCTCGCAGTCACCTCATCTTCAGGTAAAGTGCCGTCCCTTAGAAAGGATAATATGGGCATTGCCCAACTCGGTGTCTCCCGCACGGGAAACACTGGTTCGTCCATTTCCATTGGGACAGGCTTTGTTGGTTGCACAGGAGGAGTAGGAGCGCTTCTCTGCAGCCCAGACCGATTGGCGAGAACTTCTTCAATGAATGCAACAGCTTCTGGGTTGAGGGCGGCAGTCCCCGAGTAAGGAGTGGCAGTCCCCGAGTAAGGAATGGCAGTCCCCGGATAAGGAGCGGCAGTCCCCGAGTAAGGAATGGCAGTCCCCGAGTAGGGAACGGCAGTCCCCGAGTAGGGAGTGGCAGTCCCCGAGTAAGGAATGGCAGTCCCCGAGTAGGGAATGGCAGTCCCCGAGTAGAGGACGGCAGTCCCCGGGTTCCCTGCAGCACTCTCCCAGTCAATCTCCATTGGGTCAGGTTCCTCACTTGGCAGAGAAGGGACAAAGATGGATTCCGAGTTGGGGGAAGGCTTGATGGATGGCTTCCTCAAATGCTCCAAGGCAATCCCTGCCGGGATGGACTGCCGAGAAGATCCCAACTTGGATAGCTCGTCTGCTGCTTCGTTCTCTGCTCGGTGAATGTGCTGGAACTCACAGCCTTCAAAAAACCCAGTCATTGACTGCACCAGGAAGCGATACGACGCCATGTTGGCATCCAAAGCATCCCAGGTACCTGAGACTTGCTGCACCACCAGATCTGAGTCGCCATAGCAGATAATGCGTTGCACACCAACCTCCTTTGCTACTCGCAAACCATGCACCACTGCCTCGTACTCGGCTACATTGTTGGATGCCTTGAAATGGATCTGCAACACATACTTGAGCTGATCCCGCTTGGGTGATGTAAGCACCACGCCAGCACCAAGGCCTTCTTTCACCTTTGAGCCATCAAAGTGCATCTTCCAATAGTTGGAAACTGGAGCGGGAGGTTCATACTGCATCTCGGCCCAGTCCACAAGAAATTCCGCCAGTACCTGAGACTTGATTGCTTCTCTTCTCGTATACGCGGGAGCGTACGCGGCTAGCTCAATCGCCCACTTGGCTACCCTGCCACTCGCCTCCTTGTTACCCATGATGTCCGAGATGGGAGCTGAGCTCACAACAGTGATGGGATGCTCCTGGAAGTAATGTTTCAGCTTCCTGGCGCCCAGGTACACACCATATGTCATCTTCTGGTAATGTGGATAGTTTTGCTTGGAACTGGACAGCACTTCACTGAGATAATAGACTGGGCGCTGCACACTCTTGCCTTCTTCTTCTCGCTCCACCACTATCACCACGCTGACTACTCGGTTAGTCGCGGCAATGTATAGCAGCATAGGCTCCTTGGGTAGCGGACTAGCCAAGACGGGAGCGCTAGCCAACATTGCTTTTAGCTCATTGAATGCCACATCCGCCTGCGGAGTCCAGACAAACTTGTCGCTTTTCTTCATCAGCTGGTACAAAGGCAGAGCCTTCTCGCCCATCCGGCCCAGGAAACGGCTCAGAGACGCCAAACACCCCGTGAACTTCTGCACATCCTTCAATGATCTCGGCAAAGACATGCTTTCAATAGCTTTTATCTTAGACGGATTGGCTTCAATGCCCCGACTAGAAACCAGAAAACCGAGTAGCTTTCCAGCTGGTACACCAAAGGTGCACTTACTCGGATTCAGTTTCATTTTGTACCTGCGTAGGTTAGCAAAGGTTTCCTCCAGGTCAGCAAGCAGAGTATGTGTTTTATTCGTTTTGATGACAATGTCATCTACGTACACCTGCACATTCTTGCCGAGCTGGTCATGCAAGCATTTCTGCATGCATCTCTGATAGGTTGCACCCGCATTCCTCAGGCCAAAACACATGACACGATAGCAATAAGCCCCGTACGGGGTAATGAACGCAGTCTTTATTTGATCAGCAGGGTTGAGTGCAATCTGGTGGAAACCAGAGTAGGCATCTATGAAAGACAACAGCTCACAGCCGGCAGTGGAATCGATCACCTGATCGATGCGAGGTAGCGGGAAAGGATCCTTGGGGCATGCCTTGTTCAAGTCGGTGTAGTCGACGCACATGCGCCATGCGGTGGCAGCCTTGGGATCTTCCTTTTTCTTCTCGACCATGACCGGGTTGGCCAACCAGTCCGGGTGCAGCACTTCCATGATGAAGTTACTGATCAGCAGCTTGGTGATTTGATCACCGATGGCCTTCCTTCTCTCATCCCCGAAACGGCGCAAGGCCTGCTTCACGGGCTTGGCGTCAGGACGCACATGCAAAGAGTGCTCAACCAACTCCCTCGGGACTCCTGGTAGATCTTCATTGGTCCAGGCGAACACGTCCCGATTCTCACGGAGGAAGTGGATGAGCGCGCTTTCCTATTTCTCCGCCAACCCGGCACCAATGAT
Source organism: Alopecurus myosuroides (assembly GCA_028641055.1). Lineage (NCBI taxonomy): Eukaryota > Viridiplantae > Streptophyta > Magnoliopsida > Poales > Poaceae > Alopecurus > Alopecurus myosuroides. Next base: position 110,565,533 of record CM054057.1, on the reverse strand, counting down.
GGCCACGCGCTCCGGGAACTCGGGGTCAACCTGGACTGTCTTGGTCTCCTTGGCAGCTTGGAAAGCAGTTCCATGCTGGGTACTCGGCACACCTTGTGCGCCAGCTTGTGCGGACTGAGCCATGGCCACCACCTCGTACATCTTCTTCTTCTCGGCAGCAATCACCATCGATTCCGCCAGCTGAGAGCTAGCAGAGGCACACTCCATGGACTTCTTGTAATCTCCCGAGATGGTGATGATGCCATTGGGCCCGGGGATCTTCATCTTCAGGTAAGCCACATGGGTCGAGGCCATGAACTTGCTCAGAGCAGGCCTGCCGAGTAGAGCATGATAGGGGCTCTGATGATCCACCACCTCAAACTGCAGGCGCTCAGTGCGGCAGTTCTCCCGAGTACCGAATAGCACATCAATCCACACTCGGCCAATCGGGTTGCAAGAGATCCCGGGCACAATGCCATGGAAAGTGGTCTTGCTAGGCAGCATCATGTTCTCGGCCAGGCCAAGCTTCTCGAGTGTGTCCTTGTACACAATGTTGATGCTGCTGCCGTTGTCGATCAGCACCTTGCTGAACCTCACGTTCTTCTCGGGGCCCAGGAAGGTAGGATCCAGCACCAAAGCATAGGTACCCGGATTGGGCATCACCTTGGGGTGATCTGCCCGAGTCCACCTGATTTCCTGGTCGCACCAGTACATGTAGTGAGGGACAGCCGGAATCACCGCATTGACCTCCATGGCCCGTCTGTGCTGTGACTGCTTGTCGACTGCCTCGGAAGTGAAGATCATATAGCTCTCATGGTGCTCTTGGTACTGGTTGGAGCCATTGCCCCCATTGTTGCCATTGTTGCCGTTGTTGTTGCCCTGATAGTTGTTGTTGCCTCTGTTGTTGTTGTTGCGGTTGTAGTTGTTGTTGTTGTTGCGGTATCTCTCGTTGTTGAAGTTCCGGTTGGCTCCTAAAGCCACCTGGTTGACATTCTCTCTTCTCGGATACACTGGCGGCCGAGTTGCGGGTGCCCGAGTAGGCTGAACAGTAGCATTGGCTGCTGGCAGAGGAGGAGGA